>CM077562.1:40671953-43071953 GCA_039657345.1 Stephania japonica
TTTATTTTACATGATGTGTGTGCTAGATTATAAATTTACCACTTTCTGCATGAATTAACAACTTTGTATGTCTTTCGGGACATACATGTTCTCCCAATCGTAGTGAATAGTCACTTGGGCAGAATCGGTTGCAAAAAGAACCAACAACAACAACATAGCCTCAATTCCAAATTAGTAGGGGTCAACTATATGAATAAAACTCTTCCATTGCGATCGATGTAGTGCAATTGATGGTGTGCTTTCCAAATCATTTAAATCCCTCCTAATCAATTTGTCACAAGTTAGCTTTGGTCTACCCCTACCTCGTCGAATTTCTTCAATTTCTAATGTTTTATCAAGTCGAGTTTTCTGGTGGGGGCATTTGTAGGCCGTCTTTGGAGGTGTCCAAACCACCACGACTGCCCTTCCTTAATTTTTGTATCAATTGGTGTTACTTCTACTTTTTTTTGAATTTTTGTATTTCTTATTCTATCTTTACGAGCTATACCACATATCCACCTAAGTATCCTCATTTCCACTTTGTTCATTTTATGTCCTTGTTTCTTTACCACCCAACATTCACTTCCATAAAGCATAGCTGGCCTAATTGCGGTCCTATAAAATTTTCTTTTAACTTGGTAGGACTATTTTGATCACATATCACATCTGTTGCTTTCCTTCATTTCTTTCATCCCATTTGAACTCTATGTGTGACATCATTCTCAATATTATCATCATTTTGTATGATTGATCCTAGATGAAATTCCAAAGTGAAGGCAAGATCAGGATTAGAATTAGGACATGATCAACTTAATATCATGCTTTCTTGGAACAACTATTTCAACTTGAACAAGCATGAGACCACAACCAAAGTCAATCTAAGCAAAGCTTTCTTGCAAAAATGCCTCAACTTTTTATAAATCGATTCTAGTCAAATAGTAAAGCTTCAACACACTTCTTTTTACACTATTTTAGAAATCCAAGGATTCAATCGCAAGATATCTAAGATACAAGATTTATGATCCTAGTACAGAGAGGGAATTGGATACTCAGTTCTAACTCAAGTGCATAGCCTATGGAATTCTATGGAAAGTTGCACAATAATTTTATTGTCCTATAAAAGGAAAACAAAATTGTGTTGAATTATATATTAGATTTGTAAAAAATTTGTCAACTTAAATGATTTTTTTCAATTTATTCTTTTGATTGGGACCATGATATGATGACATTTTAATAAGCTCACTTTTTTTATTTCATCTTAATTCTTTCAACAGGTGAAAAATTTGGATTTAATGCAACCAATGTTTACATAACAGACGAAAATGGTGCAGAAATCGATTCCATCGATGTGATCAGGGACAATGATAAGCTTTTCATTGTTGAAGATGAGAACCTATAAATTTATTAGGCTTTGGCCCTTTCAGTATGAAGACTACAAGAAGTCTTTCAACATTTTTGTCAAGAAAGCTAAGCTTCTTATGTTGTTTTGTCCTTGGTTTGTAGTCCTAATCTCATAGAACAACTTCAATTATTGCTAACTTCTCCTTTATTATTTATTAAAATTGTAGGGGGCTGCTAAATCAACCCAATCACCCTATCTTCCCACCCAATCTAAATTAACCGCCTATTAAACTTATCAACCCACCCAACATTAAAATGAAACCATCTAAAATATCATTCACATCTCACCCCCTTCTCTCATCCCAATCCAACGCACAATCCTCACCCCGCCGTCACTTCGTCTTCCACTCTCCACCTATTCACGGACAAAATTTGAAGAACCAATGCAGATGCACCCACAATTCTCTTCCTGGCCATTTCATTAATGGGGTTCACATGTTGTTTTGCAGATTTCTTTTTGAAGCAATGTGCTACGTTCTTTGGGTTTTAATGGGAAGCAATTGCTTTGGTTTTCAATAGATTTTGATGAGATTATGATGGAATTTGTGGGTTGATAATACATATAACTTTCTTAGGTTAGGTGTTGGGTTTTCTACAAGGGTAAAATTGTCATTAAATAAAAAAAAATTTGGTAAAAATTTAATTTTTTACATTGGGTGGGGAAAGAGGATTATCGAGTTGAAATAGCAACCATCTAATTGTAATACTAAGACTCCAGAACTTGAGAATTGGAATACTATTAACTTTTTAAGAATTTGTTTTTGCTTAAAAGTTAAAAACAAAGTGCTGCGCCAAATTTCACAAAGATCTCAAACTCTAAAGATTAACGAAGCATAGAAATGAAATAAAGAGAATAGAACATGGATAAGAAGTTTCCATTATCAATGCTTTAAGTATATCAAAGGATGAAATTCCTCAAACATTAATATAAAATCTCCACTCAGATAGATAACTAGTATATGACAAACAAGATGGAGAGTCAAAGACTTACAAGAAACTGAAGTACCACTTTAGTATCATACTCATAGAGGTTTAGGATGAATAATGGAGTTCTAACTTCAAGAACCAGAACTTTCTTCATTTGCCCACTAGGAGGAAAAAAAAAATGAGAACAAAAAAACAATGAAGATTTTTCCTCTCTACCTTTCATTAGTTGTATATAGATCTGTTCATGGCATGGGTACCCGCTTGGCCTGCCAACATAGGTCAAGCTTGGATTTAAAAAAATTACATAAATCCAGCCCAAGCAATTGATGAACCGGCTTAGTTTTGCTCTTTTGGCCCAGGTGGGGGCTCGATCTGCATTGAAGTTAAATTACTTTATTTTATATTCACTTGTAAAAATAAAGGTTAATAGTAAGTATCAAAGCTTAGACTTCATTACGCTTAAACAAGACTCTCAGCTAACTTCTCTTTGTGTGAGTGTGTTTATTTAATACCCATTGAATATATTATATTTTTCAAAAAATGCAAACAAGGCCTTCCAGGTATGCCAATGCCCGACCCATATCAGGCTGCTTGGGCAAGCCTAGAAAGAAGTTTAAAAATTCAACGTTTAGGCCTAATGTGAGCCCACCCAGACCCCTTTGTGAACAGGTCTAGTTGTATAGTGCAACGACTATAACAACCAAGCTTCACTTGCAAATTAGTTAGGATTGGCTAACATGGACCCTATGTTTCAATTCGGCTCTATTCGATGAAGCTGATGATGTAACTTGGTAATTTTTTAAATCTTTCATAATTAATGCATTCCAAGTTATCTTAAGTATATACCTTCAAATTCCTTCAATTAGTTTCTAGTGAATCTAGTTTTGTAATCAATGCATTTGAAGGTCGCCTTTAGATGTGTACAAACCACAACAATTGCCTTTTTGTCATTTTCTTCCTCTATTTATCAACTGTTACTTTTTCTAAAATCTTATATTCTTACTATATTTCTTTCCTATCAAAAATATATATATATATATATATATATTCTTACTATATCCTTACGAATTTTACCATCTGTGTGTATTTTTTTTTATTACCTGACATTCACTCCCATGAAGGATAGTTGGCCTAATTGCGGTTCGGTAGACTTTTCCTTTTAGTTTAATAGGGACGTTTCGGTTGCATAATACGTATGTTGCACTCCTCCACTTCTTCCATCAAGCCTAAAGTCTATGTAACGTCATCTTTAACATGTCCATCCTTTTGTATGATAGAAACTGAATTTATAAAATTGTCCACATATATAATTTCTACTTCTCCTAATCGTACTTTTGGTCTTTGTCACAATGTGTGATATACGTGTATGTAGAGATTAATCCATAGTCCAAACAGAGCGCGTAACACAGATGAGCAAGGAACTCAACTTCTGTACAACCTTCCATGTATAAGTTGGTGGTCAAAATTAGAGAATGATACATGCATCACAAGACATGCTTAAAGCTTGCATACTTGAGTTTGAAGGTAGTTGGGAGTAGTACATACCTAGTGTGAGTTCACTTATAATAATAGCCATCATGACTATTGTTGAGGCCTTTTACAGCAGCCTTGGCAGGTCATTGAGATCCCAAGCTTGTTGCGCTAATGTTATGCCGTTGTGATGACATTGATGAGCGATTACTTTGTGCATCATCACAAGAAGAAATTAAGGTAGATTGGGCAAGAATGAAAAAAAACCCAAGATTGATAGAAGAGCTATGCTAATAATGAAGTATGAACTTTGCGATTTGCAGTGGGAAAGGTGCTTATAACATATTCATAAAGAGGCACAACGACGTTCCGGTTCATGGAAAACTTGCTCCTAGGTGTCTTAAGACCTTTTGAAATCCTCAAGAGGATAGCTCCCATGGTTTATAGACTAGTACGACCCCTTCAACTATTTAGGAACTAGGATACACAATTTCTTCCATGTCTTGATGCTATGGCAATACATGATTGAAAAGTTCAAAAAAATCTAAAGCAAAGAGATACCCTTGGTAAGAGTGAGATGCCAATTTCATGGAAATGTGCAACACACAAGAGTTACCCCTAGGACTTCTCCATACCTCTTCGTCATTTTGAATTATGACATCCTTTCTGATTTCAAAGACGAAATTCATTTACATAAGTGTGTTGTAACACTTCAACATAAATATATGATAATAGCAGCAACAATAGAAGTAGTAGCAACATCAGTAGCAGAAAAAATAGGAGTATATACGCGGACTCAGTTCTTTGAGGTCGAGCATTCAATATCTTACTGTTTTGTGTTGATATAAACAAAAGAAATACAACTTCTCTTCGCTCCTTCTATATCTCTAGTCTCTCATCATATAAGAAATAAGGTTAGAGAAGATATGGTCCGTGATTGAAAGATTTTCATCACCACAAAAAGCATACAGAAAGTTCTTCGGATTTGGCAATTTGAACACTATCCAAATCATTTAAAATGGTACTACATAGCGAATCCCAAGTATGGATAAAGGAGGACTCCGAAGCCCATTTTCCATTCCAGAGAGATGCGGGAGGGTTGCTATAGGTTGACAACCAGCGTAAAAATTTTGTTGCTCTCCCCAACTAATTTGTGATAGGTTGTATCTTAATTTCATGTTCAAGAGTCCCCGAATTCACCATTTCCTTCATTAAAATCATGTAAAATTAAAGAATGAAACCAGAGCAATTTGAGTTAGAAACATTATACCTCAATAGCCTTCGACTTGAGGACGGGACATTCAGCCACAAATTGAACTCAATCAATTCTCTATTTGGCATTTCACCAAACACTCTTTGAGAACTCCTACCCACCATTTACCAACAAGTCAAGTTAGTTTTAAAACCCTTCGGTAGACATTGCTGTTTTGATTCTAGTCTTTCTACACCTGTTCCTGACGTGAGTGGAGCAAAGGCGAATTGGGTCTGACCTGAGCTGGACTGGGCTTAAAAGTAAGAATTCAGGCCCAGCCCAGAATCTACATGTATCCCAGATTCCAATATCGAGCATAGAGAATTTCCGGTCGTGGGAGACCACTTTGAGCATCTCCAATGGGAAATGTGAATTGTGGTAGAAGGATTTTTTTGATAAATTAAGCCATATATTTCTTAGCCACCTATTTTCTGTCTTTTATTCTGATTGTCAACATCATATCATATATAATATTGAAGACGTATCATAATATATGATATATACGATATTATACAATATATATTTTGATATCCTCGTGATCGTTTTTTTATTCAGTCTATTTTGTTGGTATTTTTGCATTATTTTTTGATGCGCCACTTTTTTTGGTAATTTGGATGATGTGGCATAGTAGTAAAATGTCTACCACATCCTTATGAGCACATCCAAAATCAATAGTTCCATTACTGATGATTTTTCTCCTACAATATCTATTCTATTTTATGTGATACACATCTTCCCCAATCTACAGTCCAATTGAAGATGCTCTTAAATAGTCAAAGGTTCAATACTAATTCATCTGTGGGTGTACCAATTAATTAATGTTGTAACTATTTTTACACACTGTTAGTGTTGTAACTGCTAAGTGTACAACTGAGGTGTACAGTAGCTATAGCATCTGTATATATTAACCAAGTACGAAAAGAAAATGGGTGTATAGGATGATTCCATAGCATGGTGATTGGAAAAAAAATAGGGACGGATTGTGATTTTGAGACGTCATTTATAATTAGTTGATCTTTGAGTTTCATTGCCAAAGCATTTACAGCGAGACATCACTTGTCAAAATGTAAAGTTTAGATAAGTCGGATGCAGGTTCGTTTCTCAATATTGAAATCATCAAAAGAGAAAATATTTGAATTTCACTGAGTGAATACCAAGTTGCTTGAACCAATAAAAAATTTACATCCCCTCATCCAATAAATAAATAAATAAAAGTTATCTAAGAAACAAATAAATTAAAAGTTATTTATATGTATTGAGCAACATGATTTCAAAAAAATAAATATGAATGAAAAAAATATGTATTGTGAGCAACATTTTTACGGAACAATTTGTAAAAGAAAAAAATTATATAAACTTTTAAACAACTTTCAATGGGTCATATGATCACGTTTAGGAAAGGTCTCAAAGTCTAATTTTATCAAAAATTTTGTGAAACTCAATTTTGAGTTTTTCTTTTTCGTCAAACTCAATTCCCAGTTACAGTTACAAAGTAATGAACAAAATACATAATTATTAAGGACAATAATTTTATTTTGATAGAGGCATGTTGGTAATTAAATAAAGGAAAATGGTAATTTAACCCACTTTGGGCGCACACTTTGTGTTTTAACGTATTTATGATGTTTTGTTAGATGTAGGCCTAAGCTTAGAGAGACAAGAAAGAGCCATAAATGGCTAAAAAATAAAGTGTGCGCCTCATACGTGTTAGATTATCATTTTCCTTAAATAAAAGTCTTGTTCTTTAGTGGATTATTTTGGTCATAAATTTTTTGTCATTTTGTCAATAAAGAAAAATTAACATAACACATAATTGAATTTCATAAAATTTTGGTAAATTTAGACTTCTAGACTTTCTTTTTATTGTTTCAAGCCCTAAACGCATTAAGTGATAACTTGAAATAAAAGAAGACCTTTGAAAATGATTTAATATAATTCTTTTATTTGACAAAAAAAAATTCATAATTTACTCCCTTCTTGTAGAATCTAGCCTTATTTTATTTAAAATTACAAACCATTATAAAAATATATCAATTTATTATACTATTTTAATGTTTTACTAGTGTAACTTTTCTACTTGACAAAAGAAATATCAAGCAAAAATAGACATCTCCACTGGGTTTAGGCCTGCCAAGCCCGATTCTATATGTGGCTTGGTGTCCAAGCCTTCATATGCGTCGAGCTTGACTGGACCTAGACGGCCAAGCCTGGACCCGCTAATGCAAATTCAGGCTCGCTCATGATCGGGCTTTATCTATCTGGCTTTTTCCACTATCTGTTAGCCATTAAATAGACGCAATTTTTTATTTCTAGATCGTCTTTGCTTTGTACAGTAACGAATTAAATAGACGCAACCACTGCTTTTTCCACTATCTGTTAGCCATTATAGTTATTTAATTTGGGAGCAATTAAACAGACCCAATTTTTGCTAAACATGGTTCACTAGAGTCACTTCTTATAAAAAAAAAAAAGTGAAATAACCTAACTACCCTCTAATAAAAAGATTTTTGTTGTCCCCGTACCCCCACTCATCTCATCCATTCATACCCTAGTCACAACACCGTCTCTCCCACTCTCAAATCGCACCCACCTTTGCTCCTAATCCGACAAAATCCGAACGAAGCCCCATCGATTTAACGCCGTGAGTGCGATTCTCCATCTCTTTTGTGTCGATTTTAAGGCTTCAATGGGGTTTTTTGGCTGTTTTTGAGTCGATTTGGTGTTGTTGAATTTAAGGCTTGAATCTTACATTTTGGACACAAGAATGTCATGGAATCGAAAATATCAAGCGACTTCGAACAAAACCCAATAATATTTTGGTCGTTTCCATGTATTTCTAGGAGTTTTGGAATAAAATTTCGTTCTTGCCTCCCGTGGGTTGCAGACCACTGGGTCGAGACTTCTTTAGAGGTTTCCATCTGTTCCCACTCGGACCTATAAAGAGATCTCGATAGGAGTAAGCCGAGACCCAATTGTCTTCTACTAAGACCAGACCGAGACCTCTTTAAAGGTATCAGTGGGATTTAGATAAAGCTTGTCAAAACCTCTAAAGAGGTCTCGATGGGAGTCATTTGATACTTATTTAGAGGTCCTGGTCCTGTATAGTCAAAATCCACTAGCGGAAGTGACAAGGGCATGTTTGAATAATATGGTATATTTAGCAAAAAATGGGGTAAATTTAGTAATGGTGTTTGGAAATTTTAGAAAAAAAGTGGGGTACGTTTAGCAATTAAAATTTTAAAACTAGTAGGGGTGACAAAATGGGTCATGCCACGATAACCCGACACATTTAACACGAAAATAAGTGGGTTCGGGTTGAGCTTATGCGGGTTTGTGTCGTAAACGTGTCAACCTGTTTATGACACGCAATAAATGGGTTGTGTGATGGGTTGACACGCCAACCCGTGACACAACCCGCTACTATAAAAGGACCATATAATGTTGGGTTTACTAGCACCACTCACCTAACTAAAGGTAATATGTAATTAGTTATATTGAAGTAAATATTTAAGACTTTAACCTTTCAAGTTAGCTTAATATAATTTATCACTAGACTATAAATATTTATAAGTAATAAACAAGTTAAATGTGTTAAATGAGTTGAGTTGGAGTAGAAAAAATATATTAAATGGGTTAAATAGGTTGTGTTGAAATAATATTAGCATGACACATTTAATTTAATGGGTTATGTGCATCGTGTTGTGTTAACTCGTTCAAAATTTGTGTCGTGTCGTGTCGTGTCAACATGTCAAATAAATGGGTTGTGTTCATGTTAACTTTAATCGTCTCACCTAAGGGGTCAACCCGACACAAACATGACTTGCTAACCCGTTTCGTCACCCCTAAAAACTGGGGCATGATGAGTAAACGGTGTATGTTTAACAAAAATTGGGGCCCGTTTGTTGGGATGTGTGGACTGAAATATTTAGTTCCACATTGGTTATCTATGACTTCTTGAAGAAATTCATAAGAGTGGATGTTCCATCTCATAGTACTGAGAACTTTTGGAGTAAAACCCCACAACTAATGTTGAGGTGGTTAAGTTAGGGACAATATCAGTACTAGCGGAGATCCATGTGCCCGCACGGTTGTGTGCGTGAATGGAGGCCTAACAAGAGGTATCAGAGGCGATGGTGCGGCTAGGACAAAATATGTCTATTGGTGGTCGCATGTGTGCCTTAAATTACTTACCCTTAAGATGGCAGTGACGGTGGATCATACGATGTACGCATCTTAGATGAATTTTGATACAAGGTGGAGATTGTTGGGATGTGTAGACTGAAAAGTTTAGTCCCACATAGGTTATCTATGGCTTCTTGAAGAAGTTCATAAAAGTGGATGTTCCATCTCATAATACCGAGGTCTTTTGGAGTAAAACCCCACACCTAATGTTGAGGTGATTAAGTTGGGGATAATATCGGTACTAGTGGGGATCCATGTGCCCGCGTAGATATATGCGTGGATGGGGCCTAACAAGAGGTCTAAAAGCCGATGGTGCAGTTGGGAGAAGACATGTCTGTTGGTGGTTGCATGTGTGCCTATAGTTGTGCTCTCCCTCGAGATAGTAGTGACGATGAAGCATGATGGTGTGCCCATTTTGGATGGATTTTGGTCCAAGGTGGAGATTGTTTGGATCTGTGGACCAAAATATTTAGTCCAACATTGGTTATCTTTGGCTTACTAAAGAAGTTCATAGAAGTGAATCTCACACAAAATAGTACCAAAGCCTTTTGAAGTAAAACCTCACACCTAATGTTGAGATGGTTAAGTTGGGGACAATATCGGTACTAGCGGAGATCCACGTGTCCGCGTAGGCGTGTGTGCGGATGGGGCCCAACAAGTGGTATCAGAGCAATTTGCTTTAGTTGATAGAGAGAGAGCGACTTTGATTGAGGAGAAATTCGGGGAGAGTCTTGTTCTTCAAGCCCTAGTATTCAAGCATTTTTCAAGTGCTTTATTGAAAGTCTAAACAGACTCCATTTGAGGCTAGATTTGAAGGAGAAATTCGCAGTATCGAGCTCTACATCACTATTGGTAGAGATTTCTCTTTGCTCTCTTCTAGGTGACATCCTTTATTTTTTCTTGTATTAAGTTCTTTGGCCAAGATATGCTTCTATGTTTGTTGTCTTGATGATTTGTGATATTCATACTTCTAACTATTGTTAGAGAGGACTTTGTATTATCATTTGCCATAGTGGAGAGCTTTTCATAGGTGTTAGTCACCTTGTCACCTCGTGGTTTTACTTCTCACTTTCAAAATGTTTCCATGTTAAAAGTCTTGTGTGTTGTGGTTTGATTCTTGCATTTACATTGCTCTTTATTTGTTGGGTTACACATATTGTAGTTGTGGTCCTTATTTGGCGACACAAGAGAGGGGTAGATTATTTGTTGTTGTAGGTGCACAGATGGGGCCCAACACCGTATAACCATTGCCTTTATTTTTCCTCTTTTTAAAACCTCATTCAAACCTTCTATTAGAGTTGATTCTAGGTTCATTAGATAATGTGAAGGCCGTGAAAATGTTTCTTTAGAAGATTTGTATTATTTTTTATAAGTCATTTGTGATTATCTTTTGAGATAATTATGGATGTCCAAATCTTTTTCTCTACCTCTCCCTACTTAAACTCGACCATTTCTAATAAAGTAGGCATCCTAATTCTATAATTAAAGAAAAATCAACATAATTAAAGTTGAAAAGCCAAAACATCTCTGTTGAATAGGTACATAATACATCACTAGCCAAAGCCCAAGGTTTGGGAAGATCTTGAGTTCGACTCCCACTTAAGTCAAATAAAAAAATAATGAAATATTTTTTTACTCATCATTGGCTAGCCAAAGATGACATGCCCTGAAATTAATTAAGGTCATCTCCTCCTATTTTTGTAACCTACATTAGAGCATCTTCAATACGAAAACATGGTTTGGAGTGAAAAAGGATGTCGCCTTGGATGGATAAACATTGAACCAAAAATTGTTCTCTAATACAAATGTGTGTTAGTGAATATGAAATTGATGCGGAAGAAATCTTATATAATTCTAAGAAAAAAATTGATGTGGAAGAAAGGAAAATATACGGAAGACACCTTATATAATGTTTGATTCTATACATTAGAATAGACAACAAATACAAAAAAGATTTTTGTTTATCATGTCTTAAATTTCTAAATAAGACGATTCAAAAATGATTGCCCATGCATCAATTAACTTAATTAACAACCCATTCCTATTAAAAAAGAAAAAGTAACAATCCATAGTATTATGTGTTGAAGACCATTTTTGAATTTAAATGTCCATTCAATGAAAATGTTGTTGGGGGTGAGTCCATTTGAACAATGAAACAGATGAATATCAAGTTCCACCAAACCATGATCAATGCACAAAATAAACACACCACAATGCACACAAGATTTAGCGTAGCAAACCTTCAAAATCAATGGAGTAATACAAAAATACCTTTTTTAAGAACTTAGATGATCACACTAAGAACAAAGAACACTACCCCCAATTGTTTCAAATCTTTGCACCTCTTTTTTTGAACACCAAAAAATCACCAAAGCCTTCATCGTGAGTCTTTGGATTCCAAATCTTGTTGTTTCTTTAATGTAGAGAAATTCTAGCGCTCAAACTAGAACACCAACGAGAGAGATGAGTGCGCACCAAAGAGAACCCTAGAGATATGATCACAATCTCTTTCACAATGTCGAACAACTCGGTGACCTCTCTTGTCGATCATACAAGTCGATGAAAATCTTCTCTTCTGCCTCAAGTCATACTCTCGAAGTCTTCTTTTTTTATAAAGTCAAAACTCCCCAATTCACGAAATTCTAATTTCGTGAGTTTTTATATTAACTGGCCTTCCTAATTCCTTGCTGCCAATAATTTCCAATTCACTTTATGAAAGAATTATACTAATTTGGTCACTTGCTAATTTTCTCCAAAATTAGTTGTTGCTATGTTCACTTTCTAAAACACTAAATTAGAAAGTCTTGTTTAGCAAGTCTAGTGCTTTGGGCTGACATAAGTGTGTTGGGCCCACACACTAAACCAACAAATGTATGCCACCTAGCTAGGCTTAAAAACTCCTCATTCACATTGATGAAGTGATGCATGAATCTATGGTTGCAATCCGCGTTATAGCATCTCAAGGCAATTATCTACGTGTTGTGTTTCTTAATTTCTTTTTTTTATTGTAAGAATAAATTAATGAAGTCTGTCCCGGTTATGTGTAAACCACATTTTACTAAGGCCAGACCACTTAATTTTTTTCACTTCACTTCCAAAAATGCTCTCAAATGAAATGACATACCTACCCCCCACAACTCGCACAATCACTCACATTTCCTTCTTCCTTCTCACGTTGTACACCCCATACAAATGCCACCTTCGACTTCAATGATTCCCTCCGACCACCAATGATGCGAACTTGCGATTTTAGAGCCCACTACCATCGTAAGAGTCAATTTCTTCATATTTCTTGCTGAAAAATCATGTTTCTCCACTGTTTTATATGCATTTTATAAGGTTTGAAAAAAAATTGTCTTGCTACGGCATTATTTGTTTGTGTTGTTCGGTGGCTATTTACCATAACAAATGAAGGATGGACGTGTAGGAGATAGAAATGTGCAAGACGGAGAGGTATTTCTTGAGTTTTCATTCAATTTTTATATTTTTTTTGTGTTTAAACCAAGAATTCCGCCTTTGGTTTAGCCTCGTGGGGTCGAACAAATGGCTTTTGCTTGGTTAAACATTGCGATTGAAAAGTGAACAACTATGTTGGCCTTCCCAAGATGATACTCAAGCAAAAAGTCATAATCCTTCAAGAACTCTAACCAACATCTCTGTCTTAGATTCAACTCTTTCTGAGAGAATAGTTACTTCAAGCTTTTGTGAATAGTGAATAGATCAAACCTCACACAATATAGGTAATGTCTCCAAATCTTCAATGTAAACACCACAACAACCAACTCTTAATCATGCGTCGGATAATTCTTCCATGAATCTTGAGCTATCGAGATGCATATGCAATAACCTTACCATCCTGCATCAGTACATAACCCAACCCAACCTTCGACGCATCATTGTAAACCACCAAGTCCTTCCCTGTCTTAGGTAATGCTAAAACGGATGCAGTAGTCAGCTTCTCCTTCAGAATAGAGAATATTTGATCACAACTCTTGTCCCAGTCAAACTTCACATTCTTCTAAGTCGATCTAATCATCGATGTATCAATCTTAGAAAAATCCTACACAGAACGACAATAATATTCAGTCAATCCCAAAAAACTATGAATCTCAGTCACTGTAGTTGGAGTAGGCCAGTCAATTATTGCTCTAATCTTTGCGAGATCCATAGAAACACCGTTGGCTCCAACTACATGCCCCAAAAATCTTACTTATGGAAGCCAAAACTCACACTTATTAAATTTGGCATATAACCAGTGGTCCCTCAAAGTCTATAGAATTATCCAAAAATGTCCCTCATGATCCTCACGAGTCCTAAAATAGATAAGGATATCATCAGTGGACACAATCGCAAATCTATCTGGATAAGTCCTCAGTACTCTGTGCACGAGATCCATAAACATAGTTGGCGTGTTAGTCAAATCAAATGGCATGACTGTACGCTGATAATGGTCGTATCTCGTACTAAATGCAGTCTTCTCCCTATCTTCAGCCCTAATACTGAGCTGGTGATAACTTGACTTCAGGTCAATGTTCGAAAACCACTGCGCTCTCTTCAACTGGTCAAAAAGATCATCGATACGAAGAAATAGGTACTTATTCTTCACAGTCACCTAGTTCAGCTGCCTACAATCAATGCACAACCTTAGGCTGTCGTTCGACGCTCTCCATGATGACATGCTAGGATTAATGAACCCGAACTCTAACAACTCATCCAACCGAGTCCTTAATTTCTCCAACTCTTGAGGTGCCATCCTATACGACAGTATATAAATAGGTTATTCCTAGGGACTAAGTCTATGATGAAGTATATCTCTCTTGGTGGTGGTAGTCTTGGTAGATCCTTCGGAAATACGTCTGTGAACTCGCACACTACCAGCACATCCCCAATATTGATATCTAGTTTCTCAATAGTACTCATGACACTCGCAAGCTTCTCAGTCTCACTACTCGTGGCTATTTTGCCCCTGATTATCAGCAATTGTCCCCTAAAAGCTGATCTCTGTACCATCTGACAATAAAATCATAATAGCCTCCCCATAATAATCAATATAAGTATGATAAATGCCTAACCAGTCCATGCCTAACAATGCATCGAACTTAAGAAACTCTAGCACTCTTAAATCAGCAGGCAAATCGTAACCCTCTATAACTATCGAATAGTCAACACACAATAAGTTTGGGTATATCTTGTCCTCATCAGCAGTGTTAAGGATCAAGTGTTTACTAAGCTTAGTGGGTCTCAACCCTAATGCATTTACCATACGTCTAGAAATAAATGAAACTATAGAACTTGAATCAAACATAGTATGCATCAAAGTACTACAAATTAAAGTCATACCCTTAACGAGATTGCAAGAAGCTCTCTGATCTGGCTCAACAACAACCCAGACTATCTCCTTCTGTTATTGAAGATGTTGTGGCTGAGTTCTCGTCAGTTATAGAAACTGAAGCTAAAGATGACCTATTTGACTGCATTTAAAACAAGTACGCGTCTTTCGCCATCTAGAAGACATCCTTTGTGTCTGACCTTATCTACATCCCTGTGGAGGTCTCTGAGTTTGAGTCTGACCAGACCTCTGTATCTGTGCATGTTCAGACCTTTGTGTCTGCACCTGTGTCTGTCTACCGCTTCTACTCGTATCCCTACTCTCAAAATACTATCTTTGTGATTGTTGTACAGGTCAAGTAACCTGTGGTGGTCGACTAACAAAGCTCGATATTGGTGGAACAACAGTCATCTGTGTAGCTTGTGGTGGCAGTGCAACTGAACCACTACACTTGGCTCTATTGTCCTTGAAACCCTGCTATTCTTCCTCTTCTTCCTATCATGTCGATCCTCAGATCGTGTCTCCAGTTGAACATGTCTAGCCTCCTCAGGATGAGTATGTAAATAACTCTCTCTAGCCAAGCTTCGCTCATAAGCTCTCTGCAACGTCTCTAGCTCAGTGGAGACCACAACACCTCCAATCTCAGGCAATAATCCTTTAGTAAAGTATATACCCGATTAACATCTCTATTTGCTGAGCCTCCAGCATAGGATAGCAACTGTAGATACCGTCCTATAAAAGCCATAACAGACTCATCTGTAAAACTGTCGCATAGTAGAGAACTCGTTCCTCTTCTCCCTCAGCATTGTAGGAGGAAAATACTTCAAATTGAACTGTGTCTTGAAGTTTATCCAATCCTTACGTATCCCTCTGGTAAATACCATCGTAGTCCACCACTCATCAGCCTCCCTCAGTAACATCAATGAAGAAATAGAGGCTCGCATATGCTCATCAATAGCTATAATGTTGTGCATCTTCTTGTGGGTCTTCATAAACCTCTTAATAGCAACCAAATCTGTACCACCATAAAACTTTGTAGGGTTATGCGTCTTAAACTCCTATAACTGTCTCACTTCCACTGTGGTCGTAGCGCCCTTCTCTTTTGCGATAGCTGGCACTATCTCAGTCTATATAAGAGGTGCAACAACTACTTCCTCAGCCTGTACCGGAGGTAAAGTAGTGGTCTCCAGTATAGCTGCAATAATAGTAGGAGCCATAGAAGTAGTAACAATAATCGATGTATCTATCTCATGAGTAACATGCACTCCTGATGTAGATGGTGGTGATGGTATAGCCGTAACTTGTGTTATCAATATCCTCGGGATCTCCTATAACTGCTGATCCTGGGATGTAAATCTTTGTGTCAAGGTATGAAAGTCCTCAACACTAATAACTCCAGGACCCGCAGCCCCAGTGTCATCACTAGGCTTTGTCTGATTCGTCATCGCAATCTGCAATAGAAAATGAATCACCGAATCAGTGAATATCTACCAATACATTATAATACACCATAACAGATATAACATATAGGATCAAGTTTTACTTTTCCCCAACTCTCCTCACTTCCCAACTAAGATTCTAAGTCAAGATCATAGGGTTCTACTATAGGTTCCAACTGTTTCAGAACTTCTCAGTTTATTTGTCTCTTATGTCGGTTGTAAGGTTAATCAAGAGTAAGGTGTAAAACCTTGATCTCTGATACTAACTATGACGACCCCAATTTCCCATAAAATTGGGCCTCGCTCGGCCTAGACCTATGTGAACCCCAAGACCATAGCCGCGAAGTCAACGCATGCCAAGTTAGCCTTAAATCTTTATTTTCTCATTAATTTAACAATTTAATAAATGAGTTATTAGGTTATAACATTTTCAAGTAGTTCGCAACGAAAATAAACTATAATTTGTCTAAATAACTCAATAAATAGGAAATCAGGAACAACTTATAGTGTGAAAACCCTGAGAATGGATAAACATATAAATCTGGTGACCACATATAACAGAACGATAATACATGATATCCCTAGTCAATCAATCCCAAAATGTACCCCATTGTTATAAAAAACATAAGATATAATAACCACAAGTCAGAAAGGCATAACCTATAGTATATGTAACGACCCATTTTCAAATAAATCGCCACGGGGATTAATGTAGGCCCACAGTTTGGCTTACCAGTGCCATTTGTGCCTCACATTGAATCACATCCACCATTTAATCATTATTAACCTAATTAAGCCACATTTACTGTTTAAATTATTAATGAACTCTTGTTATCTGTTATATTATCTCAAATACCTTAAAACATATAAGTGGAAGTCTTAAAACATATTATCTTAGATAATAAATATCGAATCATGTGATATAAACCATAAACCTATTGTGGAAAACCCATGTGATAACCATATATCAATAAATACACCTCAAAGTCTCAAAATATGAAAATATACAAGGTTCTAAAGTATTTCACAATCCTAAATCCCAAAATGAAAACAAATCTATATAATACAAACGTACAAGTTAGGCACAATGTCTCTGAATCACCGATACTCTGGAAGCTTGCCTTTACCCCGACTCGTACTTGGATCTGCACTCAAGCCACACAAAAAGCAGATGATAAGTCCATAATGAGTATTCCCATAGAAATTAAGTGAGTAATACTGAAAGTAAATACTGAAATTTAAATAAATCTATTAAGTAAACATGCGGAAATAAATACACACAACTGGGATCATCGCATGGATAAATAATAAGGAAAGCTCAAAGTGTGTTCCTAGAGCCTAGGACCATACAAGTGCCATAATTCGGACTCTTCCACAGAATACTGATGACAAGTCCTACTTAAGCAAGGCTAGTATTTGGATCCGCTAGATGATCGGCGTAGTACCTACTACGCACCCACATGTCCCTTGGCGCAACTCTCAAGTCGAACTATCCACCGAGATTCCCTGACACACATGTTATGGCTTAGTGGGCATACACATTGGAATGGCATGGAGGGAGCCCCACTCAACGTCCACCCATTAAACTACAATCCAAGAATAGAATATTGAAAGACAAAATATGAATTCAAAATCCAAATAAGTAAATACTCAAGTAATTTTAGTTGGGATACTACACACCTCAAATTGTACTCTAACTAATCTAAATGTTGTCCAATCACGCCAAAAGTGCGTGCCAATTCCCCAATCAGTCAGTCCAAAGTCTGTTATCCAAAATTATCCGTAAATTTTGCAAATTCAAAATCCTAATTCAGACCATTTCCATCAATTTAAATCCTCATTTAATTGTTTACAATTCTCCAATAAGAACCACAATCAAACCCATTTCGAAAAATTCATTCTAAAATTTTTATTTAATTTTCTGTCTCAGAGGCTGCAGGTGGCACCGTTGTGTACAACACTCCCACGATGCCAAGAAGAACACCCCCACGATATGAAATAAATTGTGGGTGTGTGTTTGGTCTCTGATTTGGACGACATGGGTGACACCGTGGGAGTTTTCTCCTTAGGGCACCTCTTGCAGCATCTGAAGCAGTGACGCACAATAGGGTTTTTGAGTCCCTTGGCTCATCACCGCAGTCCGAACCCATCCAAACATTGCATATAATCATAAACATACCATTTAAAACTATAAGCCCTCGATGGAGTTTGCCCGAAACCAAAAACTCGGCAAAACTGGATAAAAACCTTACTTTTCTTCCTAAAACCAATGCAACGACACCAATAAATCCTCAACCAATGCTCCAATACATCACAAAATCCATAGCAACACAGTCCCAAGCTAGTGTGCTTTAACACATTTCTGAAAACCAAGTCAAAACCTGAACTTTTACACCTGACACATAGGAAATGAATAGAGGATCAAGGATCTCACCTTAGATCATCGATTCGTTATTGTTTAGTGCTCCAAATCACCTCTTGAAATCTAAAACAATTCAAAGATCCAATTTTCGTTCAAGAGAGGGAAGAAAGAGAAAAGGTGATTAGTTATGTTGACAAAAGCCCTATTTATACCCCCTACTCATCACACCTCACTTGTACATCCCAATGCCCATCCAAGGGACTTTAAATGAGTCAAATAGCCCAGCTTTTGATGACTTAGGTGGTGACAGCCTAAATTCAATTAGCCGTTATAATGACATATTTGCAGACGTGGCTGATAGCTCAGATACCCATGAACCCAGCAGATAGGGCTAGACACGCTTGGAGTTAGGTAAATAGATTGTTTTGTGTAATGATCATATGATGTGTGTTTATATTGTCATTGACGTGTAAGACTGTGTGAAATATACGCGCCTCGATATGCATGTCGACGTGAGTACCGACTAGATAAATGGTATAATACTAGGATGGGGTAGTTAGTACACACATGAAAAAGAATTTAAAATGAAATAAATAATTATAAGTAACGTAAACTTGAGGTTTGCGGAAAATTAGTTAGTGTATGTTAGCCTTTATGGTATGAAACTGGGCGTTAAAACTTCGGGGAGCGATTTGATTTACAAATTGGTGTCATTAGGAAGAGAATGTAAATAAAAATAAAAGAAAAGGAGAAAAGACCAAAAAAGGCTTGTGTTTTATAAAGAAATGCAGATAGACTATTTTGGTAATTTGGCTACCATTTTTATATAAATCAATTTCATCACTGCCACCACCATTCGACGAATTTGAGTTCGAGAGATTTCAAGAGTCGAGGCGAAAGTGAAGTCAGAAAGAGAGAAAGATCAAGGAGGAGAACTCGACGAGAAGAGGTGAGGTGAGTGGTTGTTCTCGTCGTTCTTGTCATTGAGGTTGTTTTGGTTATGGTCGGTGATGGAGGTGGATGTGGCTCAGGAGCTCGAACGAACTGCTCTCGTCTAAAGAGGGAGATGACCTAGGAGAGTCATCTCCCTTCCTAACCGACCCAATCAAGGAAAAAAAAACTAAAACAGAACGCACAGTGGCGTTTTGTTTAGGGAAGACAACCCCCTGAATCGGGTCGGTTCGGCTCAGTTGAGCCAAACTCGGTTCGGCCTGATTCAGGTTCAAATTAAAAATAATAATAATGAAAAAAATGAAAAATTAATTGAAAATCTAGAAAAAATAGGAAAATTATATTTTGACCAAATAAATGGGGATTTATGAGTTTCTATGAAAATTAAGGTACTCAGGATTTTGGTAAAAGGTTATGTCGGAGTTTTTACTTCGTAAAGCGGGAAATTGACATAATATATTCAACTAAAGCTAATTTAATGATATATGGTATCAGGTGACTTTGGGTGACAGAACGATTGTCGAGTGTTTATTGGAGCTAAACCAGGGTTTGGATTTCGGGACGCAGAGTGCAGATTGAGGTGTGTAGTATCCCAACTGAAATTTCTTGAGCATTTACCTTTGGTATTTGAATTTAGTGCTTTGTTTTTTTATACCATTCCTGATTTTGGTATTATATGGACGGTTGGCTGATGATCTCGCCCCCGTGCCATTTGTGTGTATGTCCACTGCACCATAACATTTTGCTAGGGATCTCGAATGAGCGCGCTACCCGATAGTCGCGTCGGGGCACATGTCGATATGCCGTGGGTTTACACCGACCATTGAATGGATCCAAAGACTGGCCTTACTGGAGTGCTGCTCGCTGGTAGTGCTCTTTGGAAGAATCTGAAATATGGTGTGGTCTGACCCTAGTGCGCTAGGAACACATTGTTGAGTCTCTCCTATTATTTAAACTATGAGATGAGCACAATTGCCTGTTTATTTATTTCCACATGTTTATTTAATAGTTTATTGCAATTCAAGTATTTACTTTATGTAATTGCTCACTGAATTTCCTTGGGAATACTTACTCTGGGCTCGCCATCTGCCTCTTGTGATGACTTGAATGCAGATCCGGGTACTAGTCGCGGCAAGGAGAAGCTATCTGACTATTTATGATTTTCTAAGGATAGAAAGTCGGACTGTACATTTGTATATTTATCTATCTATTTTTACATTGGGTTGGAACTGAGAGTTATACAATTTGATCTGTATAATGATATTTTTGTGACTTTGTTGAGGTTTATTTCTATTAATGGTGATGTATGGGTTTTCCACACTAGGTAAATGATGTTTTCAACTTAATTTATCAGGTTTGAGACCTTCGCTGTGATTTGAGGTTTAAAAAATATTTAGCAGATGGTTCGAGTTTAGTAATAATTTAGATTTATGATTTTATTATTAGTTTATGAATGATGATTGTTGATTTAGTGTGATAATTGCGTGTAGGACACAACTGGCGCTGGTAAGCCAGGTTGTGGGCCTGGATTGGCACCATGGCGGCCATTTAGGGAAAATGGGTCATTACAATTTTGGTATCAGAGCAAGGTTTTAGTGAACCTCGGGGAATTGATTATATACTTGATGAATAAATTTTACATGTGGAAACCCGAAATGATTGACTAGAATCTTAGTTGGCAGGTGATTGTGAGATGGGTAGTAATTTAGGTTGTATACGTGTTATGTTTTTTATTGTATGTTACATACGATACACGTATATGTCGAGGCTGATTTGATGCACGCTCTTTGATGTAGGTTATGGATGGACGAGCAACCTTCAGTTACTACACAACCTGTAGTCGAGGAGACTAGTAATCCGATTCAGGAGGCACTGGCTTTACAGTCATTGGCGCAGAGTATGGATGACTGATTTGCATCGATTATAAAGATGTTTAGGGGACAGGAGACTACTATAGCAGCTCCTGTGATCGCTTCAATTACACTGACGATCACACCAACAGCTATAATTACTATTATAGCTGAAACTACTGTTGTTATACCTGTGATGATAGAACGGACTGCGGTAACTTCTATTTTTGGTGGATTAATGACGGTAGAGGCAAAGAAATCCTTAGATTTTCTTTAGGATACTTTTATGGAGCCGAAAACCTAGAGATAGCCAAGAGGTGGCTATTGGCTCATGAGAGACAGCACGAGACATTGTCGATTGAGGAGGTCGATAAACTGAGATTGGCGAGTTTTTGCTTGAGGGCTAATGCTGCTATATGGTGGACTACTTACAGAGCGACTCATTTTATGATGGTTACATAGGCAGAATTCCGAACACTATTCTTGGATGAGTACATATCCATGGAGGTCAGAATTAGACTATGAAAGGAGTTCTTAACACTTATACAGGGGAAGATGTCGGTTACTGACTACATGGAGAGGTATAGATATCTACTAACATACTCTATGAATTTGGCAGGGACTGATCGACTACAAATATATTATTTTGTTTGAGGTTTAGATGAGAGAATTGCTAATATAGTGGTGTTTAGTGAAGCTCAGACATTGACTGATATATATGACAGGTCCCTAACACAAAAAACATATTTGGTTCAGAAGGCCAGTCAATTAGAAATTCAGGCTGCACTATAGAGTCAGCTAGGGCAAAGTTCTCAGTTTGACCAGAGGCCGAAGAGATAACAAAGAGATCAGGGTCGACAGTCTCAAAGCTAGAGACCTCGTCGAGTTGATTGGCAGTCTGATTAGAGTCATAAAGGCGACATTGACAGGCGAGATTATCGCCAAATGGCGTATTCTAATGCTTCTACATCACTTGCTCAACCTAGACAGCAGTTTAGGCAGGATAAAGAGTAGAGTGGATAAGATAGAGGCCAGAGACGGAGCCAGAGTCAGACACAGATTCAGAGGAATGTTGCTAGACTTTAGACGCGTACTTATTATCATTGTGGTCAGGTTGGGCATCTACAGGCTGATTGTACTAGACCAGCACCACCACCATAAATAGATGCCAGGAATAAGGCCCAAACTACAGCTTTTGAGGTCGTACAGCCAGACATAGAGGCAACCAGATAGCTCGTTGAAGGTATGTTATTTATTTATGGTAAATTTATGCATATTATAATGGATTCTGGTAGTACTATATCTTTCATTGCTGGACGTGTGGTAGAAAAGTTAGTTTTGCCTATACAGACCTTAGATACCCACCTTGTTCTCAGTGCTATTGCTAGGGATAAGATTTATCCTAACCAGATTTGTTGGGATTGTGTGGTGGAGATAGAGGGACATCAATTATTAGATGATCCAAGAGTTTTAGAGTATCTAGAGTTTGATGTGGCATGGATTGGTTGTCAGCATATCATGCACATATATATTATTTTCGTAAAGCTGTGACATTTGATATTGAGGGAATTCCAGAGTTCTCTTTTACTGGAGTTGCAACTGAATTACCGATCACTAGAGGCTGATTAGTGACGATTCAGGAGATGAAAGTGTTTACTCCGACCGTAGAGCTAGAGCCAAAGATGGTGATTAGGGTTGAAGATGTCCTAATTGTTTGTAAGTTTTCTAATGTGTTTCATGAGGATTTTCCAGGATTACCACCACCCGAGCTGTTGAGCTCATTATTGAGTTGATTCAGGGAACTCAGCTAATTTACAGTCGACCATACAGGATGTCTGCATCGGAGTAGAGGAGTTCAGGACTCAGTTGGAGGAGTTATTGCAGAAAGGTTTTATTCATCCTAGCATGTCTCCTTGGGGAGCTCCAATCATTTTTGTGAAGAAAAAAATAGTACGATGTGGATGTGTGTAGATTATAGGAAGTTGAATAAGGTGACGATTAGAAATCGTTATCCATTTCCTAGAATCGATGATTTATTCGATAAGTTGGCAGGAGCTAAGTATTTCTCGAAGATTGACCTTCGATCAGGTTATCATCAATTAAGAATTTGAGAAATTGATATTGAGAAAACTGTCTTTAGTATGAGATATGATTTGTTTGAGTTTACCGTTATGCCATTTGGGTTAAGCACCAGGGATATTCATGGACTTAATGCACAGAGTCTTGAGGCCATATTTAGATCGATATGTTATTGTATTTATCGATGATATTCTATTATACAGTAAGACTCGTGTGGAGCACGGGAGACATCTCAGGGATGTATTGATGACACTAAGAGAGCATAAGTTGTATGTGAAGTTCAGCAAGTGTGCATTTTGGCTGAATGAGGTGAAATTTCTTGGACATGTTATTGGTAGATAGGGCATATTTATTGATGGCAATAAGATTCGGGCGATCATTGATTGGAAAACACTTGAGTCTATTGCTGATATTTATAGTTTATTAGGTTTGGTAGGATATTATCAGCGTTTTGTTCAAGATTTCTCAATGATTGCAGCGCCGATGACTAAATTAACTAAAAAATATGTCATATTTGAGTGGTCTGACGAGTGTGAGTATGCTTTTTGGGAATTGAAGAGGAAGTTGGCGTCTGCACCAGTCTTGGCATTATTGGAAGTATGGAAAAGCTTTTTGGTTTATGCAAATGCTTCAGGGAGTGGGTTGGGTTGTGTTCTGATACAGGACGGACATCCAGTGGCTTATTTATCTTGACGGTTGAGACCACACGAGGAGCATTATCCAATGCATGACTTGGAACATGTTGTAGTCGTGTTTGCATTGAAGGCCTGGAGGCATTATCTCTATGAGGAGAGATTTTTGAGATTCATAGGCCATCAGAGTTTGAGATATCTGTTCACTCAGAGGGAGTTGAATATGAAACAGTGGAGATGGCTTGAGTTATTGAAGGATTACAACTTTGCCATTGAGTACCATCTTGGTAAGGCGAATATAGTTCCTGATGCTCTGAGCTAGAGTGGCATTGATAGCCATATTGTACTGCGGCGTATGACACATGAGCATGGGTTATTTGAGGCATCGTCAGTGTTGTGTGTGACAGAGGTTATTGCTGAGCTACAGATTTATTGTCAAATGCAAGTTCTCACAGTGTCTCTTGAGCGGGAGGCTAAGTTGCAGAGGGCTGATGACCGATATTTGTAGTTCAGTGGACTAGCTCAGGATCTGAGTTGCACAGAGTGATTTGAAAGTTTAAACAGGTGCCTGAGACACTAAGGTAGTTTGTGAATACTTTCTGTATCAGAGCTCAAAGGTAACATTCTAGATGACGTACACCGATTGCGATATATTGTTCATCCTAGTTAGACCAAGATGTATCATGAGTTGCGATGATTATTTTGATGGCCAAGGATGAAGACTGACGTTGGTAATTACGTCAGGAGTTGTTATATTTGCCAGCAAGTGAAAGTGGAGCATAGGAGACCAGCCAGGTTGCAACAGCCGCTGCCTATTCCTCAGTGGAAGTGGGAACACGTAACCATGGATTTTATTAGTGGATTACTGCATATTGCAAGGTGACATGATGTTTTTTGGGTTGTTATTGAGTGTAGTATCCCAACTGAAATTTCTTGAGTATTTACCTTTTGCATTTGAATTTAGTGCTTTGTTTCTCTATTCCATTCCTGGTTGTGGTACTATATGGACGATTGGCTGAGGATCTATCCCCCGTGCCATTCGTGTGTATGTCCATTACACCATAGCATGTGTTGCCAGGGATTTTGGATGAGCTGGCTACCCGAGAGTCGCGTCAGGGCACATGTCGATGCACCTGGGTCTACGCCGGCCATCGAGTCGATCCAGATACTGGCCTTGCTAGAGTGCTACTCACCGGCAGTGCTCTGTGGAAGAATCTTAAGTATGGTGTAGTCTGACCCTAGTGCGCTAAGAACACATTGTTGCGTCTCTCCTATTGTTTAAATTAGGCGACGAGCACAGTTACTTGTTTATTTATTTTCACATGTTTATTTAATAGTTTATTGCAATTCCAGTATTTACTTTATGTAATTGCTCACTGAATTTTCTTGGGAATACTCATTATGGGCTCACCATTTGCCTCTTGTGATGGTTTGAGTGCAAATCCGGGTACTAGTTGCGGCAAGGAGAAGCGAGTTAACTATTTGTAATCTTTTGAGGATAGAAAACTAGACTTGTATGTTTGTATATTTATCTATTTGTTTTTATACTGGGTTGGGATTGAGAGTTATACATTTTGATATGTATAATGATATTTTTGTGACTTTGTTGAGATTTATTTCTGTTAATGGTGATGTATGGGTTTTCCACACTAGATAAATGATGTTTTCAACTTAATTTAAAAGGTTTGAGACCTCCGTTGTGATTTGAGGTTTAAACAATATTTAGCAGATGGTTTGAGTTCAGTAATATTTTAGATTTATGATTTTATTATTGGTTTATGGATGATGATTGTCAATTTAGCGTGATAATTGCATGTAGGACACAGTTGGCGCTGGTAGGCCAAGTTGTAGGCCTGCATTGGCACCGCGACGGCCATTTAGGGAAAATGGGTTGTTACACTCATCCCTTGACTTATCTTGTTCAAACAAACACTTAATCCCTCTGCATTCCCGTACCCGACTCCCGCACGTATATTCGTGTCTTTCGCGGACTCTCGCGCTACGAATGCATACACATCGTTAATTATTAATTATTGACTGTATTTTATCATTTCCCATGCGTGTAGGACTACCCAACCTTGTTTATTGTTATTCGGCTACCCAGTACTTAGGTTTGCACGCTAATCGAGGTAAATACCCGTCACACTATCTCGCACGTCAATAGCAAAATAAATTACATACATCGCGATGCCAATAACCCTAATTACATATAAACATCGCAAATTAAAGCACAACAACACAATAACTGCTATTTACCTAGCTCCGGGCGTGTCCTAGCCTATCTGCGGGGTCCACGGGGTGAGTTGTTGTCCACGTCAGCAATAACGACAAATTAAATTTGGGCCATTGCAATTCTTCCTAAATAGGTGAAATTTCGTCCCGAAATTTAAATAACTAAACTAAAACACTTACCGGCAAATAATTGAGGGTACCGTCACCGCATCGTAGACTCAAGCTCCCAGGTGAGTCCCTCGATCTCGTGATGCTGCCAATGAACCAAAACCTTCGGGATCTCGCTATTCCGTATAATCTGAGTCCTCATATCCATAATCTCCACTGGTTGCTCCTCGTACGTGTCATCAGGTTATACCTCTACCAATTTGACATCAATCATCGGCCTCAGTCCCGACCTAGCAGTCTTAATATCGAAACGTGAAACATTAGATGTATCCCAACTAACTATAACGGTAACTCCTACTCGTAAGCTAAAGTGCCAACACATGCCTTGACTTTGTATGGTCCAACAAATCTAAGTGCCAGTTTCCCCTTAATGCCAAAATCTCTGACGCCCTTTCTACGGAGAAACCTTCAAATATGCTATATCATCCACCTCGTAGCTCTGACTCCCGTGTACTTGTCCACATATTTCTTCTATCTATCCTAGGCCGCCTGAAGTCTCTGCCTAATCTGTCTCACCTTCTCAGTGTAATCCACAACAACCTTAAGTCCTATAGCCGTTGTATCCTCCAGTGCCACCCTACATGCTGGTGACCTGCAGGGCCTACCATAAAATGCCTCAAACGGTGACATCTCGATACTCGTTTGATAGCTGTTGTTGTAAGCAAACTCACATAAAGGCAGATAGTCATCCCACGATCCACCAAACTGTAATATACATACCTTGAGCATATCCTCAAGAATCTGAATCAAATGCTCTGACTGCCAGTTATTCAGAAGATGGTACGCAGTGTTGAACTGCAGTCGAGTGCCAAATTGCTCCTGCATACTCTCCCAAAGTCTCAAAGTAAATCTTGGATCTATGTTAGAAACAATGGAGACCAGTACACCGTGTAATTTAACAATTTCTCTTTCGAAGATAGTACTCAGTTGTGTAACTGAATAATCTCATGGCGATTGGTATGAAATGCGCCGAATTTGTTAACCTGTCTATAACTACCCAAATTGCATTATGTCTCCTCATAGTATGCAGTAGGCCATTGAAGAAGTCCATGGTCTTGTGTTCCCTCTTCCATTGAGGAATGGGCAACGGTTGTAGCAACCCACCCTAAATGCTCAGCTTTCACCTGTTGGCAAATATTACAACTCCGGACGTATCTCCCCATGTCAACCTTCATTCCTAACCACCAGAACAATCGCTGTAGATCATGATATATCGTAGTCTGACTAGGATGATCTTTATATCACGACCGGTGTGTGTCCTCCAGAATGTTGTCCCTGAGCTCCGATACCGAGGTATCCACAAATGACCCATGTGTCTCAAACACCCGTCTGAACCCTCAGACCACTCTATGCACCTCGAATCTTAAGTCAATCCATTGATTCGTAAATATCGGGCCTTAGCCCATTGCAACTCAACGACCCACTCGAGAGACACCGTCAGAACTTGCATCTGACAACAAATATGTAGTTCAACAATAAACTCTATCATACACAACATCAAAGCAGCCTTAAGCAACTTATGCCCATTTTTCATAAGTCGCAGTACCGTCTGGCTCTTGATGCCGCTCCTATTTAGAGGATCAGCTACCACATTAGCTTTATCGGGATGATACTCAATGGCGAAGTTGTAGTCCTTCAGTAACTTGAGCCATCTCTTCTATCGCATGTTCAACTCCCTCTGAGTGAATAGATGTCACAAATTCTAGTGGTC
Source organism: Stephania japonica (assembly GCA_039657345.1). Classification (NCBI taxonomy): domain Eukaryota; kingdom Viridiplantae; phylum Streptophyta; class Magnoliopsida; order Ranunculales; family Menispermaceae; genus Stephania; species Stephania japonica. Next base: position 40,699,918 of record CM077562.1, read on the forward strand.
GGTAAACAATATGAACCTCTCACCATACAAGTAGTGCCTCCAGGCCTTTAGTGCAAAACCCAAGAAAGTCTTGATATCAGATATAGACTTGGGTGTCCTCCAGTCAATAATGGCCTAAATCTTGTCACCATCAACTGAAATGCCCAAATCGTTGATGATGTGCCCTAGAAACTTGACTTTACTCAGCTAAAACGCACACTTGTTGAACTTGGCGTAAAGTCAATGCTCACTCAACATCGCTAACACCTCCCTAAGATGTCTCTCATGCTCCACACATATGACGGCCCCAATTTCCCCGCGTAATTGGGTACGCCCGGCCTAAACCCGTACAAGCCTCGAGTTATCACTCGGCAACCTAACGAGCCTAGTCAGCCTTCAATTTAATCAATTTAGTAATTTATGAAAGAGTTATTGCAATAGTAAACAGCGGAAGACTAAACAACAATAATAAGGGGAAATAACTCAATCAAAGGGAAATTAAGAATTCTATAAGTATGGAAACCCCGAGTATTCATGTACAATTCGATAAGCATATATACATGATACCAGTCTCACAAATGAAATACCAAGTTCAATGATCCAAACAATATAAGTATAAAACGATATACACATCAGCAAAAATATAAACACCTACTATAAAGTCTTTCTGATGTCGCTGCTAATCCTCTCAGTAGATCACCTAGGCAGGGCCCCTTGCCCTTGCTGCTCTCCACCCTATCTGCACCCACCGTCACAAACTAGACGGTGAGCAACTGAAGAAAATTGAATGTAATGCCAGAAGAAGATAACAGTAATTCATGATAATACAAGTAAAGCAGTCTAAATATCATGCAGTAATAAAAAGACATGAAATTAAATAGATAAGATGCATGATAAACAGACTAATAGATATCAATCAAAAGTCAAGTGTATTCCAAGGAATCAAAAGAGGCTCATAAGTGGTCTAAATCATAGCATAACGGCGAAGACCTCGCGAGGTCTTCCCGGGCATCGACACAAGCGAAGGCACAGCTATGACGGGAGGGACTCAAACCCACCTACCCAGTACTCGGTGTCACACGGTCACTAAGGGTGGTCACACACTCCTGTACATGAGTGGCCACGTTTTATCCCTCTAGTGCAGGTCCTAGTACTTTTGAGATGAAACACTTACGCCGGAAAACACATAATAAGAAATGGAATGGAATACCAATAATAGAGCATAACAAGACTGAATAAATGATAATGAATCACATGACATTTTCTTACTGGCTTACAAACGTACAAATGCTTTTTAAGGCAACTGTACTTACCTGACTAATCGCAACCCGCGTACAACACTCTCGCGTCCCTAACGCGTATCCCCGAGTTTCCCGCTACCTGACAAGGTCAGAAACTCTAATTAATGGTTTGAGTCATTACTAATCCTAGGTTGATACCCTAGTGTTTTCCCAACGTTTTAATGACTTGAACAACTCGATGTTTCAATCGGTAGATTAAACCAAAAACACAACAAAATACAATGATTCTCTCGGGTGTTGTACCCACACCTGTGTAAGCCTAATTACAAGTCTTAGGCTCGGCTCAGTCGTATGTGAGTCACTCCATAGCTTTGAGAGCCGGTAGCGTGTTCACGACATCATGACCATTCGTCAACCTTAAACACAATTAAAATGTAGTATTAACAAGTATAAAAACGACACTAAAACACCCGAAAGTAACTACACGTCCCCAACATACACCCACTATTGAAATCACGAATTATGTGTTCAAGTGTCTCACACATAAAGTGTGTTCATCGACACGTAAGAACACCCTTTACAAACTAAATACCAAGCTTATATATCTTTCCAAAACTAAAACCTACAAGTAGGCTCAAACGACAACCACCGCCAAATCTCATATAAGGTCGAAACCTTATGGGTACTGTTCAACATTGGGAGGGTTTCCTCGACATGAATTGGCCGGAAAACACCTCGCCTAATTGGAGTTTATGCACATTTCATAAACAAAATTCAAACTCAACACTTATATAAAAAAACATAACCATTTTACCTAACTTCTTAAGATTTTGTACATAACTAAAGGTTGCGAGACCTAAACAAAGGTTAGGTGAGATCCCTGACAACCTCCACTGGTGGTGGTCTGGCCGGTAGCACCGCCAAGAGTGGCAGTTTCCGGCGAGGCTCCACCACCTCTATCACATGAAATGACGATAGTTTCACACTAAATAGACTGTTTTGACCACTCCGAAGGCCGTGGGACCCATGTATGAGCTTGGTGGGGTCCCCGACAGTGTCCCAGTCATGGTGGTCTGGCGGTGGCGCTGCCGGTCACGGTGATTTCCAGCCAACAAACACCACCATACACATGAAATAGTGAAATTAAAACTGTTTAAAACGCAACTGGATTTCGGACACACCGGAGGGTTGTAGGACACTAGTATGGGCGAGATCTAGTCCCCGACAACCTCCCTAGCGTGGTGGTCTGGCCAACAGTACCGCCGGTCACGGCAGTTCCGGCGAGAGGGTAAGATCTCGTTCAAAATAGAACCAAATCGTACAAGACCACAACATGACACATGTGTCGTGAGGGGCGTGCTCTGGGTCGGTCTGGACTCCGATGAGTCACCGGAGGTCTTCCACGACCGGTCCCCGTCACGGCAGCCACCCCTACAGTGATGAAGCATACAACAACTCAAAGAAAATACGAGAAAACCATGAGAAAACGAGAGGAAAAGAGGGAGAAAAATAGAGCTCACCACCCTACTCCAGTGTCCGTCGACTCCCCAACAAGATTCTTACCACCTCTGAACCAGTGAGGTTGGTGGCGTGCTCGGCCGAGAAGAGAGACGGTGGAGGGAGAGGAGGGAGAAAACCGAGAGGAGAGAGTGAGATCGAGTGAATACAAGGGAGAGAAGGAGAGAAGACACCTCCGGTGAGAGATCCTGCCATCCAACGCCGGTGGTCGGCGAACCAGGGAGGAGAGGCAGACTGTAGTGAGAGAGGGTGATAGGCTCGGGTGTGTGTGTGGTGAGGATGATGAATAGTAGGGTTTTGTTTGTCTATATAAATAAAACAAAGGTCAAATGACCATTTTTCCCTTCAACCTCATACTTGCTTATTTCTGAATTATTGCCCTTATGGGTCTTTTACCAATTGTTTGCATCTCAAATTATATGCGCATCTCGAGGCCAATCTGATGGCTCATCACCATTAGGCTGTGTCACTTTAACAATACTAATCACATAGTCCACATGTTACATATTTAACCAACTCCCACATTCAAACGACGTTCCTCAGTCCGTTTTTCCTTGTTCCGACTCCCGTAACGCGTGTAGTATCGCCTTGTCTCGCCAACTAATTAATTAAATTAATTAAAAATTCATTTATTTGTACTCTTTACTTGTTTTTATCCCCCGTTTAACTAGTCTAAACCTCACTCAATTAAATATCGCCCGACCGGCTTGAAACCCGTAAAATACTCAAATACTAATACACACAATCAAAGAATCATAAAATCACTTCGGTGTCGACTCCCAAAGTTCAAAATACTGTCCAATATTCATGTAGCCGGGTCACAATCCTGACAAGTGTAACGTAAGTCAGTTAAAAATTTGGGGTTGTTACAACATGAGTCCTACTATAAATTAGGACGTCATCGATGAAAATAATTGCGTATCGATCCAAGTACGACCTTAACGCTCTATGCATCAAATCCATAAAGATCGTTGGTGCGTTAGTCAGCCCAAATGGCATGACTGTAAACTCATATAACACGTATCGCGTACTGAAATTGGTCTTTTTAATATCACCCTTTTGAATCCTCAACTAATGGAATCTTGATATAAGGTCAATCTTTTAGAATAATTTGGCTCTTGCCAACTGATCGAACAAGTTATCGATCCTGGGAAATGGGCAATGATTCCAAATCGTCACATGATTCAATTTCCTGTAGTCCACACACATTCGCATCGAGCCATCCTTATTCTTCACAAAAAGAATTGGAGCTTCCCAAGGTTACATGCTAGGGTGAATGAAACCCTTCTGCAGAAATCCCTCTAACTAAGTCCTCTACTCCTGCTCCGATACTGATATCCTATACGACCTGTTTTAAATCAGTTTAGTCCCCAAAATCAGCTCAATGATGAACTCAACAGCTTTCGGTTGTGGTAATCTTGGCAAATCCTTAGGAAACATGTATGCAAACTCGTAAACAATAGGAACATCCTCAACCCTAATCACCATCATAAACTCTGGCTCAACCATAGCCGTGCACGCCTGCATCTTCTGCGACGTCGCTAGTCTACCTCGAATAATAGGTAATGCAGTCGCAACTCTGGCAAATGAAAACTTTAGAATCCCCTTGATGTAAAATGTTATTGTCTTGCTGAAACAATCGCTCCATGTGTGATAAGAAGATAACCAATCCATATTGAACATCACATTGAACTCCAGGTACTCTAATACTCTCAAATCGGTCGGTAACTGATGTCCCTCTATCTCCACAACATAATCCTTGCAAATCCGGTTAGGGTAAATCTTATCCCCTGTTTCTGTACTGAGAACAAGATGTGTGTATAAGTTTTGTGCATCTAACCCTAACACTCCTACCATGTGTTCAAAAATAAATGACAGTGTGTTGCCTGAATCAAACATAACATGCATGGAAATACCACATACAGATAACGTACCCTCAACGAGCTATCTGGTCGCCTCCCAGTCTGGCTGTGCAACCCTAAAAGTAGCTGTCTTGGCCCTATCTCTGGCCTATTCAGTCTGTGGTGGTACTGGTGCTGGTCTGGTACACTCTGCCACAAAATGTCCAATCTGACCACAACGGTAACAAGCACGAGTCTCTAGCCTACCAGTAGTTCTCTAACTTTGTGTCTAACTCTGGCCTCAACTTTGGCCTCTCTGACCCCTATACTGCCTTTGCTGCTATTTAGGCTGATCAACTAGTGCAGAAGCCGTAGAATATGCTACCTTGCGATCATCACGCCTATCCTGGTCATCACGACGATCTCTGTTGCCTCTACGACACTGATCAGACTGCAAATAACCACTGCAAGGTCTCTGGCCATATCCCTGTAGGCCCTAATCTTTCCTCTATCTCTTCGGTCTTCGATCAAACCGAGAGCTATGCGTTGGCTGGCTCTACTGACCCTGTTGTCCCCGTAGTGCAGCCTAAACTGCTAACCGACTGGCCCTCTGAACCAGGTATGTCTTGTAACCACCCGAATTTAATTTGCTGTTATTTATGACATATTGCAGACGTGGCAAACAGCTCAGAAACCCGTGGGACCCGCAATTAGGCTATAACGCGCCTAGAGTTAGGTAAATTGTTATTTTATGTGTTTTTTTGACTAATTTTGTGATGTTTATGTTAAAATAGGTTAAACGACACCGCGATCTGTGTAATTATATTTTAATTGACGTGCGAGATTGTGTGTTAAGTATTCGCCTCGATATATGTATTGACGCGGGTACCGGGTAGGCTAAACTTTGAAATATTAGTTCGAAGAAAATAATACACACATTACATGAATTAAATGTGATAAAATAGTAAATTGGTGGGCGCCTAGGGACACGCATGGGTGGTACGGTAGTGTTCACGCTGTTGGGAAATGTGCCATAGGTCAATCCATTAACAGTCTTTATGAATGTATTTTAGTTAATAAAATAGAGGATTTCATTTGTTGTTTATTAGAATTAATTTGCATGTTTACATTATAATAAGATCCATGGGTATTTACAGAAATATCCTAAATGTCCCTAGTCGATTATTATACTGAGAACTATAATGAATTAAGACTGGTGTGAGTCTTGATTGATGATCATACGATGATCATACGTATAGGAATACGAATCAAGATCATGAGTACTTGTTAGGGAACAAAGTACTGGACCGACCCGTTATGAGAACATCACATGGATTAAGTCATAGTTGTTTCTCATGATAGGTATATTTTTCAGTCCTCTGACTTGAGATTACCAGAGACTTCAACATTAGGAATACAAGTGATTTGACGCAATCAAACGTTGTCTTTAACTTAGGATGATTATAAAGGTTATGATTGGTTCTTGTGTGAATAATGTGGTGAAGTTGTGTAATCGAGATAGAATTTGTCCCTCTCATATAAAGAGAGATATCCAGTGGATCCCTCGATGTGTTAGACTGTTAAAAGGCCTAGTCTAAGTAAATTGATATTGATCAATGTCACTTAGATGTTTTCAGTCTACCTAGAAATCGAGACTAGTACGATTGAACATGTTGGATGACAATTCCATGCCTTATGTTTGATCAAAAGGATATCGTGTGACAAAAGGATGTTATATACACTATTGATTAGGTTATATCGATTTGATATTCGTACAACTTGGGTAGTCATAATGTCTTGCTAGAGGCCGCTTATGACTTGTATACGAAAATGTGTTTTGGTACACTGCCAACGTTGTATGAGCCTATTGGGTCGCACACTGAGAATGGTTTTGCGAGATTTTAAGATGGTTCAGAAAAATGAATTTTATATGATAGAATTCATGACAGAAACGTCCTTGTAGTGTATTACACTTATACTTCTTTAAGTAGGGGTATATGTGTAATTTACTTAACTGTCTATATACAAGGGTTGTATAAATAGACACTTTGAGTTAGAATACAAGTATAAGAAAGATTTTAAAAGGGTCGAAACTCTATTTTCATTTTAAGAAACGACTTAGAGTTTTTGGTATCCTCTGGATCGTTTTAGAGAGAAACAAAAGGTTTGGTATTCTCTCAAAGCTAGCACTTTGAATCTCGTCCGCTGTTTGTGTGTGGACAGCTAGTAAAGTGCGTTCGTCATTGGCAGCACCTTAGAGATCGATTAACCTTCAGAGAGGTATTGCGACTGAGGTATGATTAAGTTTTCATAGTTTAAACATGTTTTAATGGAATCTGATTTGGATCCTGTTGGGGTTTTTCTCAAAATTGTTTTGTAATCTCCGCTGCGCATGAACCCCAAAACCCAACACACGCTCGAGTACGCTTGTTGGCCCGCATGACGAAATTGTAAGGGCGAAAATATAGGCGAACATATATATATATATTTATTTATATATATATGTATATATATAAATATACATTAAAAATTAGAAAATAAATAATTGTGATATGACCAAAAAGGGTATTTGATTGTTAAGGAAGAGGATATGAACATAGGGGTATTTTAGTCATTTCACTCTAAAATATTGATAAACCCACCACCGACACCACATTTCTCCATTTTTGATCGAAATCGAGAGATCGAGAGAAGAAAGAGAAGAGAAAGAGAGAGGGATCGCGGAGTGATCACGAGCTCGACGAGGTTGTCGCGAGGCGAGGTAAGTTGTTGGTTTGTTGTTGTTGTATGTGTTGATTTGTGTGGTGGTTCGATGGGGGGCTCCAGAATTAAAATGGCATGGGTTCCCATGCCAAGATAAAAGGAGGGGTTGGAGTTGACAGCCAACCCCGATTAAAAATAAAAAAAAATTCTTATTCAACCTTGGAGGAACTCCTTGGTTCGATTGAAGAAGAAGTGGGCACATGTGCGGGTCGCACGTGTGCACCCCCTCTTCATGGGCCGGGTCGGTCGACTCGTCCTTGACCCAAACGGGTCGGGCCGAGTCGGCCCAAACCCAAACGACTGGTTGGGCTGAATTGGGTCCAGCCGAACCGGACCCAGTTCCCCAACCAAACAATAAAAAGAAATAGTTTTGAAAAAAAAATTTGAAAAATTAATAGAAAATTCAGATAAAATAAAAAAAACTTAGAAAAAAATATATTTTGATCAAATAAATAAGTTTTAGGATTTTATCAGAATTTTGGCGAGATGTTGTCAGGGTTTTTACTGTGAAAAATGTAAAATTGACATAATATATCCAATTGAAAATTCAATGACAAATGGTGTTAGGTACATTCGGGTGTTTATTGGAGCTAGACCGGAGTTTGATTTTTGGGACGTGGAGTGCGGATTGAGGTGTGTAGTATCCCAACTGAAATTACTTGAGTATTTACTTCTTTTAGCATTTGAATTCAATTTCTTTCATTTCAATACTTTACTCTGGTTATGGCTATATGGGCGGACGTTGAGTGGGGCTCCCCTGTTTCATTCTTGTATGTGTCCACTAAACCATAGAACGTGCTACCAGATCGATCTAGGTGAATAGCACGACCCGAGTATCACGTCATAGCATGTGTCAATGCACCGTAGGTGTAACGCTGACCATCGAGTGGATCCAGATACTTGCCCTGCTTGAGTAGGACTCGCCGGCAATATTCTATGGAAGAGTTCGAATTATGGTGGTAGTCTGACCTTAGGGGCTAGGAACACACTTGAGTTTTTCCTATTATTTATTCATGCGATGACCGCAATTGCCTGTATTTATTTTCGCATGTTTATTTAATAGCTTTATTTAAATTCCAGTATTTACTTTCAGTATTGCTCACTTAATTTCCTTAAGAATACTCACTCTGGACTCGTCATCTGTCTTTTGTAATGGCTTGCGTGCAAATCTTAGTACGAGCAGGGGCAAGGGCAAGCTGCCAGAGTATTATTGATTTGAGATTGCCTGACTCGTACGTTTGTATTATATTTATTTTTTCATTTTGGGTTTGGGATTTTGAGATACCTTGTGTATATTGATCTTTTTGTGGCTTTGGAGGTATTTATGTTTATATATGGGTTTTTCACATAAGTTTATGGTTTAGGTTACACATTTATAGTATCATTATCCGAGTAAATATGTTAGAAAGGCTTCAGCTGTGTGTGAATTTGAGGATTCTATGATGACTTAACATATAATTTGATTTCAATACAACTTAATCAGCAAATGGATAACTAATAAGGTTTAAAAAGATAAAATGGAGGATATAATCCAATGTAGAGCACAACTGTCGCTGGTAAGACAGACTATAGGTCCGCATTGGCCTCCGTGGCAGTCTATTTGGAAAATGGGTCATTACATTTTGGTATCAAAGCCTAGGTTTAGGAAAACCTAGGGCTCGAATTTGAGGAAAACCTGATCATAAACCTATTGAATAAGCTTTAGATGTGGAAACCCAAAGGAATTGCCTAAAATCTTAGTTGGGAAACAATTAGAGATGGGTAGAAATCAGGATTATATGTGTTATATTTTTGGTTGTATATGTAACGACTCGAAAATTTGGTTGTGGATGTTGATGTATGTATTAGTATCGTATTGTAATATGGGTCTCGAGCCATTCGGGCAATTTTTAGTTGAGTGAGGTTTCACCTAGTTAAACGGGGGCTAAAAACAAATAAAGAATACAAATAAATGAAATTTTATTAATTTAATTAATTAGTTGATGGGATGTGGTGAAAGAACGGGCACGGCGAACTAAATTTGGGAGAAATACGGGCCGAAGAAATGTAAGATCAATGTGGGAATAGGATAGTCTCGCAACAAATGGGCTATGGGATATAAATTGTTAAAGTGACACAACATAATAAGGAGAGCCATGAGATTAGCATTGAGATATGTATGTGTGTTGAGTTAAGATGATGAGGTAAAATACCCATAAGGGCAGCTATTAAAAAATAAGCAAGTGTCAACTTAAGGGCAAAATGGTAATTTTGATTATATATAATCCGTTTCCTAACAAACCCTACTATTCATCATCTTCCCAAACGGCTCCCCCACACTTTCCTCCCCTTTCTACTCTCCCCCACTGCCACCACCGACTCACCGGACCTCCGACCAAGCTAAAGGTGGCCGGAGATCGGGACGACGTTCCCTTACACTCTCTCTTTGTCTCTCGACTTGTTCACTCTCTCTCTCTCTCAACTCGGTAGTTCTCTTTCCCTCCCTGAATTGTCACCACCATCACCTACCATGGAATTGACATCTCCACCACCCACCGGAGATGCCTAGGTGAGCTTCTCCTCTCTCCCTTTCTACTCTCTCTCTCTTTCTTTCTTTCTCCCTCTAGCGTAACTGTATTTTTTAAAGTCTATTTAGGTGTTTCTCGTTGTTGTCACAGCTGTGGAGGATGCGATGATCAGAGGCTGGTCAGAGGTTGTTCCTGGTGCATCACCAGAGCCTTGCCAGTCTTAGAGCACTTCAGTTCACGGCGGAGCAGCAGTGGAGTTTGTGGTGTTGATTCAAACATTTTCTTCGTGTCTAAGCGTCCTGCTCACTGCTAGGATTGGCGATGGTTAGGGACAGTCGGGGATGGGCCCTCATGGCCCACCAAAGCCCTTCCGTCTTTGGAGTGTCTTTGGTTCATTATATATAAGTTGGTGGTGTTGACGTTCACTATTGTGGTTACATGCCCTATTTCACGGGACTTCGTTACTGTTGGACTTTCTGGTTGAGCGGCGCCGCTGCTATTGACTGTAGTGACATGGGAAATTTCGGCGACTCTTCCACGATCATGTGGGTGCCTCTCGATCCCTGGAGCTAGCAAAACAGCGGCGGTGGTTGTGTGTGCATACATTATTTCATGTATTGTTGTTGTATTTCACTTCGCCGGAAACCGCCATTGTGGTAATGCTGCTGGTCGGATTCTTTATGTTCGGTAGTCTGTCGGAGATCACTCCATGACGTTGCTGGTGTCTCGTAACTCTTTTGCAAGTTCGGATAGTGGTGACCATGGTAGTTTGTTGAGACTTTACGTCGTGTTGAGTTCAACTATCTTTGCTTGTATGTGTGTGTTAAACTTCAACTAGGCGAAGTTTTTTTTTTGGCCATGCCATGCCAAGGAAACCCTTTCCCGACTTTGAATAGTATCAACATGAAGTCATGAAGGTCTCAATTGTTGTTCGGTTGTAATTCAAAACGAGTTGCAGTTATGGTTTAATGTTTGAAGTTTGTGGATTGGTTATGACGTCATGGTCATGCTACCGATCCTCGACACTATGGCATGACCTATTTATGACTAAGCCGAGCCTAAGTTGTGTAATTAGGCTTTACATATTGTATGGTTTACAAAATCAAAAGAGTTATGGCATTTGTGTCTAGTTTTCCGATCGATTTTCATCGAGATGTTCGAGTCATCAAAATATTGAGAAAACACTAATGTTAAACCTAAGTTTAGTTAATGACTTGACTTATTAATACGAGTTTCTGACCTTGTCAGGTAGCGGGAAACTCGGGGATACACGTTAAGATTTCACGAGAGTGGATACGATTTGCGATAGTTCAGATAAGTACATACGTACCTTGTATGTGTGTATGTTAGTAGGCCACTAAGGAAATAACATATGATTTATACATCCTCTATTTATTGATATTGTTAAATTGATCCCTTGATTGATATTCCATTCCATATTCTTGGTTGTATGTTCTTGGCATGAGTGTGTGTCTCGAATGTATCATGTGGTCCCACACTAGCTAGGACAACGAGGGTGCCTCCAGCAGGGGTAACTGACCCCTAGTGTTGTGTGTACTGGGTACTGGATTCGAGAGGTGTTGCGATGCCTCTCGATTTCAAGCTGCGCTAATGTTGCGACATTGCCCAGGGAGATCTTGTGAGATTTTTGTCATATTGCTATAAAATTAGACCACTCATGGGCCTCTTTTGAATCTTAAAACATGCAAATTTTGATTGTTTATCTATCAGTCTGTTTATCATGCAGTTGACTTACTTACTTTCCTGTTGTTTCGTTTCCGCATGATATTTAGACTGCTTTACTTGTTAAATCATAAATTACTGTTATATTCTTTTGGCACCACTTTCAATTTCTTCAGTTACTCACCGTCTAGTTTGTGACGATGGGTGCAGATAGGGTGGAGAGTAGCAAGGGCAAGGGGCCTTGCCTAAGCGACCTACTTTGAGGACTAGCAGTGGGATCAGGGAGACTTTATAGTATGTGTTTATGTTTTGCTTACTTGTATTTCGTTTCATACATATGTTTTGGGATTATTGAACTTGGCATTTTGATGAGACTGGTGTCATGTATATATGCTTATCGAACTGTACATGAATACCCACATTTATAGAATTCCTATATTTCCCTTGATTGAGTTATTTCCTGTATTATACTTGTTTAGTCTTCCGCTGTGTATTATGCAGTAACTCTTTCATAAATTGTTAAAATTAATGAATCGAAGGCTGACTAAGCTCGTCAGGTTGCCGAGTGATGACTCGGGGCCTGCACGGGTCTAGGCCGGGCGTACCCAATTGCACGAAAAAATTGGGACCATAACAGTATGTTACCTACAGTACACGTATATTCGTACTGAGGCACATTCTTCGATGCAGACAGATGTTGGGGATACTAGTGATCCTACTAGGTCGACATTGACATTAGAGTCGTTAGCTCAGACAGTAGATGATAGGTTCGCACAGTTGTTGGAGTTATTGAGGACTCGTGAGACTACGACAACTCCTACTACAGTTATAGCTGCATCATTGGTTACTACTCCTGCAGTTGTTGCTCCCACTACTGCGGAGACTTAAGGGTAGGTTGCAGTATCTAAGACACATGCTGAGAGGGCTATATTAGTGGTTATTCCAACAGAGACTATGTTAGCTGTGACTCCTTCAACTACTGAGCAGCCAGCTGTAGCGTCTTCATTAGGGAGTTTGATGACAGTGGAGGCGAAGAAGTTGAAGGATTATCTTAAATTCTCTCTACGATACTTTTATGGAGCCGAAGACCCAGAGATAGTCGGGAGGTGGCTATTGGGTCACGAGAGATTACACGAGATGTTATTGGTTGATGAAGTTGATAGATCGAGGTTGGCTAGTTATTGCCTGAGATCTGCTGCTGCTATATGGTGGACCACCTATAAAGCGACACATCCTGCGGTTACTACTTGGGTTGATTTCAGAGAATTGTTCGTGGATGAGTATATACCTATGGAGGTCAGGATTCGATTGAGAGAGGAGTTCTTGACACTAGTTCAGGGTGATATGTCTGTAACCGAGTATATGGAGAGGTACAGATATTTGTTGTCCTACTCTATAGATTTAGCAGGGACTGACAAGATGCAGATATATTACTTTGTTCGAAGACTGGATGAGAGGATAGCTACCACAGTTGTTTCTAGTGGAGCGACACCTTTGGCTCAGGTATACGATAGGTGTGACGACCCTCCCCCGACCTAAGGTCGGGTCGCCCGGCCCAGACCGCCACTTGGACCCGATACCTGAACCAGGCTCAAATAATGGTCTGGCACGCCTCTCAAATAAACTTGCGGAATACACATTGGCTAAACGAAGGATAATAATTGCGGAATAAATATAAAGAAATATCCTTAAGCCAATAAATTTAAGTTCATAAGAACATTAATGAAACTATACATGAGTTTGTACTCATTTAAACTAAACAAGGATTATTAAAGCTCCAAAGTGGATCAACTAAAAGTAAGTAGGATTCAAGCTACCCAAAGATCTATTTTAATTTTAACCCAAGTTGAATAGTTTCAAATTCAAATATACATAATATATATAAAAAAAAGCTCACATCAAAAGGAGACTTCAAGCTCGTCTCGATCTAGCGTTATCGTGGATACCTGAGATGTAAGTGGGGTTAGCTAAAAGAACCAACAGAGTTCAGTAATACAGAAAACCCGCTCAACCATCAAATATGCAAGTAATACCTAATAAGCATGTAATTAAAAACAAACAAGGATTCATTGAATAGTAGCATGGTAGCAGGATTTCATAAAAGATAGACGTATAATGAATCATCAAGTATTATCATGGATATAAGGTTTGTAAGCCATAAGTAAGTAAGAATTCATCCTTTCATAGCAAATACGACATATTCATAAGCCATCAAGTTGTAACACAATAATCATGAATAGCATTGAAAGCTTATTCCAAAATTCAACAATACATAGTGTAATTCTACATCAATAACATGCAGGTTATACATCATGATTCTTTATTCATGGCAATAAGAAGATTGACAAATCATTACATAGATTCAAGCTTTCATGCAAGGAGGGGGTCTCGCGAGAGTCTATACTATAAAATATAGTAATACGTATAAGTCGTCGTTCCATTAAATGCATACTAGATATTGGCAAGAATTCGGTAACCGATTCTCCTACTCTCTAGGTGATGGAAACTACTAGCTAGCTCATAGGCCTTATGTGCCCTCTCGATTATCCCATCAAATCAACAGTAGATTCATCCAAGCCATCACTGATGCACATCCCTATCTCTCAAGAGTACAAGAGAAGGAATTTCAACTCATATCCCTACGTGACACACTTATAAATTCAATTAGTCAAGTAAAGCCCTCGGTGGTGAGCTCCACAAACATCCTGGGGTGTTAACAACCCTCGGTGGTACCATGAATATCCTACGGCATTTACATAGACTTACTTGCTAATAAGGCCCTCGGTGGAACTCCCAAGCATCATGGGGCCATGAATAACAATAGATTGGAAAGCAGTGCATTCATATTCCATAGATATGTAGATTCAAGCCAATACCATGACGCAACCCATAAGTTCCAAGTATTTAATTCAAATCGTAAATCCTAGACATAACTAGTAATCATGCCATATTTGATAATTGAGCAAGCTCCCCACTTACCTGCACTCACCACGAATCCTAATCTTGATCCTCTCGCGTTTGGGCTTAATGTGAACCGTCTCGCGAATCTAGACAATTTAAAAGAATAATTACTTTATGTATCTACAACCTACAACCATACAAGTTTAACATCAATTGTCTAGACCTTAGAAATTTACCCTATTTTATAGCTGACTTCACTAAAGGTCATTCACGACGCTAAAATCTACACTTAAAATTAGAATCGATTATTTGAGTAAAATAAGAATGCGGTAATGTAAAACAAGGAAAATCCTCTAATACTTAGTTTTTCCAACAAAAATCGAAGACGTTCGATTAATTATAATTAAAAAAATTCAAATCACCATACAAGACTCAATTTAGACTTTAAATTCCCGAATGACAATATTCAGTCAAAGTCCACAAATTTATCGAATAAGTTTATTTCCCAAAGAAAAGATTCAAAGTCCCTTTTTAAATCTTGACCCAACCTTAAATGCCAAATCCATATCAATAAACTCCAATCGTGTTCAATTTGCTAAAATCATAGGGAAACCCTTTCATGTACCGTCAAACCATGGAAAACAAGATTGATTCATCCATAATACTCGTTATCATAAAGCTTAAAAATTTGCATAACCCATTTCAAGACTAGATCTAAGAAAAATTGAACTTTGAAAATCATCAACTCTCATTGCCAATACTAACACTAAGACAATAAATCTAGAAAGTATTAGAGTCTCACCATGTCTTCAATGGAGTCTTTGACTCCAAATCCTTTCCAAAATCTCATTCTAACATAGATCAAATCTTTCGTTTCTTCTTTTCTTCTCTATTTTCCTCGCGTGCTTGCCGCTGTCGATGCCATCGACCATTTGGTCCCCAAATCTTCAATAAATAATAAAGAAATCAAGGAGGGAAGTGAGGTTGTACCTCTCTTGAGCTTGAACCCTCCTCTTGCTCTCCTCCTCTCTACGTAGGTGTTTAACAAGATTGGGGCTAGAGTATTTTTTTTATTTTCTTAAATAGCATTAGGGTTAGGGATTAGGTTGTGATTATTTACAACTTATCTAAAATGCTCTTTTGGGTCATAATCTCAATTGGGCTTTATTATTTAAAATAAAACTTTACTTACTCCCTAACTCATATTTAATTTGACAAGTTTAGATTTGTATTTCCACATCAAACACCCAACATATTTTTATCATGAAATTACCAAAATACCCATAGGTTGGGTCGTAGAGAATTTGGGTCGTTACAACAGGTCTCTTTCTCTGGAGACTTATATAGTACAAAGGGCTAGTAGATTGGCGATTCAGAATGCATTGCAGGGTCAGTAGAGTCATCCAGTTCAGGGTTCTCGATTTGATCAAAGGCCGAAGAGACAGAGGAGAGATCAGGGCCGACAGGGACAAAGCCAGAGACCTCGTACAGGTAGAGGTGATTGGCAATCAGATCAGGGTTGTAGAGGCGACATAGATCGTCAGGATGATCGGGATAGACGCGATGAACGTGAAGTAGCATATTTTGCGGCCTCTACATCAGTTGATCGACCGAGGTAGCAGCAGAGGCAGGATAGAGGTCATGGTTAGAAATGCTAGAGCAGAGGTCAGAGTCAGGCACAGAGTTAGAAGACTACTGACAGATCAGACACTCGTGCTTGTTATCATTGTGGTCATGTGGGACATCTTGTGGCGGAGTGTACTAGACCAGTGCCAATACCATCACAGATTGATTAGGCCAGAGATAGGGCCCAGACAGCTATTTTTGGGGTTGCACAGCTAGACTGAGAGGCGATCAGACAACTTGTTAAGAGTATGTTATCTGTCTGTGATACTTTTATGCATGTTATGTTTAATTCCGACAGCACACTTTCCTTTATATCTGGACGTATAGTAGGATTGTTAGGGTTCGGTGCACAGACTTTAGATACACATCTTGTTCTCAGCATGACGCTGGGGATAAGATTTACCCTAACTGGATTTGTCGGGATTGTGTGGTTGAGATTGAGGGACATCAGTTACCAGCTGAATTGAGAGTATTAGAGTACTTAGAGTTTGATGCGATGTTCCTTATGGATTGGTTATCATTGTATCATGCACAGATCGATTGATTCAGCAAGACGGTGACATTTCACATCGAGGAGATTCTAGAGTTTTCATTTGCTAGAGCTGCATCAGCATTACCTATTACTCGAGGTAGACTAGCTACGTTGCAGGAGATGGAGGCTTACGCGGCTATGGTGAAGCCAGAGCTATAGACAGTGATTAGGGTAGAGGATGTCCCGACTGTTTGTGAGTTTTCCAACGTATTTCCTGAGGATTTTCCAGGATTGCCACCACCGAGAACTGTTGAATTCATTATCGAGCTAATTCTGGGGACTCAACCGATTTACAACAGGCCGTATAGGATGTCAGCATCGGAGCAGGTGGAGTTGAGGATCCAGTTAGAGAAATTACTGCAGAAGAGATTTATTCGCCATAGCATGTCACGTTGGGGAGCTCCAGTCCTTTTTGTGAAGAAGAAGGACGACTCGATACGGATGTGTGTGGATTATAGGAAATTGAATCAGGTGACGATTAGGAACCATTACCCACTTCCCAGGAATTCGATGAATTGTTCGTTCAATTGGCAGGAGCTAAGTTATTCTCGAAGATTGACCTTAGATCAGGATATCATCAATTGAGGATTTAAGAAGGCTATATCGAGAAGACTGCTTTTTCTACGTGATATGGGTTGTATGAGTTTAATGTCATGTCATTTGGGTTGACTAATGCGTCGACGATTATCATGGACTTGATGCACAGGGTGCTTATGCCATTTTTGTATCGATACGTCGTTGTTTTCATCGACGACATCCTGATTTACAGAAGGACTCGTGTAGAGCATGAGAGTCATCTCAGGGAGGTGTTGGCGACACTGAAAGAGCACCGACTTTACGCCAAGTTCAGCAAGTGCATATTTTGGCTAAGTGAGATAAAGTTTTTGGGGCACGTTATCGGCGATCAGGGCATATCAGTAGATGGTGACAAGATTCGAGCTATTATTGATTGGAGAACACCCGAGTCCGTATCTGATATTTGGATTTTTCCTAGGTTTAGTAGGATATTATAAGTGCTTTGTACAGGATTTTTCGTTGATTGCAGCGCCGATGATGAGGTTGACTAAGAAAGACATTAGATTTGACTGGTCCCAGGAATGTGAGGATGCCTTCTGGGAGTTGAAGAGGCAGTTGACTTCTACGCCAATTTTAGCATTGCCTGTAGCAGGTAAGGGTTTCTCGGTTTACACTGATGCGTTTAGTACTGGGTTGGATTGGGTGTTGATGCAGGATGGATAACCAGTGGCTTATTTATTACGACAATTAAGACAACATGAGGAGAGTTATCCAGTGCACGATTTGGGGCTTACGGTAGTCGTGTTTGCATTGAAGGCTTGGAGGCACTATTTGTACGGTGAAAGGTTCGTACTATTTACTGACCACTAGAGTTTGAGATATTTGTTCACTTAGAGGGAGTTGAACATGAGACAACGGAGATAGCTCGAGTTACCGAGGGACTGCTATTTTGCTATCGAGTATCATCCGGGGAAGGCAAATGTCGTAGCTGATGCGCTGAGCAGGAGTGGCATTGAGAGTCAAACGGGACTGCTGAATATGACACACGAGCATGGGTTACTTAAGGCTGTGTCGGTGTTGTGTGTGACAGAGTTTATTGCTGAGCTACATATTTGCGGCCAGATATGCGTTCCTACGGTGTCTCTAGAGTGGGTTACTGAGTTGCAGATAACTAAGGGCCGATATTTATGGATCAGTGGACTGGCTTAGGATCCGGGGTGCACAGAGTGGTCTGAGGGTTCAGACGGGTGCTTGAGACACAAGGGTCATTTGTGGATACCGGAAGTACCGAAGCTCAGGGACAATATTCTCAAGGACGCACACCGATCGCGATTTACAGTTCATCCTGGTCGAACCAAGATGTATCACGACCTTCAGCAATTCTTTTGGTGGCCAGGGATGAAGGCTGATGTGGGGAGGTATGTCCAGAGTTGTCATATTTGCACCAGGTGAAGGCTGAGCACAAAAGACCAGTTGGGTTGCTACAGCCACTGCCCATTCCTCAGTGGAAATGGGAACATATGACCATGGACTTCGTCAGTGGCCTACCGCAGACTATGAAGATACACGACGCAGTTTGGGTAGTTATCGACAGGTTGACGAAGTCGGCACATTTCATACCAATTGCCATGAGATATTCAGTTACACAGCTGAGCACTATTTTCGAGATGGAGATTGTCAGATTGCACGGTGTATCAGTCTCCATTGTTTTTGACAGAGATCTGATGTTTATTTCGAGGCTTTGGGAGAGTATGCAGGAGAAGTTTAGCACTCAACTATAATTTAGTACAGCATACCATTTTTAAACTGATAGGCAATCGGAACGGTTGATTTAGATTCTTGAGGATATGCTCAGGGCGTGTATTTTACAGTTTGGTGGATCATTGGAGGATTATCTGCCATCGTGCGAGTTTGCGTATAACAACAGCTATCAGACGAGTATTGGTATACTACTGTTTGAGGCACTATATGGTAGGCCCTGCAGGTCACCAGCATGTTGGGCGGCACCGGAGGATACAACGGCTATAGGACCTGAGGTTGTTGTGGATCACACTGAGAAGGTGAAGCAGATTAGACAGAGACTTCAGGCGGCGTAGGATAGGTAGAAGAAATATGCGGATAAGTATTACGGGGATCTGTGCTACGAGGTTAGAGATATGGTGTATTTGAAGATTTTGCCTTTGAATGGTCATTAGAGATTTGGCATTAAGGGGAAACTGGCACCAAGGTTAATTGGACCATTCAGAGTTGAGGAAAGTGTCGGCAGAGTGACATATCGTTTAAAGTTATCGCCACAGTTAACAGGGGTACATTAAGTGTTTCACATATCCATGTAGAGGCTAGCTAGGTTGGGACCGAGACCTATGATTGATGTACGTCAGATTGAGGTGCGACCAGACGTGCATATGAGGAGCAGCCTGTGGAGATTATGGATAGGAGGATTCAGATTTTGAGGAACAGGGAGATCACTAAGGTTTTAGTTTGTTGGCAACATCATGGAACTGAGGGACTCATTTGGGAGCTCAAGTCTACAATGCGACGACGGTATCCCCACTTATTTGCCGGTAAGTATTTAAGTTTAATTTAAATTTCGGGACGAAATTTCACCCAGTTGGGAAGAATTGTAACGACCCGAATTTAATTTACCGTTATTTGTGACGTATTACAGACATGGCAGACAGCTCAGACACCCGTAGGACCCGCAGCTAGGGTATAGCGCGTCTGGAGTTAGGTGAATTGTTATTTTGAGTGTTGTTTTGACTAATTTTGCGATGTTTATGTTAAAATAGGTTAAACGACATCTCGATGTGTGTAATTATATTTCAATTGACGTGTGAGATTGTGTGTTAAGCATTCGCCTCGATATGTGTGTCGACGCGGCTACCGGGTAGGCTAAAAGATGAAATACTAAGTCGAAGAAAATAATACACACATTAAATGAATTAAATGTGATAAAATAGTAAATTGGTGGGTCTCTAGGGATACGCGGGGTCGTGGTTGATACGTGTGGGTGGTACGGCAGTGTGCACGCCCAAATACACTCGTTGGCGCGTACGACGAAATTGTGGGTGCAAAAATATAGGGGAATATATATGTGTGTAATTTAAAATATATGTATATATAAATATATATTAAGAATCAGAAAATAAATAAATAATTGTGAAATGACCAAAAAGGGTATTTGATTGTTAAGGAAGAGAATATGAGCATAGGGGCATTTTGGTCATTTTATCCCAAAATGTTGATAAACCCATCACCGACACCACATTTCTCCATTTTTGATCGAAATAGAGAGACCGAGAGAAGAAGGAGAAGAGAATGAGAGAGGGATCGCGGAGTGATTACGAGCTCAACGAGGTTGTCGCGAGGCGAGGTGAGTTGTTGGTTTGTTGTTGTTGTATGTGTTGATTTGTGTGGTGGTTCGGTGGGGGGCTCGGACGAACTGCCATGGAAGTTTGTCCGAGAATGAAGATGGCATGGGAAATATCTCCCTTGCCAAGATAAAAGGAGGGGTTAGAGTTGAGAGCCAACCCCGATTAAAAAAAATTCCATCGAACCAAGGAGTTCCCTGGTTCGATTGGTCCCACGTGTGCACCCCCTTTTCATGGGCCGGGTCGGGTCGACACGGCCCTGACCCAAGCGGGTCGAGCCGAGCCAACCCAGACCCAAACGGTCGGTTGACCGAACTGGACCTGATTCAGCCCAACCAAAACAATAAAAAAAATAGTTTTGAAAAAAAAATCTGAAAAATTAATATAAAATTCAGATAAAATAAGAAAATTTTAGTATTTACTTTCAGTATTGCTCACTTAATTTCCTTAGGAATACTCACTCTGGACTCATCATCTGCCTTTTATGATTGCTTGAGTGTAGATCTTAATACGAGCAGGGGCCAGGGAAAGCTGCCAGAGCACTATTGATCTAAGATTGCCTGACTCGTACGTTTGTATTATATTTATTTTGTTTCATTTTGGGTTTGGGATTTTTAGATACCTTGTGTATATTGATCTTTTTGTGACTTCAGAGGTATTTATATTTATATATGGGTTTTTCACATTAGGTTTATGGTTTAGGTTACACATTTATAGTATCATTATCCGAGTAATTGAGTTAGAAAGGCTTCCGCTGTATGTGAATTTGAGGATTCTATGATGACTTAACATATAATTTGATTTCAATACAACTTAATCAATAAATGGATAACTAATAAAGTTCAAAAGATAAAATGGAGGATATAATCCAACGTAGAGCACAGCTGTCGCTGGTAAGATAAACTGTGGGTCCGCATTGGCCCCACGTGGCGATCTATTTGGAAAATGGGTCGTTACATGTCTCGTGTGAGAGGGACATGTCATAGACCTCTGTCAATGTACCCGTTCCACTCGATACCACTGCGATCACGATCCTCTCATCTAAGCCTTTGACAAAGTAATAGATTTGCAACCTATCGGTCCCCGCCAGATCTATGGAGTACGACAAAAGATATTTGTACCTTTCCATGTACTCAGTAACAGACATCTCACCTTAGACCAATGTCAAGAACTCATCCCTCAGTCTGATCCTGACCTCCATGGGTATGTATTCATCCATGAACAACACTTTAAACTCTGGCCAGTTAGCAACAGTAGGATGAGTCGCTCTGTAAGTAGTCCACCATACCGCAGCAGTACATCTCAAATAGTAACTAGACAATTTTGGTCGATCAATCGCCTCAATCGACAACAACTCTTGTAGCCTCTTAAGAGCCAATAGCCACCTCCCAGATAGCTCTGGGTCTCCGATTCCGTAGAAGTGCCCTGATGAGAATATAAGAAAGTCCTTCAGCTTCTTGGCCTCCACCGTCATCAAACCTTTTGAAATAGATGCCTCTATTGGCTGCTTAGTAGTTGATGGAGTCACGACTATTGTAGTCTTTACCGAAACAACCACCGATCTAGCCCTCTAGGCCTGTGTCTCAAATATTGTAGCCTGCCCCTGAGTCTCGATGGTAGTAAGAGCTACAACTGCCTGAGTAGTCGTAGGTGGAATCGACATTGTAGTAGGAGATATAGTAGCCTCCCAAGCATCCCGAGATCCCATCATGTCTATCAATAACGAGAACCTATCATCCACAGTCTGCGCTAATGACTACAACCTGAAAGTCTGCCTAGTTGGATAACTGGTATCCCGACCTCAGACTGAGTAGTATCTGAAGGTTACCCGTCCATTGGTATCTGCGTTTAAGAACGTGCCTCTAGTCAGCCTCAGAGCACTTATACGTGTATTGTATATAATATACAGACAAAAACATAACACGTATATCCCTGAAAACTACCCATTTCACATCGCTTCCCAACTAAGTTTCTAGGCAATTCCTTTGAGTTTCCACATCTAAAGCTTATTCATCAAATTTATGATCAAGTTATACCACAATTTTGAGCCTTAGGCTTCCTTAAACCTAGGCTCTGATACTAAAATATAACGCCTATTTTCCAATAGACTGCCACGGGGGCCAATGCGGGCCCACAGTCTAGCTTACCAGAACCAACTGCCCCTCACATTAAATCACATCTACATTTAATCGTTATTAACCTCATTAAGCCACATTTGCTTTTTAAATTATTAATGAACTCATGTTATCTGTTATATTATCTCCAATACCTTAAAACATATCAGCGGAAGTCTTAAAACATATTATCTCAAATAATAAATATCGAATCATGTGATATAAACATAAACCTAGTGTGGAAAACCGATGTGATAACCATATATCAATAAATACACCTCAAAGTCTCAAAATATCAAAATATACAGGGTTCTAAAGTCTTTCACAATCCCAAATCCCAGAATAAAAACAAATACATAAAATACAAACGTAGGTGTATGTTTGGTCTCTGGTTTAGAGGTCGTGAGTGACGTCGTGGGAGTTTATTCCCCAAGGCGCCCCTTGCAGCGTCTGAACTAGTGACGCCCAATAGGGATTTTCAAGCCCCTCGGCTCGTTGTCGCGGTCAGAACCCGTCCTAACATTGTATATAATCATAAACATATCATTTAAAACTATAAACTCTCGATGGAGTTCATCCGAAACCAAAACCCCGACAAAACTCAATAAAACGATACTTTTCTTCCAAAAACCCAAAACCAATACAACAACACCAACAAATCCTCAACCAATGCTCCAATACATCACAAAATCCATAGCAATACAACCTTAAGCTGGTGTTCTCCAACCCATTCCCGAAAACCACGTTAAAACTCGAACTTTTATATATGACACGTAGTAAACATAGAGAGGATCAAGGTCTCAACTTAAATTGTCGATTCGTCATCGTTGGTGCTCCAAATCTCTTGAAATCCCAAAAAACCCTTTTCAAGGCTCCAATTTTCGTTCAAAGGAGGGAAGAGAGAGAAAAGGTGGTGAGTTATGTTGGCAAAATCCCTATTTATCCCCTACCCATCACACCTCACTTGTACATCTCAATGCCCATATAAGGGACTTCAAATGAGTCAAATAGTCCTGCTTTTGATGGCTTGGGTGGTGACACTCATCCCTTAACTTATCTTGTTCAAATAAACACTCAAACCTTCAGCGTTCCCGTACCAGACTCCCACATGTACATTCGCATCTCTCACGGACTCTCGTGCTACGAACACATATACGACATTAATTATTAATTGTATTTTATCATTTCCCATATGCGTAGGACTATCCAACCTAGTATATTATCATTCGCCTATCCGGTACCTGCGTCTGCATGCTAATCGAGGCGAATACCCGTCACATTATCTCGCACGTCAATAACAAAATAAATTACACACATCGCAATGCCAATAACCTTAATTAAATATAAACATCACAAATTAGAGCACAACAACACAAAAATTGCTATTTACCTAGCTCCGGGCGTGTCCTGACCTATCTGCAAGGTTCACGAGGTGCTGAGTTATCGTCCACGTCTGCATCCACGTCAGCAATATTGGCAAATTAAATTCAAGCCGCTATAGTATAACAGGAAAGAAATCGCTCCAAGAGTCCTTAGAAGAAGTCACCAAGCATTGGTTCCTTTCCCTTATAAGTCTTTGCCTGATCTGCTTCCACCGTCACAAACTAGACGGTGATTACGTGATAAATTGAAAGTAAAGTCAGAATAACATAAACATTAATTCATGAATAACCAATAAGAAGTCTAAGAATCATGCGGTATTGAAAGATAGCTAATTATCACAAATTGCATGATAAATAGACTAACTAGTATTTCAATGATATTTGATTGTTTATCGAGTCAAAAGAGGCTGATAAATGGTCTATAACCATAACAAGCCACAATATATCCATAACCAATCCACAATAAATCCACAGCCAATCCACAATCAATCCAATACTTGGGGATAAACTTATGATTAGGTGGGTGGGCAACACTTCTGCAGAGCCCAGCTAACATGATCCCAGGAGTACCTTCTCGACACATTTATTCCAAAAACACTCAACTAAAGAATATAATAATGAAATTCCAACAAATGGATCAATTCAATAGAAATAACAATAAATGGAAAATGAATTACTATGCGCCTCCTTAGTGGTTAACGTACCTTAAACCACGCAAAATTTTTGATCCTCGTGCAACTCTAATTTGTCCAATTTGATTTCTCAAATCCTTAACATTCATTTTGTGGCGGCCCAATTTTAGAAGCAATTAAGAATGCCCAGCCTAGATCCGTATAGGCTCCCAAATCGGTACTCGACTAGTCTATACGCGCCTTGTCAGCCTCAATTCGTTTATTTACAATTCAAAATATGAGTTATTATATTTTAAAACTTATCAGATCAATACGCAGTGGAATTCAACTATAATCATTCTATAACTCAGAAGGGAAATCAGGGATTTCTAATAAATGTGGAACCTCGAATTCAAGATAAACATGTAAAGCCTGGTGACCACAGTATGATATTGGAATATACACGATATCCAAGTCTCACAACACAATTCTATCCATAAAGTTTCAAAACAACATATGAAAATAAAAACAATTACATACTACGCAGCAAGAAAAGAAATCATACCCGAGGAGCGCTCAGAGGAAGTCACCTATCTTCAGTCCCTTTCCCTTGCTGTTACCTGTCCTATCTGCACCCACCGTCACAAACTAGACAATGAGTAATTGAGAGAAATTGAAAGTAATTCCAGAATAATATAACGGTAATTCAAGATTAACCAATGAAGCAGTCAAAGAATCATGTGGAAGCTGAAATACAGGAAATAATAAAAGGTGCATGATAATCAGACTAATAGATAGCAATCGAAATATGCGTGTTCTAAGAATTCAATAGAGACCATAAGTGGTCTAAATTCACAACAATATCCACAACAGTGATGTTAAAACATTGATAACCACAATAATATCCACAACAATTTAGTACTTGGTATCACACAATCACTAAGGGTGGTCACACACTTCTGCAGAAGTGCCCGTGTTTTATCCCTCTAGTGCAGGCCGCAAGTACCTTTGAGACACAATTATGCCAAGAATACACAACCGAGGAATAGAATGGAATGCCAAGCGTGAGATTAATTTAATAATCACAACAACATCAAGATATGGAATCACATAGTATTTTCTTGTTGGCTTACTAAATTACCTGGTACATCATGTACGCGGCACACTTATGCGATCCTAACCATTTGCTCGGGTCCCCAAACTATATGTCGATGGTTTGAACCCCAATAGGTTTGGTTTATAGTCAATAAACAACTCTAAGATAAACCCCCAAAATTTCTCAAAATTTTCTCATATTTGTCTGAGTTTTTCCTTTTTTTTCAGAATTTATTCAATCTTAATTTATTTTTTATTATTTTTTTGGGTTGGGTCGGGCCGCCCTGGCCAGGCACTGGGCCTGGTCTAGCAACGCATTAGGGGATATTACACATACACATAACTTCGGCCCTTGTTAGGCCGAAAAGCCGTGCGGGCCAACTTACAAACAACAAACTACACACACAAAACTGAACCACACGCTGTGTAAGACCAAATGCAAAAATGCCTTCACAACGTTCGGTTTAGATACGCCTTCAAGACACTGTGGAGACACACAACTTCTCCACGGCGTGTTTTACACAAACTCACCCACAACACGAACACAGAATTCGCCTTGACATCCTTAACATAAAAAAGTTTTTCACGGCGTTTTTACGCACTGAATACAACGTAACTCATATGTCCAAAATGCCAATCCATTCAACACAGCGTTTGGACGGCAAGGAAAACAATTTGCTTGTTCTCTGTAATAGCCGTATATGGGAGACGCCGCCACGCAATGGACGTGCGGCGTCCCCACGGCGTCGAAACGAAAAAAAAAGAATATCAAACTACCGACCATCAAAACTACACACCACTCTTCGCGATCAACGCCACCATGTTTTCAGGCATCAAGACTCCCTGAAATCGCCCGGATCATCGTGGGATGCTCGGATTCAATTGAAAACCCAAATCAAACAATCAAATCTGAAAACCCAACCCATTTAGATTAAATTAACGAAAATACAACAATGTCGTGTGTTGATCGCTCCTTGGGTTGTCGAGACACTGGTGGAACACCAAACTCGTCTCCGGCAAGCCACCATCGGTCATGGCAATGTAAACCGACAACAACAACAAGTAGATCGTAAAGGGAATTACAAGGAAGGAGAAGATATCACCTTCTCTGGTGAGTTCCTGCAACTCCGACGACACTCCGGCGGGTGGGAAAGTCCTCTAATGGTTGTCCACCAAGTTTCCTTGCTCACCAAGTCTAAAGAGGATATGAGAAGAGAAAAAAAAAGAGGAGAGGAAGAGAGAAATGGGAGAAAAATGTGGGGTTGGCCCTTGTATAGGCCCACACCTCATCCCCACATACATGCATCTTGAGGTCGGTCCAACTAATACCACTTTAGCTGTCCACCTATTCTAACACCTCTCAATGTGACTTCACTAGGTGACACGCTCACCACTTAACTAACCAACTCTCTAATCCGTTCTCACGTTCTCGCACTACAAACACACTACGACTTGGGAGTCGCGTGTTTTGCTATTGCCGACGCTCTCTTGTCATCAATCGTTTTTAGTGTTTTAAAGTCCTGTGTACCTGTACACCATTTGTCGATGCCCGCTCGACTAGTTTTCCTACTTGTTTACCGACTTCACTGTCTGGGCACTCAAATACGAGTATAAATATATAGTACACACAATCATTCACAAATAATCAAATTTTTGGGTCGTTACATATTTAAATCCAATTTGGTTGAATTAGAGTCATTTCATGACTCTAGATAAATCCCTAATGTTTCTTAAAATTTTTGAAAATATTTGAAAAAACTCCCATTTTTACTGTTTGGGACGCCGTGGGTGATGCCGCCACATTCAGGCCCCACGACGTCATTTAACACGCCGAATACTAGTTTCTCTGGATTGAATGTCATGAATGATGCCGCCAAGTGTATTGGCCCACAACGTCACTTAAAGCATCAAACTCATTACGTCTCTAGTTTATACGCCGTGATCGACCCCATAGGAGGTGATACTCCACGGCGTCGCTAGCAGTGTGAAACCCTGAACACTCATTCGGGGTTTTTCAAAACTCCAGCTTATGTCGCCGCGATCCGAGCCTATCCCAAACTCATCGGGACGTCCAAAACCACTCAAAACTATCTTCATTTCGTGTCAAACCCTCAATAAAACCTCGATTCAAAAATCATGTCAAAAATCCCCCAAAATTCACCAAAAATACCACCAACTCTCAATCATCAAACCAACCCTTATCAACACCCTCAAACCATCCTTTGTTCACAATTTCTCACCCAAAAACCCTATTAAAACTGAAACTCGAAATGTTGCCTGAAATCATTGTGACAAAAACCCTTGAAATTACCACCAAAACGTAGATAATCACTAGAGGAGTCGGGATCTCACCTTAAAACGTGTTGTTGGTTGATCCCTTGGCGTGAATCCGAGCTTGAAACATCGAAACCCATGTGGCCTTTTCATTTCATTTGTTGATGAGAGGGGAGAGAAAAAGAGTAAGGAGAGAGAAAATGTGATGGTGGTGACTTATATATTCTTCATCATCACTAACATACGTGTCCCGAGGCACATCTAGTGGTCTTTCTTCAAACCACCCAACCACTCTTACTCAATCCTATGACTTCAATAAGTGACTTTAACTTCATAACTAAACCATTTCTCGCTCAAACCTCGCATTCTCGCACCTGTACCGTACCACGACTCGCACGTCGTGTGCTCCTGGACATATCAACGTATTCACATATTAATTATTTATTTCATTTATTATTTTCCAACAATTCACTAATTAACATTTTTCCTAGGCGAAACCTCACTCACAAATCCGGTTCAATAAACAAAACAAAGTCACACACTAGGACATACTACATTCACATTCGGGTATAAATAATAGTACAATCATCACAGAAAAATAAAATATACCTCAGTGTCGACTCCCGAGGCGTAGATAGTATGCCAAGTCACGATAATTAGGTCACAGTCTTGAAACGTAACATGAGGCACGAATTTAGTTTGAGGGTTGTTACATTAAATTTTTTGGGGTGCACTCATCCATGCGTGGGGTGCCTACATCTTTTGATTTGCCTTAAATAAGAAGTGGTTTGCACATATTTGGGCGGAATGAAGTCTTTTTTAATTCTCCCAATTAAAAAGAAGATAAATATTAGAGCTATATATCAAGACTCAAGAGTCATCAAATATTTGGACCCATTTACCTTAATTAATTACTTGGGACAGGAGGATCATAAAAAGGATCATCAAAGAGAAACAAAAACGTAGGTAGCTATCCATATTTGTATCAATACATAGCACATGCACATATACATCTACTTGGTCATGTAAAAGGGACAACAAGAAAGGTGCTCAAGAATGCTAGTGGTTTCAATATTAATTAGCTGTGAAGGGAAGGCATTGTTTTTTGGGTGAGGAAGGTAAGGTAGAACTAATAAATAGCATGAAAGAAACATTTGAAGTTTGAGAAAGCAACCTCCTAGAAGAATTATTGTTTCTTTGAATGAACTTAAACCCAAAACTAACATAAAAACAAATAAAGTTATAAAGAAAGAAAGAAAGAAAAAGTGAACCAAATCAAATCATCTCCAAAAGGGTATATAGAGAGAAAGAGAGAGAAGGAAAAAGAAGAAGAAAAGAAACATTAGAGGTTATGTCAAAGCAAGGAAAAGCTAGATATGTTGAAGAGAATGTGAGTTGAGAAGCTATGGCTTTGATGACGATGATGATTATGATGAAAGTCCAATATATACGAGTTGCTTTCATTAGAGAGAGACATTGAGCCCTATGAGATGAGACAAAAGCTTCACCGGGAAAGAAGTTGCTTTTGAATTTAAAGCAGCCCAGGAATCTACAGTCCTACAGTCACCTATGCTTCCCATCATTCTTTCACTACTGAAATCATCACTCATTTACTATAACAGCTAACCAAAGTGTATGAAAAGAAACAACTACTTTAATTATTATAAAGAACAATCCATAAGTTCAATGCCACTACCCCTGTCCCACATCTCTACTAGTACTACGCAAACTATTCTTCAAACCGGCCTTGACATCTGCTATGACATCAAAAACCATCTCCCAACCTCACAAAAGAAAAATCTCATAATCATAAGTGTTGTCCACTTTGTCAACACAAATATATAAACCTTCTTAATTAATTATTATTTGATTAATTTTCCATTTAATTTAATAAAAGATCTTAAGCTTTGAAAAGACACATATTTCAAAGGTTTAGGCTAAATTAGACTTGTTGATAGGCTGAGTTTGGGTCCGGCTCTGGTTGGGGCCCAACTGAGCTCGGCCTAAGAACCTTAACCTAAGCTCAAACCTGAATTCATAGCCCCAAGCCTGGTCATGTAAAAAATGCAAAGCACAAGCCTTGCCCATCAAACTCATAAATAAATATTTTAATATTAAAAAATCTAAAAAATAAATTATTTATTCATTTAATAAATTATTTATAGACTTTTTTTAACAATATATGTATTTTTATATGTATATAGTATATTCATATATTGTGCAAAAATGAAAAAAACTCAAATGGTAAGCATCGTTTAATGTGTGCATTAGGTCCTAGGTTCAAACCTTTCCTACAACTTATTATTTTAGAATATATTAATTATAAGTTTATATTCAGGCCGGGCTTATGCCTTTTAACGTGACCCAAACCAAGTCTATTTAAAAGCGGGTCTAACTGAGCTCGGGCCCAAGCTGGGCTTTTCTTCAAAAGGGTTGTTCAAGCCCGATTATTTGCTCATGAGCTTAGGCGGACCGAACGGATACCCGAGCCCATGATTAGGTCGAGGCTAAATCGTGAACCAATTAAGTGTTAGGAGTAGTAGGTTGTTGATCAGGCATGTCCTGATTTCTATATGAGAATGTGAGTTGGAGCATGAAATATGATGCTTTATGAGTTGAGATTATAAGAGTTTAATTATCATCAAATGAAAAAAATCAGGGCAAAGGTTTCCCCACCTATTTTCAAAAAGTAGCGGCTTAGCAAACCCTAATTTTTGCTAAATATACCCCGTTTACTCACACACCCAAGTTTTTAAATTATAATTGCTAAACATACCCCATTTTTTTTCTTAAAAAATCTCAAAAATACTTTTACTAAATGTACCCAACTTTTTGCTAAATATACCTCATTATTCAAACATACACTTGTCTCCCTGTCTTGTGGGTTTCGACCATACATGACTGGAACCTCTAAAGAGGTATCAGATGACTCCCACCGAGATATCTTTATAGGTTTCGACCGCTTCATCTAAATTCCACCGAGACTTTTGAAGAGGTCTCGATCTTGGTGGAATGTGATTGGGTCTCGACTAACTCCCATTGAGACCTCTAAAGAAGTCTCAACCCTGTGTATCCGCAAACTACGGGTGACAAGAATGAAAAAAAATCCAAAACTCTTAAAAATAAATGAAAATAACCAAAAATATTATTGGGTTTTGCTCGAAATCGCTTGATTTTCTCAATTCCATCGACATTTTGTGTCCAAAATGTAAGATTCAAGCCCAAAATCAAAGTCCTAAACCCAACAACAACGCCAAACCGACTCAAAACGGTTAAAAAATCCAAAAACCCTAAAATCGACAAAAAAAGATGCAGAATCGCACTCACGCCGTCAAATTGATAGGGTTTCGCTCGGATTTTGTTTGATTAGGGTCGAAGGTGAGTTAATTTGAGAGTGGGAGGGACAATGGTGTGACTGAGAGATGGATGGATGGATGGATGAGATGAGTGGGATATGTGGAGAGCAAAAAGTTTTTTTTATGAAGGGTAGTTGGATCATTTCCCTTGTTTTTTTAAAAAAGTGGGGCATGTTTAGCAAAAACTAGAGTACGTGTAGCAGCTCCCTTTCAAAATTATGCACTTAGTCCTCGCAGTATATGCTTTTTTTTCCACTTTATGCGTGTTCATTTGAAGAATTTAAAATCAAGCAACTACAAAAATATGATTTACTCTCTCGGTCACATTTATAAGTCACTTTAAGGTAAAGACACAAGAATTAAGGGGTAATTTAATTCTTAGGTAATACTACCATATTACCCTTACTTTTTATTAATGTTTTTTCAAGTGAAACGAGAGAGATCCAACTTGGCATACTAACATACAAAAATTGATCCAACTTGAGACACTAGTAGACAAAAAATAATCAACTTTGAAAGCTTCATTAATAAGTGCAAAATAGGTAAAATATTTATCATTTTTAGGTCGACGTATTGTTGCAATTATCTTAAAAGTATGTATTAGATGGTTTTTAAAGTACTTTATTTTATAGGAATTTAAGCAATTTAATTGCAACACACATTGACTCCAACATGATTTTTGGACCTCTAACTTTGCCTTTGACTAAATGTTGTGTCCTGATCAATCTCACTGGGGATGCTTTAGCAAAGGATGCTTTAGCAAAGTATATATATAGAGGTACTTAAGCGCATATAATATATATATATATATATATATTATGACAAACCTTATCCAAGGATTTGTAATTTACGAATCAGTTTCATGAACTTCACTTGCCTTTGTAGTGATAGAAATTAAGAGCCAAAACCAACTAAACACGGGTACTCAACAAAGTTTCAATCCCTGCTCCCATTGGCAAATAAAGCAATATAAGAACTCAACCTAGAATTTCAATCACCAACTTGCACTCTTTGGTTATTAATTTTGATACGGAAATGAGCAGACACCTTGTACTGGTTTTATTTATTCATTCGACCTCCATCCCTCTCAATTTGATCAGATTCCTTATTTATAGTGGGCATACACCTGTGTGTGCATGTACATTGTCTACACAAATATGTGCTCTGTGTTTGTTACAAAGATAAGAGATAGAGAGTTTCACAGCCCTATTAATAGAAATCTCTTATTTTACCACCACACATGCAAGTTTCTCAATCTCAAGATACAAAATATGAAGATAATTACCAACAACAGGTTCGCCTTAGCAGCAATAAACTCAATTTCCTTAATTGAGATTTTTATTTTGAATATCGTGGATGGAATAAATAGAGTTAAAAAGACCGCTCAATTAAGCGTGAATTTTTTGTTTTTTTATTTTTTCACTTAAAAGGAAGTCAAACTCACCACCTCCCTAAACCTTGTCTTTTGACAAGTGATGTCTCTAATTTTGACACATAGACGTAAGTTGGTACAAAATACAGAATGCTACATTGAAAAAAAAAACAAGGAAGATTTCGACACTTTGTTAACATAAATTTCTCAACAACCTCATTTTCCCTTGCAGAGTTACATTTTTTTTTTATTTAATTTCTTCACTTGTGAAAAAAAAAAAAAAAAAAAAAAAAAAAACATCAGTAGCATATCTTCTCCTTTCTTTTCCTTTTCTTTTTCACATATTTATATGAAAGATATTCCCTTTTTTTCAGAAAAAAACTTTTTACATAATAAAAAAGAAGGTGTTGTTTGTCTCCTACCGAAACTTTGTACCTAAAATGCCATTTTTTCTCTTCCATCTCCTACTCTGTTCAAACACATCCATCAAACCCAAAATTACTTGTTTTTTTCTTCTTTCCCTTCTCCACCAAAACCTCCCCAACAATATTTCTGTACCTGTTAAACAAAAAATAGAAACCATTGATGAAGAGATCAATTTCATCTCTTTTTTCTATCTCTAACTATCTGTGACTGCAAATATCCAACAATTTCTTCCTCCCATCAACAATCTCATCAAAGAAGTCATCAAGTTGCCCTACAATGCTCTCTGTCCCAGCCTTCAACCCCCCAAAACAACTCTTCAAATTCTCAACTCTCTCTCTAATCCCAACCTCAAATTGCTCACACTGATTCTCCAACTCTGCCCTCACTTCATCCATAGCGCTCTTTGCTCTCCTAAACTCGTACAGCAGAATCCCAGACCGCCCCTCGATGCGCCCAATCTCCGAACCCAGTCTCTGCTGCAACCGCGCCATTGACACCATGAACGCCGACCCGAAAAACAGTCGCCCATCGAAGCCCCCTCTTCGCAGGCTCGATTCGGGCCAACAGTAGACCAAGCCGCTCAATAGGATGGTTAGAAGAACAGAGGAGACGTTCCTCATTGCGCAGAGGACTCCCCTGAATCCGTTGAACCCGTTTAGTTTCGACTCGAACGAGATCTTCTCGTCCAATTGGAGGGATAGATTTTGGATTCTCGTCTCGATCAGGGCTTTGTTTTCTTCTTCCAGTCCCATCCCTTGTCTTCGGCAACCAGAGATTGCGCGTATCAGCTACAGAGCACAAGATCAAAAAAATAAAAATAAAATCAAGAAATTAGATCGTGTTCTCGATCGATTGCAATAATCACAAAAAGGGTGTCTTGGATTTGATGAGAACAAAAATGGGTAGTGGCGGTTTCGAGGACTCGATAGAAATTTTGACCGAATTGGTGATCGAATTGGGGAAATCGGTAGTACCTGGCGAGAGAGTTGATTGGTGAAGTGGCGGTGACTGTCGAGGGAAGAAGCGATGTCTGATCCAACAGAGTAGTAATTCTCCATGGCGGAAACCCCTGCTTTGATGACATGACAGGCCTCCCAAAGTCTGGAACTCTCGTCCATGTATTCGTCCAGCCATTTCTCCCCAACCGGCAAGTGAAGTTTCTGCACAAGAATGGTCAATTGGGAGTGGAAAGAGCGGAGATGGGAGAGGACTCGTTGGAGGAACTGAATTGACATGAAATTGGTTGTCAAGAAGAGGCATTCGAGGTCTTCGATGCCGCGGGTGAGGAAGGTGTAGAAGCCATTGACGGATGAATTTGAGGAAGGATCCATCATGGGTGGTGATAAGAATTAACAGAGGAAACAGAGGAGGTGAGTGAGTGAGTGAGTGAGTGAGTGAGGGGATGGTGGAGAGGGTTGAGAGAGATTTTATATTTGAATTGGAGAGGAGAAGAGAGGAAAGAAGAGAGGAATGAAAGAGAGGAATGATTTAAAAGCTCAGGTTTCCATGGTGAAAAGAATGGTTGGAAGCAATGATGTGTGTTTCCTATTGAGGGGAAAGGATGATTGGGAATCTGCCATTTCACATTGTTTAATGGGCACAGTGGAATTTAAAAAAAAAAAAGATATATGGAAAGATAATTATTTTGTGACTAATCTAAAATCTATTATATCAAATTATCTAGATTCTAAACTTTGTATATATTAAGTAACTTATATGGGCTACTTTGTATAATAATTGCGAGGTCTTAAGTTGGAGTCTCATGTTAAAAAAATTAAATTGGGAGAGTTATTCTTTTGGTCAGATAATGTATGAGTACGAACATATATTGTATGATTGATATCTGATAATATGTAAGAGGTAAAAGGGAAAAAAGTCACATTCAATTAAGGGTGACAATTTGGTTGCTGGTACAATTAGGGACACAAAGTTAACGTAGTGTTTGGGTTTGAATTTAGCATAAACAAGATTGGGTTATAACCTGTCAAACAAAATAAGATATAGCTAATTAATTTTAAGTTATTGTTAAATATGATATTAACATAGGGTCAATTTCAAAAGGAGGACGTGGGTCCACTGAAGATGAGGATTTATTTTTTATTTTTTATTTTTTATTTTTTATTTTTTTATTTTTATTTTTTTAAAGATGAGGAGCCTTTGGGCATTGAATAATATTGACCAGGTGTCCAATGGGTTTTTGTTGAATTCGTGTTCTTCCTTCCAAATCTTAAATTCTTTTAATGATTATTTTTTTGTGATTTTTGATATTAAACTTTCATTAATCCTTCATTTTGATTGGCGGTGGTTCAAATCACATTTGTTTATATTTTATTCGTTCAAGAAGCTGCAAATTTAGTTAGATTTGTGAAATATTAGTCTATCCTTATTGTAGTACATCTTTCTAAACGATTGGTGCGTAGTTTTTGTGTGGCGACTGAGCTAGTCTCTTCTTTAATTTTTCATTTCATAGTTAGTTTGTCTTCCCTTGTTGAAAGTTTTTTATTTTTCTTCTCCTCATTGAGAAGTTTTAGGTTTTATTCTCCTTGTTGGAAGTTTGTTATTCATTATATGGTTGAAATGGTATTTGTTTGTAATGTGTTTTAATGTTGTAGAACAATCATTAATTGTCAAATTATTTCAATTTCATAATCGCATTCATAGCCAAATTAATGACAGTTCTTTTGAATAAATAGGATTAGCAAATCAATGTATTTTTTTTATTCTATGTCTGGTTTTGTATCGAGTCATTAATGATTAATGAAACTTCTATTTTTATTCAAGAAAAAATAGAGTCAAATTCACTCCTCGGGCAAGTTATGTGCAAACCACATTTTAGTAAGGGTCAAAACCTCTTTGGTGAGATGGTAAAGACATCACTTGCCAATTGAAATGCAAGACATCGGGTGTTCGCAGTTCGATTCCACTAAAGTCAAAAAAAGAAAACACATTTTACTAAGGGCAAACCATAGGATGAGGGTACCCTACGTATGGAAGAGGGCACCCTAAATAAACTAATTAGTTCATAAAATTCCCCTGCCCCTTGTGCACCCCCAAATGGAAAATTCCAAAAACTTTAACCTCAACGCGACGAGAAGAAGGAGGACAAGGACACACACGACTTAGGTTTCTTCGTTCGATCGATCTTCAAGTGACAGTGGGTGCATTTTCGCATCAACTCGAGCCCTAGGTCTTCCTTCAAAGCTATGTATGGACGTGCAGTTGGTGCTTCGAACATGAATCCTAGGTCTTTGCATCAACTCGAATTCTAAGGTGAGATTTTGTTTATTTGATCAAATCAGCGGTGCTATTGATCGATTATGGTTGTTTACGATCGAATTGGGTGGTCATTTTGTGTGTATTGTTGGTTTAGGCTCGGTTAGTCATACAAGGCCGATTGAATTTGTTCTGTTCGGTTGAAAGCAACTGAGCAAATGAAGTTCAATCGGTTTGTTACGATAGATCAATCCAATTTTGGTGTAATATTGAATTTTTTTTGAAAATATTGCGATTAAGGATCACATTATAATATAGTGCAACTTGGTTTGAAGATCAATGAATATTACAGTGATACAATCAAGCTTGGTCGATTTGTCGATTTATGTTGTTTTCATAAATGTTGATGTTTCTTTAATTTTCTCCTATTTTTAGCAATTTTGGTTGTTGTGTGTGTTTGTTGTTGTTTATGATCGAATGTTATGCTCGATTTTTGTTTAGTGGTTGTCGAGTCTCAGTTAGTCACACAAAACTGATTTAAATTATTTTGTTCAATTGTAGTTAACCGATTAAATGTCTTTCACTCAGGTGACTCCAACCGAACAGAACAATCTCAATCGATCTGTCATAACCGACTGGAAAAATAATATGAGAATTATGTTAATGCTTTCTATTTTGGTGAAGTAATTATTTGTGTCATTCTAATAGCTATGACTCGTACTAAGAAGACTGTTAGCCGAGAGGAGACCGGTGCCCAACAACTGAATCAGATTCATCCGGAGACCGATTCTAATGCAGTCCAAGAAGTATCAAACACTTATTTTGGAAAAGTTTGACCAAAAATAATTTTGGTTGCTTATTGAAGGGTCCGACTACGAAATTCAACAGTGTTGAAGACATGATTTTATTAGAAACGACGTGTTGATCAATATTCACCACTAACATTGTGTTTACAACGTATGTTGGACAAATTTATTTGTTTAGGCATTCGAATAGGCACTTTTACTATTTTTAGTAAGTTTTAGTTTGATTACAACTTTTAATAAGAGTTTTAATTTTTTATGCCGTTTGTGGCATTCACTTTCCTATTTCGTCTAGTTTCCAGTTTAGAGTATTTTAGACTTTTGCTATTTTTGGCAAATTTTAGGGTTTTGCTATTTAAAACACCCTTTTGTTGTAATTCGACCTTTTTTTTATCATTGAATAAAATTGAACTTTGATTAAGTTCTTGTGCTCTATGAATTGGATTCACCAGTGAAGGTTTTGTTCTGTTGGGCTTCAAGTCCTTAGTGTAGTTAAGATAGTCAGTTGAACATAAATTTTCCAATAAAATGGTAAATCATAGTATTAAATTCGACACCCAATCAAGAACCACAAAAAAATTCAAAAATAACTCTGAAAATAGTTGGCTGGGTCTAGTGATACCGACGAACACTCAATTGTTCAGTTATAAGTGACTGCACAAATATGTTTCAATCGGTCATTTGAGACTGACCAAAAGCCATTTGGTCGGCCATTCCAAGCTGAACCAGAGTAATCCTTGGTTTGAACAAAAAAATACAAATGTTTTAAACAAACATTTTTCAATCAGATATGGTTGACCGAACAAAAGCCATTTGTTCGGCCCTGCGAGGCCGAACCTGATGTGGAATCCTTAGTTTCAACATAAAAAAATATATAAAAATTGAATGAAAACTCAATAAATACCTCTCCGTCTTGCACATCTGTATCTTCTATATGCCTATCCTCCATTTGTTATGGTAAATAGCCATCGAACAACACAAACAAACAATGCCCTAGCAAGACTTAAAAATTTGTTTAAACCCTATAAAATGCAAACAAAACAGTGGAGAAATATAAGTTTCCAATAAGAAACATGAAGAAATCGACTCTTACAATGGTAGTGGGTTCCGAAATTGCAAGTTCGCGTCATCGGTGGTCGAAAGGGTTCGTTGGAGTCGAATGTGGCATTCATGTAGGGTGCACAACGTGAGAAGAAAGAAGGGCATGTGAGTGATTTTGGGAGTTGTGAGGGTAAATATGTCATTTCCTTTGAGGGCATTTTTGGAAGTGGAATGAAAGAAATTAAGTGGTTTGCTCTTAGTAAAATGTGGATTACACATAGCGTGGTCGTTCACTCATAGTAACAAAACTTTATCTTTTTTACATTTTTTGTCCCAACTTTTTTTTTTTTTTCGAAATGGTCATCAAACTTTCGAAATTTTCACTTTTAATTATTCCATCCATTTTTCGTTAGATGGTCGTTAAGTAATGCTGACGTGGTGATGAATTAGCGCTAATGTGGCGCATACGTGATGAAGACATGGCTAGGGCATCAGATTTACTAATTTTTTAAATTCAAATTTACTCAAATTTTTTAAAATAACAAATGTCAAATTTATTTTTAAAATTATAATAAATTAAATCGGCCTTGATCTGGCTCTAACGTAGTTAGGGAATCAAATTCACTCATTTTAAAAAAAAAATCAAGATTAATTTAAAATTAAAAGAAATTTACACACTTTCTTTTTTTTTGTAATTTATTTTTTTTTAAGTTGAGTAAGCTTTTTAGTTTTAAAAAATCAAGTAAATTTAATTTTAAAAAATTGAGTAAATTTTATGCCCTAGCCATGTCAAAGCCACAGGGCTATCAATTTGATTTCTTAGTTTTAAAAATAATTTTAACATTTGTTTTTTTTAAAATATCAATAAATTTGATACCCTAGCCACATCACCATCACGTAAATGCCACATTAGCATCAATTTGTCACTATGCTTGCATTACTTAACGATTGTTAAGATTTGAATGTGTGTGCATAGGCAAGGTGGAATTTTTCCTCGAGATGCAAGTCGGGAGATCACACGATACACAGGTTGACGATGGCACACAACCGCACAAGCAGATGCAGATGGTGTACGACTGAGCCAAGAAGTGCACATAAACAAGAAGGTGGAACACCGAGGAAGACATCATGAAGCGTCGTCGACCGACTTAGGATTAGAATCCAAGCTCTGATACCATGTCAAAATCTTAATAGAGAATATGATAAGTTTATTGTATATCACATTCTCTATTAAGATTTAAGATTGCAAACCAAAATATGTATGGGCATTAGGTGGAACAACAAAATAACAGAATAATGGAACAGAGGAGTCGTCGGAACGACTATCGGAGTAGAGTCGGCGAAACGACTATCGGAGTAGAGTCGGCGAAACGACTAACGAAGCAGAGTCGATGGAGTCAACGAACAGACAATGGAGTCGATGGCAGGACAACGTACATCAGTTTTTTTTTCAGCGGAATTGAACAATGGATATCAAATGGCGAAGCAGATGAGTCGATCTATTGGATGTGGTGCACGAGCTTCTCCCACACAAGGACACTAAATGTGCAAACGTACGGGCTAAGAAGCAGGCAAGGTAATCGTTAACAGACATGGTGATTGTTTGCATAAACATGTGTGATGCTACCATGTTAAATCTTAACATATAATATAATATACAATAAACTTATTATATTCTCTGTTAAGACTTGACAACGATCATTTAAGGGAAGTTGGATATAATAACCAAGAGTGAAAATCTTGAAAAGTTTAGTGACCATTTTAAAAAATAATAAAGTTTTATGACTAAAGTGTAAAAAAGATAAAGTTTTGTAACCTTAAGTGAAATTGATCTACCACAACAACAAAAGCCTCAATCCTAAATATTGAGTCCGCAAATATGATAATAACCTAGTTAACATAATTAAATAAAGATAATAAATAAGTTAATGTGGAACTCACCCATTCCTAAACATTTTAATT
Source organism: Stephania japonica (assembly GCA_039657345.1). Lineage (NCBI taxonomy): Eukaryota > Viridiplantae > Streptophyta > Magnoliopsida > Ranunculales > Menispermaceae > Stephania > Stephania japonica. The sequence continues at coordinate 40,740,045 of CM077562.1, forward strand.
ACAAAATTTATCTTTTATTTGTTGAGTTCTCTTTTTTTTATAAGAGCATTTGGTGAGTTTTCTTTTTAATATAATTTACTTTCAATAAACACGTATATTGCTACCTACACACGTTTGATCCCGCTCGCAGGAAGACGAAAAATTAACATAGAATTTAGAAAAATGATGATGATGACTTGAATTAGAGTAATAAATTTATATTCCAATCAACTATATTGTGAGGCTATATGCAAATAAAAATTAACAATAAAGAAAGCGAGAGGTTTATAGTTGGATTTAGAGAAAAAACTGGAAAGAGGAAGGAGTTTGTGAATAGGTGATGATCATGAGAGCTATATTTTTTAAATAAGATCTTTAATTTCTAGCTGATTAATCTAATTAAGGATGCATGTTAATTTTCAAAAAAAAATTATAAACAAAAAAAAGTCTATAAAGAGAAGATGTGTTGACCGATGGTTAATTTTCTATTTAATAAAATTAAAGATACTCGTTGTTACCAGTGTTATTAATTAGAAGAAAAAAAAAGAAGAGAGAATGGGAAGATGCATTAAAATTGAAATTAGGAGAAATTTGAACTTTTGAAGTAACAAAGGAATTTTTCATCATTGGTATAACGCGGGAATTTGAATTTAACAATTTAATTTAATTTTACACCTCCATTTGATTTACCTAAGGATTTAATATATGACTTTGAAACATATATATTAATTGTTTGCAAAATGTTTTGGTTTATTATGTATAGACTATAGTTTTAGTTGTTGAGTTAAAGTGGAACACAAGTGTTGTATACGTAACACGGTTTAAGATAGCTAGGAACGGTTCAATTCATTATCTCTATTTAATTACAATGCACAATATTAAACAATCGGGCTAATTAAAAGAATCAAATAAAAAAGTTAAAAATAGAAACAAATAATGTATAAAAAGGTACTTTCATCACGGTTGATCATTTAGTAAATTAGTAGGTTGAAAAGGGTGAAATAGTAAATTTGCTTACCGTCGATTTGTCATGTATTCGTGCTTATATATATATATATACACACACTTTACATTTATTAACATATTTGCCAATATATAAAAACGTAAAAAAATTTTAATTTTTTTGGACCTTTATAATCTCTGTATGTGTTATTGAGAATTAAAACTACAACTCCATCCTACCAAAAAAAAAACTACAACTCCTGCATTATATATTATATATATATATATATATATATGTTGTATATTCATATTAATTTTTATTATGTTCATTTAAACTTATTTATTTAGATAGAGTTTAAATACATTGCAAACAGTAATAATCTAAAAAATAAGTTGTAAATATAAACGTGGGTGGCTCAATAGTTGATATGTGATGTTGTTGCAAGAGAGTGAAAGTTTTAGTCTCATATGTAATAAGAAAAGTTAGTTTCTTTCTTATAAAAATAAAATAAGTAGTAAGTAAATTATAAAGGAAAATGCTAGTGTGCCCCAGCAAGGGCATGCATCAAGCTCACACAGTTGACTCAACAACCATGAAGCCCACCAAATTGACTTTTTTTTATTTGTTTGTGAGTTTTTCATACTCTTTTTTTGTTTTTTTTGTTTTTGTTTTTGTTTTTATTTTTTTATTTTTTTGTTTTTTTTGTATGGTTGTATTTGACAGCTAATTGACCTTCAACACTGACAGTCAGCTAACTTACAATACTAAGTTAGCTATGTGAATTTGTTACGTGCCCTTGTTAGGGCACGTTAGCATTCTTCGATTATAAAAGGTTACAACTTAATACATAAAAATAACTTTATAAAAGGTTAAACAGTTTAAGAGACCAATTTTTTTTTCATAAACGTGCTATGTTTAAAAACAAATGTCATGAATCATATTTAGTGACATTTGTTTTAAACATCACATGTTTATGACACGTAACACGAATTGTCACCCTTAATAATTCTATCTCCATTTAATTTTTTAAAATTGACCAATATAGTGACGTTAATCTTCAATTCTTTTTTTATTTTTTTATTTTCCATTGCATTGTAAATAATGGTATATTTTCCTACCAAAAAAAAAATAATGGTATATTTATGTACCAAAACAAAATTAATGGTTTATTTATACTTGAAAGTTTGAAAACTCCAATTAACATTTCCATATGCTAAAAAACCACTATAACAAACACAAAAGGTCAAACACAAAGATCGATCTTTCAAACAGAGGTGGCATTTCGTATCATCACCTTCTTATAAACAGATCGTGTCGAAATGTGTCATGGACTCATGGGCCTCATGGCTTGCATGTTGCAAATCCTAATTACATGAGTACTCGTTACTTGTTCATCAATCGTGTCATGATATGCAAATCCAAACACAACATGCTATATAAATAGATGAGTTGCCACGATATATTTAAAAAAAAAAATAGGAAAGAAACAGCTTTTGCACCCACCAAGGTTTGAATCCATGACCTCTTACTTTCAAATTTCATGCCAAACCATTGGGCCATGATATATTATATACTGAACATATATTAACTAAACAGGTTTCTTAAAGCAAAACCATTGGGCCATGACCTATTTAACTTAATTAACTCGAATAACCAAACATTTCACAAATCAAAATTAAAGCACAAGTGGATTTAGCTAAAGAGTTGTCGCTCTCAAAAGCCCTAATTCTTCTTCTTTGGTTTTCCTTCTTGGTTCAACCTTTTAAACCACCGTTGATCGATCTTATATTTTGATCGGCGATGGTTTCGATAATCTCTTTTACCTCTTATTAATTAATTAAATAAACCCAGATCCACTCATATATAATGAGATGATTAGTTTCATCCTCGTTGTGGCCATCAAATTTATTATTAGCAACCGTCTCTTCTCCACATTTGCATCTTTTTCGAAGATTGTACATGAATTTTTGTTTGAGATTGGTACTCGTTGTTAGATTTTTTTTCATAGGTTGTTCCCTTCCCTTGTCAAAAGGTTTATTGTCTTCCCTCATTAAAATTTTTTTGTTTACTTCCCTTGTCGAAAGTGTTATTTTTGTTATATATTATTCGAGTGATGTATCTTTGTGCTTTTGTGTTTCAGTCGTTTGTCAAGAGAACGTGCATTGATTGTCAAACTATTTCGTTATTACAATCATAGCTCTTGAAAGCCAACTTTATGGAGGTTGAATGTTTTTTTTTTAAACAATTAGGATTAACAAATCAATTTATATGGTGATTGATTCTATGTCTCACGAGATTATCTTAACAGGATACAACCTCCTTGAACCTTGCATTTTAGCAAGTAACGCTTCATCCATCTCACCAGAGGTTCTTTGACAATTAAAGTTGTAGTGGCCCTAAATCCTATAGGCCCGCCACGTATGCCCCGAGGCCCAGCCTTGCCACGTCACGCACAACAAACTTACCTAACCTCATTCAATAATCAAATTAACATCTAACTTTTATAACATTTTCATTTACAATTACTGAGTTAGCTACTGGACTTATATCATCTGTTTAAAATCATAATTCAAATCATCAAAATTAGTGGAAGACTTATAACATGATAAATAAACTCAAATAAGTAATTCATGTATTGAGCATTAACCTAATGTGGAAAACCCATAATATAAACATCAAGTATGTCTATCATCATCAAAAGATTCTCAAAATATAACCATATACAGGTCTGTCTCACAGTTCCCATATCCAAAACAAAACAAAATAAAATAAATACACGTACAAGTTAGGCCTCGATATCTGATATCACAAATGGTTTGCAAGTTTTCCTTTACCCCTACTCGTACCTAGATCTGCTCTCCGCCATCACAAAAAGACAGATGATGAGTCCAAAGTGAGTAATTCCAAGGAAATTCAATGAGTAATTACGAAAAAATAAAGGAATTCCTAAAGCTATTAAATAAACATGTGGAATTTAAAAATAGGCAACTGTGCTCATTGCATGAATATATAATAGTTAGGCTCAAAGTGTGTGTCTAAACCTAAGTCAGACTAGTACCATACTTCAAACTATCCCTTGAGTGCTGCCAGCGAGTAACACTCCAACATGGCTAGCCTTCTAATCCTCTCGGTGGCCAACGTAACTCCCACAGCGTACCAAAACGTGCACCAACATGGTAACTCGTGTCAAACTATTCACCAAGGCCCCTGGTACAACATGCTATGGTCTAGATAGACGTACACACTAGAATGGCTCGGCAGGAGTACATTCGATCAACTATCCATGTAATTCATACCGGAATGGACTGAAAAGCAACTATGAAACAATAAATACTTGAGAGAATTTCAATTGAATTACTACACACCTCAAACCACGCTCCAATAAACGCTACATGATCCGCTCATGCTACTAAATGCGTGTTCGATTCCTGTCAATCAATTCCAAATACCTGATTTTTAATAATCCATTCAATTTCTCAAACCTAACAAATCCCCCCATTTCCCGTTAATATGTCAATTCTTACCATTTTATATCACATTATATCCTTTAATGATCCCCAATTTAAGCCCTCAATTAAACACAGTTAAAAAATTATTTTTAAAATTATTTTTTTCATTTTTTGTCTGAACGGAGTGGGTGGCCGCCGTTGTGAGCATTTTCTCACGTCGTGCCTCACGACGTTCAGGGTAGTGGAACATTGGCCTTCACATCGTGATAGGTGCTGTCGTGGGTCAATACCCGCTGTGTGACCCAAAACGTCAAACTAAGGTGGCATGATGTAACGGCTCAATTTGCATTAATGTTGTTATTTACGTATTTTTTGACGTAAACGCCAGCTCAGATCCACGAGGACACCACATACAGGCTACGATACGCTTGGATTGGGTAGAAATATTTTTTTTATTGATAGTTTGAGTAACTGCAATGGTAATAATTATGTAATGACTTATTACATCACATGTGTGATTTATATTGATTAAACCGAGTGAGATATTGTGATAGGTATTCACCTAGAAAACACATGCTAATATGGGTACCGGGTGGGCGAGGAATACGAACACTTAGCCAAGGAATGGATTCACGTAGATAAAAACAATTAAATGTGACTAATAACGAATATGGGAACACGGCGTACGATGGATATATCATCGAAGTTTTGAACGGCAAGTCGAGACGTCGTGTGCCACGTACCGGAATGCTCGGGAGATGCAATAGTTGGTGCTAGGATGGATAAGACCAAGAACCAAGTCACACATTCAAGTCACTATATGGTGGACTTATTGACTCAATCATAGCCGTAGATGATGCCTTGGGATGGACAAACACATATGATGAAGCTTGGACTATATATAGGTTGTTTTTTATCACATTCATCACCATTTCTCTCTCCTCCCTTGTTCAAATCTGAAAATTGGTAAAGGATTGAAGGTTTTGTAGACTTTGAGAGGTGATTTAGAGGAGCAATCGGCTAGGACTCGACGATCAAAGGTTAGATCCTCGCTCTCCTCGCTATTCTTTACATTTTTGTCGTAATTTCTCGGGTTTTGACGTGACTTTTGGGGTATGAGCTAAGGTCATTGGTTTGAGAAAAAGTTGTTGTAGTTTTCAAGTGAGGATTTGAGCAACTCTTATGAGTTTGGTTGTTGTTGATGGTTTTGATGTTTTTGAAGTTTTACCGGCTTTTCAATGGGTTTTACTGAATTCGTCGTGTTTTATCGAGGTTTGAAGGCATACTACGGTTGGTTTGGAGAACCATAGTAGGTTGGCTCAGAGTATAGATGATTAGTTTGTACAACTACTTGATCTATTACGAGCTTGGGCAGCAGTGACACCAACTCCTACGGCAGCTCTGACCGCGCCTACCACACAACAGCCATAGCTCTGGTCATACCACTAACGTCGGTTCAAGCAGTAGTTTTAGAGACATTGGATGAGGGGACGGTGCAGTCGTAGTGCCTGCAGAGACGACAATTATCACTCCAGCTACGACTGAGCAGTCGTCAGTTGCATCTCTGTCCGACAGTGTTATGTTGGCAGAGGCCAAGAGGCTAAAGGATTTAATTAGATACACATTCAGCTTCGACTACCTCGACCAAATTTTGAGAGAAATTTATAGATGAGTACATTCTTATGGAGGTCCAAATCAGATTGGGGGAGGAGTTTATGGCCCTAGTATAGGGTGATATGTTGGTCATGCAGTATATGGAGAGGTTCAAGTATCTATTCTAGTAAGCCATGAATGTGGCCGCGATAGAGAGACTGCAGATTTACTACTTTGTCAAAGGACTTGATGAGATGATAGCCCATAATATTTTGTCAAGTGGAGCCGACACACTACAAGAGATGTACGATCGAGCTCTCATTCACGAGACATGTCCCTGCAGAGAGACAATCGACCAATGACTTATATTTATTTGAATCCGGCTGGACAGAGTTCTCAGTAAGATTTCTGGACGAAGAGATAGTGGGATGAGTCTGACAGACATGGATAGGGGTTTCTAGCACGTAAAGTTTATTGGCAGTTAGATTGGGGTCGCAAGGATGATCAAGAGCAGAGAGATGATCCATTTATCGATGATGGTCGGTAGGTTGTACAGGCGATTGTACTTGCGCCGACATAGTAGCCTAGACGTCAGACACAGCCGTACGGAAAGGATCAAGATTAAAAGGACCAAAATTAGGTAGAGATCTAGGGATACGCAGACTACAAAATCAGAGACACATCGTTGTCATCGTTGCAATCAGATTGGACACCTCCGAGCGGATCGCGAGAGCACATCATTACCACCAGAGCCAATGCAGGCCAAATAGAGAGCCCTCGTTGCTGCACAATCGATCCAGGAGGAGACTCGACAGCCTATCGAGGGTACGTATTAATTAATTAATTTATTAAATTATTTAGTTCTAAGGTGCATATATATTGTTTATATTACCTATACGCTTGGGGACGGTTGGTGTATTCACTGGAGGATTCTGATGAAGACTTGATTGGTTACGCAAAATACTAGGCCATAACGAGGGCTATTGGATAAATGACAAGGAGCTGGTGTGATCACTGGTGGGATCCTAAATGGATGGGTTATGCGTAATGAGCCATGTGATGCATACACTAGCGGGATCTCAACGTATCAGAGTATGGTCTAGGATTGAGTCGCGAAGGAGATGGAGATGTTAGTTGTTTTCCGCTACAGTTGCAGATCCATAGAACAAGGTGGAGGTCTACTTAAATTTTGGGACGAAACTTGACCTAGTTGGGAAGAATTGTAACGGCTCAATTTGCATTAATGTTGTTATTTACGCATTTTTTGACGTAGACGCTAGTTCAGGTCTTAGGGGACGTCATGAACAGGCTACGATATGCCTAGATTGGGCGAAAATGTTATTTTTGACTAATTATTTGAGTAATTACGATGGTAATGATTATGTAATTACTTATTACATAGATAAAAACACTAAGCGTCTTGTGGTAGGTATTCACTTAGAAAAGCTTGCCGACACGGGTACCAAACGGGCAAATGACGCGAACACTAAGCTGGGGAATGAGTTCACATAGATAAAAACAATTAAATGTGACTAATAACGAATATGGGAACACGACGTAGGCTCGATATATCATCAAAGTTTTGAACGACAAGTCGAGATGTTGTGTGCCAGGTACCGGAACGCTCGGGAGATGCAATAGTTGGTGCTAGGATGGATAAGACCAAGAACCAAGTCACACATTCAAGTCACTATATGGTGGACTTATTGACTCAATCATTGCCTTAGATGATACCTTGGGATGGACAAACACACATGATGAAGCTTGGACTATATATAGGTTATTTTTTTTTATCACATTCATCATCTTTTCTCTTTCCTCACTTGTTCAAATCCTTGCTCTCCTCGCTATTTTCTACATTTCGCCGATAATTTTTGGGTTTTGATGCGACTTTTGAGGTATGAGCCAAGCTCACTGGTTTGAAAGAGAATTGCTATAGTTTTCAAGTGAGGATATGAGCAACACTTATGAGTTTAGTAGTTGTTGTTGTTGATGGTTTTGAAGTTTTATCGGCTTTTCGACAGGTTTTAGCGAATTCGTCGTGGTTTATCGAGGTTTGAAGGCATACTATGGTTGGTTTGGAGAACCATAGTAGGTTGGAACCATTTCAAATCGCGACGAAGGGGTTGGGGTTTTGAAAAACCTCGAAAAGCTGAAATTTAGGGCTGGCGCCAACCGTGGTGCTGTGGGTTGGCGCGGTGGTCAGTATTTCAATGCCCACCCAACACCGTGGGTGGCGTTTTAAGGAGATTACTCCCTACGTTAATCGAATAAAAGAAATATTTGAATTTCTAGTTTTTAGTATTTATATGATGCACTCAAATACTATGGTATTATAATGCCATAGTAGGGTATTGGACGTGTATACTGAGGCGAGTACGTGATTGGACCGGGATTGGTACTGGGTATTGGAACGTAATTTGAGGTGTGTTAACCCCTTAAGAAACACATTTGAGTATTTATTTGTTGATTTTCATTTGATCCAGCTATTATTGTTTATTGTTGTATAATCTTTTTATATGCTTACACATGTTGGACGGTCGGTTGTTTAATTCGCTGTCGAACTATGGTTTTATTTCGAGGTGTGTGGGCGGATTTGGGTAGGTTGGACAATAGGCGTGGCGACCCCAGTTCCACACCTAAACTGGGTCTCGCTCGGCCTAGACTTACATAGACCTCGAGTCAACCCTCGTCAAGTTAATGTAAGCCCAATTAGCTTTCCTTTCCATTATCCATTAATTTAGTAGTGGAATATAATTATTTATTGTGAGTTATTCAAATTAGTGAGTTATCAGGTATAACGGAAGCATTTAAAAACCTCAAACTAACTGAATCAACTTTAAGATACCCGTCAGGACAACTTAGAATGTGGAAACCTCGCATATGTATACATCCAACAAGTATATCGAGTTAAAGGAGAGTGAAACATATCGTATACACGTCCTAGAATTTCCAAAATCCCATATACCCAATGTAATCAAAACAATATACATTCGTAATATAAAAGTCTGTAAAACCTATAGAAGTGCAAGAGGGAGAACCATCCTGATGTCCTCACAGTAAATCACCTAATAGTGGAGCCTTACCCCTGCTCGACTGCAGATCTGCACTCAGTCAAACACACGAATGACGAGCACAGGTAAGTAACGCCAGTAAGATATAAACAACATTTCAAAATAAATAAAACATTTTATATTGGTGCAGATAGAAAGAAAGGCATAAGTAACACATGAATAAACAAGACTGTAAATAAATGAAATCAATCGATAGGTGAGTGTCCAAAAATTAACAACAGAGAGACGCAAGTAGTACCAACTAGAAGGTCGTTGAGTCGAGGAAAACCTTACAAAACTCAAGTTCTAGGACGTGGCAAACCCTACCCACGAAATGGTGATACTTCTTACATGGTAATCCAGCTAAGAGCTCACACCCTGTATAAAACCTGTAATTAGTGTCGTGCATTCCGAGGTCATAACTCTAGTATGTTACTTCAGGCAACCACTCCTTCTAAGGATCACCGTTGGCTCACTTGCCCTCACACAACTCAATCAGAATGGAAATCCAAGGATAGATACGGAGCAATAACAATAACAAATTAAAACTTAAATAAAATAACTGTACCTTGCCTAACTGGTTTACTTACCTGTATCTAACCTAAACACGTACTCAAAAGCTTTGACACGCCATCAAATCGATTCCCAATGCTTGTCCGTGAATTACACTTTCTGGTATTCATTTAAGTTCAATTTGGTCCTTTAGAGTCGAGTTTTCCATTTACTTTTAATTTCATTAATTTCTCAATTTTTCCATAATGTTACTCATTCGTATAATTGCGATTGCCCAGGTATTGGGTCTTGTTCGAACCCATTAGAATAATCGAGCGAAGCCCCAAAATTCTTGAGAGTTTATAAGAATTTTTCAAAATACAGGGCCTCGCGTCGTGGGTGGCGCAGTTGGATGTATAAATATGTGGGGTTTCATTGTGACCTCCCCAATTTCACACTCTAGGTTATCCTGACTAATAACAATAACCCTAAGACACTAGTTAGGACAACCTAGAGTGTGTATATATTAAGCCAGAGGAAAGTACATCATCGTATACATGCATAAGATCTCTCATAAACCTATATCCCAATGTTTTCAAAACATATACACATGATACAATGAACTTACCTAATAAGCCAAAGGAGATCACCTAGCTGTCCTCAACCTTGAACGCCTATTGCTGGTCCTTTACATTTCTCAATCTTGCAATATGATGAGTCTGCACCTATCATCATAAAAAGGACGTTGGGTACAAAAAGTATAACAGTAATAACCAAATTGAGTCTCAACATAATTTCAAATGTCAAATAAATGGCTAATCAAGTATCATGCGTGAATATCACAAAGATAACAAAAATAACATGATAATGAATCACTGATATATCAACGATAAATGAGTGTCTAGGAATACAACAGAAAGGCGCAAGTAGTCCCGACCAAAAGGTCATTGAGTTATGGGAGTATTACCTCCAAGACTCATAGTTTAGGACGTGGTACATTTACACCATCCTAATGTCCACACGGATGCAGAGTTCCCCGAAAATCTAGCAAAAAACTCTCACCCCGTATAGAACCACAAATAATATCTTGCATCCCGAGCTTCTGGCTTTGGCATATTACATCAATAGGCCACGCTCCCTAGGATCACGTTGACTCATTTGCCTTTAGACCTCTCAATTAGAATAGAGTTCCAAACAAGGAATAGAGCAATAGCAATAACAAATTAAAGCTCAACAAGGGTAATAACCAAGTAAATGAACAAATGAAATTATATAAATGCTCCGGTTAGTTTTACTCACTGTACAACGCGAAACTCCTCGTTTACGACACTCAAACGTCCCCAAACAGATCTCGTACGCTCGTCACCAGTCCACTAAACACTTGGTAATCATTTTCGATCCAATTTGGCTATTTTTCAAACATTACCCATTTCCATTATCTTAGGTCAATTCTTTAGGTATTGGGCCGTATTCAAACCAATTTGAATATCTGAGAAATGAAAGAGAGAGAGAATGAAACAGTGAGAGTGAAGTGAAACAGGTGACAGATTTATGTAAATCCAGTTCATCAACTCTCGCGCGCGTATCCCAAGGCACATTATGTGGCTCCCATTGTCACTAGCTAGCATTACCGCTTCAGCTCAATGACACACCCCCGTGACACACTTGGGTGACACAAGGCTTTCCAGCTCAACTCAAGCCTTCTCGGTCATTTTCACACTCGACCTGTACCACGACTCGCATCGTCGCGCGCGAATAGAATATTAACGACCTGAAACATTTCCTGAATATATTTATTATTTTATTTTATTTGCTGGTCGCCCACGAAAATTATTTCTCAACCCGTGTAACCATATTTTGTCCGCTTGACCTTCGTTCGACACATTTTCTAAGGCAAACCCTACTCATAAATTGACGTCACCGTCCTATCACACATACATGAGTATAAATAGGTACTACACATTGTCACACAGACATAACATATTTTTCAGGTTGTTAAATCCACACTTTAGGTTGTCCTAACGGGTGTCTTGGAGTTGATTCAGTTAGTTTAAGGTTTTTAAATGCTTCCGCTATACCGTGATAACTCACTAATTTGAATAACTCACATAAATAATTATATTCCGCTGCTAAATTAATGGATAATGGTTAGGAATACTGACTAGGCTTGTGTTGATTTCCCGAGGGGTTACTTGGGGTCCACGTAAGTCTAGGCCGGGTGGGGCCCAGTTTGGGTTATGGAATTGGGTCATCACAATAAGGACATACTCAGGTGATGGATTAGTGGAGGGGGTGGAGAAGCCCACTGAAGGGATTCTGATATCTGGATTAGGGTTCAATCCTACTACAGAAACACATCTATTTGGCATTACCGGTGTTATTTATGCATGCATTTCTTCACAGTTGCCTATTTATTGCATATGTTTATTTAACATATTGTTTGCTTACATTAATATAAATGTTGGGTTTACTTTTGGGTTTTACTCACTAGACTCATCATCTGGCTTTTGTGATGGCTTGAGTGCAGATCCAGGTATAAGCAGGGACAAGGAGACTCTAGCAGACTACTTGTGACTTAATACTAGACTGACTCGTATTTATATATATTTTGTTGTTTGGTATTTCATTTTGGGTAATGGGGACTTATGTGACACAGGTACATGTATGTAATTACTTTTGCTAATTTATATATAGTGTACATTGCTGGGCTTTCCACATAGGACTGATGCTCTTAAATTTGTTGAAGTGAAATTTCAAATTATATACTTTTAAGGCTTCGCCTGAATTAAAGTATTTTAAATGTTAATAACTCTGATAAATGAGAATTAAGTGAGGGTGTGTTGCGTGTGGGACACAACAAGGTAGTGATGTGGCAATGTTATGGGCTTGCGGGGCATCACATGATGGGCCTCGGGTTTTAGGACCGCTACACTTGATGCTGAGGAAGCCCCATGGTGTCTTTGGCGTTGTCCTTGTCAGAAATGCCTAACTTAGGTTTTCGGTAACTTGGCTCGTCATCGCGGTCCGAACCTGTTTCCACCTCCTACGACTCCTTAAAGCAACCATAGGGAACCGTAAAACCTTAAAGAAATCCATTCGAGATGAGAACCCCTAAAATTTCAACAAAACACCGATAATTCTTTAAAATTCATAACAATAACGACAACACCACCAACCAAACCGCACTTGTTGCTAAAAAACTAACCCCAAAACCATAACACCCCTGAAACTCAGTGAGGTCGACTCACACCCTAAAACTCGCGTCAAAACCCAAGAAAATGTATCCGAAATGTAGAAAATGATGAGGAGAGCATGAATCTCACCTTTGCTCGTTGATTCGTCGCCAAACGCTCCTCCGAATCTCCTATCAAAGTCCACAAAACCCTCAACCACAACTCCAATTTTTGAATTTGAGGGGTGATGATAGAGAAAAAGTGGTGAGTTGGTGAGAAAACACTTTTATATATGTCCAACTTCATCAAGTGTGTTATGTTGATCACTAGGCTACTTCAAAGGGCCATGATTGAGTCAATTGGTCCACCCAATGTGACTTAGAATTGTGACTTGAGCTCTTGGTCTTATCCTTCTCAACATAAACCATGAAATCTCGAGCGTTTTGGTACCCAACTCTGCATGGAAACTTGTGCAGTTAACATTCAACAACAGTCCTAACTGACTAAATGACGTTTTATATTTTTTATAAAATGAGTTTTATTCATTTATCATGTGTGTATTATCTTCTCACTTAGTGTATTGTTATTCACCTACCGTTACCAGTATTTTCATGTTAATTGAGGTGAATGCCCGTTACACTATCTCGCACGGTCAATAACTATACACATTGCGATGCAAACTAACATGATTAAACATTTACATCACAAATTAGGCAACCAACACAAAAAAATGGTCTAATTACCTACTCCGGGCGTGCCCTGGCCTAGCAGGGTGCTGAGCTAGCGTCCACGTCTGAAAACACGTCATAATAACGACATAATTAAAATTGGGTCGTTACAAAAGCTATCCTAACAAATATGCATTAATAAAAATCCAAAGCATAAATAATCTTTTGTATGAGTTACTAATTTTTAAAATTTTTTCCATCTCCAATTTCTTTTTTATCTATTTTTTTATTCTTTTCGTCTTAATGCATGTTTAGCAGTGATTAGATCTGGAGAAAGATGACCAACTTCTATAGCAATACCTTCCATGTGGCATATTAATGAGAGCATCGAGAAGAAAATGTAAAATAGAGATATTCGTGCCCCTTGTTTGAATCTACTTGTGTTCTAGTTATGTTAAGCTTGTTTACTTAGTAAAAATTTATTTTCATTTTAGTTATCTCCGTTGATGGGGTAGTCTAGCCTCCATGTTCATAATGGATCTTAATAGAATAATCTAGTTTTATATGGATCTTGGTAGTTATGCTGGCTTATGGGGTCCGTTAAGTTCACCTAGTTAGGTTTTTTTGGTTCGCTATGACTGTAATGGCTCAAATCTAATTTTTCGATATTCATGACGTCATTACAGACGTGGACAACAGCTTAGATGCTCGTGGACCCCACAACTAGGTTGGAGCACATCTGGATTAGGTATATATTCCATTTTTTGTGCTATTTGTTTTGTTTTGCGTCTCAATTTAGCTAAATTATATCGCAGTATGTGTGTTTATATTGTCTATGACCGAGGGAGACAGTGTGATGGGTATTCGCCTCAAGTAGCGTGTAGATACGGGTACTGGTTAGGTGAATGACTAATACACTAGACAGGGGGTTTATACACACATAATAAATGATAAAATATGTTAAAAAGTTAATATAAAACATCGTTTAGAGGTTAGTAACGCGAGGTAGGCGTTTGGCACTCGACACAGTGTAGGGCCGAGTATGGGAACGCCCATGGATTCGTTTGATTGTCTTGTGAGAATGATGAGAACAAGGGGCAAGTCATCCATGTAAGTCACCAATGGGTGGACTTGATGACCCCATCTAGCCATCCAAATGGTCTAGGGATTTGACCAACACATATGATAACAATTTCCATATAAATATCTCATTTTCTCACACTCTTACCACCTTTTTCTCTCCTCTCTTGTATTGGACGAAAATTGGAAGAGAAGCTAGGGTTTTGTTGAGCTTTAGGAGCCAATTTGGAGAAGGCTTGAAAATCAATAGAAAAGGTTAGATCCAAACTCTCCTCTTCATTCTCTATTTATTTGGCATAATTTCTCATGGGTTGACAAGAATTTCAGGGGTTGTGAGTTGAGCACACCAGTTTGTATGGTATTGCTATGATTTCAAGCTATCGATTTGAATCAACAAGGTTTAAATTGATGGAGGTGTTGTTTTGGTTTTTAATTGGATTTTCGGGTTTTAGTTGAGAAATCACGGGGTTTTCATCTCGAACATATTTTGTTAGGTGTTTTGGTTTATTGTGGATAGTTTAGTATTTCACGAGAGATTGCGATGAGTGTGGATCGTGACGACGAGCTAATGGGTCTGAGCTAGGAATATATTTTTGGTTCAGACGCCGCCATGGACATCGTAGTGGTTATACCCACGATGTCCAGACCAGGGAGGCACCCACACTACGCTTTAAGTCGCGTCATAGGGGTGGAAGCGTGACGGTGTGAGTCATGGCACCAGGACCGTTGTCCACTATTCTGGGTGCCATGAGCATTTGCTCATGACAATGTCACTCACAGCATCCAAAATAGTAGAAGAAAAATAAATTTTAAAATAAATTGGCCTATTGGTGGTTCACCTAAGGGTTTGTATGACTCATATGGCACGATAAATTGATGGATTTAACGATGTTTAGTATGGAATGGGAATTTTCCAAGGTTTAGGAATTTATTAGGTTTATCAAAAATCAGGTATTAGGTTCGTTTGACGGGTAGTTGACACGCAGTTGGTAGCGTGTATTGGCATTACTGGACTAGTGGAGCGCGGTTTGAGGTGTGTAGTATCCCAACTGAAATTCACTTTGAGTATTTATTGCTTGGTTTATTTGAATTCATGTCCTATTGGTCAATTAAACTCATTTTCGGTATTTATTTACGGTCGGTTGAGTTTACTCCCGCCGAGTTTATTCTATTGCGTTAGCATGTGACACACTAGGCCATAACATATGTTTTAGGGGTATGTCGGTGGATTGTTGACTCGACTCCTATTTTTCCTATACACATGTCGGTGCGTCGTGGTCTACGTCTGCCACCAAGTGTACTCAGGGATTTCAGTGAGTTCGAATTTACTCACTGGCGCTGCGTGGGTGATAGTTTGAAGTATGATGCTTGTCTGACTTAGATCTTGTATGCACTTTCGATTCACCACTATTTGATATTAATGCGAGAGTCATTCCTAGTTCCCTGATTCTTTTCTTCCGCATGTCTATTTAATAGTATTTTAAATTTCAGCATTTATTTATATTATTTACTCGGTGAAGTTCATTGGGATTACTCACTCTGGACTCGTCATCTGTTTTGTTATGATGGAGTGCAGACCGTAGTACGAACAGGGGGAAAGTCAATCTTGAGGACTACTTTTGATTGACTTTTACGACTGACTCGTATGTTTGTTTAATTTTATTCATTTTTATGTTCCGCTGGGATTTGAGAGACTCCCTTGGCATGTATATGAGCTACATGAGGTTTATATTTTGATATTTTGAAACATTTGGATCATGTTATATATTGTTGATCTCTTGGTTAGGTTTCCACGCTATGAGAATGCTCGATTACATGGTTTACTGTCTTATTTTGATGATCATAATGATTTTAAGTCTTCCGCTGATAACAATTTGATAATAAACAGATGAAATGGAATCCAATAGCTAACTTGACAACTAAACTTGTGAAAATAATAAAAAGTTAGCGATGTTTGGGTTATTAATTGTACACGGTAGGCGTAGGATACAGCTGGGCCGAGTTATGGCAGGGTTATGGGCCTGCGACGCATGATGTGGTGGCCTCGAATTTTGGGGTCGCCAATTCAGATAAAGATGCCTCTTCAGGGGGCATAATTGCTCCTTGTGAGTATGTAATCGTCTATTTTAGGCTTAAAAAAATAGATATGTGGAATCACTAAATATAATATTTTTTTGTAAGTTAGAGGCTCCACTTGATTATAGTGCATATCTTGGATATACAAAATAAATATATATGATTTGCCAAAAAAAAATATACATGCATTATTTTTTATCTATATTTAATTGATTTTTTAAGTGTAAATAAAAACTAAAAGTTTGTGTAGAATGAGCTATATTTCAAGTAGATAAAAAAACAAGTGTAAGATTTATTAATTTAATTGTTAAAACTTTGGTAGCTACAATATAGAGTTATCTATACACACATTAACATTATTAATAAAAACTTACCAAAAAAGGTTTAATTGTTAATAAAAATGTTATGAAAATTACATGTTAATTTTCAAACTATATATTGTTCTTTTTTTTCAAAAAATTATTTTTAGACTTTTATTTATGGTATATCAATAAAAAATGAGCCCCGCTATACACACCCCACACTTCCATAAGGGTAGCTAGTAAAAAAGTCAAACTTTTAAAAATGTTATTTCTACTGTAAATGACTCTTGTGCCTCTCACTGCAATTAGTGCACCCCGCCACCCTTTCCTCTCGTCTTGTGCACCCCACCATCATCTTTCCACACACTCTCTTTTTGTGATTTGTAGGGCATCATTGAGTGGCTTGGTTTCTTAAGCTCGAATCGATGTCTCTAGAGAATCGGTTAGACCCACCAAACCTCTAGTTGGAGAGTCAGTCAAAGCCCGCAGAACTTTTAATTGGAGAGTCAGTTCAAACCCGTTGAATGACAATTATCAACTGAGTCTCACAAAAGAAGTTCAGCTAAACAAAACCAAATCTACAGGATGAGTCTTGGCTATGTGTCGTCTAACCTAAAATAGATGTATCGATTGAGGTTTTTAGAGTTGGGTGTTTCAGTTGGGATGAATATGTATTTCGGTAAAAATGTTGGGTGCCCTCATAAATTGATATTTGAATTTGTGGCGCACTCAAAATCAGGGTGCCTTCATTAACGTGTATGTATAGTGGAGCTCTAAAAAATTACCAATTTGTTTTTTTGTTAATTATACATCGATGCAGTCCAAGAAGTGTCACACTTTTTTGGAAAAGTTTGATCGAAAATAATTTTAGTTGACTTTTGGAGGAGCCGACTACAAAATTCGGCAGTTTTGAAGACATGGTTTTATTGGAAATGACATGGTGATCATTACACACCACTAATGTCGTGATTACGACATTTTTTGGTCAAATTCCTTCGTTTAGGCTTTCGAATTAGCAATTTTACTACTTTTATTAAAACTTTGTTTGATTATAACTTTTAGTAGGAGTTTCTATTTTTTATGCCGTTTGTGGCGTTAACTTTCCTATTTCGTATAGTTTTCAATTTAGGGTATTTTAGACTATTGCTATTTTGGCAAATTTTAGGGTTTTGCTATTTAAAACACCTTTTTGCTATAATTCTACATTTTTTATTATTAAATAAAATTCGAACTTTGATTAAGTTTTGTGCCCTGAATTGCATTATTTGTAGTGTCGAATAATTAGTTTGGAAGACCTTTCGATGCGTCAAGTGGTATAAGAGCTTCATATTGGTTATAGTAACCATGTAACTGAATGTGAAGGTTGCTTTTGATGAAGAGCCGGAAGAGGAATATTCCAACGAGTATGAATTTGTATCTAAGAAAGAAATTTATGGGGTTCTTTTTCTTTATGGTGAAGGCGAAATAGATCCAATTTTCTTCGAGGAAGATTCTGACAACATGGAAGAGGAGCCAAAATTCGATGATGATAGGCGTGACATCGTAAAGGACAAGGTAGTCTTTGGAGTTGATGGCTTTGTCGTTGTCGTCATCATCATCATTATCAGAGTTGGCGATAGAGAGTAGTAGTTTGCTGACAAACTACAAAATGTTTTAATGATGATAAGCCAATGAAATAGAGTAGTAGTTTGTTGACACTGACCAGAATTGATGCAGAGTTGCGTGACTCGAAAGTAGTTTATGTGCTACTTGGGAAGGAAATGAGTAGTGATATGTGATTCTAGAATCAGTGGCGCCTATGGTGGCCGAATTTT
Source organism: Stephania japonica (assembly GCA_039657345.1). Classification (NCBI taxonomy): domain Eukaryota; kingdom Viridiplantae; phylum Streptophyta; class Magnoliopsida; order Ranunculales; family Menispermaceae; genus Stephania; species Stephania japonica. Next base: position 40,758,667 of record CM077562.1, read on the forward strand.
ATGACATTTTTCCTGATGATTTACTTGATGGATTGCCTCCATTACGAGACATCCAACACAAAATTGACCTCAAGCTTGGTGTAACTCTTCCCAACAGGACACATTATAGAGTGAGTCCTGCTAAATATGAAAAATTGCAGCGACAAGTTGAAGAGTTGTTGTTGAAAGGCTTTTTTCGTGAAAGCCTAAGCCTTTACACAATTCCAGCCCTTCTGACTCCAAAAAAGGATAGCTCCTGGCGGATGTGTGTTGATAGCAGAGTAGTCAACAAAATTACTGTCAGATATCATTTTCCATTTCTTCGTCTAGATGACTTGCTTGATCAATTAAATAGCGCTAGGGTGTTTATGAAACTGGACTTGAAGAGTGGGTATCACCAGATTCGTGATCAAAGTGTGGCTCACTACTACACCTATATTGGTGCTGCCAGTCTTTCATCTCCCTTTTAAGTTGCATTGTGATGCTTCTAAAGTGGGCATTGGGGTTGTTTTGAGTAAAAATAGTAGACCTATGACATATTTTAGCGAGAAGTTATCTGGGGCTAAGTCGCGTTACGGTACCTGCAATGTAGAGTCTTATGCAGTGGTGCAAGCAGTAAAACATTGGCGCCATAACTTATTCCATTGTGAATTCGTGTTGTTTATTGATCATGATGCCTTGTGACATTTGCCAGGCAAGATAAGGTGTCGGTTAGGCATGCTTCGTGGGTGGTGTACTTGGAGTGTTTTACTTTGTGGGTTCATGAAGCTTTAAGTAGAAAATAAAGTCTATTGAGTCGAATATCTGTAGAGGTACCTTGCTTCTCATATTTCTCTAATTTATTTGATACGATCCTTTCTTTGCTGGTATTTCGGCAAAAGTGTGTAGTGATGAACATATAAATTATGCATTGTATGAAGGATTTCTATTCAAAAGCAATCAACTTTGTGTTCCTGATTGTAGTATGATATTGCAAATCATCAAAGACCTACATTGTGAGGGTCATGTGGATCGTAACAGGACTTTGCAATTGGTTTAGGCTTCCTACTATTGGCCTACCATTCACAAAGAGGTGGAGAAATATGTGCAACGTTGTTGAACTTGTCAAGTCTCGAAGGGTACAATGACTAATGCGGGTCTTTATATGCCATTACCAGTTCCAGAGCAACCATTGGTTGATCTTAGCATGGATTTCGTATTGGGTTTGCCTAGAACACAATGGGGTCATGATTCTATCTATGAAGTGGTTGACCATTTTTCTAAGATAGTTCATTTTATTCCTTGTAAGAAGACTACAGATGTTGTGAAGGTGGCTTAAGTATTCTTTCGAGAAGTTTATAGGTTGCATGGATTACTTACTTCGATTGTGTCAGATAGAGATACTCGGTTCCTTAGTCACTTTTGGCGTAGTTTGTGAAAATGGTTGAACATGCAACTAAAATTTAGTAGTACTTATCATCCGCAGACAGATGGGCAAACTAAGGTAGTCAACCGTTCTTTAGACAATCTTTTGAGGTGCTTAGGAGTGGAGATTTTCAGAGTTGGGATATGAAGTTGAGTCAGGCAGAGTTTGCACACAATCATGTTGTTAACCAGATGATGGGATTTAGTCCTTTTTATGTTGTGTATTCCCTAGTTCCTCAGGGTCCTCTTGATTTGATGTCATTACCAAGTAAAACGAGGTTGCATGGAAAAACATAAAACTTTGTGCTTGGTTTATAGGAGGTTCATCAAACTGTAAAGGATATCTTGCAGGCGACTAATGACAAGTACAAGAGATTTACTGATAAGAAGAGACGTCATGTGAAATTTGAAGTTGGTGATTTTGTTTGGGCAGTCCTTACAAAGGATTGTTTCTTTGTTAGTGATTGCAACAAGCTCTCGACAAGGAAGATTAGCTCGAAATAGATTACTGAGAAGATAAATCCTAATGCCTACCTGTTGAAGTTGCCGAGTCACATTCGTACATCTGATGTGTTCAATGTTCAGCATTTGATTCCATTTTTGGAGATCCATCAGAGGATGAAGATTCGAGGGCAAATCCTGTTCACCCTGGGGAGAATGATGCAGTCCAAGAAGTGTCAAACACTTTTGTTGGAAAATTTTGACCGAAAATAATTTTGGTTGACTTTTAGAGGGTTCAACTACAAAATTTGGCAGTTTTGAAGACATGATTTTATTGGAAACGGCGTGATGATCAATACTCACAATGTCGTGACTACAACATTTTTTGGCCAAATTCCTTCAATTAGGCCTCTGAAGTAGCAATTTTACTACTTTTAGTAAGTTTTTGTTTGATTACATCTTTTAATAAGAATTTCCATTTTTATGTCGTTTGTGGCGTTAGCTTTCCTATTTCGACTAGTTTTCAATTTATGGTATTTTAGACTTTTGCTATTTTTGACAAATTTTAGTGTTTGCTATTTAAAACATCATTTTTGTTGTAATTCGATGTTTTTGATTATTGAATAAAATTTGAATTTTGTTTAAGTTCTTGTGCCCTGAATTGCATTATTCGTAGTGTCGAAAAATCAGTTTGAAAGATCTTTCTCTGCGTCATACACTGAGGTTTATATATGATTATATATATATCCCTAACTATCGTAAAATTCCTTATCTTTAAAAATTGTCTCAAAAAATTAGAAGATTCAAATTTATGAGCTCTTGTGAATAATAATTAGTTGGTCCTATCCACTACTCTAAAACCTAATTAGAAAGATTGTTTTGAATCAATGAAGAAAAACTAAATTAAGTACTTCATTTGAATCTAACTCTGGGCGAGCAAATAGATGTGAGGGCAAAGATATATAGGGCTGAAGGTCAGGAGAAATTCCCGTGGGGGCAGGTTCTACTTGTGTTGGAGTCCGTTATCAAGAAAAAAAGATAAATACACAAACTTTAGTCTTGAAAGATTATGCATTATAAGAGCATCTCTATTGCAATATGGATTGAGTGTGAATGTGTGTCATCTAAGACTGAATAGACATTGGACAAAAAAAAGGCTATCTCTAACGCAAATGTGTATTTTGAATGTGCAACTAGGTGACGTGAAAAAAATAGACAATAATGTCTATTCTTAATATCTACTTTTAGATAACAAAATTCATAACCACAAGAGCAATTATCTCTAAAATATATAATTTATAAAAAAAAACACTACAATCCACATTTATTCTTAGAAAATATTTTTAAACTTCAATATCCATTTATGTTATTTAGGATGGACATCCTCTCCACATTTGACAATTGGCATGCTCTAAATATTCTTGAAAAAAGATATCTTTCTATATATAGACAAATCTAGACAAATGATTAGCCTAGAATATTATTTCATGTACAAGCCCATAATCAAATATGCTTTCAAAAGAATTAATTTGGATGCAACGCGGTCACGTACACCCACCACTACAGTTGCTTAATTAGTGGTTTTCATGACATGTAAGTGATATCAGGCAAGCGCGCACTGTACTCTCTCTCTCCATGATATTATGATCCATCGCACCAAATTGAGGTAGTTGTATGTTGGAGTAGTTCTCCCCTTTTGTATTTTGATTAGGGTCAATTTTGAGCTTAAGTATGCAATATAATATTTATTGCATTTCACTCATTGAAATATTACAATAGGTTGGTTTCTCTTGGGTTAAGAATGATTAATGTAATGTATCTTTTAGACTTTCAAAAAAAAAAAAAGTAAAGTGTCAAGTGTCAATGTATATACAACTGCCTCTCTTTCTCTCCAAAATCCTAAAAAGAAATATTCACTTTTATAATTTTTATTCTTGAACCACCGCCGATTCTCTCTTCGATCGATGGTTATTCCAATCAAATTCCTTTTGCACTTTGTTCATACAATAAACAATAAATTTAATCAGATTTGTGGAGATTGATTCATTTTTGTTACAGTACATCTTAGTCAACGATGTTGATTGGATTGTGTAACGCGCGGGATTGATCTTGTCTTTAGTTTTTATTTTATAGTTAATTTTCTTTCATAGTTCGTATTGAAATCCATAAGCTTGGAGAGTGTTGGGCCACACGTGCACATGGTGGGTATACAAATGTGGTTAGAGCTCATCTTTGCACAAAATCAATTGACTTGTGCTAGGATTCAATCTACACCACTATATACCACACCAACTCTTATTATGTTTTCAATGTCAGCCCCTCAAGTGCAACTAGGATTGAACTAGTTGTCACTTGGCAAACACAGACCTACTCTTTTTTAGAGGTCTGTAAATATGCCTAAGCCTCTTTTCATAGGCTCTAGCTCTACAAACGGGTCTAGACTCCACTGCTAGCCCAATCAGGTCTTCAAATACGAGCCCAAGATCGTTCCGCTCTGATACCATATTGAAATCCATAGACCCGGAGAGTGTTGGGCCACACGCGCACATGGTGGATATACAAATGGGGTTGGAGCCCATCTTTGCACAAAACCAATTGGTTTGTGCTAAGATCCAATCTACACCACTTTATACCACACCGACTCTTATTACATTTTTCAATGTGGGATTATATTCCAACAGTTGGAAGTTTTTTGATTTTATCTTCTCCTTGTTGGGAAGTTTTAGGTTTTCTTCTCTTTGTTAGGAAGTTTTGTTATTCGTTTTGGGGTTATAATAGTTTTGTGTATTGTCATGAGTTTCAACGTTGTAAAAAGCAGTCCCTAATTGTCAAACTATTTCAATTTCACATTTACAGCCAAATTAATGGCAGATTGTTTGAACAAATAGGATTAGCAAATCAATGTGCTTAATTCTATGTTTGGTCCTGTATAGAGCTTTGAATGAGTAATAAAATTTCAATTTCTCTTCAAAAAAAAAAAACACATATACAACTATACAAGATATAATGTGTGTACGCATGACCAACCAATTGGGTGGCTCAGTGGTTAAGTATGCAATTTGGAAGTAGGAGGTCATGTGTTCAAACTTGGTGGGTGCAAAGTTGTTTCTCTCCTATCAAAAAAAAAAAATGTCTGCATGCATTTATTTTTTTTTCTCAGGAGTGTATGCATGTATTTATAACTTAATTCTTTACTCAATAAATATAGAATAGTAAGTTTTTTATTTTTATTTTTTATAAGAAAGAGACTATTATATACCTCAAAAAAAAAATATGCTGTGAACTATATGTTTCCCAGCATTACAAATTAAATGGTTAAAACCATGTACAGCGAAATGTCCCCTTGTATCTCAAAAGTGTATAACAGCAAAAATTTAAATGTCCATTTACCTCCCTGCTTCTTATTATTCTTAGATAAATATATTTAAACATAGACATATAAAATTGTAAACGTAATAGTCTAATAGAAGAGTTTAATTCATGTCTAATTCCAATTAACTAATTAATTAGGATTTCGTCAAAAAAAAAAAAAACTAATTAATTAGGATTAATTGATGCTAATTAATAAATTTATCTTTTTGCAGATGATTAACATATGTTTTTCAGATAATTGGGAGACATTTTTTCATAATTGAGTCGTAATAGTTGACTGGTTGACCAAGATTCTTATATGCTCATGAATATTATTCTTATGCTTGTGACCCCTTGTGGAAATGAGCGCTCCTGAGGTTCTTTTCTTCCTCGAGCAACTGACTTTTCTTCTTTATTTCTTTTTTCTCTCTTGAATTTGTTGTTGAAGAATGTAGGTTTTATTGTTCCTAGATATTGTATCTTAATTTTATTCTTTAAAGGTGATGGCATAATGAGGTTCCATGAATGGAGAGAATTATCTTCTTTATATGTTGTTTTGGAATTGCTAATATCGTACCTTCTTGTGATATGAGAGATGGGTCATTGGGAAATCACCCAAACCTTCCTTAATATCCCTTCATTTTATATAGTTGGATAATATAAAACACTTTATGGATATTATGCGTGTGCATATATTAATTACTCCCTCCTTCCAAAAATATAAGACTTTCTAGCAAAAGTTCACTTTCAAAAATATTAGCTGTTTTAAGATTTCGAGATGACATTTATACTTGTTATATCTAGTTTACCATTAGTTTAATTACGTATTTACATATTTTTTTGTACAAAAAATTTGTTTGGACTCTTAGAATTCAGATTCATAGAGAGTTTTTAAAATTTTTACAAATATCAAAGGAAAGTTATAAGTTGTTATTTCAAACTTATTTATTGCTTAAGGATAACTTTGAAATAAAAAATTTCTAAAAATTTCCTAAGATTCCGAACTCTAAGAGTCTAAATAGCATTTAATTAAGGATAATGATATTTTGACATAGTTTGCCTACATACATTTAATACACAATGGTCCAGATTTAATTGGGTATCTCGAGAAAATCTGGACTATTGTGTATCAAATGTATGTAGGCAAACTATGTCAAAGTATCATTTTCCCTTAATTAAAGCGCTTGTTTCTTGTGTTAATGGATAAGATTGTAATTCAAACCCATATTTAATGCTACCCTTAATATGTGTGCTTTTGATCAAACGACTTATATTTTTGAATGGAGAAAGTATTATTTGTCTTTTAACAATTATAAATAACATTGACAAAAATTATAACCATATTTTTAAATATTATACATATACACAAAAAATTGCCTTCTAGCAATTATAAACTATTTTTCATAAAATATTAAATAAACAAATTTATGGCACCCCCAACTAAAATTGACAAATATGAGGACACCTTGGCTTTTCATCAAAATCTCCAAAACCCCTTTGTCCCGGCTAATGCACTCCATCTCCAAAACGTTGATCAAGCCCTCTTGAATTATGTTATTCGCTTCTTTTTGGTGTTTTCAATCAAACTGGGTGGTATTAACTTGCGTTAATGCACTTCATTGAATCCAGTTGTTGGTTTTTCGATCACTTTTGCATGATTTACCTAGATTTGACCAAATATTTTGAGTCATATAGTGATATTTGTACGTTTTGGCAGCCTGGTTTGATGCGATTTAGGGATGTTCCTTCATTCGTTGGTCGTTCTTCGTTGAGTTTTGGATTACTTTTGAGTTGTTTGTAAGATTTGGCAACACATAATCGAGAAACCAAATTTAGGTTCGACCACAAAGGGCTGAAACTTATTTTCTATAGGTTCAGTTTTTTCCAATCGAACCTTTCTGTTGAAACTTGGTTGACACCTACCGAATTAAAGGTTTGAAGGGTTTTGATTGACCAGCTCTTCAATTAAGGGTTTGGTAGGGTTCGACTGACTTTCCAACTAGATGTTTCTACCTGCGAGAGGCCGAATCATTCGAAAAACAATGGTTCTCATATTTATTTGAAAACAAGAGGGTGTAGTGTGCAAGGTGGGATGCACAAAATGAAAGGAAGAGGGTGAGGGGTGCTCAAAACCAGGGGTAAGAATAAGGCCATTTTCATTTGAAATGACATTCACTTAAATCGTTAGGTTGCCCTCATATAACGCTATAACAAAACTTTTTTTTCTTAGTTTTTTTCATTTTGTTTTACAATTTGGTCTCTTCATGCCAAATTGTATACACCTAAGATTCTAAGAAACCGTTAAAGCCTCTTAGGTAGTATGGTAAATACATCACTACACTTGCCAAAAGATGAAAAGAGTACACATATACGTGTATATGTTGTGAAATGATAATAAAAAGAGGGGATCCACACCTGTGAAGGTGTTAAAGAAGTGTGTTTGGTGTGTGACATGAGAATTGGACTTGACAATACACATGGAGAGGGAGCATCGATGAGTCAATTTGAGAGATTTAAAAATGAGAGGTTGGAGAAGATCGAATTTGGTCGGGAAGCAGAGAAGTACTGAGACACCCCCGTGGGTTCTGGGAGAATGGGACACTTGAGAGCATGTTGGTCTTCTCTTTTCATGTCTCATTGGAAAGTGAAGGACTTGTATATTATTTATCGTTATAAGCTCTCATTTCTCCTCGTGATGACCTCGTGTGCATGTATAAATATGTATGATATGTATGTGTATATAGTATATAATTACTCCTTTTTAAATCTATATTACCTCGAAGACTCAATCTAATAAAAGCCCTATTCCGCTCGCAACGAGGGGGACATCCCCCTCTAGATACGCCTTGAAATCTACAATAGTGACTTTTTTAAGGGATGTGTTTTCAGGCACATCTGACGGACACCAATAAGCGAGGTATGTGCATCCGATGTGGCCCTCGATTCGAGTGTGGATTTTATTTTGAGGTAGAGTTTAGATTTTTCTTTTTTTCAAATAATAATCAAATCCACTGAAGTAAAAAAATAAATAAATAAATAAATAAATAAATCAAATAAACATTCCTTTATCACTCTCCCAACTTATCATCCTCATCTCTTCGTTCATGTCTATTTAACACCCGACACAAGTTGTTAGAAAAATAAAATAAGAATTCATCGGTGAACATTGCATGCTCCACATTTATTATTTCCTATTTTATAATTAAGGTTGATTCATGATTGGATGAAGTTCGTATATAGCCAATGTATATATGAGCACCAAGGATTAAATTGGATTGGTCTGACGTTAGTGAAACGTTAACCCTGGTAATAAGAGTTAATATTACTTATTGCACTTATTTAATCCAAATAAAAAATAATACATTTACATTTTAACACTAACTAATTAGAAAGCCGCCTTTCCTTCTCGCCAAAATCCTAAAATTCTTTTTTGATTCACTTTTGTGATTTTTGTTTTTGAACCACCGTCGATCCTCTCAATGATTGGCAGTGGTTCTGATCAAATCCCTTTTGCTCTTTGTTCATTCAATACACAACATATTAAATTAGATTTGTAGCAATTGGTCCATCCTTGTTGCGGTGCATCTTCATCAATGGTGTTGCGTAAATTTATGCAGCACGCTGGATTAATTTGTCTTTAGTTTTTACTTTATAGTTAGGTTTTTTCCTAGTTGGAAGTCTTTGATTTGTCTTCTCCTTGTTGAAAAGTTTTAGGTCTTATTCTTGTTGAGAAGTTTTGTTATTGGTTTTGTGGTTCTAGTACTTTTGTGTTTTGTCACGAGTTTCAACGTTGTAGAGAGCAGTCTCTGATTGTCAAACTATTTCAATTTCGAAAAAAAAATTAAATTAATGACAGTTTGTTTATACAAATAGGATTAGCGGATCAATGTACTTGATTATATGTTTAGCCTTGTATTGAACCATGAATAATTAATAAAATTTTAATTTATCTTAAGAAAAAAACAGTTATTTAGAAAAAGATATTGCTTCTCATCAAGCTACTAGCCTACTATAGGTGAGGATGGAATAATGTAAGCACCAATTGAAAGACAATGTTATTAGGTTTTTTTGATAAGAAAGTAGTACGTTGTTATTATGTTTTAACTTTTTAGAGACTGATAATCAAGTGGCCTACCATCGAGCTGACCCTCTCAAAGTTTCCGGAATACCCACTTTTACTTATCTATTTCTGTCAATTAATTAATAGTATATATGTATAGGTTGATGACAAAAAGAATTTGATAGTATTATTGTGGTTTGACTACAAAAAAAAATTAATAGTACTATTTACACCAAGATTAAATTAATGACAATTCTTTTAAATAAATAAAATTAACGAATCAATATATTTTTATTAGAGCAATTAATTTTATGGAAGGGCTGAACTATTAATGATTAATAAAATTTATATTTTTTTTAAAAAATCAAATCACGTACGCGGTCAACAACCGATTTATATATTTAGAGCTCAATCTATATCTATAAATGTTCACATCAAGATTTTAAATACTTAATAACAAGATGATTCGAATCAACAACAAGAATGACGACAAAACAACTATCGTGACAATCGTATACTTAAAATGAGATATACATATGTTTTATGTCTATATATATGTGTGAGTCTTATGTACTTTTATATATATGGAAATGTAATATTATGTATGAATTAATATGGAAGCAAGTCTAGATATATATGTTTTCAATTATTGAGCACTGCTAGAGTAACTCATATTTGACATTAATTTTATTAAATACCGTTCAAATCATCTCGAGATACGTGCACATGCATCGTGAGACAGAAATAGTCGACATTCAAAGAGGCCGGTGTTAAACATAGATGCCATGATTACTGTAGCATTTTGTTTTCAATTTGTCTTGAAAGGTATTTTTTGTGGATTTCTTTATTATGAAACTGGTAATAAGAACAAAAGCTCCGGTGACTGGCTGGTTAGTTGAGAAGCTGCCACGTGTAAATGGTGACAGAAAGTGGGCTTTTCGATGCCCTTTGGATAGAGTAGCTAGGGAGGAGTTCTCATTGTCTCAAGCCCTAAAAACAATTCCTATACTTTTATAAAGAAAGATTAAAAATAACAATAACAATACTAATAACAACAACGACATAACGATGATCTCAAATTAATTGGTGTCAGTTATATGAATCATATTCTTTCATTTTACTCGATTTGATATAATTGATGATAAACTTTTCAAGTCATTCAAATCCAAAGCAATTAATGATAAACTTTTCAAGCCATTCAAATCCCTCCTAATTAATACATCTCAAGTTAACTTCGATTTGTCCATACTTTGTTAAATTTTTTCATTTCCTATTAAATCAAGTTTTTTCAGTGGGGATATTTATAGGCTGTCTTTGCAGGTGACCGAACCACTACGTAACCGCCCTTCCCTAATCTTTGAGTCAATTGGTGCTACTCATATTTATCTTTAAATTTTTGTATTTCTTATCTTATCTATACAAGTTAGAATAAAAAATACGAAAATTTAAAGTTAAATAAGAGTAACACCAATAAATACTAAAATAAGTAAAAATTAAGAAAAAGCACTTTTTTAAAAAAAAACAAAAAGAAAAGAAAAGGTTGGGCTGTGGTTTCTGAAAAGATGATTCTGCTTCTATGCTCTCCTTTTATGATCCTCATTTATTTGTACATAGACAAAAGGTTGATGATTGGTGATAAATTAATATATACATTTTGTACTTGATTAGAAGAATTCTCTCGATTGTTCATAAAGATTGCGGCGCGCACATCTTAATGTTCATCCAAAAGACCTCAAGAACTCTGTAACAAGAAATGTACAAACGATATCAACTGTCCTACCAAAATCTCTCTCTCTAAACACATGAAAATAAACTGAGAACCCTCTCTCAAGTCTAAACACTTAAACTCATGAACTATAATACGAAGTTACTGTAGTACTGTTAATGATGCAAAAGCAGCGTATCCAATCAATAGAGTCTACATGAGTTTATAAGTCAGAGCAGTAACCACCCCCCGATATGGGCTGGCCTAATCTGAAAAGTAGTTTGGTCTTCATGCCATTAATTCAATTCAAAGCTATTTGGGGGACCACTGACATTCCATTCCATTCCTAAAGACCATCACTTTAAATGTGAGAGACATGATAGTTGATCTCAATTCCCCATATCAATCTTTTTCCACCTCTTTTATTTCAGAAATGCTAGGGTGCCCAAGACAGACGTCGGCCACACACTTGTCATCTAGCCGTTGTTACACCTTGGGATGCAGACACGTTTGAGAATTAGGAGCGGTTGGACTAGTGCTTGTCTGATCCGTGTATCTGTCCGTGTTGGGCCACCAAAGTATTTTCCTTTACAGAAGATGATAAAATGACACCCTAAAGTCACATTCAAAGTCAAACTATTATGACATGATGTGTGGTTCTCACGTAAAAATAGGCCTTAGACACGTAGATCCCAATGCATAACACGCGGGTGTATATCCCGAGTTGCGCACGGATGATAACTAAAGATGTGGGCTCACGCACCATGCACGTTACTAGGACGTCACTTTAGGGTGTCTTAACATTTTCCTTTTCTCTTTTCTTTTTCTTTTCACTACTATTAAAGCTCCTCTCGTACCAAGACTTAAGTAATTCATTTATGTAACATTTATGCGCTTGATGGAAAATGATATTGTAGCTACAGTTGAAACATTCCCTTCCCACCGACAACCTCTTTTATTCTTCTTTATTTCTTTTTTTTTTATTAAAGAAATCAGTGGATATATTACAAGGGCGTCAAATTATGGTTCAGGGTTAAAAGTTTCAAGAATTTTGTGTCAAGCTAAAAGCAACAATATTTAACGTCTGGGAGTTGTTTTTTCATCAAATCCACGCAGGGGTGCAAATAGCTTACCTTTAACTGGAGATATTGGATTTCCAAATAAGGCAATACATTTGTCATTCCTAGTACCAACACTAGTTAGCGATCAATTAGGTAAATTGGTTACAATTAGAAACTTACGCATAATTAGCGCGCACTAGTTAGCATTGGATTATGCATTTGTTATACATATATTTCAATTAATCCACTATATGAATAGCTTAGATAATGTTGGAGTAACCAATATAAAATTGATTCGTATGTACCAGTAATTAGTTTTACCCTATAAACAACATATTCTTTTTTTTTTTCTCAAATTATTTTTCTTTTTTTTTTATAGGAATAACAAATTCTTTTCATTTTGGTTACAACTATTCCTAACATATATATATATATATATATATATATATATATAATCAATAACTTTTTATTTTGATGTGAAAATAGGAAAAAGTTATTTTGATGTGAAAATAGGAAAAAGTTCATTTCGCAAACCCATTTTGACTAGTCAGGCTAGAATTTATCAATGAGCTACCACTTGGTTGGTATTATCAGCTTTATTATAATTCATGGATATTAGTTTTGTTAAGATCATCTCCAACGGAATGCGGATTAGATGTCAATATGTATTGCCTAGGACTAAATAGACATTGGATTGAAAAAAACCTCTCCAATAAAATGTGTATTTTGAATGTCTAGCTGACGTGGATAGACATTGTCTATTTTAAATGTCACTTCTTGACATTCAATTTGACATTCATGTTAGACAAAGGGTCTTTTTTTAAATATTTATTCATTTTATTTAAATTTTATTTTCACATTTTAATTAATAAAATTAAAAAAAATGTCACCACATGAATTGACCTACAAAATCAAAATTTACTATTGGAGACCTATTTTGAAGTTCTATAACGGTCCAATTTTGATTAATGTCGTTATTTGAGTATTTTCTGACGTGGACGTCAGCTCAGGTCTACGGGGACACCATGAATAGGCTAGGATATGCCCGGTTGGGCGTAAAATGTTATTTTTGACTGACTGGTTGCGTAACTGCGATGATAATTAGTATTTTATGTCCTATTACATCGTATGTGTGAGTTTATATTGATAGATCTAAGCGAGATAGTGTGACAGGTATTCGCGGCGAATAGCATGTCGATGTGGGTACCGGTGTGATGACCTAACCACGACCTAGGGTCGGGTCGTCCGGCCCAAACTGCCACTTAAGCCCAATACCTGAACCAGGCCCAAATAACGGTCTGACACGCCTAAACAAACCTGCAGAATAATCAAACCAACAAGGTATATGGAAGCCAAAATGCGGAGGATAATCATAATGAACGATATGTGATCTTAAAAGTCACAATAAGGGTTTATCCCTTCCAAATCAAGCTCAAGCTTTACCAAAATCCTTCCAAATCCTAAAAGTTTCCAAAAGTTCATAATAGCATCATAAGGGTTCAAACTACTCATAAACCATGTCTTAAGTTACAACCCGAGTTCAGAGTTTACAAAAACAACATTAGATAGTAAAACTATTAAAAAATATGAGGCTCACATACAAGGGACTTCAAGATAGGACTTTCCCCTTACCTTTCTTGTCTACCATGCTCATTGATGGACCTGTATTGTAAGTTGGGTGAGCTAAAGAACCAACAAAGCTCAATAAGAGGAAAACCTCGCTCAAATAAAGAGCATGGAATTCGTGTTTCATATCCATTCATGAGCATATTCATGTATACCAAGACATGTGAAAGTATAAAAGTAGGTCCAAGTTTGATGTAAAACCATGGAAGTAAACTCACAACCAAATAGCAACATGGATTCAATGATTATACTTCAAATTGGCGCATAAAGTCAAGTTCATACTACAAGAAAAGGGGTCTTTGAGGACGTTTTATTAAAGACGTTTATACGAGAACGTCCTAGAAAATAGTGTACAAGGACATTTAGCATAAAAAATGTCCTTAATATAGCGTCTGTAAGTATGATGTATGACGTTAACATAAAAATGTCCTTAAAGGCATGTTTAAAGACGTTTTTCGATAGTCATTAAATAATTTACTTTCAAGACATTCCTAAAATGTCGTAGTATCAGTTCCTGCCAAAATATTAGTTTCCCACCAATTTCTTTTAGGACATTTTATTTGAAATGTCATTTTTTAAATCGGGACGTTTTTATGTAAATGTTCTCGTAAATATATAATACTATGTTATTACCTAAATATAAATGTTTTTAGGATGTGTTGTTTGCAATGACCTCTTTTTAGTCATGATGTTTCATTTTAAATGACCTTGTCAAGTAATAATACAATGTTTTAATCTAAATGTCCTAAATATAATAGTTTTACTAGGACGTTTTATTGCAATCTCCTCTTTTTAATGATGACATTTACTTATAAATGTCATTTGTAAATGATTTTACTATACTTTTTAACCAAATATCCTAAATATAAAGGTTTTTAGGATATTTTGGCAAGTTTCTTGATAAATTTAGGTTGGGTGGTCTACCTTTTAAACCTTACAATATTACAATTTTTTTTTATCAAAAATGTCCTAAGATAATATATACTTATTATTATTATTTTTTTAACATTCATTTATTTATTTTTAACATTCATTGATTTATTTTTAACATTCATGATTTTTTTTTGTAACCAAAGTCTTATAAAAAATTGAAATACTTATTATTATTATTATTATTATTATTATTATTATTATTATTATTATTATTATTTTTATCTTACGATCGAAACCAAAATAAATTCTCAACTATGGGTATAATAAACTTGGCTTCTGTAAGAAAAAAAAAATTTGGCTCAAATTTTGAATACATTAAATTGATAATTTAATGTATGACATATTAAATAAACTTATCATGATTAATCGAAATTCCCCTACTGAAGTAAAAGAAATTTTTTATAAGAAAGTAATTAGACTTGACTTTTATGGAAGTGAATATAGCGGAATCGATGATATTTTGGTAGATGTGCGGTAAAATTCTTAAAGATTGATATAAAATAAATAAAAAAAAATTGGAGCAACAGTGATTGGCATTATATAAATGCCCCGCTAGAGAACACGACTCAATAACTAGAATATAGAGTTGAAGAAAAATAAACAATGCAAGGGTGAATTGAATTAATCTAGTTTAATTTAAATTGATTCATTGATTATATGGCTTGGAAAGCATATTGTCTATTGCACCAAGATGAGTGCAAATGATAGATTTTTTATCCATGTATCCGACCGTAACTAATTTGGTATTGTGATTATATTGTTGTTAATTGTTGTCGTATACATATACCACATACATTTATTTATTGTTAAATATTTTTGTTAAAATACGTTTTAATATGGATTGAAATATTGTGCAAACATTTTTTAATATATATAGACACAATATTTCTTTTTTTTTTTTTTACTTCAGTGGGAATCGAACTACGATCTCCCGAGGTCTTGCCTTTTTGGCAAGTGATGTCTTTACCATCTCACCTGAGAAGCTTTGACATATAGATAAAGTATTACATTCAACAATCTTAAACAATTTTTGTAGAGTTCGATAGCCACTTGGATAGAGAGCTACTCCAATTACACGATACATTTTTGTCTACAACTAGTTCGTTAAATTTAATACACTAAAAATGATAAGTTTTAAAAAAGTAAAAATAAGGCATATAATCTATAAACAACTAATTAGAATAAATAATTTAATATATACCAACAACCAGTTGGTTTAATTGGTAAGAGAGTTAATTGGTCCCCTTCAGCAAGGTCTAGGGTTCGATTCTTACGAATGGAAAAAAACTAGGTTGAGAGGGCCGCCCCACTATCTAGAGCCCCAAAATACCCGAATGTGGATTAGTCGATTTGCCAGATACGCAATGGGAAACAAAAAAAACAAATAATTTAATATACAAAAAGTCTTATTAGACAAATTTACTTGTATAATTAACTTATTTATATTTATATTTTTGTTCTAGTTTTTGCAATTAAATTTTATTATCAAAAATAAATTTAATAGTAGTATCAACTTTATATATAATTATACCCACTTGACCTATTTTTATGGTATTAACTTGTATCATGCTAGAGAATGATTCTAATTCATCAATTCTAATGTAATGACACTGATTAGCTAGTATTTAGGCCCACTATCTATAAAAAAAAAAACTTGTTTCCCTATTTTTTTAATTTTAAAATTTTAATTATACATATTTTGTGCTTAAAAAAATTATAAATACTTTTGTGCATAGTTAATATATTAATTTTTGTCTCATTACGTTTTTTTTCTTATGCCATGCAATCCAAGAAGTGTCTAACACTTTTTTGGAAAAGTTTGACCAAAAATAATTTTGGTTGACTTTTGGATGGTTCAACTATAGAATTCGACAGTTCTGAAGACATGGTTTTTTTAAAAACGACGTGCTGATCAATACACACAAATGCATTGTGATTACGACGTTTGTTGGCCAAATTTATTTGTTAGGATTCCGAATTAACAATTTTTCTATTTTTAGTAAGTTTTAGTTTGATTTTATAAGTAGGAGTTTCCATTTTTATGCCGTTTGTGGCGTTAGCTTTTCTATTTCGTCTAGTTTCCAGTTTAGGGTATTTTAGGATTTTGCTATTTTTGGCAAATTTTATTGTTTTGCTATTTAAAACACTTTTTTTGTGGTAATATTGAATAAAATTCGAACTTCGGTTAAGTTCTTGTGCCCTGAATTATATTATTCGCAGTGTCGAGTTTGGAAGATCTCCACTGCGTCATTATGTCAGTTTCTTTATGTTTTATATAATAAAGCACACTTATTATTTTTTTTTTGAAACTGAAACACACTTATTAAATTAAAAACATGTTTGCACAAAAAAAATAAAATAAAAAAACATGTGTATAAGCCTAAAAATATATAAACCTATAAAAGTTACTTGTGTTTTAATCTTTTTCCCCAAAATCATGGTGCTGCTCAAACTTCCTTCCCTTCCCTCTCTCACAAGTCTCGCAGCCCTCTTCCACGTCTCTCAATGCCTTCTCTCACGATTCTCTCTTTAGACCGTCCTCTAAGCACTCTTCGACGCCTTCTCCTGCAGCCCTCATGCAGCCATATCTCGTTGACGCCATCTTTGTTTCAGTCAGTCTTGTATCGACGCTGCAAGATCTGAAATATCTCGACGTTCTATGTGTTTTGGTGGAGATAGCAATCTCCTCTACTGGTAAGCTCTCTTTCTAAGAAATCTTTTGTTGCTTTGTATTTTGAATATCAATTTGAATTTTTAGGGCACACGAAATATCTGAACAAAGGATTTAAAGGAGTTGTTGTGTAGGACTTACGAACTGAAATCTATTTTTTTCTCAAAATCTCAGACTAGCTGAGATCTCCTCTAATTCTTAGTTCCATTAAGTTTCTATTGTGTCAATTGGGCAAAATTGTAGAGTTGAATTGAAATTTATTGTGTCAACTTAAGAACTGAAATCTATTGTTTTATTTTATTTTATTTTTGATAAGAAAGTAACCACATATTGGCCTTAGTGAAGCTCGAACCCCCAACCTAAGATTATTGGTTGGTCTATATTATTTATTTAAGAGTATTGGTTTAATAAAACTTTTTTTTTACTATGTTTGGACTTTGAATTTTTTTCTTTGTAGTTGAACTATTTTTTTGCTTGATTTTGAGTGCTTTGGCGTTGGTGCGCCAATTGCTAGGTTTTATGAGTACAAAAAATGTGTGGAGAGTCAAAGTTAGTTTGATTCGTTGGTGATGGATTATGAGATATTTGAATCATCAAACTAGAGCCAAAAGATTTTGAGGAGCTATATATATATTGTGTAAGCCCTCTTTTTAAGAAATCTTGTGTTTTGAATATCATTGTGAAGTTTTGGGGCACATATGAAATATTTGAACAAAGGATTTTGAGGAGCAGTTGTGTCGACTAAAAACTAAAATATGTTGTTTATGAAATACAATATCATGAATTCCCTTAATGGAGTCGTTTGCAGAGCTCTCTATAACCAATGCGAATCCCAACAATGGCATCCGAAAAGTAGTTATTGTTATAAATTGAATTAATGTCTTTGATGTATAACCAGTTTATCATTACGTGGCATTGCCTTTCATGTATTTGTTTTTCTTATTGCTATTTTTTATTTTTTCTTTGAAGTAAGATCTCCTCTGATTGTAGAACAAGCCTTAGTATACAATTTCTTTGATTATGTTGGTGCAGATTGGGCAAAACTATTGGGTTGAACCGTGGTTCTATATCATTTTATTTTATTTTATTTTATTTTATTTTGTAGAAAAAAAGTAACCACGCCTTGAAAATGATCCAACATATTTCAGTTTATATTAGTTAACCTCCATAATGGGTTTAATTAATTTGAAAATGATCCATTTGTCTTGGCATCAATAGCTAAGCAAATATTTTATTCTAGAGAAAATGATTCGTCTCCTTAGAATGTTGTATTGCAAGCTCCTCCAACTGGCCATTATGACATAAATGATGAGGACGTCAACATTTTTTCGAGCTCTTCAATTTTAAGTTCTCCAATTAATGTTATGGATGAGGAACCTTATTTAAGAGTTGATGTTGATTGTACACTATGTGATGCATAGATGGAAAAATGACATTTATGGATTGGTAGAATTTTGTATCCTGATGTTTAGACTTAATGTTGATGGTTCAATGTTTGTGGATTATTAAATGTAAGAATGATGCTTCGATGAGCATTATTGCTATAAGATATGTTTACCTTTTCTTACTATATCATATTAATGTTTTAAAATAAAGAATTTTGTATGTATTTATTCATTACTTTTACAGGTGCTTCACTTATATTCTTCCAATTGATTTTCGGATTGCATTATGTTAGGAGAAGATAAAAAAAGCAATGTAAGTACATTCTTTTTTAGTTATAATAAATACTTATTTTGATTTCGAGTGTTTTCTTAAAATAAATCATTAAATTTTAATTTGCAAGCTTTAAGTAAGACAAAATCAAATGTTAGAGGACAACAATATGAGGCAATTCTTGCTGCATTAGCTCATAGCAGAAGTCAAAGTATGCCAGAGGAGTGATCTCGTGAAATAACAACATCTGAGGGGCAATGGAAGTAATGAACAAGCGCTTCAACAATTGTGAAGGAGAAAAGGAAGAGGGGTTGCACATTGATGGGATCAATTAACAGCCTTACCCCTAAGTTGAAAATTGAGTTTAATGACAAAGGTCAAATGGTTGGAGAAAATTCAAAAAAGCTCACATCGTATATGGGAGTTCTTGCACGTGAGCATGCATCATTGGATTTTTCCAGTTTGACGAAAGTCGATTCACTTACAAAAAATAGATTGTGGGAAATGGTTACGGTGGGAGTAATTTCATATCGATGGTTGGAGCGTGCGTGTGTGTGTGTGTTTGGTTTTAAATTTTATTTTTGATGTATTTATTTGGTTACATATATGCAAAAAAAGTTTGTAACTGACAATTCACGTAAGTATCTCATGCTCCAAAAGATGGGACGTAGTTGGAGACAATATAAATCTAGATTGACTGTTGCACTGATGAAAATAAAGAAGAAGAATTACAAAGGGATGCCATACAAACAACTTCGTCCATCAAATTTATTCACTTAAGCAGAGTAGAAAACTTATGTTAAGAAGAGGACATCTCTTGAGGTTGAGGTAACTCTATTATTGATGTTTATCTTTTGATCATATGTTTTTCTTTTTGTAGAGATTTATATTTGTATGATCATATTTTGGATTTGTATTATTAAAGCTAAAAGTAACAAGTTCAAGAAGATTAGAAAGACAAGTCAACTAATCTACACCTTAAGTCGAAAGGGTTATGCTCGCAAAGAACATGAGATTGTAAGTATATATATACTTTTTGGTTACTCTTATTTCCTGAATATATATTAGCTTCATGTCAAAAATGAATGAAGCAACCCAAGCTAATTTGTATTAAATTGTGACAATTAAAGGTAATGGAAAATCCAGAAGCACCACCACTTTCAAGGACCCAACTCTGGACTTTGGGGCACCTTAAGAAGAATGGTCAACCTGCAAATGAAGCCACTAGGGATATACTGGTAGTAACAAGAGCAAGATTTTGTACTCTATTTCATTGTATGTGATATAGTGCTCTGTTATAAATGATTAAATATCCTCAATACTTTTGTTTCATAGGATAAAGTTAAGGAATGCAACTAATTCATGACAAACCCAGTTCTAGAAGACGATATAAAGGAAGGTGCAATTGCTAGAGTACTTGGTAAGGAACGACATGGGCGCGTACGTGGTCTTGGGAATGGTGTTACCCTTTCGAGTCTTAATGCTAATGCTTACACAAATGGGAGAGTGAAAGAACTTGAAGACAATGGTTCAAATTCAAGCTCAAGAAATAAAGATATTAAGAGAGGAAGTTAAAGGATTCAAAACTCTTAAAGAAGAAATGGAACTTTTAAAATCTATGCTTCTCCAAAAGAGTAATCAGGTAAATTATATAAATATAGAAAAAGAATGTTTATGGTAAAACCTCCATTCAATTAAGTTGTTACGTTTATATATAAATTAAAACTTACTATTTTTCATTCTATTTTAGACTCAAGATAAAAGCTTTGAGGATATAATGAAGACTTCAACTCAAGCACCTAATGTAATATTCAATTCACAAGTAGTTGAACACTTGTTATGTTTTGTTTATATTTATTGAATTTCTTAGTGCATACACAATAAGTTGTTGATGATAGTTCATGTGCACTTCACCGAAAGTGCAAATTGTTGAAGTTTGATGACATTAGTCATAAAGCTGTTGCGAAGGGTTCTATTGCATGTGTTGACCCTACCGAAATTGTACATCATATCCCTTTGGGAATTGGCAATTGGAAAATTTGGATTAAACGTGTCATTGACTCTACAACCCTTCTTTATAGGTCAGACATAGAATCAGACTATATGGCTAGAAGAGAAGGAACAAATGTCGTTTGGCCCAAAAAATATGTTATTCTTATATAAAACTTAAGGTATGTTTTACTTTGTATATAATACTCATATATAACTCATTATTCTTTTTGATTAGCTTTTTTGTTTGATAAGTACTATTTAATCACATTATGCTCTTCATGCTATCTAGGAGAGAAATGAGATTTTATTTTGGCTTTTGATATAAGATAGGAAATGCAAAAATGAACTCATCATGTGAGAGTGCTTTAATGAACTACATAGCTTGTGATTTGTTGCGACCCATATATAGTATTTTTTTTATACATGTTAAAAATGCAATAACTTTCTCTCATGTTTTGTAATTTTTGGGAATCCTTAGTTTTAGTGGAAACTCTGTCAAAATTTTTACAAGACATTATTCTTTCTTATGAATGTATTTATTTGGGTTTTTCATCGAAGCACCAATGCATATATATATATATATATATATATATATATACACACACGGTAGATACCATACGAAAGTAGCACCACTATAAATAATATATAAATAATATAAAATCCATATCTTGTTAGCTATCATGATTTTTTTCCAAGGCTTGCATGTTTTTTCCAAGGCTTGCATGTTTTACATGCTTTATTTGATTTTTGTAAGCACAAATTTCAACTTTCCACAAGTCCTATAATTTTAATATTCATACTTGTTGACTTTTCAAGCTACTACTTGCGCTAATGAAATATACTCTATATGTTTTTGAAATGTTATTGCACTAATAGAAGATTAACGAGTGTTGAAAATGAGTTCCTTTAGTCATTCTATTTAGATTGTTGCTATGTTTGTCACCAGTTTCTAGTATTGAAGTGTTTGCGATATATACTAAAAATGGAGTAACAACCACAAAGCCTAAATCACAATTAAGTTAGTTGTGTCGGTCATAGATTAGTTTCTTCCTCTCTACTCGATTGAATGAACATGATGACGTGCTTTCATAACATAAATGGATCAAGTTTAAAAAATACATTCATTGATTGACTTGCACTCTTATATTTATAAACGTCTTCACCTTATTCTTCTGATGATGCATGTAGATGCATATATGATGCTTGCTTCTATTTTTGTTACTTGATTGTTTGAAATATGCATCATTTAGTTTTTTCATTATATTATTATGTATATTTGAATATACAAGATCTAAATAAACATTCACGTATGAAGAAAAAGAATCATGCAAATCAAAAACATGTCGTGAAGCAGGTTTGATCTCATTTCCTCATAAATTATCTTGTAAATTAGTTTTTAGTAATATTAGAAATTATCAATACCTTGAATGATGTCTTCCATATGAATGATAGTCACATTACCACTTTCAAAGTTGTTGATTAGTAATGTTTTACTTGTGATAATATGTAATTGTCTTATATAATTTATTGTTATTGTTATAGTTTTAGTACAATTCTTTATTGTTGTTTTGAATATGCATTACTGTTATTGCACTTGTGATAATAGGTGTATAATTGCCTTATTCATGTTTGTTCTCTTTATCTTTTTCAGGTCTTAGAGACGCCAAGTACT
The DNA here is from genome assembly GCA_039657345.1 of Stephania japonica. NCBI lineage: Eukaryota > Viridiplantae > Streptophyta > Magnoliopsida > Ranunculales > Menispermaceae > Stephania > Stephania japonica. The sequence continues at coordinate 40,781,218 of CM077562.1, forward strand.
TTTGGAAACTTACAATCTCAAAGTTGCATTTTAATGAAGTAGCTCTATTGTTTTGCATCTCAAATAGAATTTATTTTTCTCTTTGATTGTTGTCAAATATACAAAGTGGTCACTTTCTACAAGGCATTTTGTTAGTTTGTATAGTATTAGAGATATATAGAACAAGTTTGAATCACAAACTGTCTTTTGTATTTAGTAACTTTGCCATATTATGAAGGCATAATATTTTTTCTATTTCAATGTGAGTGCTCTGAATTGTCCTTTTTTGTGAAAAATTGTTGGCCTAAGTGTTTTTATCACTTACACTCCACTCGAAATTTTGATGCTAACAAACAATGTAAAATGGGACTAACAAGTTCATTTAGAATTTCAGAATACAACATCTCGTTAGGAATTTCAAGTTCAAAAGAAAAGTTGAGCTATACACAAGTTCAAGTAAAAAAATGATAACATGAAACCGGATAATTTCAAGAATCGACTCATACAAGGAATAAAGGACCGAAAAGACAAGAAAATCATGTGTACATTATTTGCAAGGTATATAAATTCCATTCCTACAAGTCAAATGCATTAGAATCATGCATTCCATAAATTTTGGTTTTAAAGTACTTAAAGTTATGATTTTTGTGATTTTCTATTTCGAGGTCTTTAAAATGTTTTAAATGATGCAAACATGTTTTATAACATGTATTTGAGGTGTATGAACTGTTAAAATAGATTTTGAATACACCGGTATGTGTTTAGACGACTTTTGGATTGACATTAAAATTATTTGTAGAAAAGCCCTCTATTTTCATGAAACCGAAATTTTTGGTTTCCAGGGTTTGTGAAATCATCTGGGATGTCTAGACATATTTTTGAGACCCTACTAAATATGTATAAAGTGATTTCAAAGGTTTAGTATAGTCATAGAGGTGTTAGGAGGTCGTTTTGAAAAATCGAAAAGTTATTTATTTAAAAGCCCCTGCAGTGAACTGAAAATTTTTCTAAGTGTTGGCCACGTGTCGTGCCGTGTCTGCAGAAAATTTTTCTAAGTGTTGCTTGTGTAGTACTGACAATTTCCCCAGTGCACTGTGCAGTGTCATGATAGGAAAATTTTCTAAGTGTTGCCTAGCGCGCTGTGCAGTTTCTTGATAACTTTTTTAAAGTATTGATCCACATCTTTAATTTGAATTTAGGGATTATTTTGGTCCCTTGGATCATATGTAACGGTTATATGGGGTTATAAACGGCTTGACTACTTGCTCAAACACCCAAGAACACTAAAGCCACAACTTGTGCTCCTATACTTTCAAAAATCCAAGTTTTATATACATTTGGGATAGATTTTTGATCACATACACTTGGTGATTTTTTGGAGCTATCGATTCACCGGTCAAGGCAACATAAGGGAGGTGTTGTAAGGCTTACAACAACTACTCTAAAACTGATTTTTGAATTTCACACTTGGGGTTGTAAGATTTCTTGATTTCCTAATCTTTTTGGGCTTAATCTATGCTTATTGATTGGAGTAATGTTTGGAAATCATTTGTTGTGTTCATGAACACTTTTGTCTTGAGTTTTGAACTTAAACTTGATCTCTTTGAGCTTAAGACATATTTGAACAAGTTGTTGTGCTTAATCTTGATTTTTGACAAAATCATTTGTTCACTTGATTTGAAACTGTACACGTTTTTATCTATACTCTTTTGTCGCTTTCTCGACTAAGTATTGCATATACTTGCTGATTTTATATACATCTTAGCCGGAGTTCATACTTGCATGCATAAGAGTGGTTTAGCTCTAGGTGACTTGTAAGAATTGGACTTATTGCCGCTTTACTTTGAAATGCAAGATTTTAATTGTATTTATCAAACTTTAATTATAAAACTTAGTGAGATCTAAATCGAAAGGGAATACCTAGTTGAGGCTAGACATAAATCCTAGTTGAGGCTATGTAAGGGAAAATCCTAGGTGAGTCTAAGTGGTTGTATATGACCTTATTGCGGTAAGGCATCTTGTAAAAGACCTAGTTGAGGCTAGGCATTCACTAGGCTTGCAGGCTTAGGTTGTAACATTTATTGGTAATATAAGTGGGGTGTTTGAAAATCCTAACCGAGGAGGTTAGGTAATGGATGTAGATCGGTTGGATGGAACCACTATAAATCACATGTCTCATTTCCATCTCTTATAGCCCCATCTTGATTGCATTGTATAGATATTTATTGTTGGTATGCGTTGTATTGTTGTTATATATGCATAAATTTAAAAAAGACGATAATCACTCAGTAATCCAATTCACCTCCTTTTTGGGTGACCTTTAATTTGTATCAAAGCGGGTTATTGCTCAAAGTGTTACTAACGTATCTTTAAGTTTTTTCTTCCAAGGATGCAAACATTAGATTTTGCTCGTATTAGGAAGGCAATTCATCAGTTAGGCCTCCCTACTTTGATGGGACCAACTATGCTCATTGGAAAGTTCGAATGAAGTTCTACATATGAGCACATGGTAGACATTTGTGAGATTTTATCATTGATGGCTACACTCCACCAAACAAGGCTGGAAAAGACTACACTTCCGTCGAGATAAGACTTGAACTATCTAATGATCAAGCAATGAATCATTTGTTTTGTGCACTAAGTGAAAATGAGTTCAACCAGATTAGTGCATGTCAGATGGCTAAGGAGTTGTGGGAATAGCTTGAAGTGCATTATGAAGGGATGCAACATGTTAAGAGCACTAAATTGAGGATTCTTGAAGAACATTATGAGACTTTTCGAGTTGAGCCCCATAAAGACATAGCCACGACGAATATAAGGTTCACAAAGCTTTTGAATGAGATCAAAAACTTTGGCAAACATTATGATCAAGGGAACTCGGTGTACAAGTTCCTTTGAGGCTTGCCTAAGGAGTGGGATGCGAAAAAGTATGCAATTTAATCGGCTCAAAACCTTGGAGACTACACTTTTGATGCATTATGTGGAGAGTTAACGGTCCATGAATTCGAGTTAAAGGACAGTGCTAGATTGGAAGCACTTGGTGGAATGACCAAGCAAGAGTCAAAGAAGGAGCATGCCTTAAAAACTACTTGTTCACCAGCCGAAAATGATATGAGTTCAAGTGAGAATGATTCCATTGAACAAGAAGTAGCCATGTTATCAAGAAAGCTCAAAAAGGCTACATACGAAAGAGACAAGTACAAGAAGTACAAAGGTGCAAACAAAACAAGCAAATCACGCGAGATGATTTGCTACAAGTGTGGCAAACCGGGACATATGATGGCGGAATGCAAGTACATAAAGAGAAGCAAGCGATACGACTCATCATCATCATCATCATCATCATCATCATCATCATCTAGCTCCGACTCCGAGTCAAAAAATGAGAAGGCTATCCTTTGTCTTATGGCAAGGAACGAGGTAAATGACTCTATCTCTTCTAATTGTGATGATGTCAATGCATTTGATGATATGCCTAATGTTTATAACCTTAGGAAAGAGTTCGAAAAAGAGGTAAAAAAGACCAAGCAACTCAAAAAGAGCTTGATCAAAGTCAATAGTGAGATTGAGTCTCAAAATGAGATCATTGATGATCACCAACATGACTTATAATTGGCCATAAGTGAGAGAAATGACTTACACAAAAATGTAGAGGACTTGACCACTACGGTGACTAAGTTCAAATATGGTACCAAGATGTTTGACATGATGTTGGGAGTACAACGACGTGCTCTTAATAAGAGAGGTAGAGACTATGGTGCTAGTTTATTGAGCTATGAAAAGATATTGGTCGAATCTAATAGATGCCTAAAATGCAATAGATCGCATAATATTGGTAAATGTGTCTTGAATAAAACCAATAGAGGCAAACTAGCATGTGTAGAAAATAATGTCTATGATACACATTTTATAGAACGCAAAGGTGTGTGGGTACCAAAGTCGAGTGTTTTTTGATTTCATGAGTATGATATGTCTAGCATTAGTCACATACACCATAGCACAGTTATATTGTTCATTTTGATGTCATGATTGTCTCTTATGTGCATTATTTGTGAATCATGATTAGATCTAGGTGTGCATAACTTAGGGGGAGCCTATGCCTTCTATCTTGTTATTAGCATATACATGATGCATATTGAAAGGGGGAGCCCTCATTTTATGTCATTTTCATAAAACGGGGGAGAATGTACTTGAGTTTTATTCTTTGAATTCATACATTTAAAATTTCATTATTGGTATAATGACTTTGAACATACATGTTGATAGGGGGAGCTTATGCTTTCATTAGGAATCAATTATGTTTGTCTATGTATGCATGTTATTAGGGAAAACTATTCCCTACTTTTGATGTTACCAAATGGGGGAGAAATATTGCTTTGAACTTGCAATTTGAACTGGATAATATGCTTCATATTTATCTTTTGTTTTTGTCAAGTTCATGTTGTTTGTTATCATCAAAAAAGGGGAGATTGTTGGCCTAAGTGTTTTTATCACTTACACTCCACTCGGAATTTTGATGCTAACAAATAATGTGAAATGGTACTAACGAGTTTATTTAGAGTTTCAGAATACAACATCTTGTTCAAAAGGAAAGTTGAGCTATGCACAAGTTCAAGTAAAAAAGTGACAACATGAAGCCGAACAATTTCAAAAATCGGCTCATACAAGGAAGTAAGGACCAGAAAGACAAGACAATCATGTGTACATTATTTGTAAGGTATATAAATTACATTCCTATAAGCCAAATGCATTAGAATCATGCATTCCATGAATTTTGGTATTTAAAGTACTTAAAATTATGATTTTTGTGATTTTCTATTTTGAGGTTTTTAAAATGTTTTAAATGATGCAAACATGTTTTATAACATGTATTTGAGGTGTATGAATTGTTAAAATAGATTTTGAATGCACCAGTATGTGTTTGGACGACTTTTGGATTGACATTAAAATTATTTGTAGATAAGCCCCTATATTTTCATAAAACCAGAATTTTTAGTTTCCAGAGTTTGTGAAATCATCCAAGATGTTTAGACAAATTTTTAAGACTCTACTAAACATGTATAAAGTGATTTCAAAGGTTTATTAGAGTCGTAGAGGTGTTAGGAGGTCGTTTTGAAAAATCGAAATGTTATTTATTTAAAAGCCCCTTCAGTGAATTGGAAATTTTTCTAAGTGTTGGCCAGCGCGGTGGACACTTTCCTAGTGCACTGTGCAGCGTCCTAGTAGGAGATTTTTCTAAGTATTGCCCAGCGCGCTGTGTAGTTTTCTGACAGCTTTTTAAAAATATTGATCCACATCTTTAATTTGAATTTGGAGATCATTTTGGGCTCTTGGATCATATGGGGTTATAAAGGGTTTGACTACTTGCTCAAACACCCAAAAACACCAAAGCCACAACTTGTGCTCCTACACTTTAAAAATTCAAGTTTTACACACATTTGGGCTAGATTTTTGATCGCATACACTTGGTGATTTTTTGGAGCTATCGATTCATTGGTCAAGGCGACATAAGGGAGGTGTTCTAAGGCTTACAACTACTCTAAAATTGATTTTTGGATTTCATACTTGGGGTTGTAAGATTTCTTGATTTCTTACTCTTTTTGGGCTTAATCTATACTTATTGATTGGAGTAATGTTTGGAAACCATTTGTTGTGTTCTTGAACACTTTGTCTTGAGTTTTGAATTTAAACTTGATCTCTTTGAGCTTAAGACATATTTGAACAAGTTGTTGTGCTTAATCTTGATTTTTGACAAAACCACTTGTTCGCTTGATTTGAAATCGCACATGTTTTTATCTATACTCTTTTGTTGGTTTCTTGGCTAAGTATTGGACATACTGATTTCATATACATCTTAGTCAGAGTTCATACTTGCATGCATAAAAGTGGTTTAGCTCTAGGTGACTTGTAAGAATTGGACTTATTGCCGCTTTACTTTGTGAACTAAGATTTTAATTGTATTTATCAAACTTTAATTGTAAGACTTAGTGGGATCTAAGTCGAAAGGGAATACCTAGTTGAGGCTAGGCATAAATCCTAGTTGATGCTAGGTAAGGGAAAATCCTAGGTGAGTCTACGTGGTTGTATAAGACCTTATTACGGTAAGACATCTTGTAAAAGACATAGTTGAGGCTAGGCATTCATTAGGCTTGCGGGCTTAGGTTATAACACTTATTGGTAATATAAGTGGGTGGTTTGAAAATCCTAACCGAGGAAGTTAGGTAGTGGATGTAGATCGGTTGGATCGAACCACTATAAATCACGTGTCTCATTTTCTTCTCTTCTACCCCCTTCTTAATTGTATTGCATAGATATTTATTGTTGATATGTGTGCTATTGTTGTTATTTAAGCATAAAGTTTTAAAAATACAATAATCACTTGGTAACCCAATTCACCCCCCCTCTTGGGTGACTTTCAAAACTAATTATAGGTAACATTAAAAACTACAACCTTGAAGGACTTTTAAATGTCCCAACATTATAAAGACAATACCCAAAATCCTCCTATAGACTAGGACATTTACAAATTGTCTTTGTTAAGTAAGATTATTTAGGATGTATAACAAAACTCCTAATAGAATAATTTAGGACATTTGCGAAAACATCCTTGTTGTAAAATATAATGTTTTAAACTGACCTAATAGACAAGACATCGACGATAACATGAAATGTCCTTAACAGATAATATACGATAATACCCATAATTGTCCTAGTAGGAAATGAGGATATTAAGATTATGTCGTTATAATAGAAGACTTTTTAGGATGATTGAACGAAAGCTTAAAAGAGTATAGGAGGACAGTTTCAAATAAATCTTTATTATGATACAAGACATTTATAAAATCGTCCTAATAAATATGACTTGAAACGACAACAATAAAACGATCTAATAAAAAAATAAGGACAATTAGAAGATATCCTTGAAGAAAGACTTTACCAGTTTTGTAAAACTAGGACGCTAAAAAACGTCATAACATGCACTTATGACTGCATTTACCAATGTCCTAAAAAATGAAAATGAGGACATTTATACGAGGATGACTGAGATCTCCTTATTTGTGATAGACTTTCTACTACATCGACATCTAGGACGTATACTAAATTTTCCTAAAGGTGCTAAGAAGACAATTTACGAACGTCCTCAATGACCTTGATTCTTGTAGTGATATCCATAGCAAATTTGTATTCATCTTTCCATGAGAAGTGAGGCAATTCTTCATAATCTCAGATGATGCGATAATGGAAAATCACCCATAGTATATAGGCATAGGGTATGACTGAACAACACATCATATAGTTCACCATATATATCATACAAGTATATTATGAAATTCTCCGAAACATAACATAAACATTTATTCATTTCATGCAACACATATTTCAAGAATCATCATATATGATCAAGACAACGATTTATATATCATGAATGAAAATCGACATTTATGTGAAGGGTGTACAAGAGATATCATAGATAAATAATAATATACGTCGTTGTTTCATTCTATGCATTATAGTTATTGACTTGATTCTGATGACTGATTCTCCTACTCCCGAGGTGATGAAGATCACTAGTGATGAACACAATGGCCATTATATCCCCTCAATGGTCTAATCAAACTAACAGTAGGTTCGTCCAAGCCATCACTAATATGTGCACCTAATCACTTAAGTTCCATGAGAAGGTGGAATGTGACTATTTGCGTGTTGTTCATATTGGAGGGGAGCTCAAACAATGGATTGATGACTTATTTCCAAAGCTCAAGTGATGGGGTCAATGACTTCTTTCCAACACGCCTCCATGTTTAGTTTGTAAAAATAATAGAGGAGGAGCTTAAGTGATGGATCGATGGCTTCTTTCCAACAAGCCTCTATAACTGAATAATAAAATAACATGTTGCAAATAAAGTGCACACACATACATCCCAAAGAAAAGTAAAACCAAGTCAATATCATAATGCAACCCATTCCCCAGGTTTTTGTTTAATTCGTGATTCCTAGTTTATCTAATAACATGTCATATTTGATACTTGAGCTAAAATTCCCACTTACCTGGACACGCAGCGACGCCTACACTAACTCCTCACACGCTCAGGGTCCCACGTGAACCGCCTCACGAATCTAAACAATTCATACAACATTACATAAGTAATTACTAGATTTAAAGTTAAGTATTCTTTCATTAATTAGTATCTGGGACCCATTAGTGTGGGTCCTGCGGGTTTGGCGTCGTTCGAAGTGTTCGTCAAAGTCCCATGTAGTGTGTCCGGGGTGAGATCCGCTCTCAGGTCCCTTGGGATGCGCAAATGCACACCCAATTGAGTGTTGGGGGAGGGGGTTGGGACATTCCAGCCCCTCTGTCAACATGTGCATTGTCAACTGGCCCCTCTTCTACCCCCTCCAGGGGCTACCCAACAGCCCCTGGTGTCTGTGTGCGTTAGGGAGTAGCCGCTCCCCCACTCCATCCCACCCTTCTCCAATGCCTCTCGGTGTTGGGGAGGTCCTCTAGCCGATCGGCCAGTGGTCAGTGAGCCCCGGTCATCTGGCAAAGGCAGAGCTAGGTCGCGAAGGGGTGGCCCAGAACCACCCCTTTCCATCCTTTTTCTCCTTTTTTTTTATTTGGGGCGCCATTATGGCACCCCTAAGTTTGGTAGTGGCAGTGGTGAGACTACCGCCGCCCTCGTCGGAGACAATGTGCGTTGTCGCCTCCTTTTGAGAGTTTCCCTACACCATTTCATCCATTAAAACAAAAATAAAGCTTAGGAAAGAAGTTGAAGGTAGGTCTTACCTTCCAAATGAATCCCTTTAGCTTTAGGCCTTCAAAACCACAACTCTAGCTCTCCTCCTCTCCTCTCTCTCCAAATGGTGTAAAATAACAAATGGTGGATAAGGTTACTCAACGTCCCATTTTTATAGGCTTAGGATTAGTGTGGGTTGTATACAAGGAAAAGACTAAATTTCACCATTTTATCTTTAGGCCCATAAAGTGGTACTTTAGGGCCTCTAACTCAATTTCACCATTTTATCTTTTGTTGGGCCTTCAACACACTAAGCCTTATTTAACTTCCACAAAATCCAACAACTTTAAAGCCACACCAACATACATTTAATATTAAGATTACTAAATTAACCTTGGGTTTGGTTAGATAGAATTTAGGTCGTTACAACCGGGCGGGCGAATGATGGGTACACTAGGTCAGGGAATAATTCGTATAGACAATTACATTTAAATGTGACAAATAATTAATATGAAAAAAATATCCTAGTCGAAAAGTGTCTAGATCTTATGTGGAGGCACGAGTCGTTGTGTAAGCCGGGTACCGGAACGCCCAAGAGAACCAATTATTGGTGCTTTGTAAGGATAAGAGCAAGAGACCAATTCACCCATTTAAGTCACCAAGTTGACTTGGATGGACTAAATCTAAGCTATAAGATGTCCTAGAGATTTGTATATCACTTGAGATCAAATGAGAGTATAAATAGGTGACTTTAGAGATATTTCCATCAACATTTCTCTCTCCTATTTGAGCAATCCAAAAATTGGAGAGCGAGTTACACATGGTGAAATATTTGCTTGGAATGCATGGTGAAATATTGAATGATAAACTCTAATGATTGAGAGATAAAGGACGTAGGTTGCACGTAGGACACAACTGACGGTGACATGGCGATGGTGTGACGGCCTTGGGATTTGGGGATGGTATAGTAGGTGTCAGAGCAGGTTTCAACATTGGATCGAAATGGAGGTTATTCGTTAACCTGATACCAACGTCATAGTTTGGTATCAGAGCGAGCCTCGAATGAGCCTCGAGAAAACTTTAATGAAAGAGCATAAAACTGAATGAACAAATTTTAGATGTGGATACCTGATGTACTTGCCCTAGAACTTTAGTTGGGAAGTGATTGTAAGGTGGGTAGTGTTAGTGTTATATACGTATTATGTTTTAAATGTATACTATATACGATACACGTATATATACTGAGGTTGATTTGGCGTACATCTTTCGATGCAAATTATGATGGATGCTCTGCGGACTCAACCAGTTACGAAAGTTGGTTTGATGATGATCAGACTGTAGATAGGGGGTTGGATCCGAAAGTATCCACACGATTCACAGCTCATGATAGGTAGTTTGAGCTACTCATGGACTTGATGCGCACACATACAATGATGCTTATATCTTTTACTGTTGCATAAACATCGAGCACTACAGAGACGACAGTTGCTCTGACTGCAATTGCACTGATCCTTCAGAGTGTGTCGACTCAGACCGTAATATAGGAGACTCCGACAGAGATTGTAGCACCGACAGTAGTACAGATAAAGACAGAGACAACCACGATTGAGACACCCGCAATAATGTAGATAGATGTGTTTGAGACCTCATTGACGAAAAATATTAAATTGATGAGGGAGTTCATCAAATTCGACCCTAGACACTTCTATGGAGGTGGAGAATTAAAGATGGCGGGGAAGTGGCTGGTCGCACATCAGAGGCTACGCAAGCTGATAAGAATTCCCGAGGTTATTTAGGTGCGTATGTTGGGGCACATGCTGAGGGGAAATGCTGCCATGTGGTGGACATTGTACATCGATACTCATTTCGAGTCGACAACAAGGGTTGAGTTTCGATAGGTTTTCTGCGACCAGTACATTCCGATAGAGGTTCAACTGAGGCTAAGAGAGGAGTTTCTGGCACTTTGACAAGGCAACCGTTCAGTCTTGTAGTACATTGAACGATGCTAATACCTGTAGCTGTATTCATTGAACATTTTAGGCACAGAGAGACTGCACATATACTACTTCATCCAAGGACTAGAGGAGCACATTACCAGCGACATTATTTCCTGCGGCGCGCAAACACTGCATGATAGGTATGATCGAGCACTCTTATATGAGACATCTCTTATAGACAGTAGACGTAGATCTACGAGGACAGAGAGGCAGACCAGACAGGGTTTCAGGTCGGATCATGGACCAAAGAGATAGAGAAAGATATACGACAGGGAAGGCATTTTGATCAAGATCGTAGGGACGGTGACCGAACTATCAGTGAGTATGTTGTACCAGTGTTATCGGCGCCCCCGCAAAGGTATACTTAAGACTAGGGAGACAGAGATCGGAGATCGCAAGGCTAAGGCCAGAGGACAAGATATGGATATTTGACTAGGTGTTGGTAGTGTGGACAAGAAGGACACATCAAGAGAGACTTTCCACAGAGATTGGTGACTTCGGCAGTAGTGACACCTATGCAGACTCGAGAGCCAGTGCACGTTTTGACTGAGCCAGGCTAGGAAACGTCCCAACGACGAGTTCAGGGTAAAAAATTTAAATTTAAGTTAATAATCACTGTTAAAGTTCATGTATGTGTAATGGCCCAATTTTTAATTGTCTTCGTTGTTCGAGTATTTTCAGACGTGGACGCCAGCCCAGATCCACGGAGACACCATGAACAAGCCACGATACGCCTCGATCGGGTGAAAATGTTATTTTTGACTGATTGATTGTGTAAATGTGATGATAATTATTATTAGACTTATTACATTGCATGTTTATGTTTTTATTGATAAACTGAGCAAGATAATGTGATAGGTATTCACCTAGAAAAGCGCGTAGACGCAGGTACTGGGCGGGCGAATTACAAGAATACTAGGTCAGGAAAAGGGTCCACATAGATAAATACAATTAAATGTGACAAATAATGAATACGGGAATGTGGCATAGGTCATTTGTGTCGTTAAAGTATAGTATGACAGGTTGAGGTGCCAGGTGCCAGGTGCCAGGTATTAGAATGCCAGAGGAACAAATAATTAGTGTTTTGAATGGATAAAACCAAGAGACCAACTCACCTAAATGTGTCACTAAGGATGGATTTTTTGACCAAATCAAGGCCACAAGATGAGCCTTGGGATGTGTACATCACACAAGATTAAACATGGCGTATAAATAGGTGATTTTTTCCACATTTCTCACCAACTTTTCTTAATCCTCTTGGTGAAATTCAAAAATTGTGCGAAAAGTTGGAGGTATTTTGGCGATCTTAGCTAGGTGATTTGGAGGAGGAATGAGCTAGGAATCAAGAATCTAAGTTTAGACCCACTCTCTCATCATCGTTCTATCACTTTTGGTTGTAATTTCTCTAGTTTCGACACAAGTTTTGAAGGGTGAGTTGAGCTCACTTGTTTTGGAGTTGATTATATGGTTTTAAAGGTGGTTTTGATCGTTAATTTGTGGATTTATTGAGGTTGTTGTTGGTTGAGAAAAATGGATTTTGTCGATGTTTTTCATGGAAATCGTTGAACTTTCTATTTAGTCGAGTTTTGATGACACTCTATGGCTCTTTTGGAGAACCATAGAAGGATGGAACAGCTTTGAATCGCGACGACAGGTCAGGATTTTTGAAAAAAATTCCAAAAATAGGGGTTCTGGTTTAGACGCTGTCAGCGACGTCGTGGAGAGTAATTTTCCACGGCACCACCCACACCGTGATGGGCTGTGCCCTACTACCTTGGGCGTTGTGAACATTTGCTCATGACAGCACCACCCACGACATCATGCACGGTAAATTTGAAATTTTTTTTTGGATTTTCGAGGTTTTCAGGATTTAAGTGGTTCATTCGAACACTAGAGATATAAGATACCATAGTTGGGTATCATGCACATATTTTGAGGAAACAATGGATCGGACTGGGTTATTTTTGAGACTTTAGAGCATGATTTGAGGTGTGTAATACCTTTGAGAAAGCTTGTGATGGTCCCAACAACTATAAACTAGGTGTCGCTCGGCCTAAACCTAAGTGGATTCTCGAGCCAGTCTCCGACATGTCAACGCAAGTCTAGTCAGCCTTAACTACCAAATTATTTAGTACATTATTCATTTCCTCATTGTGGTTAACTTTTAGATTTTCCTTAACTCTATCTAATCATCATTCACCCTCAAATTTAGTTAGGTATGCAACAGAAACATTTATACGCCAACTTAAAAATAATTAAAACTAGTTTACAACTTAGGCAACTTAGATATAGAAAATCATGTCCAAACAAACACTACATGTATATATGAGATTAACAGAAACCCAAACAGATATTGTAACGAACCTAAAATCTAACTCGTGCCATGTGTCAATATAGGTCGTACGTAGGCCCATTTGCCGTGATATAGTTGTCCAATTATAGGTTGTCGACGCCGATGTATGTTATATTTGTTTGGTGTTTGTATAATATTTTACTACTCGAATGTAAATTCCAATGTCCTAAACGTTTGAAGACATTTGTGTTTGAGCGTTGGGGTGTTGGAAAACGAGCTCGACCCAAGAAATATGTGAATTTCGAGTTTTGGGCGAACAGTTGTTGGGTAATTAGTAGTCCGGAGGATTAATTGAATTAAAAACACTGAAAAAATGCAAACTAAATAATAAATAAATGTTGTGTAATGTGTCCGGTACGTTGGTACGGCCAGGAGCACTTGACGTGCAAGTCGTGGTGCGGAATGGGTTCGAGAACGCGAGGTTTGAGCTGGAAATAGCTAAAGTCTTGAGATAGAGTCACCTATTGGAGTTACAATGTGGAGTGAAGGAGGACCGTTTGATGTGCCTCGAGATACATACGTGAGTGTTTATGAGAGGGGGAGTATATAAGTTGTTTCCATCACCTTTTCTCTTTCCTCACCTTTTTCTCATTTTGCATCTCAATGAGATAATGAATAGGGCGTTTGGGTTTTTGATGTTTTCGATGTTTTTGATATGGATTAACGCCAAAGGATCGACCAACTATGCTAGATAAGGTGAGATCTTGACTCCCCACACTATTCTCTACGTTTTGTCACCTATTTTAAGTGTTTTTGCCATGATGATTTCCGAAACATTTTCGGGTTTCGATTTTTATTAGAGTTTGATGATGGAATTGATGACAATGGGAGGGATTTAAGGTATTTCAATGGTAATTTCAATGATTAGGGAGTGGTTTACATTTTTGACGAGTTTTGGAGAATTTTGCAGTGATTTTTGAATCCGAGATTTTCGGATGTCGTAGACGTGTTTTGTCGATGGTTTGGAATTGTATTGGACGTCCCTAAGAGTTTGGGATAGGCTCGGAATGCAAGGACACGAGCTAGGATTTTAAAAAACCCCAGATGTGTGTGCATGGGTTCATGCCGCGAGGGACGTTGTAGAGCATTAAGCCCCATGACATCGGTCACGACGCCAAGGCTTTGGGAAAGTTCATTAAGTGACGTCGTAGAGGGGAATACCCCAAGGTGCCACTCACAACGTACGAGATAGAGGGTCTCAGAAGTAACGCTTTATGTGACGCTATAGGGCTCTGATCCCATGGCTCCATCTGCGACGTGACACTATTCACAGGGAAATTTTTTGAAAAACTTCAGGGGTCTCTCGCGCATCCAAATGGGTCTGAATACGACCCAATACCTAGAAAATCGACCCAATTATAACAATAAATAAAATAAAGAACATTGAATAAATTGGAGGTAAATTAACGAGAAATTGCAATTAATTGACTATCAGGGGTTATAGTCATTGACGGGTCACAAAGGGATTCGTTGGAGGCAAGTTGGAGTTTATGTGAGTGTATATTATCTTGGATACATGTAAGTAAACCAGTGAGGAATTTTACAATTATTTCTTAAGCTTTAATTTGTTGTTATCGCTCTATTCATTATTTCTCTTGGATTTCTTATTGTTTGAGTGGTCCATTGGCAAGTGAGTCATGGAAACTATTTTATATGTAATATGAGCTCTTATCTGGGCGCTTTTGATATCTCCCAATTGAGTGTACGTTGGGGGTACTTATCCGGGCACCATGGATATCTCATAGTCACAAGGGTTAGGGCTGGTAGGCTGTGTTCTCGTCCTGAATCCGAGTCTGCTGGACTTTTGCAACGACTCAACGACCTTTAAGTCGGGAATACTTGCTATTCGGGACTACTTTTTGATTTATTTATTTATAGTATTTATGTATTCATGCGTTCCCTGTTTATTTCTTTCTATCTACATGAATTGGTTTGTTTTGTTTATTTTGAAATGCTGTATTTATGTCCTGCTTGGTGTTACTTATCTGGACTAGTCATTCTTGTGTTTGACGGATTGCAGATCCACAGTCCAACAAGGGGAAGGCTCCACAACTAGGAGACTTGATATGATGATAACGAGCAGCTCTCCTCTTGTTTGCCATAGGTGATTTATTTTGTATTATTGTATGTACATGTTTTGAAAACACTGGAATTTGGGTTTATGAGAGATCTTGGGCATGTATATCTCTGTGTTACTCTCCTTTGACTTATTTATTGATGATATACATATGCGGAGTTTCCACACTCGCGAGATCGTCGACTGACACGAGTACTAGGGCTACAGCTAAGGCGAGGCAAGCTTGCGAGTTCAGAGGCACCACCCAGAGAAGTTTCATGGGGGTATTAACCTCGAGGCTGCGAAGAATTATATTAGGAGCCATGAGAAGATCCACGATGTATTGGCCACACCAGCGTATATGCAGCCAAGTATTTCATTAGCTTCACTATTTGGCAAAGCCGATGTTTGGTGGCGTACTATGGTGGCTACAAAGGGGAAGCCCTAGAACTGGGCTGAGTTCAAGGAGAGATTAGACCAGAAGTACATTCCTCCGACAGTCAGAGTTTTAAGGTTGTGGAACTGGGACCGTCACAGATCTATACATGTTTATTAAGTTTTCCAATTCACCAAAAGACAAAAATGTAGGAATACATAGACAAATAGACAACAAAATAAACAAAAACACATACGAAGTGGGAGCAAATCAACTGGTTCTGAGTGTGGCTCAGAGGATATCGCCAAGCATAGGCGCCTTGCCCCAAATCATCTGCAGATCTGCACCCACCGCCATAAAAAAGACGATAAGTACAAAAAGTAATAGTAAACAACAACAATAAAGATCTCAACATAAACTCTGAATCCATAATAAGTAATAAGTCTACAAATCATGCATTATATATAAAGAAATGGTAATAGATAGAAGTTTGCATTATAAATAGATTCAATAAGCTCAAAGAATGATGATAAAGTGATTGATAAGCAAATAGATAGACAAATAGGTAATCCCAATCAAACCGTAGGTCACAAGACCTCAGCTTGCAATCGACACAGTGGCCCCGAAGGTCGCCTCCACTACTCGATACATTATGTACGATCTAGTGGGACCGAAGGTCGCCTCTACTGACCGTACATTATGCTAGGAAAATCCATGAAAAAGGTTTGATGTTGTATCCCTAACACACTACCAAAGGAAAGGTACAGTTACATGTTAGATGTTAAATCTGTTGGGTTTTGGGGTTCATGCACAGCGGAGATTTCAAAACTATTTTTAGAAAAACCCTAACAGGATCCGAATTTGATCCCATTAAAACACGTTTATACTATGAAAACTTAATCATACCTCACTCGCAATGTACCTTTTCTGAAGGTTAATCGATCTCTAAGGCGCTGCCAACAACGAACGCCCTCTATCACCAGTCCATACACGAACGGCGACCGAGATTTGAAGTGCTAGCTTTGAGAGAATACCAAACCTTTTTGTTTCTCTCCAAAACAATCCAAAGCATACCAAAAAACCCTAAGTCATTTCTTGAAACGAAAATAGAGTTTAAGCCCTTTTTTAAATCTTTCGTACTTGTATTATAACTCAAAGCGTCTATTTATACAACCCTTGTATATTGACGGTTAAGTATATTACACATATACCCCTACTTAAAGAAGTATAAGTGTAATACACTACAAGGACACTTCTGTCATGAATTTTATAATATAAAATTCATTTTTCTGAACCATCTTAAAATCTCGCAAAACCATTCTCAGTGTGTGACCCAATAGGCTTATACAACGTTGGCAGTATACCAAAACACATTTTGGTATACAAGTCATAAGCGGCCTCTAGCAAGACATTATGACTACCCAAGTTGTACGAATATCAAATCGATACAACTTAATCAATAGTGTATATAACATCCTTTTATCACACGATATCCTTTTGATCAAACATAAGGCATGGAATTGTCATCCAACATGTTCAATTGTACTAGTCTCGATTTCTAGGTAGACTGAAAACATCTAAGTGACATTGATCAATATCAATTCACTTAGACTAGGCCTTTTAACAGCCTAACACATCGAGGATCTCTGGATATCTCTCTTTATATGAGAGGGACAAATTCTATCTCGATTACACAACTTCACCACATTATTCACACAGTAACCAATCACAACCTTTATAATCGTCCGGTTAAAGACAACGTTTGATTGCGTCAAATCAATGTATTCCTAATGTTGAAGTCTCTGGTAATTTCAAGTCAGAGGACTGAAAAATATACCTATCATGAGAAACAACTATGACTTAATCCATGTGATGTTCTCATAGCGGGTCGGTCCAGTACTTTGTTCCCTAACAAGTACTCATGATCTTGATTCGTATTCCTATACGTATGATCATCGTATGATCATCAATCAAGACTCACACTAGTCTTAATTTATTATAGTTCCTAGTATAATAATCGACTAGGGACATTGAGGATATTTCTATAAATACCCATGGATCTTATTATAATGTAAACATGCAAATCAATTATAATAAACAACAAATGAAATCCTCTATTTTATTAACTAAAATGTATTCATAAAGACTGTTAATGGATTGACCTAGGGCACATTTCCTAACAAAATCCTCTCGATAGGCTTTAACGAGAAGCCATAGACAATGTCAGCTGCTTAACTCGTTGAGACTCTCTCTACTGGTGGACTATCTAAACCCTAGGTTACTTGAACTGAAATATAGTACAAATGACACACATTTCAAGGAAATAACTAGTCAAGAAACAGAAAAGAACTCATGCTAATTCTATTGCTGCATTTACTCACCTCAAATATGCTAATACCGCTATCCTGTAACTCTACACGTTTTTCAATTCAATCCTTAATTGATTAATCAATGTCCGCTGGTTACCTGACATCCATTTAGGTTCAGTTTCTATTAATTTTTCCATTTTTTTACTCATTCTCGTAATTGGGCCGATTACCTGGCTATTCAGACCTATTTGGATACCCAAGAGATCCCTGAAGTTTTTCAAAAATTTCTAAAAATTGGTTTGTTAACAGTGTTATGCCGTAGGTGGCGCAATGGGGTCCGATCCTTGACGTTGTCACTTAAAACGTGGGTCTAGGGTGCCCACTGCTCCAGACACTGTGAGTGGCGCCGTAGGGAACAAACCTCCACGACATCACTTAAAACGTGACGTTACCAAGGCTTCTCTGCCCCCATATGCCAGATCGACGTCATGGGGCTTTGGGCTCGGCATCCCTCACGACGTCGACACCTTAACTTTAATCCGAGGTTCTTTGAAACCCCGTCTCGTGTCACCGCTTTTTGAGCCTATCCCAAACTTATAGGGACGTCAATACAAACCTAAACCATCGTTCAAAACGTCTAGAAACCATCGATTCCATAATTCGACCAAAATTCCTCAAAAATCACCAAAAATTCAATTAATTTCTCACAACTTCTCCAACTTACAAACTACCATAGTAACAACTTCAATCATCAATCAATTATCACAAATTCATCAAAAAAATTCACATAAGAACTGAAACACAAGTCGATGCCCGAAAATGTCTCGACAAATACTTGCAAAATAGGCGTCAAAACGATGAGAATTGAGAGATGAGTTGAGATATCACCTTGTCTTATGGTAAACGTGTAATTATGCATTAGTTAGTATAGGGGTATTAGATGTTTTAGGACTTTTATTCTCACATTTTATAGTGACAAATGCTCATTTTTATGTATTTCAGGTATTACATGCTCGGAGTATGAATTTGGAGAGAAACTAGTATGGGAAAATGAAAAAGTACAATTGGGGAATATCTAAGTGGTGTTTGGTCTACAACCCATAACTTCTTCGTCACAGGCTAGAACGACTCACCGTTAGTTGTGTTAGAAAGAAGCTTTCGAGATGGACACTTTCATCTTTCACGAGCATCATAAGATTCAGACTCGAAGTGGCTCAAAATCGCAGGCCATCTTCTTTAAGGCGTCACCTACATACAAGACAACAAATGATGTCCAAGAGTTACGTTGCGCACTCGTTGTGGCTCATTGTTCCCACGACGTCAATCAAGTACGAGTAGACCAGAGAGCGATTGTGAAAACGCTATAGAGAAATCACCAAGACGCCGTTGACACACCATCTCATATATTCACCACGACATCACCAACATACACGCGGACCAGAGGCTTGAAGAGAGAATGTCACGCTCAAGCCGTGCACTCACTGTTGTGAGAACCCACATTGCGTAAACACATCGTGGTCACGTCGCACTGAAGAAACTCCAATGGCGCCTACGCGGTGTCTCTCATAGCGAACCCTAAAATTAGGATTTTTCTATTTTGATTCGATTTTATTAGATCATAGCCCTCTTTCAGGGTTGGATATAAATAGGAACTAGGATTTTATATTAAAGACATCTTTGGTTTTGGTTGGAGAACGAAGAGAAAAACTTGTTTTTTCCTTTCATGATGTTCGTTTAATTTCCATACTGTAGACTGGAAGTGGATCGAATTCATCAATGACTTGGGGGATTATTTATGAGGTTCTTTTAATCTATTTATTTATGATTCTTTACTTTGGTCTATTTTCTTAGGCATTGTCTTTATCTTAGGGTTATATCTTCAAGTGTGTATAGCGTTGTGCATGCATTGTTAGATTGATCACATATTGTAACCGAATTGAAACGTTCGTCCTTGCGCGGTAGACTTGAATTAGTGATTATTGGCCATACTAATTGGTTAGTCCCTTTCAGGACCGGTTAAGTGCCTTAGGGATCTAGGTTAAATCGAGAGCACTAGTGATTCAGTTGCCTTGGTGTAGTATCGTCACGGACCGAATTAATGCAATCAACGCATTAAATTTGGAGCACTAGCGATTATGTTGTGCATTTGCTTAGGGAAATAGTCAATAGTTGTACCTTGACTATCGAGATTAGGAAGAGCTATTAGGTCTATATCTACACTAGGTCATAAGTATGGTTTCATACATTTTTCATGAACCGACGAGTAATGAATTTATCCCCAGTCGTTTGATTGAATCCGTGAAACTAAAGGTCTAGATTTTACTTTCATTGCAATTTTTTAGTCTACACTTGTTAATCACTTTCTCACACTACATACCCGTCATTCCTTACTCCACTCCTAAAACCTAAGTTAAATTACTTAGTCTTTGTTGTTCGACCCCGAAGCTTACCACAACTGCAATACAACAATTGCTGGTATTAGATCGGGAAATACTTTTATGTGTTTGGCACGTGTCATCTTGCATTGATAATCACTCCCTTGGCATCGATTCATGTTCGAAATCCATGAAATCCTACTCGTTTCGATTAGACATAGAACTATATTCCGTTGCTAATGTATGGGCTGCTACATTTGTTGACCAACGAACAAAAGAAACATTATAGGACCTCAAGTCCGTTACCAACTTCACACAATCATCAATTATAGCTCCAAAATAGGATTTATCTTTATGCCTATTCCAGATTGCTTGAACCACCACAAGTGCATCAGAATCCAACTTTACTCTTCTCTCGCCTCTGTCCTTCAGCCATGATAGTGCCTCTCTAACTCCAATAGCCTCAACTACCCTTACCTTGAACACCCCTTTATACTTTCCTGTTAAAGCAACCACGAATCGTTAACTATTGTCCCTTAGAAGCAATCCATATGAGCTAACCACTCTCTTTTCAAATATTGTTGCATTTACATTACAAGTGACAAATTCTTCCTTCGATCATTGCTAATTTATTGGGATCACAGTCGATGGCTTAGCCTGGGGGTATTCCTGCTCTGTCTCACTGCCTTTCATGCTGCTAGGCGTGACTTCGTACCCTTGACAATATATGTGTGTGACTGATGTCGATTACTTCAGATTGTAGAGTTTCGATTATTTTGTATGCTCCACGTCACCATTGTCACCATTTCCATCACTTCTTTTGTAGAGTCATTAAACAGTTCACTCATCCATTCCATAAGAGAATTGTGTGCTTGAGTTGTACCAATTCTCAATTCTTCCCAACATTTCCTTACCTTAATACATCCTACTAAAGCATGGAATACATTTTCAGCTTCCAATTTACATACCCCACACATTGGCTCAATTAGGACTCTCTGACTAATCAGGTTCATCGTCGTTGGCAAGTAGTCGAGGACTGCCCTCCACAGGAAAGTTTTAACTTTCGGTGGTACCCAAATTCCAAATGTCACTCCAGAATTCTACCCTTCTTTGAGTTGTACTCCCATTTCCATTCACCGCATGTGCTTTATAGCTACTCTTTGCAGTATATGTGCCTTTTGAGTTACCTTCCCACATCTATTCATCCTTGCCACAATGATAAGAAATTGGGATAGCCTTTATCAACATCTGATCTCTTTCCTCAAACATGTCATATAAGATATCCTCATCCCAACTTCGAGAATTTTCGTGCATCAAAGTACCGACTGTTAGGTTAAAAAACTAAACCGGGGTATTATTTGCACGTTTTTGTTTTCCTTGTTGTTGGGTTTTGGGGTTCATATGCAGCGAAAAATTCAAAACAATTTTGAAAAACCTAAACAGGATCGCAAATAAGTTCCATTAAACAAGATCTACAAAAGTAAATCATATCTTGGTTCATGATTTCCTTATCTGGTTGTTCGATCTTCAAGACGTTCAAGTGCGCGTCCTCTATCAGAAATCTACACACGAATTGTGACCACGATTTAGAGTGCTAGCCCCAAGAGAGATAAAAAACGTTTTTCTTTCTCTCCCAAAATTCAGAGAATATGAAAATTAGAAAAACGAAATTCTTATCTTACGTCTTTGGGTATCACCTTTTATTTATAAATGTGGATAAGCTCTCACTTAAAATCCTATTCGTAATACAACTATTGCATTTACGATGTTTAAGTAAATTCAAAATACAACTATTGTATTTACGTTGTTTAAGCAAATTACACATATACCCCTATTTAATAAGTTATCATATAACGAATCATAAGAGCATATATATTATGAATTTTATCTTATAAAATTCAATACTTTGGGCCATTTGAAATTGCGCAAAGTCAGTCTTTGTGTGCGACCCAATAGGTTCATGCGACGTTGGTAGTGAACCAAAATTATTTTGGTACATAAGTCATAAGCGGTCTCTAGCAAGGCATTATGACTACCCAAGTAGCATGAATATCAAAATCGATACAATCTAATGAATAACGTATTTCATATCCTTTTGTTATGTGATATCATTTGATTAAATATAAGGCATGGAAAGTCACCCTTAATGTTCAATCGTACTAGTCTCAATCTTTATATAGATTAAAAACATCCAAACGATATTGATCATATCAATTCACTTGGACTTAACCATTTAACAATCTAACACATTGAGGGATCCACTAATATCTCTCTCTTTACGATAGCGAAAAATTATTTCTTGATTACACACTTTCACATATTGCTCACATTATAACCAATCATAATCTTTATAATCGTCCCGTTAAAGACAACGTTTGATTGTGTCAAATTACTATGCTCCTAATATTGAAGTCTATGGTAAGCTCAAGTCGAAGGACTAAATGATATACCTATCAAAAGTAACTCCCATAACTTAATCCATGTGGTGTTCTCAAAGCGCGGTCCAGTACCTTGTTCCTTAAAAAGTACTCATGATCTCGATTCGTATCCATATACGTATGATCATCACATAACCATTAATCAAGACTCACACTAGTCTTTATTTATTATAGTTCCCAATATAATGATTGACTAGGGTCATTTATGATGTTTCAACAAATACCAATGGATCTTATTATAAGGTAAACATGCAATCACGTATAATAAAACAACAAATGAAAAACCTCTATTTTATTAACTAAAAACTGTAAGATAAACAATGTTTGTAGATTGACCTAGGGCATATTCCCCAACACTTGTCTGGTAGCCACAGATCACCAAACACTTGGATTGATGTTCCATCTCCTACTCTCCATCTACATTGATTCAAATGTCTTGCCTTTGGTGCTATAATACTTCGCCAAACATAACTCGGGTTCCTTCCCAGATTAGCATCTCCAAATTATATGTCTGAAAAATATCGTGCCTTCAGTAATCTCGCTGCAATGATGAAGGATTTTCTAGAAAACTCTATGCTTGTTTCATCAGCATGGCAATGTTGAAATAATAGACCTTTCTCATTCCCAATCAACCTAGCTTCTTTAGCACACAAAGTTTCTTCCAGTTACCCCATCAGATCTCGCCATGTTTATCCACGCTTGATAGCCACCAAACTTTGTTCATCATCTTCACCAAACTGTCACTCAATCTCCTTGGCAAAAAGGAATACATTTATCACACAAGTAGGTGTTGGGTTTTGGGGTTCATGCGCAACGGAGATTACAAAACAATTTTGAGAAAAACCCCAATAGGATCCAAATATGATTCCATTAAAACACGTTTAAACTATGAAAACTTAACCATACCGCAGTCGTAATGTACCTTTTTGAAGGTTAATCGATCTCTAAGGTGCTGCCAACGACGAGCGCCCTCTATCAGTAGTCCACACACGAATGGCGACTGAGATTTGAAGTGCTAGCTTCGAGAGAATACCAAACCTTTTTTGTTTCTCTCCAAAACGATCCAGAGCATACCAAAAACCCTAAGTCGTTTCTTAAAACAAAAATAGAGTTTCGACTCTTTTTAATCTTTTGTACTTGTATTCTAACTCAAAGCGTCTATTTATACAACTCTTGTATATAGATGGTTAAGTAAATTACGCATATACCCCTACTTAAAGAAGTATAAGTGTAATACATTACAAGAACGCTTCTGTCATGAATTTTATCATATAAAATTTGTTTTTTCTGAACCATCTTAAAATCTAGCAAAACCATTCTTAGTGTACGACCCAATAGGCTCATACAACATTGGTAGTGTACCAAAACACATTTTGGTATACAAGTCATAAGTGGTCTCTAGCAAGACATTATGTCTACCCAAGTTATACAAAGATCAAATCGATACAACCTAATTGTAACAACCCCGAATTTTTAACTGACTTTTGTTACATGTGTCAGGATTGTGACCCGGCTATGTGGATAATGGATAGTATTTCAAACTTCGGTAGTCGACACCGACGTAATTTTATGATTCTTTGACTTTGTGTATTAGTATTATGGTATTCTACGGGTCTCGAGCCGTTTGGGCTATGTTTTAATTGAGTGAGATATCGCCTAGTTATACGGGGTTTTTTGGGAACCGTTTTAGTGGATTTTATTAATAAACAAAGCCAAATGAAAAACATGACCTAAGTTGAGGAAATAAAACTCTAACAATAAAGTATAGCATAAGCATGAGGGAAGTTATTCGAATCCCAAGAGTGGGACTACCTCGAGAAGCGTGTCGAACGCGGGGCACGGTGCACTGAGTAGGCGAGAATTTGTATAACCTTATTAGTAATTTAATAAAATTAATGGGTTAATATAGGATAAGATTATTAAAGTGACACAAGTGAGTGAGGAGAGCCATTGGATGGTCATAGAGATGGGGATATGTGTTAGATTAAGAGGATAAGCCAAAAGACCCATAAGGGTAGCTGGCCAAGGGTTGGGCAAGTGTAAACTCAAGGGCAAAAGGGGTCATTTCGGCCTAACTTGTTGTTATAAAAACAAACCAAACCCTAAAACCCTAACACACTATTCACTTTCTTCTCCAATTTGCCACCACTATTCACCCTCCCCACTTACTCCCCCACTGCCGTGCACTGCCACCGCACCTCGACTGACAGTGGTGGTGGAGATCGGACGACGCTCTCTCTCTCTCTCTCTCTCGTCGTTTCCTCACTCACGCACCCTCGGTCTTCTCCTCTCACGATCACTCCCTCTCTCGGTCTCATGTTCACTTTCTCGGCTTCACTCTCGACTGCTCCTCCCTTGGCTGGACAACCACCACCACTGCCTCTTCCCTCGTCACCGGAGCAGGTGAGTGTGGTACTCTCTTTCTCTCTTGTGTTCTCTCTCTCTCACTCATTCTCACTTTCGATTTCCATACTCATGTCCTTCTTCTCTACCTCACGCTACACCAGCCATTTCCTCTTGCCTGACTGGTCACCACCGCCACCCTCCTCGCTGCTACGACTACGAACGACCACCGAAGAAGGCTAGGTGAGTGTCCCTCCCACGGTTCTCTCTCTATCTCCATTGTTTCGTGCTTTCATTTTTGCCACTGTTTTTGCCATTTGTGTGGCTGTTTTGTTGTTTGGGGATGCCGGGGTGTACATACCACTGTGTGTACACCACAGTGGGGTGTACACAACAGTGTGTGTACACCACAGTGGTGTACACAACAGTTTTAGGTGAGTGATGTCGTGATGAAGGTTATCAGTTGTGAAGTGGGGTGTTGATGGAAACTATGAGGTGTGTGCTATGTGTGGTGTATGTGATGGTGTGGGGTGCGTACAGTGTGTGTATGTTCACACCCCAGTTGGGGTGTGGGTGTGTGCACTTTAGTGGGATTGTTTTTATGAGATGTATGTGTGTGAGTTTCGATTAGCATAACAATGTGTATAGGTGGCTGTTTTGGTGTGGATTTTGTGCAAGGGGTGTACACTGTGTGTACACCACAATGGGGTGTACACAACAGTGTGTGTGTAAACCACAGTGGGGTGTACACCACAGTGGGGTGTACACCACAGTGGGGTGTACACAACAGTTGTATATAGTGTGCATGGTGAAAATGTGTATATAACATAGTTTCAAGTAATAAAGTGATGTACTAATGCAAGTGAACATGGAAAATCACAGTGGGGTGCACACAACAACGGGGTGTGTGTGCACAAAACAGCGGTGTGTGTGAAGTGGTAGTGTGCACACCAGTGGGGTGCACACATCAATTGTGTGTGTGTGACCATAATGTATATTGTTGTAGGTTTAAGAATAAGTAAACAAGATTATAAGTATAGACATTTGTATTAAATGAATATGGACTTGTAATAAGGCCCAACAAGGGCCTAATCCACTCATTTCAATATAAGTCCATAACAAGTCTTAATTGGTGTGTATATGGGTTGTGTAAAACCCAATAAGAGTTTAATATGATAGGCACAACTTAAGGTCCAAAAAAAATACATAAAATGTAATAATGAGCCCATATGTCCAGGCCCAATAATGGTTCACATATTGAGCATACTTAGATGGATATAGGCTTAACTCGTGTACCCAACAAGAGCCTAACCTGTGTATAAAGACATCAACGATAATATGGGTTCCATTAATTGAATGAACTGAAACAAAGTTTATGAGAATTATCCTAAAACTAAATACTAATCCTAAACCTATATTCGGGACTTAAATCGTTGTTAGGCAGTCGAGAAACACGGGAAACGCGTTAAAGTCTCGGAGTGAGTACCGGGTCACGCTAGATCAGGTAAGTACATGCATGCCTCGTATGTATGTACGTTAGTAGACCAGTAAGAAAATAACATGTGATTTATACATCCTCTATTTATTGCTATTGTTGTATTGATCCTTTGTTTGATATTCCATTTCATATCCTTGGTTGTATGTTCTTGGCATGAGTGTGTGTCTCGAAGGTATCATGTGGTCCCGCACTAGCTGGGACAACGAGGGTGCCCTCTGCAGGGGTAACTGACCACCCTTAGTGATGTGTGCACTGGGTACTGGATTCGAGATGTGTTGCGATGCCTCTCGATTTCACGCTGTGCTAGTGTTGCAACATTGCCCGGGGAGATCTTGCGAGATCTTTGCCGTATTGCTGTGAAATAGAGCACTCATGGGCCTCTTTTGAATCTTAGAACATGCAAATATCGATTGTTTATCTTTCAGTCTCTTTATCATGCATTTGATTTATTTACTTTCTAGTTATTTCACTTCTGCATGATACTTAGACTGCTTTTCTTGTTATAATCATAAATTACTGTTACATTCTTCTGGTACTACTAGCAATTTTATTCAGTTACTCACCGTTTAGTTTGTGACGGTGGGTGCAGATAGAGTGGAGAGCATCAAGGGCAAGGGGCCCTGCCTAGGTGAACTACTGTGGGGATTTGCAGCGAAATCTGACAGACTCTATAGTAGGTGTTTATATTTTGTTTGCTGATGTGTATATCGTTTTATACTTATTTTGTTGGGATCATTGAACTTGGTATTTCATTTGTGAGACTGGTATCATGTATATATGCCTATCAAATTGTACATGAATACCCGGGGTTTTCCACACTTATAAAATTCCTAATTTCCCTTTGATTGAGTTATTTCCCTTGTTTATAATTGTTTTAGTCTTCCGCTATGTATTAATGCAATAACTCTTTCATAAATTACTGAATTGATTAAATCAAAGGCTGACTAGGCTCGTCAGGTTGCCGGGTGATGACTCAGGGCCTGCCTGGGATTAGGCCAGGCGTACCCAATTGCATGGGGAAATTAGGGCTGTCACACTAATCAATAATATATAACATCCTTTTGTTATACGATATCCTTTTGATCAAATATAAGGCATGGAATTTTCATCCAACATGTTTGATCGTACTAGTCTCGATCTCCAAGTAGACTGAAAACATCCAAGTGACATTGATCAATATCAATTCACTTAGACTAGGCATTTTAACAGTCTAACACATCGAGGGATCCACTGGATATCTCTCTTTATATGAGAGGGACAAATTCTATCTCGATTACAGAACTTCACCACATTATTCACACAGTAACCAATCACAACCTTTATAATCGTCCGGTCAAAGAAAATGCTTGATTGCGTCAAATCACTGTATTCCTAATGTTGAAGTCTCTGGTAATCTCAAGTCAGAGGACTGAATAATATAATATCATGAGAAACAACTATGACTTAATCCATGTGATGTTTTCATAGCGGGTCGGTCCAGTACTTTGTTCCCTAACAAGTACTCATGATCTTGATTCGTATTCCTATACGTATGATCATCGTATGATCATCAATCAAGACTCACACTAGTCTTAATTCATTATAGTTCCCAGTATAATAATCGACTAGGGACATTTAGGATATTTCTGTAAATACCCATGGATCTTATTGTAATGTAAACATGCAAATCAATTATAATAAACAACAAATAAAATCTTCTATTTTATTAACTAAAATGTATTCATAAAGACAATTAATGAATTGACCTAGGGCATATTTTCCAACAGTAGGGATGCTCTGAACAACTTATTTCAGTAGTGCCTCTTTTCCAGCTCTAGACAACATTCGCCCTTTCCATCCTTGTAATCGACGATGAACCTTGTCATGAATATATGAGAATATTTCTTCCTTATTTCTCTCAACTTTACTTGGTAGTCCCAAGTAAAATCCAACCGCATTGGTCAGCATGACATGAAGTAATTGGCAAATATTCTCTACAATATCGTACCGAGTATTTTTACTAAAGTGCAGGGACATTTTATGGAAATTAATAGTCTGCCCAGTTGCCTCTTCATAAACTCTCAGGCACTCCTTTACTGTCTCTATCTCTTGAATAGTGGCTTTAAAAAATAAATAACTATCATCGGCAAAAAAGAGGTAAGAAATAACAGGTGCATTATTGGCAATCTTGCAACCACGTAGATTCCCTAGAGATTCTAGCATTGAAAGAATGGACGAGAACCCCTCCGCAAACAATAAAAACAAGTAACGAAAGATAGGATTTCCTCGTCGAATACCTCTAGAGGGGATGTTAGGACCGATTTCAAGTTCACAAGGAAAGTGTATCTCATTGACGAGACACGCATCATCATCAAGAACACCCACCGCCTCGCGAACCCCACTTTGATCATGATTGCATCCAAGAATGCCCATTCAACCCGATCATAGGCTTTGCTCATATCAATCTTCAGAACCGAATATCCTTCTTTATTTTCACGTTTTAATTAATAAAACTACAAAAATAAATGTCACCTCATCAATTGAGCCATAATCCAATCTACCATTAGAGACCTATTTTGAAGTTAGTGGCGACTCATCCTTAAATCAAGTTAGGCAATCGCCTAGGGCTCCACCTCAAATTAGGGCCCCACTTATATTTACCTATATATTATAGGTATATTCAATATTGATAAAAAATATGAAGATTCTAAACTAGCCAACCAAAAAAAAAAAGGTAAAATGGAAATTATCTTTTAAGTCTGTTTTTTAGATCGTCATTGTGAGTGCGAGTTACATGCGGTGCTAATCTTAAGGAAATGAAAGCTAAAATTATGCTTTTCTTTTTAGTAACTATTAAATTTATGTTTTAATGACACAATTTTATAGAAACTTTTAGGCTTAATTGGTTAAAATGTCCTAACCTTTTACAACTTTTGTTATTATATCTTAATCTTTTTGAATTTGTTATTATATCGTCACCTTTCTACATTAATAAATTTGTATTTTAACTCACTTTTTAACTCTAAATTTGATGATGTGATACCTATATAATACTTTACAAATCATGCATCATCTATAATTACTAGATTATTACTTAATTTATTTTTAAGCTCATTAATTAGATGTTACCTCATCAAATTTAAAGTCAAAAATTGTCTTAGGATACAAATTTAGCAATATATAAATATTAGGATATAATAACAAATTAAAAAAGGCTAGGATATAATAACAAAAGTTGTAAAAAGTTAGGATATTTTAACCAATTTGGCCAAACTTTATACAATTCATTCTATTATAAATTCTATCATCTTAGTCTTACGTTCTCTATCAAAAATTCATTATAGACTTCAAGCTATAAAAACTATTGATCTGGTTCTTTTCTAACATAAGAAGAGTTTAACTTATTTTTTTATTAAAAGAATCTTCGATAGATCAGTAAGCAAGGGGTGACTCTCGAATTCTAATATTTCACTCTTCATTCTTGATTTTTCTTATTGATTTTTCTTATTAATTTGATATTTTTTCACATTTGACATTACTGCTAGTTCATTGTTAAAATAATTTTACCCCGATTAATTTGCAGCGTGTTCAATAAGTTTTTTTTGCTAGTTCATTGAGATAAAATCAAGAAGAGTAAATCTTAAATAATAACTTAATCAAAATGAAAAAAAAATACTAATTTTTTTATTCCCTTTTGTGATTTTTGTTCTTCAACCACCATCGATGCTCTCAACGATTGGCGGTGGTTCCAATCAAATCTCTTTGGCTTTTTGATCATTCAATAAACAACGGATCTAATAAGATTTTTAGAGATTGGTCCATCCTTGTTGCAGTACATCTTCATCAATGGTGTTGCGTGGATTTGATTTGTCTTCTACTTGTTGAAAAGTTTTAGGTCTTCTCCTTGTTGAGAAAAAAATTTTATTCGTTCTGTGGTTCTAGTACTTTTATGTATTGTCATGAGTTTCAACGTTGTAGAGAGCAGTCCCTGATTGTCAAGTTGTTATAATTTCGATAAAAAAAGTCAAATTAATGGCAGTTTGTTTGCACTAATAGGATTAGCGAATCAATGTACTTGATTATATGTTTGGTTCTGTATGATAAATGAAAATTTGATTTATCTTCAAAAAAAAGAAAAAAAAAATTAAAAAACTTTTTAACTTTGCAAATGAAATGCAAAATCCATTGCTGGACCTAGAAAAAAAAACTTTATAAATTATATATCGTCTATCTTGCACCTTTAAAAATTTTTTTGTAGAACACGAGCTCCACTTTTTTTAGGAATCTAATCTCTATTTGAGTCACATGGGATGTATATTCTCTTCATGTTGAAAATTCACAAATACAATCAACATTTACCATCATAGATCCTCCAACATCACCATGACATCATCAGTGACATTTTTGACTTCCATTAAAGGCAGAATAGTTTTTGTTAATTTAGAGCTAGCTATAATGTTTATTTTCACGTTTAATTATTGCAATGATAGAAGAATGAATGGTCTTACAATGAGCGAAGTCCTACACGGTACTCTTGCATTTATTACATGGATGTAATGTTGTCGACCACACAACAATTATGAAATTCTTTTTTTTTTTTAAAACAATTATGAAATTCTTTGTTGTGATTAAAAGTGTTTATATACATTTGATTGATGACCTTAGACATCGAAAGCTCTACGTCAGAAAAACTCACTTCATCACCTTTTTAATATTACAACTTTTTCCCTTTAAAGTATGAGATATGAAGTTATATGACCACGCGGCCACCTTTCATAGAACTTATAATCAATTAAGGTTGATAATCTATATATGAGCTATAAACTTAAAAGAGTCTTCATGTCTTACAATCAACTCATAATCAATTAAGGTTGATAATCTATATATGAGCTATAAACTTAAAAGAGTCTTCATGTCTTACAATCAAATAACAAAAATATTAAACATGTAAAAAGAAAATTGTATCCAACCAAGAGGGTTGTTGTGGGATGGCACGGATCCCTTCTCCTTTAACCTGACATAGGTCTTTAGTTTGAGTTCAAGGAATGAAAAAACTTTAGAACTCTTCGTAAGAGATTGTTGTCCTTGTAGTCCTTCTTGAGTTCAAGATCAGTTGGGGTGCTGACAATGCTCCGGATACTCTGACAGTAATAAGGAAAAAAAATGAATTGAAGTAAGGTAATTAGTCAATACCACTATTAATATTGTCCTCTAGTTCATGTACAATTGAAGTAAGGTAATTATACCATAGTCAATACCACTATTAATATTGTCCTCTAGTTCATGTACAATTGAAGTAAGGTAATTAGTCAATACCACTATTTAATTTTTAATAGAGGTCTTAAAACCCTTATTAAAAATGGGTGATATTAAATGTCATGTGAGAAACGTGTTCGATGAGTCATGTTTTAATTGCTAATAAAGTTTGGCATTTAATAATACCTAATTGATAGGAGTTTTAAGCAACCACTATGTAATACCTATATTAACAATTAAAACGCAACTTATCGAATATGTTTCTCACATGACATTTAATAGCACCATCTTTAATAGGGGTTTTGAAACATCTATTAAAGATCAAAACTGCTCTAGCGTACCCCGAAAAAAATTGAGGTAATTAGTTCTCTCATTTCTTCTAATTAATTTAAACAACAACATCACTTAAAAGGGTGATAAAAATAAATGATGAATTGGAGTGTGGGAGGATTATGGGAAAGCCACAATAACAATAATCCTTGATGTCGACCTTCAATACCTGATAAACCTCAAGACGATATCTGAGTACGTAATGTGTAGCATCCCAAATTCTAATTAGAGCGATACCCAGCTTGAAACCATAATTTAGCCCCGATAAACCAATCAGACTTAACTAGAGCCAACAACATGTCTTCAATACTTAATAAACACAACCTGCTTATTGAATATCAAAATAAAATAGAATGAAACGTAGCGAAAATTTAAAAACTTTTTCGATAATTTGCATGATAAACAAAATTAGAGTAAATCGGAATAAACCTCGGTTATACAAACATATATACCCCTACCCATATATTTTTATATTGCCCCTGCCTCCATACGAGCACTGACGACACACCTTTTTTTTATAAAATATAAATATATATGTAGTCTGTGAAGTTTCTAATATGATGTATTTGGAGTGTCTTGAGTGCATATTTTATCATGCCAATTATGATGGGTTTTAGGGTTCAAAACGCAGCAAAAATTTTAAATTTTATTTCAAAAACCCCAACAGGATCAAATCTGACTTCCATTAAATTGATTGACGAAACTTAAGCGGCACCTCAAACCCAAGTTTCCTTCTTCGTGTTGAACGATCTGCAAAACGCTACTAGAGATGAACATCCTCTATCATAAATCCACACACAAACGACAACCGAGATTCCGACCCTAATTTATCTCATAATGTGAATTTACATAACACAACTATTCATACAACCCTTGTATATAGTTGGGTAAGAGAATTACCACTATATCCCTACTTAAAGTTATATTAATATGTCACATCATATGGACTTTTTTATTTTACGAATTTTATCATATAAATTTTTTGTTCCGAGTTATTTAAAATCCAGCAAACCATTCTTTATGTGCAATCCAATAGGTTCATGCAAAGTAGGCAGTGAACCAAAATCATTTTGGTACATAAGTCATAAGCGGTCTCTAGCAGGGCATTATGACTACCTAAGTTGCACAAAGATCAAAATTGATACAATCTAATCAATAATGTATATCATATCCTTTTGTCATACGATATCCTTTGATCAAACATAAGGCATGGAAAAGTCACCCTTAATGTTCAATCGTACTGGTCTCGATCTCTACGTAAACTGAAAATATCCAAGTGGCATTGATCATATCGATTCACATGGATTTGGCCATTATCAATCTAACATATCGAAGGACCTACCGATATCTTTCTCTTTATGATAGGGACAAATTCTATCTCGATTACACACTATCACACATTATTCACATAGTAACTAATCACAACCTTTATAATCGTCCGGTTAAAGACAACATTTGATTGTGTCAAATCACTATGATCGTTGTAACGACCCAAAAAATATGTTATGTCTGTGTGACAACGTTTAGTACCTATTTATACTCGTGTATGTGTGACAGGACGGTGACGTCAATTTACGAGAAGGGCTCGCCTTGAAAAATGTGTCAAACGGGGGTCGAGTGGACGAAATATGGCTACGCGAGGCCAAAAAATGATTCTCGTGGATGAACGACAAATAAAACACAATAATTAATTAATTAAGAAATTTTTTGGGTTGTTAATAATTTATTCGCGCACGACAAGGTGAATCATGGTGCAGGTCAGGTGTGAAAATGCCTGGGAAAACTTGGTTTGGTGTTGGAAAGGGGAGCTATGTACACTAGTGTGTCACATTGTTATGTCAATGACTTGAGGCGATTTTAGTGGCTGGCAAGAATGGTGATTGTCGAATGCGCCTCAGGATACACGCTTGCGTAGAGATGAAAGAGATTTATATAAATTTCTCTCTCTTTCTCTCTTCGTTTCTTACTATTTCACTAGTACTCTCTCTCTCTCTCTCATTTTTCTCTCGTTCACACTAGAGGAAGGAGTTCCAACGGATTTTGAGATTACAACGATGCTGAGAAGCTGCCAAACACCCGAGTTGAGGTAAGATCTCGACTCACCACTAAGTTCTTGTCTTTTTTATGTTGGTTTCGGGTGTTTTCGACCAAGTTGGGATTCGGTGGTTGCTCGATTTTGGTGTTTTTATTGTGGTTCTAGATTAGTATCGAGGCCTCTACAAGGTTGGGATAGGCTCGGGACACGGTGACGCGAGCCAAGGTCATAAAAACATCGGATTTGAATTCTTCTCATGGTGTCGCCAATGGCACCATGTAGTGTAAACACCCATGAAGTCCATGGTAGAGACGACTAGATAGGGCGTCGTGACAGGCGTTGTTAGGTTTTCACCCATGGCGTGACGTCTGAAACAAGGAAACATAAAATTCGCCCTTTAAGTGACATCGTAAGGTGTCCACCCCCATGACCCCACTCACAGCAAGGCACTGTTCATTAGTGCCAAATTATGAAAATTTACAAAAATACTGGGGATATCTTAGGTATCTAAATGAGTTTGAATACCACCCAATATCCGAGAATTGACCCAAAATAATGGAAATGGGGAGAAATAAGACTCTAACGCAACCAAATTTGATAAAAAATGATTACCAAGTACTTAGCGGATTGGTGACGAGAGTACGAGATCGGTTTGTTGATGTTTGAGAGCTGCGAACATAGAGTTTTGCGTGGTACTGTGAGTAAAACCAGTGGGAGCTTTAATATTATTTTATTTGTGCAATTACGTGGTTGTTATCTTTTTCGAGCAGTATTTCCTTCTGATATATGGTTTTGTTGGATGCCATTTGTTATATATATTGTTGGTGGATTATCGGTTTTGTTTTCCTTTAATTCCTTAATGAGTGGTCTTTTGGGTCTTAGTGGGCGATATGGTGGTCACTGGTTCGGTGAGTCTGCTTAGTGATCTCTCTCACTATTGTAACTTAAACTATGTATGGGCTACAGTATTATGACTCATTCTAAGTTGTCTGGTGGTTTGTTTAGGTCCAAAATCTATTAGGAAAGTCAAATAGAAAGTCAAGTTTTGTCTTAGTGATACAATTTGATGGACTTGGAACCATTAGATGTGTTTTTTGCTATGTTCCCTCAACACTTATTTATCGTTGATATCTAAGTGATTTATTTTCATACAGTTTTTATTATCTTTGTGATATTCACGCATGATACTTTTTTGGTCGTTTATTTGGCATTTGAAATTTTATTGAGTCTTCACTTGGTTATTACTGTTATACTTTTCTTACTCACCATCTTTTTATGACGGTGGGTGCAACCCAGTCATAATGCTGGATTGATAACGGTAAAGGACCAGCAATAGATGATTAAGGTTGAGGACAACTAGGTAATCTCCTTTTACTTATTGGGTAGGTCCATTGTATTATATGTATTTATTTTAAAAAACATTGGGTTATGGGTTTGTGAGATCTTGGGCATGTATACTATGGTGTACTCACCTCTGGCTTAATATATATGATGTTGGTATACATATGCAAGGTTTCCACACTCTAGGTTTTCCTGACAGGTGTCTTAGGGTTATTTCATTTAGTTGAGTAGAATTTGCTTCTGCTATACTTGGAATGACTCACTAATATTGAATGACTCAACCTAAATAACTAAAATTAATGGATAATGGAAAGGAAGGCTGAATAGGTTTGCGTTAACTGCGCGAGTGTTGACTCGGGGTCTACATAAATCTAGGTCGGGCAGAGCCCAGTTTAAGGTTGTGGAATTCAGGCCGTCACAATTGGTATCAGAGCCTAGGTTTGTGGTGTTTAGGTTATTCTTTAACCTGATACTAACGTCACAGTTGGTATCAGAGCCTAAAGTTTTGAACTTTGCTCTTGATTAAATCACAACCATTGTAAGACACAAATCAATTGATAGTTAGGACAATGGTTGAACTTAGAATGGAACCCCATAATCATGACTTAAGTTTTAGTTGAGAAGTGAGGAGAGTTGGGATAATTAAAATAGGACTATAAGCTATAGTCCGATCGAGGATACACTTTTGTAGCAAATCGCAATGGTCAATCAGCCAGAGTCCAGTGGTGGCGGTTTGGAGGATTCTCAACGGAGGCTGTATGAGATAACCTAGCGGGTTGCATTACATGGCTAACAGGTGGAGGAGATTCTTTGACTTTTAAGGACACCAACCACAATATTGTCTCCTACTTCTGCAACACCGGTTACCCAAGTTGAGGGTAAGTCAAGTACGCCAGTAGATATGAGTACCAGGGCGACAGCTGAAGCAAGACAGTCTCATGAGTTTTAGAGACATCACCTGGAGGAATTTCATGGTGGTACAGATCTCAAGGCTGCAGAGAAATTCATGAGGAGCCATGAGAAATCCATAATGTGTTATCCACACCGAAGTACATGAGAGCTTCAATTTCATCAGCATCCATGTTCGGAGAAGCAGGTATTTGGTGGCGTAGCATAGTGGCTATGAAGGGCAAGCCTAATGATTGGGCTGAGTTTAAGGAAAGGTTTAATGAGAAGTACTTTCATCCTTCGCTCCGTAACCTAAAGAGGATCGAGTTTTAGAACATCGGCAAATGACCGGTGAGATAGTGATGCAATATATGGGCCTATACTTGTGATTAATGTAGTATGCCAGGGGCATAGCTAACTCCGATGCGGACCAGGCTTATTACTTCATGCATAGTTGGTTAGACTATATTGGTTCTATGGTGGTGACTACAGCTCCAAGGACATTACACTAAGCCTACGAGAAGGGGTATAGTAAGTGAGTCCTTCTTAAGCATGCATGTCGGAATATTGGTTGTGCCATCAACGTCATCATAGTTAGGAGCCAGTTTGAGATATGGTAAGAAGCGGAGGAGCCATGATGATGATTATGAGGATGATGATGTGGAGGTAGTGGCACTACCGACAGGTTTAGTATCTATGTGAGTTAGGCACAGAAAGTGACTCTATGTGAGTCAAGAGTTAAAAATGATTCTGTGTGAGTCAGGGGTTATAATTGACTCTTTGCGAGTTAGTCTTGAAACGACTCTATATGAGTCAGTGGTTAGAAAGTACTCTTAATGAGTAGTGGTGAGGAATTCAGAGTGAATACACCTTTCAAAGTATGATAGATATTTAGCTATGTGCGACGACTCTATTTGAGTTAACTTTCAATGAGTGGAGCCAGTTGTGTGCGGTGCTTCTTACTCTTTGTTCCATTGAAAAGATATCTACTTTATCACTCTAAGTGGGTTCATAAATTCAAGTAAGATATCGAGTTATGTGAGCGTATTCTGTGTGAATCCGATCTCTACTCCCAACAGATTCTATGCAAATCTGTAATTTACAGAACAATTATAGACTGGTTATGTTAGCTGTGTACCACTAATTAAAGAGTTTGGTCTCACCTACTCACGTTGGGGCGGGTCTACGTGAGTGACGTTAGAGGCATTGGTTAGGCAGTACTTCCCTGTTGTGTGCGTTTTATTAAGATTTCGCTCGAGTTAAGTTTAATTTCAAGGACGAAATTCTTAATAGTTGGGAAGACTGTAACAACCCAAAAAATATGCTATGTCTATATGAAGATGTGTAGTACCTATTTATACTCATGTCTGTGTTACAAGATGGTGACATCAATTTACGAGTAGGGTTCACCAAGGAAAATGTGTTGAACGGGGGTCGGTGGACGAATTATGAATACACAGGGCCGGAAATAATTCTCTTGAACGACTGACAAATAAAACACAACAATTAATTAATTCAGGAAATTGTTCGAGTCGTTAATATTTTATTCACGCGCTACGGGGTGAGCATGGTGCTAGCCGAGTGTGAAAATGCCTGGGAAAACTTGGTTTGGTGTTGGAAGGGGGAACTGTGTACACAAGGGTGTCACATTGTTGTGTCAACGAGTTGAGGTA
Source organism: Stephania japonica (assembly GCA_039657345.1). NCBI lineage: Eukaryota > Viridiplantae > Streptophyta > Magnoliopsida > Ranunculales > Menispermaceae > Stephania > Stephania japonica. The sequence continues at coordinate 40,819,179 of CM077562.1, forward strand.
CTTTTAGTGGCTAGCGAAAAGATTTATATAAATTTCTCTCTCTTTCTCTTTCTCTCTCTCTCTCTCTTCGTTTCACTCGTAATCTCCTTCTCATTTTTCTCTCTCCTTTACATAGGAGGAAGGAGTTGCAGTTGGTTTTGAGCTTAGAACGATGCCAAGAAATGGTCAAACACCTGAGTTGAGGTAAGATCTCGACTCACCACTAAGTTCTTGTCATTTTGACGTTGGTTTCAGGTGTTTTCATATGAGTTGGGATTTAATGGTTGCTTAATTTTGGTGTTTTTATGGTGGTTTTAGATTCGTATTGACATCTTGATGAGGTTGGGATGGCTCGGAACACGACGATGCGAGCTGAGGTCACGAAAACCTCGGATTCAAATTCTTCCTAAGGCACCGCTAGTGGTGCCATGCAGTGTAAACACCCACGACGTCCATGGCAGAGACGATTAGATTGGGTGCCGTGACAGGCGTCGTGAGGGGTTTTCACCTATGGCATGATCTATGACATCTGAAACATGGAAAATAGAATTCGCGCTTTTAGTGACGCTGCAGGGTGTCCACCTCCATGACGCCACTCTCTGCGTGGTACTGTTTATCAGTGCTAAATTATGAAAATATACAAAAATTCGGGGATCTCTCAGGTTTCTAAATGGGTTTGAATACGAACCAATATCAGAAGAATTGACCCAAAACAATGGAAATGGGTAATATTTGAAAAATGAAAAAAAATAGAATTAAACAAAAATAAGACACTAACGCAACCAAATTAGATTTAAATGATTACCAGGTATTAAGTGGATTGATGACAGGCATACAAGATCGATTTGGCAATGTTTGAGAGCTGCGAACACGGATTTTCATGTGGTATTGTGAGTAAAACCAGTGGGAGCTTTAATATTTTATTCAATTGTGGAATTACTTGGTTGTTATCTTTATTGAGCAATATTTCCTTGTGATATGTGGTTTTGTTGGATTTCATTTGTGATATCTATCCTTGATGGATTATCAGTTATGTTTTCCTTCGATTCCTTATTGAATGGTCTTTTGTGTATAGGCGATATGGTTGTCACGGGTTCGGTGAGTCTGCTTAGTGATATCTCTCACTACCGTGATTACACGAATTCTGGATGTGCCTAAAGCCACAATTTAAGAAATGGAAAGTATGACCGTAAGTTGAAATGTGTGTGGGTTACGACATTGTGACTTATTTTAAACTGTTTGGTAGTTTGTTTAGGTCCAAAATCTATATGGAAAGTCAGGCTGTGTACTTGGTGTTGCAATCTGATGAACTTGGAACATTTAGATGCCTTTTGCTTTGTTATCTTGACACTCATTTATCGTTGATATCTTAGTGATTTATAATCATGCAGTTTTTATTATCTTTGTGATATCCACGCATGATACTCGTTTAGCCGTTTATTTGGCATTTGAAATTATATTGAGTCTCCACTTGGTTATTACTATTATACTTTCTATACTCACTACTTTTTAATGACAATGGGTGCAACCCAGTCATAATGTAGGATGGATAAGGGTAAAGGACCGATAATAGGCGGTCAAGGTTGAGGATAACTAGGTGATATCCTCTCATTTATTGGGTAGGTCCATTGTATTATATGTATTTGTTTTAAAAAATGTTAAGTTATTGGTTTGTGAGATCTTGGGCATGTACATTATGGTGTACTCTCCTCTGGCTTTATATATATGATGATTGTACATATATGCGGGATTTTCACACTCTAGGTTGTCCTAACTGGCGTCTTAGCATTATTTCATTTAGTTGAGTAGAATTTGCTTCCGCTATACGTTGAATAACTCACTAAAATTGAATGACTCAACCTAAATAACTTAAATTAATGGATAATGGAAAGGAAGGTTGACTAGTTTTGTGTTGACTGCGCGAGTGTTAACTTGGGATTTATGTAAGTCTACGCTGAGCAGAACCCAGTTTAGGGTGGTGGAATTAGGGTCATCACTATCGCAATGTTGAAATCTATGGTAATCTCAAGTTAGAGAACTAAATGATATACCTATCATAAGTAACACCTATGACTTAATCCACGTTTTATTCTCATAGTGGGTTTGTTCAATACCATGTTTCCTAACAAATATTCATGATCTTGATTCGTATACTCATACACATGATCATCACATGACATCGATCAAGACTCAAACTAGTCTTAATTCATTATAGTTCCCAATATAATGATCGACTAGGAACATTTATGATATTTCAGTAAACATCAATGGATCCTATTATAATGTAAATATACAAACCAATTATAATAATGAACGACAAATGAAATCTTCCATTTTATTAACTAAAATAATGATAGAAACAATGTTCATAAGACTGACTTAGGGCACATGCACCGACAAATTATGTTTAAATTGTATAGTGCAATTTATAAAATAAGTTTTTTTATGTATATAATTAAATAACAACTTGCAAAAATTATATAAAAAATACAAATCTAAATAGATCATATAAAGACTTGTTGAAAAGGTATTAAATAATACTTTCACCAGAATTTTATGGATCTTGATTCCAAGTTATTCTTAAAAAGTTGTGGGCAAGAAACTCGACTAAGAGCAAAACTTACACTTAATCAGAAAGTTATGGGGTTGATTGCAACTGTAAAAGGTCTTGTAACGACTTGAATTAATTAATTCAAATTTAACGCTAATCATAGTGATTAAAAGGCAATAATTCGAATCTCCATGTAAAACTCAGTAGACTCCGGCACGAGAATCGAGGGTAAAGTTAATTGTGAATGATGTTTGACTTTAATGTGATATTTAAAATAGTTATTTATCATATTGCATCGCATGTTTGGAGGATACGTTGCAGTATTGGGTGAGTTTGTGTGACAGCATTTACTTTGGGATGTTTGTCAACGTGGGCTTTGGGTAGGTGGTATATGGGTACCCTAAGTCTAGACAAAGATAGATTGACTACTAAGTGTGTGAATAAGGTAATATGACACATGAAGTGAGAAAAAACATAGCCTTAGTATAAAAATTAAATAGTACAAGCTATGGCGTGCCTAGAGATGTGTGCTGAGGCATGGGGGCATTGGGTGCCGGGTTGTTGAGAGTTAGAATAACCTTGGGTACAATGTTATGATTGTGTGACTACCTAAGGATGCTTAAGTAATTTAATTTACTTAAATCAAATTAACCCTATAGTTGGAGAAAAAAATAAAATTTCCTTGTATATGTCGAGAGATGATCCTAAAACACATAAGTCAAGGTTGGATGTGTCACCAATGTGAGTCACTGGAAATTGGGACAAGTTAAATGAGGGCCTTAAGATTGTCCTCGAGATGCGTTTGTACACTTGATCAAGAGCATAAGTATAAATATGGGTGTTGATTAGTGGAAGAGTTACACATGCAAAATTCTCATTAAAAATAGTAAAAATAGAGTAAAAATAGTAAAAATTGAGTAGAAACTGTTGGATTTGAATAATTGGAAAAGAATAGAGATTATCAAGGCTAGAGATTGAATAATCAACCTCCAGATCTGGTATGTTTGATATCCCCCACGATTCGAGGAGGGGATCAACGATGTATGGAATAGGCCTATTCGGGTGTCGGGGACAGAATTCTCTAGTAGAGAATTTTGTCACCTGACACTGATAGTGCGCCACTCAGACTTGACAGCACACTATCCAGTGTGGGCAGGCCATTATTCTTCATTTTGAAGAATAGTAACGCGCTAAGTGCTGCCCTATCGCGCTACCCCCACCAGGCGCGCTTATATTTATGTCTTTTTAACTATATGTTGGTTTATCTTCCTGTTATTTCATACATATTCATTGCTTACCTACATTCATGTAAGTATGTTTTTTGTTGCTAGATGTATTACTTGCACATATAGTCTTTTATCCGTTTTATTCAGGAATATTGTGTAGATTTCCATGGGATTTTACTCACTGAACTTGTTATTGTATTTGTTGGATGACCGAATGCAGATCCTTCTATAAGTAAGGGCAAGGAGGTTATAGGCGACTATCTTTGAGCTTGTCGGTGTTTGGTACATACTCGTAGGTGTTTATTTTTGGTATTTTAATTTGTTTTAGGTTCAGGGAACTTGAGAGACACCTATAGCTATATATATTTACATTTTGATTATACTGTCGCCTTATATACAAAGTACTATATTTTGAGATTTTTCAAATAGGTTGTTATTTATAAATAAAACCATTTTACATATTCGTTTCTAATGTTAGACTTTCATTGTAAAATAATAACTTTAAATCTTGAAGTAACTAACCTGACAAATATAGAAATTGTAATTGGTTAAGTTAGGTTAGTTTGAAAACGTGTAAGCAACCTTACGAGTCCCGGGTCGTAATCGAAAGGAGTGCCTAATGTGACGAAAGTTGGTGACGTGACCAGCGATATGGCAATGCTTAGGGTTGCCTTGGGATTTTGGGCCGCCACAGATATATTGCAAGACTTATGAGAAAATGGATGGGATCCATTGTTTGAGGAGGTTAATGCATTTTGTTTTAAAAATGCCCATTCTTGTGCCAAATATAGAAGATAAGATAACGGGTCGAGGTTGTTTAAGGCTTCAGCGGCAATGAGTTACTTATTATCACCATTATCATGTTGAGATTTTATTGTTGAAGTTGACTTGTCGCTGAGATGAATAATCAATTCAGTGAAGCTTCTACAGAGTTATTAAGATGCATTAGTTGTCTTGATCCAAAAAACTTATTTTCTAGATTTGATTATGATATGTTTCTTCAATTGCCCAAGATTTATGATAATGATTTTTTTACACATGACTATGTAATCTTGGAACTCAAAGTTCAAGTATACATTCATGACGTGAGAAGTTATGCATTTTTAGGTTGTAATGACCTTGTAAGTATTGCCGTGAAGATGGTCAAACTTAAAAATATTTAGTTTTTCCATTGGTTTACCACCTTGACGAGTTAACGTTGGTTTAACTAGTGGCAACTGCAACGGTTGAAAGATTTTCTCGGTAATGAAGATTATCAAGACAAGATTCTAAAAATAAGATAAGTGATAAATGGTTAAACGACTTAATGGTGTTTTATATTGAACGAGACATATTTATAAATATCACTACAAAAATGTGCACTGAGTAGATATGTGGCTTTGCGAAGGGGTTCACTCTGTTATTATATTGAGACGACTCTGCGACGGATCAAAAGGTTGATTGTTTTGACCAAATGGCATGAGTTGGCAATGAGGCACTACCCGTATGACGCCCACGCCCTTGGATTTACATTTAATTACATATATGGGGTATTTAAATAATTATACATGACATTGTGTTGGCATACCTATCTTTGTGTGATATACATTGTTAAGTTGACCTATGGGTAAGAATTAGCCTAAGTTAACAAATCACATTTGAATAACTTGTTGAACAAGTAAGAACAAGGACAATAACATGGTTGAAAAGTAAAACACAAGGAAAGGTAATCTTGTAAACGCACAAAAAGGATGGACTCATTTTGAAACAAATGATTGTCCTTGAACTTAAGAGGCCAAGATGAGATGTGGAGCTAGGACTGGTCACCAAGCCCTAATCATCTGGGGTCCCTATATAAATTAGTTATGAGAAGTTGTAGCCACTTAGTTCCCAACTAAACAAATAAGAGAGGACGCTAGGGTTTTAGTTATAGGAGTGGAGGAGATGGAGATTGGATGCTAGATGGGGACTACACCAAGCTACATACTCTCCATAAGCTTGGAAATCACTCAAGATAGGTAAAAACCCTAACTTAACTTGTTCATCTTAAACAAATTAGTTGGAAACAAAAGTCTATTCTCGGATTTGATGATTGACCTAGGTTTCAAACTTGATTTACAAAGGATTTACACTTTGAAATGTAGTTTTCATCAATCTTATGGGTATTTGTGTAGGTATGAGGTTTGTTTTCATGTTTTGGCCCCAAATCTTGATGAACACATGATTTCCTTGCTAATCTTTGGTTTCAATCCAGGATAATGGTTGTTGAACCCATGTTTACAACTCTTAAATGTATTAGATCTTGAAATTAGTATATAAGTTTAATGTACATGAGTTTTTTGATGATTCATGAAGTTTTAAAGGTTTTCAAACAAGAACAAAATATAGATTTGAATCTTAATGATTTTGTGTAAATTGATGGTCTTTGTTGTTGGAAATCGATTTGGAAATGGAATATATTCAATTCTAAGTCATGGGAATGTCTAGGATGAGTTCGGAGGGTCGTAGGAACTCCGTCGTGGGAGCTACGAATGGCAATGGCATGACACCGTAGGCTCAGAAGCCACATCGCCACCCCCGATGACTAGTTGTTGTTTTGCTGATTTTCATATTTTTCTCATTTTTCAAGATATGTTCAAATGACCATAACTTCTTTGTTTTAATTTCGTTTTCTACCCAATATTGGAAAGCTTATGGAAGGATTTACATGAAGTTGATAAACCACCAAAAATAAGACATTAACTAATTCAAAAATGTGTTAGAAGTCACGGGTCTTGTTGACGTTTCAAGTGAGAGTTCAAATATGAAGTCCTTGTAAATACCAAGTACTTAAGGTCTAGATTTCTTAGTGAACTTACGTAAGAGTGTGTGAACCTTATAAAGTGTGTTGGATAGGAAGCCATCGTTAGAGGTAAGTATGGTTTGCTTTATCTTCAATCATGCCATGCTATTAAATATGCTAGGATTCACGGTGGTTAATGGTTGATTTCTTGCTTGGAATCAAATTGGATTACACCTTGTTATACCACTTTACCTTGTCCTTTAAGCACTTTATCTTATAAGTGCATGTGGAACTTATATGTTATGAATAACTGTAAATGGTACCTCAAATTGGTAATCTCCTTCTTCTATTAAATGACTTCTTGATGGCCACTAGATGGCAGACGGGGTCATAATGATGCTTAGCTACCCAACTATGAGGTAGGATCATAATTGATACATTTGAAGTTGGTTGGGTGTCACATCAGACACAGTTTATACATGGTTTCTACTTTGTTGACTCTATGGCATTCATCTTATCATTTTTATCTTATTAAACTATCATGTTCGGACTCTGCTTTATTGTATCTTGTTTTTTATATTATGCTCGTTTATGTTATCACTCTATGCCTGGAATGAAAGTAAGGATTGCTCAATAACCTTGTTCATGCTAGTTATTATGCATTAGGTATAACTTGGATGATTGAGGGTAAAGTAGGTTTCTGCTTTACAGAGCCTATTGGATCAATGCTCACCCCACTTCTTCCCCCCTTCAGGTACCTCAGCTGCAGTACAGGACAAAGGGAAGGGCAAGGTCTTAGCATATAATTTTTTTTCCTTGTTTACAAAGTTGTTTATTTATATCTATTTTGATTAAGAGACAGTTTATGTATTAAAACAGAGGTTTTTGGTATTGGTAGAATTTGTGAAACCCATAGACTTGTTTAGTTTTTTTGTAGGACTTCTAATTATGTTTTTGCACCTTATAGACTTAAAGGCTTTTATTCCACACCTTATTATTCCTTGTTAGTCTATTTTGTAGATAGTTTTATTATTTCCGCAGGTTAAGGCTTACTAGATCATCGCTCGACTCACTGAGTCATCTCGAGGGGTTTGGCGATGGTTAGGTCAAGCGGGCCTGGTTGTGAAAATTGGGGTCGTCACAACCCGTCAATAATTTTTAGGCATGACTTGGACGAGAAGATTCCCACCTAATTGGAGTTTTTTAGCATGACTTAAATGTGGACACAACATATACTTTCCCTAACCCAAACCCCCACATTTAGAAAGGAAACCCAAAACCCCAAACACTCCTCTCCCACCTCTCTCACTCTTGTTGTCCCCTTCCATAACGAGTGCTCTTGGCAAACTAGTCCCAACCACCTCTCTCTCTCTCTATTCTAGCTCTATCGTCGCCTCCACTGCCCCTCCTCTCTTTGTCTCAACCACTCTCGTCGTTGTCCTATCTCTCGCTCACCTCCATTATACGTCCTCCATCACCCTCTCTTGCCACTGTGAATCTCTCATCCTCTCTCTTACTGGATCACCCTCACCAACCATTCCACTTTCTCTGGGCTGCTGTCTCGCTGGATATCCTCACCACTCTACTCTATCTCTTTGACCATTCCAACACCCTCCTGTCCCGCAAGTTAGATTTTTTTTCTTTGTTTTTTTATTGACTTTGTTAATTAGGATTTTTTTTGGTGTTAGTGTTGGTGCTGGTGGTGGTGGTGGTTGTTACTGTTAATGTTAAAGCCGCTTGACGTTACTGTCGGTATTATTTTTATTTTTTATTTTGATGGTATTTTATTATGTTGAATGTGATGACACAAAGTAATTAAACCTGAGTATACCTTAATTACTAAGATTAGTGACCCATAATTAGGGATAACGTGTAAAACTCGGTTAGTAATCCCAAGCATGAGTGCCAAGAGATGTTATATTTGTATAATGCATGCTATTATATGTGTATTATTTTAAATAAATAGCATAACACTAGCTATTTCCCATTTTTATCGCATTTTTGTGCGAGTTGCGAGAGCGTTGAACATTGCCTCAAGATGTGTGTAACATGGGCATAGGATGAATATTGGGTTTGTAACTTAGGTGTAACAATATGGTTTAGTGGAAAGATTACGAAACCTTACAATTCCCTAAGCTATGGGAACTAATGTTATCTAATTAAATTAACCTAAGTTACTAAGTTAGAAAATAAATAGACTAAGCCTAGAAGTGCCTCGAGATATGCGTTGGTGCAGTGCGCTAGGTAGGCAAGTAGTCGATAGCCTAGTTAGAAAATGATGTTAGCTAATTTAAATATTGATGAACTAAATTTGTTACACAAAATAATGTGCCTAAGTTAGGGATGTCAATTTTTTTTCAATCTGCCGGTCCGATTTTGTCTGACCTGAAAAAAAATTGGTTTGGACAATAATTTTTTAAATACGAGACGGGTCTGGGCAAAGCTTTGATGTCCGAATCAAAATTTAGGCCGGGTTTGGAGAAGACCCTCTAAGTTCGGACCCAGCCTGGATTTCAAAAGATACCAATTCTTTAAAAATATATTTCTATATATTATATGATTCACATAAAATACTATAGAAATAAGGAAGTTGTAACGACTCAGATAAATTAAACTGAAATTAACGTTAATCACGGGGATTAATAAGTCGTCATTCTGGCCTACCTATAAAACTCAATTGGCTTAGACACGAGAACCAAGGGCGAATGTTATTTTTTAGTGATGTTTAGCTATGTTGCGATGTCAAAATTTTTATTTATCATATTACATAGTAGGTTTGTGAGTACATTGTGTGATGGGAGTTCGCCTTGTAAAGTGTGTCGACGCATATATCGGGAAGGCGAAGAATGGGTACACTAAGTCTAGTCAATACAAGATAGACAAATAAGTTATACCGAAGGTAAATGTGACATTAAAATATAAATTGAACCATAGCTTAAGTCTATCAAATTAATTTGTACAAGCTATGATACACCTTGAGATCCGTGCCAAGGCACAGGGCATTGGGTATTAGGTAATGTGACCTTACATATGATTTATCATATTAAATCAACGAAAATGTCTATAGTTGGATGGAATAAACTGGGGGCCTTTAAAGTGTCTTGAGATGATCATAGAATTTAGTGTTCAGTGCAAGATGTGTGAACTATGTATGTTAATTGCAATATGAACAACTCAACAAATGACCTTAGGATTGTTCTTGAGATGAGGGCACACACAAGATGAAAAACATACTATAAAAGCAAGTAATGGCGGATTCTCTCAACAACAACACGTCCATTTTTACATGCAATTGAGAGAGAGAACAGGGGTTGGAGTACTAACTTTTTCGATGAATTTGGAAGCTAAGGATCCAGGGTCTAAATTGTTAGTTAAGCACCACATCCAATTCATTTTCTCTAATTCATAGAAATGGTGTTTAGGCTTGTCAAATTTGGGATCTTATGATCAAAATGAATTATGAATTGTTTGTCATTGATATTCTATGATGCTTCCAAGTTTTCAAGCAATGGTAACAATAAAAATGAGTATTTTAAACTGAATTTCATGAAAACTTGGGTTTTAATGTCAATTTGGATATGTGCATGAATTGGTGATATATTATTATAATTGCATATGCCACAAGCTTTGATGACAGCGTATATAGTAGGCTTATTAGGGTGTCCAAAGCAGAATTCTTGAGGTTAGAATTTGCCACTCGACACGGATAGCGTGCTATCCAGGCTTGATAAGGCACTAAGTACTTACCTAGCGCGGTAATAACAATTGACTACCCAAATTTTAAGGGGTTGTTTTGAGTATTTGACAATTGACTACCCAAATTTTAAGGAGTTGTCTAGTTCAGTTAAGTCTTATATACGTGTTATGTTTTTATTTTATATATTATATACACGTATATGGAAGGAGAACCCAACGCACGCTTTTTAATGCAGCTTATGATGGACGGACAATCGACTCCACTTGCTATCGATAAAGGTCAGACGAGCAACCCGAATTATGGGGAGAGATTGAACCTGATAGTTGTCGCTCGATTTGCAACTCACAATAACAATGATTAGATAACAACAATGGAGATTATGTGCGACCAGATGGCAATGAACTCTTCAGTTACTTCCGATTGTGCACCGTGCACCGTAGAGACAGTTATTGCCCTATTTGCTCAGGGTGCACCAATTTAGGTTGTTATACAGGAGACGATAGTGGTTGCCGCATCAAATATAGTTCTGATCGAGACACTAGCGCTAACATGTACCTTCACAACTTTGTTGATAGCAGAGGCCAAGTTGATAAATGTGTTTTTCCTATTTGATCCCAGATACTTTTACGGATGTGAAGAACCCAAGAGGTGGTTATTAGCCCATCAGAGGCTGCACAAGCTATTACGGATCTGCGAAAGCATACAAGCCTGGATGTCAAGTTTCATGTTGAGAGGGGAGTCTGCGGTATGGTGGATGGTGTGACGACCCCAAAACCATATTGGTCTGCCACGAGGGCCATACGGGCCCACAGCTGGCCACGTAGTTGCCAGCGGTGTCTCACGGCTAACTAATCACTATATTTACCTAATTGTCAAGTAAATTGTCGATATATTGAATGTGCAGAAGCATTTATTTACCATAACTGAGAATGAATCAGTTAACCATGTTACACATATAGTGGAAAACCCAGAAGTACTTAGTATATAGGTGACAACTGCCATTAGTGAATATTTATATACCAGTACTAAAAATGATATAGTCACAAGTCCCCAATAACAATAAATAAAACAATTTAATAATAACTACAGGTACCAGTAAGTCCTCAATAGTGGAAAAGTAAAGATGTATTGCCTGCAATCTCCTTGCCCTACTGATACACAAAGATCAGCACTCAAGCCATCACAAAAGGCAGATGATGAGCCCAATAAGTAAAATCCCAAAGAAAACCACCGTGCGTTATTTAAAGAAATAAATAACAGAGTTGATAATAGGGTGCAATAAGCATACGAAAAGAAGGAAAAATGCAGGGAACTGCTCAAAGCTCATCGCATGAATATAAAACACCAAGAAATACAAAGCAGATGCGACCACAGCTGACTAAGCTATGTATTTTGGACCAAGAGCCTTGGATGTGGAATTTACCAATCCCTCTGACTGTGTCCTAGCGGTATTAGCCCTATTGGCGTACATCAAACATGTGAACCGGTACTCAACTTGGGAATAGCATCTACCGAGGTCACGTAACATGCGCTACACACTTAGCAAGCGACCCAAACATCTCACAAATACTTAAGCGGGAGTAACCTCAACCAACTCAGTAAGAATAGACTCACAAATTATCAAGAAATAACAGTTCAAATGAATAAACAATAAGTAAATGCAATAGTGGTGTTCAATTAGGTTTTATGTACGTCAAATTGTGTTTAATAACTTTGAAACACCCCTCGATCCGATCCCTGACTAGTCCCCGACTCCAAATACTATCCCGTGACTCCTGAGATTGATTATTGGTGTTTAATGGTTAATTAAGTAGGTTTACTATCAATTAGGCGCGGTTAAAGATTTAAAAATTTTGGGTTTTGGTCCCCAACGCGGTAGGCAGGGTGGCTAACGCGCTAGGTCATTCTTCGTGCATTATTCATGCACGAAGAATCGTCATCTTCCCCAGCGTGCCCAGCGCACTGGGTATGACCCTGCTCAGAATTCCAGTAGCGAATTCTGGGTTTCTAGGGTTTCCTAGACACCCAAACGCGATCCTTAACACCCACAAACTTCAAACACATTAAATCTCACACGAATACATCAACTTAAACAAGATTTTACCCAAAACAAAGGATTGAAGCATGCATGTGTATATCCGAAAATGACCCAAATCATTCTAATTTTCGACAAACTCGATTCAAATCGATATAACTCATCAAAGAAAACTCATACACACTAGAACCATCAAAAACAACAATAATCTCATCAAGAAATCTGGTTGAATCTTCCCACAAAACCATATTTTCATGAAATTGCAAGATTGGGGTGAATAGATTAGCTAAGATTTGTGATTGGACGCCTAAGTTCACTCTCCAAACCCTCAGATAAGCTTCCCCAGCACTGGTTTCCTCACATACCTCCAATTTTTGGTTGATTAAGTTTGGTAGTTATGCATGTTAAGCACTCATCGGATGATATTTATAGTTGTTGTTTTGATATGAAGTGCACACGCATCTTAAGGCTGATCAAACGGTCCCTGATCAGCTGGTGTCACTCATCTTGGATACCCTATCATGACACTGTTTTCCTAATTTCACTCTATTGTGCATCTCGAGAATAATCCTATGATTGTCGATTTATCTGATTACAACTGTAGAACTTTGTATATTTGAATTTATTTAAATTATATAGCCCAGCTAACCCATCAATTAAACTCCATAAAATGATAAATATGGTCACACAAACTTCTCGACTACTCGGCACTCCGTGCCCCGCATCTGGCACGCAACCCAAGGCGATCCTACATTTAGTGTACCTAATTGAGCTACTTAGCCTAAGGTTTATACTAACCCAATTATCTAAGTCCTCAACCAACATCACATTATTATTGTTTGCCTTAGTCCATCCCCAATACCCGGCCTAACAACTATCGAAAACCCCACGTTGGCACGTTCTATGAGACAAAACCCTGGCACTCAACCTTGCCCATCATCAACATATACGTATGCGATGTGGCATTTATGTTAATAAACTTTAACACCGTAATAATAGGCATACAACATACACAAATAACATATATATCCTGGGTACTCCTATTCGAGTCATCGCAACTATCAATATAATGCCCGAATTAACTCATTAATCCCCAAGACTAACCTTAATCATAATTAATTAAATTTGGATCGTTACAGACGGCGTACACCGATACTCATACAAAACTTTGAATCGTTACAGACGGAGTACTCGGGCAGAGTTTCAACGTGTCTTCTACGACGAGTATATTCCCATTGAGATCCAGCTCAGAATAAAAAACGAGTTTCTAGACCTTAGGTAGAGCAGTCATACAGCGGTTCATTACATGAAGAGGTTCTGATATCTCCTACAGTTTGCCATGGATGTAGCCAGCACATAGAGGCTGCAGATTTATTATTTCGTTAGTGGATTAGTACACATCATTGTTAGTGCACTTGTATCTATTGGGGCCCACACACTTCAGGAAATCTACGATAGACCCTTGCATGTGAGACATATCTGATGACTAACGACAGCGCATACACACATGTAGCTACTAAGCGATAGACTGGATAGAGTTCTAGGTTGAGCCGAAGAGGCAGAAAGAAAGCAATATGAGGGGGATGATAAACAGCGTGACAAGCAACATGGCCGAGACTATAGAGATGAATTCCATGTGGATAACACGTACACCAGACCGACACTTCTAGCACCACAACTGAGGCAGACTCAAGACCAAAGAGGCTGGGATTAAGGGCATCAAAGGACCAGGTGTTTTCCTTGTCGACAGGATTGTCATATCTGGAGAAACTGTCCATAAAGGTTAGTAACACCAACAGTAGTGACACTGGTGCAAACTCGAGAATCGTTGCACGAGTGACTGAGCCAGGTTAGGAGACATCCCAAAGGCGTGCTCAAGGTACGTAGTTGATTAAATATGAGTTCTTTGATGCATGCATGGATCTTTGTGTATTTTTCCAAGTAATTATCACGTAGTGACGCAAGGTTGAAGAGCTAGAGCGACACGTGTGACAGTACTAACACATTTTCAGGGACTAAAATACCCTGAATAGAGTGGGGGTAGGCCATATGAGTGTGTGATAGGAAACTGGACTGGTTCTTTGGGCACAATATTGGGCTTGAACTATAGGTTGAGATAAGTGTCGAGGGGAGTGATGAATTAGGATCGCTTCGGAGGCACGCACCTATATCTCGGTATGACACTACATCCCCTCGAATGGGTACAAAAGTAATGGGTGTGTCCAAGGGACCTTAATGTGGTTCAAAATTCGTTAAAAGTTATCTTGTTCATGCGAGGAACGTATAATGAGGTCATACAGGAATGGTTCAGGCGAACCAGATGATTTCCTTGAGACCTAATTTCGGGACGAAAATTCCCTTAGTTTGGGAAGAATTGTAACGTCCTGAATTAATTAAATCGAAAGCAACGTTAATCATAGGGATTTACAGGCCGTGATTCGAGCTTACATGTAAAACTCAATTGACTCGGACACGAGAACCGAGGCCGAATGTTATTTTCGAGTGACGTTTGGCTATGTTGTGGTGTCAAAATCTTTATTTATCATATTACATCGCATGTTTGTGAATACATTGTAGTACCAGGTGAGTTTGTGTGATTGGAGTTTGCCTCGTAAAGCGTGTCAATGCGGGTATCAAGTGGGTGAAATATAGGTACACTAAGTCTATTCAATACAAGATAGAGAAATAAGTTATACCTAAGGTAAATGTGACATTAAAATATAAATTGAACCATAGCTTAAGTCAATTAAATTAATGTGCATAAGCTATGGTGCACCTCAAGATGCGTGACGAGGCGCAGGGTATTGGGTGTCGAGTAGCCGGGGTGCATGCGACCATACATATGATTAATCAACCTAATGTGACTACCTAAATATGTTTATATGATTTAATTCATGACATCAATCAAAATGCCTATAGTTGGATGGAATAAATTGGGATCCTTTGATGTGTTTTTGAGATGATCATAAAATTTGTTGTTCAAGGCAAGATGTGCCAATTATGTATATTAATTGTAATATGGACAGCTTAACAAATGACCTTAGGATTGTCCTCGAGATGAGAATCAGATTTCAGGGTCTAAATTGTTACGTAAGCACCACATCCAATTCATTTTCTCTAAATCACGGAAATGGTGTTTAGGTTTATCGAATTTAGGATCTTATGATCAAAATGAGTTCTTAATTGTTTGCCACTGATATTCTATGATGCTTCCATGTTTTCAAGCAACGGTAACAACAAAAATGGGTATTCTAAACAGAGTTTCATGAAAACTTGGGTTTCAATGTTAATGTGGATGTGTTTACTTTCATGAATTAGTGATATATTGTTATAATTGCATGTGCCTCTGGTTTTGTTAAAGTGTTGATTTCCCCCACGAGTCGAGGATGGGATCGACGGCGTATGGAGTAGGCATATAGGGATGTCGAGAGCAGAATTCTTAAATTGAGGACTCTGCCACTTAACACGAATATCGTGCTATCCAGGCAAGATAGCGTGTTTTCCAACCTGGACGTGCAATTGTTCTTCGATACGAAGAATAATAGCGCGCTAGGTCTCTCCCTAGCATATTAACTAATGACAGTTGATCGCCTAAATTTTTAGGGGTTGTCTTGAGTATTTGACCTATACACCTAACTTAAACACCTTAATATATTTTATAAAACACTTTAAAATAACTTCGGGGACCAAAGGATCGTATCTCGAGTACTGGGAACGAGTCGAGGTGATATTTGGAATCTGGGGAAGTGCGAGCACATATTCAGGTATGGGTTGTTTATCGAATATTGGCTTTAAATGTGGAGTTGCATGTGGTGATGCACAAATTATTTTACTCTTACTTTGGTTACATTTGTATGGAGGTATAGTGGGGCAAAATCTCTTGCACATAAATTGTTGGTATTCAACACTTGTGTAGGCAACCTATGGAACATATCTACGAGCGTCATAAGGGCATTAAGGTGTCTTCTCAGCGTGGCTTAGCGTCCGAGGATTCACCCGTTAACTTATGGTTTAGTTTGTGACTTCTTTTACAGTTCCATTGTGTTTTACACTTATGCCTGCTTAAATATGATCGTTTACTCTCTTGAACATGTTGATTTACACTCCTATTGTTCCTATCGCGTCACGTGGTTGTTAACGTGATGTTAAGCGTGCCCCCAGCCTTTCCATGCCGTGTTGGTACCCTACGGACGTTGGACCACACCCGCGAGGTTCCCTACTCGCCGGTGTATGGTCATTTTGATTTCGTATTGAGTCGTTATTGTCGAGCAATATCGATATTGAGTTTTTACGTTGATTGAATGGTAGTGACATCGTGGTCATGCCGCCGATCCTCGAGGCTATGGCATGACCTATTTACGACTGAGCTGAGCCTATGAATTCGTGAGTAGGCTTACATGTGTTATGGTTACCGACTTTGTGATATCATTGCGTAGTTTTGGTAGTGGTTGTGGTCTTCAAACCAGAGAGTATACATTTGGTTTTACAGTCAACTTATCAATGGATTTATCGAGTCATTTTTTAGTCGTTAAAACATTAGAAAAAACACTACAGATTCAACCTAGGTTTAGATAACAACTTGACCTATTAACATGAGTTTCTGACCTTGTCAGGTAGTGGGAAACTCAGGGATATGCTTTAGGATTCATAGGAGTGTTATTACGCGGGTCATGTTGTCAGGTAAGTACACTTGCCACAACCTTGTGTATGCTAGTAAGCCAGTAAGGAAATTGCATGTGATTCATTATCATTCATTGTTGCTTGTTGATATCCGTTGTTGGCATTCCTATCTTATTCATTCCTTGGTATGTGTGTTCTTGGCGTGAGTGTGTCGATGTGGTTTTAAGGCCTGTGTTCCTCTTTTATCAAGCTGCGCTAGTGTCATGACATTGCTCAAGAAGAGCCAGCGTCATCTTTCTGTATGTTGTGATTTTGATAGCTTACTGCCTCGTTTGTTTTCTTAGAACACGTATGTTTTCGATTGATATCTGATAGTCTATTTATCATGCACCTTGATCTGTTTAAATTCCTGTCTTTCAATTACCGCATGATATCTAGATTGTTTTACTTGTTGGTTCATGAATTACTGTTATATTCTTTTAGCATTACTTTCGATTTCTCTCAGTTGTCTCACCGTCTAGTTTGTGATGGTGGGTGCAGATATACCAGTGTTCGAAGGGCAAGGGGCCCCTGCCTAGGAGATTTCCTGTGGGGAGCTTAGCGACTAGATTGACGGACCTTATAGTAGGTTTTACAATGCTTGGATGTATGAATGTTTATATATATTGTTTTCGTTGAACTTGGGTTAATATAGTTGTCATGTGTTGTTCATATCGAATTGTACATGAATGCTCAAGGTTTTCCACACAATAGATTCCTAATTTCCCTTTGATTGAGTTATTTCTCAATACTTGTTTAGTTTGATTATATTTCCGTTGCGTATAACTTGCAACAACTCTTTCATAAACTGTTAAATTGATTAATCGAAGGCTGACTAGGCTCGTCAGGCTTGCCGAGTACCGACTCAGCACCTGCACAAGTCTAGGTCGAACGTACCCAAATGCATTGAGAATTTAGGGCCGTCACAGTCATCATCGATAGGAGTGTCTGACGTAGCGGAGGCTGATGACGTGTCCGGCGACATGGCGGTGCCCTAGGTGGCTGAGGATCAAGGGCCGCTACAGAAATTACATACCTTATAGAGAAATGTGCTAGTTTAGTTTCGAGACATATCTAAATTGCTTAAGACATTATTATGCATTATGTTTTTGACAAAAAATATTATTATGTCTTCTAGCTTAAATTAACAAATACGACTTGGACATCACTTTTTAAAGTCATGTTAGAGAAAATTATATTACGAGGAATTTATAATGATTTTATTCATTAAAAAAGTTTTTAAACATAAAATAATTCTTAAAAAGCTCGACAAATTCGAACATTCAGACAACCTAAATTTAAACTAAAACGGGTGTGGGCAAGGCACATTTGTCCGAATTTAAAACTAGGTCAGGTTTAGACAATGCAAATGCTCATTTATATTCAGGGTGTTAGACCTGGACCCTTCAGGACCCAAAAAACTAAGACCCTTAACCTAAGTACATAAATTAAGGCTAAGTTTAAATAAAAGCCTAAATCAAGTTTGTGACATTTAAATGGCTTGAATAATATTTTAAGTTATTTAAATGAAGAAGATTCTAAAAGGATTAGTTAGTGTGGTGTTCACCCATTTTTAGCCATACAAATCTTGGATGATTCCTTGCCAGACATTTAGATATAAGGTGGGGAGCTTTATTGACCATGAGATGTGTGACGACCCTAATTCTCACAAACTGGGCCCTGCCCGGCCTAAGCTTACATGGACCCCCAAGTCAACACTTGCAAGGTCATCGCAAACTTAGTAAGCCTCTACTTCCATTATTGTCGTTAATCCAGTGATTTAAGGTTGAGTTGTTAGCTTGTGTAAGTTTTATTATTTCATTAGCGGAAGCAAAATTAATCAATGCTAAACAACTCAAGAGAGTAAAGTCAGGACATCCTAACGGTGTGGAACCAAGTAAATATGATCTCATACATATATGGCGACAAATGAGCAGAAATACACATGTAGCAAATGTGCACTCAGTTCATTAACCAATTTTATAAAGCAATATAATATAAGTACACAAAGGAGACCTACAAGTAGCAAAAGTATAAGCTGACTCTGAGGAAAGCTTAGAGGAAATCGCCAAGCCTCGGCTCCTTGCACTTGCTCGACTACAAATCTACACTCAAGTCATCAAAGCGAGTCTAGTAAGTAAAAGCCAGTAGGATCTAAACAGTATTTCATAATAAATAAAGCAATCTAAAGCTCGTGCGGATAGAAAGAAAGTTGTTAAGGAATGCATGATAATAAAAATGTTAAATGAAATAAACAACGAGAAATTAGTGTCCTGAAAACAAAATAAAGGTGCCCAAGTAGTCCAAGACCACCGAATGCGGGTGCCACATGATCGGGGTCATAGAGTCGCAGCATCACTGAAGGAAAACTCAGGTCGTAGGAGGCAGGAATACTAGTTGAACATAGATCGTCGCGAAGGAGGGATATCAACGATGCCCTACATAAAAGACATCTCATTTCGACCAATATTTAGTGAATTGGGCACGTGGCCCTGCTTGCAAGTTGGTGACCATGCTCTAGAGACACGTTCTTGACTTACTTGGTACTCGAAAACTCATGAAGGAGTGGGAATTTCAAGGAAGTGAACGATACTATAACAATAATTATAAAACATGTTGAATTATTGTACATTCCTTATTTGGTTTTACATATCTAAAAAATGCAACAAAGTAACTTCAGAATGGCTCCTAGTCGTGTTGCAAAGCTCATGCGACACCCATCACCAATTCCTTATGTCAACCATGATGTCAATTAGAGTTACAAGATTTTCACAACCAACTTATGAACCAAAAATATTAGGATGGTAATAGATCATCATTTCAACTCTTTTGTGTTAAATCACCTCTAAATTAAAAATGATCATCAATATTCAAATAAAATACACTAGCATCAATTACCAACAAAAATATTGAATTAAAACCCAATGATTTCTACAACTTACAACCACCAAATCGTCAAAATTGGTGAACACACTTAAACCCAAAACCTATCAATTTTCTAAGTTTAAACGTCAATTCATTGTTAAAAACTAAGCTCAATTCACCAAAATAATTTCCAGCCAAGTTCCTAAAAAAATGATCCTAAATCCACAAAATCTTCGATTTCCTATTCAGAAAATACCTCTTAAGGATTTCTAACGGTTTACATTGTTAAAACCCATTTTTCTAGAATTTTCGAACCATCCTTTGACTTCCACAACTTGATTTCAAATGAATTAAAATAGTTCTCAAAAACCGAATTAAACCAAAACCCATATCACTTCATCATCAATCGTAAACTTAAATCTCTCATTTATAATAAAATTCAGACCATTAATTTCAATTGAATTAGAACACGCTCACCTTGAATCGTAGCCGAATGTGAGAAATAGACGAGATGGCAGTGAAGTGAGAGTTGAGTGGCGAGAGTTGTAAAGGTGCAGAGAGAGACAATAAGGGCATATGAGATGAAGATGGCAATAAGCAGTGGGTAAGGTACGTCAATGAGGAAGACAAATTTAAATTGGGGTAAATTGAAAATAACGAAATTAGGAGAGGAAAGTTTCGACTAGGGTTTTATTGCGCCCCCAAAATCTCGAGTTCGCCACGTGGTGTGTCATGGGTCCCACAGCTATGCCAAGTCATTGACCTGCTGGGACTCACGCACCGCTGACGTCTATTTACCACGTTAGTTTCCTTGAACCACGTTCTAACTTGTCTTAGATTTTTATAAAGCTATTCAATTATTTGATTATTCATATAGTTAGTCATTTCAATCACTTGGGTCTGCCAATTATTCCATTGAGTTATTCAAGTGATATTTGGTTTTATTTTATGGAGTTGCAAGTAGATAACCAGTATTTTAACAGTGGAAGCCTGGATCGACATGAATAGCATGAAATAAATATAAAATTCATGTTATGTAGACCATCATCCTAGTGTGGAAAACCAAGCATAATGTACACAGTATATAAGGTGACATGATTTCTCAAAAAGTAAAGTATATACATGTGCAAGTCTCTTAAGTCCCTCGATACCTAAATGAAATCAAAATATCAAAAAAAAATTTAACACCTACGAGTATGTATCAGACACCAACTAGCTCAAAGAAAATCGGCTAACACCTCCTTGCCCTTACTCATAGAGGGATCTATACTATGTTATCATAACAAGCCAAATGGTGAGTACAGTGAGGAAATCCCCAGAAGAAAATCACAAAGCATTTATAATATGGAAACCAATAATAATGTTTAATAAAAATACATAATGAACATGCAACTGTAAATGGTGACACATGCATAAATAATACCGATGAAACCAAATGGATGTGTGACGTGTAGCAGACTACACCCTACTATGCAATAGGGATTGTTGCTTCCATAGTGCTACATATAAAGATCCCTCCAGTGGGCTTCTCTAACCCCTTAACTGGTCCATCACCTTAGTCTGTACTATAGTCTAGCGTGTCTGAATCTGTACACACACCACGGAATAAAAATCCGACGGTGAACCACATAACTAACTGTTAAACCAAAATAAGCATGAGGATAAAGTACAAGTGATTAACAAGAATAGTAAAAAGACCAACCAAAAAAACAAATAAATACTCGGGTGTATTTTTTTAGGGGTTTACGCACATCAAATCGCGCTCAAAAGTCCCAAAAATACCCCAGTTCTATCCCGTTCATGTCTCGAGATGTGCGCCCAACACCCGACTTTAGTATCCTAATTCCTTGGTGTCTGAGTAAACCATTTTAAGTGACTTCGTGTCAAATTAATTAATTTTATATTACGACAACAAAAAGTAGAATTTTATTCCAATTTTTTGTTGTGACACATTTTTTGGGTTACACGTGGATATCAAACGCTTGAAAAAAGTCTCGAAACCCGTTTTCCAACCTTTTTTCAATCTCTTATATTTTCTCTGATTTTTTAGAATTTTTCCATATTTTTTTGCTATTTTTCATATTTTTCTATAATTTATTTTATTTTAAAATGTATTTTATTTATTTTTTTAAAAAAATATTATTTTAATATGGGTGGGGCCCAAGTCCAATTCGATCCAACCTAACTGGTTTGGGTCCGGTCTGCCCTAATCGGGTTGGACCTGGGCCAACCCGGCCCGACCAACTCCTCAATCGTCTCTCTCAAGTGATGAAAAATTCTTAGAATCTATAGGTACCACCGGAACTGCGGGGACTGCCTCCTGAACCTGTGCTTAAACCTATACCCCAACAAGTGCTACTACTGGTGCCACTGGAACCACAACATTCTCTGATCCTCCCTCAGCTCTACTACCCTCAGGACAGGCAACAGGCTAAGTGTCTAATAGTACAGTAGGAGACCTAAGCCATCAATGTAGCCATCATTCCACCCTAAGCCTCCAACACCTTTTGTAACTGTCACTCCATACGCTCTTTCCACTCTGCCTAGCTATTGACATCCCCTGGCTCTCTAGGCCTTGGAGATCCCTCTCCTTGATCAACCATAGAATTATGTCCACACAGGAGAATAAACACATCAATATACTATTAAAAAAAGACAAAGAAATCATATCTATTCTATAGATCTACCTAAACTCAGCAAATAATGTATATTGATACATTCCTTTTCATTTCCCCCCAAATCGCGATAAAACTTTGTTATCAGGTTCTAAGTTCTTTCATAACTTTAAATAAACCAAGCTTTCATAAAGCTAGGCTCTGATACTAAAATGTGACATCCCCTATCCCAATTATGGGATATCCAGCCTGAAACTCTAATTAAGCCCAGGTACACCACATCAGGCCTAACTAGAGCTAGTAGCCTTTTGTTTGCACCTGACAACAACCTGTATATTGCATATATTGATTAAAGCATAATTCAAATAACAAGATAAATGCATAACAATATGAATCCCAAGCATAATTAAAAAGTTATTGAAGGAATATAAACAATACATAATTGAATGCAAATTCTCAAGTTCTTTTCGCAACTGTATTGTGACTTATATTTTCATTTTATTTAAATCACAGAGTCGCACTCCACATCTCTCATGAATTACCACTGACAGCTGGTAATTCATGATCGATATGCCGCCAACTCAATTGGAAAGCATTGATCGGGATATTCCCAAGTCCTGGGGGCGCGATGATGGGTGGCTGCCCTACACAGTTCCAAAACCCAGGTCGATTTGTCTCGCCAAACCTCTTCCCAATTTTCATTTTCATTTATAAAACATTAATAAAACAGTTTACGCCATAGTATATTGCCCCATTCATAGTCTCTAATACTACGTGCTCTAATAGTATTAAATTACGCTGCATAACTGATGAAAGACACGAGTCCCACTTATCTTGGTCAGGGTTCTCTAACTTTGACTCATGATTTCCTAACTCTCGTGGTTCATCTCCGTTTCCTTGTACTCAAAAACCTATATCACATTGATTGGTGTCAAACTATATCCGACATTTATAGCCTCAAACCCCAAGTCTAAACTTATAACTCTAGAAAATACCCCCTAAACCAATATGATTTTCTCATTTTTACACTGGCCAGTGTGCTACCAGCAGTGGCCAGCACGTTGTCCAATTGCCTTATCTCTGTTCCTGCCTTAAACAGTCAGTGCGCTGGAGCTAATGCGCAGTGCGCTGGCTGCTGGGCTTCCAGTAACAGAGCATCGTTTTTGCTTTGTTGCAGCCTCCCCAAATCCATCCAAAACCCTTATAATCCTCAGAGCGGCTATACATAACCATCATACACCACATATTCATCTATTTTTAACAATAAATTATAATATTATTACGAATTAAATGAGAATTCATCAACAGTCAAATCATCGACTAAATCCCAAAGACCATTAATTTCATACTTCCAACTCTATTTCTCCTCATAACAGAGGTCCTAAGGACCTTCCTAACCTCAGTAAACTTATTGATATTGAATCTTATAACCTTAACTTAATTTTACATCCATTTTACCAATTTTTCCCGAATTAAAACTAACATTTACACTTACCAAACCCGCGAGGAAGACAACCCAAACTTGTTAGCAACTTCATTGTGCCTCCAATAATCACAAACTTGCTCTTCTCTCATATTTCCCTCTGCTCCCAATTGCCCAACCACTCAGCATTTCTCTCTCGAAGACGAATAACCAAATAGAGAAAGAGGTGGTGAGGGATTTTGAATATAAATAAAACTTCACCTCGAGATACATATCACGTTATCTCGAGATCATTTAAAGTTTATCCATCCTGATTTTTTTATAATAATTTTTATATATAACCTATATATAACCATTATTTATATAACTATATATATGGCTCTAATCCTTGAGTGCCAATAAATTCACTCAGGCGTACTCACATTCTCATGACTCTATCTGCATCCATATCTTCACAATCTCCCGTGTATCCAATTCTCCACTTACTAATTAATACATAATTATAATAAACACCATTCAAACACAATTGAATCACAACAACGCATACATACACTCTATTCAAGATACATTGAACTTAATTCCAAGCTTAATTCCGCTTAATCATGATTCGGGTTAATGCTACTCACTAAATTAAGTAATGGGTCGTTACAATATTTATCCTAAAAATTCATCAAGGTATGCTACATAAATCTCTAAGGCATCTAACGGCCATTACTTTAGTTGTCCAAACTAATTTTGTGACTTCAATATGACACTCAACCTCTTAACCGTATCCTTAATCTTTCTAGTCATTCGTTATCGCGCACATCAGCACGCACCTCCAGTGTCGCCATAGCCTATCATTTCAATCAAATAACCTAAACTATTATTTCCTTATTAATATTTTTTCACATTTACCTTGGTTGTTTATAAAAATCATTTCCTAGACTTAGTGTACCTGTATTTTGCCGGTCCCGTATCTGTATCAACATGTTATTCAAAGCGAATACCCATCACACTATCTCACATGACTTAACGTTATAAACATACATGCGTTGCAAGGCAAAATAATAAATAGCATCGCAATTAAACAACCAATAGACAAAAATAATAATTTACACCCTGTCAGGTGTGTCCTAGCCTATTCGAGGCATCCCCATGGCCTGAGTTGGCTATCGAGTCTGAAATAAACTAAATAACGACGTAAATAAATATTGGGCCGTTAGAGGTTTCAATCAAAAACCTTGCCTATTTTGATAAAAACTTATACTCATTTTACACATATTAAATCACTAATCGATCCACGAAAAATACCCCAATTCCACCAAAAAATGGAGAAGATCCCAACGCACTCTAAAACACTCAGATAAGGCATCTTAAGGTGATACTCGTGTTGTCAATAATAAAATTAAAGAATTTGCGCAACAATTATATAAAAGTAATACACGTCATCATCTACAAATAAAAATATTTTCAGGTCATTACAAGATGTGTCTTGAGATTTACCACTTTGGAATCTAAAGTGGACCAATTACTTAACCCCAAGTCTCCTATTTCTCTCTCACTTGAAAAAAAAAGTAAGGAGAAGAGAGAATGTGGTGCTAAGAGGAGGAAGAGAGAAGAAAAGTGAGAATCAATGGCGATTTGTGTGAAATTGTTAGAGTTTTTGAAGATCCAAGAGAGATAAAACAAGAGACAACTCTATTAAAGCCATAGGTATGTCCTTCCTCAAATACCTATAAAGCATGTTCCAAGATTGTTGTTCTTCATGGCTTTTGGTGTATGGAGGGTTCATGTCATGACCTAAGTTTCTAAACTCGTTTTAACCCATAATCAAGATTGTTGTTCTTCATGGCTAATGAGCTTACATAGTGCGCTACTGGTGCTAGGAAGCAGTTTACTGCACTTTTTTAACTCAACCTAAACATTAACAACAAACATAAAACCCTATCTAATGGTTTGAACAAACTTTAAAACATTTCAAATAATACCATGAGCCTAGGGAGGAGTTCTAGGGGTTCAGGATGAGTTTCAGGGTATCGGGAGGGTGGTTAAGCTAGGATTTTGCATGCATTTGTACGAAATCCTGATGAGTACTTCTCTCCATTTTATTCCAAAATTTCATTCTTTCTTACAGTTCCTTCGACTTATTTTTCATTTCAATCTCAATGCCATGACTTGTGTGCTTTGCTCACTTGTTGAGTATTCTTCTATGGCATTTTATTATTTGCATGAATTCATTGATTCTAATTCTTGTGCCATTATGTTCTTGTTGTTATGAATGATAATAAGTATAAATAGCATACGATTAGTGTAAATCTTTGGTGGATTAGTTTGATGATATTGTATTCGTCTAAGATCCATTTCTTGACATTGAGATGAGTGGCACACAGAGTCACTGGACTCTGGGGATGTCGGCACTCACCACTAGTTGCACAATACACGGGGTAATAGGACTCGAGGCAGTCGGCAAATACATATACATTGGGCACTTCTGAGAGAGCTCACGCCCCTAGATAGTAAAATAAAGGCTGATATAATGTAACTCATGGTCTATCGGACCAAGATTATTACTACTTAGCGTAGTCTCAATTCCACTTTGTTTAATTATGGTATCTTCTGGCATGTTCCTGTTTCAGCATTTCTTTGCTCTTTTTATGCTTTTAGATACCTTTATATTATATTTGGAAATGTGGATATATAAGTGGCCTCAGGATTTACGTTACTTTACATAATGTACTCATCATCTTGTTTTTTGACGATGGGTACATATCCCTCGAGTAGTAGATCGGGCAAGGAGTTGATTGATGACTATCTCTGAGCCTTGATGTAACGGCCCAATATTTATTGATGTCATTATTTAAGTTAAATTTAGACTCAGATGCCAGCTCAAGCCTACGTAGATAGGCTAAGGCACACCTAACGTGGCATGAAGAGCTCAATTTTGTCTGTTGATTGCATAATTGCGATGTTAATTATTATTTTATTTATATTGCATTGCATGTGTGTGTTTAAATTGATAAATCGTGGGAGATGGTGTGAAGGGTATTCACCTCAAAAAATGTGTCAATACAGGTATTGGGTGGGCAAAATACAAGTACACTAAGTTTAGGAAATGATTTATATAAATGACTAGGCTAAATGTGGCAAAATATTAATAATTAAACCATATTCTAGGCCATTTGATTGAAATAATAGGCTATGGTGCGCCTTGTGATGCGTGTCGAGGTATGGGACACCAGGTAACAGAAGGATAAATGGATAAGACCAAGATAGGGAGTGTCCTATTGTAGTCACAAATGAGAGTTCAAGAGCCAAATAATGACCTTAGGATGTCCTTGAGATATGTGTAAAACAATATATGAGATTAAAAGATAAGTATGGATAGTGAGATATTTAAAGCGACAACTTTTCTCACTTTGAGAGAAAATTCAGAATTTTAGAGAGAGAGAGAGAGAGAGAAAGATTTTGGTGAAAACTAGGAGAATTGAAGGCAATTCATCCAACAAACAAGGTGAGCTTCATATAATCTTCTTTTAATTTCCCACAAAATTAGCCAAGTTTTAGGGTTTTAGATGAAAAACGAAATTGAAATCTTAGCTCACTAATTTTCTTGTAAAATAAGGTGTTCTTAGAAAATATTTCATCAATTAATTGGGTGTGTTACATTAGTTTTGATGAAATTGGTGAAAATGAATGATTGCATGAATTTGTAAATTTTGGTATGAATTGTTGGTATATGGCTATTTTTATGGTTTTATGTGATTCCCTATGATAAGAGGGTAGATTGACAACGTTGGAGGAGGTTATAGGCGTAAGGTGAGCAGAATTCCAGTTATGGAGTTTTGCCACTAGACAAGAATGGCATGCTACCTAGGATAGATAGCGTGCTATCTGCTCTGAGCACTATGATGTTCTTCGACCTGAAGAACACTAGCGCGCTAGGTGGCTCCCTACAGCGCTAGTCAAACATAAAGCGCTACGTGACCTACCTAGCGCACTATGTATTGTTCAAACCATTTTTTAAAAATATCTTGCCAAGGGACTGTTTTGAAACTTAGGCTATAAAACCTATCAAAACACATTTAAATCACCCTAAAACACAAGTAATGGATCCCAGGGAGCTTAGGGACTATAGTTTGATAGTCAGAAGCGAGGCGGAATCTGATCGGGGTGTTTTCGGGACTTTAAAGCGCGATTTGAGGTACATAAACCCCTTAAGAAACACACTCAAGGATTTATTTATTTGTTGCCCTTGCTATCTATCCTCTCTTGCTTATTGCTTCATATTCTATTCTATGTTAAATTACTTATTTTACCGTTGGTAGAGTTGGTTTGTTGCGGGGTTTCTACTATGTTGTACGGGCTCTAGTACACTACACTATAGAACTGGTACCCGGATATTTGGTGAATGACGACCCGAGGTGTCATTATGGTACATGTGTCAATGCATCGTGGGTTTACGTCAGCTACCAAGAGGACCAGGTGATTGACCAGTGGGTGCGCCCACTGGAGGGATCTGAGGAAGTCTGAAGTATGGTCTAGCCAGCTACGCATGACAATCCATTTAGTTTCATCGGTGTTATTTATTCATGCATTGTTATTTACAGTTGCTTGTTTATTTTGCATGTTTATTTAATATTATTATTGGCTTCCATTATAAATACTTGGTGGTTTTCTTTTGGAGATTTATTCACTGGACTCGTCATCAGTTTTGTTGTGATAACTTAGTGCAGATCCTTCTACGAGTAAATGTAAGGGGATACTAGGCGATTTTCTCTAAGCTTGTTGGTATTCGACATATACTCGTAGGTGTTCATTTTATTATTCTGATTTATTTTGGGTTCAGGGGACTTGGGAGACACTTGTACTTCTATATATTCACATTTTATTTATGTTGTCACCTTATATAAACTATACATTATGCCAGGTGTTCCACATTAGAATGATGCTCTATAAGTCATAAACTTTATAATTATTTCATACTAATCTTGTCTATTAAGTATTTCGTTGAATTAAATCTATAAAACGTGAGAAATGTTTATTCTAATAAAACTAATGGATAAAAAGGCTAACCTAATGAATAATCGAATAACTGGATTACTTTATAACAAGATACGACAGGTTAGCATGCACTTCAAGTAGACTGACATGGCAATGGATGGCAGTGCCTCGTAGGACCCAGTGGGTCAGTGATGTGGCAGGGTTATGGGGTATGTGGCGCTGTGACAACCCTAGTTCCCCATAAAACTGAGCCCCGCCCGGCCTAGACCTACGTGGACCCCCAAAACCATACTCACAAAGTCAACGCATGCTTCGTCAACCTCAAAACTTCCTTTCATCATTTAATTAACAATTTAAAGTTTGAGTTATTAGATTATATTTTTATCAGGTAAATTCGCAGCGATATTCAACTTTAATCACCGAAATAACTCAATAAAGAGGAAATTAGGAACAACCTATAGTGTGGAAACACTGAGAATGATGGATAAAAATGTAAATCTCGTGACCAAATATAACAGTACGATAATACATGATATCCCTAGTGACTCAAACCCAAAATATACCCTATTGTTATCAAAAACATAATATACAATAATCACAAGTCAGAAAGGCAGAACCTACAATATAACAGGAAAGAAATCACTCCAAGAGTCCTTAGAGGAAATCACCAAGTATCAATTTCTTTCCCTTGCTAGTCTCCGCCTGATCTGCACCCACCATCACAAACTAGATGATGAGTACGTGAAAATCTTGAAAGTAAAGCCAAAAGAACATAAATACAACCATTTCCACAATAAGTCCACAACCATTTCCACAACAAATTCAATACAGTCCAGTACTCGGGAAGAAACTCATGATTAGGTGGGTGGGCAACACTTCTGCAGAAGTGCACACGTTAGCCCAGTTAACATGATATCAGAAGTACATTCACGACACACTTATGCCAAAGACACTAAACTAAGGAATATAAGAATGAAGTTCTTACAAATGGTTCAATTCAATAGAAACAACAAAAATGGAAATGAATTAATGTGCACCTCCTTACTGGCTTACTAATGTACCTCAAACCAACCACAAAACCTCGTTCCTTACACAATTCTAACTCATTCAATTTGAATTCCCAAAGCCCTGGCAATCATTTAAACCTAATTTACTTGTATTAGAGTCATTTCATGACCCTAGACAAATCCCCAAAGTTTCCCAAAAGATTTGAAAATTATTTGAAAATTTTAGTGCTTTACTGTTACAGACGTCGTAGGTGACGCCACCAAGCTTAGGATCCCACGACATCACTTAAAGCATCAAAATCCAACCTCTCTGATTAAGATGTCGCGAGTGAAGTCGCCAAGGGATTTGACCTAAGGTGTCCCTTAAAGAGTCAAACCTATTACGTCTCTAGGTTAGACGCCATGGGAGATTATACTCCACGACATCCCCACGGCGTGAAACCCTGAACCCCGACTCATGTCGCTACGTTTTAAGCCTATCCCAAACTCATAAGGATGTCCAAAACCATCTTTACTTTGTGTCGAAACCTCGACGAAACCCTGATCTGAAAATTACTTCCAAAATCCCAAAAAAATCCTAAAAATTGCCCAAAACTCTCAAATCCTCAAAACAACCATACCAATACCCTTAATTCCATCAATTAACCACAAATTCATCATCAAACTTCAATAAAATTGAAATCTCGAAAGTATCATCTGAAATCATCGCGACGAAAACCCTAAAAACAAACGTCAAAACGTAGACTATCACGTGAGGAGTCAAAATCTAACCTTATTTCACGTAGTTGGTTGCTCGCTTGGCGTGAATCCATGTCAAAACACCCAAACCCAACGCTCCTAATCTGTTTTGTTTTGTCAATGAGATAGGAGAGAAAAAAAATATAGGAGATAGAAAAGTTGATGTGGTGAGCTTATATACTTCCCCTTCATTATCTCTGGCGCACGTATCCTAAGGCACATCCTAAGGACCTTATTCAATCTAGCCAACTACTCTAACTCTAACATTGTGACTCGCACCTCACTATTTAGCCATTTCTCGCTCAACCCTTGCATTCTCGGACTCGTACCACATCACGACTCGCACGTCATGCGTTCCGAACATTCCAACATATTTGCATATTATTTATTTATTTAATTTATTATTTTTTGATAATTTACTAATTATCATTTCCTGTGTTTAAATACCCGAATTATACCTATTTGTCTGAAAATTATCGTTGGTGAACCTCACACACAAATCCAGTACGATAAACAAAGCAAAGTCGTGCACTGTGATACGTGATATTTACATTCAGGTATAAATAATAGTACAAACATCACAGAAAAATAAAATATACCTCAGTGTCGACTCTTGAGGCTTAAATAGTGTGACAAGCCACAACAACCAGGTCACGGTCCTGAAACACGACACATGGCACAAATTAAATCTGAAGGTCGTTATAGATGCACTACGTGGCAGCCTCAGAATTTAGGGTCGCCACACTTGACGTGTCACTATTTCAGACTTTGTAGGTTGTGATATTTTGTATGTATTTATTTACTTTGTCTTTATATACTTTTGGGTTGTATATATATATGGGTTAAGCGTTAGTTCTCCGACTTGACACATCTATCACACTATCTATTCACCATCACTATTATATATTCATGTGGCCGATGTTTCGCGGTTTCCATACTTAAGATTTACTTTAAATTGTTTCTGTTAAACTGTTAAGACGTATGCTGAATTTAATAAGATACTAAAAAGTTTTAACTAACTCTGAAAATCACGAATAACGAGAATTAAGTATTACTTATCTTGAACACAAATAATGAGGTTAATATGCCAAAAGGCTGACTAATACATTGTTAAGTCTTACTTGACTGAGATTAGGGCTTAATGACGGGACTAGGCTAGGCGGTGCCCTATATTAAGGAAGGGGTCGTCACAGTTGGTATCAAAGCCAACGTTCTCGATAAGTAAAACATAAACTTGAATAAAACACAAACTTTAGAAGTGGAAACTAGGTGATCCTTGCCCAAAAACCATTAGTTTGGAAGTGAGCGAAAATTATATGGGGATTTTTATGTGTACATGTTAATTTCTATATGTATATATATGCATTATTTATGTAGTAGCTGATAGCGAGTTCATTGTCAACGTGCAGACATCGATAGCGAACCCACAAGAGAACGGTGACACGGGTGCCAGCAGCAAACAGCCTCCCACTTTTGTTGAGGATTTACAGAGGTTGTATGACTAGGTTTCGGCTAAAGGACAGTAGTTAACCGACTTCATCATGATGATGACTGCACACTTTGCTCCACCAGCACGGGCACCGGCTCCCACTTCTTTACTATTATGCCTACACTACTACAGGTGCTAGAGCCTCTCACAACAATACCAATGCTTCAATAGAGAGACACTTTTTGTTGTGACAGAACTGACAGCAGAGACAGCTGAGGCAACACTGCCTCCCATTCCCACATCTTCTAGTACATCAGTTGAGGTCCATTTGGTCAAGGACTTAGTCAGACTCAAGCCAGCCTACTTTGACAGAGAAAGGAACTTCAAAAAGATTGAGAAATGGGTATCATCTCAAGAAAAGTTATAAAAGATATTGAAGATCGAGGATAAAATTCGAGCCTTGATCTTATAGTACACATTTCAGAGAGGCGCCGATGTTTGTTGGCATACAACGACAGCGACTAATGGGGACTTCAAGTCTTAGGAGGCATTCAAGAAGAAGCTCTATCAGTAGTAATTTTTGCCAATAGTGATTAAACGGTTAAGGAAAGATATCGTGAACTTGAAACTGGGACTTAATGAGCCTGACATGCAACATCGGGATATATACGATTATTTAAGGCAGATTGTTGGGCTTTAGTAAAGGATGACTCAGAGAATGTATATCACATCAGGGATGAACTAAGGCTAGATATCGGGTACCATGTGATCAGTACAAGCACTAGAACTTTAAGCGAGATCTACAAGGATGCACTCTCCCACGAGA
The DNA here is from genome assembly GCA_039657345.1 of Stephania japonica. NCBI lineage: Eukaryota > Viridiplantae > Streptophyta > Magnoliopsida > Ranunculales > Menispermaceae > Stephania > Stephania japonica. The sequence goes on from CM077562.1 coordinate 40,851,973, forward strand.
CCTACTACTTGAGCAAAGTTGCAATGGAACCGCCTTTGGGTCAGTGTTATCATCCGATCAGGTTGCAGAGTATAAGAGATTGAGACATAAGGGATGGGACTGAGGAAAAGAACGCCACACCACACACCGATTGTACCCTACGCATCATACTATGTCCCAACTTTGAGATCATGAGGCACACCTCCCATACCACCGCTAGTCAGACCAGCATTGAAACCATCCAATAAACTATTACTTTCGACACCACCAGCACCACGACAACAACAACAGGGTGGTCGAGCAGAAGCAAAGGTTGAGATGACTACCTACAACCAGTCATAACATACCCCCAGCAGGTTGAGAGGGACCCCACATGGTAGCACAACCAGATGCTGACACTATATGAGATCTCATCCAGAATATGATTTCCATTTGTAGTAGAGATTTACACTCATTATTTGATTTGGGTTCTACTGTTTCGTTTATTGTTGATTGCATGATAGGCATCCTCGGATTGACACTTGTTAGTGTTAGTGTGCATTTGATTTTAAGTACCCAACCCGAGGATAGATGTAACGACCCTCAATTTTTAACTTGTACAATGTGTCGCATCTTAAGACTGTAACCTGGACTCGTCGTGATGTAACGTACTTGTTCAAGCATCGAGAGTCGACACTGAGGTATATTTAATTCTTCTCTAATGTTCGTATTATTTATTTATACTCGCATGTGAAATTTAATTATCCAAATGTATTATTTCATTTTTTTATCACGTCAAATTTACAGGCAAGGTTCACCTAGGAAAATGCGTCAATACGGGTACCGAGCGAAATACGCCTATACAAAGTTTAGGAAATGATTTGTATAAATAACCAAGGTAATTATGAAAAAAAGTAATAATAAGTATTAAACCATAACCTAGGTAATTTGATCAAAATTTGACTACGGCATGTTTCGTGATGCATGCCGAAAGGCGAAACACCGAGTAGCGAATGTCAAAAAAGGATAGGATAAATGTGTGAGTGTCCTATTTGAGTCATTAAGTAAGTGTGGATGGCCTAATTAGGAGCCGTAGGATCTCCTCAAGATGTGTGTAGCTCACTTAATGAGATTTTAGTATAAATACTAACACTTAAGACATTTTGACCAAACTTTTCTCCAGCTTATCTTAAAAATCTGGAAATTGGGTGTAAGAGAGGGATTTCCTGGTGAATTCTTGGAGGATTTGGAGGTGTGGAATCAAGCTAAGAAGACCAACAAGGTGAGATCCCAGCTTTCCTTTCGATTTCCTTTCATTTGAGCTAAGTTTTGGGATTTTTAGTGAAAAAACAAATTTGACAAAACATGGTTCACTGATTTTGTGTTATTATGGTGTGTTTGTAGTATATTTCACCAAGTGTGGTGTATTTTGTGTTTAGTTTAGTTGGTGTTGATTAATTGATGAATTTTTGGGAAAGTTGGTGATTATTTTGATCTTTAATTTGATAATTTATGGTGTTATTTCGACTATTTTGTTGGTGTTGGAGGAGGCTACAACGTTGAGTGGACAAAATTTTTGTTCTAGAATTATATCGCAAGACGGAGGTAGCGCGCTAAGCAGTGAACATAACGTGCTACCTGTTCTGGCCACGATGGTGTTCTTCAACTGAAGAACACTAGTGTGCTAGGCCCCTCCCTAGCACGCTACGTGTTGCCTACAATTTTTTTTTGTAAAGTTTACATTAAGGGGTTGTTTTGGGACTTAGGTTATAACACCAATTTAAACACCCTTAAACTATCCTAAAACAAGTGGAATTGATTCTCGGGGATATAGGGACTCTAATACGATAGCCAAAAGTGAGTCGGGGTTGGGTCGAGGTATTTTTTTATTATTTTGGACCCTGCAACTAAAATTGAAAAGAAACTATAAAAAAGTTTAAAAGATACTAACACAACCAAAATTGACCGAAATGAATACTAGAGATCTAATGGACTAGAGACGGACGTTTGAGGTTCAACTTTGGAGACGTGTAGGAGACACAAGAGACGATCTTCACGACATTTAAGGTAAGTAAAACCAGTTAGGGAATGCATAATAATTCATTGTATATGGTTCTTTCTTGTTTCTCGATTATGAGATTTCCATTAGAATTCCTTCTTTATATTCTTATGTTGAGTGCCTAAGGCGTATGTGCGTCAGGAAGGTACTCCTAGGTCTGGTACTAGACGGGCAAACATGACCTTATTTGCAAGTTTGGTGCTTACCGGAACAAACATAACCTTACCCAAAATATTAAGTTAGTAGGTCAGTAGACATGGGCGAGTCATCCGGGGACATTGATGTCCCCACGCCATACCAAACATAGCTGCCGACTTGTAGAGTTACAGTTCTAGGAAATCGAGATGTGGCACCCCCTCTCAATGGATGGAACCACTTGGTTGCCTTTTTTATTTCTATGCACTTATTATCGATGTTATTTATTTTCTATTATATTTATCACGCATTTTACATTAATTATCTGTCTTTAAATTCTCGTATGATCCTTATACTGCCTTTTAAATTATTCATGAATTACTATTTAGATCCTTCGGGTTATTATTTTCTACTTTACAGTACTCACCATCTAGTTGGTGATGGTGGGAGCAAATCGGGCTCGAGACGAGCAAGGGCAAGGGGCCAGTGATTGGTGACTTCCTTTAAGAACTTTTGAAGCGGTTTCTTTTCTTGCTACTAGTTAGTTCTGCATTTTTGTTTTGTGATTATTGTATATATCTTGTTTTGATAACTCGTAGGGCATTTTGGGATTAAGTGATATAGGTTCATGTATTATCGCTCTTTCTTATTGTTTATCAACAAATATGCATGATTATCTATGTATTTACATGGTTCCACACTATAGGTTATCCGACTCTACTTTTCTGAGTTATTTAAATTTGCTAAAGTTTATTTCCACTACTTAATTATAAAGACTTGAATAAATAAATAACTCAATACTAAAACACTAAAATTATGAGAATATAGTGATTGGAGGCTCACTGGTCCTACGTTGACTTCATGAGGATTGACTCGGGGGCCTTGTAGCTCTGGGCCAAGTGGGGCCCAATTTGTGGGAATTGGGCCCGTCACAATAGAGTTTACCCTAACATATATACACGGGATGTCTAGTAGTGATAGATAGGCTAGAGATACCGCCAATTTCATAGTCATAATGTTCTTAGAGTTCGACACGTTATTAGGATGGACTGGCTAGCAGCGTAACACGCACAGAACAACTGCTTCAGCACGACAGTGATATTTCGATTCCAGGGCATCAAACTTGAACGTATAGAGGTAGCTCACCTAGGACCGTGGGACCAAAAGGTCGGCATGTGACTAGTGGGGAAATGGAGACTTTGGTTGCATTGCACAGCGTGGCAGAGAGTCAGGGATCTAGATTAGAGGATATTCCTGTTGTTTGCGAGTTTCAGACGTTTTCCCAAAGAATTTACCTATTTACCACTTTCACGAGAGATTGAGTTCATCGTCAACTTATTACAGGGCATTAGATCGATCTCGATACCTTCCTACCGTATGGCTCCAAGAGAGTTGAGGAGTCAATTTCAGGACTTAGGGAATAAGAGATTAATTACCCCTTTATGTCACCATAGGGAGCACCAGTTCTTTTTGTAAGGAAGAAATATGGTAGTTTGAAACTATGTATCGACTACAGTCAATTGGACAGGGCTGTAGTAAAAAATAAGTACCCACTTCCACGGATCGACAACTTGTCTAATTAAATGAGAGAAGCGTAGTTTTTCTCCAAGATAGACTAGAGATCAAGGTATCATCAGTGTAACGACCTGTTACTTGAAGCACGTGATTAGTGTTAATCCAAATCTTAATTAACCTAAGTTAGCCTCGTGATTAAGCCTAATTAGTTATGATTAGTGTGTCCATGGATTTTTGTGTCAGATTGTATTTGTATGGATTGTACTATTAATTATGGATGGAAATAATGAGGTTAATAAGCCTATAAATGAATAATTGGAAAATTAGGGGATGCTTAATACCATGTGTGGGTCACAGATAACAAACATGAAATGCGGTATAACGTTTACATTGAGTATGCTCGTTGGTGTGTACTACATGGTACTAGGCATAATGATAGGTGTATATATATACACATTGTGGAGTATATATATAAATATATATATATATATATGGAAATGGAAATGGAAATAATTTATAAATGATTAGACATTAGACACTGTGAATGAATCACAAGTAGACCCACGGGAGTTGCGAGTATGGTGTAAACCGAGTGGACTCGGTGGCGTGCACGAGGATCAAGAAATGATGGCCAAGTAAGGGTTGTGTAAATATATTGATATATATTACATTATATATAAATATACATATATATTATGTAAAAATTATGAACCGAAATGGATAAGTGTTGTTAGGCAATTAGGCAGCATGCTGTCCATTTTAGGCAACACGCTGGCCAATGGATTTAAATGGATAAATACCGAAGGATCCTCGAGATACACATTAAGGCAGTTAATTATTTAAATAATCACCACACCGTTTTACTCTTTCATTAAAATAAGAAACGTGGGAAGAGAGAGAGAGAATAGGAAGATGAGAGAGAGAGACAGGGGAGATGGAGAAGGAGATCAATGAAGTGATGGAAAGCTTGAGGGGGCCGAGACCAAACGTGATCGAGTTGAATGTTGTTGTTATGTTATCGTTGTTGGGTTCATTGTTGTTGGATTTGTAGTTTCAGTTGGGGTTGATGTGAGGATTGGTTAATCTTATGATCATACATGGATGTTGTAAGTCCTTGTATGAGGCCCTCTCTGAGATTGCAGGACGTTTGGATATCATTTGGGTCAAGTTTTATGAAGTCAAATGTGCTAGAGTAGTAGTCATGCAGTCGACCAGCACGCTTGGCACTGGCCCTAGCGTGCTAGCCGATTTGGGCACGACAGGGACTAGAGCAACTCGGCAGCACGCTGAGCACTGGCCCTAATGCGCAGACCAGTATGAACAGTGAATAAACTGTTTTAAGTTTAGTGGTTTAGTGTAAGCTATGGGTCTGGTTTATGAGTTCAAATTAGTATACATTGAACTCGAATTGATACCAATGGGTATGACATAGGAGTTCAGGCATTGGGAAACATGATGGAACCTCGAAAAGCTAGGGAAACCCTAGTAAAAACTTAGGAAAGCTCGGCACAAGTAAGTGGGAATCATGTTTTTCATCAATTATGCAATGTAAATTAGTACTATTAGAGCATGTAGTACTAGAGGCAGGGAATGGGTAATGTATTGTGACTTAACCATGTTTTAAATTGTTTTACAAGATGAAAATGGGTCCGGGAAAAGGTTCGGTGGGATATATCGACTTGGGGTTTGAATTCTATGTTGGAGTGGCTACACAGTATCGCGCCCCCATTGATCTGAATTATCCCAATTAATGCTTTCTTTTTGAGTTGGCGGCACATCAGTTATAGCCAATCAGATAATTAGTGATTGAATTGTTGATGATGTGGGAGTGCGACTGTAACGACCCTAAAATCTAACTTGTGCCACATGTCATTTTAGGTCGTACGTGGACCCCTTACCGTGATGCGTGTGTATAATTCTCAGTCGTCGACACTGAGGTATGTTATTTTTATTCAGTATTTGTATTAATTATCTATTTACCCGAATGTAAATTTTAATGTCTTAAAGTGTGAGCATTGATGTGGAGAAATGGGTTTAGCTCAGAGAAATGTGTACTACGGGCGATGGGGCGAATTGTGATAGGGTAATTAGATGGCCGGAGGACAAACATAATTAAAACAATGAAAAAATACAGCAAAATATAATAATTAAACGTGATATGATGAGTTCAATATGTTGATACGTTTGGGAGCACACAGCGGTGCGACTCCTAGTGCGGTCCGTGATCAAAAATGTTTAGAAAGCGTGTATTGATTAGAGTGCATGGAAGGAAGATTACAATGGTGTCACATGTTGTATTAGTTGAGTGGAGTAGGAGTGCCAGATTAGCAGTAGGTATGAGGGAGAACCATCATATGCGCCTTGGGATACGTGCAAAAAAGATATATATATATATATATATAAGCTTTTCTCTCTCCTCATTTCGAAAGTTTCCATTTCTTATCTTCTGAACGTAAGAACAAAAGCTTGAGGTTTTGGATTCCAACCGGATTCAAGCTCAGAACGACGCGAAGACACAACCAAACATGGAAACCAAGGTAATATTCCTACTCATCGTGAGGTTCTCTACATTTTGACAGGTGCTTTGCATGTTTTCGTCTTGGTATATTTGGACACCACTTTGGAGTTTCGATTTTTGAATATTTTGAAGGTTTATATGGATAGTTTGGGCAATGTGGAACACAACAATGCAGTTGTTTTGGGTGTTTAGATTTAATTGGTATTTTTGGGGAATTATTGTTGATTTTTTAGTTAATTTCCACACTGGGGTGCTGGTGAACTGTTTTAAATGATTTGAACATGGTTTTGGGTGTAAATGGACGTCCAGAGGAGTTTGGGAAAAGCTCGGAATGCAGTAAAACGAGCCAGGTGTCGAAAAATCCCTAATTATTGTACAGAAATTAACGTCGTGAGAGACGTGTGACGACCCCAAATCCCGAGGTCGCCCCGTGGTCAGCTACTTCCCTGGCTCAGCATCTGAAGCCTCCGCCCACGTCATTCATACTCATCGTTTGTCTGACGCCTTGCATTTCGTATCAATTTATTCAGTAGGTTACATATAGTTTTAGATTAAACAATGAGATTCAATTAAACTAGTCAACCTGTATAATGAAATTAAAGCGGAAGTCTTAATATTACCAAAAGAACATATAAGGTTTACTTATTCAACCTATAGTGGAAATCCCAGCAGTACTGTGCATATAGGCGATTAACTATAACAGTATATATACCAGTACAGGTATGAAGTACAGTCTTCTATCCCCAAAAGATAATGCAAAATATCAAAAGTATAACTATAACCAAACGTACCAGCAGGCCTCAGCGTAGGTAAGTCTGATGTAGTCGCCAAGAATCCCCTTACCTCTGCTAGTACTAGGATCTCTACTCAGCCATCACAAAAGGCAGATGACGAGCTCAGTAAGTAAAATCCCAAGGAAAACCACCGTGCATATTAATTTAAGAATGTAAATGATAGAGCCAATAAATAATGTTAAATAAACATGTGGAAAGAAAGAAAAATGCATAGAACTGCTCAAAGTTCATCGCATGAATATAACCACACAGATATACAAATAGGTGTGAACACAGCTACTAAAGTGTGTACTTAGTTACAAGAGCCCTGGTGCCCACGCCATTGTCCCTACAACTGAGTCCTAGCGGCATTAGCCCAGTGGGTTACATCGAACACGTGAACCGGTATTCAACTCGAGATGTAATCTACCGAGGTCGAGAACACGTGCTACACACTTAGCAAGCGACCACAACAACCGTCGGATACACAGACGGGAAAACTCGACCGCCCCAGTAATAATGGACTCACAGAATATTAAGAATTACAGCTCAATTGAATAAACAATAAGTAAATGCAATAGTGGTGTTCAATTGGGTTTTACGTACCTCAAACCGCACTCAATAATCCTGAAAACACCCCCCGATCCAACCCCCGACTAGTCCCCAACTCCAATTACAGTCCTATGACTCCTGAGATCTAATTCCAGGGTTTATTGATTAATTAAGTGGGTTTTAATCAATTAGGCTCGTTTTCATGTTATAACAATTTAAGGGTCTGGTATTAGCGCGCTAGGCTGGGTAATTAGCACTAATTGATATTTGTGCACTGTTCATGCACGAAGATCACCATCTTCCCCAGCGTGCCTAACATGTGACGGCCCCCAATTCACGAGGTCATCCCGTGACCTACGCCCTCCACTCGCAAGCCCAGCAGCACCTGTCACGTCACCGGACACATCATCACTACGCTACGTCCGCAGCTCTGTGAAGCGACGCTCCGTGTAACTAATCCTATTATATTAAGTTGTTTAGTTCTCCTAAACATCTAGTAGGTTAGTTAATTATAGCAGAAGCATTTAATTCGTATTTTATGAGAATTTTATTTAACCAAAATAGTTGAAAACCTGGAAATAAACACCATGTATATAACTGAGACAAAGAAAACAAAAATTCATGTACATGTGATAAAGTTCTAAAGTCCCCAAAACCCAGCAAAACAAAATGCACATATATACTAGGTAGTCAAAATACGAGCTGTTAGCAGCAACGGCCTCAGAGATAGTCGCCTAGTACCTCTTTTCCCTTGTTCTTGCTCGTACCAGAATCTGCGCTCAGTTGCCCAACACATACCGCAACGAGCCCAGTGAGTAAATTCCAAAGAGAAGTCTATACAATAATCATGAAAACCACAGTAACCTGCGAGACATGTGAATATGATCCTAGCAATAAGAATCATATTCCCATGGCTGGCTGCAGACAACATTCGCAATAAACTTATCGATCACACACAATAGAAATAAAAAAGCATTCGAATTATTCGGTTTAACCACGATATCAATTAAAACTAGATAGAGGTGTGACGGAGTCTAACAAAACTAGATCATACTTTGTAGATTCGGATGCCCCGGCTGAGCACATCAAGCCTAGACTACACCCGAACTACTAACGGTGACCAGAACCACATCACAAACCACCGGACACATGCACCCCACTACGCAAGTAGCTATTCACCGGTTGAGCCCAGTACATGCGCTACAATCTAGTTTGCTCAATTCCGTAATACAACCATCTCGATTAACCTCTGACCATGTGAACAAATCAAACACCGACCAACACATGATCACAGTGCATAAACATGACAATCCAATAAGTAACAAAATGATAAATGAATAACTGAATAACACTCATTTACATGGAAAAACTACGCATGCATTAAAGTGTAATATTCTCAAGGGTTTTATGCACCTGTAAACACGCACTCTGACTTCCCGGACCCGTCAATCTGACCCACCTAGCTCCCCGCTGTCCGAGTTAAGGTTCCCAGTCCCTGAAGTCCATTTATAGTGTTTATTGGTTAATTAAGTTGGTTGTCTATCAATTAGGTTCTATTTCACTTTTATAAATTTAGGGGTCTGTTATTAGCGCGCTAGTCAGGGGAATTAGCACGCTAATTGATCCTCGGCATTGTTCATCATCTTCCCCAGCGTAATTAGCGCGCTAATTAATTGCACGCTGGCCAGAATTTTCAGTAACGAATTCTGGGTTTCGAGGTTTTTCCAAACACCCAACGTAATTATCAACTCAATCACACCTCAATCGCATTAATTACATCATTAAAACACAGATTTAACACGACTAAATCCCAAAACCAGTGGATCAAACATGCATGTCCAAAAACTAAATTTTATCTAAATTACTCCAATTTCTCACAATTTCGATCCAATTCAATAGAATTAATCAACACAAATCTTCTAAACACCAAATCATTCAAAAACAGTTGTACATTCCTCAGAAAAATCCAAACTTCATTCCAAACCCAAACAGAACCCATTTTTTAGGAAAATTCAAAGCTTTAGGTGAATGGATTACCTGGATTGTGTTATTGGATGCCTAAATCTGGTCTCCAACCCTTGAATTCACCTCCTTATCACAAAATTTACTATCAAGACCCCAGATTTGTATATGATGAGAAAATTTTTGTTTGCATGTTGTCCATTAATCGGTTGATATTTATAATTGTGGTTTAAATCTGACGCACACACGCATGTCGAGGTTGATCGGACGGTTCCTGATCAATTAGTGTTACACAAATCCTGAACACCTTATACTAACACTAAATCCTTGATTTCCCCTATTGTGCATCTCAAGAATCATTCTATGTTTCCAGATTTTTCCTATCCATGCTATAGGATTTTAATTAAAAACTTTTGGCTCACATGCCTTAGACTTGACAACCAAATAATTCATAAAAATTCATATGTGAGGTCACATTATCTCTCAGCTACCCGACAACTCATGTCCCGTACCCCAGCTACTCTATACCCGGTACTGACTCCCAACACGCATTTCGGGACATATACCCGACTTGTGACCTTGCCCGATATCAACGTTCATACATGCGATGTTTATACACATAAACATAATTAATATACCCCACATCACAATACTAGGCATCAAACCATGCACAAATATCATAAATATAACCTAGGCTCCCACATCTGAGTCACCCAGTTGTCCACATAACGTCCAAATTACCCGTTAATCATCACTATTAACACTAATATTCGATTAAATTAATTTGGGTCGTTAAATAGCGCGTTAGTGTTCATATTACACAACCGTACCCTTTTCTTATTTTATGTTTTTAGTGACACCGTTTTATTAAAATAGTTCATTACTGAACATTGATAATAATAGTTTTTTTGTCGAATATTTTATTATTAACAGAAATTGGAAAGATTTTTTTTTCGAAAGAGCTTTAACTTTTGTTTCACTATATTGATTGGCACAAGTAAAAGTGAGTTATTGGCCCTTATCTAAGCGACTCAAGTTCAGCGTTTGAAATGAAAATGCCAATGTTAGGAGCTCTCCCCCACCTATACGATGCGCGACTCAGGGCGAGTGTGGAGTAGTTGGATAGTTCAAATATCGAGTGGTTTGGACTACAAATTAAGAATATTAAGGTAATCCTTAATTTATATTTACTATTTATAAGAATCATTAGCATATAGTATATTAATATTATACACTAACTAAAAAAAATAAGTTTCTTAATTTGTAGATACTTTTTTTAGGTTAATTTGAAAAATGCTTTTGTCCTATGAGTCATGTACATAGTAAGAACGTCAATCAAGTGGATAGTTGGATGGTTTAGTACATGGCAATATGAGTGTAAGATAACGTTTGAAGTATGAGTTCCAATGGGGCCAAATAAATTTCTTTCTTATAAAAAAAATGTACTTATAGTTGAAACAAAAAAATAGCGCTTCAAACAAAACAAAAAACTAGAGTAAGATTATTTATGTAGTATTGATTAGCAATTTTTAAGAAATAAATTGTAAAACATCTTAAAAATTGCAAAACATATTATATATATATATTCTTTTGTACAATTATATGCTTTGAAAAGATTTGAAAGTCTAATTTCACCAAATTTTCTTGAAACTCATCAATTTTAAGTTGTGGTTAAAAATTTATGGGCGAAATACTTAGTTAAGGACAAAACTTTAGTTTAATTTTAAAAATACTCTCCTGAAAATGAAAGGTAATAAAAAAATAATATCCAAAATCTCATTGTACCTTGCCCTAAAAAATGTAGAGAAAGCTTACGATTGAGAAAAGAAAATTATTGAGATGATCTAACTTATTTGAAATAAATAAATAAATAAAAGAAACTGCGAAATTCAACTAAGCCTACAACAACAACAACAAACAAACAAACCCAAATTACTTGGCTAGGCTACATTGATCAAACTTTTCCATTATGGTACAATTGATAGGGTGCTTTCCAATTTTTTAAATCACTCCTAATCAATGTGTCTCAAGTTATGATAGTTTCATAATAGAATAAGTTTATTGTATCATCGAATGTACAGTATGGTACCCTATTTATAGAATGGTACAGAACTAAATCAGTGGAGGCGTTACATAATCAGTGTAGACGTTACAGAATCCATAGAGGTGTTATACAATTCATATAGATGTTACACAATCAGTGTAGACGTTACAAAATCAATGTAGACGTTACAGAATATTAGTTTCTTAACATCCCCCCTCAAACTCAAGGTGGTGGCATCGGAACCACTTGAGTTTGCAAACGAATAAGATGAGGATACATAAAGTCAGCGACAATTCTGCGTGGGAGTCCAAATCGCGACGAACGAATGCAAATGATCATGGACAAAATCTTCAGATAGGTAGGCGGGACAAATAAATCTGCAACAGTGTTGCAACTAACTGGCATGACGGGCATCATGAACTACGTTTGACAACATACAGTACGCAGATAACGGGCGTGACAGGCATCATGGATTGCACTCGAATCAACAGACAGTGCACGAACGAAATAATGGAGTCCACGGAATGACTAATGGAGCTAAGTCGACGAAATGACTAAGGGAACAACATAATCGGCGGAACGACTAACGGAACAATATAGTCGACGAAACGACTAACAAAGCTGAGTCGGCGGAACGACTAATGAAACAACATAGTCGGCGGAATGACTAACGGGGCAACATAGTCAACGGAACGAATAATGGATCTGAGTCAGCGGAACGACTAACGGACAGCAGAGTCGATAGAATCAACGATAGGACAACGGAGCAGACGGATGGCAGAGTCGACATAGTCGACAACAGATCGACACCAGAGTCAACGGCAGGCAGGATAAGAAGTGGGGATCTTGAGATAGGCATATGGTTATGCGAGTTGGAAGGCATCAAATTTGTACGAACATGGTAGGCGGATTGGCTGATTGAGTGATGCAGAAGAGGCAAACGGACTAGTACAAAAGACAAACGTATGTGAAGACGCATAAGAGAAATAAGAGAAAATCAAAACAAGAGCATAATCGAACACACGAACAAGCAATAAGATGTTTCAAGGATCGGTCGTCGACTGACCTTAGATTAGAAACCAATCTCTGATACCATGATAGTTTCATAATAGAATAAGTTTATTGTATCATCGAATGTACAGTATGGTGCCCTATTTATAGAATGGTATATAACTAAATCAGTGGAGGCGTTACATAATCAGTGTAAACATTACAAAATTCGTGGAGGTGTTACACAATTAATATAGATGTTACACTATCAGTGTAGACGTTACAGAATCAATGTAGATGTTACAGAATATTAGTTTCTTAACAAGTTAGCTTCGGTCTACCCCAGCCTATATCGTTAAATTTCTTCAGTTTCTGGTTCCTAGCTAGTGGGAACATTTGTAGGTTGTTGTTAAAGGTGTCCAAATTACTGCAACTACCCTTCCCTTTCATTAGTGATATAAGTCTATTATCTTACAAGAATATAATTTCTCAAGTTAAACTAGAATTGTCCTTTAAAAAAAGGCAAAACCCATCTTTTGGTCCCTGAACTTTCAGATATTTCTGCTTTTGGTCCCTCAACTTTGAAAACAACACATTTGGTCCCTTAAGTTTTAAATTAATGAACATTTAGTCCTTCCATTATTTGGTCCGTTTAAATTGATGACGTGGCGAACCAAACTTGCCATGTGGGTAAGTGGACCGGCCACATGGCGCCACGTGGCCAGTTGTGGCATAAACCGGTGGTTCATGTGAACCAGAACCGGTTTTCTCTAAACCAACAACATAAACAATACCATAACATATAGCCCTAAAGCCCCATTTCCACTCTCTCCCTCACCTATCGTCTCTTCTTCATCGACCAGACCTCCCCGAAGCTGTCGTCGTCATTGCTCATTGACCCTCTCCCTCCCGAAGCTGTCGACCCTCATCTCCTCACTCTCGTCATCGCTCATCTATGCTCTCCCTCCCGAAGCTATCGTCCCTCATCTCCTCAACTCAAAACTGTACTGTCAACCCTCATCTCCTCAACTCGAAGCTGTCGACCCTCATCTCTGCTCTCCTTCGTCGTCCTCAGCTCGCCTCTCTGCAACTCGAAGCACGCCTCGTCTTCGTCCTTAGCTCTCCTTCGTCGAATCTCTGTCCACTCAAAAACCCTCACAAAGAAGACGTCAAGGTAGGAATTAAAAACTTATGTGATAATGGTACTTTTAGGATTTGAAGCTATAGAGAACAAAATAATGGTACTTTTAGGACTGTCCATTTAATTTATCTGCCTGAATTAAGTCATTAGTGAGAACTGCAAAACTAGGCAAAACCCATCTTGGCACAATGAGAAGGCTCTTCAAATTATGATCCTCCAGTTGAGCTACTGTTAGTACAACTAAAAAAAATGAAACTACTAATCTTTCAAGCTAAGCTTGACATTTTAAACTTTTACAGATAGCTTCAACTTTTGTTCTTCTATATCTTTTAGAACTGCAACAAAATTCATTTTATATATGTCGTCATTAGCGCCTAAAAAGGTTACCATTACACCACATAAGCAACATTATGAATACACCACACAAACACTTAGGAAGAACTAGAAACAATTATCAAACAAAGCCAAACAAAACAATTGAAACTTTTCAACAAAAGCGTCTGAAATAAATCAAAGAAGTCCCCCAAAGAAAGAAACCAATGTTGGTCATGAATTAAGTCATTAGTGAGAACTGCAAAATTACACTATTTAACTAAAAGACAGGCTTCATATGTATGCATCAGAATTTTTTTAATGAGGATTCACACATTTGAATAACAACGAAAGCTCCAGCTGAGCAAGTATTTTCTCCGTCCCTTTGCTTATTCATATTTCTTGACTATTACTTGTTTCATTCTATATTTCGCACAGTCGAAATCCTCTCCGTGCAGCCTTCTCTATATACCAAATGCCAACCATATCGTCAACATCATGCAACTCTAGTTCGTATTGTATTGGAGAATCGTTTTCTTCACATGCGGAACTCCGTCACAAACTTCCACATGCCACACGCATAGACAAGAAGTATATAATGCTAGAAAAGGAGGTGATGTGCCACTGTTCTAGGCCCTGAGTAGTGAAAATTTCCTGGACATGTGCTCATCCTGGTAGGAGGTTCTATGCTTGTGCTCATGGTCATCGTCGTGGGGTAAGATCGATTTAGTGGTTGTGTGAGTGAGGGTTTGACTTTGTCAATTGGGCGTTTGATTTGGCTCTTTGAGAGATTTTTCAATGATTACTAAGTACTTGTAAGAATTTTATATATCTTTGAATTGCTTTAAAGGTTCAATATGTTATTATCTTCATGTTGCATTGGTAATAAGTCATTATGTTTTTCCCCTCACTCTCAAAAATTGGATTGTGCAATTGTATGTTTATGATCTTCTCATAAAGTTACCCCTGCAAAAAAATTGAAAGGACAAAGCTAGGTACAACTTGATACGTTGCATTGTTTTTTGCCTTGTTTTTTTGATAAATAGGAGGCAGAACTCAGATATGTTGCATTCGTAACTATCTTCATTTCTTTAGGATACTTGTACTACTAATGTATATACCACCTTTCTTGTTAATCTAGTGTTCATCAAGTTAATTAAACCATGAACTTTAACAGTCATAATTTGATTTGGATACTCAAAACTTTGGAGTTTAATGAAATATTAATCTTCGTTTTTTTCCTTGTATTTGATCATGTATATAACCTCGCCTATTCAGGTTACAATGTCATCATTTTCCTCATTTGCATCATAATTATCGACATCAATAATTCAAAATTAGTTCACGATCATTCTAATGAAATATTGTAGTTTTCTTTTTATTGTGTTGTTGCAATGAGCTGCCATCCTCCTAGTTATTATGTTGTTATTAGACCTTGTTATTATTGATAATACAATAATTAATCTTAAGCAATATGTGCATTAACTTCTTTGTAATATGAAATTTTAGTATGGTCATCAAGTTTAATTTTGTTTGTTCCATATATTTTGTAGGGTTGTGACTACTTCTTGTGGATGGACGATAAATTCACAAATTATGTGTCTTGCATTTTAAATGATCTCATGGGTACCATTTCAAATTTATTGGAGGAAGGAACTAGCCATGTTGACGTGGATGAGGTCGTTAAGTTACGAGCAGAGAATAATTTATTAAGGTCAAAAATTGTGAAGCTGTATCAAGAACTTGAGGCATCCAATAGGCGATGTTTTGTATTAAAATTGATTGTACTAGGTGCAATTGGATGGCATATTTGGGTATTATTCCAAAAGTAATTACACTAGTTTAGTTGAATGTCAGAGTTTGAGCACTGTCTTGACTTAAGTTCTACTTGTATAATATCATGCAGTACTTATATTTACTAGTTTTTTTAACCCTCATATGTACTACTTTTTTTTTGAAAACCTTGTATGTGCTACTTTAATATATAAGTCTCATTGGATATGAGATTAATCGAGTTATATATATCTTACAACAAATAATGTCATAGTGATTGGATATGAGATTAATTGAGTTATATATACGCAAATTAAGAGTGATGGGAAATATAAATTTCAACCACTAGAATTTTTCAATTAAATATAAAGAGGCATCAGAGAAGTTAACAATTAAAAGCTAGAGAAGAAATCAAGTAAATGCCTAAAACATTTCTCCTCTTTTTAACTTGTGCCCTCCAGGAATGTATTTATGTTGATTTCAAAACATTTCAACATGAACATGTCATATAGAAGTTTGTGAACAATCAACACGACGAGATGACACTTAAGGATTCCATTTTGGTTTTGGAGTGAGTTTCAAAACCCTAGGTTGTGTACCATAATCAACACGACGAGATGGAAGACTTTGCGCCAGTGCTTCGGTAGATGTAGAAGTTTCAGTTGGGGGCACAACTTTGGCTTGCTTCCGTACTCCTCCATATAAATATCTTGGTTTCATGCCTAAGGTCTGCAAATTAGAAAAAAAAAAAAAAAAAAAAACCTCTCAGCATATATGAAAGCAAAAAAATAGGCAAATGTATGGAACAATACTACTATTTTGTCAAAAAAAAGGAAATATAGATAATAAAAGTATGCTTCCACTAAATTTGAGTTCACATTTACCTGCCATGTAACAACTCCATTCTTGGAGTAGCATACTCCAAATCCTTTACAGCCAGTGTGTGTAGCTGATTCTTTTGGATTCTTTCCAATTGTCTTTGAAGCACACATTAAATTGTCACTGTTTGATGCTTCTAGTCTTGTGCTTTTCTTCTTTGGCACTTGAACATGTTCATTCTGCGTTCATTTTGTTGACTCTGCATTTCCTTGAGAACTCTCACAATTGTTTTTTTGTTGAATTTCTTTCTTGCCATTGTCCTTCTGCTGAATTTTTTTCTTACCATTGTTCTTGTCTTGCTCATTTCCATTTTCGTCATTGGTCGTCTGTTCTTCATTCTCATTAGGTACACTCTGTAACAGATAATTTGGATGCCATTAAACATGAAACAACACAAGTCAAGTAGAAATAGGATAACAAGAATCGACATTAATTCACCTCAACTTCATCGGCTCTAAAAGGGCACGCATGTTTATTGTGGCCCTTTGATTTACAGTTTCGGCACCTCCCTTCCCTCAACAATTTGTTGTCCTTAACCTTCCGAGGTTCGTCTTTGTCTTTGCGTCGATTTTTTTTGGTCTCCTGAGCATTTTCTTGAATAGAGGTAGCTCAATTCTAATACTATTTGTCTGAGGCCAAAAGTTTTTCCCTTCAACTACTCCCATTATGTGCTTGTATGCCTTTAAGTATGTCTCTTTATGATACTAATGAGCCACAAAATCCTCGGGTGCCTTAGATTGATGGTAAATAGTACATATACTATGAGGGCAGGGAATTCCAGTCAAGTTCCACTCTCTGCATGAACATGTTCTTGCCTTCATGTCCACCTTGTGGTTTTCAACTCCCTCGTACATACTCAACACTTCATATTCATTGTCTCCATTCCATTATGTCATCCATTCAAAAGATTTTTCCTTATTTTTCTCCAATTTAGACACCACCCGAGGAGAGATATCAAAATGCCACTTGTTAGCCTCTTGTTTCTTCTTCACTAACCTTTTCATCACCTTGCGCCTTATATCCTCCAATATTGATATTATGGACTTGCTCCTTGCCTCTAGAATCCATCCATTGAATGTCTCGGCCAAGTTATTATCAACGACATCACAATTAACCTGTGTTTACATAAATACAAAGTATTCAAACAAATAGGTATTTATAAATATAATGGTTGTCATAAATAAGTAATGCATGCATTACATCACCTTTTCATTGAAATATGTCTTTGACCATTTCTCAACTTCATACCCCATTGCATCTTTCTCGCAACCAATGTCTAACTCTGCCAATCTACTTATTTTATCCTGTCATCATGATAACACATAAAGAGAACCTTTAGTTCCAAAACAAGAGAATTTAGTGAGCTAAGACATAAAGAGAACCTTTAGTTCCGAAATAGTTATAGCTCGAGCACAGTTCAAAAACGCAAGCTTTCTCTCTTCACCTCGCCATTTCTTCGCCCAATTGGCATAGACATGTCTCGCACACCTCCTATGCTCTGCTATCGGCACAATTGATTTTATTGCACTTTCTAAACCCTACAAAAATTTATAACTTGCACATGAGAAATAATAATATGCCTATAACATTAATTTGAAAATCAAGTAAACTAGAGCTATATGTTACTTTCTGCATGTCAGACATAATAGTAATGCCTTCGCCATCACCGAGTTGAATATCACATTGTATGCACCTAATGAACCAAGTCCAAGTTGTCGTGTTTTCAACTTGTACAACAGCCCATGCTATTGGAAACATTTGGTTGTTTCCATCTCTCCCAATTGCACATAAAAGTTGACCCTTGCATAGACCTTTCATGAAACAACCATCAAGTCCCACAATCTTGCGACATCCCTCGAGCCAACCTTTCTTACATGCTTCAAAGCATACATAGAATTTGGTAAAAGTTGGTCTATCACCCCCCTCATCCATACTAGACTTAACTATACATGTTGACCCGGGGTTTGAAGTGACGATGATTCTTACATAGTCATGCAACAAAGCGTACTCACGCGGGTAGTCACCAATCAATTCTGTGAGAATAATTTGTCTTGCTTTGGCCACAATGGAGAAACTGATATGCAACTTTATTTCTTTTTGGCATATGGTTGTCAACGCTTTCAATATAATGTTGGGTTGATTGTACACATGATCCTTAAGTTAGACAGCCAAATACTTATAATTGGCAAACCTCACTTTCTCCACTCTTTGACACTCGTGTTTGTGTTCATAGGACTTCACAGTTAGAGTCTCATCATTTCTTTCCATAGAGATTAAGATTTTCCATGGGCACCCTTCCTTGCACTTTGCTCTCAACCTCGTTTTATCATTCTTCACTAGTTTAATGCCAAGCCCCCTCTTTATGGCATATTTCTTTACAGCTTGTTGTGCCTCATCCATAGAGCTGAAAATCATCCCGATGCAGAAAACCGGAAGCTCGGCTTTAGTGTCGAACCGCACCCTAGGATTCTTCTTCCTTACAAACTCACTCTCATCATTAGAATCAACCTAACTGCAATATGACCCCATATCATCACTTTCAAAGTACTCACTCTCATTACCATCGCTATATTCTCCAATCAGAAAATCATTTACTGCACCAACAACTTCATAATCATTTACTAGTTCTCTAACCAAATTATCATTCCCCATGTCAATCTCGGTCCCTAGTAGTTCTCCCTCACAAACCTGCAACTCTCTCCCTTCAGCCTAACATTCTCCCCCTTGGCCTTGCAACTCTTCTTCATCCCCTAATAAACGTCGCCTATCTTGTCCATTATCATTTTCTCTCTTCTTGTTCTTCCCCCGTTTGTTTTGTGACTCCCTAACTTTTTTTCGAGCTTCCTGCAACTCTTCATCATCATCTGTCAACACCGGCACGTCAAAAAGTATGTCATTAAAAGTAGTATCCTCATATTCATAATCCTCAAGCATAAAATGATTGCTTTCATAAACATTAGTATCTTCATATGGGTCCTCTTGTGTCGTAAGAATCGCCTTTCCTTTGTGTTGCTCAACCCTACTTCCTTCGCCTACAGCTCTAACAAAAGGTTGATTTTGCTCTTCACCACTAACAACAGTTGTGCCCCTTACATGTTCAATAAAAAAAATCTAGCAAATCCCCATTGCTTTTCCCCTTACAAGTATTTAAAACACCAACGTCGTCTTTCACTGCAACAAAGTCTTTCTTAGCACAATGAAAATAGTACAACAACCTGATGGTAGTGTAGCCCAACTCCTTCACGTAAGACATAACATTTGGATAAGACAAAAGGTCAGCATCAAAATAGGGACTGATGACTTTCTTTTTCCCATTAATACATCGATCACCTCTAAACTCGCCCCCATAAGATATAACCAACCTCAATCTCTCAACCATTCCTTACCTGCCCGCATTGGAATGACCAAAAAAGTAAAAACACAGTTATTCATTAAAAGTACATGTCATTTGTCAGCCAATAGGGACCAATACAAAGGAATATAATCATTATCATAATCATAAAAAAGACAATGCATATCCACACTGAATAAGCAAGCAAGCAAATTGACATAATAAAGTCCTTGAACAGTGTGAATGCAACCTCATTGAATCACACCAACAAAATTATTAAAAAACCATAATACATGTACTCAAAGTTGGGGACCACAAACAATAAAAATCTCAAATCAAAATATATTTTGATTCAATAATGCGGCTATCTTACAACAATTTGAAATCACTGGCACGTACACTTGAGCTCCACACTTACCCATTAGGAAAACATAAATTACTTTAAACTAGGAAAACAAGTACATCCATTAGAAATCTTACAAATTTAAAGGGCAGTGGTCTTTTACACCACTTCGTAAAGAGAAAGAGATGGAGTGAAACCTGAGGAGTGGACTGAGCTTCGACGAAGCAAGTAATTTGCAGTCTCTAGAATGGTTGTAATTTACAAAATTTTCAATATAGAATGAAGCAAGTAATAGTCAAGAAATATGAATAAGCAAAGGGACGGAGAAAATACTTACTCAGCTAGAGCTTTCGCTATTATTCAAATGTGTGAATCCACATTAAAAAAATTCTGATGCATACATATGAAGCCTGTCATTTAGTTAAATAGTGTAATTTTGCAGTTCCAACTAATAAATTAATTCATGATCAACATTGGTTTCTTTCTTTAGGGGACTTCTTTGATTTATTTCAGACGCTTTTGTTGAAAAGTTTCAATTGTTTTGTTTGGCTTTGTTTGATAATTGTTTCTAGTTCTTCCTAAGTGTTTGTGTGGTGTATTCATAATGTTGCTTATATGGTGTAATGGTAACCTTTTTAGGCACTAATGACGACATATATAAAATGAATCTTGTTGCAGTTCTAAAAGATATGGAAGAACAGAAGTTGAAGCTATCTGTAAAAGTTCAAAATGTCAAGCTTAGCTTGAAAGATTAGTAGTTTCATTTTTTTTTTCAGTTGTACTAATAGTAGCCCTGTTGGAGGAGCATAATTTGAAGAGCCTTCTCACTGTGCCAAGATGGGTTTTGCCTAATTTTGCAGTTCTCACTAATGAATTAATTCATGTAGATAAATTAAATGGACAGTCCTAAAAGTACCATTATTTTGTTCTCTATAGCTTCAAATCCTAAAAGTACCATTATCACATAAGTTTTTAATTCCTACCTTGACGTCTTCTCTGTGAGGGTTTTTGAGTGGATAGAGCTTCGACGAAGGAGAGCTAAGGACGATGACGAGGCGAGCTTCGAGTTGCAGAGAGGCGAGCTGAGGACGACGAAGGAGAACAGAGATGAGGGTCGACAGCTTCGAGTTGATGAGATGAGGGTCGACAGCACAGCTTCGAGTTGAGGAGATGAGGGACGATAGCTTCGGGAGGGAGAGCAGAGATGAGTGATGACGAGAGTGAGGAGATGAGGGTCGACAGCTCCGGGAGGGAGAGGGTCGATGAGCGATGACGACGACGGCTTCGGGGAGGGTTTGGTCGCTGAAGAAGAGACGATAGGTAAGGGAGAGAGTGGAAATGGGGCTTTAGGGCTATATGTTATGGTATTGTTTATGTTGTTGGTTTAGAGAAAATCAGTTCTGGTTCACATGAACCATCGGTTTATGTCACAACTGGCCACGTGGCGCCACGTGGCCGATCCACTTACCCACATGACAAGTTTGGTTTGTCACGTCATCAATTTAAACAAACCAAATAACGGAAGGACTAAATGTTCACTAATTTAAAACTTGAGGGACCAAATGTGTTGTTTTCAAAGTTGAGGGACCAAAAGCAGAAATATCTGAAAGTTCAGAGACCAAAAGATGGGTTTTGCCTTAAAAAAAAAACTAGATTAACTCAAATATTGTTTTCAATAAACTTTTTTAAGTAAATGCCAAAGAAAAATATTGTAGTAGTTAGGGACGAGAAGGGTCTGGGCGGGCGAGAGCAAACTCCGGCCAGCTCGTCAAATAATACATGCAAGTCCATGCCTCAGCTTGTCATGCATTGCGCAACTGGCCTAGCCCGCATTGGTCTTTACTTGGGCCTTAGTGAACGTGGGCCGTGACCTTGGACTTGCCCTGTCTTTTCCTTGGGCCTTGGCGAAAGTCAATACCTATACATGCTTCATCAGTCGTCACTGTCTATGTCCACCGAACCCCAAGGCTAAGGCACTGCTTCATGTCTTCGCCAAGTCTCTTCATAAGGAAAATGCTAGAACGCACCTCTACAACTCACACCCTTATTCAACTGTGCTTTGATTCTCAAGATGCGTAAATTCGCATCTTGAGATGAATACAGACGGTTAAATAAGGGATGTGCGTTGAGATATGAGTTTTAGAAGTATCATTCTAGCATCATCCCTTCAATAATGTTTAACTAGAAGGGATCTAGTAACTAAAGACCACAACTACAATGACCTATCTATATAAGTTAGCCTAATCCATATTTTTCTATATTAAAGGCCTGCATTTGTTCACCTTTACTATTCTCATGTCCATACATAATCTTTGGACATCAATCATTGTACCTCATCTGAAAAAAAAAAAAAAAAAAAAAAAGATATAAATATCAGAGATCTTGTTTAATACTATAATTTAATAATCTATTATAGGACTAGTTTTTTTTTTTTTTGTCAAATATTATACTACTAGTTAACAGGGATAAATGAGGACTTCGACAAAAAAAAAAAAAAAAAAAATGATAAATGAGATTAGAGATTAATATTGTGATAGATTTGTCCAAAACGTGCGTGCGTACATGTTCCCCAAAACTTGGACTGTTCGGTCAAGATGTTGCTCTCACGACTCACAAGTGTCCACGTCGACCATCAGTACTGGTGGATGATATTACTATACTGCACCTATTTCCTTTGTCTATTCAACTGTCCCTGTCACCGAAGCTTCTCTTCACGTTTTTTTGGCAGTAGTCAACTAATCATCTGGGTGAGACACTTTTGATACATTCATTTTCTACAAAGTTAAAACGACCCTCCGATCTAAATCGAGATGTGTGGGAAACATTTGAAACTTCAAAGTTTGCTCAATGGAAGTCAACAGCACTGTACTCCATCACCATTAATTATTCCAATTAATCAGTATTTTGTTCTTTTAGCAATTAATAAAGTAAATAAATATATCAAAAAGAAAATAAAGTAGATAGTTAAATAAAAAAAAATGTTAGAGTTACCCACATTTTGCATTGACTTTTTTAGATATTATCTATTTTCACCTCATGCGCATCTCGAGGTAGGTGTCAAATATAAATTACTTTAACAGGTCTTTTAAGTAAATTATTAAAGAGATAGTGATTGCTCTCAATCATTTAAATTTTGTTGTATTGCTTTAAAAAAAACAAAAAAAAAAGTTTTTGTTGGCCACTACTATTGAGAGCCACTTTATAAAAATTTACGGTCTGACAAAGCCATTTTGGAATACACATCCAAGAAATATTTTTTTCTTATTCAGTGGTTTATAATTTAAACACTTAATTCGAAAGATCAAGTATTTTTTTAAGAAGTAGAAAATATCAAGTATTTAAAGATCAACAATTAATTTGTTCAAAGCTAGAGGTTAGTGCCGTTTTTTTTTTTATGAGATGATGTTTTACTATAGTTTTTTTCTTAAATCAAAATTTGGATGTTCCTAAAAGTGTTTTGACAAAAAAAATAAATAAATAAATAAAGAATCAAAGGATTGAAAGGTATGATCCATTTAATCTACTAGTCCAACCCCAAGTAATTTGAAAATTTATGCTGTTATTGATTTGATTATATCCTCACTCAAAGGTGTGTTTAGGGTGCGGGATAGCAGTGCGATTACCCCAAGCCTCCACCCAAAAGAAAAACCTTTTTTCAGTCTTAAACAATTCAATATTCAAACTATATAGACTACTCCTACATGAACTAGTGTGGGTATATAAGTTTATAAACAAAAATAGATTTTTAAGTTTGCTTTAGGCCCACTAAAAAGGCCCACGTGTTTGTTAACAAAAGAAAAGAAAAAGAGAACCACCATGTTGCAGCTTTTCTTTATTTGACTTCAAAAGGAGTTGAACTCATTACCTCTCCCAAACCTTGCCTTTTGACTAATGTGAGTTTTGATTGATGATCATACGTATAAGGATACGAATCAAGATTATGAGTACCTGTTAGGGAAACATGGTATTGGATCGAACCACTATGAGAACACCGCATGAATTAAGTCATAGGTGTTACCAGGGTCGGTACTGACATTTTTGGAGCCTAGGGCGGTACGAGAAATGGGGGCCTTTTTATTTGATTTGTTGTCTATCAAAAAAAATTGATTCGTTAAATTATTTTTAATATGCTTATGCTATTAAAATATATGTATCAAATAAATTATTTTTATATTATGTATAATGTTAATCTTTTATGGGTAATATATCACTATAATCAAGACAATAATTAATTTCTGAAAAAAATATTAGTTTTATTAATTTCTTACAATTGTCGAAACTGTCGGATTTTGTAGTTTGGCTCGGTTATTTGCAAATCACATTTTACTATAGGCAAACCAGTTTTTATTTTTTTTCCAAAATGCCCTTGACCTTGTGCACCCCTATTCCCAACAACGTAAAGAAGAAGTAGAAAACACTCGAGCCCTAGGTCAATCTTCGTATTTACCCCACGTATTGGTTCATCTTCACATCAACTCGGTCGATCTTCGCGTCACCTCTATTTATCTTCGCTGTAACGACCCAAATTAATTTAATCAGGATTAGTGTTAATCACGTGGATTAACTAGTTTATTCAAGCGTTACGTGGACAGTTGGGTGACTTAGATGTGGAACCCATGTTATATTTTTGATATTTGTGCATGGTGTGATGCCTAGTATTGCGATGTTGAGTGTATTAATTATTATTATGTATATAAACATCGCATGTGTGAATGTTGATATCGGGCAAGGCTACCAGTCGGGTATATGTCCCGAAGTGCGTATCGAGGACCGGGTACCGAGTACCGGATAGCCGAGGTACGTGACATGGGTTGCAGGGTAGCTAAAAGCTAGTGTGACCTCACATATGATTTTTATGAATTATTTGGTGGCCTAGCCCAAGGTGTGTGAGCCAAATCAAATTCATTAATTGAATTCCTAAGGTTGTAGCTAGGAAAATCACGGTACATAGGATGATCCTCGAGATGTACAACAGGGTAAAACAAGGCAAGTGATGTCATGATAAGGTATCCAGAAGTTAGGTGACACAAGCTGATTAGGAAACTATTAGATTGTCCTCGGGATGCGTCCACACATCAGATTAGAACAAATGGTATAAATACCAACGATGAGTGCTCAACATGCATAACAAACCATTCTCAACAAAAATTTGAGGCTCTGTGAGAAAAAGTTTATACTGGAGAGGACGAATTCATGCTTTGGAGAGTGATCTTGGGCATCCAACAATCGAATTTAAGGTAATCCAATTCTCATTTTTCATGAATTTCATTAAAATGGGTGTTGTGGTGATCTCGGGTTTTGGAGTGATTTTACTGATTTTGAGGTTATTTAGAGGTTGTTAAGGTCTCTTATGATAAAATATATTGGTTTTACTCGGATTTGTGAGGATTAGTGACCAATTTGAGGATTTCGTGTTTATGGACATGCATGTTTAGATCCCCTGTTTTCGGTTTAAACTCATGTTTAATTGGTGTTCGATTGATGGATTTTGTGCGTTTGGAGGTGTGTAAGTGTTAGGAATGCTTCCGGGGGTTTAGAAACCTAGAAAAATCCAGAATTCATTTCTGGAATTATGGGCAGAACGCACCCAGCATGCTGGGTGATGAACACCAGTGCGCTAGGCAGACTGGAGAAGACGATGAACAGTAACGCTATGAATCGCCCAGTGCATTGGGGACCAAAGACTGAAATTTTCCAACAAGTTGTCTACGAGAGTTTAGGCCTAATTAACATAAAAAAACCCACTTAATTGCTAAAAACTTCATAAATGACTATAAGGACTAGAGGACCATAACTCGGACACCGAGGAGCTAGGTGGGTTCGGGAAGTTGGAGTGCATGTGTTACAGGTGCGTAAAACCCTTGAGAATGTTACACTTTAATTCATGCGTGGTTTGTCTTGGTTAAGCTAGTATTAATTTATTTATTTATCATTTTGTTTACTTATTTGGTTGACATGCATATGCACTGTGATCATGTGTTGGTCAGTGTTTGATTTGTTCACATAGTCGGAGATTAATCAAGATGGTCGTGGTACGGAATTGAGCATACTAGATTGTAACGCGTGTACTTGGCGCGGCCGGTGAATAGCTACCGAGTAGCAGGGTGCACGTGTTTGGTGGGTTGTGATGTGTCACAGTCACCGTTAGTGGTTCGGGTGTGGTATAGGCTTAATGTGCTCAACCGGGGCATCCGAGTCTACGAAGTATGATCTAGCTTTGTTAAACTCCGTCACACCTCTATCTAGTTTTTAATTGATATCGTTGGTTGAACCGGATTGCTTGAATGATGTTTTGTACTCACTGTGTGTGATCGATATGTTTTGTTGTGAATATTGTTTACTGCCAGCCATGGGAATATGATTCCTGTTTCCAAGGTCATATTCACATGTCTCGCAGGTTATTATTGTTTTTCATGGCTATAGTGTAGATTTCTCTTGAGAATTTACTCACTGGGCTCGTTGTTGTATGTGTTAGGCAATTGAGCGCAAATCCTAGTATGAGCAAGAGCAAGGGAAAAGAAGTACTAGGCGACTATCTCTGAGGTCGTTGCTGCTGACAGTTCGTGTTTTGACTACCTAGTATGAATATTTTATTTTGCTGGGTTTTAGGAACTTTAGAACTCTGTCACATGTATATGGATTATTGTATATTTCGTCTCAGTTATATACATGGTGTTTATTTCTAGGTTTTCCACTACTTAGGTTTAATGAATTCTCATAATATATGCATTAAAGACTTCTGCTATTATTATTAACTAACCTGCTAGATGTGTAAGAGAATTAAACAATTTAGTATAGTAGGATTAGTTAAACGGAGCGTCACTTCACAAAGCTATAGACGTGGCAGTATTGATGACGTGTTCGGTTACGTGACAGACGTTGTTGGGCTTGCGGGCGGAGGGCGTGGGTCGCGGGATGATCTCGAAAATTGGGGCCGTCACATTTGCTCTTACTCTAGGTCTTGCTTTGTCTTGCTTCCAGGCAGCCGCCACACAATCAACAACTAAACATGGTCGATTTAGGGTTGTTGACATTAATATGGATGTGTTATCAATTTTTTTTACTGTTTTTGAACAATTTTGGTAGTTGTGTATGAGTTTGTAGCTGTTTTTGATCTAATATGTTGGTCCATTTGTGCGTTGTTGATGGTTGACTCTTAATCAGTGACATATGAGTGATTGACAATACACTATTCGGTTGAAGGTGACCGAACAATGCATGTTAATCAGTTTTTGATGACCGAACCACATTGTAGTGTTCAAAACTTGGTTTGAACAAATGTTTGTTCAATCACCTATGACCAAACATGCATGTTTCAACTTCGACAAACTGAACACAAGCCATTTGTTCGACCCTGCGAGGCTGAACCAGAGGCGAAATCTTTGGTTTGAACACGAAAAAAAATATAAAAATTGAATAAAAACTTATGAAATACCTCTCTATCTTTCACATTCGTATCTCCTACACATTCATCCTATATTTTTATAGTAAATAGCCACAAACAATGCCCTATCAAGACAAAAAAAAAATTGTTCAAACCTTATAAAATGTATTCAAAACAGTGTAGAAACATGATTTTTCAGCAAGAAACATGAATAAATCAACTTTTATGGTGGTAGCTAGTGGGCTCCAAAATCGCAAGTTCTCATCGCTGGTGGTTGGAAGGGATTATCTGAGTCGAATGTGGTGTTTGTGTGGGGGTGCACAACGTGAGAAGGAAGAAGGGCATTTTTGGAAAAGGAGTGAAAAAAAAGTATTTTGCCCATAGTAAAATGTAGTTTGCATATAGACGGGTCATTTATTACTTGCCTATAAGCTATAAATAGAGAGATTCAGAAAAGAAAAAGTTAGGTAATTAATTTTAATGGGAGAGATGGGTATTTCCAAGAAAGAGAGTTATGTAAGTAGGGGCCCACAATGCCACATAATAAGCAGATGACAATAGCCACTAGCCAGATGCATATTACTAATATAAATCTCCTTTTTTTTGGGGTCTATCTTAGAGGTGGGGCCTGGGCGGTCGCTAGCCTCACTTACCCCCAAAACTGGCCCTGGGTGTTACTCATGATAGTTATACAATTTATTTTTCTGATTTGAGATTACCAGAGACTTCAACATTACAATCATAGTGACTTGACACAATCAAAAGTTGTCTTTAATCGGATAATTATAAAGGTTGTGATTGATTACTATATGAATAATTTGTGAAGGTGTGTAATTGAGATATAATTTGTCCCTCTTGTATAGAAAGAGATATTTGTGATCTCTCGATATGTTAGACTGATAATGACTAAGTCCATGTGAATTGATGTGATCAATGTCACTTAGATGTTTTCAATTTATTTAGATATCGAGACTGGTACGATTAAATATTAAGGGTGACTTTTTCTGTGCCTTATGTTTGATCAAAGGATATTGTATGACAAAATGATATGATATACAATATTGATTAGATTGTATCGATTTTGATCTTTGTGCAACTTGGGTAGTCACAATGCCTTGTTAGAGGTCGATTATGATTTGTGTACTAAAATGGTTTTGGTTCACTTCCAATGTTGTATGAACCTACTGAGTCACAAAAAAAAAATGGTTTTGCGGGATTTTAAATGACTCGGAACAACGAATTTTAAATAATAAAACTCATAACATAAAAGTTCATGTGATGTGACATGTTAATACCTCTTTAAGTAGGGGTATAATGGTAATTTACTTGACTGACTTTATATAAGGGTTGTATAAATAGGCATGTTAAGTGAATTCACAATACGGGTGAAAATAGGCTTGAAATCTAATTTTCGTTTTTGAGAAAAATGAGTTAGGTTTTCCAGTCGTTCTTGAGTTTAGGGATAGTAGAAAATTGTTTTGTGTTCCCTCACGAGATAGCACTCGGAATCTCGGTCGTCGTTTGTGTGTGGATTTCTAATAGAGGGCGTTCATCTCTAGCAGCGTCTTATTAATCGATTAACAAAAAGAAGGAAACTTGCGCTTGATGTACGATTTAGGTTCGTTAATCAGTTTAATGGAACTCGAATTTGATCCTATTGAGGTTTTTGGAATAAAAATTTAAAAAATTTTGTTGCGTTTTGAACCCAAAAACCCAACAAGTGGAACAATACAACTATCTAATCCCTTGCATGGACCAAAAATTTTTTTTTCTCTTAATTCTATTTCATTTTTTTGAGCAATTATTTTTTTTTACAAGAAAGAAAGAATTTTGCCCCTGGTGTTTTCCACTGGAGTTTGAACAGAATTTTGCCCCTGGTGTTTCCCACTGGAGTTTTGAACCTAAAACTTTTTACTTTCAAATCTCATACCAATCCATTGAGCCAACCAATTGATTGGTTTGAACAACTATTTTTTTAATCATTTACCATTACAAACTCGTGAAAAGTAATTTCAAACTTACTGATGTTTAGAGAGATATTTAACTAGCCATAGTAGACCCATGTTACTTAGGTGGCTTATAATAAACTTGTAAAAGCCTAAAGGCTCTAAAAAAAGCCTAAAGGAGCTTAATGGGTCCGATAGACTCGCATAACTGTGATCCATAGACTTTGATTAAATATTAACTAAACATCTAACATTACTTTTGCATTCCACAATACCTAAACCTTGTTGGTCTTAGTAGAAATACTAGACCGTGGACACCTCAACTTATTATATTTCTAATACACTATTCTAACTATCTTTCTTCTAGACCTTGAACTCGAGTTCGAGTCCTGAGAATGAAAACGACAACATTGGGAGCTCCCCCCATCTATACAATGCACTGCTCTTGGACAAATTTGGAGTTGTCGAATATTTCGAATACCCTTTTTTATTATTATTTTTTTTTATGTTTCTAACAACTTGTAATTAAATCCGTCAAATTATAACATACCCTTCTCACCCTTATAATTGCAACCTGAAGGTGCCACTACTGTTACCACCCCAATAAGCTGGATACGAGCATGCTGGGCTGGGCAGCATGATAACTCAGCAGATGATCGAGTCTCGGTGGACTCGGGAGGTTTCGGTGAACTCCAAAGTCGGATTGGGGTTTAGTACATGGCTCGGGCCTAAGTGGGCTTGGCTCGGCACGGGCAAGGCTGGGCAAGGCCAGGGCAAGGCTTGGCAAGGCCAGGCCAAGGCAAGGCGCGGGCAAGGCAAGGCCAGGCCAGGCCAAGGCAAGGCCAGGCCAGGCCAAGGCAAGGTTGGCCAAGGCGAGGCCAGGCTTGGCAAGGCTTGGGCAAAGCTGGGCAAGACCAGGGCAAGGCTGGGCAAGGCCAGGGCAAGGCTTGGCAAGGCCAGGCCAAGGCAAGGCGCGGGCAAGACAAGGCCAGGCCAGGCCAAGGCAAGGTAAGACCAGGCCAAGGCAAGGCAAGGCAAGGCAGGCCAAAGCAAGGCACGGGCAAGGCCAAACCAAGGCACGAACAAGGTTGGGCAAGGCAAAACAGCCAAGGCCAAGGCATGGCCTTGGCACAACAGTTGACTTTCCTTGACTCGGGCATTGACCCTGGTCAAAGTACGCTTGGTCTCATTTTGGGATGTTTCCTTTTGGAGCTGTGGAAACGGCTTAACATCTACTATAAGGGGAGGTGGGCTCTCTCCTAGGGGTGGCATGGGCAACAGTGACAAGCAAAGCCCTCGTGCACGCCTTGGGCACCATGCCAAGGCGAAGACCCACGGACCATGGTCCGGCCACCCCGAGCCGGTGGGACTCGACCACGAGCCCCGGCTAGCACCCAACGTGCCTGGACACGGCCAGGCACCACGAGACGCAGTCCCTGTCCCGTAGAGAAGCATGAACCACGTCCCTTGAAATGTGGAAGACCAAGTCGAGGTAGTTGGGGAACTACCTTGGTCATGGCTGGGCCATGACCAAGCCACGTCCAGGCATGACCCGAATGCATGGAGAATGTGCAAACTGACCCTGTAATGGAGGTGGTTACGGAACCGGGTGGCAAGAAGAGGAACAAGGCGTTCAAGAATCGCCTTGACCACTAAGAGAGTGGTGATTTACCAGGTCTATGGATTGATGTATGATGGACATGTGTCCCAGTCGGTTATGTAACTACCTAATGGCTAGGCTATAAAGCCATGGGCTTTGAGCTTGGGGAAGCATAGAGTTCCACAGTTGTAAATCCAATTGAGAGCTAGTAAACGTTTCCTTGTTGCCTATTGCTTGCTGTCCCTTTAATTTGAGTGTTGGCGTGCTGAACTAAGGTGGCCCTTAGGCACCGCAGGTTCAATCGAGAGAAAATTTTCCTAGTGAAAAACCCCTCTTTCATTGGCCCTGTGACAATTGGTATCAGAGCCTCGTTTGGAGACAATGGCGACCCGAGCAGCAAGCGATCTAGGTGAGAGGGTGTCTCACCTAGAGCATGTGATAGCAACGATGGCCACTCCGGCGGAATTGGCGGAGTCTTCAACTACGTCCCGACGTATTGAAGCCTTGGAAATGTTGGTGGCTTCCTTGGTGACTAGGGGAGAGTCACAAGAGGCCATGATTGCTATGTGGGAATCAAGGTTTGAAGAGCTTGTAGCGGATGTGCGGTCGGTGGGAGAACTTACCACCGAAACAGCCTCGACAATGGCTGTGGAGGTGATCTTACTCAAGCGAGCTGTGGGCGGAACCTCGGAGGGTGCTGTTGCGGTAAAGCCCCGAACAAAGGTGCCGGAACCAAAGAAATTCTCTGGCAAGCGGAGTGCAAAGGAGCTTGAGAATTTCATTTGGGACATGGAGCAGTACTTTGCTACTGTTGGCAAGGAGGAGAATCAGAAGGTCATCTTGACCCCGATGTACCTTGAAGGTGATGCGAAACTTTGGTGGAGAACCGGGGTGGATGATGATGCGGGCATGGGGAGGCCCAAAATTGTAGATTGGGAGGTGCTCAAGAGGGAATTGAAGGATCAATTCCTTCCTACCAATGCGGCTTGGCAAGCGCGGGAGGCCTTGCGCAAGCTCAAACAGACGGGATCGGTGCGTGACTATGTGAAGGAGTTTTCCTCCCTCCTACTTGGACATCAAAAACATGTCGGAGGAGGACAAACTTTTCAATTTCACCACGGGATTGCGTCTTGGGCTCAAGCTCGAGACTAAGGAGGCAAGGAGTGAAGGACTTTGCGTGGTGCAGTGCGCCGATGATAGTCTTGTGGACTTCAAGACTAGTTCCTCCCCGAGCGAAGGGAAGAACAAGGAGAAGAAGCCATTCAAGAACCACCAGAAGAAGGGCGAGAAGAAGCCCTTTCCTCCTAAGCCGGCGAGCTCGAAACCAACACCTAAAGCAGACCCGAAGCCCTCATCAAGTTCTGCAGGTAAGGGCTGTTTTATTTGTAATGGCCCTCACAGGGCACGAGACTGCCCAAAGAAGGAGAAACTTTCGGCCTTGATCGCGGAGGATGATGGCCAGCCCCGAATGAACCCATTACAGCTGCTGAATGCAATTCAGCAAGCCAAGACGAGCCCTTCGGAGGGGCTAATGTACGTGGATGCTGAGGTGAATCGAGACGAGTCTTGGCGATGGTGGATTCGGGAGCTACTCACTCATTCGTGGCCAGACCATATGGTGGGAAAGTTGGGACTGGATCTCGTTGAGAACTCCAGTCGAATGAAGGCAGTGAATTCAGAGGCTAAGCGAATTCAAGGTATGGCCACTGATGTGACTTTGAAGGTTGGGTCTTGGGAGGGAAAGATCAACCTAATGGCGGTTCCCTTGGATGATTTCGATGTCATCCTAGGGAATGACTTTTTGCACCTGGGGAGCATTGCCTTGATGCCGTTCTTAAAAGGATTGTTCGTGATGAACAAGTCCCACCCTTGTTTTGTCCCCTGCGACTAACACAATTGCGGGAAAGGAGAAGACGAAGCTATCCCATCTTTCACCATTCGGGTGAAAGATGGTGAGGAAGGAGAACCCACATTCCTAACAGCCTTGGTGGAGACCAAGGCAAGAACGACATCAAAAATCCCCGATGTAGTCGTTGAGATCTTGGAGGACTTCGGAGATGTGATGCGCGAGAATTGCCAAAGCAATTACCCCCAAAAAGGAAATTGACCATGAGATTGAGTGATCCCTCGGCTCAAAACCCCAAAGACAAGCCCCGTACTGAGAATGGCTCCAAAGGAGTTGGAGGAGCTAAGGAAAGCGATTTGCAAGAGTTGTTGGATCTTTGGATTCATTCACCATCCAAGGCCCTTTACGGAGCACCGGTCCCTGTTCAGCGCAAGCACGATGGTTCCCTTCGAATGTGCGTGGATTACGGGGCACTAAACAAGCTCACGGTGAATAACAAGTACCCTATTCCACTTGTGGCGGACTTGTTCGATCGATTATCGGTGCGACCTACTTTACAAAGTTTGGACTTGAGGTCGGGGTACTATCAAGTTCGGATTGCGGTGGTGACATTCCAAAGACGGCCATGGTGACTAGGTATGGTTCGTTTGAGTACTTAGTCATGCCATTTGGCTTGACAAACGCCCTGCTACATTCGTAATTTAATGAATGATGTCTTGAGAGAATTCATTGATAGATTTGTCGTTGTTTATCTTGACGACATAGTGATTTACTGATCAGAACCTCCATGATCATGTGGATCACTTACGGATGGTTCGACTACTTTGAGGGCTAACCATTTGTATGTAAAAGAGGAGAAATGTGAGTTTGCTGCGCAAACGATTTCTTTCCTTGGTCATGTTGTAGGCCAGGGAAAGCGCAAATGGATCGGAGAAGGTGCGGGCTATCATGGAATGGCCAAACCCCACGAAGGTCTCGGAGTTGCGATCGTTCTTGGGTTTGGCGAATTACTATCGGCGGTTCGTGGAGGGCTACTCACGGAAGGTGGCACCACTGACAGACTTGTTAAAGAAAGATCGAGCTTGGGCATGGACGGATCAATGCAACCAAGCTATGGCGGAGTTGAGGCAGGTCATTGCCTCTGAACCAGTGCTGGGACTACCAAACTTCGAACTACCGTTTGAAGTGCATACAGACGCTTCAGATAGGGCATTGGGGGCGGTGCTTGTCCAGGAGGGACACCCCATTGCCTTCGAAAGCAGAAAACTGAAGGATGCGGAGCAGAGGTACCCGGCTCACGAGAAGGAAATGCTAGCTGTGATTCATGCTCTCCATCTTTGGAGGCATTACTTGTTGGGAACCAGTTTTGTGGTGCGGACAGACAATGCGGCGATCACCTACTTCATGAGCCAGAAAAAGCTCAACCAGAAGCAGGCGAGATGGTTGGATTTCCTTGCAGAGTTCGATTTACAATTCGAACACAAGCCCTGGTAGGCTCAATTCAGTTCCGGATGCACTTAGTCGCAAGGTGGTGGCTGAGATGGTGACAAGAAGATAGTGAGGGTGGAAGGTGAATTCTGCCTCGAATCAAGGAGGAGAGGCAAGGATCCTACTTGTAAGAAGTTACTAAAGCTAGTAGCGGAGGAGTCACTCGGAGGTTACGGTGTGATGATGGGGTCCTCTATGCCAAAGGAGGACGCCCTTATGTCCCAAGTACGGGTGGATTAAGGCGGCTACTCTTGAAGGAAACACATGATGCTCGGTGGGCTGGGCATCCGGGCATGGAGCGCACCTATGCCCTCTTATCACGTTCCTACTTTTGGCCGAAGATGGAGGAGGACGTGGATCAGTATGTGCGGACTTGTCTTGTGTGCCAAAAAGACAAGACAGAAAGGAGGAAGGCACTAGGGTTGCTGGAGCCTCTACCCATACCAGAGAGGCCCTTTCAAAGCATCTCGATGGATTTCATCACTGGTCTTCCTGATGTGCAGGGAATGACCAGCATATTGGTGGTGGTTGATCGATTCTCGAAATATGCTACATTCATAGCTGCTTCGAAGAATTGTGATGCAGACATGACGGCGGAATTGTTCCTAAAGCATGTGGCGAAGTATTGGGGCATCCCCGAAGATATCATCAGTGATCGAGACGCTCGGTTCACTGGGCGATTTTGGGTTGCCCTATTCAATCTGATGGGATCAGAGTTGAAGTTTTCTACAGCAAACCATCCTCAAACAGATGGGCAAACGGAGAGAATCAATGCTCTACTGGAGGACTATCTCAGGCATTATGTGAATGCCAGTCAGAAGAATTGGGTAGATTTACTTGATACAGCCCAATTTTGTTACAATCTGCACAAAAGCTCAGCCACGGAGCTGAGTCCATTCGAGGTGGCGACGGGACAACAACCGGCTACTCCACATGAAGTAGTCAAGTCAAAGTCGATGGGATCGAGCCCTGCAGCGTATCGATTTGCAAGGAACAAGCAGGAACTGAGGGAGGCAGCTCATGACAGTTTGGCCAAAGCTGTCAGGAGGATGAAGAAGTATGCAGACCAGCACAGACGGCCCTTGGAGTTTCAGGAAGGAGACCTCGTCTTATTAAAGCTCACTCCTCAAATTTTGAAGAAATTCAACAAGAAGGAGACCCATAAGGGTTTGGTCCAGCGATATGAAGGACCATTTGAGGTGGACAAGCGAGTTGGGAGGGTAGCTTATCGCTTAAAGCTACCAGAAAGGCTAAAGGTACACCCTACATTTCATGTCAGTTACCTCAAGCCCTTCCATTCAGGTCAGGAGGATCCGGAGCGGAGCGCGGTCAGACGAGCTCCACCCTTGATACGGAAGGAATTTGCAGGAGAGATTGAGCAGATTCTAAACCACGAGGTGCGTGGTTAGAGTAAGAAAAATCGGCGGATTTTCTACCTAATCAAGTGGGTTGATGTGGAAGAACCTACTTGGGAGCGGGATACTACCCTATGGCAGTTTGAGAAGGAGATCTCAGACTACCAGAAGCGGCAAGAACCGAGCAGTTCGATGAAGGCATCGAACATTTCGGCGGGGAGGTTTGTTACCACCCCCAATAAGCTGGATACGAGCATCTTTGGGAATTCAGGCAAAGCATGATAACTCAACAGATGATCGAGTCTCGGTGGACTCGGGAGGTTTCGGTGAATTCCAAAGTCGGATTGGGGTTTAGTACATGGCTCGGGCCTAAGTGGGCTTGGCTTGGCACGGGCAAGGCTGGGCAAGGCCAGGGCAAGGCTTGGCAAGGCCAGGCCAAGGCAAGCGCAGGCGCGGCAAGGCGAGGCAAGGCCAGGCCGAGGCGAGGCAAGGCCAGGCCAGGCAAGGCAAGGTTGGCAAGGCGAGGCGGGCAGCGAGGCTTGGCAAGGCTGGGCAAAGCTGGGGCAAGACCAGGGCAAGGCGGGCAAGGCCAGGGCAAGGCAAGGCAAGGCCAGGCCAAGGCAAGGCGCGGCAAGACAAGGCCGAGGCCGAGGCAAGGCAAGGTAAGACCGAGGCAAGGCAAGGCAAGGCAAGGCGAGCCAAAGCAAGGCACGGGCAAGGCCAAACCAAGGCACGAACAAGGTTGGGCAAGGCAAAACGAGGCCAAGGCCAAGGCATGGCCTTGGCACAACGATTGACTTTCCTTGACTCGGGCATTGACCCCTGGTCAAAGTACGCTTGGTCTCATTTTGGGATGTTTCCTTTTGGAGAGCTGGGGAAATGGCTTAACATCTACTATAAGGGGAGGTGGGCTCTCTCCTAGGGGTGGCATGGGCAACAGTGACAAGCAAAGCCCTCGTGCACGCCTTGGGCACCATGCCAAGGCGAAGACCCACGGACCATGGTCCGGCCACCCCGGCCGGTGGGACTCGACCACGAGCCCCGGCTAGCACCCAACGTGCTGGACACGGCCAGCACCACGAGACGCAGTCCCTGTCCGTAGAGAAGCATGAACCACGTCCCTTGAAATGTGGAAGACCAAGTCGAGGTAGTTGGGGAACTACCTTGGTCATGGCCGGGCCATGACCAAGCCACGTCCGAGCATGACCCGAATGCATGGAGAATGTGCAACCGACCCTGTAATGGAGGTGGTTACGGAATCGGTGTGGCGAGAGGAACAAGGCGATTCAAGAATCGCCTTGACCACTAAGAGAGTGGTGATTTACCAGGTCTATGGATTGATGTATCTTGGACATGTGTCCCGATCGGTTATGTAACTACCTAATGGCTAGGCTATAAAGCCATGGGCTCGAGCTGGGGAAGCATAGAGTTCCACAGTTGTAAATCCAATTGAGAGCTAGTAAACGTTTCCTTGTTGCCTATTGCTTGCTGTCCCTTTAATTTGAGTGTTGGCGTGCTGAACTAAGGTGGCCCTTAGGCACCGCAGGTTCAATCGAGAGAAAATTTTCCTAGTGAAAAACCCCTCTTTCATTGGCCCTGTGACAACTACCACGGTCACTAGTCTCAGTCAAAACGGTCTGATTCACATCCAACACAAAGCCGTTTCATTTTAAACTCATCTCGGACACGTTAAGAAGCAGCGTGATTAATGGCGCACACTGCACTTTAATATAACTGGGACTCCAGACCCAATGCTCTCAAATCCCATCTCAGATCCCCAAACAATCGCTCTTCAATTAATTCTAAAAAACAGATCCAAAAACAGAGTGCTCTGTTCTGCTCTGTTCTGTTCTGTTCTGTTCTGTTCCTCCTCAACTTTGTTTCACTCAAACAGAACCCACAATTGCGCTGATGATCCGCCATGAAACACAAGACCCACCACCACATTACACTCCCGATCCCCTCCAATGGCGCCGATTACACCACCGACAGCGGAAACTCATCCACCTCGCCTCGCTCCCGCCGCAGACCCTCTCGCGGCCCTCGCAGATTCCGATCCGGGAAGTCCCTAAACAAGAGGTTCTTATGGGGTTTTAGGACTTCTTCTTGGCGACGCCATTACTGGGTCGTCTTAGTTTTAGCTCTGCTTTACGTTGTGGGGTTTGTTGGGTTCATGGGTATGTGCTCCTCTGTTTTTTTGGGTCCCCCTGCACCTGGGTCTGTCTATCGAAGTCCCCAGCTGTTCTTCAACCTTTGGCCTTTCATTCAGAGGGACACTTCGCCTGCCATTCAGGTTTGGTGGCTCTCATTTTGTTCTTTCTTGTTTACGAATTTGGGCTTTCTTGGTTTGTTTTCGGCTTTAATGTGTTGTTTGATCATCAATTTGTCATTTTTTTTGTTGTTGTCTTGCCCAAATTGACCAATTATGACTAAATGAAGAGAGATTGAAATTTTTTTTTTTTTTTTTTTTTCATGAATTCAAGTGGTTAACAAGTATTTTGTCCTCTACTGTGGTGATAATTGTGGTCCAAAACTTTGGATGACACTTTCTAGACTTCAATTTCTACTTCTTTATGAATGTGTTTTATGTTTCTGTTTTATTTATTTAAAACCCTGCATGAAATGTATGACTTCCTAATGTGAACATCCTGGTTGATTTCCAAACTTGTTTATTAGTATGTTTTACCTTATGTTTTCTTGCATCTCTGCATCTTTTTTTTTTTTTTTTTTTTCTGAAGAAGAAGAACTGAATCTTTTTTTTAGTGCTTGTAGTTTTGAACTAAGAACATGTGCTTCCCTTGCAGTTATCCTCTGTATGGAGCCATAGCAGAATGATGAGAAATGAACGACATTGTGCCAATATTACAAACAATAGAGTCAACGGTATGATCTGCACTTCGGAATCCCCTCGGCGCTCGACTTGCTTTTCCTTCTCATAGATTACAAGCTTATGGCTGTGTATAAGTTGTAGATTAGTGACCTCAACATGCTCATTTCTATGTATTTTGCATGACATTGACAATAGCGCTTTTAATGTGAATTAGCATGTCGTTGATTCCATAAACCACACATATTTCAAAATTGTAAGGAATAGGACGATCACAAGATGTTGGAGACTTGTTGAGGTTGTAGCTAGTTGGAGAATTGTTTAGAGTTGCAGATTTAGAATATTAATGAGAGAATAACTAGAGCTACATTCCATTATTTTTTTTTCAGGGTCTGATGCACCTAATGGCTACTTGATCGTGGAGGCTAATGGTGGCCTTAATCAGCAGCGCACATCGGTATGGTCCGATTTATAGATGTATATAAATTTCTTTTTGACTACAGTTGTAGGTGCATACTATTCGAGGGTAGATTTAGAAATGGAACTCGGTAACTGGGTTTCCTTCAGAATCAAGAAAATTTTCTTTTTTTAGCTCGGCCAGAAAGAAGCCACTCCCTCAATTGCAAGGAGTGAATGCAAATTAGTAATGAATTGTAAAGGCTGAGTTAAAGAGGATCATTTGTAACAATTTATGGCTTTTATCCTTTTATCAAACGGAACAAGGAAACATAGAGAGTCAAATTGGGTAATGAGGAGGTGTGTGAGAAATGGTGGGCGCAAGATATCTAGTCACTGTAGGCTGCAGCATAGTCTCAATGGTTCCTGAAAATTTAAATTTCTGAATTCTAGTCGCATCTGACCAAATAGTAAATGTAATACAAAAACTCTTGCTTTAAGCACATAAGGAAGATAAATGCATGATAACAGATGGAAGAATGTAAAATTCAAGTAGTTTTTGGTTTGTGGTCTCTAGCTATGATATCGCTCTTAGCTGGTTGCTGAATGGAATATACTCATTTTTGTGTTTTTTTTCTTCGATTTGGTTATGCTTCACAAAGAGACTTGCAGTTGAATGGGTAAACATTAAGAAAGTGCGAATGCAACATATTCCGTGAATTACAATTTTCCTTACCATTTCTTACGTGCTCTTATGGCAGATCTGCAATGCCGTGGCTGTTGCAAGGCTTTTGAATGCCATACTTGTCATCCCTCGCTTGGAATTCCACAGTTTTTGGAAGGATCCTAGGTGACTGATATTCTTTTCATATGATAATGATACTTAAATAGTATTTGTTTGTCTATGATTGAACTTATGAGATTGCAAAGACCCATGTTTTGAATCAATTCACCATACTAATTTCATGCACTTTGGCCATTCGATAACAAACCATCATATGAAACTTTTTCCAAGAAAGATTTTTTCAGTCATTTGTTTTAGGTTCAGTAGTTTTATGCAATTCTTCTTAGATTTACTGCAAGTGCTCATTCAATCATCACATGTCTATGTTCCATTACTTCAAATGTTTGTTGATAAGTATTTTAATCCTGTTTCGCTTTTTGTGGAAGGGATGAAGCAACGAAGAAGATTTCGTGTACATGCTTATATTCAAGAAACACTTAAAAAGAAGAATGTAAATAATGATTTAGAGCTTGAAAAAAAAAAAAAAAAAAACAATTGAAATGAAAGGAAAAAAAAATGTAGAAATAACAGAAGGTTACCAAGGAGGAAACTTTTTTTAAAAAAAAATATCCTAAAATTATAAAAAATGACAGATCCTTATAGAAATTTTAAAAGGAGTTAAGAAAGTAGTCAGTAATGCTTGATTCAAGTCTTAATGTATGATTGTTTATAGAGTCATAGACTTAACTACATAATAAGAACTAAAGAATATATATTTGTATGTATTGCAGAACTGGGTGTGAAGTAAAAGGTCTTACATATAAGCAATTTAAAACTGATGGTCAACAACATGAAAGAAAAGTAGACAGCCTATGTTTGACGATTAATCCAAAATTCCAAATGTTCTCTTGTAACTGAAGGTTGGACAGCTAAAAGACGTGTGTTTAAACAAGTGTTGTAGATATGAAAATGTGAAAGGGTTAAGTTGTAGAGTAGAAAAAGTTGAATTTTGGTTGAAAACTTCAAAAAAATGGTAGCAGTAGTACAGATTGAAGATTAAATGAGAGATAATTGATAATATAGTTTGGACATGTACAATGAAGAGTACTATTGGGAAGACCTATAATGGCAATGTTGGAAGAAGTGGGAGATCTAACCATGCTGGAAATAATTAAGAACATGCATTTCACTAATTTGAATATGACAATATGGATATAGATCTAGATTGAGTGGAAGGGGAAAAATACTTAATTAATGTAGAAACACTACATATTTTGGAAAAAGGCATTGATTAAGTTAATTTATGAAGTCAACGGAAAGCGGTATAGGGGATAAAAATTCTTGAAACATATATGAGCGGGTCATTTAAGAAACATGATTGAGAAAAGAAAAAAGATTATGGAAGCATGTATCTGCCTAGGACCAGTTATATTTTACAAAATGTGCTTCTGCTTGAAACTATTAGCAGTGTGACTCTTCACCGTTCACATTTAGTTGTTTTTGACTAATTAATTGAAACAGTTCCAAGTGCGCCTTCTAATTCTTTTCTTCATGTAAATAATATGCTGTGATCTGTTAGTTTCTTTTGACTAGTAAATGATAAAATAGTCTATCTGTACTTGGTATGACTTGATTATTTTATTGTGAAACAGGCAAAAAACCGTCTACCCAAAAACATGCATGTCTCTTTTGTAAGTGTTTTTTTTTAACTATTCAAAAAAGTACAAACTAATCTTTTCACTTTTGCAATATGCAGCCAATTTGGAGATATTTATGATGAGGATCATTTTATAGAGACACTAAAGGACTATGTGACGGTTGTCAAGGAGCTACCTACCGACCTGATGGAAAGATACAATAACAACATTGGGAATGTTCCAAATGTTAAAGTCAGAGCTTGGGCCCCAGCCAGTTTCTACCTTCAAGATGTCCATCCCATATTGCTTGAGAATGGGTAAGCCATTTTTTTTTCTACTCATTATTTTCTTCTTCATCAAGGCTCATGATTATAGAAAGCTTTTTCTGCTGATTATAATCTCTTCGAACTCTTCCATTCTTCTTGCTAATTCACATTAGAATTAAAGGTTCTGGAATTTGGCTCGAATGTAATGTGTCAAATTAATATTTTCTTTATCAAGGCTGTCGAAAATTCCCCTAATGTTTTTGAATGTGATTGATTCGGTTTACTAAATATGGTTTGCCGAAACAGTATCGTATATCTTTAAGTAAAGTTTCTATTACCAAGCCCATTTGGTATCTTGAGTCTATATTTGCCCAATTCAGTAAGGACCCATGTGGACTTCTGATCATCAAGATAACTCGATTCAAGTGATGAATGCCGCAGATGTAGTGGTCTAGCTTTAGAAACATGAGATATATGTAGCCTTGAAGTAGGAATTGGTATAATTAAGGTGAAATCAAGATCAACAGCCACTGGATTATGATCTAGGTGAAACATGAGATGTATATTGCTTATTTGAGCTTCTCTTTTGTGTAGGTGAACATTAAGGAATGGAAAATGATAA
Organism: Stephania japonica; assembly: GCA_039657345.1. Taxonomy (NCBI): domain Eukaryota; kingdom Viridiplantae; phylum Streptophyta; class Magnoliopsida; order Ranunculales; family Menispermaceae; genus Stephania; species Stephania japonica. The sequence continues at coordinate 40,894,349 of CM077562.1, forward strand.
AATGACCACTTTCAACGCACACTTTGGGCGCACGCCCTTGTCTTTTAGCCATTTATGACTCTTTCTTGTCTCCCCAGGTATGGGCCCCACATACCCTAAACAACATAAACAGCTAAAAGATAAGGGTGTGCGCTCAAAGCATGCGTTGAGAGTGTGTTAAATTATCATTTTCCATTTTCTAAATAATGATCAGTAGCCATGTAAAAGCAATGGTCATTAATTTTAGAGTTGCTATATGAACTGTTAATTTAGGTTGGACGGATATGTTATTTGCAAAGCTGATCTTTTTGTTTAGGATTGGATGGTTGTGGATGAAGCCTGTATTGAACTAAAAAGTCAAAGATGTAAGTAAACAAATTTATAAATAATAGTTTGAAATCCGAACATTTTGGCAAGATCCGTGAGTATATTCATGATACTGGCCTATGATCATGCTATTCATTTGGGGCATGTGCGCTTATACAAGAGTGATTTGATTTATTTCATTGCGTTTGCATTGAACTTCGATGTCATAATCATTCATTTCTTGCACCTGTTAGTTGGTTGGTTGGTCCTTTTGTGGTTGTTACGTTGATTTTCAGGATAAGCACTTTGTTTGAAAAAGTAGTCATTCTACTCATTTAAGTAAAGGGGGAAAATTCAAAATCTTACAAGCCAAAAGCATAAATTACCAAGTAGCTTAATTATTTAGAAAAACTTGTGTTTCTTTCAAGTCTTTCAAGCAACAAAGGAATTATGCATGGCTTCTTTCTAGCAACGAGGCCATGAAAATAGAGTTTAAAAGACTGTCATCCTGGATATCATAAGCATCAACAAGTTTGATGTGGAAGTGAAGTTGTTTAATTATTGATTTTCTTCTGTTTATGTTCAGTGGACGTTGTGGATGTAAGAATCGCTTTACAAGTTTAGCCAAGACGTCATGTTCCGTCTGTCATCCTTCATTCATATGCAAAGTTGAAGCAGATTCTGGTTTTACAGTAGCTAGCTCTAATTTGTCATTAGTTAAATTGATGCAGGGTCATCCGTATAGCTCCTTTTGCAAATAGATTGGCTAATAGCATCCCACCTGACATTCAGTTTGTTAGATGCTTGGCAAATTATCAAGCATTAACATTATCTGCTCCTATTTCAACGCTTGCGCAGAAGATAATTAGCCGCATGATCCAGAAAAGCTCTGAAACCAGTGGGAAATATGTTGCAGTTCACCTTCGTTTTGAAGAGGTTTTGATGTTGTGATATCCGTCTCGTGGAAAATGCTTTGAAAGTTTTTTTATTATATTCCCAAATTGTTGCCTTTTCCCATACTGAATTTACTGTGATTCCTCTAATTTTAGGATATGGTGGCCTTTTCATGTTGTATTTATGGTGGTGGATGGATGGAAAAATTTGAAATGGATTACGCTCGTCGTAAAGGGTGGAAAGACAAGTTTACACAAAGAGGCCGTATTATTAATCCTGGCCTCAATCGGATGAACGGAAGATGCCCTTTAACACCCTTGGAGGTAACTATGCATTATCTTGTGATTGTTTATATTTATTTTCAAGTCTCAAAACTTGATGCATCTGGAATACTAGTTTGTAGTATTCTGTAAATGATAGTTTTTCAGTGTATGAGCTACTCTCATTTATTTGCATATTTTGACTCAAGGGATTGATTACTGTATGCTCTAAAATAATATTTGTAATTCTATGATAACATCACTAAAATATCCTTAAACTGATTGATTATCTTTTGTTCTTTCTGCTTTTCAATAACCTGAAAATAAATGACTATTTTGTCGACTATACTCTTTGGTACTGACAAATACATGATACTTCCTCTAGGCTGTGTGCTAGTTGATCTTTCCTAGTTTTCTCTTTTTCCCCTTGTTCGAAGATCTTGCTGTTCAATTTAGTCTTTCTAATGCTTGCCTGCACTCTTACCATGTCATCTACGTTATTTCTTTCCATAATATGTTGTATAATATAACTCAATTTCGTTTGCATCTTCTTCTTTGTCAGCATAGGTTGGAATGATGCTGAGGGGTATGGGTTTCAGGAACAACACTTCGATTTATGTTGCATCTGGAACGATTTACAATGCCAAAAGGAACATGGTTCCTTTGTTACAGATGTTTCCCTTAGTTCAGACGAAAGAATACCTTGCCACTCAACAGGAGCTTTCATTCTTTAAGGTGTGCTTTCTTCTCCCAGGGAAAACACTCAAACAGGCAGACGTGTAATAACTCAGTTTTGTTTGTGTCTTCATTAACTGTGTATTATTTGCTTCGTAGGACTATTCGTCAAGGTTGGCTGCATTGGACTATGCAGTGTGCTTGTTGAGTGAAGTTTTCGTGACAACCCAAGGTGGCAACTTTCCTCATTTTCTGATGGGTCACCGGAGATTCCTTTATGGACATGCCAAGACCATCAAACCAGATAAGCGAAAACTAGCTCTCATACTGCACAACGCCAGTTTGAGGTAATAGCACTTCTCTTTCTCTCCTGATATGCAAACATCTGTTTATATTTTCCATTTTCCTTAGTTCACGTTCTTCTTTATTGGTCCGCGCAGTTGGGAAGCTTTCAAAGAGCAGATGACTATGATGCTCGCTGAAAGCGATAGGGAGGGAACGATGCTACCTAAATTTAAGAAGGCTAGTAAACAACCTTCCATTTTCGAGCACCCATCTCAGGAATGCAGGTGTGTTAAGGAACTGGCGAATTAGACAACATGATTGACCCCATTCCTTCAACACTTATGTGAAGCATTGTCTACATTTTCGCCCTCATTTTTGTAATTAATCACAGGGCTAGATAGTTTGATCATATCTTTAAACGAAGAGAAAATGTTTGCTCACCCATCTTATGTTTCTTCTTCGTCCCTTGCCATTTGTGCAGTCATAGGCAATAACATTTAATATGTAATGTAGAGGCAAGACTCTTGTTCCACAGAATTTGATGAGAAGTTAGTTCTTCTATGTTTCATGTTTAGTTTTTTCTGCATGGATCATATTCACCAACTGTGAAGGTAGGTTTAACAAGTGATGTGGATGTCAGTGTTTCGTGAAAGATAGATGCACATCTTTCTTCCCACTAAACAGGTTCTCTCTTCATAATTGAATGACATCCCTAAAGTGAACATTATATCAACTTGTTTGTGTAATGGGAAATGTTGTTATGCCCCAGATGGGGCGCGCAGGTGCAAAATGCACTTAACATCCCTTGATTCATGTGAGATGCACGCATCTTGATATCTTGAGGTTGCTGAGCAGGCGCGTGTCGCACCTGTATGTCCAATCTAGGACACAATAGCATTCTCCATAGAACAATCCCAACTTTGTTGCAGTCGGCTACATGGATCAGACCCTCACAATAGCATTCTCCATAGAACAATCCCAACTTTGTTACAGTCAGCTACATGGATCAGACCCTCTATATGATGTCTTTACAATCCTTTTTGCTTAATGTGTGCGTATATTAGAGGGAACCAAATATTTTCTCTACTCATAATCTAATTAATTTTCGCGATACCATTGGACAGAATTGCTAGATGCCCTAGTTTGATCGAATTGAAGATCCACTTATTTTTATTTCAGCACTAATTCTGTACATGATATGGTACAAAAGAATACTGACAGTTCTTGTTTAAGGTTTACATTGCTTTGTGTTGTGTTTGGTTCTGCTTAAAATCAGTTCCCCTAACAGGATCCCTGAAGCTGGAGCCACTCTCTCTTCCGTCGTTGCTTTCATGCGGCAACACAACCACTGGAGTTGCAGGGACAGTATTCCAACGATCCTTCAGAAGGCTCATGAATCTTGCAACCGTTTCCTTCCGAAACTCAAGCTCCCGTGTAAACAGATCAAAAAGGAAAAAAGCCAAAACATATCTGAAAGGTACTACGAGAAGAACGACTGCAAAAGAAAGTAACACCAGTGCAACCTCCGTCGTTACCTGAAGAAAATTAAGCAACCGATTATCAGTACTGAGGCTAGGCTTTTCCAAACAAAAAAAAAAAGGTCGACAGAAACATGAAGATAGTTAATTAACTTATTTATGGTTTTCGTCTTAGAAACTGAAGAAAGAAAACAGCTAAATCATATTACATTGCACTGTACAATTTGAATGCGATAAATCCGGATGCTATATAATAAACATAGCTCGCAAAACAGTTTAGAGGTTAAGACTTCCAAAACGAAAATGACAGACAAATTAAGAGCACATTATATTGGTATTTTCATGATTCGTCTTATACTATGCCAGTATTTTTTTAACAAAACAAATTGGGTAGTATAACTTTCTCCTGAATCAGTCATACAATACCTGAGGTTGACCTGAAAGAATAATTGCACGAATTTTTAACAGGATGACATTCATGTTCTGGAGATAACCTTCCACATCAAGCATTGCTTGTTTTATAGCCATTAATGTTTGTATTGTGTTCGATGGTGGCTGATCACGGATGGTAACTCTACCAAAGGATCGACCAAGACGACCTTGCTCTCTAAGGCCTTTGAGTAATAACATGGAAGCGGCCACAATCATCAGCATGGTAGGGAATATGTATGGCAGCATATTTCTGACATAAGAGAACCAATGTCAGTTAGTAGATATGGCTCCAAAAGAGAGCAAGTAGTGGTGACGATTTCTTTCGAAGGTGAATTCCAAGAACAAGTGTAACATGAAAACTGCAAATTCAAGTTATAAGAGTAACAAACAGCTTAAAACATAAACACCCTTGGTTATTGTATAACATCATTCCGTGTCACTTGAAGAAGGGGAGGCGAGGAAGAATCTGCAGGATTTGAGTTTCCTGAGTTAATAGAACTTCATAACTTTCACTAACCTAAATTTGAGGGCATTCATTTTGAGAAAGGACATATGACTAATAAATAACAATGGAGAGAACACAGGTCCTGCATATGGTCATTCCTATTATGTTTAGCTGAATGACTTCAAGTGAAGCAACAAATAAAGCAAACAAGAAATATTATACTCAATGTACAAAGTAATAATAAACATTGAGTAGATGAGTTTTACAGATTGGCCATTCCATATTTGATAATTTAATATAGTGAAAAAGGTCCCAAGAAGAAAAAAAAAACATTTTATCATTTCTCTTGAGGAAATATTTCAAAAACTGCAACAAAGTTTGAGGAACAATCTCTGAATTTTTTTTTTTTTTTGATAACCATGGGTGTTTGAACCTTTTTCAACACCTCCTAACTTTTATTTTTTTATATAAGCCCCCTCCTAACTTTAGTTCGACTAATCCCATGGAAGTTAGTTGGGCGCCTCAACCACAAAACCTGCGAGAAATCAAAGAAATGTAAAGTTGCTGCCAACAATCGAACTCGTGACATCTGCCTCAGTCAAAGTTAAGTGTTATTTTCTTAACCACTACACCACAACCCTTGGGGGCAACCTCTGAAATTTGTTACTAATGAAAACACCCAAATAGTACTTGAATGTGTGACTCAATTTCAAATTTAAATTGTACAAGAAAAGAGAATATCCAGAAAAGCCAATCAAAACATGGTGTGATTTTTTCAAAAAAAAAAAAACTGGGGCGAACAAGGTAACATCAGAAGTTTGTGCTGAACAAACATCAAATTTGAGTGAGAAGACTTTTTAAAAGATCAGTTTGCTAAGAATTTTATAGAACTCAATAAGATCGTAACATTGAAACTTCATAGCAATCACAGTCTCAAAATCTAAGTTCATAATCTTAAATCATCTTCTAAAAGACCACTTTGTAATAGAACTAAGAACTTATGGGACTCGATATAATCCTAATAGTGAAACTTTGTAGCAATGATAGTCCAAAAATCTCAGTTCATAATTTTAAAAAGGGTGGCTAAGACAATCTTTGGATTGAAACCCTAGAATGCATTAGAACCTTTCCTTCTATCATTAAGCAAATAGACCATGCACAAGTCACTTAATGGTCTCTTGACTCTCTTTCATAGGTTGGGAACTTGAACAGCTAGTGTAAAAAGACACAACTCAAAATATGTTTCCTCATAATTGCAGCGGTCAAGAACAAAGAGAGAGAATACAGGAGAGAATTAAAGAGAAATCGGTGATTCAACGGCAAACAAAGAGGTTTTGACAAATTGTGCCAATTAACAAGATTGTTTTGTTTCAAACTACAACAGTACTAATTCAAATAGTTCTTTTTTGTTTATTAATTAATGATCAATCAGCCAGATTAAGAAGTTCAAAAACCAGATATATCTAATTTTCAAGGCTTTTAAAAGTGGATGCTAATGTCTTGATGCCCAGTAGAGATGCACTTGATTTGAAAAGTGAAGCCCAAACGTTTAGCGCCTTTTTGAACCTAAATTTGGAGATTTAAACAGCTAGCAGTAACACAAACATTCATAGTGTGGATTGTGGAAATTGAGCTAGGCGCCTCAAGAGTCCCTAAAAATGGCAAATTGATGGGAACTAAAGAACTAGGATTGAATGAACAAGAATAGAGATAGCTTTGGCAAAATAGAATTAGAGAATCTTGGAACATTGTTTACCCTAAATTAGAATTAATTCAATACTACTCACCATCAATTGCACTAAATCGAGCACAATGCAAGATTTTGATCCATGTAGCCGACCCCAATCAATTTGGGACTGAGGCTATATTGTTGTTGCACCTTTAAGAATCGAGAATGAAGTCAGATTCACAACATCTTGAATAATGTGAATCAATGGCCATCTATGTAAATCAAATGTTATGTGGGTTCCAATATAAAGGATCAACTGAGTAGAACTTCACAAGTTTCACTAACAAGAAGCTAATAAGCTTGTAATGAATTTGAGCGGCGTCATTGACATCCTTGCCAGGTCTTGGCTAATATTTTTGAACGAAAATAATGGATTGTCACGTATCCCTTGTTTTTAATGTACAATTGCTTGACACATATAAAACAAACAATCAAACAAACAGACAAAAAAAAAACCTACATCCAAATGCACCCAAGAGATAACAAAATCTTTTTCCATGATAATATGATGTGAAAGCAAACGTGGAAGAATACAGTACCATAAATAATAAAAAATTACACTAGACAGAGTGCAAGGACAAGTAATGGAAATGATAAAGTAAAAAGAAAACAAGAAAAAAAGGTCCTAAAAAGTGGCAAACTAAATCATCACTTTCATCATTGGATTCTCGATGTAACAGCGAAAACAGAATTATGGAACCACATGATCAGCAAAGAAGGAAACTCATTCAACTACCTGAAGATAATTATATAAGCAAATGCAAGGAAAGAGATGGTTTTATGTGGCTCCTCCCAGCGTCGAAGCTTATCGAAATTCTTTAAAGTGAAGCTCAGAGGTAGCATTAGTTCCTACAAAGAAAGAATTTACAAAATTTTCAACTTTCAGGAAAGACAGAAAATAATGGAATTTAGTTCGGGGGTTCAGAAAGAGTGAATCGTAAAAGTCTCTCATCCAACGAGCAACTGATTATTCAGAGTAGAAAAAAGATAAACAAGAATTTCCTTCCAGCTATTTACCAAAGACTCATGTATGGTTTGCAAAGCATGAGATAGCTAAGGAAGTGAAATTAACAGTCTCAAGATTCAAAATTGACTATCAAGATAATCAAGTAATTACTTATATGATAAGTTGACTAGTGCTATCCCTTCTTAGAATATTTCAAGTTTCACTTTCATACATTAATATTGTGAAACAATTTATAATATGCACAATTTGTTGAGCATGAGATATCTAAGAAAATATTAAGAAATAACCAGAAAAACCAGAAAAAGGGAACACCTGGAAAAGATCAATGTTACTTGGAATGCCTTTGAGCGTTGCAGCATCGATTGTGGCTTGAGTACGTTCAACAACACGACTTCTTTCTTTACAAGCTTCAGTTGCCCTTTCTACAAGAGTTTTGTCCGCCACTACAAGATTTTTGCTTAAGACCAACCCTTGCCTTAAGGAAGAATTCTTCCAAAAAGAAATTGATGATTTAGATGCCCAGGATGCTGATCTCATCCATTTCCTCAAATACACACTTCCATCCAAGTCGAATACTTGGATTCTATTGTCAGAAATATCATAAAAGCCATCCAATGGCACTACTTCCTGGGCTGGTGAACTCTGACCTGATTCCATAAATTTGGAAACAAGTGGTCCACCCCAAAAATGTACAGCAAGAGTCTGGTAGACAATATCACCAAAAGGTGCATCACGCAAATATGAAAATTGAGCAACTTTAATGGGATCCTCTGGTAATTTACGAATAAATTGAAGACCCTGCATTCTCGTTATGCCATTAACAGCACTCTTAACAACTCTCATTGTGCCACCATGAGCTCCATGCACATGATGTATTGAGTTATCACCATCCTCAGGTCCATATTCTTGTATGAATGCATACACTGAAATAACTTCCTTAATGAAAGCATGCCAGATGTCTCGCCTCATTTCACCACCAAAGTCAACAAATTCCACCACTAATGGCCGGGTCCTGTTCCATAAGAAACGATATAAATTATTATTACTGTACATATTTGGTTCTGACATGAAATGATGAAGCGCACTCATTATATAATAACAGGACTGTCACTAAAATAGGGGATAATCTAAAAGCAACACAATGCTAGACCAGATTAACAAAAAGTTGGCAGCTTTCTCTTGAAGTTTCAAAAATTTCCATATAAGTACAAATTAGATAGGTTGCTGGCCTCCCTCTCTTGTTTATTTATTTATTCGATAATTTATACAATGCCAGCAATTCAAAAACGAAAATCTTTCTTATTCATCACAACAAAGAAATTGAGCTAATTGTAGTGAAAGTGTATTCGTGCACTTGTACAAAAGATTTGGAAAGATTTTGCTTTATGGCAGTTTATAGTTTTACAAGATGGATTAAGATTCAAAGAAAAGCAGGAGCATAGCCAATAGATGCAAAAATTAGAGGAAGGCTGTGGTGGTTTAGGCACATCCATCAACGCTGTGTAAATGCCCCAATTAGAAAACTCGACACAGTAGAAATTGAAGGAAGTTGAAGATACAAGAATAGAGCTAAGATAGCCTTGGACGCATCACTAATAAAGGATTTAAAAGCTTATCAAAGCCTTGCATTAATTGCATTACATCAAATTGGAGGGAAGTGTTTGATCCAGGTAGTCGAACCCAACTATTTTTGAGGCTTTGTTGCTGTTGCTTCAAGGTTAGGAGTAAAATGTTCAGATTTTTGCAAATCTAAGAGCAATATCACATGCTTGTGAACTACCAATGCAAGAAAGGTGAAAGAGGCATAATGACCTAGCCATGAGGCAAGACTGATCTATTTTACCCAGCTCAAAAATAGAGGTCGAGGATGGGTATATGCATGTAGGCATACATGTATACTCTCCAATTTTAAGGGCACAACTATTCGCTCAACCAGTACGGTTCTTTGTTCATTCTCGAATTTCAACAATGAGTAAATACTTTCCTGTTTTTTTCGTCCTTAGTTGGCTTCTTGTGTGCTAATTAAGCAAAATGAAGAAACAAACAAAAAATTCAATGTAAGTTGCATATCTTTTGACCTTATAGCATTTTCTAAAGGAGTATAACAGAAATTGAAAAATATGTGAACAAGAGTAAAAGATAAAGAAATAATGATGAACTCTTGTTATTGGTCTTGTGTGATTACATCACTATTTATAGTTACATAACTTAGAGGGAAAATAAAATATACAAAATTTGAAATGCAAAATTCAAGGCTATAAATGGGCCACTAAATAGGAAACTAAATAACATAATAAAAAGAAATAAAATCTAGAAAATAAGGAAAGAACTTGTGAAACTTTTATCACGTAATAGAGTATAATTTACACTCTGATTTTAGGAGTGTGTTCACCATATTAGTGCAGTGTCAGGTCAACATGAATACTTCACCCTAAACCAAAGATACCACAGCTTCTGATTTGACCTATGTTCAACCAAACCACTAATGGCATGATAAACGCTTCCAAATACTTACAGTAGAAAAATAAGATTAATCTATGAAAACAATATGACAAACTAACCAAAGAAACAACATTCTTTAAATTGATGTAACTTGCTCAATTATCCACACAAATGTAAAGATTGATTAACAGTTTTAATAAACGGGAACAAGCAGGACGAAAACAAAGCGGTAACTACTAAACAAATACTCCAGTTACCAAAAAAAGAGGATGATAACTTTTAATCAAGATTTTATAACTTCACGTACATACACGCACAAAAAACACTAGCTTTTATGATACATGAAAAATTAAAAAGAAAAGGTTAATGAAGCTTACGCACTCAAATCCAGAATAAACAGCGACCGCTGAGTCAAATAGCGATGATCCAAAAGGTCCAACTCGAACTTTCTCCACCCTAGAGCCAGGTTTTGCTAGGTCTAATCGTAAAGGTTCCTTTTGAGATTTCAAGCCAATTGGCTGCAGGACACAAGTCAAAAAGGTATGAGAACAACGCACATTCTAACTGATCAACAAATTGCATTATAATTTATAACCATGAGTTAACAGATTTAGATTTTCACAATTTTCAAGGCTCAACCTATTTTATTCAAGCATTTAATGGGAGAGAAATTTAAATTTCAACATAGTCGCTCTCATGAGTGAGAGTTCCATCAGTCAATAGTCTAGGATTATCCATCATGGTATAGTGATTCCAAAGAGCTATCTCTCTTTGAGTAGAGAATGGGTTTTTATTTTATCACAGTGAATTCTTTTGACTAATTCAGGGGTTTATAAAGTTTTTTCATCCCCAAGATAAAAATGAAAATTAGAACATCAAGAAAGGTTATATATGCTAAATGCTTTATAACAATGACAACATTGACAAGATTGAATTCAACCAAATTCAGCGTCTCTGATGCACCAACTTCATAAGAAACAAAAAGTTTTGAGGCTTTCAGGCAGTGTGCAATTCGAGATCCGATTATCAAAATAATTTAAATAAACTAAATCCTGTCTTTTTGGTGATTTTCAAGAACTACGTTGAAAATTTTGGAAACGACTAAATGTCACCATCAATTTTTATTGTGTTTTTCAAAATACCATTGAAATACCTTGAACAAATGAAAATCCCACACCGTTTATGTTTGATGAACATATGAGGAGCAACCAACAATCAAAAACCAAACCGAACATGTCTAGAAATGGTAATTTGTTTCAACTTTCAAGTTATAGTCAATTTCAATTTTCAACAAGACCAAATGTTTCAGAATTATAATAGCATCCATAGTGAGGATAGTAGACAAATTGATTCCAATCAAAATGACATCTCAAAATACCTAATATTTTTTACTAAGTAAGATCACTTCCAGTTCAAATCTAATTTCATATATTTGTAGAAGCATAATTGAATTCAGTAATGCTCAAGATAAAAAAAAAAAAAAAAAAAAAATAGGGTCATCGAGGGGCTTTTAAAGTCACTCTCAAGTAAAATGGTTCCAAAATATTCAGAGTTAAGACAGTCAAATGAGGCCAAAACCTGTTGTCAAACAATGCGCTCAATAAGTGTTCATCTATGAGGTCAAGACACGATAGAAAATACCCCAATGGTGATCTTCATGAATTTTAACATCTTCAGCAGACCTTTAAGGAAAACTAGCAGTAGAGCATACATCCATGGCTGATATGTTTCTTTAAATGCTTGAGAAAAAAGAATGAGAAAAAGAGATGATGAAGAAGAAAGGGTGGAGAGAACAGTAAAACATGAAGAAGAGAGAGATCAAGTGTAAGGGCAAGTCCTAAGTTAAAAACTTTTCATCATCTTGTAGGCCTAAGATGACAAATTGGATAATATAATGACTAAAGATGGCCAGCCCATTATGCGTGGGCCATCACCATGCCACATCTTCAGTCTGCACGCAATGTCATTAAACTTGCGTTGAATCATAAACTCACTTGGTTACTTCTAGACCAAAGTTTCCAGCCCAACATAGACTATCTGAAAGCCAATTTAAACCATTAACCCACTTTGTTATCTCATCCCCACACCACAACCAGAACAATACATATTGGGATTCCCATTTCACATGAAAGACGAAACCCCACAGCTAAGGAAATAGAGGAATTAAGGAACCTTTCATTAACAAGTTATCAAGCTAGATCTAACCCATATAGAGAAGACAGGTGGTCTTGGAAGTTAAACAAATCATGAGACTTTGCAAGACCTTTTTCCAAGCCTTGATAGCCCATCCAAATGACTCATTATTACCCAACATTAATCTGTGACCGCTCACAAGGGGAGAGTGAATAACAGGGTCAAGGGAGACCAGAGTAGGAAGGATCGCCAAAGTTGAAGGAGTCGCCTACGCGAGCGAGAGTGACGGGGTGAGGAAGTTGGATGGGTTAGGGTGGTTGTTGGTCATTTATTACAAATGCTTCTAATATTTACAAAAATCTATACAATATATATTGTTAAATATTTATTTACAAGCCCACCGCTTGCCTAATCCAAGGTCTATGTGGTGGGCCTTCAAACCGCCCAAGTCATCGCCCAGGCGCCGTCTTGAAAACACTCTCAATGTAAAACCTAGATAGGTTACCTAATTTTTTGGAAAGCTAATTTGAGGCCAGCCAAAATAATCCACAGAAAAAAGAAATGCATCGAGGCTAAAGCATAAATGTACACATGGTGAGGTTTAAGGCTTTAAGCCTCATTTAAATGAGGCTTGCGCCTTAGTGATCGTGCCTTAAGGCATAGCAGAGGCTTAAGAAGCTTCACTTTCTTGCCTCCTCTAAAAAAGGAAAAGATAGATTTCTTACAAATAATATATGTCTAACAGAAGTTCATCCAATGCTAGACATACAAATTACATGCGTACCAATCAATAAATTCTAAGAATTCCAAAAAGAATCACTACTCCCTTTCTTGAATGGACAAGGTGACAAACTAGGTGTTGCCTTGGTAATGCCTTTCAAACACATGGCAATTGTTTTCTACTAATGATCACATTCAATATCAAAGAATGCATACCTCAAAATAGAGTGCATTGTCTGTTAAAGTAATCTTTCCAGGCCATGCCATGTTGTTCTCCCATCTAAGAACAGGTTGTTTCCTACTAGACCCTATGCATAAGATCTGTTCAGAAGAAAGAATTGAACCTTTTCTAGAATGATACGATCTGCGTCCATCATGTACCCTACACAACGAAAAAGTGGAAGAACAGAAATTGAGAAAATAACATATATAAAAAAAGTTGAGAGATTCAAATGCTACTTTCAGATTTTAGCTTTTCAATTTATTGTTCTTTAACAATCAATTCCTAGGATTGATAAAAAACAAAACCACCTAATTTTGTTTTTCAGCTTGAAACATTCGAGTTATTTGTTTCTCTTCTCCAATAATTATGACTATCAAATTTAAACATACTCGAGGCTCTACAGATTCTATTATGAATTGGAGCGGCTCATCTTGTAGCAACAGAAAAGACCCAATCTTCTAATTGAAGACCCGAAAAGGCAATCATTTCTAAACTTTTTTTCTCTTTCCTAGTTTTTAGTTGACTCTATATCCTTTTCTCCTCATAATACAAGGAACACAAGACTTTGGTTTCGCTCGTCAAGGTTGACAATGAAGTCATTGAATGAATTCAAGTTGGATTTCATAAATTGTCAATATAATTAAGGTTGTATAAGCTTTTACTATTTTTTTGTTTAGAATCCGGATGAATTGTGATAGATGTGTATCACATTAAGCTTGGTTTGAACTTAAAATAATGGATTTTCAAGGAAAGTTAAGTATGGTTTTTGGTGGATAAGCATGTTGCTAAATTCAGTTAGTTTCGATCGGACAAATTTAGTTAGTTTATTTACATGGAATATGTTACTGATAAGTTCACATTTAAATTTATCAAAATATTGTAATATTAAATATGGATGCACCGAGGGGATTACTGATGGGGATTTCCCTATGGAAATTAAATGGGGAAAAAGTAAGCCCTCATGGAATTCACAAGCCATGGAGACAGAGAAGGGGACCCCATTCCTTGTCCCCTACCTTCCTTTGTTTACATCTATAGTGGTGACCCCCCTCCCCATCGTCATCCCCATCATTGTGGAAGGAAACCATCTTATTTTTTTCACCATCTGCCCTTGTCCCCGAATCAAAAAAATCCCCAAGAGAATAGATATTGTTGGCTCCATTGACATTCTTAGCAATTGAAATCTCAAATGTAAGGTAAAAGAACATCCAGCACAATCTCTTCCAAGCTTTTCAATGATGAGAAACAATTATAATCTTCAAAATTGAAAGTACGAGAAACAAGACAAAAGAAGTCATGAATATGGTAACATACAAAATACTAATAGGAGAAAGCAGGAACCAAACCAAATCAAGTAACATTACCTAAGAAGTTCTTCTATGTATGAAGTCCACAAGCTTAAGGAGATCCCTTCATCATTTCCAACGAGAGCCTTGAAAAGATTATGCACTGTTGGTCTGTCAGCCACACCAGAAACCGCAGGAGCAATGCGAACAAAGGCATCTTCTCTTACAAGATTCTTCTTCAGTGTCAATTGGAAAACAACCTATTTCAGGAGCTACATAATGAAATTTTACCTTTGCTTTTCTACATGAAAATCAAACCATCAAGAAATCACCAAAATAAACTAGAACTCAACAAATAATGAAGAACTAAAGTCTTATTCAATGCGTCCACTGTCAAATGAGTGTGAATGTGTGATAACACTGATTACCAATAAAAATAAAATAAACAAGCAAATTCATGAGTCTGAAATCAAAATGATTGAACAAAAGACACACAAGTAGAAATTTATATGTTGAAAATTTTACACTAACTTTTAATACCCTTCAAAACCTCAAAACCACTGAAAGGAAAGTATGTACAGAATATATAAGAAATCCAACAAATTGTAAAGGGGTTTATGGAAAGATATGTATCAATCTATCAGATATCCAGCTCATATTGTATTATTATCATATTATAATATAAATAGGATGGCATAAGCTGCTGAGATAGGATGCATAAATATATTGAGCTGCGACCTAGATAACTTCAAACAAAAACAAATACCAGCTAACAATTTGAGAAATGAAGATCTTGTGAAGGCATTTTTTTTTTTTTTTTCAAAATAGGCAACACTGTAAGGAAATGTCAATCACATTGACATGATGCCCAGAACCAACCAAATTTGAAAATTTCATTCATCAGCTTTCAATTATTCATCTAAAATCTAGTATTTCCTTCTCTTCATTTGGTGCTTTGACTATTATCCAAGATTCCAAATAGAAGCACCATATTTTGTTTACTTCTTTCTACCAACAATTTTGAGGCCAAGCTCTTAGTTGCATCAACATTGATTAAGTGATTGATAGATTGGCAGATCTTTTGGAAGTTTCGGTAACTAAGAATGTCCTTGTAACTCTATAAATATAGAGCTCCAGTAACTAAAGAAACATGAATGAAATATCTCTCCTTTCGTCCAGTATTTAGGTACCAAATCACTTTAATCTTTCCGTGCCTACTTTTATTCTTTTCTACTTTTATTAATTTTAACAAGGTAAATTGGTAACATAGTTTCTTAATTCTTATAATAACTTATCAGCCCATAAAAGATCCAAAGCCCAAGTATTTGAAGCCTAATGAAGATGGAAGCTTGATTTCATACAGTTAGGCAAGAAAAACAATTACAAAGTCAAATAAGTTCAAATGTTGTAGCCGGAGATATGAAGTCCAAGAGAAAAGAGCACTCGTTGGGGGAAACCAAGGAGAAATTTGAACACCTATGAACTTTGAGGTTCAATGAATATATTACAGGAAAAGAAGACCTCTAAGACTCAAAAGAATATAAGCTCATGGTAAAAAAGAAAAAACGAGACCTCTAAGAAGGCAAGTTACAACCGCTTGTACGAGTTTGGAGTTGAGGGAAAGTATTGGTGATAACAGAAGTGCGAAACAATTATCCTACATCAACTTATTGAGAAGAAAAGGCAAACGCTTATAAGTTTAAAGTGAGAACTCTTAAGTAAGCGCTCAATCTATAGTTAACGCTCACGCATAAACAACTAGTCTTTCCACACTCTTAAGACTTGGACAGGAAAAAAAAAAAAGTAAACAAAAACAATAGGTATAACAAATAAAGTTGTTTGACAATAGTCCACGCTAATAGGCACCAAAGTTTGTGCATGACATGAAATTACTAGTTAACCTAGACCAAGCAAGTCAAAGTAACGAGGCAACACCTGTCAGATTTCAAAGAAGGTGATACTTTTTTGTGTATACAAGATCCCTATTTATAGACGTAAGGTAAGATACAAATCAAGAAATACAAGTTTCCTAAAAAACAATGATTTCCTAATTGAAAACTTGTCTATTAAACTAGCTACATATTAGATATATATATTTTTTCCTTAACACCCTCCCTCAAACTTGAGATAGGTTTAGGGAAACCAACTTGTATCTGCCAATTGATTTAGTATAGCGTGCGGGAGGCAACACAAAAACTGAGACAAGCTGGAGATGGATAGATGTGTGTTGAATGGTAACCTACATGATAAGGAAACATAGACATATCTAGGGTTCATTGCAAAGAAGATCAATGAAAACCTACTTGACAGAGAGCATAAACATATCTAGGGCTCATTGCTAAATATATGAATGACAACCTCATATTAAAACGAAACAAAAATAGATGTCGTTGCGAAAGAGATACAACCCCACGACACATGAGAACAAAATGTCGTTGTTGCAGAATACAACCCACGACATAACAAGAAGACAAATAGAGCCAGACATGAGGAATGGTGACCAGAGAGGAGTAACGGTGGCGGTAGGTACCAAGACTTGGTCGGTGCACAGACTGAGGATTAGATCAGACGCACGAGAAAAAGGACATGATTAGAGGGCGCAATGTGACTTGCACGGGCAGAAGGACATGTATAGATGGAGGCCATGCTCACGACAATATGGGCTCATGATGGCTTATGGAAGCTAATGCGAGATGGTGATGCAAGGCTTGTCCCTACATCTGTTGTGCTTGTCCTTCATCTGAGCACTCTTTGCCTAGCACACTTCTGCCTATCTGCTTGTGTACCCTATCCTGAGATCTCTGTCTTCACCCTCATCAGCCCATGTGAGCCTCAGGTCGTGCTTGTGCACTTGCCTTTCCCCACCTGCATTGTCTTTGTGCCTTAGCCAACAACCTGTACGTGCGCATGGATTAACGTTGCAACCCACTTGACACCTTTGCCTCATCCACTCATGCGCCCTATGTTGCATTTTCCCTTGAGATCATCTCAAGACCATCTACCCAATTTAATTTAATTTCCTTGTTATGCATGGGTTGCATCTCTTCCATAACAACATCTATTTTTGCTCATTTGTTATCTTGAGTTGTCGTTCATCTTTTCTGCAATGAGCCCTAGATCTGCTTTTGGTCTCTTTGTTCATGGGTCATTGTTCATATCATCCACAACGAGCTCTATATCTGTTTCTGCTCTATGTCACGTGAGTCGTCGTTCATTTCCTTCGAAACGAGCCCATATATATGTTTTTTGCTTCTTATAATGGGTTGTCGCACAACACAAGCTCTGTCATTTGCCCGCCATCTGTCCACCATCTATTCTTGTGTTGCCGCTTGCACATTCTACTGATTCGATTAGCAAACTCAAGTTGGTTTCCACAACTTGAGTTTGAGGGAGGGTGTTAAGGAAACAACTATGTCTGATATAATTCCTAGTGTAATAGGCAAGTTAGACATTAAAAAATCAATGCAATTTCGGAAACTTGTACTTCACAATTTGTATCAACTCTATGTCTATAAAAATATTACGAAGACAAATATATCTAATATGATAGCGACTTATTAGGCACGTTGTTAATAAGGAAATTTGTATCTAACCCTATGTCTATAATAGGGATATTGTATAAACAATAATGTCATCTTCTTTGAAATCTAACATGGTATCAAAAATCAAGTTTCTTAGATGAACATGTGGGCACGTGGTTGATGTTCAATCAATCATGCTTCCGGCCTCTTGGTTGATTCGCGTCACTTCTTTATTGGGCACCTCTGTTTGGCACTTCTCTTTTTTGGTCAACTACCTCGACTTCCTCTTTGTGGTTCTCACTTCACCACTCTTGCTTCTATGGTGCTAGTTTTTGTTGTTCATCCAGCTTGTCTGCCTCTGCTGATCATCTCCCAGTTCAACAATCATGCTTAAACCCAAAATAAACAATGCCATCAAGCAACCAACCTATGCTATTCTATGACAACCCATGTTCACTTGGGGCAAGAAGGCCCAGTTAACTCATGCTCAAGTCCAAACTAGCGGGCTAACTACACGAGCAACCATCTTGAATGGCCAAACAAACCACTGCTAAATGCTGTTTGTGTGGACCCGGTCTAAGTCGTTTGGAGAGATTAGTTTGTAATGTGTGGATCATTGATTGAGTAGGTGAAATCCTTCAAAATGCCAAGGCACTGTAAAGATTTCACTCCAAACTTTGGAACCTTTGGCTTTCTTCTAGACTAGTCAATGGAAGAGTATGCTTTTATCTCCAATAGCCCCCTTATGATCAAGTTGTCTAACCCAGTTGTGACCTAGGATACCTGGACTCGACACTTTTAGCTGGAGTACCCGCGCCGACACGATGTGACACAGATCCGAACACAGGATACGTGTCGACACGGCAAATCTGAGAGAGAGAGAGAGAGAGAGAGAGAGAGAGAGAGAGAGAGATATGTAGATCTCATAGCGAGAGAAGCATATCTGATAACGAGAGATGCATCGATGAAAAGAAGAGATGCAGATCTGATAGAAGGATGCAGAGCCGCCATGAAGTTGTAGTAGATGGAAGAAGATGAAACCTAATCCATCGAGAGAGAGATAGAGGAGAAGAGATTTTTTGTCATCAAAATGGGCCCACATAGTTATTTATTAACAACTGATGAGTACAACACACATGAGCACATAATATATGGGCCCATGTACCAATTTTGTGTCTTTTTCTTGCTTTCTTAACATATGGGCCACATTACCCACGTCTACCCCTCCTTCCATACAAAAAAATATAAAAAGCTATCACATAATCTACACATTAACTATAATAAATTATGTATACATCAAAATATATGTTATTCAAGTACCCATG
This sequence comes from Stephania japonica, assembly GCA_039657345.1. NCBI lineage: Eukaryota > Viridiplantae > Streptophyta > Magnoliopsida > Ranunculales > Menispermaceae > Stephania > Stephania japonica. The sequence goes on from CM077562.1 coordinate 40,913,449, forward strand.
TCCAAATATTTAGACACTTATTAGCCAAGTCCCTATGTCTTTTAATTCAGAGAATTGTATGTCCGACCTCTAGATACCGGTGTCGGATACCCATATCCGAGTCCATGTAACTTAGGTTGTGACTTACCTTTAATCTTCAACTTGGAAATCTCCTTTTTTTTTTCCTAGTTTTAACCTTGTGTTTGTTTAAGCCTCAAAGGCCTTTTTGTCTTCTTGCCTTGTACTCTTCGAACCTCAAAGGCCACATGTATTCTTATCTAGGGTCTTCTTCATTGAGCCTCCTCTTTCAGGCTTCAGGTATCAACCCATAGGACTTCAATTTGGGTCTAGATTTGTAATTTATTTGCTAGCCCAATCTTTTTATGCTGAAATCATGCCTCCATATATCTTTTTTGGACTTCAAATGCTTGCCTTAGACCTTAGATCTTTCATGAGTTGTTAAGCCATTCTTGACTCTAGTGCTATGTTAAATCTTGCATATGTGAATGTGGAAAAACTCTAAGTTTTAAGAGTTAAGAAAAAAAGTTTTAATATCTGGACTTTAAGTTGAGAGTGGACAAATTCTCCAAAGTGCCAAGGCATTTTAGAGATTCCACTCCAAACTCATAAGCCTTTGTCTTTCTTCTCAACTAGTCAATGTAAGATTAAATCCCCACTATTACAAGCAATCCATTCTAGACAACCCAAGAAAGCAACATTGCAATGCAAGGCATGCAACCCCTGAACACCCACATTGCACAACCATACATGCTAACAAATGTAACCATACACAAAGAAGATGTTTAGTTCTCAATGTCACATAATTGTTTATAAAAGCCAACCATGGTCTACAACACTATCATTGTCATGAACTTTGTGCGCCTCAATGTTTGGTGCACCACTAAAAGGAAGCAAGCATAAAGGTTCACCTCCATAAAGAAGCCAGTTAATTCACCTGTACAAGAACATCCTATTCATTTAGGGGGTAATGGAATAACACGCTTCTAATACTGATTTAACCTATTCATTTCTCTTGCTCATGTCAACATCACTCCACTAGAGCACCGGAGTTCATTAGGCTAACGTCACATAAATGTTGCTAATCTCCTGAGAGCTACTCTTAATCTGGTAATGGCCAAGAATCACTAAAATTAACAATGTGGAGAAGACTTCAGCATTTTCGAAGCCTATCATAGATTGCAATTCCTTAATTATATTAAATTTTGGTACCAACATGGTATTATCATCATCTTTCAACACAAGACATAACTTTGGAGCATGCATTTCATAGCAATAAAGCTCTAATACAACTAAGTATTAAGCATTATAGAGATGTAGTTAAAATCACAAAGCATATACCTTAGTAGAGCTCCCGGAAGAATTAACACTAGTTTCAAATTCATTGTAAGGATTTTGCCAAGCGAGCATGGTTATGAAGATAAGCCTTTGAAAAGCAGGTTCCTGTAAACAAAATGGAAGTTACCAAATAATTACAAATATAATATACATAAATATATGCATATATGCCAACCAATTGGGTGACCCAATGGTTTGGTATGGGGTTTGGGAGTAAAAGGTCATGGGTTCGAATCTCGGTGGGGGCAAATTGTTTTTCTTATCAAAAAAATATATGCATATATACATAAATAAGAAAGAAGGCCACAAGTTTACCAGATTAATTATTTGTCTTTTCAATAGGCAAATATATGTGCTATTGAAAACAATAGTATATGGCAAGCAAAGACTTGGGTAACTAAAAAAATTCTTTTGAAATTCCACTGCCTAATTGTTTCTAATTTAAAATTTACTCTCTCTCTGGGAAAAATTTAATGATGTAAGCTTTTAAAGCCTTGCATAAAAACTAAATCACATAAGATCGATGCAATGTAGAGTTACAAAAAATGGTTTGTTAAAATCTAGCCATTGAAATTTGAAGTAAGCAAGTTCGAAAGAACAATCAAAGTAGAATTAAAAGAAAAAAAAAGGATTTACACAACGATTAGGTAAGAAATTCAATCATTGTTAAGTTCCAATTATCATTATCATAGAGTTATACCCGCATACCCTATACCAAATCATTGTTAAGTTCCTATTATCATTATCATGCACTACAGATCAGAATTCTACTTGGGCATAGTATCATAAGCATAGAGCTATTACCTTTTGCTCTGCCAAGTTACAAAATTTCCGATAAAAAGGCGCAATAATTTAAGCTGAACATTCTTCAAACACAAAACCTAAGCCCAAGCATTCATGTGAATATTAAAGTCACTAGGGGCCCTATCACCTTAGTTTCACTTGTATATCTTTAGATGCAACTAGTGATGATCAAACAATCATAGACAACAGCACCAACAAATTAACTAATACGAGTGGCAACCTAAAAATTATCAAGCAATGTAAGAGAAAGACATCCAGTGGGTCAAAGACCATTCATTGTAAGAGTGAAAATTTGTAGCCAGAGGACCATCCATAGATCCACTAAATATCTGAAGTATTTTATATTTAAGTTTCTCATCCTCTCATAATAATAAATGGATAGTGAATCATTAACCATGTTTCACGTTCACATATAAATCCTTTCTTGCTCCACTTCAAGTGGCTCTCCGACATAGAACTTCTAAGGATAGCCACACTCTTGGAATACAAAGAACTATTTCTTAACTCCATCTTTTCCTCACGCATTAAGAGAAGAAAGACATGATTTGCAAATTTTGATGCTGACTCGCAAGAAAAAGATATTACAATTGATCTCATTTTTTCCAAATGACACTCCAACTTAATAGAAGTTCATTAGATAACGTCATTTTTCCAATTGATGTCATTTGCATAAAATGCACCAGGTGAGAGGCACCAAAAGGATACCTTTATGGTGGACATCCAATGTGTTGGACATCCCTTACGTGATAGCTGATAACCCATCCAAAAACCTTATAATTGTAAGAAGTACGAAGAAAAAGCACTCTTAATAGAAAAAGGTAAGTCATTTGGGTTATCAGTCACGAAAAGGAAAAATGATTTACAAGAAAATCTACACAACAATTCTAACCTCAAAAACCATTTTTCTTGTTTATTCTGCTATTCAATAAATTAGCATGAGATGCAAAAGATCTAAGGGTGCGTTTGATAGGTTGGAGAATTTCCATGATATTTTCACTAAGTAAATTTTCATAGGGTTGTTCGATAACAAATAGAGAGAAATTTATTTCATAATTTCTTAATAATTTAAAAAAAAAATAGAACTCATCCCTCTCTTGATCGATCGAGTGTTTAATACTTGAAAAAAGTTATTGTGGGACCCACATCTCTCTTCATTTTTCTAGCTAAAAAGTTACAAAGTGGTCCCCACGTTTTTTTTCTCTCTTCTTAGCAAAAGAGATGATGTGGCCCCATGTTTGAAGCATTAAGTAGACACATTTTTCCTCGCATTTTCTCACCTTTGAGAAGAGAAAAATATAGAGAGAAAATAAGGGATTGAGAAGAGAAAAATATAGAGAGAAAATAGGGGATTGAGAAAATTTTCAAAGACACGTAAATCTCTATCAAACACTAACAAATTCAATTATCTAGAAAAAATTAACATTTTCCATGGTTTTTTTCTTTTTCCATGCTATCAAACACATCCTAATAAATGCAATATATCAATTGTTCCTCAACTGGAAAGTTCATGCTAAAGATATCCACAACAAGATTCATCGGGCAAGAGTGGGAAATCTAGTGACCAAACTTGTTCCGCATGACCAAGAATCTTCCCAAAATCTAAACAGATACGATCCTGACATTGATCTCAATTCATTCGCTAAACAATGGAAAAAGTTATGCGATATACTTCCATGGACTTCTATAGTTTCTTTAAGGAAAGGCTCCCAACTCCCACGTGTGTCATATCCCTGCCCATGCTTGCTCTTTACCACTTCGATCCATAAGGAATCATGTTCTTCCTAGAATCTCCACCCACTTTGCTACTAAAGCAATGTACCTTTTATGGATATTACATGAGCTAATCCCCCTTTAGAAATGGCATTCTACACTTTGTTCCAACTTGACCAAGTGAGTTGAAAAAAACAAGTTTTTAATTGAATTTCACTTAAATGGAGAAAGTTTTTAGTGCACCTCAAGGTATAGAAATTGCAATGACCTTAATTATAGTTCACCCAAAGTTTTTTAGACCATTATCTTTCACAAGAAAATGGGGAAAAAGAATTGCCTCAAGGAATACAATTGAAGGGGCAGTCATTGCATATAACCAGGTATAAAAATTAGACCAAACTTCAAAAGAGAAATTTTACAGGCCTCATATAACCTTTCTTTTGTCTTCTACCCAATGCAAAAAGATAGCAGTAAAAAAGAATTAATCGACAACGAACATAATCCACTCAATGGAGGACCACAAACCTTCAAACAAGGATGAAAATGTGAGCTATCTCTAGACAAAAACCTAAAGCAACAATACTCCACTAGGTTCCGAGCATCACCCCGAACAACTCGAGGAACAAGTGCTTCAAATATTTGTTGCATTCTCTGTCCAGTCAATCCATTCATCCTGCTCACAAGACAATACAAAAGGAAATATATTGGTCAATTTGCACCATATTGCACAGTGCAATCTGCTGATTTCATGATCATTCCAGAAAAAACACAAATTCATAATCAAAATAATAAACAAGTCTAATAACTAACAATTTTTTTTTTTTGGCTCATAATAACTCATAATTTTACCACAGCTGCCTTGTTACCAAAAAATACTTACAGAAGTTGCAATGTTTTTAGACTAGGATGTTTACTTTAGTGTTGCAAAAATAATCAAAGGATGAACAACAAAGTGGTCTCAACAATTAGACGCATTAATTAGGAGGGCTTTGAATGGTTTAAAAAGCTCACCATTAATTGCACTAAATCGAGCACAATGGAAGAGTTGATCCATGCAGCCGACCCCAATTAATTTGGGACTGAGTCTATGTTGTTGTTGTAAGTGGTCTCAACAATTATGAAGTGTCTACACCTAAGCTTGCATTGTGTCGTGTTGAGATATTGCGTGTAGCCTATCATATGACATACGAGTATGATTTACTCGAAGCAGTCACTGCTATGACATTGGCAGAGGTTCCACATTTTGTTACCATGACGATTTGTGCTCAGTCGAGGGTGCAAACTGTCTCTATTCAGAAGTGATTGAGTGCCAGTAGAGTGATATTGACAATGAGAAGTTCAAAAAGCTTGTTATTGACAATAATAATCCAAATTTGGTTGTATCTAGAGATCAGGCTCCAAGGTCCAGAGGCAGAATTTGGATTTCATTAGTGGCAGAAATACAAGATGAGATACTCAGACAATCTCACAAGTCCAAATATAGTATTCGTCCAAGCAGGACCAAGATGTATCATGATATGACATGATTGTATTGGTGGCAAGGAATGAAAGCTGTGGTTGGTGACTATGTTCGGTGATGTGAGATTTGCCAGCAGGTTAAGACCGAATGACAGAAATGGGAATGAGAACATATTGTGATGGATTTCGTTACATGCCAAAATTTCAAAGGAAACATGATGCAATTTGGGTTATTACCGACAACTGACAAACTCTGCTCATTTTCTTCTTGTAGCTATCTCCAATTCCTTGGCACAGATTAACATGTTATATGATCGAGAAATTATCAAATTGCATGATGTGTCGTTGGTTATCATTTCAGATCGATATTCTCGATCAGCAACAAAAGAGTTATCACAATCTCTATCACCAGGTTGTTGAATACGAGGTCGAAGACTGAGTTTATGTTAAAGTCTTCCTCGGAAAGGCCTCTACCGATTTGGATTCAAAAGGAAGCTCTCTTCCATATTTATAGGACCTTTCGAGATTGTTATCTAGTGTTTATTATGTATTTCACGCCACTATGCTCAGGAAGAAAAAGCCTGACTCACACCACTTAGTGGAATGGAATCAGTTTGACTTGCGAGGGGATATTTCTTATGAGGAGCAAATTTTGGATAGAAAGGTCCAAAAGCTTCAGAAAAGATAACTTCCACTTGTTCTCGTTAAGTGGCAATTTCAAGGAGATTTGGAGCTAATTAAGGAACAAAAGTCGTATATGAGAGATCACTTTCTGTTGCAATTTTGTCAAAATATAATAAGTTTATTATATTGTATTGTATTTGATCTATTACATACATCTCTATATATAGAGATGCAATTACATACAAAAGGAAACATTAAAATAAGGAAGCACATAATCAAGGGAGTGATTTGTGCATAACATAATTACAAGAGTGATTTCACAACATAATTATAGGAGTGATTTCACAACATAATTATAGGAGTGATTTGTGCACAATATAATCACGAGAGTGATTTGTGCACAATATAATCACGAGAGTGATTTGTGCACAATATAATTACGAGAGTGATTTGTGCACATTTCCTAATTGCACAATATTTCTAACACTCCCCCTCAAACTCAAAGTGGGAACAACGAAACCATTTTGAGTTTGTAAACCAAAATAAATACCCAATAGATACTTTATCAAAAATGGAGATAGTAATAGAGTTGGCTGAGCTGATCAACTGGCAAAGGCTATTCGTTTTGAGAAATCGGTCACCGAGAAGAACATCGTAATCTGGAACAAGAATATGACCGTCCAGCAAACGATGGCGACGATGAAGGGCCGACGAGAAGCACGGACACAGATCTGTTGCGAAAATGTTCGGTTGCTAACCGATGAATGGAAGACATCTAAATGGGATATGGTGGTCCCAAATATGAGAAACGACCGGTTGCAGACTAACAACCGTCTCAGAACCGCCACCACAAGGCATCACAACCAAGAAAGAAAACTCCGTAGGAACGGAAAAAATGGGATATGGTAATCCCAAATATGAGAAACTTGACGATTGCGGACTAACAACCGTGTCGAAAATTGGTCAGCCACAAGGCATTACGACCAATAAAAGAAATGAATTGATTCCGCATAACGGAAGACACCAAAACCGAATCTAATGATGGTTTTGGGAAATGATGAATACATTCGGATAGAATGTTAATCGATTGACAATCTACGCGAACAACAACCGATTGAACATTGGTAAGCCAAAAGGCATCAAAACCAAGAAAAGAAAAATAATTTTCCATATGAATGGAATATGGATGATCAACGAATCATATGGGCGCACTCACACGTGCACAATAAACAATCAAACGAGAGGGACGCCAGATCGGAGGAACAAACAAGCGCAATGGCATTGTTCTTCATCTTCCTCATGTGATCAACCATGATAATGTCCTTGTTACCGGTTGTGGTGACGAAGATGTCGACATCGGAGACGACGTCTTCGAGTGTGAGCACCTGGAGACCCTCCATTGTTGCTTGGAGAGCACAGATGGGATCAATCTCGGTCACGATGACTCTCGCGCCGGCTTGTTTAAGCGCGCGGCACATCCCTTCCCGACGTCTCCGTAGCCGGCCACCAAAGCGACCTTCCCGGTGATCATGACGTTTGTCGCCCTCATCAGGCCGTCCGGGAGAGAGTGTCAGCAACCGTATAGGTTATCGAACTTGCTCTTCGTGACGGAGTCATTAACATTGATAGCAGGGAAGAGGAGAGTCCCCGCGATCTACATCTCAGTACGACCTCTTCACACGGTAGTAGTCTCCTCCGAAACCCCCACCAATCTCTCCTTCATCTTGTGATACTTCTTAGGATCGGACTTCAACCCATCTCGAATAATCGTCGCACAATCGAAACTCCGCATTGTCGGTCGAGTTCGGTCAGGAACCTTCCCACTCTTCGCAAACTCCTCCTCCGCCTTCACCCCCTCGTGAATCGCAACGTAGCATCCCCGCCATCGTCGACGATCGATTGGGACCCCTCGGGCCCTGGATCGAGCGCCCGCTCCGTGCACCACCGGTACTCTGGAGAGTTTCGCCCTTCAAGGCGAAGACGGCGGCGCTATCGCGGGCTATGGCGGCGGTGGCGTGGTCTTGGGTGGAGAAGATGTTGCAGAACACCCGGCGGACCTCGGCGCTAGGGCGGTAAGGGTCTCGATGAGGACAATGGCGGTCCGGATCGTCATGTGGAGGGACTCGGTGATCCCGGCGCCCTTGAACAGGCTGCGATGGGCTGAATTCGGTATGGCAAGCCATCAATCCGGCATCTCGACCTCGGCGAGCTCGATCTCGAGGCGCCGAAGTCGGCTTGTGAGAGGTCCTTCACCTTGTACTCTCTCCCCGACGAGGTCTTCTCCACAAGCAACGCCATTGCTGATGCTGATGAGATCTCTGATTTCTCAGATTTGGAGACTATGAGAGTGGCCGAGAGAGAGAGTGAGCAATTTATTTTCAAACAATCATCCTTAAGGAAATCAGAAGTCTCTAACATAGCCCTCCTGAAAAAACGCTTGTAGCCCCACATGCTTCCTCTGTACTTCAACGCATAAGGCCCGCTCTCCAGCGACCTCTCAAAGTGGCTATGCACCTTATGCTTCCCCTTCCCGCTCTGATCAAGCAGAGTGAGCTCAAACAACGCTCTCACATCGGTCCCCTCGCTCGCCAGCGCGATGAAGACAGACACGTACGTTGCATTGTACTCCGGATTCTTCTCGTCCGGATAGAAGTATATCGCCCAGTCGTAGCCTCCGACGGTGAACTTCTCGCTCGCAATGTGCTTCCCGTTCACCGTCTCGATCACCGATCGGGAACTCGTTCGCGACGAAGGGAACCTCGAATTGCTCGTCAATTCTTCTCCCATTCGACAGATTTCATCCAAATTGAGCGATTTCTCCGCGAATTAGGGGTTTTGATGGTGGATTTTGGGGATTCGATTGGTGCGATTTTGAGAATAGGTGCGGATAATGATTGTTAGTGCAGAAGAAATACCGGCGTGAGCACAAAGAGAGATCGCACACGAGAGAAAAACGATTGGCGAAAATTAATCACCATGGGCTTGAGTGCACGATGCGAACGTGCACGCATGGGCGAAGGTCGCGAACGAACGAAGGTTGATATGCCATTGCGCCTGGAGAGTATATTGAACTCATGATGGAGTGATGGAGGCCGATTGAGCGACGCGAAAGAGACAAACGGGTGGTACAACGGACGGACGTGTGTGAAGACGTACAAGAGAAACAAGAGGAAATCAAAACAAGAGCATAATCGAACACAAGAACAAACACTAAGATGTATCAAGGATCGGTCATCGACTCAAAAGTCGATCGACCTTAAATTAGAAACCAAGCTCTGATACCATGTTGCAATTTTGTCAAAATATAATAAGTTTATTATATTGTATTGTATTTGATCTATTACATACATCTCTATATATAGAGATGCAATTACATACAAAAGGAAACATTAAAATAAGGAAGCACATAATCAAGGGAGTGATTTGTGCATAACATAATTACAGGAGTGATTTCACAACATAATTATAGGAGTGATTTCACAACATAATTATAGGAGTGATTTGTGCACAATATAATCACGAGAGTGATTTGTGCACAATATAATTACGAGAGTGATTTGTGCACATTTCCTAATTGCACAATATTTCTAACACTTTCTATATCTCTTTTGATCAAGAAGTTTTACTTTTAATTTTAATTTTGATGACGAAATTCTTATAAGTTGAAGATATTGTGAAGTCCTAGATTTCTTAAAATCTGTATTAAGTTTAATTATGAATTAACGAGTCCTAATTGTGATTTAGGTCGTGAATTGGGAGTTGAAGGCCGGTGGAAAAGAGAATTTAAGGTAATTTCATGCTTCGGTATTGATATGCCTAGTGTTGTGTGTAGTACATATTATGTTATGTGAAATTCCAAGTCAAATGAATGTCTATAGGTCATGGTAAGGTCGTATCGAGCGTGTGAGGTGTAACCTCGAGTTTCATACAAAATTGAGTTGTAGCGAGGTCCTAATGTCGACACAAGGTTTGGCCTTGGTTTGCATACGAGTCGGTGTTGGCCATAGTCAAAAAATGAGGTATGGTAAGCATTAAAGTAAAGTAGTTAAGTTGGAAGGACCTATAAAACAAGTTTTCAAACAATTTGAAGGTGAATTAGCTAATAGGGAAGAGCCAGGGAGGTCTAAATAATTAACAGAAAATTTAAAATGAACTAGGAGGTGAATAGTGGAGAGGTTTCTCAACAATTAGGGAACAATTATTTAAATGAGGAAAAGGGTTTTAAAACCATTACACACCCAACTCACCGCCTCATCAAACACTCTCCCCACCCTCTCGACTCTCACGCTCTTGATCGCCTCCTCACTCTCTTGTGCTTTCTTTTAGTTTGGACAGCAAGGAAGAAGGGGAAAAACAGTAAAGGTGCTGCTATTTTATTGAAATTTGATCAAGCCAAGGTATGATTATCTCCACTCGCAAAAGAAATATAGTAATTTTTACATAGAAAGAATTAAATATCTAAAATTAAGCAAGAGGATCTCATTTCAGCGATGGATGGCTCTGTGAAGATTGCAAACATCTTACTGGGTACTTGGTAACAAGGGAATATGAAATAGAGATACTTTCCTAGTGAAGGTGAATCATAGCAAATCTTTTGACGCAATTAACTCCTTGGACCGAAATTTTATTAACAACTATTGCCCAATTGTGCATGTGATTTCAAGAAAGCACAAGTTCTTATTTGTTTAAAACAAAAAAGGAATAGAACAAACCTCTAGGAGGACCTATAAATTGAGGATCAACCACAGATTCACAAATAGGTCATAATTGGTCTAAGCTTATGAACGTTTTATGAGTTGATCCTTTTGTGGGTCTATGTTTGTTACATAGGTTTTATCAATCCTAACCAACTGAAAATCATTTTTTTTTCTTTTAGTTTCTTCAATGGTAATTTGAATTCATTTCTAAAAAGCTTCTCACAAAGTCTTCCTTTGCAAGCTTTCAAATGTCAAAAACTCTCTCAAATCTGTTTGAAATAGTTGAATTGCTGTAAAACTAAGAGGCTGTATGCCACAGGCACAGCTTGAAAGCTGCTAAACTGAAGTTGGACAGTTGATCATGGACTAAGTTAGATTACTTGTGAGTGATTGGTGAGTCCAACTATGGTCATTTCAGTCTTGGGGTTTTGAATTAATAAGATTCGGGATCAAAAAGTCAAAATCTCATATACTTCACCCAAAGGAACTTTTGAATTAATTCAAAGAAGTATGGTTCAACAAAGGGGAATTATTTTAAAAATTCACTAGCCTTGAAAATGTTAGAGAATATCAACTTGTTCATACAACAGCAGCCTCAGTCCCAAATTAGTTTAAGGTCAGCAAGATAAATCCATTGTTTCCATTAGATCAATTTAATACACTAAACGTGGTAAACTTTTGTTAAAACAAAACCTAACCCCAAATTAGTTGTGTAAGCTACAAAGATCAAACACATCCACCCCTCAATTTGGTGTAGTTGATGATGTATTTAATAATCTTTTAAATCTTTTATGGTTAATACATCCAAAGTTATCTTAGGTTTGGCCCCATACGGTTATACCTTCAAGTTGTTTTCAATTTAAAGCAAGAAAAGTTTTCCAATGGGTTATTGACAAGATGTCTTTTGATTTGAGTCTTTCCGTGTGCAAGTTTAAGGGGTGGTAAGTTGTTTTCTTACACACACAAAAAAAAGATGCACACGTACACATCATTTAACAGTGTATATAAGTAATTCTTCTATTGCATTTTTTTTCTTTTTGTTGGCGTATATATTGGATGATTAAAAACATTTGCGACAAATACAAGAGATTCATGTTATAAATTTATATGTTTATCAATAAATTTTCCAAAAGACAAAATGCAAACAAATTTAAGTTCGTTAAAATTCTTTGATCATGTATCATGTGTAAAAGAAAAAATGAAAAAAGAAAAATGAGTATTGTTCTTCTACTGATCAAACATTTTAGCATGGCATTGAAAACTAAGTTATTAAGAGATATTTTAGTAAAAAATTAAAAGGATTATTAAGTTCAACATTTTATTAAAGAATACTAATAAATTTCCTTTATTCACAATCACAAGTGGAGGGACTTGAACCCTCAACTAAAAAACTTGAATATTTTATTTTACATCAAATAACTGACATAATTTTCAACCACAAAAATGTATGGGCAATGATCGCACCTATTAAAAGTTTAAGGTATTATTTTTGAAAAGAAAAGAAAAAAGATATCAATTGATTTGGATGAGAATTTTTTTTGAAAATAATTGAATTGGGAATTAGTAGCAAATAATTTTTTGTTGTTGTGTTGAGAATTAGCAAATTAACATGCTTCTTTCGTTGAATGTCTCATTCTTCTAAGACTATGATTTTTTTTTCTTTATTTTTAAAATTTATGAAAAACGTTTCCCATTTTGATGTAAGCAAAATAAATCAATTTCAATTCGATGAAATTTGAACATTCTAATGAGCTTCAAGATAATTCAATAAAATCCAACAAATTTGAAGTTATATCATCAATTTATTTGTACTTTATCGCATACAACAACCCACATGGATCAAACTCTTCAATTGTGTTCGATTTAGTGCAATTGATGGCGAGCTTTCTAAACCATTTAAGTCCCTCCTAATTAATGCGTCCCAAGCTAACTTCGGTTTACCCCTATGAATTTCTTCAGTTTCTATAGAGTTAAGTTTTCTAGTGGGGGCATTTGTAGGCTGTCTTTGTAGGTGTTCAAATCACTACAACCACCCTTTCCTAACCTTTGTGTCAATTGGTACTACTACTTTTCCTTGAATTTCAATATTTCTTATTTTTTCTTTAGAAGTTTTACCATACATCCATCTAAGCATCCTCATTTTTGCTACATGTACTTTTATCACATGTAATTTTTAATTCAAGTAAAAAATCAAAAACAAAATTACCAAACTACCACATGATTGAGTTGATATTTTAGTCACCACAAAAAACTTATACGAGTAAGAGATAGTAAATAACTTACGAAAAATATCTTGAATGTTATATACAAGAAGACATAAAATAACAGTCAAACAGATTCATACCTGCTAAATTGCTCAATAGAAATAATAGCAGCCAAGGAAAGGTCACCATTTGTTGTTTTACTATTTATGGTCTTTTCAGCTATAAATTCTTCAATTTCTTTTGTATCCAAAGAATTTTGTACATCGGTTCTTTTCTCCAGCCCTGTTTTCACCAATGGAGCTGTCACTTCATTCAAGAAAGTTTGGGTCTTTAAAAGCCACGAATTCAATCTCTCTTGAAGAGAATCTATTCAGAAAAAGTGGGAGAAGTATTTAAGACATCAACATTACAAATTTAATCAATCAGCAAAAATATATACCTACAAAAAAGGAAAATGGTGAATTCAGGATGTCTAAAAGAAGGTTTACAATAATCATCAAAGCAGAAAAGGCCACGAAAATGGCATCAAATAAACCCATTCATTGATTGACCAGTCTAGTTAATTCAATTACATATTAATTTCCTATTTCACAAATCCTATTTTATATTTTAGACGACAAAGAGAAGGATATTTGATCGTTATTTTTGCGGGGTTTTCGTAATATTGTCATCGGTGATGCAATTTTTTGTAGCACTATACAGCTGGCTGCATCTGATCCTAAGAAAAAAATGAAGAATGAGGGAAGAGGAAATTGGAATGTGAACCTGAATGGAAACATTAGGAGTCTGAAAATTTTGAAGTCATGCATGAAGTGAAAGAGAAAGGAAAATGCTAAGTGTACATACTTGTCACACCTGCTTGTCACACTTAGTGATTGTGCACTGTCCGGCACACCTCGAACGTGTATCTCGAGGTGTATCGATAGCGACTGATTGTCAGGTGTGACAAGTAGGTGTGATAAGTGGGTACCTCTAGCATCTCCCAAAAAGAAAAGGTTGTAGAGTTCTACCAAAATTTCTAATTCTGGTCTTCCTTTCCTTTTAGAGCATCTCCAACCACAAAACTCTATTTCCCTTCTATTTTACAGTTATGTCACATCAAACTCTGTTCTCCGCCACAAACTCTATTTCAACACTAAAACTCTAGTTTGCACAAATATTTATTTTCTTTATTTATTTGTATCAATTTTAATAAATTATCTAATCAACAAAAAATAAAAATAAAATCATATTTGTATACATTTCTAAAAAAGATAATAATACACACTTATTTTATTTTTATTTTAAAAAAAAACTTCTGATATTATAGCGGAAAAAATAGAGTTCGGTTGGATTACAACCGAAAACAATTTCTCCTCCCGGGCGCTATCATAGCCTCTAAATTTTGATCTATTTATGGACAAAATCGATGAATCGAACCACTCACTGGCATCGGTGTCTCGAGGCGACCGCGCCATGAGCCTGAGGCGGCGCTTCCTGGTCGGAGATCTCGGCCACAAGAACCCTAACATGCGAGCCTCTCGCAGCCGAATTCGTGAGCGGTGCGGCGTTTCTGATGGTTTCAGGCCGACCACGAAGTCCATATCCATCGCTGTCGAGGATTTTGCATTCGCCGTGTGCTCTTCAGTTTGAGGAAGCCATTGTTATTTGTTTAGGAAGAAGCTTTTTTTTTTTTGTCTTTTTGCAATCAATCGAGGAGCCTTATTTCAACCCAATTAACCACCGCCGCTTGTCGACCCTACAAAATTTTCAAGATATTGCTATTTCTACTGGGACTTTTTGCTTGATTAACCCATTTGAAAATAGTTTTTACCAATCTAACACACCTACTAAAATATATAACAAAATAACACACTTGATGCCACATCACAACGCCACATCAATGCCACATCACTAATATGGAAGTCGTGTTTTGCGAACACGACTTCCATATTTTTATTTTCGTTAATATTTTGTTATCTCTTATTTATATTTATTAAATAAAAAATCACTAATAAATAAAATATGGAAGTCGTGTTTTGCGAACACGACTTCCATATTTATTTTTTTAAATAATAAAATATGGAAGTCGTGTTTCGCGAACACGACTTCCATATTTTTATTTTCCGTCAACTTCCTTTTTTTAAAACACTTATATATATTTAATAAAAAAAAATAATAATAAACTAAGGAAGTCGTGGCTTAAAGCCACGACTTCCATATTTTTATTTTCGTCAATTTCCTTTTTTTAAAACACTTATATATATATTTAATAAATAAAAAAAAATTAATAAACTAAGGAAGTCGGGGCTTCAAGCCACGACTTCCATAGTTATGTTTTAGGGTTTTTTTTTTACTTTTTTCTTCCACTTCGCTCTTCTTCTTCTTCTTCGCGCTTGATCTGCTCGCTCGCCTCTTTCTTCTTCTTCGTAGCCCCTGCTCGCTCTTCTTCTTCTTCGTCCACTCCTCGCTGCCGCACCCGCCGCCGTCGCCGCCACCGCCCGCTGCATTGTCGCACTAGCACTTCTTGATTCACCGCCGTTCTCTTCGATTCTCGATTCACTTCGACTTGGCCGATTGTTTTGGTTAGTATCTTATCATCTCAATATTGTTTTGTTGTTTTGTTAGTCGATTATCATTGTTTTTGTCAATTTCGATTGTTTTTTGGGACATTGTGGCTCGGCATTTTTTTTTCTTTGATGAAAGCATGCTTGGTGATGGTTGGGTTTGGTGTATGTGTGTATTGGTTCAAACTCAACTTAGATTAATTATTATATGTTATAGGAGAAACAAAATGCGGAAATTTAGGGTGTGTTTGATTGGTGAGGAAATGAAAAAAACCATAAACCTTTTTCCATTATTAGGAATAATCGACTTTTTTGGTGTTTGATATCTCAAAATCGTTTTGAGAAAATATTCCATACATCCTTATTTTTCTCAAATATTTACTCTCTCAACACCTAAGAAAATGGGAAAAAACCTCATCGTATCCAACTTTTCATCTTCATCTTCGTCCCACCAACGCTTTCATTAATATCAGTTGTGTTGGAGGTGAAGATTTTAGATGCCCTTGGGATCAATCAGTTGTAGTGTGGATTATGCCACAGTTTCGAATTTGGTTACCCAAACTTGCCAATTAGGTAATACCATTTTATTCTTGCTTATAAACTAATTAAAACCTTTTTTATTTTTTTTAAAGAGAAGGCATTAAAACCTTACCAGATCATAATTATCCAATTTAGATGAAGTGCATCATACGTGTTTGTATAAAAGCCTTAGTAGAATGTAGTTTTTGGAAGCAGTGCTTAGTTTTCAACCTCAAGCCCAAACTTCAAAGCACATGTATAGTTTTTCTCTTTTTTTTGAATTGATGGCGTCCACATTCTCTTAGGATCAAGACACAAGGACTTTGATGTTTCTATATGAGGGACTTACAACTTTTTAATGACTTGAAGAATTTGAGATAGGAAGCGAAGATTATTAATTATAGCTGATTTATCAAGATAATCTCTTAAAAAAATATAACTATCAAAAGAAAATTTTCTTTATTCCTATCAAACAATCGCAGAAAATTATCTTTAAAAAAAAATTTTTAGAATATTTTCTTAGGCAAATTGTTTTTTCTTCAAAGGGCCTCATACAAATATGTCAAAAGTGATGTGCATTAGCATTTACAGTCCACAAAAAAGATAATTCCTTGCTCGTTGTTCTATTGCTTGCACCAATTGTGTCACTTATGTGATTGGTAGTTGGTTCCTTTTTGTGAATAAAATAAGAGGCTAAAATAAAATAGATTTTTAAAACACGTTGGAGTTTGTTATGTATCTATGTACTTGGATGGAGTTTGTTAAGTTTCTATGTACTTAGTTGGAGTTTGTTACGTTTCTATGTACTTAGTGAATTAATTATTATCACTTCTATTGACTAACAATTATATTATATATATGTATATTATATAGATTCCATAATGGTTGACCTGGGAGAGTGACTTTGATATGCTATATGAATGGTGCCATTGTTAATGGACCATTTAGAATTTCATATACAACAGCACCTATTCGACATCTCAGATGTAAGTTGAGTTTAGGGTATGAGGAACTTGTGAGTTTTATTTGCAATGCTTTGGAGATAGACATTGAAAAAATGATATTACATATAGTATATCGTTATCCTGTGTACATTGGGCTGGAACGTACAACTATGTCCCTTTGCAAATAGTTGATGAATCGACTCTTAAAGATGCTTGGGACATTGTGGCCGAATGTCCACCACCGAATTGTATGGAGCTGTTTTTGGATTTAGTTCCGAGGCAATTACATACTAGTTCTAACATAGCGGTCGGTGCGGAAGGGCCTAGTATTCAACCCCCATTTGAACGTAATTATCTTGTGCATCACCTTTAATGACTTTAAATCATGATGTTGACGAGGAAACTCATGCCCTTGGTGTATGTGGTGGTGTGAACGATGATGACGATGATGACGATTGTTGCGGTGATGGGAATACTACGATCGAGCGGTGATGATGCCAATGATGAAGGAATTGATGCACTTCATGTTCCCGATAGCATAATTCGAGATGCATTAAACCAAGTCATTGCCGAGGATGGCTCATTATCTTGTCCTCCAATCTTGGATGAAGTTGGAAACAATAATTTTTTTGATCAAGAGGCTAATGGACTTAATGATTCGCTTTGTGGGTGTTGGCGAATTTGTCGTACCTTCATCTCGTATTTATGGAATTGAGTAGTGAGGCAATGACCCCCTTCATGAGAACACAATGATTCCTTCTAAAGCTCTATGGAATGAGGCCTCAGAATTTCATGTTGGCATGCGGTTTTTTTCTAAAGGGGACTTCCAACATGCAGTAAAATTGTACAACATTAAAGTACACAGACAATTTGTGGTAACTCATTCAACACCTAATGTGTGGATTGTCTGTTGTAAGAAGCTTTCAGAGGGATGTGCTTGGAGGTTGCGGTGTTCAAAAAGAAAAGCACATGGAATGTTTGAGATAAGTAAATATGAGGGACCACATACCTGTATCAATGCAAAACTATCAAAGGATCATGCTCATTTGGACTCATTGTTATATGTCGTGAAATTGAAAATGTGGTGAGAAGAGATCCATCTATTTCGGTTCAGTTCTTCATCAAATTATCAAGGACAAATTTAGTTATGATGTTCATTACAAGAAAGTCCGGTTGGCAAAAAAAAAAAAGGCGGTCGCCAAGATCTTTGGAGATTGGGAGGAATCATATAAAATGTTGACGCGGTGGATGGCCGCTCTTCAAGAAAGCAATCCTGGGACACGTGTAGATTGGAGATACGGCGAACCCAATGCCAACAACGAAGTTGTATTTAAATGGGTTTTTTGGGCATTTGCACCATCTATTGCGGGTTTTAGACATTGCAGCCACTAATACAAATTGATGGCACATTCTTGTACGGGAAATACAAACAAAAGCTCTTGATAGCCACGAGTTGTAGATAGCAATAGTCATATATTTCCCTTAGCATTTGCCATTGTCGACGAGGAAAGTCAAAGACAGTTGGGGATGGTTTATGGCTTGTTTGCGACATCATGTGACTGATCGAGATGGTATATGTGTAATTTCGATAGACACCCTGGTATATTGTTGGCAATGAATGATCCTCGAAATGGGTGGACTTGTGTGAGCTAAACACAGATTTTGCCTTCGTTACATATGTAGTAATTTCAACATGAGATTTGGGAGCAAAGAATTGAAGAATATGGTGTACTTAGCTAGGTGCACAACATCAACCTCGCAAATTTAAGGCATATATGCAAGAGCTTCAACAAATTAATGTTGAAAGTATTGCGTGGTTTAATGATCTTGATCGAGCACAATGGACCAATGCATACGACAAAGGATATCGATACGGATGGATGACTACAAATCTAGCGGGTATTATGTTTATATTTATTTTTTATATAACGTGTTTGATTTCTGTCATGTTTATAAGAAAATACTCATAATATAACTCATAATATTTCTTTTCACAATTGTAGAATGCTTTAATGGGGTCCTTAAAGGCGCACGATTTTACCCCGTCACAGCATTGGTGCAAGTAACATTTTATCGCATTATGGCTTACTTTAACAAAAGGCATGACGAAATAGGTGTCGCCTTAGGAAGGGCCGAAAAATACACCAAGTATGCACTTGATAAGTTACAACATTGGGGAAAGGCAGCTTGGGGGCACAATGTTACATTAGTGAATCGTGAAAATGGCACATTTGAAGTAATCACTGGAACACGTGGGTATCATTTGAGAAAAGGGTCTAACAAGCAAGTGGTGAAGTTGGCGGCTCGTAGATGCACTTGTATGAAGTGGCAATGTTTCGGCATTCCATGTTCCCATGTTCAAGCAGCTTGCACTAGTGTTGCTATAGACTACTTTCAAGTACATTGAGTCATATTATAGTTTGTCCGTGTACGATCAATGTTATGTCTGCGAGTTTTCAACCAATTCCTCACGAAGATTATTGGCCGATTCTAGAGTTCCATACACCTTGCTACCCGACCCTTCTCTAAGCGAGTGAAAAGAGGTCATCCCCAAACAAGACGTTGCGAACCGAGATGGATTGGAGAGGCAATCGAAACAACCGCGTCATATGCAAATGAGAAAAAGAATGGAGAGAAGCGCCAACAAAATTGCAATGTAGTATGTGTAAGCGGGATGGTCACAATAGGCGCACATGCTCTCGTCGTAAAGCAAGAACAACCACCTAATCGTTCACAATGAAAGACATTTCAAGTCTAATAATTTCTATTCACTCATCTTTTTCTTATATCAGTTATTTTTAATTATAACTACGTTATTGGTGTATTTTGTTTGAATTAAACCACGAGTTGTTTTAATTAAAGTTGTTGAAGTTTAATTAGGTACACATGTTTTATTTTTCTTTTTTAATGAACTTTATTGTTGATATTTGTCTTTTCCTTGTTCTATTAATAACAACTTTGTTAATGTTTTGGGGTTCAAGCGTGATATGGATCCTGGGCTGTAGATGATTCGGTGTTGACTATGCGGGCTCTACATAGATCTACTCGTGTGTGGAATGGACCGGTAATATTTTATGTTTTGGTAATTTTATTTTTTAGAGTTTGTAGCCAAATTTGTACTAATGTAAGTCATTTGTGTTTTTGCGTAGCGGGATCCTGGTGTCTTGACAATCGGGCGTAATTAAAGACATTACATCGATCGATGCCACTTGACGAACGTATAGTTGGGTACCTTGACCAAGTTGGATTATATGGAACAGCGCGAATAGGTTTCATAGGAATCGATTGGCATCTCATTACCGCACTTGTTGAGAGGTGGAGGCCGAAACACACACATTTCATTTTCCGGTTGGCGAGATGACCATTACCCTACAAGATGTACGAGATAATTTTAGGGTTACCTGTTGATGGATTACCACTCACTGGAGTTGTAGAACAAGATTATGATGCCTTGTGTTTGGGACAGCTGGGCTTCTCATTCCCTCAAAATAGCGAGAGGAGGTCGTATCCCAATTCGACAACTCTCAACATGGTTTCCAAACCTTCCAAATTTTGTTAGTGACGAAGAAGTGCAACGATATGCAAGAGCTTACATATTACAGCTTCTTGGAGGAACCTTATTTGCAGACAAGTCTAACAATCTTGTACACATAACATATTTACAATTTTTGGAGGACTTTGAGGTAGCAGGAAACTATAGTTGGGGTAGTGCAACTTTGGCCCACTTATATAGACAATTATGTCTTGCTGCTGATATTGATGGAGCGGAGATTGCGGGTCCAGTTATATTATTGCAACTATGGGCTTGGGACAGATTGCCTTTCCTTGCACCAATAATGGGAAATGTTCTTCGAGACGAAATACAACCACATGACGATTTATTCCCACATCCTCCCTTTGGTCATAGGTAATTATCAATTTCTTTTACCTTGTAAAAAATAAGTTCATCTATCTACATGTGAATTGATGCATGCATTGTGTTGTTCTCCATGTTCGTATAGGTGGAGACATGCCTTAGAAACCACCGGAACATCAATGCACGTTCTAACAAAATATAGAGAAATGATTGACATGCAAACACGAGGAAGTATGAAATTCATTTAATTAATTTCTTTATAGTTCATTTTTTAAATGGTGAAAACTATAATTTCATTCATTTCAATTTACTATTTATGAGCTCGGGTAATTTGGGAACCGTATCCGAGACGGTGATAAGGGATTTGCCGCCGAATTGTAGTAGTGGTCGTGGTATTTGGCGAACGAAGGCACCTCTAATTTTCTTTTGTGTTGTTGAAATGTACAATCGATAGAGTCATGCGACAATTTGGTTTGAAACAAAGAATACCACCTTCAACTAACACAAGTAAGGAGCTACATAAAATTGACTTGCGAGGGAAGACCGACAAGGATTGGAGTGAGAACATAGTGATTATGTCTCCATGTGGGTGAACGTGCTTCTAATATTGCGAATGATGAATTATTGGAGGAGCCAATGGGATTCTATGATCCCTACATGGTATGGTATCGTCGCATTACACGACGATTCATGTCTTCTCGTGGAGCTATTGTTGAAGCATTGGTAAGTTTGAACTTTTTTATTTACAATCATGAAGTTTTCATAATAAATATTTTACTTTTGTTTTCACATGCAACTTCATAAATTTTTTCAAATGTAGGCTCATGGAATTACTTCAATTCATCAGTTGACATTGGGTGATGATGTTTCCATTCCACGTATTAGAGATATGGCTGCATCAACTTTGACTACAATACATGCAGACTATCGCATCTATAATATGCCACCCTTTTTTGAAGAATCCCATCAATCTTCTCATGAAAATATATGTTCGAGTCATGGTACTCCAGTGTATACTCCATACGTACCTCTTAACAATGAGTCTGTTACTACATCTACTCCGCTGGCACCTCCCAACACTGAGTTTGAGACTACACAAGCCTTTCATTTTGACAGGATACCTACATTGCCACATCATTTTGATACAAGTCCAATACCGATGAATTCATTCGAAACTACTAGTAGTATTGGTGGTGAGAGACATGATATCAATGAAATTCAACAAGAAGATGCTCAAAATTTGTTGCCTACTGATGTGGACCTGCGGAATGTGCCATTAGCTTTAGATCGTGAACGACGAATTAAAAAGAGAACACGTTGTGGGACTGGAAGTCATTTTTTGGGGTCAGATTAAGTCATCTTTTTTATCAGTTTGAGGATTGGTTAGTTGAGGCGTGGAAAGGAAAAACAAATCCCATGTTTGTAATTCCTAATTCTGTAAACAAAGTTGTGTGCAATTTGCTTATTCAATCATTTCCTCTATAAACGATTTTATTCTTTTCACTACTGCATAAATTTACTGTTCTCTACTCACTGAATTGCTTTCTTATTTCAAACTTCTCTAGTATTGTGCTGTGGAAACTGATATATTTTGGTGTTTGTCTTCATTTTATTCATCGATAAATAAATTGCAGATTATTGGTGTTTCGACAAAGCGAGAGAAGGATGAGATAGTTAAGTCGGTGATGAATCTAAAAGGTCTTGGAGTGGAAGAAGAAGGGTACACCATGCCTTAGATGATTTGGCTATGTTTTATGTTAGATTGAAGAGACACTGGAGGAACTTGCACCGCTTGCACGCTGGAGTTTTTGGGCATGCCTCATACACCTGAAAGTGCTGAACGGAGAAGAGGGGCTATAGCAGCATTGCATGAATTGCTTGTTTCCGGATGGCTATGGTGGCTCATATTGCACTTGGTTTCTCAAGCAAGCAAACAGATCTGGTATGTTCTAGGTCTTGCTTATTTTACTTTGTTGTGAAGTAAGGAAAAAAATAATATGGAAAAGAATTATTTTGGTAGATATCAGGAATTGAGTTCAACATATTAACACTTTTAGTTTCCTCGCATGCAACTGACTTTGAGAGGTTTGGACAATTTGGTTGTTCCCCATCGGATACATCAGGTTGTGGACCCTCACAATGCCATTTGTAGACAAATATAATGGAGGACCGCTCTTGTTCAATGATTAGGAAAAGTGTATATTGGATTAATTTTAACTTAAGTAGTTGGGACATTAGCACGCGTGAAGCATTGGATATGAAAGAGTGTTACCAGTCGGTTTGATCAAACATCAAACACTAATATGCATTTACAATCAACAAAAGGTTCTATAAAATTACAGTTTTTTCAAGGTTTTTCTCTGAAAACTTCATGCATTTATTCACTCTTGATAATTGACTAAACATTTGCAGATAACCAAAGGTAAAACCATATGTGAGTGTCTTATGGCATCTGAAGGCACGGAATGTTTAAAGTTGGAGTATGCATTTTGTTGTTTCCTTCTTCAAGGCGTGTATGTTCTTAATATTTAAATGTTTTTGTATCTAATCGAGGAATTTCCAAAAGTTTAAATAATTTTTCAACCGCATTATTTCAAAAAAAAAATTTATCGGAGATCGAGGCATTGTTGTTAATTAATAATGGCTTTCGGGGTTGAAGCTGCGATTGCTGAGATATACTTGACAGATTGAAGTCAATTCAGTCACGCTCTTTGGGTTTCCCATCTACTTTTTCGGACAAAGGAAGCGGCGGCTCTAGTACAAATCATTTGGTATGGAATAATTTTTTCATCTACCGATTTGTATTGCTAGTTGGTTTATAGCATATAGGAACCATGCAGGCTCATGTTGAATCTTTTATTGACTATTCCATTATCTAGAATCTCAATTTCATCTTAAGAATGTATGCTTTCTTCTGCTTTTGAGGCTTCCTACAATGAGCTTGCATTAAACCTTTGTGCTTGTTTTGCAGTAAGTTTTCATTTGTAACTAATGAATATTAAGTATTCTTATTCAAAAAAAAAAGAGAGAGAATAGAGTGTTGGGCTTGTGGCGAGCTCTTGCTATTAAGAATAACTCATATTACGTGGCTCTCAAATCCCAATGTTCCGTACACTTCATGTGAATGTTTGTTGGGTGTTTTGTGTGGTGTTTTAGATGGGAGGGCTTGGGCCATATCACTGTGAGTCCGGAAAATCTCAAGTGGAAATTTAAGCGCTGGCTTTGGATTTATTGTACTAGCCTCAAGATTGATATTGTCTTATGCGGAGGTCCCGCTTGAAATTGAGCAGAAATATGGTGAAGGATCTTGTGCTTGGTCTTTTTCCGGATACACGCGATTGTTCTCCAAAATTGGTAAGTCTTCCTATGCCGATTGAAACTCATTTAAGAACCCTTCCATGAAAAAATGTAGTTCGGACCTTTCAAAATCTCTGCAGCTAACTTCTTTGTTGGAGAGAAGAGGATTTTCGGGGTACAAGTCAAACCAAGGAAACTCCAAGAAGTCCAACCTTGAACCACCGACCATCTACGAGTTCTTCCACTGAATGTGCGAGTTCGATGAACGTGTTCCACATTTGAGCTCTCCTAGGCATTTTGGGACCTTGTAAAAAAGCCTTGCTCCCTCTAGTTTTCGAGCCCCTTAAAGATTAAGTCATCTTTTTTATCGGTTTGAGGATTGGTTAGTTGAGGCGTGGAAAGGAAAAACAAATCCCATGTTTGTAATTCCTAATCTCGTAAACAAAGTTGTGTGCAATTTGCTTATTCAATCATTGCCTCTAGAAATGATTTTATTCTTTTCACTACCGCATAAATTTATTGTTCTCTACACATTTGAATTGCTTTCTTATTTCAAACTTCTCTAGTATTGTCTTTGTGGAAATTGATATATTTTGGCTATACCATTAAGCGTTCATGAGTATTAACAGAACAGAACTATTATTTACTTTCTTTTTTTTTGAAAACAAAACTGTTATTTACTTTCCCATTTTAATTTTCATAATTTGATGTACTGCAATGCTTCATACAGCATCGCCTTAATTTTCATAATTTGATGTCTTTGCGAAAGTGTTTGATCTATGTAGTCGACCCTAGTTAATTTTTAGGGATGTAGAGATTATCAGAAATTAAGGCGATGCCGTTAGCAGCTAGCCTGTGTCTGAGGAGTTTTTCCTTCACAGATTTTAAAAGACCAAATTAAGGATCTTCATGTAGGCTAGAAGTCTCTGACTATAGTTTGCATGTATATATTAACATCCGAATTCGATCTTCTTCTCCTTGTGCAAGAAATAGCACAAGGTCCATCATCCATTTTCTTCCATGGGTTCCGTCAAATGAAAACACTGGCGGCGACTTGTGTGGTTTGTGGTGTCTACGCTAGCATTAATTGTCTCGGGAACAAAAGGAATTGATATCTTCCTAGAATGGGATGTTTCTATTGTGAAGTTCAAGCTTATTGCGCATGTAGGTAAGATGGTAGAAAACCACACACCAGAATAGGAAGATTCAGACGCAAGGAATTGTGCTCAACAATTGAATTTCCGGCATAAAGAATTTTATTAAGAAAAAACAAAAAAAAACCAACAAAACAAAAAAAACAAACAAAAAAAAACAAACAAAATATATGGAAGTCGTGACTTGCAGTCACGACTTCCATATTATATAATTATTTTGGATTAAAAATTAAATAAATAAACAAAAATATATGAAGATAAAAATAAAAAATAAAAATAAAAATAAAAATATGGAAGTCGTGACTGCAAATCACGACTTCCATATTAAATAATTTATTTTCGTTTTTGAAAATGAAAATAATAATAAGGAAGTCGTGTTTTCTAAACACGACTTCATTATTTTATTTGGATTAAAAAATAAATATAAAAACAAAAAAATATGGAGATAAAAAAAAAAAAACAAAATGGAAGTCGTGAGTTCAAATCACGACTTCCATACATATGTTGTTCGTCGGACTGTTCTGTCCCACATGGAGTGTGATGTGGCATTAAGTGTGTTATTTTGTTATATATTTTTGTAGGTGTACTAGATTGGTAAAAACTATTGTCAAATGTGTCAATCATGCAAAAAGTCCCTATACCGTGTAATTTATTTTTATTTTTTTTAAGAAGGCCTTACTTAAAAACGTGATTTTGAGTTTCATGCACCGACCACTGGTCGGTCGAAGAGCAAAGAGATTGAGGTACGAGTCTACAGTAGACAGAAAGGAAAGGAAAATTGCTTGGTGTATTTGTAAACACACTCACCCTCGGGGACTTCACATTTTAGTGGTTTTTGCTTGATGAGTACATTTGACAATAATATTTATGAATCTAGCAGACTAATATATTTGATGTCACATCACTGCAACACAAACATGGAAGTCATATTTCACGCTCATGACTTTTATATTTTATATTTTTATTTATTTATTTTTATTTATCAAAAAATTTAAATAACTTAATAAAATTTATATATTTATTTTTGTTTAATATGAAAGTTGCAAGTCACGACTTCCATATTTTTGTTTTTTAAAAAACAATTATTTATTTTTATTTATCAAATAAAATTTGAAAAATTAATAAAATATGAACGTGGCTTGCACACATGACTTTTATATTTTTGTTTTTGTTTTAAAAAAATAATAATTATTTTTTATTTATTAAATAAAATTTAAAATAATAATAAAATATGAAGTTGTGACTTGCGCACACGACTTCTATACTTTTGTTTTGTTTTTTTTAAAAACTTCAATAAAAAATGTTTTTAGGTGAAAAAAAATTTTTACAAAACACAACATGAAAGTCATGAGTGAGGATCATGACTTCAATGTTTTTTAAAATCGCAACTTTATTTTTTAATTTTTATTTTTTTATTTAATAAAATATAAAGGAATATATTAAATAGAAAATCCTTGCAAACTTATTGATGTCGTGAGCGTCGAACACGATTTAGTTGCAAGTATAGAAGAATAATGATGTGACGTAAAATGTGTTAGTTGTTTATATATTTTGGTAAATGTGTTAAATTGATAAATATTATTGCGAAATATGCTGATGAAGCAAAAACTCCCACTTCTAACCTTTCAAACATTCAAATTCCCTTTTCCTCCCTTTCCACTTCCGCCCACACTTCCCAGTCCAAACACATTCCATCCCGTCCCCATGAACCACCGCTCTCTCCTCCTCCACCTCCTCCTCCGCCTCCGCCGCCACCCCCTCCCTGCACCGAAACCCTAGCCTCCCCCCGTCTCCTCGCCGCGCCGATCCGAAATGCTGTTGAGAGCTCGCCATGGACAGGGAGGAGGCTAACCTTCCGCCCCCACCCCCACCCACCCTACACTCTTCCTCCTCCTCTTCACGCCCTCCTCAGCCCACCCCCCACGCCGCTCCCGCTCCGTCTTCTTTGGATTTTCTTCGCCAAGTTCAAGCCGCCTGCAAGCGCATCCGACCCCACGGTATTGCCCTCACCTCTTCTTGCTTTTCTCAATTAGGGTTCATTCGGTTGCTTTGAATCTCTTGTTGATTCGTCTTGTGAATGCCTCGAATAGATGTTGCGGGTCATAAGGGTTTGTCAATAAAGGTGCATTTGGAATTTTTTAGTGTCAATGGGTTGTTGATTTCTCTTTTGAATTTGTCGAATGGATACAATTTAGTTTACTTCAAGTTATCTTCTTTTTGGTTTTATCAATTAGGACCCATTTGGTTGTTTACTGTCGACAAGGGTTTTGAATGATAATTGACATGTTTGTTTTTTGTTTCTTTGTGAATGCAACAAATAATAGATAAAATTCAGTCGAGTGGGTTGCGAGCGAGAAGGATTTTAGTTCCGGGAATAGGGGTCCCGGCGGCGCCACTGAGGGATTCGAATTGTGATGCGGATCTCACCGTGGAGAGTGATAATTCGCTAGATGTGATGTCGAGAGAGGTTTGTGCACCGAAGGACATTGCTGTTGATGTGGCTCGGGAAGATTCGGGTTTGATCCAGCGTTCTATTGCGGCTTCGACTGTTACAAGTTTGTACGATGATAATGTGGATGCGGTTTTGGTGAAGAATGATATGGCGAGTAATAGAGTGATTGAATCGAGGTTTTTACCGATGCAGATCCAGTCTGCCATTGATTTCCAGAAGAAGGACGAGTGCCCTTCAATTGAAGATGTGAACTTGCAGAGTAAGTAGTTGATCAAGTGTTAGTGAAAGATGTATTTTGCTAGGCAGTTTTGGAATCTGTTCCTATTTATTTTTTATTCA
The DNA here is from genome assembly GCA_039657345.1 of Stephania japonica. Taxonomy (NCBI): domain Eukaryota; kingdom Viridiplantae; phylum Streptophyta; class Magnoliopsida; order Ranunculales; family Menispermaceae; genus Stephania; species Stephania japonica. The sequence goes on from CM077562.1 coordinate 40,941,388, forward strand.
TGCAGGGGCCTATGAGCGAATGGCCACCAGAATGGATGATTTGCCTTCTCATTTGGGTTCTCTTGCATTGACAGAGATGGAGTGGAATGGTAGCAACCGGATGGAAACGTCGGCTGTTAGTTATCAGGATCCAAAGCAGCATGGATTTCACCAGATGGATACTTCTGATGCTAGTTTGAAGTCAGATGGAGGGGTGTCCACTTTGTTGGCAAAGAGAAAGAACATTTTAGGGCAGGATCAAAATCCAAAATTCCCTGCAATTCTTGCGAAGGAAATAGGCCACCCTATCACTCAGTCTTCATTTGCGTCCACGTCATGTGCAACCACAACCTCAGTACATTCAAAATCTGCACCTTTGTTGAATTATACAACGTTTAACTCTCGCCCAAGTCAAGAAAGTAGTTCTCATATGGAAATTGAACCGTTGGAAGAGTGCAATGTGAATCGTGAATGTGCAAATCAACTAGAGCAGCCACAGCCATCTTATTCCGCATCTCAATGCACAAGTGCAATGTCCACCTACCAATCAGCCGCTGCAACTCAAGTATCTATCTCTTCTATAGAAATTGGCGCTGGACTTAGGAGCCATGGGAAATTATCAGAACAGCAAGGTGCTGAACCAAAGGAAGGTGGTGGATTGGAAGTTGCATCTGCTAATCAAGCAAAGGGCCCTCTACCTACCTCTAAGGACAAGTCAACTAAAGCTGAAGGATGTTCTGTCGATATCACTTCAGTACAGTCTCAGGCTCCAGTCACAAAATCTACTTATTCAGATGTGAAAATTGAGAGCTCCAAGTCTTATAAATCTGAAAAAGCCGGAACTAGTAAAGGGGCTCCGGCATCCCGTAAAAAGAATTACGATCCGGATTTATTTTTTAAAGTTAATGGGAAGCTTTATCAGAAGCTTGGTAAGATTGGCACTGGTGGAAGCAGTGAGGTTTACAAGGTCATCTCTGCCGATTGTACAATTTATGCCTTGAAAAAGATCAAGCTCAAAGGTCGTGATTACTCTACTGCTTATGGGTTTTGCCAGGAGATAGAGTATCTTACTAGGTTGAAAGGAAAGAACAACGTCATACAACTGATTGACTATGAGGTAAACTGATGAAACCTTATTTTTCTTTTTTGAGAGTGTGTTATTTCGGTAAGTACCTGACCTGGTTGTTAATTTCGTTGATATTAAGGCTCTTTGTGTAATATAGTGCTAGTAGTCGTACTAGTGTAAGATTTTTTGTTTTGCTTTGTTGTTGTTGATGTTGTTCAAAGAAAAGTAGGAGTAGCGCCAATTGACACAAAGATTAGGGAAAGACGGTTGTATTGGTTTGGACACCTCCATAAAGGACCTATAAATGCCCCCACTATAAAACTCGACTCACTAGAAACTAAAGAAATCAAACGATTAGGGGTAGACCGAGGCTAACTTGGGATGCGTTGATTAGGAGGGATTTAAAGGATTTGGAAAGCACACTATCAGTTGTACTAAATCGGGTGCAATTGAAGAGTTTGATCCATACAGCCAGCCCCAACTAATTTGGGATTGATGTTTCGTTGTTGTATTGTTGATGGTGTTGCTTATCAATTGTTTTACGATGTTGATTGGAATGAAAATTATGCAAATAATAAACATCCCATACAATCCGGCTTTGGTAAGATTTTAACTCTTAAACCATGTCGAGTGGTTGTTAAAAGTTGATTCAACACAATGTGAATAAATTATTTTTGACAAAATAAATAAATTGCCCTATGGGTGTCATGTGTAATTGTCTTACATGCACTTTATAAAATACCCACACAGCTAAACAACCCAAGTGTAAGACTCTTTAATATCTGAATTGATGACCAGATAGCCAAAAAAAAAAGAATTATTCTAGCCCCTGAAAACTTGAAATATAAAGAGTTCCAAACAAAATCAACATCAAAGGCCAACTTTACCCTTACTAATTTAAGCACCAGATGATGGTATACCGACGTGGCGACGTGCTTATATAGTTTGGTACTTTGGTTCAATCTGCTCTAACACTATTATTTGGATGTAAGTGTCACTTACTATAGTTTTTTTATTTTTGAAAAAAATATCTTCTTCAATTGATTCATGAGAAGTGTTACAATGACAATGGGAAGTCACACCACAACACACATTGACCCACAAGAGTTATCCATGCCTACCTCAGGATACAGGCCTCACATAGATACCGGTGCATAACACACGAGTCGAGGCCGCATGGAGGGCTCTTGTGGGTCAATGTGTGTTGGAGTGTGTCATATCCATTGTCATTCTAGTATTTTCCTTGATTCATTAGATGCTATTGCTTTTAAATGGAATCACCATTAGGATTGCAATTTTTTCAATAAGAATCCATGCAATGGCCTTTCTATCAATAAAAGGTTTCTATAACTGTTTATTTTATTTATTTTTGATAAAAAAATCCAACTTAATTACAACACCCTTGGCTCTAATAGCCTTTCCATGCATGTGCATTTTCTAAGCCTCTGCCTACCTACCCTTTTGATCCAAAAATAATATGTTTATATAATTTATTTCATGTTCTTTCCTTTCCTTTATTTCTTTTTTAAAAGTCATTATTTATTGTTTTGATCTTTTTGATATTATTGAAGTTAAGAAGTTTTAATTGACAAAAATCAACGCTAGCTATAATCTTTTTCCTCAAAAATTAGCTTCGGAACTTGCAAAATTATGTTGTTTTTACCTAACCTCGATATAGCATATGTAAATTTTCTTTTACACGTGATTCTTAATTTGTTGGTTAGAAAAACCTATTTGATTTGGAGAAGTTTGTAAAGTCTTTTTACACCATGAGTTGAATAAAACCAATTGGTCCAAGTTTAGTCCTAGGGTTGCAAGTGGGGCAGGGCGAGGTGGGGATTGAAGTTACCTTCCCCGCGAGACGCGGGGCGGGGATCTATCCTCAAAAATTTCCCGCGGGGAGAACTTTGTTGCCCCACGCCTTGCCCCGCGGAGATCCATGCGGGGTGGGGAATCTCTGTGCCCCATCAATTTTGTGAAAATATTCATTTTGATCTCCACTCCTTGGCCTTTTTGCCGCTTTAACTGTTTTCTTAATTTTTATTTTATTTAGGAAACTATCTTTCTCAAATAATTTTGTTTTTGATATTGTTATATTGATTAAGTTATGAATTATCATACTTAATTAAATCTAATAGATTTCTAAAATTAATATGAAAATATTATGAATATACTTTAGTTAATATATTTCAATTGGCACATGCTTTGCACGTGATGTACAATAACAATGCATTAATTTTATTTTTTTCCGATTCAAATCTGATACTAAATTTGAAAGATCAAATAAGTTCTTTTTTTTATTGCTAATCCATACCACCATCTCTTATTTCTCACTAAGCCTATGTGATGGACCAAGAATCAATCTAAAAAAAATAATGTTCACTATCAATACCCTTGAAAACTCATTGTTCTCCCAAAAAAATTAAATAAAATTAATGTAGCCCGACCTTTATCTTTGCTTCTTCATGTTTCGGTTTCTGATCATTGCCCTCGTATCTTCTCTTCAGTTTGATCTTCCATTTTCTTGTTTATGTACAATTTCCTCGCATGCCTGACTATTTGTTGGAAGTGTTAACCTTTTCCCTTTACAATTTTAAAACATGGGTATCAAACCTTCAAAGAAAAATATTTGTTGGAAGTGTTAACCTTTTCCCTTTACAATATTAAAACATGGGTATCAAACCTTCAAAGAAAAAAAAAATAGTAATCAAGAAAACCCCAAAAACAAAAAGTGTTGTATAAAAAAAACGAAAAGTGTAACTCATGTATGGATTGAGATTTTCAAAAAAAAACTCATTAGTTTTAATTGGAGAATAAATTCAAATCATGCACTATAGAGGAACTAATTTTTCTCTTCAAAAAAACAACTAATTCCTTACTTAAGCTCTCACTTACAAATCCCTTTTTGTCTCCTTTTTTTCTTCCCAACGAAGACCCATTGCTCTCTCCATTGAATCATTCTATTTAAATAATCCTCGTTGCCAAGATTGTTTGTATGCACCTTTTGTGTTCTTGGTGTTTGATATAACCTGAAAATGAGAGACATGGAGGGAGGTATGTGAGAAAATCGTGGAGTTAATTAAGGTAACCAATCCAATTAACTTACCATATTTGCTTTGTATGCGTTGTGGATTTCGGTTATATGAGTAAATCGTGGAGTTAATTAAGGTAACCAAACTCATCAATCACCACATGGCACAATGAAACGAAAAAAATTAGATCATTTTAAATAATAGAAAATAAGAAGACTTAAGTGCCCTTTTTTGTTGCTAGGACATGAATTGGAAAAAAAAAAAAAAAATTGTACTTGACAAAGGAGGGTAAACTTGTAATAAAGGCTATTTTGGCCTCGCCTTAACTACCTTGGAGGATTTCCATTATATACAAGATATATATATATATATATATATATATATATATATATAGTAGAATTGGTTTAATGATACAAGTTATGTTTTAGAGTTGGAGATCTTGAATTCTATTTCATTCAATTACATAAGTTTTTAATAAAAAAGTACATAAATTTTTAGTAAAAACTTAAATAATGGGAAATTTTATGGGGGGAGCGGGGTGGGAGGCGGGGAATCCCCGCGGATATCCCCATGGGGTGTGCTGTAAATTGAGATTTGTTGACAAAGAAACAGTGACAATGATGACGAAGATAACAAAGAACTTCAAAGTAGTAAAGTAGATCTAAAACGTGTTGCTCTCAATGTTTTATGAATACAATAACCTACAAGTAATTTATACAAGGGTAGAATACATAACGGAGTACACGTGTCACTGTGTTGCATGTTAATTCTAAAGTTGTGAGGAGTGTGGTAGAGACGTGTGAGCATTTTGAACATTCTGTTCTTCATCCCCCCAGCAAACTGATCGATGCATGGACAACGGTAAGCATGGATCTTAGAAGAATAAATTGAGCAGAAGGTAGTGCTTTAGTGAAGGTGACCGCTATCTGATCTGAAGCTAAAACATAATGTACTTGAAGAGAGCCAGAAACGACACATTCAAGAATGAAATGATAATCAAGCTCGATATGTTTTGTACGAGCCACCAAGTAAATGGCACTAATATTGTCACAGAATGCAATGGGAGGAGAAGATACAGGATGGTGAAGCTCTTGAAGAAGTGAGTCAAGCCATATCAATTCTGAAGTGAGGTTGGCTAGGCCGCGATATTCTGATTTGGCACAAGAACGAGAGATGGCTTTCTGCTTCAAGGAGGACCATGAGACAAGATTGCATCCAAGGTAAGTGCAATATCCACTAGTGCTGCGACGATCGTCGGGACAACTAGCCCAATCGGCGTCCGAATAGCCAATAAGAGTAAGATCACTTGGACGAGAGAAAGAAAGACCATACAAAGTGGTGCCACGAAGATAACGAAGAATTCTCTTATGTCTAGCAAACATGGTTCACTGCAAAACTTATGTCTGGGCGAGTCATTGTACAATATTGTAGCGCCCCAATTCTGCTACGATAAGAGGATGGGTCATCCAAAAGAACTCCATCATGAAGAGAGAGATGAGTTGATGCAGACATAAGAGTTGAGAGAGGTTTGCTCTGAATCATATCAGCTTTCTGAAGTATGGATTTAATATAATTGGCTTGATTTAAATGACGACCATCTTCTGTATATGTGACTGCAATGCCTAAAAACTGAGATAAAGCTCCCAAATCTTTTAAGGCAAATTGGGCATGATGACTTGAGATGAGAGAGACTATGCCTTGCTGCAAGATCCCGTGACAATGATGTCGTCAACATAAACTAAAAGGCATAGTGCAGTAGATTGACGACAATATATAAATAAGGAAGAGTCCCCCTTAGAAAGAATAAATCCATAAGACAATAGGAAGGAACTTAACTTAGTGTACCAAGCCCTTGGGGATTGCTTCAATCCTAAATATCTTTGTTGAGCTTGCACACCAATGGAGGATCAACAGTGACATCAAAACCAGGAGGTTGATTCATGTAAACCTCTTCAACCAAATCACCATTGAGAAAAGCATTATGTGCATCCAATTGACGAAGTGGCAAGCCATGATACAAGGCAAGAGTGAGAATAATTCTTATAGTAGCTGGCTTAATAACAGGATTAAATGTTTCAAAGTAATCCAAACCATAAGTTTGACTAAAGCCCTTTGCAACAAGTCGTGCCTTGTATCGTTGAAGCGCTATGTTACCTGGACTCGGGTGCGGGTGTCGGGTACGAGTATGAGTCTAAAGGTCGGACCCACCTATTCTCTAATTTAAGGACACGGAGACTCGGCAAAAAGTGTCTAAAACTTGCGTGACATATGCTCTTATATATGTAATAACATATATTACATATATGTAATAGCTTATACACCTATATTTTTTCCCATTTTTCATTTCTTACTCTACAATAGAAAGTTCTTGTTAAGTTTTTTTCTTTATTCTCTTACATTTTAAATCTTTTTATACAAAGAGCTCTTCAAATGGAGTATCCATGTCTTTTTAAGTGTCAGACTCGTTTCAAGTGTCCAACACGGGTACTTTGGGCTAGAGTGAAGGGTTCGAGTAACATAGTTGAAGCGTACCATCAGAGTGAAACTTGTGGCGAAAAACCCATTTACAACCAACTAATGATTCACCAACTGGGAGAGGCATCAATGTCCATGTATCATTCTTCTTCATGGCTTGAATCTCATCTTGCATAGCATGAAACCACCCAAGTGAGGATAAAGCCTTTGGAATTGATGGTGGCTCAGGAACAATAGCAAATAGCACCTTTGGCTTGAATATCCCGGCCTTAGAACGAGTGACCATTGGATGAATGTTGCTAGTAGAATGACAAGGAGGTTGAGAGGGAGGTACCAAATGTTGGGAAGCTGGAGAATGAGATGTTGCAGGTTCTAAATTAGAGATAGGTAAATTGGAGAAGATTGATGAGATAACATTGTTGAAGAATCATATGATTGCTCAGAACATAAGCTAGGTGTCTTTTGCAAATCTATTTTTGAGCTTAACACCGGAAGAGGAGATTCTGATGGAATAGATGGAGTCATAGCTTGAAATGGGATCTCGTCTTCGTGAAATGAAACATTGCGCGAGATAAACAACCGACCATTCTCCAAATTATAACACAAGTATCCTTTGTGAGAAGTGCTATAGCCAAGAAATGCGCAACGAGCAGACCATGGTTCCAATTTATTCTTGCAATAAGTCCTCAAGCATGGGTAGCATGCACAACCAAACATTCGAAGATGATCAAGAGACGGTTATTTTCCATAAAATAAGGCATAAGGACTTGAGCCAGAGAGAACCGGTGAGGGCAACCGATTGATAAGATACACAACAGTCAAGAAAGCATAAGACCAAAATTGTTGAGGCAATGAACTATGATAGAGCAGTGTCAAACCCATTTCAACAACATGGCAATTTTTGCGCTAAACTCGTACATTTTGTTGTGGTGTACGTGGGCATGAAACCCGATGCATAATAATATTCTCAACTAAGATCTTAGATAAGCTTTGACATTCAACTCCCCAATCACTTTGAAATTGTTGAATATTGCATTGGAATTAGAAACCATGGTTTTAAATTGAAGAAAGTATTTTGTGGTTTCATCTTTAGTACGAAGCAAATATAACCATGTATAGCGTGTACAATCATCAATAAAAAGCATAAAGTAACGTGCACCAGTGATAGAGAGAATTGGAGCAGGGCCCCATAAATCGGAATGCGCTAACTTAAAAGGTTTACTAGCATGAGAACTTGATAAAGAAAAAGGACACATACAACTCTTAGCGAGCTTACAAGCATGACGATGAACTACTAGAAGATGGAATAAAGCTATAACAATGGGAAATATTACTAAGGACACTAGAAGATAGGTGACCAAGACGAAAATGCCAAACCTGAGATGGGAGGACGCAAGAAAGAGTTGCAGGAGATAAAACTAAAGATGGTTGGATGGAAGGAAACTTGTAAAGACCCTGTTCAAGTGGTCCCCGAAGAAGAACCTGCTTCGTGTTGGGATCCTTGACATCAAAATGATTGGAAGAAAATTCAATGGAAACATTATTGTCAAAACAAAGTTTAGATACAATAATTTATTGTTTGGAAATTGAAGGAGAATGAAGAGCATTATTGAGTAAAAGAGATCGAGAAGGAGTAGGTAAAGAACTAAAACCAATATTGCGGATTGGAATTGAGGCCCCGTTACCTACAATGACTTGATCGGAGCCGGTGAACGAAGTTGAGTATTGTAGAGAATTGAAGTCTGGGGTCAAATGGTGAGAAGCGCCCAAGTCCATGTACCAAGCACTCTCAGGGATGTCAGGCACATTATACATTAGAGGAGCATAGATTAGCGTAACAACAGAGTTGATTGCAGGAAAGACATCATGGGACGTTGTTGAAACTGGTTTTGAGGACAAGCAACAATCGGTTGATATGTCGAATTCATGCATTGATAGCTATTAAGTGTGTAGTGCCCTTGTTTGTGACAAATTTGACAGCGAGGCTTTAGACGAGAAGGGTGGCCAGAATAAGTCGTATTGCCTGGAAATGGAAGGCTAACTGGACGACCAAGAATACTAGCAGTAGACTCTGGAGAAGAAATCGTAGATCTTATGGCACTCGCGTTAAACATTCTAGGAAATGGAGCAGATGGACGCGAAAAAGTAAGAGCATTTGGAGCAGCGACAAGCAATGCGTGAGTGGTATTGAGTTTGTCAACAAATTGTTCACCTTGGATGCGAAGATCGTAGGTCAACAGATGGCTATGAGCCTTCTCAAGAGTTGGCAAAATCAATCGAGATTGTAAGGTAGTGACAAGGGGGTTGTATTCCAAACAAGCCCTTCATAGAAATATATCAGTTTATCTCGAGTAATAATCGGTGTTCTAATAGAAATCAGTTGATCCAGAACCGATTTAAGCTTCATGGCGTATTCATCTGCGCTCATACCGTCCTTGCGAATAGAATGAATTTCCATTCGAAGTTCAAGAATTCGTGATTGTGACGAAGCTTCATAAGTATGAACCAATACTCCCCAAACCTCAGATGCCGAGTTATAAGAAACAATTTGAGGAAGCATCAAATCGGACAAGGACCAGTAGATCCAACTCATAACCACCTGATTTAAGCATTGCCAAGTGTGATGTCTAGGGTTAGGGCACAAATGAGCATCATCAAGAAAAGGAGTGGGTGGGGCTTTGGAAGCATCAAGATAATCCTCCAGACCATTAGCGATGACAACATTAAGCAGTTGATTCTTCCACGATCGATAGTTTCCACAATCAAGTTTGATGTTGAGAAGTTGACTTAAAGTAGGAAGCTTGAAAATAGGATTTGTAGGAATAGTTAAAGGAGTGGTAGGTGAGGAATTTTGGGTTGATACCATGATGTAAATTGAGATTTGTTGACAAAGAAATAGAAACAATAAGAAAGAAGATAACAGAGAGCTTCAAAATAGTAAAGTAGATTTGAAATGTGTTGTTCTCAATGTTTTATGAATACAATAACCTACAAGTAATTTATACAAGAGTAGAATACATAATGGAATACACATGTCACTATGTTACATGTTAATTCTAAAATTGTGGGTTCAGTTATGAGGAGTGGGGTAGAGATGTGTGAGCATTTTGAACATTCTGTTCTTAAAGGTACGAGGCAGGGAATCCCAGCGAGGTGAGAGCAATCCCCATCCCTGCCTTGCTCCGCGTGGCAGGGCAAGATTTTGCCCCATGCTCCACCCCGCATGAGGCAAAATGCAGGCAATATTTGTTTACTTTGTGAGAGAGGTCATGCCCCTTTGTTGACCAAAACCCTGGACCATCTTACAGTGAAAGTAAACTCCTTTAAAAGAGGGTTAAAACCTCTCTACTTACCAACCATTAACCTTCATCAATGGATACTCCTAGCTTGCTGGATATGTCATATGTGATAGGTTATGCTAATTTAAGTGTTAACCCAAGGCAATTGCATGTAGAAATTACAATTGTAGAGTATAGTGTTATGAACCTTGGAATAGGTTCTTCAAATAAGACTAGTTCGTGACCAAGTCTTGTATAGAAAAGTAGAAGAGATAAAATAGGTGATGATGAGAGGAAGAATAGGTGTTGGTGAGAGAGTTACGAAAAGAGTGGAGAGAGAGAATACCGAAATTGAGAATGAGTCTGTGACTCTTCTCTTAATTTCGATCCTTTGTTCTTTCACATTAATAGCTTGTTTTATTCATCTCATAATACTCATACATATAGAGTCCTAATACAATAGAATCTAATAAATAAATAGAAACTAGAAACTAAAACAAGAAACCTACTAAATAATAAATAAAAATATAGAAACTACTACTTATGGTAGTTAATAGAAACCTACTAAATAATAAATATAGAAACTAGTAAACTTAGCAACTACTACTTAAGGTAGTTAATAGAAATAAAAAAACTACTAAATAGAAACTTTTCTAAATAATAAAATTGCAACTATTAATAATATTCCTAAACCCCAAACTACTAAATCTAAGACCGTATCATTACTCCTTTCTTGGACTTTGAGCTTGTCCTCAAACTCAAATTTCAAATAAGCAAAAATAGTAATCATGGGTCATCAGGAGTGTTATCATCGCCACTATCTTCTACTTCTAGCACTTTTATCCAGAACAAACGTTTGTGCTTATGTCTTTTAGTGTAGGGTGCCTCATCATTATAGCATGAGCCTTTAGATCTCCTCCCAACCATTTTTGCTCGAGTGAGCCGCTTCACAAAAGGGGTTGAAGTGCTTCTTTTGTCCTCACTTGCATCGTGGTTAGACGGTTGTGCTCCACCTTGGATAGAGAAATCATGTTAGGCTACGGGGCTACTTGTAAGTTTCTTAGGTTTCAACTAGGGATGCAAATGGGTAGGGTTGGGGTTGGGGACCTCATTCCTGTACCCATACCTACTTAAAAATTCATCACCCATACCCATACCAACTTAAAAATTCATCACCCATATCCATACCCATCTGGGGATGAATTCTCTTACCCATCCCAATACCCATCTAATCCCTGTAGGTATGGGGAATCCCATAGGGAAAATATTTTCCCCATTTCATTCTCCATTGGGGATCCCCGTGGAGATTTTTATAGGGATTTTTGTGGGGATGGGGAATCCCTGTGGGGAAATTTTTTTTCCCATTCTATTCCCCATTGGGGATTCCCGTGGGGATTTTCATGAGGATTTTTGCGGGGATGGGGAATCCCCGTGGAAAAAATATTCTTCCCACTTAATTTTCCTTAAAAAAAGAATTATAAAAAATAAAGAATAAAAAATACCTGAGTAACAACACAATTGTTGAAATTCCAACAAAAATAAAGTATAACATATCATGCAATTAAAGTTCTAACTTCTAAGTTTTAACAATTCAAAATCTCATTAAGGATTTTTGTTATGTGTATAATGAGTGTTTCGGCTGAAAACTATGTAATATTATATTATATTTATATATAAATATCATATGGTGTATAATTGATATATGGTAATCCCTATGGGTAATTCTCATGAGTATCCCCGTAGGTATATTTTATCACCCATTCCCGTACTCATACCCGTGTGGGTATGAGATTTCGTACCCACCCCCACCCCCATTTAAAATCCCCATACCCGTACCCATTAGGGTAAATCCCCGTCATCCGTGGGTATTACCCTACCCATTCGCATCCCTAGTTTCAACTTTCAAGCACACAGAATAATTTGTTAAAATTTTGAAATAGCTATAAATATGATATTTTGAACTTCCTTTCTATTTATAATATTCTTGCTTCCTCATAGATAAGTGTTTCACTTGCTAGTCTTACATTTTATTTGTCTGAATAAACTTGATAAGTTGAAAAATGCTTGCTCTTCTTGAAAGCTTGAACGTAATTGGTTAGTTTTAAAATTGTCTCTTATCAATAAAAAATGTTTTAAAATTTTCAAATATGTATTCAGATGCTTCATTTATTTCGCCTAGCCCATGTCCAGGCATTGCCCAGGCACTGCATCTCCTTCTATGAGTTGTTTAAGCTTTCTCTTAATGCCTTAATAAGGTCAGACTAGTCTATTTTCTTCTATGGTTTTTTGAAGTTTCATAGATGGATTGACTTGTTTCTTATCATTAACAGATTATTAACTGATTATTAACTTTTTTGCAGAACACTGTCTAGTTGTCATTGACTACTCAACTGTAGTCTTTCAAGTATCAGGAGGGAACTAGATAAATGCTTTTTAGAGTTAAAACAAGATAACTACTGTACTACACTTGAACAGCTTTACTGAATTGCCTTTCCAATTTTCTGTTTTGAGATTTTCTTGTGAAGTTTAAGGAAAATATTAAATTGATTGCTACATGAGTTTTTTATTCGGGATGCACCATTTATATTAAATTATCACACTTTAATGGCTATGCTCAATTAAAATCTTGATAATACTTCTATCGATTTCCTTGAGACAACTAAAAGTATGTGTGAATAAAAACTAAGCGCTACTGGACCAAAAAAAGTACTGTTACAAAACAATCATTATTTAAATATATGGCTCAATGTAGGCGCAGTCACACCAATGAGGAGTCAGGTTTTTTTGTTCATTTTTCTTCTAGGTGACAGATAAAGCTTTGCTTGCCGAAGTATTGAATGGCTCAAAGAACGTCAAAGATGCCAGAATCCGGGATGATGGATATATTTACATGGTTCTTGAATATGGAGAAATTGATTTGGCTCATATGCTGTCACAGTTATGGAAGGAAACGGATGGGTCTAATTGGCATATAGGCGAAAATTGGCTTCGATTTTATTGGCAGGTTTTGTACCTAGACTTTGCTTACCTATTTCCTCGAAACTTCTGAAAAAGATGAAATGAAGAGTTATGTGATCGTGGTTTTTGCTCTTCATTTTTAGTTCCCATGAATGCTTGGTTCTTGATGTAGTTTGAGTTTTTTCTTAGTAGAGAAAATAAACTATTTAAATTTGGTTTATGTTTTTTCCCAAATAAAAGAATCAATCCTTAAATGCAATTTTTATCCATGACAATAATAGATGAACCTACTGAGGTAGAAAAGAGGAAGAACTTAATTTGCATCTTTCAAAAAGTTAGGGTCAAACTGAAACAGGCGTAAGGTTTAAGCCTCATGCTTGATTTTCTGTCACGTTGCAATTTATGCTCCGTGCAAGTTTTTTTATTAATGTTTCTATTATCATATCAAATTTTGCCAATTTACTCTAGGTTTACTGCATAATTTGCAATGGAACCAACTTCTATTGTTCCAAGCTTACAATTGTTGTAGTGTGCCTATGAAGTAGTGAATACTGAATAGCCTGTATGTATCAAAGTTCTGAATGAAATGCCTAAACCAATTATTTTCAAATTTGTTGTGTGCTCATGGGTATGCCATAATATAAGTGGAACAAAATATAATTGATTATTTTTCTTCTAGCTGTTCATATTTTGATCCCGATGCAAAAATGCCTAATAATTTATAGCACTTGGTGGTACTTGGAACATTAACTGCTAGTCTGCTGCACAATCTCCTAATCGTAGTTACCAGTAGTCCCATTTCATTAGTGCTATGACATTGAAATGCTGAGGTTCTTTCTACATTGTTTTTCTTTGGGAATTAAAGTTTCTGCATTATTATGCCCGAAGACCTTGGCATTTTAAAAGCAATGTAATATAAGATATCATAGTCTGGCTGCCTGTCTTGTCTGCTTGAGGAAGGTCGCTAAGTATTCAAAGTAGGTGTCTCACTCCAATCTGTTTGGGCTGCATTGTTTTTTTTATTTTATGAAATTTGGCTTTTCCTGTTTTCCATAGTTAATGTTTATCTTATAGTGCAACAATAGAGTGATCAACTTCATTCAGGCTTGAAGATACTGATATGTTCTGCTTTGGCAGCAAATACTGCAAGCCGTCAACACCATTCATGAGGAGCGCATTGTGCACTCAGACTTGAAGCCAGCCAACTTTCTTCTTGTTAGGGGATACCTCAAACTGATCGATTTTGGCATTGCTAAAGCTATTATGAGTGATACAACAAACATCCAACGAGATTCTCAGGTTTCATCCACTTCTCTCTCTCGCTTTACATAGAATGTATTATAGTTTCCCTTTTTGAGTTGTCTCACGTTATCTTTAATGTGGCAGGTCGGAACATTGAGTTACATGTCTCCAGAAGCATTTATGTGTAATGAGAACGATGCAAATGGAAACCCCATAAAATGTGGTAGGCCATCTGACATCTGGTCCCTTGGTTGCATTTTGTACCAAATGGTATATGGAAGAACACCATTTGCAGACTACAAAACATTCTGGGCCAAGTTCAAGGTCATAACAGATAGGAACCATGAGATTAAATACGATCCTGTTTCAAACCCATGGTTACTTGATCTCATGAAGAAGTGTCTTGCATGGGATCGCAACGAAAGGTGGCGAATACCGCAGTTGCTTCAACACCCTTTCCTCGTTCCTCCATTATCATTACCATCCAGATCTTTACCATCTCAAGACCAAGGCTGCTTGCTTCTTCAGATTATTGCTGAAGCTTACAAGAACGATGATGAATCCTCCAGATTATGCTTTCAGCTCCAGCAACTCCTTGCTCAACCAGTTCCTCACATAAAATCCGGTTTGTCGACCTCAGTAAACCAACACTGTGAGTTGCTTTCTCAGTTGTCAAATATTTGCTCTCAACTTGAGCAGCACCTGACAAATCTTGGGAAGGAAGGTACACTATCAAGCAGGTAAACAAGGACATCAACAGCTAATAAGCTAACTTTTCGGTATCGGAATTGGCCACTGCATAAGAAAAGAAAGGTTATGTTTTTAATTTCAACTTCTGCGACGCATAACAGTTCTTACGCAAGTGATACTGTACTCTGCTAGCATTTTGCAAAAGGGGTCTCTTTTTTTTTTTTGATAGGGAAAAGGGTCTCTTCAACAATGCTGACGTGCTTGTATGATTTCCTTTTATGTTATTCAATGGTTCCTTGTATTCTGTTGAAGAGGGTTACTAGTTATTACAATGTAAGTACTGGAAGTGTGTAGATCACATTTGATTGTGGTTGGGGGCAGAGAATGTGCATGTTCAATAGTTGTATATTTTTGTATTTCGCTATGAAATAATTTTTTGCATTGCTCTTACATTTTCTTTTTTCCAAATTTACAATGAGTTTGAGACGACTTCAAAAGTTACTCCACTATTTTTGTTTGGCACAACGATTGACGTCATTTGGGTTGTTTTTGAAAATTATACGGCGATTTCGGAAATCACCACGGACGTAGACTTTTTAATTATTCTAGATGTGAACTTAATGTTTGTTTATGGCTTCTCCATACACCATTGCTCTGCCTTCAGCAGCACTAAACATAGCACCAAATGATCAAATCTGCTATGGCGATTGACATGGATTGCAAACACTGAGGGACATGCTCTTCACAAATTCAAGAATGTGATTGTTATTTAGGCCTTGTTTGGTTCATTTCTGCTAACTTATAGTGTTAGTTCAGAGATATTTCTTTGGAGTTAATATTTTCATGTTTGGTTCAACTTTAAACTTGCAGGGAATTTATAAATTTTTAAACAATAAAATATATGAATTGACATAAATAGCCTTCAAATTAGAGAGAGAGATGGGTAATAAAAGGGTCATTAGTGAGGGGTAATTGTGTCAATAACTCCCTATTGGGGGGAAGTTACCTCCAATAGGGAGTATCTCCCTATTGGAGGTGGAGTTATATCCTGTGAGATAACTCCACCTCCAATCAAACAAGGCCTTAGTCCCTCCAGGACCAGCCATGTTCGCTTCAGTTCCTCGAAGAGCTATTGTGACAAAGACAATAATTTAACTGTTGTTTAATGGTTCTTTGCCGAAATTCTACATGCAATCCAACATCTCCCACCTCTCTGCTTCATCTTGTACCTTAATTTAGAAGTCTTATGCAAGGGAAACTAAACATCTGTATTGCTCATAATTTTGGCTTAAAGGTTGTGCATAGTGCCAGCCAGCCTCAAGAAGAGGCCCAATCTGATTCCCATCAAGGGAAAATGCCAAACGTAATATTCTTCTTTTTGATTTCTATTTGAGATTCTCGTTTGAACTACCACCGATCTCCACTTTTGATCGGTGACGGTTCCAATAACAGTATTTATTGCATTTCTTTCAATAAATCACAGATATATTTAGATCTAATATATTCAATCCGACAATAGTTATCACATTCATCAACGACATCTTCACTCCTCCTCCACATGTGCTTCTACCATCATTCGAGTTTATCTCCATCTCTACTCCTCATCCATGGATATTCGCTTACAGTTGTTGGTTTGATATTTTCTTTAGGTTATCTTTTTGAATAAGTAGTTGTCTTTCAATGTTTGAAGTTTGTGCTTGTCTTCCAATGTTAGAAGTTTGTGTTTGTTTTTCCTCGTCAGAAGTTTTTGTTTTTCTTCCATTGTTGGAAGTTTTATTTCTCGTTATGGTTCCAATAGTTTATCTGTATATTGTCTTGTTCCAAACGTTTGTCAAGAGAACAACCGCTGATCATCATACTGTTCCATTGTTACAGTCATAGTTTTTCAAAATCAACTATAAGGCAGTTGAATGTTCTTTTGAACATTTAGGATTAGTGAATCAATGTGCTTTTATCAAGGTAACTGATTCTATGTCTGGTCCTATTCTATTGAATGTATTGAGCCATTACAATTAATGAAAATTTTATTTTACTTCAAAAAAAAGGAAAATGTTAAACGTACATCATAAATGCACACTAAAAGACACATCAAGACCTCGACTCACGTGTTTTGTATGGAGATATGTATATGCACGTATCTTGAGGTGCAAATGGACAGCTCGGATGGCTCAATATGTCTTTTAATGTGAGTTCCTGATGTACATGTGGCATGGTCTGTATGTCAATGACAACGAATTACTACTCTTGGTGCATAATAATAAAAAAAGATAAAGTCGCGCTATGTGCACCCCACTCATTACTCAGGGCACCTAATTTATAAGGGCTAATGTTTTTCTCAGGGGACCCAATAAATGGACGAAATTGTCCTTGGTCCTTGGCCGAAGACACCCTACCACCAAATCGAACGAAACCTCATTTCACTTCTTCCGCTTTCCCTCCCATCACAAATCAAGGAATCAATACACCAAATTTCTTTATTTTCTTGCTCGTTTACCCTAAATTTGTTGTTTTTTAAGGTCAAGTGAGTATTCAGGAGGTGATGGTTTGTGTGATGTGTTCGGGTTTATGGTTGTTTTTGAATTGTCAAGCAAATGAGGGTGTTTTCGTTGATTTTGTTGTTCATTTATCTTGTTTTTTCGTTCTCTTTTTATGGAAATGTACCCATCACTGGGTTTAACCACAATCCTGTGGTGTTCGACCACACAGGGCTGTGATTTGTCTTTCGATCTCGGAAGTTCATTGACGAGACCATTGAGTAAGTGTCGATTAAGCTAAACCAACACCTAAGTGAGAAGGACCCTAAGGCAACGTGGTTGTGTATCACCGAAACTACTAATTTCGTCTCGGTGACCAATTACTGAGATATTGAGCTATGTCTTGGTTGCTTCCAACCGAGTGTCATAATAAGCTATGTTTGAGATTAGTCTCGGTATGTAGTCACCATAACCTTTTGGCATCTATTGGTTGTACGGTACCAAGATTTATGTTTATGTCATGGTTGCATAATGCAACAACATTCTACTAAGTGATTTTATTTAGTTTATTTACATGATTCTTGTGCACTGTGTTTACAATATCTTTCCTTATCAGATATGGCTCGAGGAAGTCTACCGTTTCCAAAACTTCCAAGCCCTCATAATCTTCTTCTTCTTTAACCGTTCCCCTGTAATATCATCAGTGAACACATCTCGCTTTGGAACACGTCTCCCAACTTGAGATCGAATTCGCGATGCATACATTATGTTCACAATCACAGAAAACACAATGAAGTTCATCATCATCATGACTACCATTACCACTGCCAACCCCAACTGTATATGAAGTAGAGCTCTCCGACACACTATAATTGTAACGACCCGAATTTAATTTTTCGTTATTAATGACGTGGTTGAAGACGTGGCTGACAACTTAAATGCTCGTGGGACCAGCTGATAGGCCAGGACGCATCTGAAGTTAGGCAAATAGTGATTTTTGTGTTGTTTTGTATAAATTTGTGATGTTTATATGTAATTAGAGTTATTGGCATCGTGATATATGTATTTTATTTTGTTATTGACGTGCGAGCTAGCGTGACAGGTATTCGCCCTGATTAGCATGCAGACACGGGTGTAAGCGAATGACTGTACACTAGGTTGGGTAGTCATACACAAATGGAAAATAATAAAATACAATTAGTAATTAATAATAAACGTCGTATATGCGTCCGTGGCGCGAGAGACGCGAGTGTATGTGTGGGAGTCGGGTATCGGAACGCCCGAGGGTTGGTTGTTTTGATTAAACAAGGATAAGTCAAGAGTGTTAGTCACCATTCAAGTCATTAAAATGTGGACTTATTGACCCATTTGTGACCTTAGGATAAGGACTTGGGATCCAACCAACCATGAGATGACTTTGTGAGTATAAATAGGATATCCATAAAGTTTACCACCTTTTCTCTCTCCTCAACACAAATCCAAAAATGGTGATGGTGAATAGGGCTTTGTGAAGTTCAAGAGGTAATTTGGAGCACCAAACAACAAGCTATCGACGATCTAAGGTGAGATCCTCGATCCTCTCTCTGTTTCCTACGTGTTGGGTACAATAGTTCGGGTTTTGAAGTGAGTTTTCGGAATGGATTTCGAGCACACTTGTTTTAGAGGTGTTGCTATGGATTTTGTAATGTGTTAGAGCAATTTTTGAGGTTTTGTTTGAGTTGTTGTGGTTGTTTTGACATTTGGATTGGAAATTTTGGTCAGATTTATCAGGGTTTTAGTTTCGGGCGCATACCGTCGTGGTTTTATGGCCGGACATGGTTTATATGGGTATATATGAGATGTGAGGATGGGTTCAGACTGCGACGATGAGCCGAGGGGCTCCAAAACCCCTATTGGGTGTCACTGGTTCATACGCCGCCAAAGGCGCCTTGGGGAGGAAACTCCCACGACGTCACCCATGGCATCCAAACCAGAGAGCAAACACCACCTACGATTTATATCACGTCGTGGGGTGGTCTTTGTGGCGGCGTGGGACACGACGTCTAGTACACCGTGATGCATTTACTCACGGCGGCGCCACCAGCGACGTCCGAGACAGAAAAAATAAATAAAATTTAAAAATAAATTTTCTGAAATGGGTTTAATTGGGATTTCATTGGAGGATTATTGTCAATTAAATAGGGATTTAAATTGATAGGAATGGACTCAATTAGGAGGAAAATTAGAAAATTTATGGATACTTTTGGATAACAGGCTTTGGATTGGTTGATTGGTGATTTGACATGCACTTTGGGCGTGATTAGGACAGTTTTGGATTAATTGGAGTGCGAATTGAGGTGTGTAGTATCCCAACTGAAGTTACTTGAGTATTTACTTATTTTGGCTTTTGAATTCAAATTTTGTATTCTAATATTCTATTCTGGATTGTGGTTTAAATGGACGGACGTTGCGGCTTTCCCTTTGTACTATTCTCGTGTGTATGCCCACTATGTCATAACACGTATGTCAAGGATCTGGTGAATAGTTTGACCTGAGAGTCACGTCGAGGCACGTGTAGGTGCGTCATAGGTTCTACGTCGACCACCTAGCGGATCCAGATACTGGCCTTGCTTGAGTGGGACTCGTCGGTAGTATTATGTGGAAAAGTCCGACATATAGCGCTAGTCTGGTCCTAGGCACTAGGAACACACTTTGAGCTTTCACTATTATTTATCCATACGATGATCACAGTTTCCTGTATTTATTTCGGCATGTTTATTAATAGATTTATTTAATTTTTAGTATTTACTTTCAGTATTGCTCACTTAATTTCCTTGGGAATACTCACTCTGGACTCGTCATCTGCCTTTTGTGATGACTTGAGTGCAGATCCTAGTACGAGTCATGGTAAGGACAAGCTTCCAGAGTACCTATGATTCAGAGACATTTTGCCAGACTCGTACGTTTGTATTATATATACTTTGTTTTCATTTTGGGAACTTGGGATTGTGATATACTTCAGGCCTTTATATTTATGATATTTTGAGACCTTTGAGGTGTATTTATGATGACTGATGATCTTATGGGTTTTCCACACTAGACTTATGATATATCACATGAATTCGATGGTTGTTATCTGAATTAACATGTTTTTAAGACTTCCACTGATATTTTTGAGGTTTGGAAATGATCTTAACATAGGAGTTAAGTTCATAAACAATTTATACAATAAATTGTGGCATATTAAGGTTAATAATGATTAAATGGTGGATGTGATTCAATGTGGGGCACAACTGATGCTGGTAAGCCAGGTTGTGGGCCCGCATTGGCCCTAGTGGCGGTTCATTTGGAAAATAGGACGTTACAATAATATCCATCGAGGTCCATGTCGTCATTCCATGATGACTCAGATGACTCCGTTACGGATTCAATTTTCGTTGATTGGTTCAAGCTGATTGAATCTGAGTCATCGGGGGATGACGACAAGAACCTCGATGGATATTATAGTGCATCGGAGAGCTTTGCTTCATATACAATTAGATGTGGAAGTGGTAATGGTAGTAGTGATGATGATGAACTTGATTGTGTTTTTAGTGATTATGAACGAAAGAATGCACCGCAAAAGCGATATCAAGTTGAGAGACATGTAATGTGTTTAACTATAATATAAAGGAGAATGGTTTATACCAAGTGAAAACATCAGTAAAGTCTTCGAAGACAAGTGTACATGACACTTCCTGTAAGAAAATCATATATCATAAGTAGTCAATATGAGAAGTTTAAGAAATCCTAAAAATAGTATTTCTCGGTACTAACAGGTCCGATGCGTAATGAAGAGTATCAGTACCATACAACCGACACAATTTTTATAGTCTCAGTACTATGTAACCGAGACGAGTGCACACCAATGACACTACAGATTGGTTACAAACAACTGAGATGTTGATTGGATTATTGATTATCATCGACCAATACAACACAATATGTCTCGGTCACACAGAACCAAGACATTCATGTACGGGATACACATTCGAAAATGGAGAAAAAAACACAACAAAACATCTAAACTCACCTCCCTGTGTGTCAGGTCCACTCCGTTGTGTTCTTTGCATACATTGGAGAAAAAAACACCCAACGAGGTGACGAATCTAATAAACCCTATATGTGAAAACCAAAACTTCAAACCACTACTTCTCATCCCCAAAAACCCATTAAAATAAGTAGTTTTAAACCCTAAAAAGCATGCAGACCAATTTGTACCACGTTTATATGCACTATTTGATCGAAGAAAGTGGTGTCTGACCGCGACAGAAAGGTGGAATCGTTTGTGAGAAATGATTTTTTAACGGCCCAATTTTTAATTGGCGTCGTTGTTCGAGTATTTTCGGATGTAGATGCCAGCTCAGGTTCACAAGTGCCACGTTGGCGAAAAATATTATTTTTGACTGATTGGTTATGTAACTGCGATGGTAATTAATATTTTGACTTATTACATCGCAGGTGTGAGTTTATATCATCAATGTTACCGGGCGAGATAGTGGGATAGATATCACCTAGAAAAGCATGCTGACGCTGGTACTGGGCGAGCGAATTACAGGTACGCTAGGCCAGGGTATGGGTTAACATAGATAAATAAAATTAAATGTGACAATTAATTGATATAGGAACGTGGTGTAGGCAAATTGTGTTGTCAAAGTTAAGTACGACAGTTCAAGGGGTCGGGTATTAGAACGCCTGAGGAACAAATGATTGGTGTGTTGAAGGATAAGACCAAAGGACCAAATCACACATTTATATCACACTTTGGTGGACTATTTGACTCAATTTAGGCCACAAGATAGTGCCTAGGGATGAGCATAACACAAGAGATGAAGATGGACTATAAATACCTAGATTTGGATGATTCTCACCAACTTTTCTCTCTCCTCAAGTGAGAAATCCGAAAATTGGTGAGGAAGACAAGATCTTGGGGAGCTTGGCTTAGTGATTTAAAGAGGATTGAAGCTAGGAATCAAGAATCCAAGGTAAGATCCGTGATCTCCTCGTCATTCTTCATCTTTCGGTCATAATTTTCGCAGGTTTTGGCAAAAATTTTGAAGGGTAAACTGAGCTCACTGGTTTTAATGTGGTTATTATGGTTTCCTTTTATGGTTTCGAGCTTAAGTGATTAGGTTTGTTGAGGTTGTTGTTGAAAGAAAATGAGTTTATCTGAGTCTTGACGAGAAATCGTTTCATTTATCGAATCAATCAAGGTTTTGGCGAGTTTTGAAGGCACTTTATGGTTGTTTTGGATAACCATAGGAGGTTGGAGTGGGCTCGGACCGTGACGACAAAATCGAGGGGTCTCGAAAATGACCTAACAAAAATACAGGGGAAATGCTATACGCGACGTCGTGGAGAGTAAATCTTCATGGCGCCACCCAGGGTGTGTTGGGCAGATGCTCACTGCCCAGTTCACACCAGGGGGATTTACCTACAGCGCGAGGAACAATAACTTGAAAATAAAAAATAAAAAATAAATGATTGGAATTTCGAGTTTAAAGACTCAAATGATTCATTCAGATACCAAGGACTTAGGAAAACATAGTCGGGTATCATGCACAAATCCCGAGGTGAGAACAGGATTGGATCGGGGTACTTTTAGGACTTAGGAGCATGAATTGAGGTACGTAAAACCTTTGAGAATGCTTCACTTTATTCATGGCGTGAGTTTAATTGATTATTGTACCGTATTTATATGTGTTTGTTGGTAGATACACATAGGTTTCACTCCATAACCTTCAGTTGCGTTTACATATTAGTGGCGGCTGAATTCCATGCTTGAGTCATCTTGGAATAGGGCTCATGTTGACGACGGTAGGATATACTTGTGACCGTCGGGAGGGATTAGGGTGATTCCTGATGGATAACACCATCGAAGGGATCATGGCATTTACTGAAGTTGGGGTTTAGTCATTGGATTCCTGAATAGTATATATGCATGGTTCCAATCTTGTTTTATCGATGTTCCAGCCAAGGTAGGTTAGTGGATTTATCACGATTATTCAATTGTTGATATATATATATATATATATATATATTGCTTAACGTGGAACCAGTTTACTTAATTACTGCTGCTTTTGAAGTATTTTGGTGGTGCTTTATATTTCTTGCTTCTATTTTAGTATGATGTATGCTACCTATAGCCATGGGAATGTGCTTTTCTGTTGCCAGATGTCATATTCACATGTCTCGTAGATTTATCAGTTTTAATTCATGAATATTGTTTATACTTTTCTTGAAAATTTACTCACTCGACTCGTCACTATACTTGTTGGGTGACAGAGTGCAGATCCTTCGACGAGTAAGAGCAAGGGCAAAGAGGTATTAGGCGACTATTTCTGAGTTTATTTTTGCTTAAGTTCGTGTTTTTGGGAATACGATATGTATCTATATATTGTTTTTGCTAGGTTTTGGGAATTGTAGAACATAAAATACATATATATGAATTCCTATTTATATTTGCCTCAGATATATGCATGGTATTTTATCGGGTTTCTTACATTAGGTTAATGCTCTAAATGACATGAATTTCATATTTATTTTATGCTATTAAATCTTTTGCTGAATTATTGTATGTTGAATTTACAACTCCGATGATTGAGGAATAAGTGACGTATGGTGCACTTGAGACACAACAAGGTAGTGACATGGCAAGACTGTGGGCCCGCGACTCATTTTGGGGCCACCACAATTTAGGTGTTGGAGCAAATGGGTGGGGTGCGCAAGAATAGGAAGGGATGAGTTGGTAGTTTGGGTTGGGAGGGACATTTGAGTTTTTTCACTTTGTAAACAAAAAATGGGGTGCCTTGAGTAATGAATGGGGTGCACATAGTGCGACACGAAAGATAATTGTTGAAATGAAATCTTCAACACAAGCAGCTTCAAACTAGATGAGATCCTTTGCGGAAGAGTATGTCATGCTACTTTAGTGAGATACTTTTGCTATATAGTTATTTTTGTATTTTTTTTCAGGATGCTATTTTTGTATTTTTTTATGCTTTCATTGAGATTTGTGTGGAAAATAAAAAGAAGAAAGAATGTAGCGCTGTGGTCTTGTGCCCCAGCCCCGGACGCCATAACTCTCTAGTTTTTGGCGCTGTGGAGCTAGGTGCGCTCCAGCGCCCATAATGAAAAGTTGTGATTTTTGGGACTTATTTTGTCCGTTCCTTATCACCAATTCGCACCAAAAGTTACCTCTTTATGGATAGATAATAAGTCCCTTAATTTTCTATAAATTAATGGGTTCAAGAACGTACTACACACATTGAAATACATTGATACACAAAAGGGTTTTAAATCAAAGTGTGGTCTTGAGTCAAAGCATCATTCTATCAAAAGTTCTTCAAAGAGTGTTCTTGGTTGGAGTTTTGTTACCCATGCTGTAATGGCCCAATATTTATTGACATCATTATTTAAGTTATTTTCATACTCAGATTTCAGCTCAAGCCCACGTAGACGCCTTAGATTGGCTAGGGCACACTTTACTGCGCACAAATCGTTTTTTTGTCTGTTGGATGCATAATTGCGTTGTTAATTACTCCCTCCGGTCAAAAATTTAAGTCGTTTAAGGCAAAGGCTAAAGAATTAATAGAGCCTTAATTATGTGTGTAATTTACATATATGTCCTTTAACATTAAATGAATTGAATAAGTGAAGAATTATAAATGTTTGGATTGCATCAGGGTAAAATGGGTAAAAATAACAATAAATACACTCTTGAATTTTGAAAACGACTTACAATTTTGAACAAGGGGTTTTTGTTAGAACGACTGATATTATTGACCAGATCGAGTATTATTTAGTCATATTGGCATCGCTTGTGGGTATTCATATCTCGGGTTTGATGCACTGCTTGGGATGGATTAGCTAGCGGTGTATCACGCGCAGTTAGATTGTTTTAATAAGACCGTGACGTTTCACGTTCTAGGGATCATAGAGTTCACATTTATCGGAGTTGTTACGACACTACTGATCGCTAGAGGTCGACTAGCTATGACTCAAGAGATGGAGGCATTTGCAACTATTGTTGAGCTAAAGCCGAGAACAGAGATTAGGATTGAGGATGTCCCAGTTGTTAGGAAGTTTCCTGATGTATTTCTGGATTATTTGCTAGGATTACCATCGCCTC
Organism: Stephania japonica; assembly: GCA_039657345.1. NCBI lineage: Eukaryota > Viridiplantae > Streptophyta > Magnoliopsida > Ranunculales > Menispermaceae > Stephania > Stephania japonica. The sequence goes on from CM077562.1 coordinate 40,966,731, forward strand.
GAGAGGTTGAGTTCATCATTGAGTTGTTACCGGGGATATAACCGATTCTCCATCGACCTTACAAAATGTCTACGTCAAAGCAAGAGGAGTTGAGGTAACAATTGGAGGATTTTTTGCATAAGGGTTTCATTCATCCGAGCATGTCTCCTTAGGGAGCACTGGTCCTTTTTATTAAGAAGAAGAACGCTACGATGAGGATGTTTGTCGATAACAGGAGGCTGAATCAAGTAATGATAAGGAATCGTTACCCATTCCCCAGGATCAATGATTTATTTGACCAGTTGGCAGGTGCCAAGTTATTCTCGAATACCGATCTATGTTCAGGGTATCATCAATTAAGGATTCGAGAAAAAGGCATTACGAAGACCGCATTTAGTATGATATACAGGCTATTTGAGTTCACAGTCATGCCATTCGAGCAGACAACACCCTAAAGATCTTCATGGACTTGATGCACAGGGTCTTGAGACCGTATTTGGACAAACATATCATTATTTTCATTGTCGACATCCTGATTTACAACAAAACTCGCGAGGAGCACGAGAGGCATCTCAAGGAGGTTTTGAGGACACTGAGACAGAGCATAAGTTATATGCTAAGTTTAGTAAGTGTGGTTTTTGGCTGAGTGATATGAAGTTCCTCGGACACGTCATTAATGATTTAGGTGTAGCCATTGTTTTAGATAAGGTTTAAGCGATTATCGATTGAAGGACTCCTGAGTCTATTTCAAATATCCAGAGTTTTTCTGAAATTAGCAGGGTATTACCAACGTTTCGAATAGGATTTATCCTCAATTGCAGTAGCGATCCCTAGATTGACTAAGAAAGATTTCAGATTTGATTGGTCAGAGAAGTGTGAGGAGGCATTTTGGAAACTGAAGTGGCAACTGACTTCCTGACTTCCACGCCAATGTTATCTTTGCCAAAGTCAGGAAGGGATTTTTAGTTTACATCGACACCTCGGGCACTGGGTTGGGATGTGTGTTGATGTAGGATGGTCACCCAGTTGCTTATTTATCAAGACGGTTGAGACCTTACGAAGGTAATTATCTAGTGCATGACTTGGAGCTGGCGACAGTTGTAACGACCTTCAAATTTAACTCGTGCCACGTGTTACGTTTCAAGACCTTGGCCTAACCGTCGTGACTTGTCATACTGTCTAAGTTTCGGGAGTCAACACCGAGGAATATTATATTTTCTGTGATGTTTGTATTACTATTTATACCCAAACATGAATATCGAATGTTCTAATGTGTGATTTTATTTGTTTATCGTACCGAATTTGCATGTGAGGTTTCGCCTAGGAAAACGCGTTAATACGGACTACCGGGTGAAATTTTAGGTATTTTAAACACAAATAAATAATTAAATAGATTATTGAAAAATAATTAATGAAATAAATGAATAATATGTGAATACATCTCGATCGTTAGATCGTTAGAATGGACGTTGGTACACGATGTGTGAGTTGTAGTATTAGGTTGGGTGCCGAAATACCCGTGAAAGTGGTATTTATGCTAAAAAAAGAAAAGATCAAAGGTCAAAATCGCCCAAGTAAGTTATAAGAGTGGTTGGACAACCCATTTGAAATCCCCCTTTATATACTCTTTATGTCATCACTACCTCTAGATGTGTTTTGCACAAGTGATGAAATAAAGAGTATATAAAGGGGGATTTTGTTGTTTGACTCACCAAAACACAACACACACACACATAAAGTTGAAAATTTGGAGAGTTGGGAGTGATTCTTGTCGAATTCGAGGAGATCCAAAGGCGAGGAATCGATCACACATCCCGACAAATGTAAGATTTTGCAAATTCATTCGATTTTAGGCATTTTAAATGTGGTTTTTGGGGGATTTTGTTGGAAAATCCAAATTTTGAGTTGAGCACACTGATTTTGTAAATTTATTGGAAGTTTTTGTGATCATTGATGAGATTTAATGGTGGGTTTCAAACGCTGTTGAGGTTGTTAAAGTATTTAATGAATTTTTAGTGATATTTAAGGGTTTGAGTTTGTTTTGGCAAAATGATTTGTTTAGACATTTTAGATGGGGCTTGAATGGGGTTTTGGTTAATATCTGAGGTCCCTATAATGATGGGGTAGGCTCGAAACAGGGCGACATGAGCCGAGTTTTTTGAAGCCCCAGAATTCAATTACTGCTAAGGGCGCTGTGGGTGGCACCATATAGTACAAATCTCCACAGCGTCGACCACGATGTCCAAACCAGTGGAGGATTTCAAGGGATGTTTTAAGTGACGCCGTGAGCATTTGCTCTTGGCAGTGTCACTCACGACGTCTGAACCAGTGTTTTAAGTGACGCCGTGAGCATTTGCTCTTGGCAGTGTCACTCACGACGTCTGAACCAGTGAGACACTGGTCTCACGTTTTAAGTGATGTCGTGAGGGCCTGAACGTGGCGGCGTCACCCATGACGTCCTAAACAGTAAAAGTTCATATTTTTTAAAAAAATTTCAAAACTTTTGGGAAACTTTGGAGATTTGTATAGGGACATAATATGAACCTAATACAACCAAATTGGATCTAAATGAATACCATGGTTTAAGAAATCAAATTTGGATGAATTAGAGTCGTGCGAGGAACGATTTTTGCGTCAATTGCGGTAAGAAAACCAGTTAAGGAAATGTATAGTAATTTATTTTCCATTTTTCTTATTATTAATGAATTGTACCATCTTTTGAAATTTCATTCCGTATTCCTTGGTTGGGTGTCTATGACCTATGTGTGTCGAGAAAGTACTGCTGGGATTATAGCTAGTTGGGTAAACGTGAACACCACCTACGGGGGTGCAGCTATCCAACCAAACGTGAATTTTCCCCGAGTACTGGATTGTTGTGGATATAAGACCACTTAGTTTGCCTTCCTTGACTTCTAGGCACTCAAATATCATTGAAATTACTTGTCAGTCCATTTATCATACAATTTCTCGTTATTTATCTGTCTTTAAATAACCACATGATATTTAGACTTCTTTTTAAATGATTAATGAATTATTTTTTATATCTTTCTGGTTATTACTTTCTACTTTACTATACTCACCGTCTAGTTTGTGACAACGAGTGCAAATCGGGCATAAACTAGCAAGGGAAAGGGTGATTGGTGACTTCCTCTGAGAACTCTCGAAGTGGTTTCTTCCCTACTACATTGTATGTTCTGTCTTTTTGCTTGTGATTATTGTATATTACTTTTTTTATAACACTGGGAACATTTGCGGATCGAGTGACTTAGGATATCATTTATTATCCTTTTGTACATTGTTGGTCACCAAATATGCACGTTTATCCTCTTATTTCGGGGTTCCACACTTTAGGTTGTCATGACTTTACATTATTAAGTTATTTAAACTTGCTAGAGTTTATTTTCGTTGTGTAACTACTACAAAATGACAACCTAATAATTTAAAAATAAAATTGTAATATTAATGAGAAGGTATCTATTGGAGGCTGACTAGGCCTGCGTTGACTTCACGAGGACGAACTTGGGGGTCCATGTAGGTCTAGGCGGGGCGAGGTCCAGTTTGTGTGGAAACTTGGGCCGTCACAGCAGTTGTTTTTGCACAGAAGGCCTAAAGGCATTATCTTTATGAAGAGAAATTTATGTTGTTCAATTAGAAGGATCTAAACATGAGACAGAGGAGATGGCTTGAGTTGTTGAAGAACTACGACTTCACTAATGACTACCATCCTGGAAAGGCAAATGTCGTATTAGATGCATTAAGCTGAAACGACATTGATAGTCAGACTGTTGTTCACCGTATAATGCACGAGCATGGATTGCTAGAGGCGACATCAATATTGTGTGTGTTGAAGATTCCTGTCAGTGTTGAGCCACATATTTGTTGCCAGTTGAAGGTTTCGACGATGTCACTTAAGCGGGTTGTCGAGTGTCAAAGGGTTGATAGGCTTTATGAGTGGTTCAGTGGGCTGGCTCGGGATCCGAAGTGTACTGATTGGTCAGAGTCATCAGATCAATGTTTGAGACACGTGGGTACGTTATCGATACCTATGGTACAGGAGATTTAGGACGACATTCTGGAGGACGCACATAAGTCTCGGTAGACAGTACATCTTGGTCGGACCAAAATGATTTGAAGAGATTGCTTTAGTGGCCAGGGATGAAGGCTGACGTTTGTAATTACGTCAAGAGTTGTCACATTTGCCAGCAGGTAAAGTATGAGCACAGGAAACCGGGCTAGTTACTACAACTGCTACCCATTCCATAGTGGAAATGGGAGCATGTCACTATAGATTTCGTTAGTGGTTTGTCGCAGACTTCAAGGAGACACGACGCGGTTTGAGTTGTAATTGACAGGCTGATGAAATATTCGCATTTTATTCCTATTTCTATGATATATTCATTCCTCCAGCTGAGCATTATCTTCGAGAGGAAGATCATTACAGTGCATGGAGTGGCGGTGTCCATTATGTTAAATAGGGATCACAGACTTTTGTGTGGTGGCCCCAAGTTCCCAGGCTGCCACATGGTGTCGCAGGCCCCACAGCCTTGCGACATCATCGGCCCACTGGGTCCTATGCACCATATACGTTCTTTACCACGTCGCATACCTTGTATTGTGGCTAACTTGTATCATTTTATTTTAAAGTTAACCAATTCATTCATTTAGTTGGCTTTGTTTTCAACCATATTTGCCAATTATTCGATTTAGTTATTAAATTGACATTTGGTTATGTCTTATAGAGTTGCAAATAGATAACTAGTATTTTAACAGCGAAAGTCTTAATTGACGTGATTAACATGATAACATATATAAAGTTCACGTCAGTTAAGTCATAACTGAGCATCAACCTAAAGTGAAAAACCCGACAGAGTGTAAAATGTATACTAGATAGCATAATGAAACCCAAAAGTGAAATATACATGTACAAGTCTCACAAATCCCCTGTACCCAAAGGAAAGCAATAAAAAAAATATCAAAACATGTACGAGTCAAACCAGGACAGTAGACAGTCACAGGTAGTTGCCTAAGATCCCCTTGCCCTTGTTCGTATAAGGATCTGCACTCAACCATCACAACAAAACAGATGGTGAGTCCGGGTGAGTAAATCTCAAGGAACTTCACTGAGCAATTTACATAATAAAGTAAGAGAATCCATAAATACTATTAAATAAATATGCAGAAAATAAATGCAACTGTAAATTGATCATCGCATGCATAAGTAATATAGTAAAGCTTAAACATGTGTGATGATTCCGGTTAGACTAGAACCATACTCTGGATTTACCCAGGTACAAGCAGCGAGTGCACTCAACTGGCACAATACCTGATCCTCTTAGTGACCGGTGTAGAACCACGACGCACTGACACGTGTACAACCAAAGTAAACTAGGGTCGACTATCCATCGAGGACTTTAAGTAGACATATTATGGTCTAGTGTGACACAAACACACAACAGATAAACCCAACGATAGCAAACTCAACCAACCATCTAAATAACAACAACAAATATGAATAGACTGAATAAAAGAAAATAGAAGCAATAAATGAAGCAAGTAAATGCTCGAGTGAATTTCAATTGGGTTTAGAACACACCTCAAATTGCAATCCACGTCCCTCCGAAACAACCCGCTCACGTCTTGAGACGCGTGCCCGACACTTGGCTATAGCCTCCTAAATCCCCGGTGTCCGAATAAACCATTAACTCCCTAAACCTTAAAAAATCCAATTCATGTTTATAGGGTGATTCTAAAATTATTTTTTTATATTTTATCCGATGGAGATCCCCGGGATAAGCTCACAACAATTTGAGAGAAATTTGATAAAATCGTCGAATTTCTCCATTTTTTTATTCCTGCTGTCCCTAACACTTGGGGATTTACTCCATACGGTGCAGCTAGCGGTACCAGGCTGATATATGAGTTGGGGGTTTCTCGAAACCCTCGGCTTTGTCGTCGTGCTCCGAGCCTATTCCATACTCTTATGGGCCTCCAAACCTACCATAGGGCATCCTCAAACATTCACTTACGCCGATAAATTGATAAATCCATAATTTTCATCCAAATTACCAATAACTATCAAAATTGCATAATTTCTTTAACAACTATCATAACTATCAATACCTGCACCCACAATTGATCAAAACCTCTTCCAAAACAAACCAAAACACCATAAAATCAGTTAAACAACTTCTTAAATTTGAATTTGCACCAAAACCCACAAAACTTGGTTCATAAGATGAATAATGGAAAGAAGAGGATGATGCTCACCTTGATATCTTGATTCCTTGCTCAAATCTTCACTAAAACACCATGAACTCCTTACTTAAACCATCAATCTTGTTCTCAAATTTTTGGATTTCACATGAAGAGAGAGAAAGGTTGATGAGAAACCCCCTCCCAAAGTCAATATATCCCTAAACTTAATCTCAAGTGATACATGAATCTCATTCAACTCACTATTTTGACTATAATAGGTGATTCATGTAATCCTTTGATCATATCCTTGATTATTAAGTTTTTTAGTGTTCCGATACCCCGATTCGCATCTCGACTCGCATCGTCGCCTACTATCTCGATAATTCTCAACTAGGATGTGATTTCATATTTATTATTTGTCACATTTAACTTATTTGTTTTATGTGAACCATTTCCTGACCTAGATTACCCATAACTTGCCCGCTCGGTACCCATATCAAGACGTTTCTCAAGGCGGATATTCGTCATACTCTCACTCGGCTAACAACATAATTACACACATGTAATGCAAGTTAAGATAATTGAATATCCAATATCGCAAATAGGCAAACATAACGACCCAATTTTAATTAAGTCATTATTATGACATGTTTGCAGACGTGGACGACTGCTCAACACCCAGTAAACCCCACAATTAGGCCAGGGTGCGCCCGGAGTTAGGTAAATAGCTATTTTGTGTGATGTTTTATATAATTTGCGATGTTTATGATTAAAAATGTTAAATGGCATCACGATGTGTGTATGTATATTGTTGTGGATGTACGAGACAGTGTGACGAGTATTTGCCTCAATATGCGTGTCGACGCGGGTACCGGGTAGACAAATGACAAAATACTAGGTCTAGGAATTAACACACATATGAAAATGAATAAAATGAAATAAATAATGAATATGAAATGCTTATTTGATGATTAGAGGCGTGATAGTTCGATTATGTTACGCATTATGGTGCAAAATCGGGCGTCGAAACACCCGAGAGGCGACTTTATGTGTTGTAAACTAAACGGAGTCATGCATTGGCGTCACAAATGTTTTCATCTTGCGATGGAAAATGGAGTAATTGGTAGCCAAGAGATGGTCATAGGGATATGTATGTGTTAGGAGACCAAAATGGGGTATATAAGTCAACAGAACCTATCCCCACCACCTTTTCTCTCTCCCATACTCTTTAAATCCGAAAATTTGGGGATAGGAACAAGGGTTTGTGAACTTTGGAAAGGTGATTTGAAGGACTTGGTGTTGGGGAATCCACAAAACAAGGTTGGATACGCAATCACCTCTTCTTTCTCTTCATGTTGTTGTCAATTTTGGGCATGTTGGTGTTGGATCCGGGAAAAGGGTTTTGATCACTGATTTTGTGTGGCTTTTGGTTATGTTTTGGTGATGAATATGAGGTTGTTGTTAGTGTTTAAGTTGAGTTCCAAGTTTTCAAGCTTTAAGTTGAATTTTCAAAAGTTTGGGTTTGATCTTTAAATTTGATAATTATTTGTGCTATGTGATGCTGCCTCTAGCATTTTCGAAGTGTTGTAAGTCCCTCACGAGGCAAGGATGGGGTCGATGACATATGGGGTCGGCCATGGGATCGAATTCCAGTTTTCAGCTCTGCTGGAAAATCTAGAAATCGATCACCCAGCACGTTGGCCAGCGGCCCTAGCGCTCTGGGTAATCTGGGCAGGTTGAAGGATAGGGATGAACACCTAACGCACTGGGCAATCCCTCCAACACGCTGAGTGCAGAATAGGGGATAATTTATGGCTTGTTTTGGGATTATGACCCTAATGACTATCTAAAATGGCATAAAATACACCCAATTGAATATAAATCAATGATAAATGGTATTAGGTGAATTCTGACGGTATTTTGATTATCAGTTGTTTAGCAGAGATGGATAAGGTTTGGATTTTGGGATGCAGAGTGCGGTTTGAGGTGTGTAGTATCCCAATTGAAATTCTTTGCATATTTACCTGTTTTATTTATATTTGAATTTCCAGTTTAGTTCTATTATTCTATTTCCTGTTGTGGCTACATAGACGTCTGATAGGGTATTCCCTCGTCGTGTTATTCTTGTGTGTATGTCCACTAGTCCATAACACGTGTTGCCAAAGGTCTCGATGGATAGTTCGACCTAAGTATCATGACGGGGCACGTGTCGGTGCACCGTGGGTCTATGCCGACCATCGAGAGGACCCAAAGGCTGGTCATGTTGGAATTTATTAGCTGGCAGTGGTCGCAGAGAGTCAGGAGTATGGTGCTAGTCTGACTTAGGCTTAGACACATACTTTGAGCTTTTCTATTATGTATTCATGCGATGAGCATAGTTGCACGTTTATTTTCTCGCATGTTTATTTAATAGCTTGTTAAATTCTTACATTTATTTCTATAATTACTCACTGAATTTCTTAGGGAATACTCACTCTGGACTCGTCATCTGCCGTTTTGTAATGACTGAATGCAAATCCTGGTACGAGTCGCGATAAGGGCAAGCTAGCCAATTACCTTTGATTTTTGAGACGACAGGCTGGACTTGTACGTTTGTATATAAGTATTTATCTCTTTTATCTTGAGTTTGGGATTGTGAGAGACCTTATGACATATATTTTGATGTTTTGATATATTTTGAGTTTTCTTTCCCTTAATATGATGATTACGAGTTTTTCCACATCAGATTTATTCTCCAATTACATGATATGAATGTTGTAGTTTAGTCTATTATGTCTTAAGTCTTCCGCTGATATTTGCAATGTAACATTGGAGTTCAATAAATGAATCTAAATAACAATAATGATTCTAATTTGTGGTTTTTCAGTGCCTACTATGTTAATAAGACTTGGCCTGTCTCGAATGTACTAATTTTAAATCCAACTATATTTAGCACAGTAAAAAAGACACATTATCACCTCTGTTTGGTCTATTAATCAAATCCTAAATAAAAGATTTTAAAGTTAATTTTCTTGATTTCTAAGATGATATGTAATTATAATTAACATTTGGTTGTTAAGTCTTGGTAGTGTGACTCCTTTTTTAAAGGAAAATACTAGGAGATACATACTTTTGTTACCTCTTTAGATACAACATTAACGTGGTCAATTGTATCATGCATTGAGATTTGCACACACATTCTAATGTATATCCAATGGAACCTATCAATGTTGTAATCAGAGGTTGTACCCAAAGTACCTAACCTCATGAAAAAAGAAAAGGTAACTAACCCTAGCATTACTCTTTTTCTAAGTGTCACAAGTTTCTTCTGAATTCACAAACAGCTCAGTATCACATCTCATTTTGATAAAAGTTTGAAATTGAAATGTCACAATGTTTATCCCTTGTAATTATTTATTATTATACAATATACAAATGATTTCAAGTAAAATTACTCCTGTAAATTCTCGTGCTTAGTACTTGTTACAAAATGGGTATCGATTTTATACTTCTAGGCGCGAACTTGCAATTTTTATTTGCCTAATAATATATATGAATTTTTCACATACCATTGCTTCGCCTCGCCTTGCACTGAACGTAGCACCAAATGATCAATCCAACAGCACCCTCCTATGCCTCATCTTGTTCCTCGGAACTCCTATATGCAAGGGAAACTAGAATCTGCATAGACTGCATTGCTCATAATTATGGACTAAAGGCGGGGCATATAGTCAGCCACAAGAAGGGCACTCTGATTCCCATCCATTGAAACAGTTTCCATCCATGGTAATGAATCGCAATCGTTAGTGCGAAACAAAACCCACAAGAAAGATAATTGTTGAAATGAAATCTTCAAGAAGTGAGGTGAACATTTTAGAGATAAAGCCTAGACGCTACTGATAGCATCTGTCGAGATTTTTCTATAAGCAGCTTCAGCACGAGCTTCTTCTAACTTGAAGAGGAGATCCTTCATAAATGTTGTATTAGTTCCATGAGTTATTCGGAGTATGTCGACCGCTTTCGTAAGAGAATTTAGAGCACTCTCAGTATCCGCAAGTAACCTGTAAGAACAACAAAGGCGAGCATTATGAATTATAAAGAAAAAAGCCACAACATGCAATAATATATCAAGTTCTGTGTGTGTGAAAAACTGGAAGCATTAATGCCATTGATAGATTAGAGAAAAAAAAACTCAGCTAGTGAATAGCAGATCCACTAACAACTTAATTCACTCTAGGGATGACGATGTTAAGAAAATGGTGCCTAAAATACAAATCCATTGCCCATTCTAAAGTCAGTTGATGAATGATAGGTGTGATGGGAAGGATCATGCTGAGACTTCAGATATGTGAAGATTTTTCTTGACACGTGCGTATACATATTTTTGTTTTTACTATAGCACCCTAGTTCTGAAGAGACCCATTATTATTTTACTAAAAAGGGTAAAAACTTTTAAAACCACAAGTGTGGTTTTAGTGTGTACAGCTATATATCTGAGTGCCTACGTTAATCGGTTTAGGAATTCAAGTAGTACCTATGCTGCTCGGTTTGGTCTTGCAAGTGTCGAAGTCTAGCTTAATCACTACTACGTTAGATTGTCCATCTATGTTCAGTCATCTATAGATTTCTGTCTTTCAGATGCATTAGGGATAATATAAGATAGAGCCCGAACTAAACATTGTTCGAAATATTGTTACTTAGTGTCTATGAAAGGAAACCTTAAACTGCATCACCGATGATGTTTGTTAGCTCAGAAACTAGCAGCCATCTATGTTCATCCCTAATTATTGGTTTTAACACATATTGGCGTATCTGATGTCTCGTTTTTGGCACACCGTTAGCTAGTTTTTGGTACACCATGGGATGCAATCAAAGGATATTTGAAAGGTCGTAGGATTTTCTTGATATAGAGAGTGTAGCCACAACACTACACATCAAGAACTTTTAAAGTTAAGAGTTGTCTTTGGTATAAAGACCTTATAAGGGAACTTCTAAATCCTTCGGTAGGAGGGAATCTGAACATGACGTGACTGGGTCTCAAGGCCCCTGCACTAGAACAAGATGCTAACATAAATAACAGTGGCAGTGAGATCACAATTCCATGGGAGGACCAAGAAGTCAGAATGTGAGCAGACAAGCAGATTAGCTGCCTTTGGAGCCATGATTGTCCTAGTTGCAGCACCAGGAGCTCGATTTTCACATGGAATGATGGCTGAGCGCTTTAAGAAACTTAAGAAGAGTATGTATGACTAATTAGGTTCCCTAGATGAATCCAACTTTCAAGACAACCTAACATATTGAGCAAACTGGACATGAGGATGTGAGAAGACCTCGAGAGAAGGCTTGGGTGCCTAGGTGGACTGCGGATCAACTAAAGGACTTTCAAGAGCTGAATATAAGTTTAAAGGAAGCCCAGATTTCATGGATGCAGATAAATAGTTTAAGGAGATCAGAACATATAAGAGGTCCTTGGAATTAAAAGCTTGAGGAAACTAGCTAATGTGGTATCAATTAGCAGGGCAACCTTACAGTTGAAGGAAAATGATAAAGAAGAGTCCCATTGTAAATGTGGAGACAATGAAATGGACCAACTTTTATAATGATTGCTTTTATTTTGGAATAAAGAGGATCTACAAATACAAAATCATCAGACACCTAGAAAACACAAATGACAAAGGCACAAGTAAATAATGAGAAAACAAACCCCCAAAGCACAAGAAAGGGACCGGCAAGGTCTTGGTGCCTTGCATTATTAGAACAATATGGTTATCGCAAAATGATGCAAAGTTTATCGTCATTTGCTTTTAACTTAGTCATAGATGAAAAAATGATGGCTGCCAGTTTTCTGCTGGGTCTAAGAGCTGAAAAGATTTCAGCAGGGTCTAAGAGCAAAAATTAAACTACTCAGAAACAAATAGAATGCAAGCAAGATGCAGACGGAAGATGTCACATGCAGCCAAGCGAAGGCCCAAGGCCTTTGACGTACATGCATGGAGCGTAGAAATGTAGTAAGTAAAGACAGCATCCAGGCCCAAAGAACCAAAATAAAGTAGTCATAAATTCTAATGATCTTCAAAACACTCTTTGATTTGATCATAACACAAGTAAAATACTAACATTCCATTGCTATCCAATCCTTGAGTGTTTGTTCTTTCCTCTCTGTCTTCGCGATGGATACCATAATAGTTGGATCTGTTATCTTTAAATAAAAAGCATCCAATAACAGAAAATCAGTTATTGGATGTGTTCCTTTTTGAAGAGAGAGGAGAGGGAATTCATACTCAATACTCTAACCATTTATGCCCAAACTACCATCAAGTCTAGGCCCAATTAATACATTATCATTTCCTTATTAACTTGTGTTAATTGTGACTCACATTATGTTTATTAATAGAGTACGTATCTTTTAATAAACATAATATGGGTCACAATTAATAGAGATTAATTAGGAAAAGATAATCTAACAGTAGTTTAAGTAGTTTGTGTCATGGCGGCAGGAAAAACCGAGGGCATTAGTGGTGACAATTAGCAATAGTAGTTAAGGTAATACAACAACAATTTGTAACTCTTTATGAAATGGATCAAACACATATAAGGCTATAATTCTTTATTTTATTTAAGACAATATGTTAATGTTTTTAAATTTAAATATTACCCACATGAACATTTATGAGCAATATATATATATATAGGGAAAAAGTAGAATACACCCCTGAGGTCTTGGGGGAAGCAAGATTGGGCCCATGTGGTTGATTCCCTAACAACTCACCCCTTGAACTCAATACTTTTGATTAATCTTTCCCTTCGGTTAGTCTTGGACTCTGTTAACGACTCTCTGCAAGGACCACGACTTCGAATTTATTTTTTAATTAAAAAAACTCTTTGAATTTAAATGTTCACAAACATGAAGAAACGGAAGTAGGAATTGTGTATGGGATGAGCATAGAAAGGTGAAGTGGGTTCTCTTCTTGAATCCCCCTATTTCACCACTCGTACAAAGAGAAACCAATGGATTGGAGACCGATAAAGTCACTCAACTACTGCAGATGATCTATTTTGGGAGGTTGTTTGGTTGTGAACTTTAAAATTTCTAATGTTCTTCTCCAACTTAATGAACAACAGTGTTGTGCAATAGAGTTTTTTTTTTTTTTTTCTTCTAACGTTGGGTTTTCCATTTCGTATGGTTATGTTAGGTGTTCTGTGGTTTTTACTGTATTGAATTTTTTTCCTGCTTGTACACTATACTTTAAAAGAATAATTTTATTGAACTAAAAGCAGCATAATTTATTGATTATCCAATGTAGGGCTGAAGAAGTTGGGCTCTATTCATTGGCAGGAGTGTGTTCTGTCTTGTTTTTTGGTGCTCTGTTTTACTTTATTAATTGTGTGCAATGGTGCGTGTCGTTTGCTATTTCAATGTTATTGGTTTTTGGGATTAATGTTATGTTTCCGTTAATTAAGAAGGATTTTGTTCAATCTGTTGTTCACAAGATTCAAAGGGAAAGACCTTGCTTAATTGAGATTTTTGACCCAATAATTTGTATGTAAAATTAATGTACTTCCAATAAAAATACATTTAGTCAGTATTCGTTAACATTATGTTTTCCAATTGATTTGGATGCATAGGATTGAAACCATCACTTAAACCACATTCATACCATAGACTTGTTATTATCAATGGAATCAACCCCACTCGAAACTCTCTCAAACCCAAAACGAGTTTGGACAGTATATATATAAGAAAAACCCAAAAAAAAATAAATAAAACAAAACAAAACAAAACAAAAAAACAAACAAACAAACAAAAGGGAAGAAGTTAACGCAAAAATTAACAGGGTGTAGATGAAGATGAAGGGGAAGATTAAACAAGAGTAGCGAGTTTAAGGGGTGAGTTGTTGGCGAATCAACCACATGGGCCCAGTCGTGCTTCCCTCATGACCTCAAGGCTGTATTTGTACCTTCTCCCCATATATGGTTGCATGAAGACACTCATTTTTTAATGGGAAAAAAAAGTTACAAACAATGAGATAATGAAGAGTCGTATCATTGTGTAACCACTTTCTAGCTATAATTCATTACAATTATCCCTAATTATGAGTGATATTAACCAAACTATAAGAAGATTACTACACCCATTAGAGTGAATCTCGAAAGCTCATTAGTTAAGGAAAGTGAAAAGTTTCTTGATTCCAAATGACTTCTTGTAAATGTTTGTTTTATATTTTATTTAATAATTATTTTGTCTTGTGAAATCATGCAAGTTTAGATCTTAAGGTTTATGTTTTTTGGTTATTTGCTTTAAGAAATTTCTTACATTTAGTATCAGAGAGTAGGATTCAAAGTTATGATTTCCATTGCAAAAACGTATATAGTCTTGAGCTTTGTATTTTCTTGCCGCGAATACATACCATTTCTTCTACTACTTTAAATTTTAATGTATTCTTTATTTTTTTAAGATTTTTTAGAAAATAAATTTAAGATCATGTTACATACGTGCTAGCCGATTAAATCATCTCTGGCAGCTGATTAAATTAGTACTTTGTTGGATGCATTTGTAAGCTTGATCTCCAAATAAGAAGTTTGATCAAGGCCAATGTTGTGTAAAAAAATAATTATTGAATAACTATAAAATAAACACTAACAAGAAAAAGTAATTTGCAAGCGAGAGTCTTTTCGCTCTCCTTAACCAAAGAACTTTCAAGATTCACTCTAACGAGTGTAGAAATCTTCTTAAAGGTTGGAGAAAGAGTGAGTGATTACAATTAGCCATAATTAAAGATAATTGCAAGGAATTATAGCTAGAGAATGGTTACACAATGCTATAACTCTTCATTATCTCATTGCGTATAACTCCTTTTTCCCATTAAAAAAAGGAGTCTCTTTATGTAACCATATACATTGCTCATAAGTTGGCGTGCGGGTGATATTTAAATTTTAAAACACCAACATTCTCCCACTTGGACCACATGATTATCCTTTTATCATGTGGGGCACAACATGATACCATATACACCTATTACTTCTAAGAATAAGGATGCTTCCTCTGATGTAATAGTCACCAATGAGAAAGTTGTAGAACTACCACAAGAAATAGCATTAAGGTCTGAAAGATCCAAAAAAATCAGCTAATCCAAATGACCATGAGGTATATCTACAAGACATTGATTATGATATAGGAACTACTAATGATCCAGTTTCTTACTCAAAGGCCAGTAAGTAATGTTGATTCCGATAAATGGACTAATATCTAATACTATGAATGGTGAGTTGAATTCAATGGCTCAAATGAAGCATGGGATCTCATTGAATTGCCAAATGATTGTAAGAAAACCAGATGTAAATGGGTCTTTTCAGACCAAATGCTACTCCAATGTCAATATAAAGAGATATAAAGCTAAACTAGTAGCCAAATGATTCACTTACAAATATGGTATTGTCTATAAAGAGACTTTCTCCCGTGTTTCTAAGAAAGACTCTTTCCGAATCATTATGGCATTGGTGGCTCATTTTGACCTAGAGTAGCACCAAATGAATGTAAAAACAACATTTCTATATGGGAGTGTAGAAAAAGTTTACATGGATCGGCCTGAAGCATTTAAAATTGTTGGTACTGAACATATGATATGCATACTTAAGAAATAAACATATGGACTATTCAAGCCTCCCGACAATGGTATCTCAAATTTAATGTTATCGTGTTCAGAGGTTGTTCAGAGGTGGAGCCAAGAGCAGGGCTACCTACAACCCAGGGCAGCGCTGGAAAAAAAAGAAAATTTTTAATAATACTTGGGTCCAATATAGTTATAGCCCAGCCCATTTATTTTATCTAGCTCACCTGATAAACCAAACAAGACAGTCACACATCTGACCAAGGAAAACAAAAGAAACTGTCGCATAAAAAGAAAAACGCAAAGTCTGAAAAAAAAAAAAATCGTCTTATCTACTTTGGCATCTCTGCCCTTAACTAAATTGTGTATTAAATATATAATATTATTTTATATTAAGTTGATAATTACAGTGTATAAACGTACATAACTGTTAAGGGAAGTGTTAGGGTGTTCCAGCACGGACATGCGAGTCTGACACGCAATTATCTTCTGGCCATCGACACATCTCAGGATGTGTGCACACCTGAGAATCAAGCAATGTGCACGTCCATGAATCAAAGGCGGTTGGACGAGTGCGCGTCCAACCCACATGCCGTAGTTTGTGCACCAAGTATTTTTCAATTGTTAAACATAAAAAAAATAAAAAAATAAAAACATAAGTTTTAGCCTAGGGCTTCAAAAAGTTCCTGGCTCCGCCCTTGATCGTGTTCTCTTTTGGTTTTAAGGAAAACATCCTTGATAGATGTATTTATCTTAAGGTTAGAGAGAGTAAGTTCATATTTTTGATATTATATGTTGATGATATTTTGCTTGCCAATAATGATATTGGTCTCTTGTTTGACACCAATAATTCTCTCAAAGAACTTTAAAATCAAAGATATGGGTCAAGGCACGCTATGAGATAGGTATCGGAATTTCTCGAGATCGATTACGTGAATTACTGGGATTGTCTCAAAAAACTAATATAGAAAAGGTTCTTGAAAGATATAATATGGATAAACTTTCAGCCAACCTTCCTATTCAAAAAGAAGACGAGTTAAGTTTTATGCAATGTCGAAAGGATGAACGGGAACACACACAAATGGAAAGAATTCCTTGTGCTTTTGTTGTAGGAAGTCTAGCATATGGACAAATACGTAGCAGAACAAATATCAATTATGCAGTGGGTATGCTTGGAGATACCAAAGTAATCCTGGCATGGATTGCTAGAAAGCTGCGAAGAAAGTGTTGCGTACTTTGTTATTCAGATTCAGACTTTGTTTGATGTCATAATAGAAAAAAAAGTCTACTTTTAGATGTGTTTCTCTTACTTAGCTGCATGAGCAATTTCCTGGAAAAAAGCAAAACAGACTATTATTGCTCCATTCACTATGGAAGCTAAACTTGTGGTTTGTTTTGAGGCCACTAATCATGCTTTCTGGTTAAGGGACTTCATTTTAGGTCTTGGTGTAGCCTTTGAAGATTTATTGTGACAACATAGCTGCATTTTTCTCCAAGAATAATACATATTCTATTGGGGCTAAGCATTTCGAGATAAAATACTTTACAGTGAAAGAATAAGTTCGGAGAGGAAAAGTGTCTTCAGAGCATATAAGCACAAAATAAGTTATCCAAATTCGGATACGAGTGTCGAGTACGTGTATGTGTCTAGAGGTCAAATTCTATTCTCTAATTTTAGGGACTCGGGGACTCAGCAACAACAACATAGCCTCAATCCCAAATTAGTTGGGGTCCACTACATGGATCAAACTTTTCAATTGTGCTCCATTTAGCGCAATTGATTGTGTGCTTTCCAAATCATTTAAAGGGGTCTCGGTTAAAAGTACCCAAAATTTTGATCACGGGTACTTGGAAATGAATAAAATCAAATAAGTTTTAAAATATATATATATATATAAGTGAAATAAGTAAAATTATTTTTAATACTATGCCAAACACTTCCTACTTGGTGAGCCAATATATGTGTGTGTGTCAAATAGGCGAATGTTTGTTAGTTGAGAGAAAGAGAGGGACGAAATGTCGAGAGAAGGAATGATCAGAGAGGCCAACAAATCGATAGACAGAGAGATTGAGATGGTAGAATCAAAAGACGAAGAAGATGAATGGGCATGACTGGGCTCACCCATCTCGATCTAGATCTTCATGTCTAATTAGGCCTTCTTCTTTGTTCTTCTTCACTAGTATGCCGCACCCATGGTGATTGTTGGAGGGTTGGACACACATCCCATTTTCGATGTCTGTGCCGTGTCGACACGAGTACTCGACCCTAAAGGGGCGAGTCCAAGTAATACAAAGCATAGATCATATGATTGTAGATCCATTAACGAAAGGATTGCATCCAAATGCATTGAAGGAAAATGTTCAAAGAACGGGTCTTACTTGTAATTCTTGATGTTTTCTGAGTAATGTTAGATTTGTTTACCTATTTATTGTAGGAGACATCTTACAAAGCAAATGCTTTTATATTAATTCTTTTCTTATTGACTTCAGTGGGAATCGGACCATGATCTCTCGAGGTTCTTGCCATTTTGGTAAGTGATGTCTTTACCATCTCACCTGAGAGGCTTTGACAATGCAATTTTCAAATCATGTATTGTAATTAAATATGTAACTTATGTTGTAGTATGCGAAAGGAAATGTCTTATATTGATACATAACCCTTATGATTCACATAAGTAAAGTGTTTAATTATAATTTTATGATAATACTTGACACGATATATGCACACTTATGTTAAGTTTTGTCAAAATCACAATTGGATGGTCATGTGGGACAGGTGGAGATATTATATCATGTTAGTGTCCCACAAGATATAACTAATAATCATGTGGTCCAAGTGAAAGAATGTTAATGTTTTTAAATTTAAATACTATCAACATGACCATTTATGAGCAATAATATGGTTAAATAAAGAGATTCCTTTTTTAATGGGAAAATGGAGTTGTAAGCAATAGGATAATGAAGAGTTGTAGCATTGTGTAACCACTCTCTAGCTATAATTCCTTGCAATTATAAAAAGGAGTTATAATTATGACTAATAGTAGCTGCTCCCTCTCTCTCCAACCTATAAGATTACTACACCCATTAGATGGAATCTTGAAAGTTTTTTGGTTAAGGACAATGACAAGTTTTTTTCTTGCAAATGGCTTCTTCTTGCAAGTGTTTATTTTATATTTTATTCAATAATTATTTTGGGTTCTTGTAAGTGTTTGTCAGTTATTTGCTTTACGAAAATTCGTACACTTTAATGTTATGTCTCTATATTGATCTTTGAGAACCTAATAGCAAGATGCATACATCCAAGTTTTGAGGAAAAAATTTCTGAAAAAGGAGATAGAGTTGTAACACCCTAGACCTTGGGGTGATTTGTCATTTAATAGAAATGCTTAAAATAATACTTTCATCATAGGATCTAAATAAATCTAAAGTAAACTAAATTAATGGATAACAAATAAAAACCACCTAATTGTAGCATCAGGATGTCACATCTATTCAACCAAAAAAAAAATGCCAATGAGAGGGCATAGCTAGAAGGA
The DNA here is from genome assembly GCA_039657345.1 of Stephania japonica. Lineage (NCBI taxonomy): Eukaryota > Viridiplantae > Streptophyta > Magnoliopsida > Ranunculales > Menispermaceae > Stephania > Stephania japonica. The sequence continues at coordinate 40,986,028 of CM077562.1, forward strand.
AAGAATCTTCAAATTTCTATACGGCATGCCATTTTTGTGGCTGGTTAGTACAGACAAAAAAAAGAAGTATAGGTTGTGCAAAGCAACTACTTTTTTATAGGACTTGTGCAAAGCAACTATTACCAGTAAAAGCAAATACTAATAACTATACTAACCATTCAAGCTTCCCACAAGTATAGTACTGCAGTCCAAGCAAAGGATGAATTGATGGATATACTCCTGCAGTAACACAGAACATCAGACAGTAACACACTTAGGATCAAATACACATCCTCATATGGAAAACACATGCACGTCCACCCACCAGGCAATCATCATATTTGTCATTGCTAATTGTAAGGTATGATCTGACATCAATTTAGGGAATTAAAACCAAAATAATGTTTTTAATACCTACCAACCAGCTTCACGGAAGTCTAGTACTTCAACCTTTATGTAAATTTGACTCCAATCACTGTTCCGCATTCTTACATTCAGATTTTTAGGAATATAAAATATTTTATGTGTTCACTTAACGTAACTGGGTGAGAGATGCAGGTCTCCAAACAAGAACAAAATCTCAGGATCTTTGCACCAGAATGGTTCTAATTTTAGGAGACCTTTAATTGTAACCAACTAATAACAGTCTTCATAACGGTTGTTTATGCAGGACACTTGTGCAATTAATAAGCATTTTAACAAGGTATACACGCAAGCATTCATAAATAAGAAATAAAAGAATTCCTGAGACAATTCGAAGGGTGCCTTAACTTAAGGAATGTTGCAACTTCTTGATGTCCTTACATTAAAGCATATTGGACTCCAACTTATAGTTTGTAGGTGCAAACAGACAAATAGATTACATGACCCTCTAAGCCAGGGCAATACAAAAGCATACAGAGTGAACCCCCCCTCCCAATGTAGGCAGGACAAGTCAGAATTAAATGATCCAACTTAGAATTAGCAGGGCAAGTTAGAAGACAAGCAATTAAAAATATAGTAACTGTAATTTAGATTTCTGACTAAATACAACTTAGACAGCCAAAATGCTTAAAGAATTTCAAAAGAGTTGCTTTGTTACCAATGTTAATATCTTACATACTTTGATAAAGTGGAAGGATCAGTCTACAATATGTTAGAGCTCCATTCCAATCTTGCAGCTCCATCGAGATCTGGATATATAGAAGTCATCAATCATCAAACATAAAATATAGAGCCCAGATAAAACATAACAAGAATTTCTAAAGTACCTTCAGAAATTAGTAATTACTAGTTATATATTATAGTGTGTTAGCACATGTGCGTCTTGTTTTCATAATCTTGGATATACTCTTAAGGTGGGTCATGATGCTCACACCTGGACACCACCTCACAGGTCACAACTAATCATATAAGCCATCAGTTGCTTAAGTCAGAGACACTCCAAGTGGCCATTGGCCATTCAAGTCCCATATCACTTTTAAAGATATTGTGCCCCTTCCATTGAACTTAGGATGCTGGGTTTATGGTCTGTCCCAATCCTCATCATGCCAACATGCAAGAGATATTATATTTTATATATTTTCAAGTTAATAATTGTTAGAAAATAATATAGATATACATACTTCTATCAAAAAAAGTATGTAAAAAAGGCATACATACTTTTTTTTACTTATACAGAGCTTGCTTTTGGCCATGTGAAAAGATTTTCAAATTATAAAAGCTAAAATAATAGTGAGTCAAGAAGAAGATAAGCGACAACAATAAAACATCAGAACATGAAATTGTCTAAAAACAGTAACTCTCCTTCATTCAACTAGACTAGCCCAATTTTTTCTCCACCCATCATAATAGCAGCCCAAGCTTTTGGCCATGTTCATACCTGACGCCGCTTTATGCTTGATCATAGTATTGATCATTCTCTGTTGTTGGAATAGTCTCTTCATAGACATCCAATAATATTGGAACAAAGTCTTTGGAATAGGAAATATTTACCCGGCCGTAAATATAGGAATTCTAGGCTACATTAAAGGAGATTAGAAAGATTAGGCAGAATTCCACAACTGCATTTTCCTGTGATTATATTGCTTCCTTATTTAGGTGACATATGTACCTCTACATATACATGCAACATGTACAATGTAATACATGTAAATAAGGATCAATACAACCTATCTTTTCTTTTTGTTTGCAAAAGTAACCCACCAAAACAGTTGCATTCCATGCAATTTTGAAATCTTGGGTGTCCTTCGAATGCCTCTCCTCAAGAACAAGGTCTCCCAACAATCCATCACACCATCGCTCAGATAATTACTCACAATTTATACTTTTGAAGATTTAACATTTTCGGATTAATAATTGTAATATCATAAAGTAGAAAATGCATCAGTACCATTTGATGAGAATGCAAGGTTCAGAATGTACCTTGATTTATACATTCATTTAGTTATGAAAGTGAGTATTGAGTGTAGAAAAAGGCAAGCAAGAGAAACTAGCCGAAAAGGTAGAATGTACAAATAGTTAGAGAGTGGTTGTATGATATATAAATGGAGTAACCTAACCCCTACAACAAACTCATAAAAGAGTTTAACAATTATATAGAAATCCATGGGCCCGGAAAGTGTTGAGCCACACATGCACATGTGGGTATACAAATGGGGTTGGAGCCCATCTTGCACAAAACCAATTGGCTTGTGCTAGGATCCAATCTACACCATTTATATACCACACCAACTCTTATTATATTTCCGATGTGGGATTATATACTCTAACACTCCCCTCAAGTGCAACTAGGCCTGGAATTATTGTCACTTGCCAAACACATACCTATTTCTAGAGGTCGGGACAAACTTACCTAGGCCTACTCTTATAGGCTTCTAGGTCCACAAACGGGTCTAGACTCCACCGCTAGGCTAACCATATCAAATTCTCATGGACGCGCCGCACATACGCGCTCAAGCACGTGGATCTCCTCTGCTAGCACTGATACTGTCCCCAACTTAACCACCTTTCAACTTTAGGTGTAAGGTTTTATCTTAAAAGGCTTCGGTCTGATTAAGGGCGCGAGCACCATGTGCTCTGCTACCATATTAATTTTCTCACTTGAGGGCACAACATCAGCAAGCGGTATACCTGCACACACAGGCAATCTCCCCCCAGTACCGATATTGTCCCCAACTTAACCAGCTTCAATTTTAGGTGAGGGGTTTTAACTCAGAAGGCCTCAGTACTAGTTAGGAGGAGTTAATCACTTATATACTTCATTTCAAAGTTTCATTTTAAATAATGTGTGACTAACTTTCGGTCCACACATCTTCAACACTCCCCCATGGACCAAAAGTCACATGATCCGGGGGGCCTTTTTTTTTCTCCCAAGTCCCATTCGAACCATGGGCTCTGATACTATATAGAAATCCATGGGTTTGGAGAGTGTTGGGCCACACACGCACATATGGGTATACAAATGGGGTTGGAGCCCGTCTTACACAAAACCAATTGGCTTGTGTTAGGATCCAATCTACCCCACTTATATACCACATCAACTCTTATTATATTTCCGATGTGGGATTATATACTCCAACAAGTTATTTGGGCCACAGAGTAATACATTAAAAAAGAGACATCGTCACAATTCCAAGTAATTACATCATAGACTATATAGAGCGTGAGTATTTGTACCCCTGAATGTGAAAGGTTTTACCCCAAAGTGTGAGTATTGCATGTGTTGGGAATGTGCTTTACACTTTTGTTGGAATTGATTGGAAAAGAAAAATCAAGTTAGGGTGGACTATGGAGAAGTAGCGAATGAAGATTTTAAATCTAGTACAAGATCAGTAGTACCCCAGTAGGATGAAGTATGAAGACTTGTAGAATAATTAATTGTTTAAGTAGAGGTTAAAATAAAGTGCACTGGGATAGTGGCATATCAATATTATAGATGAACTGTCCTAAAAAATGACTTCTCCAAGTAATAGCAATCAAGGATCGAAACTTCGATTTTGCCTTATAATTCACCCTCTTGATAATTAGAATTACTTCGGAAAAGTTTAATTCAACGTGGAGAATTTTAGTAAAAAATTGCTAACTTAGAGAAGTTTAAGAATTTTTATTTAAATGGTTAATAAACTAAAACTCATTTTAAGGGATGTCAAAACGACCACAATAATACATTTATACCTTAAAAAATCCCAATTTAATGGTTTTAAGTCAATTTTATTGACACTAGCATGTATATTGTGTATGGTAGATCACTTTTTAGTGATAATAAATACACTTAATTTGATTCTCTAACCATTTTATCAATTGCACGATCACATAAGTAAGATTAAAATTATGAAATATGTTTTTTTTATATGGGTCTATGTTTAAAGCAAAAGAAAATAACCATTTTTTGACATCATACATCAATAAAAAAAACTACAAAGTGCAGTAGAGTGAATCTGGATGCAAAATCAAGGGATCACTTGATTGGTGTAGAGATATGTGCAAAAGTGAATAGATGCAGAAGTCAAAGATAAGATAATAGATGTAGAAGTCTAATAATCTAACCTAATTCTTCTTACTAATGCGAGGTAAGTACAGACCTTCACTGCTCTATACACTTATTCGATTTTTTGACCGAAAAGTTTGAAATTTCTCCTTGTTTTTAGCAATTTATATCAATTTGATTCAAAGTAGTCGATTTTTAACATAAACTTCGGAGAAGTTTTGTAATTTTTAAACTACTCGTGAACTTCGTTTCGATCCCTTCAACCTCGATAAGCTTCGCCTAAAATTCGGCTAATTTTATCGAATTTTCGTTCCTTATGAACAGAATAATATGGGAAAGAAAAAAGATCTCCAAAATGTGGTTATCGTCATTGATTCTTTTTGTAAGCAGAAGTATGGAAAAAAAACAAACTTTCAGAAGATTTTCTCGAGTCCGCATCAAATTGATAGAATATGAATGGCACAGTTTCAGCTGGAGTGGTTCTATTGCCTTGTAAATGGAGCAGGCGTCCTGATAATCTAAGTTCAGTCAAGGACAGCGCAGTGTGATCACAAATTTTTGTCTACGACTGAAAGAATACATTTTCTTTTAATTATTTGAACATAGATGATGAAAACGCTTAATGGAATATTCAAGTGTAAATGCTTAAGAGCAGAGAAGGATACTTCCAGAGGCAAGAGTCCTTGAAGCCATGTCCTCTAATGATTTTACTTCACTTGCGATCTCTTGTATTTCCTCCTTGTTTCTAATGCACCCACATTTCTGACATATGAACCCTTTGTAATCTGGGAAATTACAAATTATGTTTAATCAATATTTCAATCAACTTTTGAGATGGATAGTTAGTAATTCAAAAAAGAGCACAGGCAACAATAGCAAACATCTGGATAACTGGGCAACCATGGATGATTTACCAGAATTACGAATCAAGAAACCATCGCAGCTACCATTCAAGCATCGATAACCTTCCAAAATAGCACTCTCTCGAACATCCTCTTGTAGTCCCTTTGATATAGCAGCAGCTAAGTTAAATTACATCCATATGAATGAAGTCAATGTTCAGATAAAAAAGCTACATTCTCAATAAAAAAAAATCTCATGAAAGCAAGTACATTAATACCACTTTCATGCAGCGTGGACATGTGCATGTAAAAAGGTATTGTTCTTTGAGGGTTTTTTGCCTTGTTGCAGTGCTTCCAGCAGTCTCTATGTAACTTATGAGTACCTTATAAAATGAGATTAAGAAATTACAAGAGTCACTGCAAAAGCTTATGATCAAATCTAGATAATAAAGAGAACAGTTATTAGACAGAGCCAGGAGGCCGACCAATGCAATCTTACTTCTGTTCCCTTCGATATATGTTCCACGGCACGAACAACTGCCGACCTTCCCTCAAACACCAACACCGAATTAGGTGCACAGCTACAGCAACAAATGAATTGAAAGTTAAACATAGACATATCCAGAAGAATGCCAAACACGTTAAGGAAAAACATATAATAGAAAACAGATAAACTATTGGTACCTATGATTAATGATTGAAACAACAGGATATAATCCTGTCCCCATCGGTCTCAATTCACCGTCACAGATTGTATGGGCATTGCACGCAAGCTGCATTATATCAAGAGATACAAACCTATACTTCAATGGAAATCAACCTTGTCAACAAAATCACTCCCCTCAAGAAATATTTGTTGGTCATACAAAATGAGCAATTGCACTTCTATTCCTATCTCTACAGTTTCATTAGAGATTTTTAGATTTCACCGTCAATCCTCCAGAATTACCTAGCTCACACATTAGAACCATAGCGACCTAGTTTGAAATGAGAATTTTCAATTATTCAAGCAGCACCTTTTCCACCCTTGAAAAGAAAAATACAGGAAATTGGAGAATGACGATGCAGATTGAGACGACAACCCCATAACTCTGATGGAGAACAAAGAAAAACCTTATAAAAGATGTCAAAGAATAAAATGTAACTACCATGGATTACCATTTTGATTCATGAGCAAACTGTGAGAAACCACGAATGAACAAAACCCAGATAGCAGGTGAATGCTGTGTACAAACCTTAGAAAAGTTCTGCGCAATATCTTTTATGGAAACATCAGGTAGCTGAAGTATCATGGTGACGAGATTGGCCATTTGTGCATACAGAACCAGCTGCTTCTCTTCAATTTTCGACATATCTTAATTAAAAAAAAGTAGTGAAATCAAACAGATGACCTTTGGGAATCCCTAATCAGTAAATACTGTAGAAAAATGAAGCAACGATATGCACGTTTCAACTTTCAACCAAGCATTTCAAAAATGAAGGATACGATCCACTAATTCTTCCACCAGACTATAGTTATCCACTGCAGTAGTTGGGATGATCTGCCAGTAAAACAGTAATTTAAGGATATAATATTAAATTTCCAATTAAAACTTTTCCATAAAGACATTTGTACTGCAATAACGAGAACACAGCTTTCAACAAAATTTCGTGAAAGATTCAACCTTTATGAAAGATTTCAAATAATGTCATAAACATACTATTGTTAAATTTTGGACCCATATTGTCAAACACTGTGCTCGATTAAGTGCATTTGATGGTGAGCTTTCTAAACCATTCAAATCCCTTCTAATCAATGCATCCCTAGTTAACTTTGGTCTACCTTTACCTCATCGAATTTCTTCAGTTTTTATTGAGTCAAGTTTTCTAGTGGGGGACCAAACCACCGTAACCGCCCTTCTCTAATCTTTGTGTCAATTGGTGCTACTACTACTTGTCTCTGAATTTATGTATTTCTTATTCTATAATTTCTATATTTATGAGTTTTACCACACATCCACCTAAGCATCCTCATTTCTACTACGTTCATTTTATATAGTTGTTGTAGCTTTACCACCCAACATTCACTTCCATAGAGCATAGTTGGCCTAATTGCGGGCCTATAAAATTTTCCTCTTAACTTGGTAAGCACATTTCTATCACAGATCACACCTGTTGCACTCCTCCATTTCTTCCATCCAACTTGAATTCTATGTGTGACATCATTCTCAATATTGTCATCGTTTTGTATTATTGATCGTAGATATCTAAAGTGGTTCACCTAAGGAACTTCTACTTCCCCTAATTTGACCACTCTATCATTTTGATGTCTAATATTTCTAAACTCACAGTGCATGTATTTGGTCTTCGTCATACTCAACTTAAAGCCTTAAAATTCTAATGTATTCCTCAAAAGTTCTAATTTTCTATTCACTCCATCTCTTGTTTTGTCCACTAAGACAATATCATTTACAAATAACATACACCACGATATATCCTCTTAAATATGCCTAGTTAATTCATCCATAACTAGCGTAAAGAGATACGGGCTTAAAGTCGAACCTTAATGTAGTTCTAGAGATGTTTCCCTATTTTAAGGATCTTCATATGATATTTGTAGATTTAAAAAAAAGGATATGACAGGGTTCCTAGAGATATTCTTTGGTGGGTTCTAGAAAGAAAAGGAGTACATGCTAGATACATAGACACTAAAATAGGAAAATTTGGAAAATTATCTGTGTTTTGGGATCATATGATTTTTTTTTGAGGTAAAGTTTTTAAATGTACAAAAAACTTTGGCACAAAAATGAAGCAAACAAATAACTACCCCACCACCTTAAGAGAAAAAGAGAGACAACAACAACAAAGCCCCAAATTAATTGGGGATGGCTACATGGATCAAACTCTTCTATTGTGCTCAATTTAGTGTCATTGATGGTGAGCTTTCCAAACCATTTAGTTTTTCTTAACACTCAAGGGGCAATGTGAAACACGGCCTTGCGCCCTTTCAATACATTCGGGCTCCAATGCAGCACGTCGCTAGGTGGGAACGACCCAACATTTATATATGTTTGATCTATTTCATGAAGAATGACAAAAGTTTTATGCTGGCTATCAACCTATCGCAACTCCCTCCCCCATTTTTTGGTATAAAAAATGGACTTGGGACCTCTCTCCCCTATTCTCCGATTTGAAAAATGGGCCCTTTATCTGGACTTGAGACTTGCTATGTAGCGCATATAATGTTCTTCATAGGTGGAGAACATACAATGTCCTCAACAGCATGCCATACTACCTTCCCAACTAGTCACTTGATTGTCACCATAAGTGCACAAAAACATTTGCATGACAACTCATTTCTTACTTGTATTTGTCCACAACATTTGTTGAGGCTAAATGTAATGCGATTAAAATTTCTTTGGAGATAAAAAATGTTGGTGTATAAGATTTATTAATAGATCCTGTTAACCAAATTGCAGATTCTGCAATTCAACCACATAGATGGGATTAAGTGGTCCACATATGGCCTTATTGCTTTTCAGATATACATATATTCACACGACAACATAACCTCAATCCCAAATTAGTTGGGGTCTGCTACATGGATCAAACTCCTTCGTCGCTAGGTGGGAATGCCCTGACGTTTATCTCATTTGTTTGATCAATTCATAAGGAGCAACAAAAGTTTTACACTGTGGCAGTCAACCTATTGCAACCCTTTCTCATTTTCCAGGAATGGAAAATGGTCTTGGGACCTCCCTCTCCCATTTTCCAATAAGGAAAATAGGCTTCTGAGTCTTCCTTTATCCGGACTTGGGATCAGCTATGTAGTGCATATAATGTTCTACATAGGTGGAGTTACTCAACAAAAACAAGAAGAAAGAAAAAGAACACCATAAGTTTACAAAATAGTAGTGAGAAAAGATTCAACAAAAGTTTTTCTAATATGCAGTATTTGTTGAGTCCTATTTATACCGTATTTTTCTATATATCGTGAGTCATTTTATAGGTGTAAATACCCTATTTTTATGAATTATATGCTTATTATTATTATTACTTATATGCTTTTGTAGGTTTTGGGAGGTGATTAATAATTTTTGGCGATTTTCGAGAAGATTGGATTGAATTTGGAGCCGTTTGTGGTTGTCACAAAGTGTGCTGATTTGAATCTCGAGAAAGTGGCGTGGGACAGGTGTGCATGGTGCATATATGAGATCGGAGCATAAATTGTTGATGCACTCTTATTTGTGCATAGATGGGTATATCATGTGCATGTGATATGCTTATCCTTAAAGATAGTACTATATTCAACATGAATAGGAAATTTGATGAGATAAGAATGTGGAGTTGACACATGGCAGTAAAGGAAAGTTTGGTTTAATTTGGTGCACACACGATTCAGACACAAATCACAAGTATTTGTGCAAAACATTGAAGACTGAACTTGTCAGTACTAGCTAGGCGACTTTAATAGGGCTCAGATAAGCCTTGATATGCAGGCCAATCTAAAAAAAAATAACATAGGGTTTCAGAAGCCGACTTCAAGAGGGAGGCGGCACATTGAGGAGCGGAAGAAGGAAGAAAGGTTGGATGTCAATAGAGATCGAGGCATTGAGAGTTTGACTTCGACGAAGAGGTGACACATTGAGGAGATTGGAGAGGAGACAAGGAGACACGCCATTGAAGACTTTGGAGAGAAGATTTTTTTTAAGTCTTATATTGATTTCTTTGGTTTCTTTTGAACTCCATTGTTAATTCTATGGCTTTGAACATCAATATTTTTGTGTTTTATTTAATTAATATGTTCTAAATTCCTCTCTAGGGTTAGTGATGAAGCCTAGAGGGATGATTTTTGTACTATGACACTTCCATATATTTTTTATTTGATTCATTAATTTGTGGTTTGTGTTTAATCCTTAATGCTCTCATTACAATTGGCCATTGTTTTGTGTGATTTTGCACTTGTGATGAACTCGGAAGAGGAACTTGTAAGTTAGGCACTTAAACACAATTCCATTGGTTTGGACTAGGATAGGGATATACCTAGGTGACCAGTGTAGTTCTTAAGGGATCCATAGAGCTTAATAAATTTGGGTATGTTGAAGTTAGCATAGGAATATAGTGCAATTTGCATGCTTAGGTAATTTTGAATGACCTTGGGAGAGGCGTTTCAAGAGGTTAGGGATCTTGAGCTTCAACTAGATGAATCCTAATTTTTAACTTGAAGTGTTTGTTCATTATATCTAAACTCTGGGTGGAATCATGATACTCTAGATTCTCATCTCAGTGACTTTTCTCTGTTTACATTATTTTTCCTAGATAGCATAGTAGTTTTAATTATCTATTTTCATCAAATTTGGTTGTTCAGACATTACTTAGAATTTTAACATAACTGGTGCTTCTCTCTATGGGATCAACCTTGTTCTTGCTACATACTATAATTTGACCACGTTCACTTGCGTGTTAATATTTATGAGAACACAGCACATGCATAATACATTAAGAATCAACCAAAATCGATTGTTGCACTAATAGTAATAGTACAGTTTTTACTGGAAATAAAAAGAAGAACTAAAGTAACTGGCATTGAGGAAAAATGTGAGTTCCATAAGGATCTAATGAGAAACCAAACAACTACCAGAAATTTCGGATGGATTAAAGGCAAAAGCAAAAGTTGAACCTACTGACCTGCTCTTTTTGCAATTTCCTCTTCAAATACAATCTAATCATCAAACGGATAGTAGGAGTTAGATGCTTTCTCCGTTCCTTGCCAGCTCCTACTAGAGCTTGACATTCTAGTTTGTGCTCCTTCCACTCTAATTTCTGAAAAGTGAAAACAACAAGTAGATAGAAAATGATATCATGTAATGGCTTAATAGAAGACATTCTTTAAGAAAAAGAAACAATCTGACACAGCAGAGGCAGAGAAGAGGAGAACACAAATGGGTTTCAAAGAAGACGAAGGAAATCCACCTTCAGTTCTAATTATCTACTAAGTTGATAACGACAATGTAATACCCAAACAAAGTTCGACTTCATTATTAATGAAGAGGCCTCGAATTCAAGCCTGGGTATGGAGCAGATGTAAAACCCTTGAGAGAGAGCTTTGCGGCCACCTAGTGGTCATAACCGGCTCAAACCCGGATTAGTCAAGGGCCATTGTATAGTTCGAAATTCTTTTTAGTAAAGTGTAAATGTACATAACCAAATCTATACCTGGCAAGTACCTCCGCAATACCATGGAATTTGACATGCAGAACATTTTTTGAGGTTGGATGACATGAAACATCGGTCACATCTTGAGGTGGATGAATTATTTGGTACAGAAACATATGGCTCTTGAGATATAATCACCTCTCCTATAACACAAAATCTTTTGATTGGTTAGTCATAAGAATAGACAAAGAACTGAAAAATGATGTACTCATATTCATCAAACAACACTAACTAAAAACATTTTAAAGAGGAAGACAAACTATGTAAATTTTATTCTCAACATTTTCTGTGTGAATCATGTGAAAAACTAAAAAAATAAACCTAGGTCCCTTTTTTATGAAATAGCTTGATATTCATTTATAGATTATGATCAATAGGCACTCAACAACATTAATTTTCACTATAAAGCCCTTAACAGCGCTATCTTTTAGCATCAAAACATGGCTTTTAATCATCAAAAACACATCTAGATATAGCGATAACAGATTTAAGCCTTTAAGGGTTCCCATTTGAAAGAATAGAGCCACATGAACGCAATGCCCAAAATGGGCGAAATTCGAACGCAGAGCTTGAAATTGTGGAAACCAAAGTAAAGTCACCAACAATAGTTTGAATGAAGAGAGAGAGAGAGAGAGAGAGAGAGAGAGAGAGAGAGAGAGAGAGAGAGAGAGAGAGACACCTGGAGAGAAGTCTTTGGTGGTGAGGAGACAACGGCCTTTGGCCGGCGAGGTAGAGACAGTTAGTCCAAAAGCTGCTAGTGCTTCCCTCAAATCCTCCATCACAGACTCATCACACCTTGTTGCTTTGCTTTGTTGTTTCTTTCAAGTATTAAGAGCATCTCTCAAACTAGGGAGGGGATTAGTCCGTGCGCCCACGTAGGGTCGACTGTGTCCGGCTTGGATTAGTCAGTGCGGTTGACATCAGACACCTGCTAATTGTTGACATTACCAACATTACATTTTTAAACAATAGCCAATCCTCTTTCCTCTAAATAAGGGGTAGTAAGTAAGATGAGTTCCCTACACCTATAACACGATAAGCCTAATACATAAAATTAGTGGGGTAGATAACCTTAAACCCCTAATATTGAGTACTTATTAATGTTAACTATTAAGTAAAGCTTTATTTTTGACTTGTAGTCTTTGTCAAAAAAAATAAAAAATAAAATATTGAGAGATGAAGTGTCTCTTTGTCAAAAAAAATAAAAAATAAAATATTGAGAGATGAAGTGTCCCTTTAGAATTTCTCTTAGGGTTGTTGTATTTAACTTGAAATGAAAACAAGGAAGAACAAATTCAATTCCTACATGTTCTTCTTCTATTTCTATATTTTTCTTTTATTAGGAGCAACCCAAACTCAAACTCAAATTAGAATATTTTTATTGTTGTTGTTGGATCGTATCACATTGATGTCACCTCATTGATGTGAGGAGAATGTCTATACTATGTGGCACATATTTTCCCTTGAGAGACATTCAAAGTAAAAAATCAGTCTTCTATGCAAAATATGGATTGAGACATTTGTTTTTGTTGTGAATTGAATTGAGACTTGCTAAGAACTAGAGAATGAAATAGAAGACTAAGAACTTCTACTACTACAAACTACTACTACAAAGGAGAAGAGAAGAAATGAGATAGTTGGAATGAAAAGTTTTCATTCAACTTGGTGTATCCATTACATAGATGTGAGCTCTTTATATAGGCCATTATAAAAATGTCAAAGATCATAAGTTACAATTACATGATGTAAATGTGTAACCACTCACACATAGTGGTGAAATACAAATGGTTTGAATAGGAAGAGTCATCTACATCCATTTCATTTACAACACTCCCCCTTGGATGACACTTGCTAAGAGATTGTGTCTCTTTAAAACTTCTACTAAGAAAAAACCCTGTGGAAAAAATATAGTAAAAGAAAAAGAGTACACTATTCTCATAAATATTAAGATGGGTATAATATTGTTAAGATTGCCTCATTAAAAACCTTGCTAGGAAAACCCAATGGGATAAAACCATAGCTAAGGGAAAAAGAGTGCAATGCACTAATCAATAACTCCCCCTCATGTGAACATGGGTGAAACTTGTTCAGTTTCTTTACTTGCAATGTCTTTAAGTTTACGCAAGCCAATACCATATGTAAGCCTTTTAAATGTCGTAGTTGGTAAGGCTTTTGTGAATAAATCAGCAAGATTATCGCTCGATCAGATTTGCTTGACATCAATTTCACCATTCTTCTGAAGCTCATGCGCATAAAAGAATTTTGGTGAAATATATTTTGTTCTGTCCCCTTTTATGAATCCTTCACTTAATTGTGCAATACATGCTGCATTATCTTCATATAATATGGTTGGAGAATCTTTTATTAAAGGCAATCTACATAATTCTTGAATATGTTTAATCATGTTTCTCAACCAAACACATTCACGACTTGCTTCATGAATTGCAAGTACTTCAGAATGATTGGAAGAAATGGCAACCATAGTTTGTTTTACTGACTTCCATGATACAGCAGTATTACCACATGTGAATACATATCCCGTTTGAGAACGGGCCTTGTGGGGATCAGATAAAAATTCAGCATCAGCATAACTTTGAAGATTCAATTTTACCCCTCTCGAGTAAAATAAACCCATGTCACTTGTTCCTCGAAGATATCAAAAAACGTGTTTAACACCATTCCAATGTCTTCGAGTTGGTGAAGAGTTATATCTTGCAAGTAGGTTGACAATAAAAGCAATATCGGGTCTTGTACAATTTGCAAGATACATAAGTGCACCAATTGCACTTAAATATGGTACCTCCGGACCAATTAGCTCTTCATCACTTTCATGAGGTCGAAATGGATCCTTATCAACTTCAAGTGATCTGACAACCATTGGAGAGCTCAATGGATGTGCCTTGTCCATATAAAATCTTTTTAATAATTTTTCAATATAATTTGATTGATGGACAAGTACTCTACTTGAAAAATGTTCAATTTGCAAACTAAGATAAAGTCTTGTTTTTCCAAGTTCTTTCATCTCGAATTCCTTTTTCAAGTATTCGGATGTTCTAACGATGTCGTCGTGGTTTCCCACTATATTTAAATCATCAACATATACATCAATAATCACAAATCCTGTTGATGATCTTTTAATGAAGTCACATGGGCAAAGCGGATTATTTATATATCCTTCTTTCAGTAAATAATCACTAAGACGTTTGTACCACATTCGTCCGGATTGTTTCAACCCGTACAAAGACTGTTGTAATTTTATAGAATGCATGTTATGAGGTTTTGATTTTATTTCATTGGATATTACAAATCCATCAGGGATTTTCATATATAACGCACTGTCTAGAGATCCGTACAGATATGCCGTAACGACATCCATTAAATGCATATCAAGCCCTTCAGAGACTGCAAGGCTTATCAAGAACCGAAATGTGATTGCATCTATAACAGGAGAATATGTTTCCTCATAATCGATGACAGGTCTTTGTGAGGAACCTTGAGCTACAAGTCTTGCTTTGTACCTTATAACTTCATTTTTTCGTTTCTCTTTCGTACAAATACCCATTTATATCCAACAGGTTTTACGTCATCTGGTGTTTGGACAATTGGTCCAAAAACCTTTCGTTTCCTTAACGAGTTTAGCTCTGCTTGAATAGCATCTTGCCATTTTTGCCAATTAAGTCTTTTTTGACATTTGTCTACTAATCATGGTTCTGGATCATCATCATTTTCACATATTTCAAAGGACATATTGAAAGCAAATATATCATCAGGAATAATTTCATTTCGATCCCAAATCTTACCAGAGTTTAAATAATTTATTGAGATCTCATTACTTTTATCTTTTTCTAGAGGAAGTTGTTCCTCATCAGAATCAACTTGTTCTGACAAACCCTTATCAAAGGATTCTTGTGCTTTCTCAGGAGTATTTTGATTTGTATTTATTTTTACTCCCATTTTCCTCTTTCGACGAATTGTATCCTTTGAACCAACTGGTCTTCCAAGCTTTAAGCATTTCGTTGGTTCTTATGCAT
This sequence comes from Stephania japonica, assembly GCA_039657345.1. Lineage (NCBI taxonomy): Eukaryota > Viridiplantae > Streptophyta > Magnoliopsida > Ranunculales > Menispermaceae > Stephania > Stephania japonica. Next base: position 41,001,543 of record CM077562.1, read on the forward strand.
TTTGTTGCACAGAGACATCAATTCTTGCAGGAGCATTTACAGCTGGAATATGTGATTTTGTCACTTGTTTTGCATCATTAAATGCATCTGGTAATTGATTTGCGATTTGTTGCAAATGAATGATATTTTGAACTTCAAGTTCACACTGATTTGTTCGTGGATCATAATGTGATAAAGTTGATGCATTCCAAGCAATTTCACGTCATTCCTTTTGAATTGACTTCTTATCTCCCCCTAATGGTGGGAAAATTGCTTCATCAAATTGAAAATCAGCAAAACGTGCAGTAAATAAATCCCCTGTTAAGGGCTCAAGGTATCTTATAATGGACGATGAGTTAAATCCAACATAAATCCCAAGTTTTTGTTGTGGACTCATCTTAGTTCTATTGGGAAGTGGTATAGGAACATACACTGTACAGCCAAAAATTCTTAAGTGTGAGATATTTGGTTGTTGTCCTAAAATGAGTTGCATGGGGGAATGTTCATGGTATGCAGTAGGCCTATAACGAATGATGGATGTTGCATGAAAGACTACATATCCCCAAATTGAAGTTGGTAGTTTAGCTCTCATAAGTAAAGGTCTTGCAATTAATTGAATGAGTTTGATAAGTGATTATGCTAAACCATTTTGGGTATGCACATGAGGAACAAAATACTCGAGGGTAATTCCTATAGACATGCAATAATCTCTAAATGCTTGGGATTAAAATTCTCCGGCATTATCAAGATGAATGGTCTTGATTGGGTTGTTAGGGAATTGTGCTCTTAACTTTATGATTTGAGCTAAAAATTTAGCAAATGCAACATTACGGGTTGAAAACAAACAAACATGTGACCACCTAGTTAAGATATCTTTCAAAACCATGAAATATCTAAATAGTCCACAGTGAGGATGAATAGGTCCACATATGTCTCCCTGAATGTGTTATAAAAAAACTGGGGATTCCACAACAATTTTACTTGGGGATGATTTAATTATCAATTTACCTTGATAACAACTAGCACAATTATAATCACCAGCTGAAAATATTTTGTGACTCCTTAAAGGATATCCATGCGAATTATTAATTTTTTTTCGCATCATTGATGATCCTGGATGACCAAGCCGGTCATGCCATAAAATGAATGTCTTTGGATCATTAATTTTCTTATTTAAGACGACATTCGTTTCGATATGCCTTATATGAGTAAAATATAATCCAGAGGATAAAGCTGAAAATTTTTCTAACACTTCTTTTTTCCCATTTGAAACCAATGTGACATAGAGAAATTCTCTATTATTTCCGTTCATGGTTTCAATGTGATATCCATTTTGTTGAATATCTTTAAAGCTGAGTAAATTTCTTCTAGATTTTTCAGAGTATAAGGCATTGTCAACATTATAGTGGTACCATATATTGCATAAACATTAGCCTCTGCTAAGTTTAAATTCGATAAATATTTTTTGTGACGACCCTTCCTTGACCTAGAGTCAAGTCGTCCGGCCCAAACTGTTACCTAAATCCGATACCTGAACTAGACCCAAGTAACGGCTTGGCACGCCTAAGTAAACCTGCAGAATAATCATTCTAAACAATATATATAATAATAAGTGTGTGAAAAATAATCACATCAAAACCATGTAATCATGTATATCATAATAAGATCTATCATCTTTAATATTTAAATGTCTCATACAACTTCATAATAATATTATAAAGGTTCAAAACTACCCATTAACTAATTCTCAAGTTATAACCCACGTACGAGGTTTACAAAACGATTAATATTAATAATAAACTAGTATTATACGAGTCTCACATATGAAGGCACTTCAAGATAAATCCTTTTCCTTGCCTTTCTTGTTTATCACGCTGGTAGAGGGACCTGTTGGGTAGAGTAGGGTAAGCTAAAGAACCAACGGTGCTCAATAAGAGGAAAGACTCGCTCAAATATTAAATATGCAAGTACTACCTAGTACTCATGCAAATTCTACATGACATCAAATCCATACTCATAACACATCATGTAATAACCGAATAAATGTAAATCATAACCAAATATAAGCATATAAATGAACACATAATTCGATACAAGTAAAGGCATTGTTCATGCTCATCATAGTTATGAAAATGAATTCATATTTTAAGAAGAATGAAATAAATAGTATTTCCATTTCCAAATTAGACATCCAATAATCTTCGTGTCAATATTTCAAATCATATTCCATTTACTATAAAAGCATAACAGTTTTACAACACATTTGATAAACATTCATTTATTTCATGCATGATAATATTCATCATTATTCATTTATAAAATCTACACATGACATACATATAAAATCAAATGAAAGATTTAAATGAAATGCGATAGATATATATATTAATATAAGCCGTTGTTCCATTCAATGCGAACTAGATATTGTTGGGAAATGTGCCCTAGGTCAATCCATTAACAGTCTTTATGAATACATTTTAGTTAATAAAATAGAGGATTTCATTTGCTGTTTATTATAATTGATTTGCATGTTTACATTATAATAAGATCCATGGGTATTTACAGAAATATCCTAAATGTCCCTAGTCGATTATTATACCGGGAACTATAATGAATTAAGACTAGTGTGAGTCTTGATTGATGATCATACGATGATCATATGTATAGGAATACGAATCAAGATCATGAGTACTTGTTAAGGAACAAAGTACTGGACCGACCCGCTATGAGAACATCACATGGATTAAGTCATAGTTGTTTCTCATGATAGGTATATTTTTTAGTCCTCTGACTTGAGATTACCAGAGACTTCAACATTAGGAATACAGTGATTTGACGTAATCAAACGTTGTCTTTAACCGGATGATTATAAAGGTTGCGATTGGTTACTGTGTGAATAATGTGGTGAAGTTGTGTAATCAAGATAGAATTTGTCCCTCTCATATAAAGAGAGATATCCAGTGGATCCCTCGATGTGTTAGACTGTTAAAAGGCCTAGTCTAAATGAATTGATATTGATCAATGTCACTTAGATGTTTTCAGTTTACCTAGAAATCGAGACTAGTACGATTGAACATGTTGGATGACAATTCCATGCCTTATGTTTGATCAAAAGGATATCGTGTGACAAAATGATGTTATATACACTATTGATTAGGTTATATCGATTTGATATTCGTACAACTTGGGTAGTCATAATGTCTTGCTAGAGGCCGCTTATGACTTGTATACCAAAATGTGTTTTGGTACACTGCCAACGTTGTATGAGCCTATTGGTCGCACACCGAGAATGGTTTTGCGAGATTTTAAGATGGTTCAGAAAAATGAATTTTATATGATAAAATTCATGACAGAAACGTCCTTGTAGTGTATTACACTTATACTTCTTTAAGTAGGGGTATATATGTAATTTACTTAACCGTCTATATACAAGGGTTGTATAAATAGACGCTTTGAGTTAGAATATAAGTACGAAAGATTTAAAAAGGCTGAAACTCTATTTCGTTTTAAAAACGACTTAGAGGTTTTTGGTATGCTCTGGATCGTTTTGGAGAGAAACAAAAAGGTTTGGTATTCTCTCGAAGCTAGCACTTCAAATCTCGGCCGCCGTTCGTGTGTGGACTGCTGATAGAGGGCGTTCGTCGTTGGCAGCGCCTTAGAGATCGATTAATCTTCAAAAAGGTACATTGCGACTGAGGTATGATTAAGTTTTCATAGTTTAAGTGTGTTTTAATGGAATCAGATTCGGATCCTGTTGGGGTTTTTCTCAAAATTGTTTTGTAATCTCTGCTGCGCATGAACCCCAAAACCCAACAGATATTGGTAAGGATCTGGTGACCGAATCATCTATTTTCGAATTGGTACAATAACTAAAGGAAATGCAATGGCCGTTACGCCCTCTAAATAATTGCACCAAAATAAATATAGATTCATCTAAGCCGTCACCGCTACACGTCTCAAAGAATTATCAAGTAGCAAAGGATGGAACTCCAAACCCTTACCCTCGAATAATTCACCTTATGCATTCAATTAGTCAAGTAAACCCTCGGTGGTTAACTACCACAACATTCTAGGGCGTCCAAGATATAGACTACTTGCTAATTTCGCCCGTGGTGGAACTCCACACATTCTGTGGCACCGAATAACATAAAAGGCAAAACAATGTATTCACAATTCCATAAATAATAGAGATCCAAACCAATATCACGACGCAACCCATTCCCAAGTCGTTACATTCAAAACATGCATTCATAATTATCTAATAATCAAGTCATATTTAATGCATGAGCGAAGCTCCCCACTTACCTGAACCCGTCGCGACGCCTATACCGACTCCTCACGCGTTTGGGGTCCCACGTGAACCGCCTCGCGAATCTAAACAATTCATATAATACTACATAAGCATTTTACTCATTTAAAGTTGGGTATTTTAATTATTAATTTATATTTGGGGACCCATATGGTGTGGGTCCCACGTGATGTGCCATTTAAGGGCTTTGTTGAGGGTGGGACCCGTCGTCGAGTCCCTCGGAGTGCGCATGTACGCCTCTGATGAAGTCGTAGAGGGACTGGGACATTCCAGCCCCTCATTTTACTATTCCAGGGACATTTTAGTCCCTGGTCAACTAATTTGGTTGACCGGTCAACTGGTCCAACTGACCAGTTGACCAGACTGTCAACAAGGGGAGCATGGGCTCCCCCTTGTTGGAGCCATGGAGAGGATGGGCCCCTCCACCCCTCCGGCCTCCGGCGTGGACTACGCCAGGGGGCCTCCGGCGGCTGGCCAGAGGGCCACCGCCTCCTGTCCGGCCGCCGTCGAGGCGAAGGAAGGGTGGCGAACCACCCCTTTCCTCCCCTCTCCATGGTTTATATGGGGTGGAGAAAGAGGAGCCTCCTAGTGGGGCTCCCACCCCCCTTCTCCTGCGAGGATGGGGCTCCCTTGTGGGCCCCCCCTCCCACAGCAGCGGCAGCGGCGGCGGCGGCAATGAGGCCGCCACCCTTGCCTTGATGATGCCACCACAACCACCACCATTTTTCCTATCCAAAAATTCTTTTTTTTTTAATAACACCAACAAATAATAAAAAAAACTTAGATGGGATTAGGGGATGGTGTGTTTACCTTCTTGAATGCTTAACTACACTCCATCATCATCTTCTTCATCATCAACCCTCCTCCACTTCTCTCCCTTCTCAAGTTTAGGGTTTCAACACAAAAGAGGCTACAAACTTTATAAAAGGTTTATATAGGTAGGATTTTAGGGTAGGGTTGTTCACAAATTCAACCCAAATGACGTAAATACCCCTATGGGCCCAATTTCCTTATTAAGCCCATTTAAACTATTTCCACTTAGTCCAAGTCTTGTTAAGATTAATTTTGTGTATCAATTTCATTTGTTCACATACTTTAATATAAAATCAATAAAATACCTTTAAAATGGGTCGAAGAATATTTGGGTCGTTACATTTTTTATATTACAATGTACATGTAGTACAATAAGCAAGACATGTGTTATTCGCCTTTATTTAGCTCATAATTTGAACACATCTTAATGTGTCAATACTTAATTGAGCTATTTTTAATGGTAAAATTCATAATTTTGCCTTGATTTTGAAGGCATGGGAAAAGATCAAAAATATTTGGGTATGTATATGACAATATTTAGGCAACATAGCCTTTCTTACGTGATGAAAAAAAGTCACAATTATGAGCGCTCATTGTTAATACTAATTTACCCTTTCTAGTGGTGCACCACTTTTTATTCTGACTATCAATGGAATTGTCAATAGGACTTTTACCATATCTTTTCACCTTTTCCACGTCCATAAAGTTGTAATTGCGACCATGGTCATCATATGCAACATATGTTTTTTTAATTTGAAACTAAACCAATTGGACATGAGTGATATTATATTTATAATATCTTATTATTTTACTCAGCTACCACGAGACCATGATTCAATCTACAATTAATATTTAATAGATTGACGTGCGCGCTCGATAATTTGTTGCAGTAATACATCGAGGCGAGCCACGTGGCCTTTATTTGTCTCATCAGTCATATTTCTGCATAGCCTCAATATAGAGGTAATTGAAATTGCAGAATAATAAATGATATTTGACTGATATAAATTTTGTAGCGTGAGACCCAGCCGCTCATTTTGAGCCTTTTGGAGCATCACCAATTTTGGCCTTGATATAGATAGCTCCATGAGGTGAAATGATAATATAAAGTGAAATATTCACTTTTCAAATCTCTAAAGAGTCTAAAGAGATATTTGACGAATAAATATTTATACGCATAGCCTTGCATAGATACTTTATATATAATTTGAGCATCTCATTGCCTTGACAAGTAATTATTGTTGTCAATATTATTAGGGCAATTAATTCAATCAAGTATAATAAAAAATAAAGACATCATAAATAGTTTTCATTTTTATGTAAAATATATGACTAAATGAATGCTCATAACTTGATTATTAATATGCAAAATGTACTACTTGTATGAGTTGGTGGGACAACCTCCAAGTTGGGTGGTGAGACGAAGTCTACTTAAAAATCTTGCCTCCTCGAACGGGATAACCCGTCTCCCTTTCAATGTTTAGCTTTACCGGGGACAAGGCTTACCCACTATCAACCCAAACTCATAACACTATTTGCAATAAAAAAAATCAAGAATGGAGCATAATTAATCGTTTGTAGTATAACGAGAAAACTAGTTATGTCACATTGACTTTTGATTTTTGATGTAGAAGATCGTACAAGACGCAACTACAGAGCATACTTTCGCAATCGGTGACGTTATAATGTATAGTATATGAATAAAGTATGCATATAAAAGTGAAGCACCCAAGATAATATAGAAATAAACCGAACTCATAAAAGTTATACCTTCCTAGCTTTGTCTCCTTAACAAGCCTTCTTGAACTTCAAGATCTCCTTAATGCTAGAGCAAGCTCGTGCTGATAACGTGTTGTGAATTGAATTGAGACTTGCTAAGAACTAGAGAATGAAATAGAAGACTAAGAACTTCTACTACTACAAACTACTACTACAAAGGAGAAGAGAAGAAATGAGATAGTTGGAATGAGAAGTTTTCATTCAACTTGGTGTATCCATTACATAGATGTAAGCTCTTTATATAGGCCATTACAAGAATGTCAAAGATCATAAGTTACAATTACATGATGTAAATGTGTAATCACTCACACATATTGGTGGAATACAAATGGTTTGAATAGGAAGAGTCATCCACATCCATTTCATTTACAACAGTTTTGACTTTTCTTTGGGTAAATTGGGACCTTTATTTTGATTTTCTTTTTTAATTTCTATAACTAATAACGATGATATGGTACGCAGAGGATGTCTACCTCAATGTTCCTCTACTTTTTTTTGTCATGTCATCCACACTTTCTCAATTCACATTTGCATTGAAGAGGCTTCTTTGCGGTTTAATGTTTATTCTTCCTATGTCGGCCAATTTCACTCCAACCCATGGGTTCACTGAAATATGTAGGCTTTTCTCCTACCAAAATAAATAAATAAAAATATGTAGGCTTTTATGGTCAAATCATGCACAAAAGAGGCAAAATCGTATTAGGGCAAAAATGAAAAGAGCCTAGATAATTCAGGCGCAACATGCGTCCATATGTTGTTTTGAGTGCAAGTGTTACATTGTGATATGTCAGGTTATTTTCTTTGTTTTTTGTTTTTTTTTTATATCTTTTTTAAGTGATAATTAAACTCACGTTTTTTTCTTTGTTTTTTGTTTTTCTTTTTTAAGTGATAATTAAACTAACAACTTCCCCCAACCCTACGTTTTGATAAGAAAGAAACCATAACGTACCCCTACTCATGTTCGATCCTCCAATCTTTTACCCAAGTGCCCTATGCTATATCTTTACTTGGTTGTTAGTTACTTTGGTGGTTATGACAAGTTTTGGATTCACAAATATTAGAGCATCTCCAATAGAGATGTAGATTGAGGGTGCACGTTGTACACGTAAGATAAAATAAGCATCTCAACTAAAAAAATTTCTTCAATGGTAATATGGATTAACAGAAAAAAAAAAAAAGCAAAAAAATAGGCGCAAAAGAAAAAATCGAAAAGAATAGTCGATTTATCCACATACCAATAAAATAAACGATTTCTATATTTTTGTTTCCGTAGAAGATTTTTGTATATTTTATTGCTTTTTATAACAAAAACCAATTGGAAGAAAAACAAAAAAAAAAAAGCGTTTTTTTGTAAAAAAACAATTGTTAATTTTTCCGTAAAAACAATTAGTTTTGTAATTAAAAAATACAATTGATATTTTATTATAAAAAAATAACTGTTATTTTTTTTTCTTTAAAAAACTATACTTCTTTTATTTATATTTATACAACAATCAATTTATTATTTAAGAAAAAAATTGTCACATCATCAAAAGAGAGCGCTATCCACATTGTCCATTGGAGACACTTTTCAACCTTGAATATATATTCACACCACATAGAGTGGACATCTCCTTCACATTGATAACGTGACAACAATTCACAGTCACAATCCACATTTACCATTAAAAATGCTCTTAATTAACTTGCCATTACATTGTGATGGACAAACTTTAACCCATCAAAAACGCAGTCGAGTGGTAAGCTATTTCTCAACCAAAATAGTTGTAAGATATGTTTTGCAAAAGACAAATCGTTGTAAGTTAATGGCAACGCAATGGCAAGTTTTATGTCGCCAAAAAGCAACGATAAGCTATATTTCTCACAAAAAAATGAAGTTGTGGTATGTTAGTGATAACACAATGATAAGTTATATTTACCAAAGAGACAAAATAACTGTCCTAAAAAAAACCAAGGTGTGTCCACCATGTAACCACTAACATGTCAAAACACTAACACATCAAAGCCTCTCAAGTGAGATGGTAAATACATCACTTGCCAAAAAAATAAGAACTCGAGAGATCGTAATTCGATTCTCACTGAAGTAAAAAAAAATCACTAACATACCACTATGTTACCTTTGTGTATACCAGTACCACTATGTTACCTTTGTGTACTTGGCTGATGATACCCAAATGTAATATCAGTTCGAGATTGGTTGCCACCCATAGAAAAACAAAAAATCTCAAGAAAAGATAATAACTTGCATCAATCATTAACATTGCTCAAACAACTTGTCTACTTTCTACATTTAGAATATTCTTTTGTTCTAGAGTTCCCACATCTGCCAAGTTTCAAGAGTTTGTTTGAAGGCTCAGTATTGAAGCGGAAAATGTTCTAATAATCGGTCTCTTTTCTAAAAGGTCCCCAAAATTTGTATGAATTATGGCTTAAATTTATATCAACATACTGCCACAGTTTGATGGGACAAATGTTGTTTTTTTTTTTTTTTTGAAGAGGATGGGACAAATGTTGTTAGCATATATAAGAGGTCAGAAAAACTAATATCCTACCATGGTCACGAACATCTATTTCCAATATGTCAGTACCACTTCAAGAAGTTACGCCTGTTTCCGTTGTCTACTGCAGTCTCATCTGAAGAATCGGATTCACTCTCCACACTGTCATCTGAGTTACTTCGGTCAATCTTCAAACGATCGACATTGTCGACTATCCAATCTGTGAATTCTGGAGAAGAGGCCAATTCAACCAAGGCTTCTCTAGTTGATTCACGTGTGAATTCATCCCACATTTTCTTAGAGTATCTTTTACGCGTTGGTGTCTTGTGGAAGGTTGAATAGTAGTCTTTTTGAACCGTCGCTCCATTGCTTGGTGAAGACAGAACCAGACCTGTTTTCAAGAGGATGAGCGAAAACAAACAAGAAAAGCAATGCAATGTAAGTAACAAGGTATTAGCTGTGGTGGAGAGAGAGACGAGAGCTTTCAAAACGTAGTTTCATGAGAACATTCCAGACGGAATAATTAAAATTCCGACAAGATTCAAACTTCCAATTTCGTTGAGTGTTTGTTTCTCCAGCTAGATTTGTTTGGTAACGAACCAACAGCATTAAAAAAAATAAGGGCACGTCTATTTGGTTTGTTTCCTTTTGTGTTTCAAGGTCTAATTAATTGAAACTCAAGACATCCTATCAGATTATAAAAACTTAATACACTCATTTCACCCACGCGAAAAACACATAGAAACCACACAATGTGAAATAAAAAAGAGAGTATAAAATAGAGCAGACCTTTAGTGGGGGAATCACTCCAAGCATATGATCTCTTAGGGCTGTTCCACAGCTTTTGTCTTGGGGATATCTCGGTTGACCTACTTAGAAATTCAGTACGGTTATGGCTTGTCGACCCCCTGTTAGCCCTTCGTAACCATGGACTTTCATTTCCTTGGTATAGCTGCCTGCACCAATGCCACCAAATAATGCATTCGTAAATATGAATAGAAGTCTTCAGGCTTTCAATGCTAATAAGTACTCTGATTTAGAGGTAAAAATCTGGATCCTTTCTTTTATATTTGAAATCCTGGTTTATTAAAATAGATAGATTTACTATGCTCCAACTTTTCAAGCAAACAATTTTAATTTAAATGTTGAGTTTATAATTCAACTATTTCACAGCCTATCATGTGATCCATATTCTCATTTAGCAGTTGCACCATCATAGTCAAGATACACGGAATATTCACAACATATATAGAACTTAGTAAGACAGTCAGGATACAGATTTACAAAAGCAGAATTGGGCTGAAAGCCTGAAAGTGGAAAGCTTAGATTGACCTTTGGGATCGCCATCTTGTACTTATAAGAAAGTTAATTCCCCAACACCAAGCCAATGCAACAGCCGCAGCCGCAGCCGCCATAAAAGTGTCCCGACTGCTCTGAAAAATAAAATACAGAATCAGAAAGAAGAGCAACTTCTTTGTTTTCCTCCAAAATTCCTCTTAAGAACCAAACAGGAAAACCCATCTATGACGCCACTTCTACACAATGGTTAGCAGTTTGGCAAAGCACAGCAAAATATGATCAATTAAGGTCCGCACGATCTATTCATATTAAATTAGTTCAAAAGGTACTTAATACTGAAAATTAGTTCAATTGTTTAGCAAAATATAATGGGCATTTGGAAATGGACAATGATTATATCATAAAAAGAGAAATTAGTTCAAAAATAACTTAATACTGAAAATTATTAGCTTCAGCTAAGAGATCCATAAGTAAAATACGAGACACTATAGTTTCATAAACACTAGTATTTTTCAAGACTAATGTTTGCTTTTGTTACCAATCATTAGCCATGTAACACTCATGAGAAATGAAGACTTAAATGACTAGAGAACCGAACTACCTCCATTGGTGTACAGTAATCAAGCTCTGACAAATTAACACTTCTAGAGATGGTATTGATATCAGTCAGTACATAAGATTGATAGATATATACGGCCCAAAAATTCCCTCCCATGATGTTCTGAATGTACAAATGACTATAGGTCTAGTGCTGATAAAATTCATGTAAGCATCAATTACTTTTATTTCCAAGAAGATCTTAACATGTAAATCGACTCTTTTTGCTCAACCAAAAAAGATTGGAAGAAGAGCTACACCTGATAAATGAATGTCATTGCCATTGTACGCATTGCCCACTTTACAAATTGGGCTATACTGGCATCAACACCTCCATCTTCTGAAATTATAAATTTCCCAACAATCCAATAACCTAAAGCTGCTCCTGCTAGAATGATTCCTGCGAGTAAAAAAACAGAAACCTACCACCAAAGCCATTATCAACAAGAAGAAAAATCAAAAGAATTATATAAAGTTGATTTATTAAAATACATACAGAACTGTGGTTTTGATAACATCATATTTCAACTATCTCAAATTGAATCAGAAGATATTATTAAAAACTCACAAACATAAAACTAGAGGAAGGAAGATCACACTCCTCCCAAATCACTCAAACGAGTGCCCAATTACAATTCAAATTCCAAGATATCCCACAACTGTTAAAATTAGTGCTTTAGGATGTCTACTCAACTTTTTATTATTCATTATTTGTTTTTTCATTAGGTGAGCACATTAGTCTGTCCTAAATTTTTGGAATTGTTTTTTACTTTATGTGCGCAGGATTTTTAGTTAGTCCAATACTCTAGGAAGTTACTATTTTTTTGGGTGTTTAGATTAGATTAGAATTAGAAGTTTTAGATGTTTCAGGCCTTTCTTGAATTCAGTTTTGTTTTCTTATTTACTATGTATGGCAGTTTTATGAAAATAAAAGAAATTGAAATTTTTATTTCAATTGGTTGTGTGCAGCTGAATACTTAGAGCCCGAAACAAAGATTTTTTGGACTCTATTATTGATTTCTCCCCTTGCAGAATTTTTCAATCTTTCTTCCTTATTGGTTTTAAAACCAACAACAACTAACTCACCCCTATTTATAGCTTCACTAATGAATTTGTTAGTGGGCATAAGCCGACTATGCGAGAAATGGATCATGAACCCAAAGGAAGAAAGAAACACGAAGGAGCATAAAAATGGAAGACGATGCTAGGATCGATTGAAAACTCATTACGAAAGGTGGGTCAAATCCTATCACTAACAATAGTGAGAACTCCACCATGAGCTGTGGAACAAAGAAAGCCAAATGGCTTGTGAGCTTGACCCGAAATAGAAATGGGAGCATCAGAATAGAGTCAAGGGCACTCATTGCATAAACGAAATCAGCAAATCCCTAAGCAAAACAAACTGGCAAAGTAGCAAACCAGTGAGACGAAAGTGATCAGCCAAGCAGTAGAATAGAATATTCGAGCTAACTGAACAGCACGAAAGTCCGCAATGACTGACCTTCCTTTTCTTTTCCTCTTTTTAAGAAGAGACCAAAATAGATCACATTGATCCTACCATCCAACTAGAGGTTGTTTCAAATTAATTTCAAGAAACCTATTATAACTTCTGTTGATGGAACTCTAGCTACTGTTTTATGGTCATTTGACAGGAAATGAAAGCATCATATAGATGTGAAAAGGTTTTACAACAATAAAAAGTTGGAAGTAACCAAAATCCTTCAGTCCTTCCTTAGGTATCCAAAAATTAATAAATAAATAATCCTCTAATGCGTGAAAAAACAGTATCGCATCATAGTCCAATAACATAATAACTTTGAGAAAACGAATACACGAAGATTTTGAAATATGGAAAAAAGGAAAACAACTTACAGGGTTATACATATCTTCACTCAGCCCCAAGTTTTGAAGAATGGAGTTAACCATCATTGAGAAATAGTGTACAATGAAAGATCCAACCCCCACCTGTAATAGCAAGTCAAAGCCTAATACATTACTACAAATGTACACAAGAGAACAATGTACTGTCTTGACAGGTTAATATAAAACATACCAGTGAACCATAAATTGTGAGGTAGAATATATTCTTCCTGCAAGTTGGAAGTAACTTCATACCCTATGTACATATCCAAAAGAATATCAGATGAGGGACAAAAAGTAAAAATCATGTTAATGGAACATAGCTAAATAGGAAATGTACGGCCTCAACAAAAAAGGAAATGTCAGGTAAAATAGTGAGTTTCCAGTCAAAGTTACATAAATAATTCATTGATGAGCTAGTAAACCTTAGATATGCAAATTTTTACACTGAAATAAAAAAACAAATGCAAAACCCAACACACTTAGATCAGTAAGTACCCGCTAGAAATGATAATATACCATTGCCAAATAAGTTAATATGATAAAATAACATTACCATAATTTGTGTTACTTTATAACACATATAAAACTCAACCACGAATCATACTAACTAATTTACTTCTTTTTCTTATAAGGGAAAAGAAAAAGGAGAACCAGGAATGGAGAGCTTTGCCCCCTTTCTGTCCGACTGCTTGGTCTTAAAACACTTGAGTGGTTGCCCTTCTCTGACCTTACTTCCCAACATGAGTGCAGACAGCTAATGCATATCACTTATTGAATAGGGTTTTATGGTCGGTATGTAATCCCAAGTTGTTGAAGAAGTCCATGGGGTGATCCTGTAGTTCCTATGGCGGAACTTTACACCTTTCTTTTCTTTATCATGAGGGCAAAGAAGAATAATGCATCCAATTAAAGAAACATGGGCAAAGACAGACTTGTATTTTCATCAGAAAGTCAATCATTTTAATTGTGGCTAAGTATTTCTATAACTAGTTGGTGTCTCAACTATATGACTCTTGTATTGAATATAAGTGAACGAGCACGATGTTGTTATCAAAACAATCAAAAGAACATTCATTATTAATATGGAATCTTCAATAAATATTTTGATAACAAAGAATTGATGTTAGGTACTTTTCATTACTCTTCTCCATGAAGTTCACGTTTTACTTGCATGGTTTAAAATTTTTTCCCATCTTTAGAACCTTATTTTAAGCCGGTCCACTTTTTATTTTAGGTTTAAATGCAATAATTTCCTACAAGTCCCATTTTTGTTTTTTCAAACAAGCAAGCCTTTTGGGATAAGTTTGTACATCTCACAATGATTTTTACTAAGTTAGTTCAGGTGTTGTGATAACCTATAGGGAGTGAGTGCCAACAACACGAAACTCATTAACCAATAGTGAAAAGGTTAAGTTCAAAATTCTTAATTACATTGAGATATTATTTTTTCAACTGAAAAACAAGAACCTGCAATAAAGAAATACCTGAAAGAGGATAATCAAAACAACAAGCAAGACTCCAATAGCCATTGAACTGCTGTAGTAAAATGGTATCGAGTCGCTCAAAATCGGGGCCAAAAGCAGTAACCCGAATCCCAAAATGAGAACAACAAGGCGCCATTGATGAAACACTGCAACCACAATTAATGCTCAAAAGTCAGATGTCTTAACGAAGAACATAAAGTAATAAGAAAAAATTAGAACTATCCTAAAAAAAAAAAAAAAAAAAAAAAAAACCTTCTTCAATGGACACTGTGAGGGTCCCAGATAATCCATTCGAAAACTTCAAATCCAAGTATTTATCCTCATAAGGTGACATGAAAGCACTCCAATTCCCCTTTTGCAGAGTTCCCCAATCATCATTTCCACATTGGCACGAAGCAAAAGAAGCGTTACTGCAAAATAGAAAAAAAAATTAAAATTAAAAAGATGGGAATGAAAAACTCATATATTCATATTAAAGTTAATGAAGAAAAAGGCATTATCAAAAGCAAAAACATCCGACTCACCGGTGAAAACAAATTGCAATTCTATTGTGAAGTCTCTCAGGAATTACACGAGACGGCGTCACAGTAACCCGAATCGAATTGAAGTAACTCCTAATATTCAGCCTTGACAGACCAGCCAGTCGAACACGGGAACAAGATAGAGCATCTTTGGCGCCATCTCTCGATGGATAACGCACTAGAGGAGATGGGCTAACTTCCAAAACTGGGTGTTCCAAATCAACAACATCTAAGTCTATGGATGAAGTCAGGGGGAGCAGCGTACCCGTACCCGTACCTATAGTGGTGGAAGTAGAGACGGAGAAGAAGAGGGAGAGTGAGAGGAAAAGCAGAAGCAACGAACAAGGAGAAGAAGAGGAGGCCATGACGGAATATATCAAACGAAAGCGTGCAATCGCCAGCTTTGACAAATAATGGGTTTAATAAGAATCGAAAGAATCGAAGGAGGAGAAAAAAATAGAAAGCGATGCTTTTGGGGTCGCGTTGAATTAGGAGGGGGGAGATCAACACTTTCCAAAGCGAGTGGATCGGAAATTCTATAAAAACACAAGGTTTAGGGTCGCCCCTACATTACTTAAGAGTGGCAAGGTTTAGAATTTCCAATTAGAAAAACTTGGTTTCCAAGAAAAAAATATTTACAAAAAAAAGGGTACAAATCATTCCAAAAGAGCCCGGCTAAGTGCACTCAGTGTTTACTAAAGGGCACTTGATTTTGAGTGCACCCCAAATTTAAATTTTAATTTATAAGAGCACCCCCACATTTTTATCAAAATACCTATTCATACCAATTGAAGCACCCAACTTCAAAAACCTTAGTCGAGACCTCTATTTTAGGTTCAGACAACATATAGTTGAAGCTTATCTTCTAAGCTCGATGATGTCCAACCGAACCTCTTTAGAGAAATTTTGTTGACAACTTCCGACTTAAAGGTTCGGTAGGTTCCGACCGACTCTCCAATTAAAAGTTCGACAGGCTTTGACCAACACTCCATCTAGAGGTTCGGTGGGATCTGACCCACTCTACAACTAGAGATTCGAACTTACGGGCTCGCGCCACTCAATGATGCCTTACAAAACACAAGAAAAGAGTGTGTGGAGGGATGGTGGTGGGGTGCACAAAACGAGAGAAAATGGTTGTGGAGTGCATTAATCACAGTGAGGGGCATAAAAGTCATTTTGCAGTAGAATTGACTTTTCTTATATTTGACTTTTTCACTGGGGTGCCATTAGTAAACACTGGGTGCACTTAGCCGGGCTCTATCGAAATGAAATCCAATGAAAAAAAACACATTTTTAGTGATTACATTAAACTCTTAAGAATTTCTAATTAGGGCAGCAAGGTTTAGAATTTCCTCAAGAGTAAGGGCGTTATTTATTTTATTTTATTTATTTCTTGGTTAAGAAACCGCCCTACATTACTTGATGTGGCAAGGTTTAGAATTTCCTCAAGAGTTAGGGCTTTCTTATTTTATTTTATTTATTTCTTGGTTAAGAAACTGCCCTACATTACTTAGGGTGGCAAGGTTTAGAATTTTCAATTAGAGAAACAAGATTTCTATAAAAAAAAAAAAATACAAAAAAGGGTACGCATCATACCGACCAGAAATCCAATGAAAAAAACACATTTTTTTCCATAAAAATGGATAGTTCAATACCACATGTATGAGACTTATTATAGGGTATTTTGGATCAACTTTTAATTTCTTTTTTTTTTCGTAGAAAACAGGGCAGATATTCCAATTGGAAGTGATTACATTAAACTTTTAATTTTTATTTTAGTGTGTCATTAATTAAAACTAGTCAGCATCCTATGCTTCGCACGCGGGCAAGACTGATTATTAAAATATTAAATGAAAATGAATTTGTTGAGAAAAATAGTATGTGATCTCCCATATGAACTTGAAGTGAAGAACAATTTCATCCAATTTTTTTGTAGAGATTTTTTGAATAAATAGTCATTATCTAAACTCTTCTAAGAATATAAAGCCTAAACTTTGGGGTACCAAGAATCGTTTTTTACCTGTACCAAGGTTATGATACTAATACCCGTACTTAATTATCGCCAACCCAATTATAATGTACATATAAAAATTATCAAACTCTTTTAGGGATGCAAATGGGTAGGTACTCGAAAAGTTTTCCTTACAAATACACATTTTGTGATACTAATACCCATAGCTGTCTAAACCCGATAAACTTAGTATAAACTCAGATAACAACAATATTTCAAGTGGTTCAACTTTTTTTATCAAAACAAATCAAAATATTAAGGGCTTTATAATATTCAACCTTTAGCTGAACTTGCCTTTCTAATGACCACTTTAGTTCTTTAGTTAATGGTACAAACACCAAAGTAATTAAGTAGGAGCTCTTGAACACAACTTTCAACTCCAACCAACGTAATTAATTAAAATCTAATAGTTAAATAATTGTATTATAATTTTATCTGAAAAATGGTTCAATTGGAACTTAATCATTCACAATAAGACCAATTCTAATTAATTCAATCTAATTAAACAAAAAAAACCTAATTTTGCTTACAACTAATTGATCGCCTAAGTAATAGCATATTCCCACACTTCATCTTTGAATACAACAACAACAACAACAACAACAACAACATAGCCTCAGTCCCAAATTAATTGGGGTCGGCTATATGGATCAAACTCTTCCATTGTGCTCGGTTTAATGTAATTAATGGTGAGCTTTTCCAAACCATTCAAATCCCTTCTAATTAATGCATCCCAAGTTAACTTCGGTTTACCCCTACCTCCTCAAATTTCTTTAGTTTCTATTAAGTCAAATTTTTTAGTGGGGGCATTTGTAGACCATCTTTGTAGGTGACCAAATCACCGCCACTGGCGGACCCAAGTAGGAGCTTACCCTGGGCTGGAGCCCAGGGCACGCTCCACATAATCCCTTCTATGCATATGTGTTTTACCCAACAAAAATAGTAAAATATTTGATTTAGCCCATGGCTAAGTTTTAGCAAACTAAGTGTATTATTACTCCAGCCTAACTAAAAAGCAATAAAATACTAGTTGAAAAGTCACCCATCAACTCGAGAGAGAAAACAGTAAGAGCTCACTCCATTAATTTATCTTATTTTAGTTGAAAAAATAATGACAAAGATATTGAATTTAAATTATGGATACATGCATGCATTTGATATATAAATTTACTGGATTTCTTTGCACAAACTTTGCAGGCACTGTAATTAGATGCGCAATTTTTATTTTATTTTATTTTTTGGTGATTATTGGATGCACAATTCAAGAGAGTGCAATAATATTATGTGACAAATGAATGTATTACGAGTATGTCACTTGATATTCTTTTTTCTAAAAAAAAAAGTAAAGAAAGTAATTTGAAAAGAAAAAAACTCTATACATCAATTCAATCGTAGATTTGATTTTTCTTTTTTAATTTTTTTCATAGATTACTTGAAATTTTAAAGTTGATGGCTTTTTTTAACTAGTAATTTATATCAATATTTTACTTATTTTTGTTTAAAGTTCTTTAGATTATTTAAAAATAAAGTAAAGAAAATACCAATAGGTAGTTGGTGCGAGTGAAAGCGACTCGCATTCCCTTGAGCCCACACCCAGAGTTTGAAACTGGTTGTGCGTATAGAAACGACAATGTTGGGAGGTCCGATCCCCTTCTAAATAGAACACGACTATCTGGTTGAATTTAAAGTAGTCGATTAATCTGAATACCAGGTGGTTTTGAAAAATATAACGAAGTAAAAAAAACTTATAAATTTTGTAGTTGTTTTACTCAATCAAAAGAGCGAAGTTTGTGACCGAACTTTGTTCTAAGTCTTTGTTTTGCATTGGTTGCGACCCGCTCGAGCTACTAACATGTGCATTAATCATAACAAATCGTGAATGAATGATACCTCACACATATAGTTAGCCCAGGGCCAAAGAAAATCCTGGGTCCGCCACTGACCACCGCAACCGCCCTTCCCTCATCTGTGAGTCAATTGGTGCTACTCCTACTTGTCTTTGAATTTCTATATTTCTTATCCTATTTTTATGAGTTTTACCAAACATCCACTTAAGCATTCTCATTTTTGCTACGTTCATTTTATGTAATTGTTATTGCTTTACCGTGTAACTGC
Source organism: Stephania japonica (assembly GCA_039657345.1). NCBI lineage: Eukaryota > Viridiplantae > Streptophyta > Magnoliopsida > Ranunculales > Menispermaceae > Stephania > Stephania japonica. The sequence goes on from CM077562.1 coordinate 41,020,811, forward strand.
CCATTTTTGTCAACATCGTTATTTAATTTATTTTCAGACTCGGACACATCTCAGGTCCATATGTACTTCGAGGATAGGCTAGGGGTACACTTAAATGGGTATAAATTGTTATTATTTCAGGTTGGATGCTATATTACAATGTTAGTTTATTATTTTATTTACTAATGCATCGCATGTATGTAATTATTTGGCTATACCGTATGAGACTGTGACAGATAGTTGTTTCGAAAAACGTGTTACTACGAGCACCGGATGGGCAAAACACAGATACATTAAGTTTAGAAAATGATTTGTATAAACAAACAAAGTAAATGTGAAAAAAATAATAAATTGGTGGGCGTCTAGTGACATGCGTGATCATGGGCAACACGCGTGGGTTGTACGATAGTGTGCACGCCCGAGTGCGCTCGTTGGCACACACAACGAAATTATAGGCACATAAATATATACATATAAATATATATAAATATAATATAATTTAAAATCAGAAAATGAAAAGTGTGTGCTGATCTATGTCACTTTAAGGTGTCATTTTAGACACATTTCTATTAGATTGATCTCGAGATACGTGCATGTGTATATTGAGAAAAATAGGATCGATATTTATTCAAAATTATCACAATTCCCCACCGATTCACCATTTCTCAAATCAATAGAGAGAAAGAGAGAGACCAAGGGAAAGAAGGAAATAGAGAGAGAGAGAGAGATTAAGAGAGAGCTCAAGAGATCGAGAGTCGGAGGTGATGACGAAGGTGAGTTGTGATTATTGTTGTCTTTGTTGTTGTTGTTGTTGAATTTGGGGGGGGGGGGGAAGGAGCATGATCTGAGGAAGGTGACGCAGGGAGAAGTTGTGATGATTCCAGTTCCACAACCTTAAACTGGGCCCCGACTGGTCTAGACTTACGTGGACCCTCAAGTCAACTTCGCGAAGTCAACACAAGCCTAGTCAGCCTTCCTTACTATTATCCATTAATTAAGCATTATTATATCAATTTAAATGAGTTATTCAAATTAGTGTTATCAGGGTATAGCGAAAGCAATTAAAATCTCAAACTAACATAATTAACTCCAAGACACAAGTCAGGACAACTTAGAGTGTGGAAACCCCATATATGTGTACATCCAAATAGTATATCAAGTCATAGGAGAGTAAATCACGTTGTATACACGTCCTAAGATCTCTCACAATCCTAAAAGATCCCACGTGCCAAAAACATATACATAAATAGTACAAAAAACCTACTGAATAGGCAAGAGGAGGTCTCTTCGCTATCCTCAATTGCAATCGCCTATCACCAGTCCTTTACCTTTGTTTGTCCTGCAGGTCGGCCAAGCTACACCTACCGTCATAAAAAGGACGGTGAATACAACGATAATAAAAGACTGCATGATAAGTAAATCACTGAGATATCAACGATAAATGAGTGTCGAGAGCATAAAGCAAAAAAAACATCTAAGTGTTTCAAGTCTATCAGGTTTCCACACAGAGTACACAACCTGACTTCCCAGACATATTCTGGACCTAAACAAACCACCAAACAGCTTAGAGAGATTGAAAGAGATCACAAAGCAGTTCCACCCCACCTTAAACTGCAGGTTTAGTCACATTGAAAAATCTGTGTAGTCACGGTTGTGAAAGATATCATAAAGCAGTTTCACCGCACTCGTGACCACTATATCGCTCATTTAGACCCAAAAGGCCACTCATTATAAAATTCAAGGAAGCAAAAAGCCAACAATCCACCAAGGATAGATATCACAAACGAAATTCAAGAATCATCTTTCACAAAGAAATATTACTCACAAGGATAAAACCAAGTAAATGCATAATTGAAATCATATTAGAGACCAATTTGGTTTTACTCACAATACAACGTGATACTCAGCATTCGCAACTCTCACAAGTTACCAAATCGATCTCGTATGCTCGTCACCAGTCCACTAAGCACCTGATATTCATTCGGATCCAATTTTTTTGCGTTAAAGTATTATTTCTCATTTAATTTAATACCTGTTAATTTCCCCATTTTACAAAATACTAAGCATGTCCATTATTTTGGGTATTGGTTCGCATTTGAACCCATCAAAATACTCGAGCAAAGCCCCAAAATTTTAGAAAACTTCTAAAAATTAGTGCAGGTGAACAGTGTTACGCTGTAGGTGGTGCTGTAGGGGTCAATACCATATGATGTCACTTAAAGCGTGGGGACAGGGGTGTCCCTACCCTAGACGTTGTTCTCCACGACGTCACTTAAAGCGTGATCCAGGGCTTCCTTGCCCTCAACGTCGTGACATACGCCGTGAAGCTTTAGGCTCCACGACGTCCCTAGTGGCGTCGAACCCAGTTCAAGAATTCTGGGGTTTTTAAACCCCTGGCTTGAGTCGTCGTGTTCTGAGTCTATCTTAAACTTGTAGGGACCTCGATACCAACTTAAAACCACATTCGAACCATACAAAAATGTTCATTATAACCAATTTCCCAATTAAATCCTGAAAATTCATCGAAAATACCAAAATACTACACCTCTCAACAACCTTCAAACACCACAACTAATACTCCACACTTGATCAAAACCCCATGAAAACTCCTCATAAACCCAGAAAACAATGAGTCTAAGTGGTCACCACATTTTTCAAATGAAAACACAAAAAACCACATCCGAAATACCAAGAACGGACTGAGGAAGCGAGAGCTAACCTTTGTTTATGTCGTTGGTCGATCCTTTGGTGTTGATTCGCAACAAAAATCACTCAAACCCTTTTGCCAATTCTGTTTTTGTTGAGAGGAATGAGAGAAAAGGTGACCAAAACACACTAACACACCTTTTGTTATATCTAACTTCATTAAGATCCAATCCCCAATCTCTAAGTTGATCCTAGGGTCCATACACACCCCATCCAACAACTCTTGTGACTTCAATGGGTGACACAAAGTTAACTTGGTCTTTGGTCTTATCCCAAACAAACCAATAATTGGCATTTTCACGGGCATTTCTGTGCCCAACATGCACCACGACTCACTCCTTCGCGCTCGAATAACAATACTAACAACTCGAACCATTTCCCATGTTAATTAATTATCATATTTTATTTCGGTCATTTACAAAAAATCATTTTCTAGACCTGTGTACCCATATTTTTTTCGCTTGATACCCGTTTGACACATTTTGCTAGGCGAACTCTACTCATAAATCAACGTCACCGTCTTTTCATACAGACACGAGTATAAATAGATAGTACACATCATCACACAAACATAAATATATTTTTTGGGTCGTTACCGAAGTCGCCCCTGCTTGAATAAAATCTGAGGTTGGATTGCCCAACCCCAGTTCAATGAAAAAAATATGTCTAACCAGAGAAACACAATGTCTCTAGTTCGATTGGAGAAGAAGATGTACACGGGCGGGCCCGTGTGCTCCCCTTCCTTGGGCCAGGCTTAGGTCTGGGCCTGACCCAGACCCATGGTCCAAGGTTGGGCCAACCCTATTGGGTTTGGTCCAACCAAAATCAAAGTTTTTAAAAAATTGTTGGAAAAATAGGAAAGATTCAAAAAAATAATATTTTGGCCCAAATAAAAAGAAATTTGTGAATTTTTATGGAAAATAAAGAATTTGGGAATCTCTTGAGACTTTATGTTGGGGTTTTTGCCTCGTAAAGTGTGAAATTGACAAAAATAGTTAGGAAATTATGGAAAATTCAAAGAAATCCGAGAAAATATGATAAATTGGAAAATGAGTAAAGAAGTGGGTTTCAAGATTTTTGCGGGCATGTGGCATTCCGATGTAACTTGAAAAATGTGTCACAACAAAAAAATATATTAAATTCTAATTTTTGTTGTCACAATATAAAATTAATTAATTTGACACTAAATCACTTTAAATGGTTTATTCTGACACCAAGGACGTAGAGATAGTTGGGTGTCAGGAATGCTTCTCGAGACGTGAGCAAGATCGAACCGAGGTATTTTTGGGGATTGGAGTGCAACTTTTGAAGTGAGTAAGTCCTTTGAAAATGCTTTACAAGATTCGATTCATTTTATTTTATTTATGGGTTGTCGAATGTTTTTATTCCATAAAATTATTGTTGAGCATTGCTTATCATTTAAATTATCGGTTAGGTATGATTATTGGGGTTTTTACTGTGTTACCGAATGGGTATGATCATTTGGGGTTTTTACTATGTTACTAAACGGTTAGTCAAGGTTGCTCCCGCTAAGTATTCCATTATGTGTTTGCGGCATGCAAGATCATAACAGGTGTACTTAGAGTGCTCGGTGGATAGTCGACCCGAGTAACTTTGGTCGTACACATGTCGGTGCGTCATTGGTCTACGCCAGCCACCGAGGTATTTGATGATGGGTCGAGGATTTATACCGACCATTGGGTTATTTGTGCATTGGACAGTAGGTCGGAGGTTTATGCCGACTACTAGGTTATCTGTGTATTTGATTATGTGTCAAGGGTCTATGGCAACCACCGGGTAGTCTGTGTATTGGACGGTGGGTCGAGGGTCTATGCCGACCACCGTGTTAATTGGGTATTTGACTGTGTGTCAAGGATTTATTTCGGCCATCGGGTTATTTGCGTATTTGACGTCGTGTTGAGGGTCTATACAGGACACCGGGTTATCTGTGTATTTGACAGTGTGTCGAGGGTTTATGGCGGCCATCGGGTGATTTGTGTATTCGATGGTGGGTCAAGGGTTTATGTCGACCATCAGGGTATTTGTGTGTTTATGGTACGTTAAACCAAAGCATGTGTACTTGGAGTGCTCGATGGATAGTTTACTCGAGTTTACTTTGGTTGTACACATGTCAGTGCGTCGTGGGTCTACGTCAGCCACTGAGAGGATCAGGGATTGCGCCAGGAGAGTGCGCTCACTAGTGGTACCTGGGGTAATCCGAAGTATGGTCTAGTCAGCTACACTACTTTGGTAGCTGAGAGACGCATGGCTACACACCGAGGTTACCGAAGATACTGTGCATATTCAAAACGTTGTTTTTATATTTCAGGTTCAGTTTTTTATTAATATGTTGTTTACATTCTTATTTTGCAGGTTCAATTATTATTAATTTGTTGAATTATATTCTTTTTGGTTTGTTAATGATTTACATTCTAGTTGGCTTACTTAACTGATGCTCGATTCATTTTCAATTAAGTATTGCTATTCTGATATTTGTATTGCCCTACATTCATGGGCGATGTTGTTATGTTGCAAAATAGCATACTTGCATATCTCGTAGTTTCATTTGATTCCCTGCTGAATGTTGTGTGAACTCCTCTTGAAATTTTACCCACTAAACTCGTCACTGTATTTATTAGGTGACCAAGTGCAGATCTTGTGATGAGTAGAGGCAGAGAGATTGGTGGCAACTATCTTGGACTTGCCAGCTTTCGAGGACATAATCATAGGTGTATTATTGACGCGCGCCGAATGTGTCAAAGTAAATCCCGATATGTTACCGGATACTACAAGAACTATAGTACCGGCAAGTATGGGGATCAATCCTCAGAGACCAATTATTATAACATATATTTATGAACAGAAAGGGAAATCAGGGGGTTTTAAAAGATTGATTTAATTAAAGAAAACTAGAAAGTGAAAACAATTTTAGAAAAGAAGAATTCGATGGAAGAGAATAATCCAGGCTTTCGGCTTCTCGAACTTTGTCAACAACCTATGTAATTCATCAGTTTTCGGTTCATGCAAATATATGAAGTTCAGTTATGACCTAGTGTAGCTATAGACCCAGTGACGCATTTGGTTCCTCGCACTTCCTAGTCTCGGTAATCAAGGTATGACCATTAACTACACCTAGATAACCGGATCGCTAGTGCTCCCGATTTTGTCTAGATCCCTAAGACACCTGATCAATCTCCAAAGGGACTAACCAATCAGTATGACCAATTGTCACTTGGATGAGTCTGCCGCGTAAGGACGAATGCTTCAACTTAAAAACTGAGGGTGATCAACGTAATATGCATGCAAGGGCCCTTACACACAATCAAATCTAACCCTAAATGATGTTCAATGTCAAAGGAAATAAATCATAACAGAAAATAAATGCAAAGATAGATCAAATAAACCTCATGATGAATACCAAGGTTGAAGACTCCGTTCAATCCACCTCCGACCTAGATCAAGATGATTAGTCGGACATTGTCAAGCAAAAACCTAGTTTTCCTATGAGTTCTGGTGTAAACAAGAGATAGAAATTCATAAACAAACCTAACTTCTATTTATATAAAACCCTAAAGTTGGTTTCAACCTGAAAAGTCCAAAAAAGTAAAAAATTTCAAGTTTCTGGGGTCTAATCCGTGCCTGACTGTGACGCCCCCAGCAACCACAAACTGGGCCCCGCTCGGCCTGAACCTACGTGAACCCTCGAGCCAGTCTCCGACGAGTCAACGCAAGTCTAGACAGCCTTAATTTACCAATTATTCAATACATTATTCACTCACTTACCCTGGATCACTCTCTTTAGATTTACCTTAACTCTATCTAATCATTTATCCTCCAAGATAGTTAGGTGTGCAGCGGAATTGTTTTTAACACCAACTTAAAATAGTTTATAACTCAGTCAACCTAGATGTGGAAAATCCTATCCAAACAACATAACATGTATATAACAGATCAACTGAAAGCCCAAAATGAACATATACATGTATCAACAGTTAGGTTCAACTCCCCAAAGCTGCAAAATATCAAAACAAATGGATACATAACCAAAATATACAACAAAAGGAAAAAATACCTAAAAAGTGAGCAAAAATAACGACTCTGAATGTGCCTCAAAGGATATCGCCAAGCATCGGCGCCTTGCCCTTACTCTTCTGTGGATCTGCACCCACCGTCATAAAAAGGACGATGAGTACAAAATATATCTGTAAACAACAACAATAGATATCTCAATATAAACTAATAGATTCTCAATAATCACAAGTCTATGAATCGTGCAGTGTATAATAAGAAACTGAAAAAGATAGCAAATCGCATGATAAATAGATTCAACGAGCTCAGATAACGATAATCAAGTGACCAGGAAACAAATGGATAGGCGAATAGATAGTCTCAATCAAACTGCGGGTCACAAAACCTCATCAGCTTGCGATCGACAAAGTGGGCCCAAAATCGCCTCCCCTGCTCAATCCACCCCGTACGAACCAGTGGGCCCTAAGGTCGCCTCCACTGAACACACACTTTGTTAGGAAAATCCACGGACAAAGCCAATTATTAAATTCCTAACACACTACCGAAAGAAAGCCAGAGTCATAAGCCATATGCTAAATCATTCCGATAAGCTCCAACGAGAAGCCACAGTCTATGTCGGTTGCTAAACTCGTTAAGACTTATCATCACAGTCGGACTACCTAAACCATATGTTACATTAACTAGAATGGAATACACAGGTATCGCATTTCAAGAATAATTAGTCAAGAAATAGAAAACATTCATGCTGATTCTATTGTTGCCTTTCTTCACCTCAAATACCGCTAGAAACACCATCACGTAGCTCCACACATTCCCCAATTAGTTGCCAACACTCCACTCGTAACCTGACAATTATTCCGACCCAACAAAAACTAATAAAAATAAAAATAAAACATAAACAAAAATAAATAATATGAATCACCAAACAAACATAACATACCCCGATGTCAACTCCCGATGATTGAAACAAGTACACCACGGCTAGCTGGGCTCACTATACAACCCTAAAATGTCACGTAACACGAGTTAAAATTTTAGGGTCGTTACACTGACACCACAGCCTTTGGAGCCCACGACGTCACTTAAAGCGTGAAAGTCATTGTGCCTCTGTTTTGGACATCGCAGGCCACACCGTGGCTATTTTCTCTTAGCGGCGTCACTCAAGGCCTGATTTTCAGAACTGATTTGCAATGCGATTTTGGACCACTTAAAGGCCGAATTTGAAGAAGTTTGTGAGACATGAAAATGTTTCAATCAGAGTCTACTTTGCAATAAAAGAAACAACAAATCATTTAGATTTGAAATGAGGAAGTTACGGCCTATATACAGAAGCATGGTCATTAAGAAACTTGACCAAATTTGGCCAACTTGGTTGCTCAATCCCGAACTTTGCATTTTCTTCCCCGAGTGTTGGTTTCACCTCATATTCATGTTCTAAGTCCAAAATACCTGAAATCCATAAAAGTGTGAGTTTATCACCATAAATGAGATAATTATAGTCCACTAATACCTAAATTACTACACTAAACTGTTGGGTTTTGGGGTTCATGCGCAGTGGAAATTACAAAACAATTTTGACAAAAACCCCAATAGGATTCGAATATAATTCCATTAAAAACGTTTAAACTATGAAAACTTAATCATACCTCAGTCGCAATGTACCTTTCTAAAGGTTTATCGATCTCTAAGGTGCTGCCAACGACGAACGCCCTCTATCAGCAGTCCACACACGAACGGCGGCCGAGATTTGAAGTGCTAGCTTCGAGAGAATACCAAACCTTTTATTTCTCTCCAAAACGATCCAGAGCATACCAAAAACCCTAAGTCGTTTCTTAAAACGAAAATAGAGTTTCGACCCTTTTTTAAATCTTTTGTCTTTGTATTCTAACTCAAAACGTCTATTTATACAACCCTTGTATATAGACGGTTAAGTAAATTACATATATACCCCTACTTAAAGAAGTATAAGTGTAATACACTACAAGGACGTTTCTGTCATGAATTTTATCATATAAAATTCGTTTTTCTGAACCATCTTAAAATCTCACAAAACCATTCTCAGTGTGTGACCCAATAGGTTCATACAACATTGGCAGTGTACCAAAACACATTTTGGTATACAAGTCATAAGCGGCCTCTAGCAAGACATTATAACTACCCAAGTTGTACGAATATCAAATCGATATAACCTAATCAATAGTGTATATAACATCCTTTTGTCACACGATATCTTTTTGATCAAACATAAGGCATGGAATTGTCATCCAACATGTTCAATCATACTAGTCTCGATTTCTAGGTAGACTGAAAACATCTAAATGACATTGAACAATATCAATTCACTTAGACTAGGCCTTTTAACAGTCTAACACATCGAGGGATCCACTGGATATCTCTCTTTATATGAGAGGGACAAATTCTATCTCGATTACACAACTTCACCACATTATTTACACAGTAACCAATTACAACCTTTATAATCGTCCGGTTAAAGACAATGTTTGATTATGTCAAATCACTGTATTCCTAATGTTGAAGTCTCTGGTAATCTCAAGTCAAAGGACTGAAAAATATACCTATCATGAGAAAAAACTATGACTTAATCCATGTGATGTTCTCATAGCGGGTCGGTCCAGTACTTTGTTCCCTAACAAGTACTCATGATCTTGATTCATATTCCTATACGTATGATCATCAATCAAGACTCACACTAATTTTAATTCAATATAGTTCCCAGTATAATAATCGACTAGGGACATTTAGGATATTTCTGTAAATACCCATGGATCTTATTATAATGTAAACATGCAAATCAATTATAATAAACATCAAATGAAATCCTCTATTTTATTAACTAAAATGTATTCATAAAGACTATTAATGGATTGACCTATGACACATTTCCCAACATAAACAATACATAATTAGACACTTAACAAACATTCCCAAACTTAGAGCTTTTCGCATCCCAAGCAAAGGAGAAAATGAAGACTCACATATTACTAATACTAGAACCGTAATTCTACAATGACTAATCCTAACAATTCTATGCCCATCACCAAGTTAAGTAGAATTCCTTTTTGGTTTAAATGCCACTAAATTAACCATTCTCTCAAAGAAGTTCAAATTTAAGATTTGTCTAGAGACGAAGTCCGAAGACGATAGAAATCACACTTTCAAGAAGTAGACTCGGTCAAGACAAAGGCCTTCAACTACTCATGATTTTTCAGGGCCATTACATTTAAGCACACAAGTTCACGATTTCTTTAAAAATAGTGCATCAACACTGAAAAAGGTACCATACGCGAGAAATGCAACCACACTCTGCACTATTGTAGACTTAATACTAAAGGAAAACAATAAGACTTTAAGTTGGAAATTTTAAGATTCAAAGCATTGGAGTAACTCACTTAATCTAGCTATAAGCACTCGACCAAATCTTTTTTATTTAAGAAGTTTTCATAGACTTCTACCTTAATTCATTTCATATATTCTCTTTTTTTTCTCCAAAAAATTTTAATTAGTACGGTCCCTACTCCATTTCCTATGGAAACTGTTTTTCTCACTATTTCCCACCATAAGATTCCCTACTCTTTTTCCTATGGAATCTGTGGGACTCTTTAATTTTTTTTTTTGAAAACTCTTATTAACCCTTCTGTTGAACTAAATGGTTAGTCACTCTAACTCCGATCGGGATTTTGATGGAAACAAACAAGGTGAAAATATACTAATAAGTTTATCAACTGTATTTCAATTTCGCCAAAGGTTGCGAAACATCACATCATGAACATTCGAGCATTCAAGCAATTCAAGTTCAAGACTCGACATACATAAAGGAATGAAGGTGAAAGATCAAGACCATGAGTTGTAAAATTGATGTAAGGTATTCAAGTTCACTTAAGAAAGTCTATTGCATTAGTTCATGCACATCGTGTTTTAAAATGGATTTTTCAAATGTCAAGTGATTACTTAAAGTTTCAAAGTGAAACTTCAAACTTGACTTGGTCTAGAAGTTTAAACAATGTCAAACTATGAGTTTATGCTCACATCGAATTTTGAAAATCATTGTTGAAGTTCTCGAAAAAGAAAAACTTGTTTTTGAAATGTTTTTGAAAAGAAAACTACATATTTGCAGAAAAGTCCCTCGGATGTTTTGAAATAGGAATTTTCCGTTTTCGGGATTTGTGAAAATATCCAGACCATCCAAATAGGCCATATGACCCATAACAAACATGTATTATATGTTATATGACGGTTGGTTAGGTCTAGGACGCGTTAAAGGGTCGCTAACACAAGGGACAAAATTAACTATTTTGAGGTCCCTGCAGTTAGCGCGCTAATACTGTTATTAGCGCGCTATGTGCAGAGTTAGCGCGCTAGATCTGACTATTAGCGCGCTAATTGCATTCCTGACAGCTTTTTTATAAATTTGAAAAATTCACTTTAATTTGAATTTTTGATCAAATCTCGGTCCTTGGATGCACACAACGGTCATATACTGGTTTATAAATACATAGAACACTATCAAACACATAAGGCACAAAAATTAGATTTTGAAATCAAAGAAAAACACAAGTGCTTAAATTTTTCAAGAGGAGGAGCTTGGGGTTTTCAAGTTATACTTTGAAGCTGTTCATTCAACATTAAAACCAGCATTCTTGAGGCACTCTAAGGAGTACTACAACCTCTCAAAAACTGATTTTTCAAGTCATCTTCTTGGGGTTGTAAGAAAGTCCATTTCCTAGCTTTTCTTGTGCTTAAATTATATATTCTTGTGTGATTGACTTAGGAAATTACTTGTTGTGTTATTAAACACACTTATCTTGGGTTTTGCACTTAAACTTGATTTATTAAACCCTTGGACTGATTTGAACAAGAGTTTGTGCTTAAACTCGATTTTTATCAAACTTCTTGTTCTTTGGATTTGAAACCGGCTTTGTTCTCATCAATCTATTTGAAACGGTTTCATATTTGAGTTTTGCATAAAATTAGTTTTATACTTGCATTTCTCAAGTGTTTTCATACATGTATGCATAAGAGTGGTTAGGCTCTAGGATGCTTGTTTGTATTTGAACTTGATACCATTTTACGTTGTAAAGTGTATTTCAATTGTATTTAATCAAATCTTGATTGTAAGACTTAGTGGGATCTAAGTCGAAAGGAAATACCTAGTTGAGGCTAGGCATATATCCTAGTTGCGGCTAGGTGGGAAAAATCCTAGGTGTGTCTAGGTGGGGAAATCCTAGTTGTGACTAGGTGGTTGTATAAGACCTTATTGCGATAAGGTATCGTGTAAAAGACCTTGTTGAAGCTCGGCATTCACTAGGCTAGTTGGCTTAGGGTGTAACACTTATTAATAATATAAGTGGGGGTTGAAAATCCTAACCGGGTAGGTTAGGTAGTGGATGTAGATCGATTGGATCGAACCACTATATATCGTGTCTTATTTCCATCTCTTCTACCCCATTCACTTGCATAGCATAAATATTTATCAATGGTGTATGCATTATCATTATTATTTGTGCATAAAGTTTTAAAAAGGCGATAACTACTCGGTAACCCAATTCACCCCCCTCTTGGGTGACCTTCACCTTCTCATTTTCACTATGATTAAGCAAGTCATCCAATGTAAGTTAAAGTATTATTAGTCGTAATCGTTCCCCAAAAGTAGTTTAGTCATATGAATTTCTCCTCAAGTGAGCTACACTCTCATTCTAGCACCAGAAATCTGATTCCTTGCACAGTATGACCGCCTGCCCTCTTTGGTATCTAACTCAGAGCCTAAACTTCATACTAGCTCCCTAATAAGTAATCTCAACAATGTCGGAAAACGCTCCAAATTGAGTGTATCTTTTAATATTCTCTGAGGTTCAAGTCTCAAAAGTGATTTAAATGAACTCATTCATAACCAAAAGCACTCAACAAAGTTTTAGGCAACTTTAAACTAGACTCAATGGTTCTAAATGACTCTAAACATGCATGGGCGACTATAATACTATCCTAATTAATATACTACATGACATGTCATAACAAGATGATGAATGATATGAAATGGTAGAATAGAAATGAGTGAAAATAAGGTGAAAAAGAATAACACAACCATACCATACCGGTCATACCCATAGAATATGCATAAAAATAAAAACTGTTATACCTGACATGCGCAAATTCCAATAAACAACCAATCCATTCCACAATACCTCAATATCTGAAAACACCGCCAAACTTATCTCAAACCTTATCCTTAAGGTTTTGAAACAAGAATGTGAATGTTAAATCTCAAAGAGAAGATAAGAAAGGTGAAATGAAATATGATATATATATATAATAAAGTAGAGATGATAAGTAGCGAGATATAACATGCCATAAAAAAATAATGGTGAAAAATCGATTGGTTTTAATGAATTTAATGGTTTTTAGGTTTTTGTAAGTGATTTGAAGTTTGATGAGATTTTCTTGTGTTTCTTGATGTATTCTTGTAATTCTTGTTGGAGAATGATCTATATATGATGTATGTTATATGTGGGTAGTACTCTCTGAGGTTGCAGGGGTTTCGATGATTATGGGAGGAGTTGCAATATAGCAAAAGTGATGTTTTGTTGTCGATTTTCAGCGGCCAACGCGTTGACCAATCTGGGCAAGACAGGGTTGTAGGTAGTTATGCAGCACGCTGACTAGTGTGAATAGGGAAAAATTAAGTTAGTTGAAGGTGTATTTTCCTAAAGTTGTGAGCTTAGGTTAGTGGTTTGAATCGATAGATGTTGAATATGGTTTGATACCTAATTAATGTGGAATAGGTTCTTGAGTACTGGGAAACAGAAGTGAACTCCGAGAGCTAGGGAATCTAGAATCAAGTTTAGGGAAACACGACTAAGGTAAGTGGGACTCTTGTTTTTCATCAATTATGCAATGCAAATTAGTACTATTAGAGCACGTAGTACTAGAGATTAGGAATGGAGCAATGTATTGTGACTTAGCCATGTATTATAAATGTTTTACAAATGAAAACGAATCCGGGAAGAGGTTCAATGGAATGTATCGGCCTACGGTGGATTATGTGTTGGAGGGGATCAACCAAAACCGAGCCCCCAGCGACCTGAAGTATCCCAGTTGATGTTTTCTATTTAAGAACGGGCTACTATGTCAAGCTTGGATACACCACAGAATCACACGTCGGCCAACATGTTAGTTATGTGGACCGTAGTCCTTGATGATGGGAGTATGCAATTCTTTTATTCAGTTTCCAATTCAAATAAAAGTCACAAAACATTTGCAAATAACTTGTGAACTTGCATCCAATTATGTATTCTTTATATTCTTTATAACCAACTTACAAACTTTGCTCAAAATTACCTCAAAACCATAGCAACAACCCAGAAAATCAGTAAGACTTAGTGTTGCTCACCTTTTTTGTCGAAAATCCCAAAATTTTTGCTTAAAACGTAGGAAATCGAAAGATCTATCAAGTTCTCACCTTGTTTGGCGTCGTTGGTCGATCCCTCGCCTTCAAAATCCACCAAAGATCACCCAAAACCCTCTTAATTTTTGAATTTCTCTTTATGAGAGAGAAGTTGGTGAGAAATCAACAAAAATCCACTATTTACACTCCACTTTGATCTAGTGTGATGTACACATCCTAAGGTTCATCTTATGGTCCTGATTTGGTTCATATAGTCAACTTTGGTGACTATTTTGGGTGACTTGTTCTCTTGGTCTTATCCATTTAAAGCTCAATGAATGGTTTTTCTCTAGCATTCTGGTACCCAGCTTGTACAACGACTCATACTGCCACGTACACTAGCGATACCAACGACTAAAACATAATTTCATATTTATCATTAGTCATATTTTATTGTATTTCTTTTTGTTACACACTTCCCGGACTCAGTATACTTGTTCTCCGTTCGTCTGGTACCCGTGTTAAGACATTTCCCTAGGCAAACTAGCTTATAAATCCAACACGTCGACGCACATTTGGACAACTGGACTACACACTTGGATATAAAATACATAATATAAACATCATAGAAAAATAAAATACCTCAACGTCGACTTTCGAGAATTGGACAAGTACGCCACGGTTACTAGGTCCCACAATACATCCCTGAAATGACATGTGGCATGAGTTAGAATTTTAGCGTCATTACAGTCTTCCCAACTAATAAAAATTTTGTCCTTGAAATTAAATGAAATTAATGTAAAACTTATCGAAATTAAAACAAATATGGGAAATGCTCGCGCATATATAACTCAAGCTCCCACGTCAGTTCCTCGTCCCTGTGATGCTACCACTTAACGAGAAGTGATGGAATCTCCTTGTTCCTCAATATCTTCACTTTCTGGTCCGTAATCTGAATAGGTTGTTCATCATATGTGATGTTTTCCCTCAGGTCAATCTGACTTAGATCCATTGTTGATCGTCTGCCGTCTCTTAACCTATCTAGTCGAAACGTCGATATATGAAGCACATGCTGAATCCCGACCAATTGAGGTGGCAACTCTATCTTGTATGCAACCTTTCCTATTCCTCTAAACAGGCTTATAAATCTCGGTGCAAGTTCTCCCTTGATCCCAAATCTCTTGTGACTTTTCACTAGAGAGACTTTCAGATAAACATAGGCTCCCACTTCATACTCCAACTAGCCATGGTACTTGTCGTAGTACTTCTTCTGCCTCTCCTACGCACCCTTTAACCGAAGTTTGAGCAGTCGTACATTCTTTGTGTGATCCATCAAAATCTCTGGCCCAATCAGTGCACATCTTCAAGCTTTGCCCAATAAGATGGAGATCTGCACGACCTGCCATAGAGTGCCTCAAACGATGCCATACCAATACTAACCTAATAATTGTTTTTGTAAGCAAACCCACACAGATAAATATACTATTCACAAGAACCATCGTACTCTAGTACATGCATCCTCAACATGTCCTCGAGCACCTGGATCAGTCTCTCTTATTGTCCATAAATCTGTGGATGATAGGCTGTAGTGAGGTCCAACCGCACGCCAAACCATGCCTGCATGCTCTGCCAAATCTGTGATGTAAATTGTGGCCCTCTATCTGACACAATTAACAATGGTACACCATGCAGTCGAACTATCTCTCTCATACAAACTTATGAACCTATCTACTCAATGTGTAGTAGAGATTGATATGAAGTGCATAAACTTCGTCAACTTGTCCACGATCACCCAAATGCTATCATTGCCACGGTGAGATAAAAGTTATCCAATGACGAAATCCATGACAATATGCTCCTACTTCCATTAAAGAATGGGAAGTGGTTGTAGTAATCCATCTGGTCTCCTATGCTCAACCTTAACTAGCTGGCATATCTCACACGCTCGAACGTAATCACTAACATCAGTCTTAATCCCTGACCACCAGAATAGACGATGCATATCATCATACATCTTGGTCCTGCCCGGATGAACCGAAAAATGTAAGCAGTGAGTATCTTTGAGTATCACATCACGTGACGCAACCATTAATGGAATCCACAGTCTTCATCTAAACCTCAGGCATGAGTGTCGAGTGACTCCATTCCGGATTATCAAAACTCGAAACAAACTCACTGTACCTCTGGTACTGCTCATCAACCTGCTGACCCTCAAACATTATGTATGGATACTGTCTGAGTCTTCATCTGCCCACAAATCAACAATCTAGTATTGGTCGGTATATCAATTTACTGCATCAACTCAACCATTTCGAGTAATCCATACTCGTTTGTCATGTGACAAGTAACTATCTCCAAGTCTGGCCTTATATAGCTCAATGCGTCTAATGCGACATTGGCCTTCCCTGGGTAATACTTTAAAGATAATTCATAGTCCTTGAGAACTCAAGCCAACGCCTCTATTGCATATGCAACTCCTTTTGAGTGAAGAGGTACTTCAAACTCTTTTGGTCAATAAACAACACGAACCTCTCTCCATAGAGATAATTTCATCAAATCTTTAGTGCAAAGACCACTCTCGCCAACTCCAAGTCATATGTTGGGTAATTCTTCTCGTGAAGCTTCAGCTGTCGGGACATGTAGGCAATCACTCTACCGTCCTGCATCAAGACACAACCCAAACTGACCTTCGAAGCATCGGTATTCACGTCAAAACCTTTCCTTAACTTGGGTATACTAACACTAGTGTGGTAGTCAACATTTCCTTCAAAATTTGGAAAGCTTGCTCACAACTATCATTTCATTGAAAACTGACTTCCTTCTTCATCAATTATGTCATGGGTGACACAATCTTCAAGAAGTCCTATATAAAACATCTGTAATAACCTGCTAATTCCAGAAAACTACGGATATCTGTCATTGATCTCGGCATAGGCTAATCAACCACTTATTGAACTTGGCATACAGTTTAAGCTCCCTTAGAGTCTGCAAAATCCTTCTGAGGTGCTTCTCACGCTCCTTACGAGTCCTGGAATAGATAAGAATGTCGTCAATGAACATTATGATGAATCTATCTAACTAATTTCTTAGCACTCGATGCATGAGATACATGAACATCGTTGAGGCATTCGTCAGCCCAAAAGGCATGATGGTGAACTGATAGTGCTCGTATCATGTGCGAAAAACAATCTTCTCTCTGTCCTTTGCTATAATCCTTAACTCATAGTAGCCAGATCTCAAATCAATCTTTGAAAACCACTATGCTCTAGTCAGCTGATCGAACTAGTCATCAATGCGAGGTGATGGATACTTGTTTTTCACTGTCACGCGGTCCAACTGTCAATAGTCGATGCACAATCTCAGGCTATCGTATTTCTTCTTAAAAAACAACACCGGCTTGTCCCAATGTGACATGCTCGGGTGAATGAATCCCAACTCTAACAGCTCATTGAGTTAGGCTCTTAGTTCGTTTAACTCCTTAGGAGCCATCCGGTACGGTGGAATCGATATAGGTTTGGTTTCGGAAACCAAATCAATGATGAAATTGATCTCTCCAGTCGATGGTAATCCATAAACCTTAGCAGGAAACACATCCAAAAACTCGTACACAACTGGTACCTCCTCCATCTTAGCCTCAACTCTTACTACCGTACTTAAAATACTCGCGAACGTCTAAACATCAATGCTCGTGGCTACCCTACCTCTGGAACACACAACTGAGTCGCATCACCACAAAAAGTAAACTCTAGCTGTCTGAGAATCTGAAATGTGACCGTCTTGACGAGCAATCAATCTGTGTGTGATAAGGACCTAACCAATCCATACCCCATAACGCATCTAACTATAAAAACTCCAACACTCGAAGATCAATCGGTAACTCGTGTCCCTCTATCTCTATTGTACAATGTTTACAGATCATGTTAGGGTAAATCTTGTCCCCAACAGTTATGCTTAGGACCAAAGGTTTCTCTAACTCATCAACCATGCGCCCAAAAATAAAGGAAACAAACAAACCAAAGTCAATCATAACATACATCAAACGACCATAGATAAAAATCATACCCTCAACCAGGTATCGAGCCACGTAGGAGTTTGGCTCAGTATCAACATGTACACATTTTTGATGTGCTGCTAGCGTGGTGCTCCATTATACTAAAAATTAGCAGGCTGTGAACATTCTCTGATGAAACACCCTACCTGTCCACACCTGTGACATGCTCCCACAGGTCTCCGTCTTAAATAGTCCTGCCTGCTTGATCCCTGATTTGACCTCTGCCCCTGCTGTACACTCTCTCTGCCTCTGCCTTTACCTCTACTATCTTTGGGATGCTGCACTTATTGTGATTCCTGTGGTGGTTGGCTAGTGTAACCCGGTACCTGAGTAGGTGCGGTGAAATATGCCTAAATAGGCTAAGATGATTGTGCCATTGAAGCTACATTCTGAGCTCTGTTAGGTCACTTAGTTTGTCATTGGTTCCTCTTCCTCTTGCCTCCTGAGTGGCCTTGGTCTCGCTCAACCTACGACTCTCTAGGGTGGTCATAACCCTCATCTAGGCGTGTCTTCAGGTATGCCTCTCTCACCAGACTGCGATCATAGACATCCTGTAACGTAAATGGTAGGGTAGTAACCGTTATCTGTCCAATAGCCGGAACAAGTCCCTCAGTGAAGAAATGGACCTAATCCCTGTCTCGACCAGCTACTTCACCAACAGAATGAAGTGAATGTTGATATCTGCCCATATAGGCCAACACCGACTCTCCTGGTGCCTTTCGGATATGCAAGAACTCATCTCTCTAGGCTTTCATAGCTGACAGTGGATAAAATCTCTGGTTGAAATGCTTATTGAAGTCTAACTAAGTGGTGGGTTTACCATTGGTGGCTACCAGACTATCCCACCACATCTCTACATCTCCAGTCAAAGAAAACGTTGCTTGACCAAGTTTCCTGCTATCCTCAATCCTGAGAAGCTTCTGGACCTTCTCGTGACTGCGAATGTACATATCCACCTTATCCAGACTCAGACCGCCAATGAACTTTTTCGATCTGTACTTCTCATACTCCTGAGTCCACCTCGCCTCTGCTGTCAGGCGTTTATCAATATCATTATGAGCCTATATCACCACTGTAGTCTGTACTGGAACAACTGCGGTGATCGATAATGCGGGTACTGCACTAGTAGTGGGAATTGATGGAGTGACCTGAGGAGTAGTTGGACTAGCATTACGTACAAGAGCTACTGTTGATTTGGATGGAGATGACAATGTTGTGCCTGTCTTATGAGAATATCCAATATCTCATCCATCTGTCATCCCTGAGACTACTCTCTAAGTTCACGACTGAACTCACGTGCCCAGGTCGCAAAATCACCTAGCACAGTCTGTGGTGGATCTCCAACTCTACCCTGATCGCCAGTATCAAGCTGATCTACCATCGCGATCTGCAATAGTAAATGACGAGTCTCGAACAGTCTTAGATAACGATATATTATAATACATACTAAGATTAATATGTTAAAAATAATATACCATTCCCCACTTCTCAACTATAACTTAAGTTAATAGGATTTCTATACTAAGATCATTGGATTGTGTCTTATGCTTATTCAGAGTCAAGACGGTAAACCTTTATGCTATGATACCAACTATGAAACCACTACTCCCCCATAAATCAAGCCTTACCCGGCCTAAGCCTACATGGACCATCGGATCCTTTCCGCCGAGTCAACGTATGCCTAGTAAGCCTTCTATTAACAAATTATTCATTGAAGTTACTTATTAATTCATTTATTTATCTCATTTTGGCCTTAACATTGTCAGGTGTCCAACGGAAATATTCTCAACAATGTCTACAACTTCATTAAACCAATTAAAACATAATAATAACCTAGATGTGGAAAATCCTATACCAACGAACTATCTCATGTACATATACAATGAATGACAACCACAAACGCATATACATGTATCCTCAAAGTGTTTATTCTCCCCAAGGACCCCAAAAGCATGTGAAATGTATGAATATGTAGTTAATATATAAGAAAACAACAAAACAAACACCTACTGAATGAGAGCAATGCAACTAACTTTGAGTGTGTCTCAGAGGATATCACGAAGCATAGGCGTCTTGCCCCGACTCGTCTGCGGATCTGCACCTACCATCATAAAAAGGACAGTGAGTACAAGAAAATAATAGTAAAAGCACCATCAATAGGGATCTCAACATAATTTCCTAATAACAATAAATAAGAGTTTATAAATCATGTGGTATGTAAAGAAATGAAATGGACAACAAAGTGCATGATAAACAAACTTGAATAAGCAGAAACAACAATAATCAAGTAACCAGTAAACAAATGGATAGGCGAATAGATAATCTCGTTCAAACTGTGCACAAGACCAATACAACTTGTAGTCAACCTAGTGGGCTCGAAGGTCGCCTCTACTGTTTGACAATGTGCGACCCAGTGGGCCCGAAGGTCACCTCCACTGCTCGACATAATATGCTAGGAAAAGCCATATACAAAGTTGACTGTTAAGTTCCTAACACACCGTCGAAGAAAAGCCATAGTCACATGTCGAATGTTAAATCCTCCGATAGGCTCAAAGAGAAGCCACGGACGATGTCAACTGCTAAACTCGTGAGTCTCCTCTCTCCTGGTGGACTACCTAAACGCTAGGTTACTTGAACTAGAAGGGAGTAAAATATGGCACGCATTTCGACAAATAACTAGTCAAGAAATAGAAAAGAACTCATGTTGATGCCATTGTTGGCTTTACTCACCTCGAATCCTACTAAAAACAATCTCCCGTAGCTTCACACGTTCCCTTAAGTTGATCCTCAATTGTTAGTTAGTAATCCGCTAGTTACTTGACGTTTATTTGAATCAATTATGGATTATGTTAGTGTTTTATTTTATTATTCAATTTATTCTTAAAATACACGAACCCAATCCTATCACCCCCTTTCACAATGTTTAGGGTGTTTTCCAGGTATTTATTCGTATTCGGACTCGCGTTTACACTCGGGTAATAAGTCCCAAAAGTTTTTTGATTTTTTAGAAAAATTTGTCTGAAAACAGGGCATGCCGTGAGTGGCGTTATGGAGGTCATTTCCTCATAGGTTCACCTTAAACGTGGACTCAGGGCATCCCACTGCTCTGATGTCGTGGGTGGCGTCGTAGGGAAAAACCCCTTGCGACATTACTCAAAATGTGAGTTTGGGGCACCCTACTACCCTGATGTCGTGGGGTACAACTCCTTACGATGTCACTCTAGGGCAGCCCTCTGCGCTGGTGCCGTGACTAGCGTGGTGGGAGCTTGTTCCCCATGACGCCACTGGCGATGCCATATCTAATACCTAATTGAAAATTTTACAAAATTTCTTCTGTTTTTTGCTGCTTTCTGAGCTCACTTCGCTCCTTTTATGGACTTCCAATAACACCATAAACCATCCCAAACCATTCATACAAGTTCATATACCCATTTTCCACAATTAAAACCTAAAATCATCAATTTCAACCAAAATTCCCACCAAAACCAATAACCAACTTACAAAATTTGCTCAAAACCAACATTAAAACCATAACAACAACCCAAAAAATCAGTAGGACTTAGTGTTGCTCATGTTTTTCGTTGAAACCCCAAAAAATTGGCTTAAAACATAGGACATTGAAAGATCTATCAAGTTCTCACATTGTTTGGCGTCATTAGTCGATCCCTCGCATTCAAAATCCACCAAAGATCACCTAAAACCCTACTCAATTTTCTGCTTTCTCTTGAGGAGTGAGAAAAGTTGGTTAGAAATCAACAAAAATCCACTATTTATACTCCACTTTGATCTAGTGTGACGTACACATCCCAAGGTTCATCTAATGGTCCTAATTTGGTCCACTTAGTTGACTTTGTTGACTCTCTTGGGTGACTTGTTCTCTTGTTCTGATCCATTCAAAGCTCAATTATTGGTTTTCCTTAGACATTCTAGTACCCAGCTTGTACCAGAACTCAAACTGCCACGTACAATAGAGATACTAACGACTAAAACACAATTTCATATTTATTGTTAGTCATATTTTATTGTATTTGCCTATGTTACACACTTCTCGGACTCAGTATACCCATTTTTCATTCGCTCGGTACTCGTATTAACATGTTTCCCTAGGCAAACTAGCCCGTAAATCCAATGCGTCGATGCACACGTCCTTACACATTTGGACAATTGAACTTCACATTTGGGTATAAAATACATAATACAAACATCATCCAAAAATAAAATACCTCGACATCAACTTCTGAGAATTGGACAAGTACACCACGGCTACTGGGTCCTATAATACAACCGTGAAATGATACGTGTCATGTGTTGGGAGATGTACCCTAGGTCAATCCATTAATTAGTCTTTATGAATACATTTTAGTTAATAAAATAGAAGATTTCATTTGTTGTTTATTATAATTGATTTGCATGTTTACATTATAATAAGATCCATGGGTATTTATAGAATTATCCTAAATGTCTCTAGTCGATTATTATACTGGGAATTATAATGAATTAAGACTAGTGTGAGTCTTGATTGATGATCATACGATGATCATACGTATAGGAATATAAATCAAGATCATGAGTACTTGTTAGGGAACAAAGTATTGAACCGACCCGCTTTGAGAACATCACATGGATTAAGTTATAGTTGTTTCTCATGATAGGTATATTTTTCAGTCCTCTGACCTGAGATTACCAGAGACTTCAACATTAGGAATACAGTGATTTGACGCAATCAAACGTTGTCTTTAACCGGACGATTATAAAGGTTGTGATTGGTTACTGTGTGAATAATGTGGTGAAGTTGTGTAATCGAGATAGAATTTGTCCCTTTCATATAAAGAGAGATATCCAGTGGATCCCTCGATGTGTTAGACTGTTAAAAGGCCTAGTCTAAGTGAATTGATATTGATCAATGTCACTTAGATGTTTTCAATACCTAGAAATCGAGACTAGTACGATTGAACATGTTGGATGAAAATTCAATGCCTTATGTTTGATCAAAAGGATATCGTGTGACAAAAGGATGTTATATACACTATTGATTAGGTTATATCGATTTGATATTTGTACAACTTAGGTAGTCATAATGTCTTGCTAGAGGTCGTTTATGACTTGTATACCAAAATGTGTTTTGGTACACTGCCAACGTTGTATGAGCCTATTGGGTCACACACTGAGAATGGTTTTGTGAGATTTTAAGATGGTTCAGAAAAACGAATTTTATATGATAAAATTCATGACAAACGTTTTTGTAGTGTATTACACTTATACTTCTTTAAGTAGGGGTATATGTGTAATTTACTTAACCGTCTATATACAAGGGTTGTATAAATAGACGCTTTGAGTTAAAATACAAGTACGAAAGATTTAAAAAGGGTCGAAACTCCATTTTCATTTTAAGAAATGACTTAGGGTTTTTGGTATGCTCTAGATCGTTTTGGAGAGAAACAAAAAGGTTTGGTATTCTCTCGAAGCTAGCACTTCAAATCTCGGTCACCGTTCATGTGTGGACTACTGATAGAGGGCGTTCGTTGTTGACAGTGCCTTAGAGATCGATTAACCTTCAGAAAGGTACATTGCGACTGAGGTATGATTAAGTTTTCATAGTTTAAACGTTTTTAATGAAATTAGATTCGGATCCTGTTGAGGTTTTTGTCAAAATTGTTTTGTAATCTTCGTTGTGCATGAACCCCAAAACCTAACAGTGGTATCAAAGCCTTCGAGTTTGATTCTATTAAACTCATTGCATGTTTTCTTATGATACATGATTGAAAGCATGTTTTCTTATGATACATTATTGAAAGCATGTTAATAGTTGATGTATATATGATATACATAAGTTTTCTGTGAGATTTATTATCATGTTTTGTGTATATGATACATATATTCGTGATTTAATTGAAATTAGTTTTGTACATGCTAGTAACCATGTTAAGTTAATTTGAATAATTTTAATGAATTGAGTTTCGTGTTCTATGATCCATGACACCATTAGGTTTGATTGGGATAGTAGTTCATGATTCAATTACATGTTTATGATTATTTGGATGAAGATCGAAATTGCAAATAGTTAATTTTTGAAATTATTTATTTATCTTGTTATATCTATTTTGTTATGAAGTTTCTATTTGATAAAGATAAATACCAATTAGATTAGGAGACATGCAAAATCAGTTTCATTATCCCTATTGGATAGGAGATAAATATGGAGAAGTTTGTTATTGGTGATTTGTTAGGATTCAAATATCTAAAGTCCTAATTGGATTAGGATAAGATGATTAGTTAGATGTGGGCCTGAGTTAATTAAAAATGTTTTAATTGACTTAATTTTGGATAAATAAAGGGGTAAATTTAGTATAGTAAAATCAGCGAAAAATATGGCGAAAAATATGATTTTCTATAGCGAATTTCAATTTTTGGAATTGAGATTCGTCTTCTATAAAAAAAAAAAGGGGGGCGCTGGCCCCTGTACCCCTGTCCGCTGCCCCCGGAATCACCGCCCGCTGACCGGCCAGAGGGACCGCCGTCTAACTAATCCTAGCGTACGAAAATTCTTCTATTAGTGAATAGCATAAAAATTTCCTAAATTGTTTAGTGGTTCTAAAAATCAATAAAATATATGATATTTCATTGTTTACTTAAAAATCACTAAAACTGAACAAAATCCCTCTATTAAATCTTAAGTCTTGTGCCATCTAATTTTAAACACTTATCAAGGCCTCGATCGCACTAATATAGTTTCGACCATATAGTGGGTGTATTGTGTTATCTTGGTGAGATAAGTTTGGTAAGAGTTACCTAAATGTTTAAATTGGCCTGATTTAATAAAGCTATCAAAATAGTTTTGGGCTTTAGGCATATGATGAGATAAAAACATGCTAAGACATAAGATGTCTTGTATCTCATAAAAGTATCTAAAATTACATAAGATATAATTGGTAACCGTTACCTACCTAAATAATCTAGTTTTGTGTTTCATGCCATAGCTGTCATAGAATTAGGTGAAATATGGATTTAAGTCCCCTAAATAAACAATATGTTTTAGGAGGGTTGTTAATTTAGTGGGAGTCTATTTCTCTATACTAAAATAAACTTTGCATAATATTTATTGTAGATCAATGGCCTCTTCAAGTAACAATAATCCCCTACCACTGCGATCTATCCTTAAGAAGGATAAGTTATCTGGGACTAACTTTCTTGAGTGGTTCAGAAACTTGAGAATCGTTCTCAAGCATGAACGCAAGTTGTATGTTCTGGATGCTCCAATCCCGGAGGACCCACCAGCCAATGCAACGAAAGCTATGAAGGATGTGCATAATAAGCATGTCAACGATTCCACTGATGTTGCATGTATTATGTTGGCAACTATGGTTCCTGAACTTTTCAAAAGGACATGGAACTAATGGAAGCCTACGACATGGCTGTAACGCTAAAGGATATGTTCCAACAGCAAGCTAGGCAAGAAAGGTTCGAGACAGTCAAGAACCTGCATTCTTGTTAGATGACTGAGGGTGCGTCAGTTAGTCCTCATGTTCTAAAGATGAAGTGCAATGTTGACCAACTTGATAGACTTGGATTTTCCATAAGCCAAGAGTTGGCTACGGATTTGATCCTAAATTCATTACCGGAGAGTTACTCACAATTTGTGATGAACTACAATATGAATAATATGGAGAAATCAATTTCAGAGTTCCATTTGATGCTTAAAACTGCTGAACAAAATATCAAGAAACCTCTAGTAATGTGCTGATGGTCCAAAAGGGAAAGGGAATGAAGAAGAAAGACAAAGGCAAGGCTAAAGTTACCAAGGTTGCTGCTGCACCTGCCGCAAAGCCTATGAACAAGTCAAGCCCCAGCCCGTTCCTGCTTCAAAGCACCAAAAGGAAAAGGAAGGAAATTGTCATTTCTGCCATGCACCTGGACATTGGTTCAGAAATTGCAAACTCTATCTGGAAGATCTAAAGAAGAAAAAGGGTAGTGCGACTACCACCTCAGGTATTTATGTTATTGAAATTAATTTATCTACTAGTGATTCCTGGGTATTGGATACCGGATGTGGATCTTACATTTGTATAAATGTGCAGGAACTCACCAGAAGTAGGAAGCTAAAAAAAGGATAAGTCATCCTGCGCGTAGGGAATGGAGCAAGAGTTGCTGCCCTGGCTGTTGGATCATATGACTTAGTGTTATCTAGTGGACTTATTTTAACTTTAAATAATTGTTATTATGTACCTGCCTTGAGCAAAAACATCATTTCTGTTTCATGTGCGATTCTTATTAAACACATTATTTATTAATTTCAGTGATTCTCCGCTCACCAACGAGATAAGACATACTCCGTCAGGGCCTTTTTTTCTTCTCCTTCTTCATTGCTTCTGTTTTTCCTCTTACTCTCCTTTTTCTACTCTGTCTCTTCTTCCACTACTACGGTACGGGTATGCTACTCCCCCTAACTTCAACTATAGATTTACTAGTAATTTGGGACCCATTTATTATCAAGAATTTATTAAATGATTTGGAAACCACGCCATTAATTAATTAATTAATTAATTGTACTAATTAAATTGAGCATAATGTAAGAGTTTGATCCACGTAAACTTCAACTATTATATGTTTAATTGCGACTCCAACTATTATATGTGGGTTTTTTTCATTAAAATTAATTCTAATAGTCTTATTGTTTTTTAGTCATAGATGTTGATCTGGAACATCCAAATTTGGAAGTTAGCCCATCTCCTCTTGTGGGTTATCCATCAAGAGACGGCACCAAAGATACTCTAGCTTGTTCCGTTGTTTCAGTGGTTGGTCTGTCAAAGGTGAATATAAGTAGTTACTTCAATTCAATTCGAGTTACTGTGACGCCATCTGGTGTAAATCCTAAGAGACTTCACAGTAAAATTGCAATTTGTTTTCACCGGTGAGTACGATGTGTTTGATTTTGGTAATGCCTTTTTTTTCATTAACGTTAATATGAATAGATGATTGAAATATGGTTAGGAGTTTTTCATCCCATCTTTTCAATTTTTTTCTTTTTTGCATTAATGCTTGTCTTGCTTCATGCCAATGTGGAAATGATGATTGGGGAACTCTGCAAAAGGGGAATTGGAGTGTTTTCATATCACCTTATGAGGATAAATACTTGGATTTGAAGTTTTCGAATAGATTATCTGGGACCGTCACAGTTTCCATTGAAAAAGGTGTTTTTGTAAGGATACTTCTAATTTTTTCTTATACTTTACGTTCTTCGTTTAGACATTTGATTTCCGAGCATTAATTGTGACTGCAGTGTTCCATCAATGGCGCCTCATTGTTCACATATTGGGATTCAGATTACTACTTCGTTTTTGATTAACTCGATGCCATTTTACTGCAATAGTTCAATGGCTATTGGAGTCTTGCTTGTTGTTTTGATTATCCTCTTTCATATATTTCTTTATTGAAGGTTACTTGTTTTCCAGTTGAAAAAATAATATCTCAATAGTGAATAGTGTAAGTTAAATTCTTAATTACATTAACATATTATTTTTTCAACTGAAAAACACAAACCTTCAATAAAAAAATACGTTAAAGAGAATAATCAAAACAACGAGCAAGACTCCACTAGCTATTGAACTGTTGTAGTAAAATGGTATCGAGTTACTCAAAATTGGGGCCAAAAGCAATAATCCGAATCCCAAAATGAGAACAATGAGGTGCCATTAATGAAACACGACAACCACAGTTAATGCTCACAAATCAGATGTCCAAACGAAGAACATAAAGTAATAAGAAAAAAATTAGAACTATCCTTAAAACAAAACATCTTCTTCAATGGATATTGTGAGGGTACCAGATAATCATTCTAAAACTTCAAATCTAAGTATTTATCCTAATAAGGTGACATGAAAGCACTCCAATTCCCCTTTTGCAGAGTTGCCTAATCATCTTTTCCATATTGGCACGAAGCAAGAGAACCGTTATTGCGAAGAAAAAAGAGTTAATAAATAAAGAAGAAGATGGGAATGAAAACCTCCTAAGTTCTAACCATATTTCAATTATATTAAAGTTAATGAAGAAAAAGGCATTATGAAACGCAAACACATTATATTCACCGGTGAAAACAAATTGCAATTTTATTGTGAAGTCTCTCAGGAATTATACTAGACGACATCATAGTAACCCGAATCGAATTGAAGTAACTCCTTATATTCACTCTTGACAGACCAACCACTCGAACACGGGAACAAGATAGAGTATCTTTGGCACCATCTCATGATGGATAACCCACAAGAGGAAATGGTCTAACTTCCAAAACTAGGTGTTCCAAATCAACAACATTTAAGACTAAAAAATAATAAGACTATTAGAATTAATTTTAATGAAAAAAACCACATGTAATAGTTGGAGTTGGCAGTCAGCATACGTGGATCAAACTCTTACATTATGCGCAATTTAGTGCAATTAATTAATTAATGGTGGTTTCCAGATCATTTAATAAATCCATGATAATCAATGCGTCCCAAATTACTAGTAAGTCTATAGTTGAAGTTGAGGGGAGTAGCGTACCCATACCTATAGTAGTGGAATCAGAGATGGAGAAGAAGAGGGAGAGTGAGAGGAAAAGCAGAAGCAATTAAGGAGAAGAAGAAGAGGCCATGACGAAATATGTCTTCTCTCGTTGGTGTTGTTCGAGTTCAACAATGAAAGCGGAGAATTGTCGGCATTAATAAATAGTAATGGGTTCAATAAGAATCAAAAAAGAGAAAAAATAGAAAACGATGCGTTTCGAGTCTATTGAATTATCATGGCCACACAATACATGCATGCACGAGCTCGTAGATCTCCTCCGCTAGCTCCGATATTGTTCTCAACTTAATCACCTTCTCACTTTAGGTGTGGGCATTTATTTCAAAAGTTCTAGGTACTAGTTCAGGAGAGACAATCAATTATATACTTCTTTTTGAAGTATTCTTTAATTGATGTGGCAGTAATTTTGGTCCGCACATCTTTAGCACTTCACCTTAGACTGAAATTCACATGATCCAAGGGACTTTTTCTCGACAGGTCTCTTATGAACCATCGGCTCTGATACCATGTTGAATTTGCGAGCCCGTATATCTCACGATGAATTAGGTCGGGGAAATCAACACTTTCCACTTTCCAGAGAGAGTGAATCGAAAATTCTATAAATGTTGTTTTCTGATCATTTTTTTTAAAAAAATTGGTATATCATTTTATTTATTACTAGATTAAGAAACCGCCCTACATTAGTTAGTGTGGCAAGTTTTCTAATTTCCAATTAGAAAAACAAGGTTTCTAATAAAAGATTTTTTTAGAAAAGGGTACATATCATACCGTAATGAAATCAAATGAAAAAACACATTTTTTTCATAAAAATATATAGTTCAATACCACAGGTCTTAGACTTATTGTTGGGTATTATGGATCAACTCCTAATTTCTTTCTTTAATAGAAAACAAGGCAGGTATTTCACATTGGAAGTGATTACATTAAGCTCTTAATTTTTATTTTAGTGTGTCAATAATTAAAAAGTTTAGAGTGTTAGGAAGTTTCTAACTGTGTTTACTGTTTGGACAAATAATATCGGTCTCTTAAGTTATTAAAAGGTCGGAGAAGAAAAAAAAAGGTGAATGGGGTAGGGTTAAGCTTGGGTCGAGGTCGGGTTGGGCTCAACTAGGCTGGGGTCGAGTCGGACTCAATTGGACCCGGGCCTAAGAACCTTAACCCAAGCCCAACCCACCATATACATGCGGGCCTATACATAAGCTCAAACCCGGCTTATGTAAAAAATACAAAGCCCAAACCTTGCCCATCAAGCCTATTTATAAATATAAAAAAAATATTTATTCATTTAATAAATTTTTATAAACTTTTTCGATAGCACGTGTGTTTCTATGTATATATTATGTATTCAATTATTGTGCAAAAAGGACAACTAGCTCAAATGTTAAATATCAACTAATGTGAGCATTGGTTTCTAGGATCAAATCCAACCTCTAACACTAATTATTTTAAAATATATTAGTTACTAACTTGTATTCGGGCCGAGGCTGGCCTTGAGCTTTTTAAGGTGGCATAATTCCAGTCCACTTTAAAGTGGGCTTAATAAGCTCGAGCCCAGGTCGGGCTTTTCTTAAAAATATATACCCAAGCCCGATTATTTGTTCATGGGCTTGGGCGAGATGGGAGAGCACCCAAGCCCATGATCAGGTTTAGTTGTTTTTTTATGATTCTTGAGTTTGAACCACCGTTGATCTTCTCTTCTGATCTGGTTCCAATGACAACTTTCTATTTTATTTATTCAATAAAAATCACACCTATTCAGATCGGAGATGTTTAGTTTTGATTGGCATGCAACAGTTGTCAGATTCATCATTGGCACAACTTGTCTCTCATCCATGCATGCATCTCCTATCATTCCATTTCGTCCCCAATTCAATTGGCTCGTGTGTGGATCTGCGCCAGTTGTTGGTTTGATATTCTTTATTGAGTTTTCTTTTTTAGTAAGTTATTGTCTTCCTTAGTTGGAAGTTTAAGTTTGTCTTCCCTCGTCAAAAGTTTTGTTCGTCTTTCCTTGTTGAAAGTTTTATTTTCTGCGCATAAGTTGCACATAAGATTACAAACTTTTGTAACGCCGATTTGATCTCAAGGAGTGGGAAAAGGTTGTTATTGATATAATATTATTGTTAAATTAGATATATGTGAGGAATTTCTATTAATGGAAATTGTCTTTTTGTCAAAAAAATAAAATAAAATTGTGTATACTATTTGGTTGGCCTTCTAAAAATAAATTGATTTCTATATATTATTATATTTGGTGTTATCATGTAGAATGTCTTTTACTTAAATCATTGTAAAAACCTATCGAGATTCAAAGAGACTTACCATGTCGCATTTAAAGAGAATAGACCTGCTCACGGGCTCAGGTACCCTCCCAGCCCACCCAAACTCACTTTATTTTGGATGGGCTTGGGTATGCATGCGCAAGCCCAAACTCGCCCGGCCCACTCATTAGTGTTGACGTCCGAGTGTACTCGTTGGCGTAAATTACGTAATTATATGCGTAATAATAGGCATAAATATATATTTATATATATCATGGTTATATATAAATATATATTAAAATGAAAAATTAATAAATAAAGGGTGAATTGTCGAGGCGCCAAGTAATATGCGAGGTCATGGATGAGATGCATAGGTAGTATGGTAGTGTGCACGCCTGAGGGTTCTCGTTGGCACGCACAACGAAATCGTAGGCGCGATGATATCGACAAATATATATTTATATATATAATAATAATATATATAAATATATAATTAAATTAGAAAAATGGGAAATTACCATAAAGGGTAACTGGTTTTAAAAGAAAAGAAGATAGGCTTAGGGGTATTTTGGTCTTTTCCTTGACCAAACCGCCTCTTTCTTCTTTAAAAACGAAAACGCAAAGAGAGAAGACGAACAGAGGGAGCCGAGAGGAGGAGAAAGAAGTGAAGAGCTTCGGACGGCGAGCTCAAGTGATCGAGGAGAGCTCGAGGTGAGTAGTTTTCGTGGTCGTTTCACTTGATGTGGGTGTTGTTGGGTTCGGTTGATGCAGTGGTGGGGAGTAAGCTCGACCATGGCTGGCAAAGGCAACGGAGTGGTCTATCTTGTCAGTTCAAGTTGGGGTTGGGAGCCAACCCTAACGATGAATAAAAAAGAAAAAAAAGCAATAAACAGCGGAACAGAACTCTCTGTTCTGCTGAGGAAGAAGGTGTTGAACCGGGCTGGTTTAATAGTATTTTGACCATATTTTGACCAAACCAAAAGAAAAAAAAGAAAGAAAAAGGAAAAGAAATTTCGAAAAAATAGGAAAAAATATGGAAAATAGTATTTTGACCACACAAATAGAAATTAAGGGATTTCTATGGAAAATGAGGAATTCGAAAGTCGGAAGAGACTTTATACCGAGGTTTTTACCTTGTAAAACATGAAATAATAAAAATAGGTGGGAAGCTAGGTCCCGGGATTTTGGATTCGAATGAGACTAGTTTGGAAGGGTAAATTAATAAGTATTGGACTTAAGTTGATGACATTTGGTCTATTTTAGGTAATGGACCAATGTGGAAAGGTTTGAGGACTCCGGGGAGTCGTACAAGCCGGTAAAGCCAGTAAAACATAGAAAGCTCAGGACAGGTAAGTGGGACTCGTACTTTTTATCAATTATGCAATGTAAATTAATATTATTAGAGCACGTAGTGTTCAAAACTGGGAATAGGGCAATGTACCATGATTTGGTTTTGTTTTACACAAATTGTTTTGAAATAAAGAATGAATTCGGAAAGAGGTTTGACGAGACGGATGGATCTGCCTGAGGTTTGAAACTGTGGTGGAGTTGTTAACCATCATCACGCCCCCAGTGACTTGGGAACTATCCCGAACAATGCTTTCCATTTGAGTTGGCAGCTTATCAGTCATAAATCAATCAGATGAGCAGTGATTGGTTTAGTGATGATGAGGGAGTGCGACTCTAGCTTTTATGAGTTGGCGACACATTGACAAGAACTGGTTAGATGCCCAGTGATTAGTTCTTGAATATGTGATAGTGCGACTCAATGCAAATATTGAAATTGAAAGTACAAATCATGAGTACATTGCAATAGATCAATGAACTTGCATCTGTTTATGTATTGATTATAATGGTTCTTTAAATATGCATTTGTCGCACATTGTTATATATTATTTCTTGATAGTAATTGATAATTGATAGTCTGTATGGGAGTCGCTTACTGAGCATGTAGGAGCTCACCCACCTTAACATTTCCAGGTATGAATGTAAGCTAGGACTTGGAACTCAGGAAAGGAGAAGATCAAGGGTTTAGTATCTTCTCTACGATGCAGTGAGTTCGAGTTGTATATATGGTACTAAAGGTTGTCGCTAGACTTTAAGGGATGTCAAAAAGACAATGAAAAGCAACACAAAGGACATAAGGAGAGATAGCTTGCTAAAGATCAGAGCCATTGCAATACATGATCAAAAAACATAAATTGAAAAGGAGATTGAGATTAGTGGAAGTGACTAAAAAGCTCTAGCTTATTAGAGGAGAGAATGAATTAATGTTACGTTACATACTTGCATTGGGAAAATCAAGAGAACGAAAAATAAAATCCATGTGATGGTAAATAAGTTAATTTCTCACCAAAAACAAAGTCATGGTAAGTTAAGAACACAAACCTCCCATTGTTTAGCAAGAAAAATATCAGCAACCTATCAAGCCACATCAAGCTGCAACACTCTTAATATTCATTTGACTTTTTGTTATTAGGATCATGGGGTCTTATCATTATCTGTTATAATTTAAAACAAAAGAAAAAAAGACCACAATGATTTACCTGGTTCGGTTCTAGACCTACATGCACGAGAGAAAGGAGAAGGTATGATTTCATTCATGCTTCTCTAGTTACAATAGCTCCATATTTATATAGTTATCGGACTAGTGGCAATTATGGAAACTTCTAACAAAATCTCCAATAAAACAATCCATCAATCATCCAATCAATCAATCAACCAACCAATCAATCAATTAATCAACCAACCGACCAATCAACCAACGAATCAATCAATCAATCAATCAATTATTTCCTTTTTTTCACCACTCCCCTTTCAAGCTGGTGAAAAAAGGTTTGTCATTCCCAGCTTGGAAATATTCATTTGAAATGAAGAACTATTAAAACTTTTGGTAAGCATATTTGCAAGCTAATTTTGACTTGAGCCATAAGGAATACAAATGAGCCCACTGTCCAATTTCTCTTTAATAAAATGCCAATCAATCTCGATGTGCTTGGTTCGATCATGTTGCATCGGATTATAAGATATGTTGATTGCAGACTTGTTATCACAATAAAGTCTCTTGGACCCATTCCACTTGACTTTGAGGTCGTCTAAGATAATCTTCAACCATAAAAATTCACAGATTCCTTGAGCCATTGCCCGAAATTCTCCTTCAACACTTGATCTAGCAACCACATTCTGTTTTTTACTGCGCTAAGTCACCAAGTTTTCGTCAATAAATGTGCAGTATCCGATAGTTGATCTTCTATCAACCATTGAGCCGGCATAATCAACATCTGTATAAGTTTCCAATACTATCCCTGTATGTCTTTTAAACAAAAAACATTGTCTTGAAGTTCCTTTCAAATATTGCAACACTCTATATGCTGCCTGTAAATGGATTTCTTTAGGATTGTGCATAAATTGACTAATCGCACTCACTACATATGCAATGTCGAGTCTAGTGTGTGAAAGGTAAATTAGTTTTCCAACCAATCATTGATACCTATTTCGATCCATGACTGTAGCTTCTTCTGCTTCTCAAAGTTTGTGATTTGGATTAATGGGTATATTGGTTGGTCTGCATGCTAGCTTCCCTGTCTCCTTAAGAAGATATGTAATATATTTTTGCTGAGACATGAAGATATCCTCTTTCCAATGCACAACCTCGATTCCCAAAAAATATTTCAACTTTCTCAGTTCTTTGATTTCAAATTCTTTAGCCAAAGACAATTTTAATTTCTGCTTCTCATCCTCATCATCCCCAGTTACAATGATGTACCCATAAACTAGAAGAGTTATTACTCCCCTTGAAGATGAGTGTTTGATGAATAGAGTATGATCTCCTTGACTTTGTTTATATCCCATATCAATTATCACTTAGGTGAATCTACCAAACCATGCCCTTGTAGATTGCTTTAGTCCGTACGATGCCTTCTTTAATTTACACACCTTTTTGGTAGCAATTCCTGTCTGATACCCAAGGGGCACCTCCGTATAAATTTCTTCCTTTAGATCACCATGAAGAAACACATTCTTGATCTCAAATTGTTGCAAATCCCAATCATAATTAGCTGACAAGGCCAACATAAAATTTGCTATATTCATCTTGGCAATTGGAGCAAATGTCTCTTGATAGTCCACACCGTATGTTTGAGTATACCCTTTGGCTACTAATCTCGCCTTATTTCGCTCTAATGACCATTCTGCCTTGTATTTCAATGTATAAACCCATTTACATCCAATTGGCTTCTTACCTGCAGGTAGATCAACTAATTTCCATGTTCCATTCTTCTCTAAGGCCTCCATTTCCATATTCAAGGCTTGTTTCTAATATTCATTAGATATGGCCTCAGATAATGTGGTTGGGATTTGAACAGTGTTCAAGCTTATGAGAAAATACTTGTGAGTGGGATAAAATTTCTCGAATGAGACAACATGGGAGAGAGGGTACAAGGGATGTCCAGTGCATGCTCGAGTTCTTTTTCTTTTGGCAATAGGGAGATCCAAATCAACATATTTGTCAAGTTGTGACTTAAATATTGGAACCTCATTTTCAAGAACTT
Source organism: Stephania japonica (assembly GCA_039657345.1). NCBI lineage: Eukaryota > Viridiplantae > Streptophyta > Magnoliopsida > Ranunculales > Menispermaceae > Stephania > Stephania japonica. The sequence goes on from CM077562.1 coordinate 41,056,340, forward strand.
ATCCAAATTGTTGGACTTGCATTGATTCAATATGTTGTGACTCAGGAATCGATACTTCATTTTCAAAGGTTGGTTCATACTCTTGGACTTGCATTAATTGAGGTGGGTTGGCTCTTTTTCTTGAGTAGACCGCCCTGTCATGCTATCCTTAAGAGTAGTTGGTTATGATTCATTAGCCTTGGGCTCAGAGATGTTAGGCTTTGGGATTTTTGACTTAATTGGTGGCTCAAGTGATATGTCTATAGGTGCAAAGAATAACTCACCTCGATCCTTGTCTTCCAATATGGAATTCTCCCCCTGAAGAGAAGGAGCAAGAAAATATGACTCGTGCTCATTGAAGGTTACATCTAATGAGATAAAGAATTTTCGAGAAGGTAGGTGATAACACTTAGATGATGATAATCTAACACATTGTGGGTGCAAACTTTATTTTTTAGCCATTTATGGCTCTTTCTTGTCTCCCAAGGCGTGAGCCCCATATCTAACAAAACACCATAAATGGCTAAAAACAAAGTGTGTGCCCAAAGTGTGTTAGATTATCATTTTCCATAACACTTATACCCTTTTTGAGTGGAGGAATACCCTATGAAGACACACTTGAGAGCTCTTGGATCTGATTTTTCCCTATTTAAATGGTGGATATGAACGAAGGTGACACATCCAAATATTTTAGGAACTAAATTGTTTGAGGTTTTAAAGTCAGAATAAAATTGGGATAATACTTCCATCAGACTTTTAAGGACTAGGATACGAGAAGGTAATCTATTTATAAGATGTGCGACCGTTAGGATTGCTTCCCCCCTATATGACATAGGTACATGGTGATTAAATAGGAAGGCACGGGTTGTATCTAGTAAGTGACCATTCTTTCTTCAGCCACACCATTTTGTTGTGGGATGTAAACGCAAGAGGATTTGTGAATGATTCATTCCTTTTGATATTATGATATACGAGTTTGATTAAAATAATCTTTGGCATTTTCAGACCGAAACTTTTAATCCTAGTGCCAAATTGAGTTTGCACCGTCATATAGAATTGTGGGAGGATGAGACTCACATCCGATTTGTTTTTTAGCAAGAAAATCCAAGTGACTCTAGTGCAATCATCAATAAAGGATACATACCAACGTGCACCAGATATATTTGGAGTTGGTGTAGGTCCTCAAATATCACAATAGATTAGGTCAAAAGAAGTGGAACTTCAATTATTACTCAACGGAAAATACACACGTTTGTGTTTTGCAAGTTTCCACACTTCACAATGAAAATTGCTAACATTTAATGACTTGAACAAGAGAGGGAACATGACCTCAAGGGTACTAAAAAAAGGATGCCCAAGTCGACGATGATGAAGCCACAAGCGATCTTTACTAGAAAGGTTGTGATCAGAAAGAAGTGAGCAAGTATTTCGTGTAGAATGTGTTGGTAATTCAAGGTAATAGAGCCCCATTTTGTTCTTTAGGAAGTCCAATTATCTTTCCAGAGCCCTGATCCTAAAACACACAATGAGTAGGGACAACACAGTTAAATGAAAATCTTGCATGAGTTTGTCTACAGAGATGAGATTCGTCGAGAGTTGTGGAACGTGAAGGACATCTTTAAGTATAAATGTTGGAGTAAGGTGAATGTCTCCCATTCTTGCAACTGTGGTTAATGAGCCATCTGCAGTTGCTATTTTCCTATTACTTGGATAAGGGTCATAAGAGTGAAAGAAATTAGGAGAGTTGGTCATGTGATCAGTTGCTCCAAAATCTAGAATCCAAGAATTTGAAAATGATATATCTGAGACCTTAAACCCAATGGAAATAGGAAACTTAATTAAATGGACCAATGAGTTGATACCTGAGGATGTATCCAAACAGTCAAGTATGGCGCGTAGCTTTTCTATCTCATTACTGTTGAAGTCCATGTCTGCGACTCATTCTCTCTTCACTAATGATTATTCTGGCAATGAAGGCCAGAAATTAATTGTCTCTAAACCCGAAGTGTATTTGGCAATGAAGGTTGCACAAAAAAAAAGATTGCAGCAATGTAGGTCGCAAAGATCAATAGCATACAACAATGAAGGCTGCACTAAATGGAGGATGGTATACAACAATGAAGGCTGCTAGCAATCTTGAGAAAAAAAATCAGCAATGAAGGTTGCTCACATCAAACAACTTACAACCATGAAGGCAATGTAAGCTGAAACAATTGAAGGACAAATGACAAACATACAATAAACTTTGATGCTTTGATACCATGTTATAATTTAAAACTAAAGAAAAAATGACCACAATGATTTGCGTGGTTTGGTTCTAGACCTACATCCACGGGAGAAAGGAAATGATTTCATTCATGCTTCTCTAGTTACAATAGCTCCATATCTAGAGTTACAGCGATAGTGACAATTATGGAAACTTCCAACAAAATCTCCAATCAAATAATCCATCAATCAATCAATTAATTATTTCCTTCTTTCTAGCATTAACAAACAACACAGCATTAGAGCAATCTCATTTAGAACATCTCATACTCACCATATATATTCCTAGCACTAAAATGCCATATCTTTCTCACTCGCCGACGTCTCCACATTGCTATCAAACAACCTGAATGTCGTTCCTCGAATGGAGGAAGTTGACATTTCCTAACTAACAATGCTTGGTTTCTCAAGCTTTCCAGAATGGAAGATTCTAGGGTGAGCCACTTTGAACACGTCAAATATAGACACTCACTTGTTGGTGTCCCTTAGATATACATCAATTTGCGAGCACACAAAAATAGAAACAGTAAGGACTCTTGACATCTACTAAGAAACTCTAGAAGCTAACAATTTTCTCTCGAAAAATATTGGCCCCTTAAAGAACACCAAGCCTTCTATGGAGTTTTTTTTCCAATTCTAAGGTAAATCTAATATAAGGAGCAAATTGCCTAGAATATACAATCAGTAAAATTATGTAATAATATCTGTAATTGTTGCAATACAAATTTAACAGTTGGAAATAGACTCCATAAAGAGCAATAGCAAGGGTGAAATGACAGAGCTATCGACAAGTTTTATTGTAAGCAAATAAATAAATAATTTTGAACATTGTCTCCTCACCAAGATCAACATTTGTAAAAGAGCCTTGAATGGATCAAACATCAGAAGCAGTCCCAATGTCACACACAAATCATGATAATAATACTCATGAAATCCCAACAGAAACTAAGAAAATGAATTAGAGAAATAGTTTTATAACTTTTAGAAATTTTTTACATGGCAAGAGTAATTGTTTGATAATTTTTGGAATATACATTTCATTACACTATTTTGGCAGTGTCCTGGTACGCTTTTGTAACGTCACAAGCACGCTTTCAGTTGAACTTGGAACAACCGTTACAAGTAGTTGAACATTAGACAGGAACTCTGTAGGATGGATCAACCAATTTCAAGATAAATAAGTTCCCTCTATTACCCCTTGAAATACTGCAAAACAGCATTTATACTGTCAGTAAAAGATGAAAATTTAATCAGGCAAGTTTCTCTTTTTCATCTCGTTCTTCTTTTTTCCTTTCTCCCTGCCGTTTAATAAGAGGAGGGCAACGGATAGCATTGAGCATACATCTACATGTTGATGTCTTCTTGAGATATTGTTTTAGTTCTCATCTTGCTATGAAGAGAATAACGCATTACCTCCAACAATTGTTGTTTCAGCCTTTCAGGTAAAAGATATTGGTTACCTGAAGGATCTCAGCAAGATATTGATTTTGTACTTAATAAGCTGAGGTAATTATAGACTTATTGCTCTCTAAGTCTACATTGCACATCAGATTAAGGGGGAAAGAAGACACATTACACATCAGATTAAGGAGAAAAGAAGAGAACCTTAGAAAGTTCTTGAAGTAACTTATACTAAAAGAGAAGGGACTTGGGTCTTCGTAACAAAAACTAACCCAAAAAGAGAAAAGGAAAGGTCAGTTAGTTATCACTCTCTTAACTCTACATTGCACAGTTAGGAATACATTGATCAGAACTTCTATAGCACTCACCAGTCACCACCACTTAGTCAGATGAAAACTTGACATTTCCTAGTGTTGATGCCATTGATTAGTGTCAGCACAAATGCATATTTAGTTAGCTAGAAGTTTCAAGGTTGGCATTTGATGAAATATCATACTGAGTCCAAAGGTGAAGATTCAGCAGTCTTGTCATGAGAAAAATTCATTTTATAGTATATACAAGTTTTTCTTGTTTGAAATAACATTCAACAGTTAAATAAAGGTGATTTGGTCATGTGACTCGTACTCAAACCTTATTAACTAAAACATGAATTTTAATAAAATCTCAATTCACAGTTTTTTACGAGAGCATCTTAGTGGAAAAAAAGTGATATCACAACTTTTTTCTTCATCAGTATGGCGAAGTGAATATTTAACGCATAACATTAACAAATTCAGTATCGTAAGGATTTCAGGCACAAAATCTTACCGCAACTCATCATCCACGTATGTAATTTCAAGTTGGCCACGACCACTTCCACCTCCCTTAATTGGTATCTGCACATCAATGATCAACATTTAATTAGAAATAACATAAGAAAGAATGAAATCATTTCATATGAATAATTTCTAAACTACTCAAAATGCCATTTTAGTTCTCAAAATTACTGAAATCATTTCCAAAATGAAGTTTCAACTTCTACCTGATAGGTTGCAGTATCCATATATCCTCATCTATTACCATTTTCAGTTTTCCACTGGGAAACAAATATGCTAATATTCTTTGTAAGAGTTTATCAATCAGGACTCTTTAACTTAAACAAACAAAAATCAATTACATCGGGATCACATTACAATTATAATCAATTTACATGTCATGAGCTCAAGATCAATGGGGCTTCACTTGACAACCATGGGACTACTCCCACCAACAGTTTGACAAAACATTAAGTTATTAGCCTTAGAATATGTCCTTCAAATAAGACTAGTCCGTGAAAGTCTTGTCTAGAAGACACTTCGTGATTGCTTCTCCATAGATCAATTTATTCACAAGTAATAGCTTGTGATTAGAAACTACTCCATTATTTAGGTACAGATTGGAAATGGGAAACCTACTATAAGCGAAATGAAAAAATCTCCTAACTAATGGCCCCTAAAAATTAGAAATTACGAGATAGAAATTTTTGAATAAACTACTGTGTTGAACTAAGGAAACTTCCAAGAAAGATCATATTTCATTAGTGAACATTCACCCAAATAGACAACACTTAGCAACACAACTAAAACTCAGCCTTAAAGACTTGGGAGAGTAAGACTTAAACCCACAAACTCTTGATTGTTACATTTTAGGTGGTGCTCCTACCACCAAGACATTTTCTTGGTGTGTCCTTTACGTTCTTAAGGCCTCAAAAGTGCAGCATGCACACCCATTGGCAAACTTTATATAACTTAAGGAGAGTAGATGAGTTGAGAAGCTATGGCATTTCTCGTTTGGCATCTTTTGAAAGCCTGCAAACAAGTAATCCCACGCCAAGCAAAAATAATCTAAGCAGGAAAACAACACCAATAGGAGTGCACCGCTAACCTGGTATCTCAATCCCTAGATGTGAAGCACTGCTTATACTTTCAAATTTCATAGGTGGATTTGGGAGTGTTAGACGGCCCGGAGAGTGGGGATAGAGAGTCAAGTATATAATAATAGCTGTTCAACTTGAGTGGGGATCAAAATATGCTATCTTAAAAATGAAGAAACCGGGGGTTGTGAGAGATGACCAACTATAATAAAGGGTTGAATTATAAAGGAGTTACTTTATTGCATTGAACATTGAGAATCTCTTTTTGAGTTGACAAATGCAGTTGCAGATCACTAAGAAAACATTCAAAAACAGTGACATGACCTTTGGACGATTGCCAAGTTACTCCTCCTGAAGAGATAACTGCAACTCAGTACTTGACAGGCACTAGTCATGAGTTGTGAGTTCAAACGAGACACGGACCATGGAATAAGGATCAATGAACAAATCAAGCATGAGCTAAAGACCCTGGAAAAACTGTCCTAAAGGAATGGTTAGCCTAAAAGAAAATTGTGTCTAACTCTAATTCCTTCAGCCAAAAGTTGGGCAGCTACAACCTCATTAATGAATTTTTCTAGTTCATAGCCCTTGGGAAGAAATAAAAATTCAACATAATAAACTGAACTTTAAGCAATATTTTTTGAATTCTTAATGACTAAATCATAGAAATATGGAAATGATAAGTCCCAAGAATTCCACGATATTTTTCAAACTTCATTAAATATTACTGGACTTCCTACATTTTATTATGGTATGATTTTAATGAAAATTGAATTACAAAAAAAGAAAATAGATATGTTTTAGAAACTCAAAGCACCATTCAATTTTAAAAACTCATATGCTACTGCCCACTGTTTTCCTTACTACACCCTTCCAAAAACAAAGGACTTCACAAAAGGAAAAAAGAAAAAATTGGTTTGTGAATATTTATAACATTAGACTTAAATCATAAGTAATAGAGTAAAAGTTTTCCAAACTTCTTTAAGTAATTAAGTTATTGAGTTTTTTTAAGATATCTACCAAAGAACTGCACTTATGTGGATAATTCTAAATTTATAGTTAACAGATACAGGCAAAGATGAACTTTTAATTGTTGGTCCTTGATGAGCTTGAAGGGACCCTAACTTTTCCTTCTTCGACCACTCAACAACGCGGTCCAACAACCTCTTCTCTTGCTTAGTAACAAAATATAACATGAAAAACACGTGAAAAGCATCACAAAATGAAATGGAATATCAGCCTAGAGCTAAAGAGTTGACGCTGAAAAGAAAAGATACTCATGAAAGGATGCAATAAAAAGAATGGGAGAAAGAATTTCAGCAAAGCAAAGGAAGAATTCCAAACCTAAAACTAAAAGAATTCGTAGTAAATGGATGACTGGGAATATTATCATGGAACACTAACATGAAAATTCAAAGCAATGGTCTCATAAAAGTCTAGGAATTTTTTGATCCTGCACTTACAAATGATGATCATTGTTGACTCCTGCAGCTTAAGACAAAATATTGGGAAGAAGAAGAATTACCTACCAAACCACCAATTTTGAAGGTGTCAAATTTAACGGCTACCATTTTTGGATTGAGTGGTACTAAGTTGGCTGTCGCCTGCATTAAACATCAGGTATAATTAAGGAGCAAATACAAGGGACATATTTCCATAGACTATAATTAGAATAAACTTACAAAATATAACATATCTGGCATGGCGCTTTCACAAGAAAAAAAAATCAAAGGCATGCATAAGCTTTTCTAGATAGAATTGGCATGATATAATTTATTTCTTAAAAAATGAAAAGCTTGGATCTTGAAGTGGCACCAATTAAGAAGTAGAAGAGCATTTTCACCTTACCAAAGAAGACATTATCTTGTACAATACCATGGAAAACAAATGCAAGGATCGAGCAAATCTATTACTTTTAGCACCTTAAGAGCTCAACAATTAGGGGTGTACATGGATCTTGTAAACCACATTCTATCCAATTCAATCGAATTATTGCAAATCGGATCGAACTCTATAACTAGTTGGAATGGATTGAATTGCAAAACTGTCGATCCACACGAATAGGATCGAATTATGGATTTTATATGCAAAATATGTGGATCCAATCTGGTTCGATCCGTCATTATTAAATACATGCACTTTATTCTTTAGATATTTCTAATTTTTAGATTTCGAGATTCATATCAATGGTTTAGTCATATAATTTTTGTATAAAGTCGAATCGTCTAATTTGCGGTATAACCATGCGCTTTGTTTTATGTTGTTTAATCAGGATTTTATCATGACAGATTTGAATGTCGTGTCTATTTGAGATTATAGATTGTTCTTAACCAAAATGCATGTTCTTATGCGAGAACTATATGATGATAATCCGTGAACTTGATTCGATCCAATCCACATTTTATTAATTGGATCGAACTGGTTTAACAAATTAAATAAATTGGATCGAATTGAAAATTTTCAATCCACAATAATTCGATCGAGTAACAACTATACCCTAAATGGGTCTGATCCAATCCGTGTACACCACTACTCAACATCTACATGATTAAATCAAATAGAATTTGAGGCTCTACAAATTGACTAAAACCAATGATGTAGATCAAGAATTTCGAAACAATTAAAATATTAATATGTTCCTTCAGACAATCTTTCAAGGGTGAATGACAGAAATTAATGACCTAATGATTGACAAAGATTAATGACCTAATGATTTCCAAGAAGACTTCTTGGATCACTTAGGATATAAGCTAGTCAAATACGTTTTAATAATAGTCATATCTCCCTAGAGCATAACAATAGCAAAAATAGGAATTTGTAACAGGCAATGTCTTTTCCATTTATGTAGAATTAAATGGCACTCTCAACGGCTTTCGTTGCTTCACATGGAATAAAAAGTCCATAGAATTCTTGTTTCTCAAAATATTTTGATATTATTAATTAAAAATAATTGGGATACAAAAAAAATTAAATAATGATTCCTATTGAAACTCGTACCAATTAAACAATCATTTGCATAAGAATTGATGCCTTTTTACATTTAGTAGAATACTCCAAGAAAGTACAAATATTTGACATTGCACCCAACTCCATGCAAAATGGTTGTAAAAAAAAGGAGTTGTAAAAATAAAGACTCAAATATGACGCTAAAAACGATAAAGAAATGTAAGAGAACTTTCTATCAAATAACCTATACATCTTCACTTTATGTGAAAAAAATGTTAAATAACTAATTCGTAAGATGAGAGATATAAAACAATTCATTATACAGTTCATATAGACTTCAACTTGAGAGTCAACGTTTCTACTAAATACAAAGGGACTTTAGAGGGTCCACTTTAAAATTACAAACTTATAAGCATTAGTCTTTCCTCTCAACTAGTTGAACTAGGATTATTCTTTAATGGCAAAACCCATCTTTCGATCCCTGAACTTTCAACTATTTATGCTTTTGGTCTCAGAACTTTCATTACTGTACATTTAGTCCCTCAACTTTCTAACAAGTGCACATTTGGTCCTTCTATTAGTTGAGTCGTCAAGCTAGCTGACATGGCTAATTGAGCTGACCGCATGTCCAGTTCTTCTCTAAACCGGTGGTACATATGTGAACCGAATCAGATTTCTAACCCAACAAAAAAAACAAAATCGAAACAAACCCAAATTGCACGAAACCCCCAAATCGAACAGATTTTCTCGAAGTTTCACAACCCCCTTTCGTTCAAACACCCTATCACCTGAAACCCTCCTCTCTCCTCTCAGATTCAACTCTCACTTGCGGTCAAATCTCTCTCCCTCTCACTCACAGTCATCTCTCCCTCTCACAGATGCTCAAACTCTCTCGTGGACGTGTCCGACTCTTTCTTTCTCGTGGTAGCTCTGCTCTGGTTCTCTTCTCTTAGGTTTTACTCTATCTTAGATTGTTATAACAAACCTTTGTTATGGATCGACAGCTTGATTTGTTAGGGTTCACAATGTTGGATTCGTTACTAATTTGATCATTGTCTTGGTTTTCAGAATCAATGTTTCAGTGATTATTTTGGTTTCAATCTCTATGTGGATGTATGAGTGAGACTGTGAGAACCAACACAAGAGCGACTCTCTTTGGTTTGCAATAAATGTGTGGTCCCCAATTTTGAGTACATGTTTTAGGGTTTTTAATAAATGTGTTGGTGTGCTTTCAATGACAACTGTAGCTATAGTAATTCCCATGTGACTGTTGTGCCAATATTTTTGCTTGTTCATGTAGATATGACATTGTCTTTTATGAATACGATAATGAATGTATTCCTTTGTTATGGTTTCTATGCGAATTGAACTGTAAGTGGTCCCATAAGTTGAATTCCCCATGTTAAAGCTTGTTCCCTATATTTTAAAAATAGGAGTTTGTTGTTTCGTGGGTCCATTTGTTGTTCCCATTGTTCTCCAATGTTGACAAATGTTGACATGTAGTTTGGGATAATCAAAGAATGACTTTTGTTTGTCTTAGTTTCTCTAATTACTACCATCTTGTAACTTTCATTGATAAGAGTGATGACAACTCTTATAGTATTTGCTATGTTTGGCAGAGCATAGATTTTTTTTATCAAGAATCATGGATTACTATAAAGTTGTATGAAATGCTGCTACACACTATGCTATTGCTTTTCTATTTCAATTTGCTTTTAATGACTGATTGTGGTTATTGCTTTCTTGGTGATTGCAAACGGGTTTAAGGAATGGCTGAGAGGTTGATGTTTGTCATATCTTATGGGCTTGAGTTTAGGGGTGATCGATATATTAAGGGGAAGAGGAAAGTCACTAGTTCCCATGTTGATGTTGACATTTTGTCTTTTATTCAAATGTCATGTCTTGTGTGGAACACTTGGGCTACACTACTATTAGTGCCTTATTCTATCTGGATTGTGATAAGAAAAACTTTGTTAAGGTGAAAGATGATGTTGGGATTTTGAACATTTGTGAGGGGAAGAAGAATGGGGAGTTGCTTGAATTCTCATTGAGCATGTGGAGGACACAGTTGTTGTTAGTAGTGGGGAGCAAAATCAACCTTTTGTTAGTGTTATAGGTGATAAAGCAGGGTTGAACGAAATAAAGGAAAGAACATCCTTACAATACAAGAGGACCCATGTGAGGACAAGAATGTTAATGAAAGAAATGATTATATGCTTGAGGATAATGAACTTCAGAATACTACTGTTCATGATAGACTTTTTGACGTGCTCATGTTGATAGGTAACGATGAAGAAAAGTTGCATGCAGCTTGAAAAAAAGTTGGAGAGTCGGAAAGGAAGAAAAGTGAGTACGGCAAGAAGAACGAATGATAATGGTCAAGATAGGCAAGGAGTACTAGAGGAAGAGAAGAGTTACAGGGTGAAAGGGAAGAATTTCAGGCTGAAGAGAGAGAGTTGTAAGTTTATGGGAGAGAACTACTAGGGGACGAGGGGGAGTAAGACATTGATGGAGTGAAAGGGCTAAGGGAGATGATGTTGGTGAAGAAACGTCGAGTGATAATTTGGTTGGAGAACCGGTAAGTGATGATCAAGTTGTAGAAGCGATAAGTAATTATCCGATTGGAGAATATAGTGATGGTAATAAGAATGAGTACTTTGAAAGTGAGGATGTGAGGTCATATTGTAGTGAGGTTGATTCTAAGGATGAGAATGAGTTGTAAGAAGGAAGAACTCTAGGGTGCGGTTCGACACTACAACCGATATTCCAATTTTCTGCTTAGGGATGATTTTCACCTCTATGGGTGAGCTACGACGAACTATGAAGAAGTATGCCATAAATTGGTGAAGCATGATAACTTTTAGTCTTTATAGAAAGCAACAAATGTCAACATTGGAGAACAATGGGAACAACAAATGGACCCACAAAGCAACAAACTCATATTATGAAAATATAGGGAACAAGCTTTAATATGGGGAATTCAACTTATATACATGTGTAATTGAAAGTAAGTGAAGTTGCAAACCAAAGAGAGTCACTCTTGTGTTGGCTCTCGAAGTCTCACTCGAACCAGAGCAAAGCCACCACGAGAAAGAGAGAGTCGGACATGTCCACGAGAGAGATGATTGCAAGTGAGAGACAAACCAAAGAGGAGAGAGGAGGGTTTCGTGTGATAGGGTGTTCGAACGAATGAGGGTTGTGAGACTTTGAGAAAACCGATTCAAAAGTTGTGTAATATTGTGCGATGAGGGGGGTTTCGTCTTACTAGAATTTGTTCCGATTTTGTTTACTTCTTTTTTTTTCGTTTGGTTAGAAAACCGGCTCGGGTCATATGAATTGTTGGTTTATAGAAGGACTGGAAACGTGGCCGATTCAGTAAGCCACGTCGGCTAGTTTGACAACCCAAATAACAGAATGACCAAATGTGCACTAGTGGGAATGTTAAGGGACTAAATGTGCACTAATGAAAGTTCATGGACCAAAAACATAAAAGTTGAAAGTTTAGGGACCAATAGATGGGTTTTGCCTTCTTTAATTTCCAACAGTCCCCCTCAAGTCCCACTAACACTTCACTTCAATCATCAACTTGGAGGTCTCATTTTTACTTTATTAGACCAGGCTTTTTGAGTCTCAAAGGCATATTTTTTTTCTATTAGGTTTGTATTCATTGATCCTCAAAGGCCATAGGTCTTTAATATATTATGGGTCTTCCACACCGAGTCTTCTTCTCTTTTTTAGCATCAAATTCATGCCATAGGATTTCAACTTGGGTCTAGCTTTATCACTTGTTTTGCTAGTCTTTTTAATTTTTTTTCTAAGCCTCCTTATATTTGTTGGATTTTAAATACTTGTGACCTTGAATATTTCATGGATTGTTAATTCATTGTGGGATCTAACAAGAAGTTAAGTTTTTATGAGTGAAGGCCTAGTCCAAGTCTTAAAAGGGGTGGAAAGACTAGTTGTAATCTTTGGGCTTTAGCTTAATAGTGAGTGTTTCTAGAAATTACCAAGGCAATATAGTGGGTCTACTCCAAAGTCCAAATTTAGCATTTCTCTTTCTCCTAAACTAGTCAATGCCAGATAAATCTTTTATATCAACTTGATATCATGTCTCACTTATTTTCCTATTTATTTTGCACCATGTAAGTATACTTTACCCCTCTACTTGGTACTAGAATAAACTTGAAACAAGGAGGCAAAGCAATTATGGCAAAACTTGGGTTTTTTTGGGGTATTAACCATTTAATAAATTATTACCTTATCGAAAGAAGATAAAGCATTGTTCACAAAGCATCTACCAATTGATGAGTCTGTTGCCTACAAACAATAGATGGTAGTATATTTGGGCCAATGTGTATAAATGCACAAAATAAAATGAAGATAAATGTGAAACGTGCACAAGTTTTTTATTGGCGTTCCGCCCTTACATTGCTCAAGAATGGGAAAAAATGATGGACAATTCAAAAAAGGATCTTATAGAGTCACAACTGATTTCCAAAATTTATTTCATTGACTTTCTTGAATTCTCATTCCTATTTCAGTTCATTTCCAAGATCAAGGTATCAACCTAGTTCAAAAAAAATTGATTGTACGACATTTGCTAGAAAATTAATGCTTTTTCAAGATAATATTGGTGAAGCCATTGGATGCAGCACTACTTTCGCCAAACAAAAACTAGAAATAAACATGAGAAACAATAAACAAGAAATAGTCAATAACTCAGACAAAAAAGAAAAAAAAATCAGAATTTAAATGGAAGGCGCACCTGGTTGAAGAATGGCCAAGTTTCCATATTTTGGGCCCTCAGTGTATCCACGTTAATTGCTTGGTATATTTTTCCATTTGGTCTAAGAAACTTGGGCCTCTGTCACAAACTAAAACATTATGGACCAGCATTGTTAAAAGCAAATCTGCATCTCAATCACATTCTTCATAAGAAATTACAATGGAAGCAAGTTTCTCAAATGTAACACGCTGGCACCTCAATAGAAATTTTAGATATAAACTAACAATTAAAGCAAAATGATGTTGGCAACATGTATTAGGGTCTTCAAGGCAACATAGACTCTTTCTAGGACTTGCATCACTCAAGAGCAAGTATCAAATATTTGACTTCGTCTCAAACATCAACATAAAATTCAGAATTCATTTGAAGAAGTCTAATATTTGATGCAAGGAGTTTCTGTAAAATCTCAACACTATAGAAAAGTATAGATAACTAAATTTAAGTGATACTAGGATCCAAATTTTGTAAAGGCCTATGAAAGAAACAAGTTTTATCATATTTCATCTTTATTTTACTTTTTGCACTTGATCTTAAATTCTTTTAAGTTCAACTTTAATTATTTAGATTCTTCTAGGATATGTTATTTCCTTCTTGTACCTTAGCCACCCATGTTAGCGGTATGAAGTTGTGGCATGCACAATATAGCCCAGGTCTCCACCTGCTAGACAGGTAATCTAAGACTATCGAAGTTCACACCATTAAAGGTTCAACATTCATGCAAAGGCATCGGTACATCTTTAGGAGCATCAAGAGGAGATTTGATACAATCATGATTACACTGTGTGCACTTGCCAATATTGATACCTTCATAATATTTCTTGAATTTTCTCTTATTACACCTAATATAAGGCTTTTTGGTTCAAATATAATAGTCGCCATCCTTTTAGACATTATTTCTTTCTCATTTGGCAATAAGTAAGAACTCCATTCTCACATTTGACATTATTTTTTAGTTTTGAATTATTTGATGTGCTTCTATTCAATAAGAGTATCTTATACATACTTTGTTGTTAGTTGTAACATTTTTTCTCACATAACACTAAAACTTACAAAGCAAGTCATATTTTCACTAATTTGGTATGATAATTCGTAAAATTTTGTTTGCATAAAATTCTTACTTCAGGAAAAAAAAAAACTACATAATTCGATAAAGTTCAAAGAAGTTGGGGGAATTTTAATACCATGCAATCAAGAATACAATGAAAATAGCTTTTAGAACTATAGAAAACTACCTGGCTTTGCAAAAATGAAATAAGAATATGAAGCTGCAATAGAAACTTCGTTGAAGTAGAAACCTTCTATTTTTTTGCCAGTTGCAACTTCCTTCATAGTTGCAACTTCCTTTGTTGTAACTTCCTTCAAAGTAGAAACCTTCTATTTTTTATGTCAGTTGCAACTTCCTTTGTTGTAACTTCCCTTCAAAGTAGAAACCTTTTATTTGTGAAGTCAATTGCAACTTCCTTCATTGTTGCAACTGCCCCAGTTGTAACTCTGACTCTTACAGCTTCACATCCCTTCAATTGCGGTTGTGCAAATATTGACAAGTGAATATGATGTTGAAAATGTGTGGACCGAAAGTTAGTCCCACATTGATTAAATATAACTTCATAAAGAAGTACATAATTGATTAACTCCTCCCAACTAGCACCAAGGCCTTTGGAGATAAAACCCCACACCTAAAGTTTAAAGGCGGTTAAGTTGGGGACAGTATCGATACTAGCCGAGGAGATCTACGGGCTCGCGCACGCATGTGCAGCGCGGCCGTGAAAATTTAACATGGTATCAAAGCTCATGGTTCAAATGGAACCTGGGAGAAAAAAAGCCCCGTGGATCATGTGACTTTCGGTCTATGGGGGAGGGTTGAAGATGTGTGGACCGAAATTTAGTCCCACATCGATTAAATATAACTTCATAAAGAAGTATATAACTGATTAACTCCTCCTAACTAGCACCGAGGCTTTTTAAGATAAAACCCCACATTTAAAGTTTAAAGGTGGTTAAGTTGGAGACAGTATCGATGCTAGAGGAGGAGATTCACGGGTTCGCGCACGCGTGTGTGGTGTGGTGTGGTGCGGCCGTGAGAATTTAATTGATGGTTGGCTTAATTAGCCCATTGTCCAAGGCCTTGTAGACATCCAAGAAAAATGGTTGATTGATGTACTACGGTCAAGTCCAAGTTGGACTTGAGGGAGAGTGTTGGAGATGTTGGGATAGTCCTACATCGACTACTTAAGAAGAAAAATAAGGCTTATAAGTGTGGAGTGGACACTCCATCTTGTCTTGGCATTTTTGGAGTGAACCCTGCTATCACACTTGTAGCCCATACATAAAAACTAGTCACCACACTCTCCTCACCTTGGATTAGGCCTCATATGATAAAAAGTTGAACTACAAACTGAAGCTCCAAGGGGAAAAAACTGGACGAAAGGGCCATTTATCTATTGCAACTAAGGTCTTTGAAGTTGCTCTCTCATTGTACATGTTTGAGCTTCGTAAAGCAGGGGGAGACACGTTGAAGTTCCATAAGGTCTACAAGACCATGGTTGTTGGGCTGAAGGACATTGTCTGGAAACCAGAAGAGAAGGCAAATGAGATGAATGCAAGTACCTCTAATGCCGGCAACAAACCTTAATATTTACTTCCTTATATAGAGAACATACATACAAATATATACATAAATTAATGTGGTTTGGGTGTATCTAATCTTGCAGAGTACATAAAACTGCCATAACTTGCAATATTGTAATAACGATAATGTGTGCGTTTCTACATTGGTTGGCTTGTGTAGTAAATCTAGTGATTTAACTGTGGAATCATTTCAAAAAAAAAAAGTTTTGGAGATGTTGGGATAGTCCCCCATCAACTACTTAAAAAGAGAAATAAGGCTTGTAAGTGTGGAGTGGACACTCCATCTTGCCTTGCATTTTGGAATGAACCCCACTATCACTCTTGTAGCCCATACATAAAAACTATTCACCACACTCTCCTCACCTTGGATTGGGTCTTGTATGATAAAAAATTGAACTTAGTATCAGAGCCGATGGTGTTGAAGAGATGTGGACCAAAAGTTAGTTTCACATCGATTAAATATAACTTCATAAGGAAGTATATAAGTGATTAACTCCTCCCAACCAGCACCGAGGCATTTTGAGATAAAACCCCACATCTAAAGTTGAAAGGTGGTTAAGTTGGGGACGATATAGATACTAGCAAAGGAGATCCACGGGCTCACGCACGTGTGTGCGACGCGACCATGAGAATCTAACATGGTATCAGAGTCGATGGTTCGGCGTGGACCTGTGAAAGAAAAAAAAAAGTCCCCTGGATCATGTGACTTTCGATCCATGGGGAAGTGTTGAAGATGTGTGGACCGAAAGTTAGTCCCACATCGATTAAATATAACTTCATAAATAAGTATATAAGTGATTAACTCCTCCCAACCGATACCGAGGCATTTTGAGATAAAACCTCACACCTAAAATTGAAAGGTGGTTAAGTAGGAGACAATATCGGTGCTAGCGGGGGAGATCCACGGGCTCGCGCAAGCATGTGCAACGCGACCATGAGAATTTAACATATGACACCAACACTAGGATCCAAGTTTTGTCAAGGTCTACGAAAGAAACAAGTTTTTATAATATTTCATTTTTGTTTTACTTTTTACGCTTGATCTTAAGTTCTTTTAAGTTCTACTTTAATGTTTTTGGTATTTTTAGGATATGTTTATTCCTTCTTGCCCTTACCTTAGCCACCCGTGTTAGCAGTATGAAGTTGTGGCACGCACAATATAGCCCATGTCTCCACCACCAGACAAGCAATCTAGGACTATCAAAGTTCACACCCCTAAAGGTTCAACATTCACGCAAGGGCATCGGTACATCTTCAGGAGCATTAGGAATTATACCATCATGATCACAGTGTTTGCACTTGCCAATATTGATACCATCGTAATATTTTGTCTTTTCTCTTATTACACCTAATATAAAGTTTTTTGGTACAAATTTAATAGTCAACATCCGTTTAGACATCATTTCTTTCTTTTGGGGGCAACAAGTAAGAACTCATTTATCACACTTGACATTATTTTTTAATTTTGAATTATTTAATGTGTTTTATTCAATAAGAGTATCTTATAAATACTTTGGCATTAGTTGTAACATTTTTTCTCACAACCACTAAAATTTACAAATCAAGTCATACTTTCACTAATTTGGTATGATAAATTGTAAAATCTCACTTGCATGAAATTCTCACTTCGGAGGAAAACTAAATAATTCGGTAAACTTCAAAGAAGTTCAGGGAATTTTAGTACCATTTAAGCAAGAATGCAATTGAAATATCTTTTAGAACTATAGAAAATTACATGGCTTTGCAAAATCGATCTCGAAGTTGTGTAGAGAAGCTCCCATTTTCCATTCAACGAATTCGACTTCAATGGCTCCTTTATTGCATTGATTGCTTCCAGTTTGCAGGCAATCTAAAAATAATCCAAAAAATCAAAACTAAACTAATAAGAGCAACAGAATCCCATTATGGACAAAAGGAACATGCTAATGTTAGAATGTAAGGGTTCCGACGCGCAAATTTTTCAGTTGTATAAGGTATGCAAAGACTAAAATTGGATAAGGTTGCTTGTTAATGCTCGGTTACATATCATAAGATCAATGGTAGCAACTTTGTTCAATTGACAAAATTCATCTCCACGTCATTTTGATTTTGAACATGACATTCACCAAAAAAGGTGACTTTTAAGGATGTTAAGAACTCCATGAAATGTTTTACACAACAATTTGAATCCTAACTTCCAAATTTAGATGAAACAAGAAAAAATTAACATTAATTGCCAGGGAAGAATGAACAAAGTTTGGTCACCTGTTCAACACGCTCTTGATCTTGGGGAGTGGCCTCGGCGCCTCGATCGAGCGGGGCGATGGCTTCGAGGAGCTCGGTTTTAAGCGCTTCGGGGTCATCTTTCTTGGCCCTGCTGAGAAAGGCAGGAAAGAAGGAAACCCTAGTTCGCCATTTGTGAAGCGGCGGTGAAAAGGAGTGGATGGGTTTTGAATAAGCAGAAGAGAGAAGAGGAGTGAAGGGTTGGATGGAGAGATAGAAGAAGGAAGGGACAGAGCTGTGGAGGAGATTGTGGTAACACTGGCCATTAAATTGTTGGCTCTTCTTTGGCTACTGAATGAATCCTCAACTGATCAAGTGTGTTTATTATGTGTGGCTATGTTTGATGGACAACGTTAAAATCTACACCACCAATGGAGCAGCCTAGACATATATAAGACACAGCGGTACCAACAGGACCGAAATTAGGGTCGTCAAGACAGGGTCAGAGGGACCGGCTCAGGGTCAGAGATTTGGGGACAGACAAGCAGGGAGGGAGGTCAGGGTCAGCGACTCACACACGTTTGGTCCAGCAACACATTTTTTTTTTTTTTTTTTTTTTTTTTACTTTTATGTATAATGTAAAACCGAAGTTTAATAACTTCTAACATAAATTCTCGGGTAATTTTGGTGGTTATTCTAAAGTCCATGATTGATATTAAACCCAATATTTGAGCTTCAAACTATTAACAGGTAGTTTGGGGACTCGGAAAAGGGTTAGAATCGCGAGAGCGCGACGTATCAAGTAAGTTAGTAAGTCAGCAAAGAAAATGACATGTGATTTAATTTCCTTTATTGTTGTGATATTTGAAATGTTTCTATGGTTGACATTCCATTATATTCCTTGGTTGTGTGTGTCTTGGCGTAAGTGTGTGTCTCAAAGGTACTTGTGGCCTGCACTAGTTGAGATAAAGCACGAGCACTTCTGCAGAAGTGTATGACCACCCCTAGTGATTGTTTGATACGAATTATTGTGGATATTGTTGTGAATATTGTTGTGGATTTAGAACACTTACGACCTCTTTTGATTCTTGGAACACGCAAACTTGATTGCTATCTGTTAGTCTGATTATCATGCATTCTGTGTCATTTCCTATCTTTCAATTTTTCGCATGCCTTCTTGAAAAATCTTGAATTACTGTTATATTTTTCTGGTATTACTTTCAATTTCTTTCAGTTGCTCACCATCTAGTTTATGACAGTGGTTGCAGATAGGACAAGTAATGACAAGGGAAAGGGACCGACGATAGGTGACTTCCTCTGGGTGCTCTTCGGGGACGATTTCTTTCCTTGCTGCGTAGTATGTAATTGTTTTTATTTACATACGTTGTTTTGAAACATTATGGATAGAATTAGGTTGTGAGACTTGGATATCATGTATATGTCCCATCATACTGTGGTCACCAGGCTTTACATGTTTATCTTGTATTTTAGGTTCCACATTATTACTCAAATTCCAGATTTCCCTTGAGTTATTGATTGATTATAGTTGAATTCCACTACGTATTGATTTAATAGGCTTTACAATCTAATAACTCATTTTAAACTGAAATTGAATATATGGAGGCTGACTAGGCGCGTATAGACTCGTTGAGTATCGATTCGGGAGCTTATACGGGTCTAGGTCGGCGTTCCCAATTGCACGGAAATTGGGGCCGTTACACATGCACATTGTTGTGTGAGTCGTCTATATGTGCCTCAATTTAGTGTGGAACACACCAATGTATGTTTTAGTGTGGTTTGGGTTGATGTATGTGTGGTATTTTCAAGTTAGTAGGTGAGGGGACGATTGAGGGTGGAGTTACATGAATTACTCCTTTTCAAATGACTTAATTGTACACTTAATATTTTGTTCAAATGACTCATTTTGAAAAGGAGTAATTCATGTAATCAAATTGCCACGTCATACTCACCTCCCTCAATTACGCCTTTTCAAAACCCACAATACATTACCTTTGTAATTTTAAAGAAATCATCCCTATTTTATGAATTTAAAAAAAAAAACATTACTTTTTTAATAAGTTGAGGAGACGTGACAGTTGAACTTGGAACAACCATTACAAGTAGTTGAACATTAGAAGGAACTTTGTAGGATGGTTCAACCAATTTAAAGATAACTCTGTTACCCCTTGAAATTCTGCAATACAATATTTATACTACCAGTAAGAGATGACAACTTAATCAGACAAGTTTCTCTTTTTCATCTCGTTCTTCTTTTTTCCTTTCTCCCTAACGTTTAATAAGAGGAGGGCAACAAATAGCATTGACCTTACATCTACATGTTGATCTCTTCTTGAGATATTGTTTTAGTTCTCATCTTGCTATATACAACAAAACGCACAACCTCCAACAATTGTTGTTTAAGCCTTTCAGGAAAATAAATTGGTGACTTGAAGGATCTCAGCAAGCTCTTGATTATGAATACTAAGGGGATAAGAGAACCTAAAGACTTTCTTGATTAAGGGGGAAAGAACACATTGCACATCAGATTAAGGAGGAAAGAAGAGAACCTTAGAAAGTTCTTGAAGTAAACTTATACTAAAAGGGAAGGGGCTTGGGTCTTCGTAACAAAAATTAAGCCAAAAAGAGAAGGGACTTGGGTCTTCGTAACCTTAGCAAATACCAATACATTGATCAAAACTTCTATAGCACTCACCAGTCACCAGTCACTACCACTTGGATGAAAACTTGTTATTGCTTAGTGTTGATGCAATTGATCAGTATCAGCACAAATGCATATTTAGTAAGCTAGATGTTTCAAGATTGTTATTTGATGAAATATCATACTGAATCCAAACCATCATTTTATTCTTTTTTTTAAAAAAAGTTCGCCAACTCATCATGTAAAACTAAATCAAGTATTTTCTCCCTCAGTTAAGCCTGGACACTGAAGATTCATCAATCTTGTCATGATAAAAATTAATTTTATAGTATATACAACATTTTTCTTGTTTGAAGTATATTCAACAGTTAAAAAAAAGGTGATTTGGTCATGTGACTCATACTCAAACCTTATTAACTTATAAACATGAATTTAAAAAAAATCCCAATTTCAGTTGTTTATGAGTGCATCTTAGTGGAAAATAAGTGATCACAACTTGTTTTCTTCATCAATATGGCGAAGTGAATATTTAATACATAACATTAACAAATTTAATATCATAACGTTTCAGGCACAAAATCTTACTGCAACTCATCATCCAAGTATGTAATTTCAAGTTGGCCATGACCACTTCCACCTCCCTTAATTGGTAATCTATAAATCAATGATCAACATTATATTAGAAATAACATAAGAAAGAATGAAATATTTTACGTGAATAATTTTTTAACAACTCAAATGCAATTTTAGTTCCCAAAATATCTTAAATAATTTTCAAAATGAAGTTTCAATTTCTACCTAATAAGTTGCAGTATCCATATATCCTCATCCATTACCATTTTCAGTTTTCCAATGGGAAAAAATATGCTATGGCCATCGTAAAAGTTAATCAACCAGGACTAAGTCTAAACCCTAAAACCTAAACCCTAAACAACAAAAATGATCAATTACATCGGGGCCAAATTACAATTATAATCAAGATCAATAGGTCTTCACTCGACAACCATGGCCAATTTCTTAAAATTAGACAAGTCCGTGACTAAGTCTTGTGTAGATGACACTTGATGATTGCTTCTCCATAGACCAATTTCTTCACAAATAAAAACTTGTTTATTGATTCCATAATAACTTCCTACAACGAAAAATAGAAACAGTTGCTATTAGAAACTACTTCCTCCAATCATAATTATATGACGTTTTATTTCAATTAATATAAGACGTTTTACAATTTCAAAGCAACTTTTACCAATCCTACCCTTAAGCATTTAATACTAATTTGATCTCAATAGCTTAATTAAAGCATTTTTCTTTTTTCTATCAGGGGTAATATAATAATCTCAACATGTAATTAAAGCCTTCCTTAAAAAATACGTTTTGCCCAAAACGCCATATAATTATGATCAGAGAGAGTATTATTTAGGTAGCAATTGAAAATCGGAAACCTACTATAAATGAAATGAAGTAATTTTCTAACTAAAAATTAGACACTATGGGAGATAGAAACTTTTTTGAATAAACGACTGTGTTGAAGCAAGGAAAGGAAACTTTCAAGAAAGATTGTATCACATCAAGGGAGTGTTGAAGATGTTTGACAGATTATGAAGATTCTACTCCTAGAATTGGGGAACCAAATTAGTTGTTCCTGATTTGTAGGTAGATAATTGGGCATTAGTTTCCATTATTAGTTAGTTAATAGGAACATATAAACCCTAAACCCTGCCCAAAACCATGGAAAAGCTGAGCACAAAGGCGAAGATGGAGAAGCTGAAAGAATCGGTGGTGCGGCTGTGCAGGTCTCGCTGTTGTCCTCTGACGCCGTCCGAAGTGGAAGAGCGCCTTCGGTCCCTCTTCGCTTCACGCCATCTTCCCCTCCGAACCCCAGACCACCCTCCCTACTCAGAGGTTCCGTTCCGTTGCTTGGAACAAAAATGTCACTAATTCGATTCCGCATATGCATGTTTGTTGACTGATTTTGTTGTTTTGTTTTTGTTTTTGTTGAACGATGTAGATGATCAGCGCGGCGATCGCGGGGCTGGGCGAGCGAGGGGGGTCGAGGGAGGCGGCGATTTCGAGGTATATCGAAGGGAAGTATGGGGACTTGCCGTTTGCGCATCCGCGGCTGCTCGCGCACCATTTGGGGGAGATGCTGCGGAGTGGGGAGATTGTGTTGAGTGGGAGATTCAGGTATGGCTTGCCCAAGGGCAATGCTGAGTTGCCGGAGATGCCGGAGAAGAGGTGTGGGAGTCGTGGAGGGGGGGAGGATGAGGCGAATCGCCGTCGAAAGCTCTCGTCTTTGCCTCTCTTTGAGGACTCGGAGAACCCTGATGTGGTGCTGTTTAAGAAGCCTAGGAGGACTCATCTTGGATTTACTAGGGTTAATGAGAATGTCTGCGTTGAGTCGCGTGAGTCGGAGGCGATTCCCGTGTTTGAGACTGAGTTCTTGGAGAGCAACCTGAAAAGCAGATTGAGTTGCGACATGGAGAGCGAGAATCAGTTGCGAAAACAATGCCATATGTAGATGATGATGATGATAATAACGATATGCCAGAACATGGGAAGCAAGAGATATCAAGGAAATATCAGGCAGTGACTTCTGCAAGAGATGGTAGTGTGCTGTGTTCTCTATTTGGAGAAATGTCTGTGAATGAAATGGAGCCCTTGCAGAAACTTAATGGGCATAACGAGCTTCTGGAACCGAGGAGGTCTAAAGACATTCATGAGCCTGAACAACAGTTAAAAGTCAAGATGACAGTGTTAGCGGGTGAAGAATTACTTGTGGAAGGCCATACAGCTACCCCAATGGCTGATGACAACAGTGTGCTACAAAGTGAATATAGGCATGGTGAAACTTTTAAGAAAAAGGATCCTTTGCCGAAGAAAAAGGATGGTAGAGGAAGACCGAGGAAGGAGAAGCCTAAATTTGAAGAACAATTAAAAGTGGTTCCATTGCAAATGAAAAAAGATGGTAGAGGGAGGCCCAAGAAAAAGGATGGTAGAGGGAGACCCAGGAAGAAGAAAACCGAATCTGAACCACAGTTAACTGTGGATCCCTTGCAGGAGAAAAATGATGGTGGAGGCGGCGGACCTGAGAAGGATAAACCTGAATTTGAAAAACAACTGACACTGGATCCCTTGCCAAAGAAAAAGGATGGTAGAGGGAGACCCAGGAAGAAGAAAATCGAATCTGAACCGCAGTTAGCTGTGGATCCTTCGCAGGAGAAAAATGATGGTGGAGGCAGCGGACCTGAGAAGGATAAACCTGAATTTGAAAAACAACTGACACTGGATCCTTTGCCAAAGAAAAAGGATGGTAGAGGGAGACCCAGGAAGAAGAAAACCGAATCTGAACTACAGTTAGCTGTGGATCCTTTGCAGGAGAAAAATGATGGTAGAGACGGTGGACCTGAGAAGGAGAAACCTGAATCTGAAGTACAATTGGCAGTGGATCTCTCGCAAAGACGGAGGATTATAGAGGGAGACCGAAGAGGAAGAGACCTGAATCTATACAAGTCGCAGTGGAGCCCTTGCAAAAGGAAAATGATGCTAGAGGGAGGCCAAAGAAGAAGATACCAGACTCTGAACAACAGGGAGAGGAACAATTAGTTTTGCAAGATGAGAAGATTGTTGGTTCAGTTGTTGACAATGATTTCACCTCTATATTATTGGCTGAATTGTTTCCCAAACATGAGTCAGGAAACCTTGAGAAGAACAAAGATTCGATTGAGTTCTTGGAGAAGCAGCAGATTCCGCGACGTTCCCCTCGGACAAGGACAAGAAAAGAGTTGGAGGCCTCAAATGCTGTTGTTGAAGGTGGTGAGAACAACTTGCAAGTACACAGTGAGGTCACTGGTGGCTCACTTGCAATTGAGTCTTTTCCCTTTGAAGATCTGTATTTTGAAATGGTGAAAGATCAGTCAATGGATCCTCCACGAAAGAAGCGGTCAAAGACAACTTTGACGCACTTGAAAGAGCCACTAATGCCGAGGCAGCAACTTCGGCTGAATAATCCGCTTTGAGAAACATCAGCACCAGCCCTCCCAAGCAGAAAACAGATAGAGCTTACTCGTACCCATTCTACTAACAGTTGCACAAAGGTTGGAGTACTTGGCAACTTATGCTTTTGACAAGAATTGCAAACAACCAGCTTTTACTTTTTGTTGTTTTTGATAACATTGATGTCTTTCAAGGAACTTATTTCTCTTTCAGCATTGCATCTTTCATTGTATTTACCATATGTTTCTGTAGGCGACTAGTTGTTGCCTATGCACAAATATCATTTCCTATGAAAGAATCCTTTAATGTAAGTAGCTTACAATTTTGAGATTTTTCCTAGCAATTCCATTGAAATGCAAAACAAGTGTTAGAGCCTTGCCTCTAACCGAGTACAGTCTCTTCTTTTGCAAAGATATCAAATGAGTTTAGCACCTTTACTTCCATTTGCTTGTGTTTTATGGTTTCATGTAGTATGATGTTCTATACTGAATTTTCTAGATAGTCACTATCACAAAGTTTATAACTCTAGGCCACACTATTTATCCAATTAAGTCACTCTTTTCCGCCACCATAAGATCTTACAGAAAAATTGTCCTTGGCTTGGTGTTTGGTCATGTTACTTTTTTCATGAATCAGAGGACAGAGACAAAAAAGTAGCTGAGAGTTGCCTGGGGAAGCTTTGAAAATTCACTTGTAATGAATGAATAATCTTTCTGAGGTTTTATTTTCTTCAAACCAAACAGTTCAAATTAGCATTTTACCTTTTTCATTGCAGACGTAATTTCTCTAGATTTCTTGATATTCTTTAACCTGAATAGTTCACTAAGCTCTCTGAAGGCGAAGTAAGGCTTAAAAATGGATATAGATCAATGTTTGATGGCCATCTCTAGGACACAACGATGACGACCTACTCTGCTTTAGAAAATGGGATGGTGTTTAAGATTGGGAATGAAATGATAGTAATCCTGTCCATCTATGTTTAGGACAACAATAAAGCAGAAAAGTATCCTGATAATGCTTTCCATGGTTCTGGTGAGGACATTAAATAATCTTGTTGAAAAATCATAATCATTCTGTTGCTAAAATGTATGCCATGTCCCGATAAAATGCCCTTCTCCTGTTCTTTGATTTCTAAGCACCATCAGGTTTAGTTTATAATGTAATAAATTAGAAAAACATAATTTACGAACTTATACTATTTCTACTGCAGTATTGTAAGCTAGTCTTTTGAAAATTTATGTTATAATTATTACCTATGCACAGTTAGCGGTTTAACCACTACTCCTGGTCTCTTCTCAGTTTCAAGCAACATCATAGTCATTCTACTATTAAACTTTGAATTGTCTTGATGAATTTTAACTATTTAGGGATCTATATTTGTCAGTGTGCCCATATGCCACATAAGTGCTCATCTAATATCAGTGAAGTAAGGAGATGAACTTCGAGGAAATACATAGAAGGACTTGATTTCTATCAGATTCTGATATTGACTTCCCCCAAAGTATCTAGGACCATGAGTAAGTAAGGAGAAACCTTTTATATGTATCCAAATGGCTAGGTTCAAGAAAATCCAATTATCCATCTTTATCAAATTCAGTTTCTATTGAAGTGTTTTTAAAAAAAACTTGTCAGGGTTTTTTTTGTTGAATCTTCTAATAAACTTTTTTTTTTTTTTTTATGAAATTCACATATGTTTTATCAGTCTCCTGTTTTAATGTGTTCTTTTATTGAGGTCTGCCTTCTTCTTAAACCAGCTTCCTTTCCATCTAAAAATGGAAAGAAGTTCTTGAACTTCTGTTATAACAACATATATTTAAAATTCAGAAGTATTAAATTTACAGAATTAAGTTCAAATACTATTGATGCATTGTTTTTCTTTTTAATTTATTTTCTTAGGAAAAAATATCCTAGTTTTGTGGCAACTTTTTTATTCTTGTTAATAATGGAAGGACTTATGGAAGTTTTGGTTCTATGACATTTAGTTTGATCTTGTGCGTGTTTGTCTTTGAATTTGTTGGTGGGTGGGGTGGGGAACGATTGGTTCAGCTGTAACTTCAATCAAATAATGTTGATGTGAATAAGTTTTTTTTATAAAATTTTTCTTAGAAACGAATACAATTTTCGGGACAATAGTTCAATTCTTCTTAAAGATGGAAAAAGTTTTGGATGAATTGGTTCTATGATATTTGTTTGATTGCATGCTTGCTGGTTTTTAAATTTGGGGAAGGAAGGGCATGCTTTGTATGGAAGTTTATTTTAGAGAAAGAGATTTTAAATATTTTGCTTGGTGGTTTGTATTTGATGATAAATAAGTATCAAATGGGATGTTCTTGCATCCAATAATGTAGTTTCCTTTTCCTTTCTTCGTCTTCGTCTTCTTTTTTTTTTTTTTTTTTTTTTTGAAGTTGAAATCTGGGTTCAAGTAGTATTGACGTGTTTTTGTATTTTTATTTATTTCTTCGAAAGACGTGTGTTTTATTTGGGGCAATGCTTTGATTATTGTCAAAGATGGATGGAATTTCTGTAGGACTGCTTCCGGGATTTAGTTTTATCTTGTGTTTGTTGGTTTTCGAATTTGGAGGGAGGAAGAGCTAGTTTTTTTATGGAAGTTTCATTCGAAGAGTGCAATTTTAAATATTTTCTTGTTGATTGGCATTTAATTACAAATTGATTTAGTAGCATCAATGGGGAGAAGTTCTTGAGTTGTTAAATATGAAGTGTGCTGCTGTAGAAGTTCCATCACCATCATAGTGATACGGTGTCAAGGGAGGTTGTGCATGGCTCAAACCCCATGCATGGCGAGCAGCAAGTACTGCGCAAACAGGTGACACACCCCACTTCTTTGATTTTTTTTTTTGGTTTCCCATGTGGTATCCGATGCCAAGCGTGCTGCCTAACACGTCCGGGCATTGTCGGCCCCCATACAGGGAGTTGGCCCTCCCAACCTAGTTCACTCCATTCAGAGGACACAAAACCAAGATCTTACTTAAGGGGAACTGAATCCCTTAGCGCTTGGACCAACTGGTTGTTGGTTACTTCCTTGAATTTTTAATCCAGTATATTTTAATTGATTTGTTTGTTTAGAAGCTATGCCCATGGGCCTAGGGAATGATTGATTCATTTTATTCTTTCCCCATTTCTTGTATATATTTGCAAGAAAATTAGTCTAGATTACAGAATTTATGTAGGCTTACATAAAATGTATGTTTCTTTCTCTATTTAATATTAATGTTTTTACATTAAAAGTATTGATGCCTCATTTGTGGTTGCCATAATCGCGACACTAGTACACCAGTTGCCAACAAATGTACGAGGAATCACTTGAATCTGTTTCAATCTCTGCATTTGTTGTTTTCTCATATGTTTTCTTCTCTACTTTCATCGTATTTGATTGTCAGTAATTAACTTGTCATGCCACATTTTCAACAAATAGTTTTACATCTTGATGGCATCTTCTTGTGAGTTGTGATTATTCTAATTGGAATGGAAGTATTTTTTTTTTAATTGAATTCTTAATCTTATCTGGTGGTGGGAACATTGCTACGGAGGACATGCACTTCAGGAAACTTTTCTGAGAAACATGAGATGTATTAGGAAGAGGTGATAAATAGCATATATAATGATAGCCGGAGGATTGAGGGTTGCATATGGACATGCTTACTATGAAATCATTTGACATTCATCTTCTCAATTAACATGACCTTCTGAAGTTTATGTTGATCATAAAGTTTATGACGGTTTTAGATTTAGATTAGAAGAGGATAGAATAAGGAGAAGCAACATTCCGTTCTCTGTGTGTTTTTTGGCTCCATATAGATCAGCTAGATCTTATGGAAGAGTCTTTAGCCAGGTTGGAGTTGTCCTTACAAGAGCTGAAGGTGAGAAGACATCTCAGAACCTCACAATCAAGCCACTTACCGAGAGTCTGTCTAAGTACGTTTCTTGAATTTCCACACATTTTCATTTTGATGGTGGGCTTTATTTGTCTTTTGATTTGTTAATTTATTATTTGGTGTAATCAACTATTTGGTCTTCGTTGAATTTTTTAAGAACAACTGTTGACGATAGAAGTTGAAGGAGATGCGCAAGAGGTGATATTCTATCAGGTTGGATATTTCATTGCTGATTTCCAGCGATTGGTCTTACTTCACCATATTTTAGGAGCTTGTGATGATAAATACTTTCTCGGAGAAGCTATATTGGTTGTTTATGTTAATAAGTTTATTTTCTCTCTCTAATGTTAGCGTAAAAAGAAATGATGGAAGTAGTATGAACAAACAACTCAAAAGGAGTAATTTTTTATGTGCTTTTTTCTTATCTAATGCTTTCTAAGTGAGTCGAGTTTTCTAGTGAAAGGCATTTGCTATAACAAATCACTTCTACAATTCTACCATTGGACGTCTTGGAGAGGTGTCCCAAAAACCAACCACAAACAAAACTCCCTTGGATATATGGATGAAATAATTTTTGCGTCGATTGGTGTTGATCCTACTTTTAGTTGAATTTTTGTATTTCTTATTCTTTATGTATGAGTTCTATCACACATCCTCCTATGCATCCTAATTTTCACTACATCCATTTTATGTAGTTGTTTCTTTACCACCCAACATTCACTTCCATAAAACATAATAGGTCTAAATGCGGTTTAATAAAAGTTTCCTTTTAGCTTGGTAGGGATATTTTGATCATATACCACACTTTGCATTCCTTCGCTTCTTCCATTTAGCTTGAACTCGATTTGTAACGTCATTCTCAATATTGCCATTGTTTGATCATTTCATAAAGATCAACAAAAGTTTTACGCTGGTTGTCAACCTATTGCAACCTTCCCCCATCTTCTGGGTATGGATGATGGGCTTGGGACCTCCCTCCCCCATTTTTTTTGGTATGGAAAATGGGCTTGAGACCTCCCTTCCCCATTTTTCGGATATGGATAATGGGCTTGGGGGCCTTCCTCCTTTATCCGGACTTGGGACTGGCTTTGCAGCACATACAATACAAAATTTTTGAGAAGAATAAATTTCTGCAAAATGTAATGCAAATGCCAATGTGTTCCAGTGGACTTTAAAATGTGATGTTGTCCGTGACTTTTTCATGTTATAAATATTTCCTTGCACTCTTATTTTATTTCTTGTGATGACGAGTGATGCATCATAATTGTTACGTTATTTTTTTAAGTTTCTTCTTTATACATTCTTCACTGTAGGGTCAATGCTGTGAACATGGTGTGCTTTCAAAGCATTTCATTGCAGTATCGTCAAGGCATGATCTTGGCATTGACTAGGTCATCATGGCTTAGACATTTTCACCTCAGACTGTTGATAAATTGTTCTCTTGGTAGGCAAGGTTGTACTTAAATTTCGAGTGGATCGTGATAATGGGGATGAAAAATAAAACATCATGCATATTATATTTGATGAAATAGATACATTCATGCATTTAAGTAGATAAATAAACTATTTAACTTTATCAAGGGGAGTATCATGCCACACCTTAGTTCCATCAAACCTGGTCTTTGACAACCCTGCTAAATGCTGCTTTGACGTTAATTCAGTTGGTACTCTCACAGCTGGTAAAGCATTTGACTAATTGGAGTTCACTCTTAATTAGTTTAACTTATTATTATTTTGAAACAAAGGTAACTTCATTTTAAAATACACATTTCTAACATAATTAATTTGCTTTCAGTTTTTTTTAACTCATATATGTGAGAGTTTCCTGCAGTGCAATTTTCATTTAAATTTGAATTGCAAATTGGTATGGAACCTTATTTTGGGCATTTCATGAACATGCATTTGATGAATGGATGGATGTATGTTAGGAGTAGATGAACTAAACACAAGACGTTAATTAATGTCTTGATATTGTGGCTTGTTTGAAACAAGTATGTCGATTATTTTTTCAATAAGAAAGAAACTTAATATGCCCCCATTGAGACTCGAGCCCCCTACCTCTTACATCCATAACCACATACCAAACCATTGGGTATGTGATTAATTTTATTGTTTGAAAAGTGAAGACTAACTTTCTGGTGTCTTATTTGTATTAAGAATTGTATCTGCTAACTATTGTGCATGTCTTATTTGAAAGGCCATTGGAAACAAGGATCATGATGAAAGAGGTTGTTGTTGACAAAGATATAACTCTCTCGTTTGAAGTGAGGGCTGTCCATGGATTAGTATGAAAACTGTCACTTTAGGTTGTAGCGCTACTGGAATGCTAAAGTGAATGCGATCAATGAGCACACCATTCGCACCAAGGGTTGCTTGACCCAGTTGGCCTTTACAATCGCCACGTGGTCACTGCTAGTACTTAGGTTTTGAGCCCTAGGAACAAACTCTATTAATTCTCTCCTTTTACTTGATCAAAACGAAGATACTTGATTTAAGCCAAAAAAGTGTTTGAACGTGATTTGATTTGTTTGAAATATTTTAAAAGAACCTTGGGGGAAGCAAATGTTTCTTTCTTATCAAAAAAAAAAAAATTATATATCTTATAAGAATTCCTGAAATACATGCCTTGATTTTAATTGTTTTTCAGTCATGCTCGTGGTGGAGAAGCGAAGAAGAGGGAAGGTTGAGGCTAATTTGAAGATTGAATTGTTGCTCTCTGTTCTTGTGAGTGCATTTGATGATACTGTAAGTTTTTATTTTTATTTTCTAAATAATTTTTATACGAGCAGGAATCAAGGGTTGTGCGTTCATATGTAATCCAATAATAGATTTAAAAGGTGTGCAAAACAATCTATTGGATGATTGGATCTCTTTTTACATTCTTTGTAAAATTAGCTATTCTAATATTAAGATTGAATCAATTAAGTTTAACTCTACTTTTTAATTGCAGCAAGACAGGGCCAAAAAAAAAAACCCAAAATCAACCGTTTTTATAATTTTTATAATTTTCTGAAGTAGAAAACTAGCCAAACAAGTTCTTAAGTCATTTGCCAGTGTTCCAATGGTGGTATTTTTTTTTTTTTTTTGCAAAAGTCTTTTTTTCCTTTTTTTTTTCTTTTTGGATTGCATTAATTAGGACAGATCTAAATGATTTGGAAAGCACAACATCAATTTCTCTGAATCGAGCGCAATGGAAGAGTTTGATCCATGTAGCCACCCCAACTAATTTTGGGATTGGAGCCATGTTGTTGTTATTGTACAATGTTCTCTTGTTGTTGTTGTTGTTGTTGTTGTTATTATACAATGTTCTCTTATATTAATTGAAGTCTTCAATTTTGTGATGAAACTTGTTTTCCATTTGGATATATAGCCAAAGACAGTGTACAGATGCTACAGTCAGAAAATTCGACATTATATAAACTTAAGAAATTTGATGGTATAAGGTAGACTTAAGATAACTTTGGGACACATTGATTAGAAAGGGATTAAAGAATTCTGAAAAGCACGCCATCAAGGGCACCAAATCGAGTGAAGTGGAAGAGTTTGATCCATGTAGCTGACCCCAACTAATTTGGGATCGATGTAACTTTTGTTGTTGTGTTTTAGGGTTCTATTTAATTTCAATCTCTTTGTTTGTTTAATTGTAGGGCACGGCAGGGTGTATATTGTATGACTGTTCAATCGAATATAGATTTATGGAGTGATGGGTATGTCAAGAGTGCAAGATTTTTGAAGTTGAATTTGAGGGCATTTGCCAACATTCCTCTAGGGTCACCAGACTCACCACGGTTGATCACATCAAGGAGGTGCGTTCTTTGTTTTCTTGTTTTCATCTTTTTTAGCTTATGTTTCTTTGTACCAGTATGTCTGATGTTTGATGGAGCTCAAGATGGTTGCCTCCATCTTATGAATTCAATTTAGAAAATGTCAAATTCTTGATGGCCACTCTGGAGTTACGTTGCAAATTCAGCTTAGGTCAGCTAGTTAAGTTGCATAAATTATATTTCATATGTTAATTCGTCTTTAGAGTTCTCAAATGAGCAAAATATTTATTGATTTGTGAGATGCGTATGTCCACTATTCTACTGTCACTCTTCAAGCTGTTAGAAAAAACAACAATCAACGTTTTAGCGTTTGGAAGAAAATGGGGAGTGCTATGGAAGGGCAAACAAAGAACACTCTTTAACTGTATTTTTTCGATCATCTTTTTTTTTTTTTCCCTGTGATTGGAGGTGGAGTTGGACATCAATTCTGCTTATTTTAGTTTTGTAGAATTTGTTTTTGGTGTTTGAGATGTTAAAGCTTATTTAGCTGTAGGCAGTCATTGATTCTCTATAATTAATAAAATGCGAATTTAGTAAGTAGCTATCGTGACGGTTAGGAATATGTGAGTGACGAAGATTGATGGAAAAGAATGTAGATGAACCTTGTGGCATGTCTTTTTATCGACTAAATTATAAATGTCCATTGCTTGAGTTTCATATTTCTGAATCTTGGCTTTGGAATGATTCAGTATATGTTTGCTACGCATTTAATTAGCTACTGTGCAGGAATATGCGTGCATGACCATGGTTTGATGAAAATAATCTTTGACGAGACATGTAGCACCTTTTTCTAACAATTAAATGGTTTGTTGCTTGAGCTCCAGATTTCTAGTCCTTGGCTTGGTTGTGTTCAAGTTCAAGTTTTCCCATATCAGGCTAATACATGCTCATAATATGTGTTTGCAAGAGCTGAGCTTCTGTAGTTATTTTATTCTTGTGCAATCATTTTTGCCGCTTCTGTTATATATGGATGTCATTAAGAATAATGAGTTTCTTCTTGGGGATTTAGAATCTTTTCCTTACTCTATTGCTGGTTTTATATTTTTGTTAGAATGCATGCATGTATCCATTTGTATACTGTTAAATCTGTTTGGTGGTTTTTCCAACGACGGTGCTGAAAAAACTTGATGAGGTCGAGACTTTCTTGGACTGGATTATTGGGAAGAATGAAACTAACCTATTAGACATAGAGGTAAAATAGTTAACCAAGACTTTATGTTACGCTGGAAATTAAGTAGCATTACTTCAACAGTGAAATGATAGGGGGAGATCGAAGGACGAAAGAAATCATTCTAAAGCATATCGCGTAATTAAGTTATGCTTGATTGGGAGATTCGAGAAGCCCTTGTGAGAAGTTAAAAGTAAGTAGTAACATTGCACTTGCAAGGCAACATATTTTCTGAAATTGTTATGTGGAATTAATACCATAATTGACAATTTTTCAAAACCGTTCTCCATATTCAACCCCATTGTTGACACTTATTAATTAGCTATATTGTAATGGCTTAAGATGCAGTAATCTGTAGGTCAAGATGTGAAATTTAATGATCAAATTGGTTCTCTCGGTCTCGGTAGGCTCTTGTAAATGCATTAATTTGCTGCTAGCGAATGACGTCGATATCAGAGATGTGTTCCTTCATGGTAGTCTGTTATATTTAACATTAATTCAGCATATTTCTAAGGTTTTTTTTTTTTTTTTTTTTAAATGTCTTAAGTATGACTAATCCTCTCTTTTAATACTCAATTCTTATGTCACGTATGGGTACCCAACCGGACTTGGATCCTAGAGGTTGTGTTCCTTCATGTTATATTTTAATCTAAGTGTCTTTTATCACAATTTGGTCAGTGCATGGCGACTCTCTCTTTGTTAGAAACTTAGAAATATGATTAAAATGTAGAGCATTGGAATTATTAGAGTGCTTGTTCTGTAGCTACCTAATGCTAAGAAGGTTTTGAAGCATTTTTGTTGTCAAGGTGGAGGCATCTCCAAATCTTCCGGAGCGGTTGCGTTAGGTTCAAACAGATGTGAAGCCCGATTGCCGATGTGAACTTAATGAACAACTAAATGCGCACTCGTTTACGTGCAATGGGCATAAGGATGCAAATGAGTAGGGTAATCCCTATGGGTGATGGAAATTTTCTCTAATGGGTATGGGTATAGAGATTTTAAATGAGGGTGGAGATGGATACAAAATCTCATATCCCCATAGGTATGTGTAATAAAATATATCCACGGAGATCTCCATGAGGATTACCCACGGGGATCTCCATATGTCAATTTATATCATATAATATTTATTATTTATATATACACCATATGATATTTAAATATAAATATAATATAATATTACATAGTTTTTACCCCAAAACACTTATTATACACAACAAAAATTGCAAAAACTCCCATGAAAATTTTCGAGGGAATCCCCAATGGGGAAAAGAATTTTTTCACGGAGATTCTTCATCCTCACAAAAATCCTCATAAAAATCTCTGCGGGGATCTATAATCCTTGAATGTCAATATTGTTAATATGCAAATTTTTGTTTTGTTGAATTTCATAATTCTAACGATGGAGTTTGATGCAAAATGTGCAAAAAAACTCATTGCCATCAAGTTTCATTGTAGTTTGATGCGAAATACGTAAAAACTCATTACTGTCAAGTTTTGTACATTCCCTATGTAACAACTCATTACTGTCAAGTTTTGACTTGTGTTACACTTGTCAGGATTGTGATCCGGCTACGTGATACTGGACTGTATTTCGAACTTCGGGAGTCGTCGCCGAGGTAAATTTTATGATTTTGTGATGTATGTACTAGTATGGTAGTATGATACGGGTCACGAGCCAGTCGGGCAAATATTAATCTGAGTGAGGCTTTGCCTAGGTAAGCAGGGTTTCGGTAGTCGTTTTAGTGGGTATTAGAGGTGGTAAACTAAGTCAAATCGAATATATGACCTTAGCTGAGGAAACATGATTTTATCAAATAAAGTATAACTTAGGCATAAATAATTTATTTGAACACTAAGTGTGGGTCCGCCTCGAGAAGCGTGCTAGACACGGGGCACTGAGTACCCGATAGATGGGAGTTACTGTGACCTCGGGTACTAATTTATAAAGTTCAATTGATGGCCTAACATAAGTTATATGATTTATTTTGATATTAATCAATATGAGGCCTATGGTTGAGTTGGAACAAAATATATTAGGCTTAGGATGAATTTTGGGATGTACAACATGAGGTAATCAAGATAGATGTGTCATAGATGGGTATCACTCACATTGAGGACTGGAGTTGTTGAGAGCCATCCAAGGGACCTCGAGATGAGTGTGGGATTTGAGATAAAAATGGGATATAAAAAGGAACCCACAACTTTACTATTCATCATCTTCCCTAACCCTATTTTCTCTCACACAACGGCTCTCACACCTCTCGGCCTCCCTTCCATGCACATGTCCCCTCTCCACTCTCCTCCACTAGTGACCGAACCACCGGACCTCCGATGAAGCTAGTGGTGGTTGGACCACCCCTGTAAGCTCTCTCTCTCTTCCTCCATCTCGGTTCTTTACCCACTCTCTCCTCTCGACTGTCCTCTCCTCCTCCTTGGACCGGCAGCCACCACCTCTGTAACAACCCAGAAAATTGGCTATTTGTGAATGATGATGTGTATTACATATTTATACTCGTATTTGAGTGACCGGACAAAGAAATCGGTAAACGAGTAGGAAAACTGGACGAGCAGGTATCGACAGTTAAGTTACAGGTACATGAGGGACTTAAAACACAGTAAAAATACAAATAAATGTGAATTATTGAGTAATTTAAATAAATAATGCACGAGACTCGGTGAAACTACGCGCGCTACGGGAGTCAGAGCAAGGAAAGACGGATCGAGGAACGTCGTTTGTACGCAGGAGTTGGTGCTATGCAACACGCGGGTCATGGGATAAGGGATTGTTAAAGTGACACAACACCATTTAGGAGTTTCATAGGATTGACTTCGAGATGAGTGTGGGTTTTGAGATGCAAAATAAGGATATAAAGGACCAACCCAACTTTATTATTCACTTATCTTTTAAGCCTACTCTCTCCACAACGTCTCTCCCATTCTCTCCTCCCTCTTTCCACCCTCCTCCACTGGTGACCGAACCACCGGACCTCGGCGACTCCAGTGGTGGTCGGTGTCCACCGGAAAAGGGCAGACACCGGTGGTGAGACTCGTCTCTCTCTCTCTCTCTCTC
This sequence comes from Stephania japonica, assembly GCA_039657345.1. Taxonomy (NCBI): domain Eukaryota; kingdom Viridiplantae; phylum Streptophyta; class Magnoliopsida; order Ranunculales; family Menispermaceae; genus Stephania; species Stephania japonica. The sequence continues at coordinate 41,093,048 of CM077562.1, forward strand.
TCTCTCTTTCGGTTCTCTCTCTCGATCTCTCCCTCTCCATCTCTCGGTCACACCTCCTCTCCTCCTCCCTTAACCGTCATCACCACCCCTCAACGATGCTGGGACAGCGGACCCTCGCCGGAGACACCTCAGTCACCGGAGCAGGTATACCTCTCGACCCCTCTGCTTTCTTTCTCTCGACTGTCTCTCTCTCTCTCTCTCTCTTTACAGTCTCTCTCCCACCCTCTCTCTCGTATCCATTATTATACCCACTGTCCGGCCATCGTGAGGCACCTCCGATAGGGAACTTAGGCGTAGACCACCTATATAGGTCTTGACGTTCCCGGAGGGCTTCACGTCCGGCGGATGGGTGACTTTTCTGACGAGATAGGGAGGTTATTGTCCACTGTTTTTGCTATTTTTTGGACCGTTTTGTTGATTGTTTTTGAGCTTGTCGTGGCTGGTGGGACCGTCCCCGGTTGAGGCTGATCGGAGGTGAGCCTCCAACGACTCCGTTGGCCGACAGTTGGGTATATTGTGGACAACTTAGATGTATGGGTGTGTGGGTTTCGGTTTGAGAAGTTCGGTTGTGTTGTGTATGTTGGACAGTTGAGTGGGGTGTGTGATGGGGTGGGGTGCGTGCAATGTGTGGGTGTGTACACCACAATTGGGGTGTGGGGTGTATTATGTGTGGGGTGTGTAACCATAAAGTGTATTAAAATAATAAGTGTATGTGTGAGTGTGTATGTAAATGGGTTTGTATTAGGGCACAATAAGGGCCCAGCAAGATAATTAGATAGTAAGGCTCATGGTGGATATGTGATGGTGTTTGTTATGGGCTTATGTGTTAAAGCCCAACAAGAGTCCAATAACGAAAACATTTAGGTGTATGTGGAGATAGTGTTTGGGCCCAACAAGAGCCCAAAGAGGAACAAAATAGTGTTAATGCCCATTTCTATTGAAAGTATGAATATGTTTATCGTATCGGTGGACTTTTTCCCAATAGTTTGGGTTATCTTAACAAATGGTTTTAAAACAAACTTATACAAACCAACTTAAAATGCTAGCCTTAAACTAATATTTGATATTCAAACCCTTATCAGGTAGTCGGGAAGTCGCAGGGAACGCATTAGATTCTCGGAGTGGTACCGGGTTGCGATTAGTTAGATAAGTACACACGTGCCTTGTATGTGTGTATGTTAGTAGGCAAGTAAGGAAATAACATGTGATTTATACATCCTCTATTCATTGATATTGTTGAATTGATCCCTTGTTTGATATTCCATTCCATATTGTTTGTTGTATGTTCTTGGCATGAGTGTGTGTCTCGAAGGTATCGTGTGGTCCCGCACTAGCTGGGACAACGAGGTGCCTCTTGCAGGGATAACTGACCACCCCTAGTGTTGTGTGTACTGGGTACTGGATTCGAGAGGTGTTGTGATGCCTCTCGATTTCAAGCTGCGCTAAAGTTGCGACATTGCCCTGGGAGATCTTGCGAGATCTTTGCCGTATTGCTGTGAAATTAGACTACTCATGGGCCTCTTTTGAATCTTAGAACATGCAAATTTTGATTGTTTATCTATCAGTCTGTTTATCATGCACTTTGATTTATTTACTTTTCTGCTATTTCATTTCCGCATGATATTTAGACTGTTTTACTTGTTAAATCATAAATTACTGTTATATTCTTCTGGTACTACTTTCAATTTCTTCAGTTACTCACCGTCTAGTTTGTGACGGTGGGTGCAGATAGGATGGAAAGCAGCAAGGGCAAGGGGCCCTACCTAGATGACTTGCTTTGAGGACTTAGTAGCGGGACAGGGGAGACCATTTAGTAGGCTTTTATGTTTTGCCCATCTGTATATATGTTTTGGGTTATAGAACTTGGTATTTTCAATGAGATTGGTATCATGTATTTATGCATATCGAATTGTACATGAATACCCGGGGTTTTCTACACTTATAGATTCCTACATTTCCCTTTGATTGAGTTATTTCCCTTATTATATTTGTTTAGTCTTCCGCTGTGTATTATTGCAAAAACACTTTCATAAATTGTCAAACTGATTAATTGGAGGCTGACTAGGCTCGTCAGGTTGCCGAGTGATGACTCGGGGCCTGCAAGGGTTTAGGCCGGGTGTACCCAATTGCACAGGGAAATTGAGGCCGTCACAACCTCCCTCACGGCACTGGAAACCTCGGCCATCCACCGGAGACACCTAAGTGAGTATTTCTCCCACCTATCTCTCAGTTCAGTCCCGTCTCTCTCTCTCTCTCTCTCGATAGTTTTGCTCTCTCTCTCTCTCTCGCTCTCTCTCTCGTTGCTTACTGTTGCACCCACACACGCCCACTGTCCGGCCACCGTGGGGCACCTTCGACGGGGAGCTTGGGCGTAGACCACCCATGTGTGTCTTGACGTTCCCGGAGGGCTTCACGTCCGGCGGATGAGTTGTTGTTCTGACGAGTTGATGAGGTGTTCTTGCTCACTGTTTTGCTATTTTTGGACCGTTTTGTCGACTGTCTGAACTATCCGACTACTCTGGGTTCGTCTCGAGTCGCGCACTATATAGGTGGGGAAGCTCTCAAAGTTGATGTTTTTATTCTAATGACTCAAGCTCGAGTCACTAATTAAGGGATAAGTAGTGCTACTTGGACTCATGAGTCCGGACTTCTATGGGGTTTTTAAATTTTTTTATTTTAAAGTTACCCTCAAACAATAAATGGCTTCAAAATAACTTGTAAGACTCCTTTGATATTTGTTAAAATTTCAAAACACCCCTATAAGTCCGGACTCTAAGAGTCCAAACAAATTTTTGCTTAAGGGATATGTTAATTGGCAAAACCTATCTTTTGGTCTCTGAGCTTTGTGTTTTTTATGCTCTTGGTCCCTTAACTTTTATTACTACACATTTGGTCATTGAATTTTCACAAAGATTTACATTTAGTTCTTCCACTATTTAAAGTGTTAAATTCCGCCAACGTGGTTAACAAAAGTGTCGCGTGACTAGTCAAAAAAAGTAAAATGGTTATATTACTGAACATGACTACCTCACATCGACCAACAAATGTCGAAAATAAATTAATTTCTCCCAAAAACATAAAAAAACTCAAAGTTCAAGAATTTTCCCCATGAGAATTCGATGGGTATGAGAATTCATCTCCAAATAGTATGGGTATGGAGATAGTTGATGAATTTTTAATTGGGTATGAGTATGGGGATGAGGTCTCCATCCCCTACCCTAGCCTACCCATTTGCATCCCTAAATGGGCACAAGAAATCTTAAGAAAAAAAAAAGGCGAAGCTGCAAAAGATTGTGATTTTCGTAGAAGGTGTATAGGTAATTTAAAAAAAAAAAAAAAAAGTTGCGCGCATTTGGTGCTTCATTTTCATTCCATAGATTGCTAAACTTCTAAAGTTCTTGGAACTAAAATCTATATTGCTACCAGCCAGGCTGGAAAATTGCTAACCTTCATTCAATGTGCATTTTTATGAGACATACCAATTTTGACTAGTTGGCATGCACTTCAAGTAGGCCACTTAACTCCTACTATAAGGCAGTTTCAAAAACAAAAATTCTGTTTGAACTTTTAGAATTTGGACTCATAGGGAGTTTTTTTAAATTTTTACAAATATCAAAGGAGAGTTATAAGTTGTTATTTCAAAATTATTTATTGCTTGAAGATGACTTTGAAATAAATTTTTTTCAAAAACTCCCTAAGAGTCCAAATAGCACTACTCAAATCTACTTGGACTCATGAGTCCGGACACATAGGGAGGTTTTTAAATTTTTTAAGGGGTATAATAAGAATTTTACAAGTGATTATGGTTGTTTCATTAATTGCTCGAGGGTGTATTTGAAATTAAAAAAAGTTTTGAGTCCGGACTCACGAGTCCAAATAGCACTACCCAAAAAAAAAAACTCCTACTATAAGGCAAGAATTGAACCAACAAGCACAAGTTTGTGGGCTCAATGCCATAGCAAGCTAGCTGCATGTTGGCGAGGGTGTGCATGTGATTGAGAGAAATATAGGGAGGATAGAAAAGAATTAATTGGGGACCATCCCCTTTGACCTTTAGTCCGAGGCTATTTCAAGGCAAAACCTTAATTCTAAATTAATTTTGGTGTTGGCCACGTACATAGTACTTTTCTAGAAAAAAAAATGTCTTAAACTCAATTTGGTGGTCTGATTAAACTTTAAGAAATTAAATGTTATAATCAGTCTTGTCGCAGAATTAATATTGTCTCCCTTAATCTATTATAGCGTGACAATTAGTAATACATAGGAAAATGCTTTTGTAACAAACAAACTTAACCATCCTGTTTATGTACCATGTGATGTGCCTTGGAAAGCGTGACCACCGAATGGAAGGCGCGCCACAGATGGGTTAAGATTTTAGGTTACAAAAGCATTTCCCACATACATATATGGCTAGCTAACATTTGAAAAGCAAGCTGAAAGAACAAATTAAAAGCTAAAGTGTACCAAATACAAATGTTGAACGATTTTAAACTTTCACTCTTTTTAGGGCCATTTCTTTCTTTTTTTTTGACTTATACTTTTGAATTTTGAAAATCACTTGCAATTTTAAATAATGAGTTTTTGTTAGAACAACTTATATTATTGATCGGAGGGAGTATTTTATATCATAAATAAATAGTTAAACACTTGATAGCGACCTCGAACAATATATACAAACACCACAATTGTACAAAAAAAAAAAATAGACAGCACAATTGGAAGATTTTGCATATTAATATATGAATTGTCACATTAATACTATCATAATTAAGTAGCGTGCCGTCTATATATTGGTAGATAATTTTATCAAAGTTAGCTCTAATTAATTAGGGAACTTAGATTAAAAAGCTCTAATCAATGTTGCCCAACAATAAGGAAAAGAAGAGTTTTTATGTGACTTCATTATTGGTTGGCTCAGACACTATGGACTCACATTTTCCCCAAATTGTTTCATTGTCTTCTCGCAGACAAACATGTGGGCCGTAGCAAATCCTTGTGTCTCAAAAGAGGCATTGGTCACTGAAGATATTGTGTACTATAAGCAATCAACTTTTTAACCAACATTTATATGGTGTCAACCACTCTATATACAGTTAAATGTTTGGTCACTCAAATGTATAATTGTGATATTGAATTTGTGTTATGTATGCACTTAAATGTTTGGTTACGTCTCCATTAATTTGTATTACCTGAACATGATTTCAGATCTTCCGTAATTAACACATCATATAAAAAAAACACATCATATCAAAATCAAGTTGATCTTTGACAAAAAATAGAAAATAATAATAATAATAATAATAATAATAATAATAATAATAATAATAATAATAATAATAATAATAATAATAAAAATCAAGTTGATGATGTATATAGAGTGGTTGAGTTATTATTATTAGATGGTTGAGAATATTTGCAAGCATGATTATGGGATACAGTATCTAATTGTTGTTTTCTCTTATTTTGACAAGAAATATTATTGATTGATTCTACATCACCATCAAATTGATGTATTATTGAAAAGATTGAAGAATATTTACAAGAATTACGGAAGTGATCAAGCCACGAATATTTGTCGAATTTAAAGTTAAACATGCACATTATACAGTTCTCGAATACATGATTAGCAATTGTACATTTTCCCGAATTAAATCACTCTAGATAATACTAAAAGTTGTATCCTTCATTTTCTCAAAAAAAAAGTTGTATCCTCCTATCAAAGTTCGAAAATTCGACTTCGCTCATTTATAATATGGAAGTAATTCGAGGAAGTCAACTTCAACGACGAAAGTTTGAAAAAAATTCTCCAATGTACGGAAGTTTATGAAATTTCATTTTAAATGCTACAAAACTCAAATTCCTTCATAAAAATGTTAGAAATATACTTAATTATTCAATAATAATGTATAATGATCACAACATACTTATTTTAAATAGTCATTTTTATAATAAACACGCAATTCACAACATGTGCGACATTAATATTTGTTTTTAATATTGTTTTATATGATAAATTTTGATTTTTTTACTACTTAATGTGAAAAGAGTTTCTTTGATCAAAGTTCCTGAAGCCCATTAGATTTTTCGTTGAAATAGAGTTACTTTGATCGAAGTTTTACATTTAACTTCTATTTTGGTTCAGTTTCGATCGAAGTTGTCGAAGTTCCTGAAGTTCGTCAAATTTTTGGGCGAAATAGTGCACTTTTATTTGAGCACCAAAATTTCATTTTGCCACTTGGAAAATTGATAAACTTCAGCTGAAGTTCGGCGAAGTTTTTCGATTTTCCAAACCTTGCCTCATATATATTGTCAAATGTTTTTCATTGCATGAAATGTATTATCTAGTGTGGATAAAAGAGTTTAACATTTTGTAAGTTCACGTGACATCACTTGCTAAAATGTAAGGTTAAGGGAGGTCTGGGTAGGGGTAGCAATTAAAATAGGTTGACGTGTTGTATTCATGTCAACTCGTTTATTACATTAACCGGTATAAGCTCAACCCTAACACTAACACGTTGATTTCTTGTGCTATCATGTCAACCCATTTAATCCATTTTCTTAACATTTTATTTAATTTATTATTTTATAATTCAATACATGTAATATAAAATATACAGTTTTTAAAAATAATAATACATTATGACGTACTAAGATCCATTTCAAAGACTATTGCAACTGTGTAAATTATTTTTCTCTAAAAAATAATAACACTTCACTATGTTTTTTAAACTTTTAAAATTGCAATTCAACCATTAATTATATGATAAAATAATAACACATCTACAATATATTATTATTTTAAACGATTTAAATGGATCATAAATGGGTTTGCCTATTTAGTGTCAACCCATTTGATTATAATAACCTGCATAAGCTCAACATTAACCTTCTAATATCCTGTATTAGCCATGTCATGTTATCGTATCAGGACCCATTTTACCACCCCGAGTCTTGGGTTCAACTCTGGCGAAGTAAATGAAAAGAGTTTTAAGTTCAATTTAAACTTATTTGATTTTCCATATAAAAACATAATAATTAAGCTAAAATCACTATTTTAAAGTCAATTAATTTACCAGTAGCCAAGCTGTTTCCTATAAAAAAAATAAAATTAAATTGTGACGACTCATCATTAAGCCATAATCCTAGCCACGTAGGACTTAAGATATCTTATTAGTCAACCTTTTGTCTTATTCTTCTCGTTACTCATGTTCAGGATAAGTATTATTCATATTCTGTTATTCATGATTTTCAGAGTTAATTAAAACTTTTTAACATTTTAATATTATCAACGGAAGACTTAATTATTTCGCAAAAAAAAAACAGAAGACTTAGTTAAATTTGTAGAAGCATTATAAAAACACATATTATGGAAATCTGGGAATATATCACATGTATATCAAATAAGGCTATAGGAGCATATATGCATCACAGTCGGGGAAGTCAAATTCTCTAAACTCAATCATCCCAAAAAGTACTGAAAGACATAAGTAAATAAATACAACCATGTACATATAAAAATAGCAAAAGGTGCTTGCCGAGGGCTCAGAAATAATCGTCGATCTTCTTTTTGCCCAACCTACTATTACACGACGGAGTTGCACTCGCTCATCAATAAAACAAGATGGCGAGTTCAGTTAGTAACGTCTGGAAGCCACTTATCCACTTTCCAAATAAAGAAAAAGTGGTATTAGAAAACATGCAATAGCTACAAAGAAAAGCTGAAAGAAATTTATGCAAGCAAACACAAAGCTACAACAAAGGATTTTAGACAGAGGAGTCACGCAAATCTAGGTCTAAAATCTTGACATCCACAGGGAATCTAACCCCGTGTGTTGCGCTAACTCATAAATCGGGGAAACATCGACCTAAGTGTGATCAGAGTGATACTAAGCTCAAATGCGTAGGAGGTTGTAATAGCCATAATATGTAACACGTGCCATGTGTCATTTTAGGTTGTATGTGGGACCATTTGACGTGATACGCATGTCTGGCTCTCGATCGTCGACACCGAGTATGTTATTTTTGTCTGGTGTTTGTATTACATATTTTATCACCTAAATGTATTTCCAATTTTCCAAACATGTGAAGACGTGTACATTGACGCATTTGTGTTACGGAACGGGTTTGCCTTGGGAAATGTGCACACAAATGAGTATCGGGCGAATGGTTTACGGGTAAATGGAGTTCGGGGGGATTATTTTAATTAAACACTGACAAAATACAATTAAATATGATAATTAATCAATACGGGAACGCATCCCAATTACACACGACAGTAAATGCGAGTCATGTGCAGGCCGGGTACGGGAATGTTGGTGAAAGCCAAAGTTTGGTAGAATAAGGATAAGGTCAAGAGACCAAGTCAACTTAGAGTCACTTATTTAAGACACAAAGTGGTTGAATGGCCTCATTGAGGACCCTAGGATGAGCCTTGAGATTGGAGGTTAAGGCAAGATCAAAATTAAAATATAAATAGGTGTGTTAGTGATTGTTGCACCACCTTTTCTGTCTCCTCGTTCTTAAAAACTAAATTGGCCTAGGGTTTTGTGGATATTCAAGTGGTGTTCAAGACTAAGGGAGCGATCAATCACACGAACAGAGGTGAGATCTCGGATCCCAGCTCAATTCTTTTCGTTTATATTGTAATTTTACGTGTTTTTGTCACGATTTTTGAACACCGGGTTGGTGCACTAATCTTTATGGGTTTCCATTGGGGTTTTTGATGGTATTGGATGATCATTTAAGGCATAAATGGATTGGTTGTTATGGTTGTTGAGAAAGGTTATGAATTTCATTATTTTTAATGGATTTTGGTGATTTTAGATTTGATTTTGGGAATGTGTTTTGTTGGACGAGTTGGTATGTTTTGAACATTGTTTTCAATAGTGTTCGAGGTTCCTGCGAGGTTCGGATAGGCACAAAACATGGCAATGCAAGCTGGGGTTTCAAAAACCCTGGTAACGAAAATTCGCAATTGGCGCTACCAGGGGCGCCGTGAGGAGCAAGTCCTCATGACATTGGCCATGGCGCCCATGGCAGGGGGTCCTTGGTCACGTCGTGGGTGGTGCTGTGTGGATTTGTTCCCACGGCGCCACCCACGACGCGGGGCCTTGAATATTGAAATATTTTTTTTATAATTTTGAAAAATTTTAGGACTTCGCTTAGGCCAATGGGTTTAAATATGACCCAATACCCAAGTAATCGATCCAATTACGAAATTATGGAAAATTTGAAATTTTGGGGAAACTAACAGAAATTGGAATATAAACGAGAAAACTCGACTCTAATATAACCAATTGAACTTAAATGAATATCAGGAAAGGTAATTCACTAACGGGCATACGTGGATTCATTGGTGACGAGTCCGAGTCATGTGAGAGTGTATTTTGATAGGATACAGGTACGTAAACCAGCTAGGAAATGCACAGTTATTTCAATTGAGCTTTAAATTGTTATTATTATTGCTCATTGTCTATTCTTTGGAATTCTATTCTGATTGAGTTGTTTAAGGGCAAATGAGTCAACGGTGGCCTCTGGTAGGACTAGCCATTTGAGGTGATATGCCTGCACAATGACCTCGGGATGCACTGTATTAGTTATTGGTTCTTTATGGGTTGTGAGTTCTTAGTTGAATTACCAAGAAGTCTCACCATCTCGTGGATTTAAGGCTTGTTGGGTTTGTCACCTCCTAAAATCTGAGTCTTGTAGGGTTTTCCTCGACTCAAAGATCGTTTAGTTGGGATTACTTGAGCCACTCAGTTTTGATTTCCTAGACACTCATATTTCGATTAATCATTGATTTATTTACAGTCTCATTTATTCATGTGTTCCTATAACTTTCTTTATATCTGCATGAATTAAACTGCTTATTTATTTTGAAATGTTGTGTATATCCTGTTTGGCGTTACTTACCTATGCTCGTTATTCTCGTGTTTAACTGAGTGCAGATCCGTAGTTGAGTAGGGGCAAGGCTCCATTATTAGGGGATTTACTATGAGGACATCAGAGCGGTTCTCCCTCTTGCAGTGATATAGGTTCCTTTTTGTATTATTACTATATATTGTTTTATCACATTGATATGGAATTTTGAGAGATCTGGAACATGTATACGATATGATTGCTCTCCTTTGACATGATATGTGACGACCCCTACAACTACAAACTGGGCCCCGCCGAGCCTAAACCTACGTGGAGCCCCGAGCCATTCTCCGATGAGTCAACGCAAGTCTAGTCATCATTAACTTACCAAATTCATTCATTAACGTTACTTATTATCTCATTGTGGTTAACTCTTAGATTTCCTTAACTCTATCAAGTTATTATTTACATTCAATATAGTCAGGTGTGCAGCGAAATTGTTCTTAACAATATATCAAACTTAACTAATCAAATTAAAACTCAAGATAACCTAGATGTGGAAAATCCACTCCAAATGAACATATCATGTATATATACATGATCAACTGAAACCCAAAAGTGGTATATACATGCATTCTCGTACCCCAAAGACCTCAAAACATAAAAAACGTATGAATACATAGCCAAATATACAACAAAACAACAAAATAGACACCTATTGAATAAAAGCAATGCAACTGGCTAGGAGCGTGCCTCTGAGGATATTGCTAAGCATAGGCATCTTGCCCTGACTCGTCTGCAGGTCTGCACCCACCATGAGAACAAAAAGTAATAGTAAAGCAACAACAATAGGGATCTCAACATAAATTCTGAATCATAATAAAAAAGAATCTAAAAATCATGTGATAATTAAAGGAACAGAAATAGACAACAATTTGCATGATAAACAGATTGAAACAGACATAAGCAGAGATAATTAAGTGACCAGGAAGCAAACAGATAGACAAATAGATAATCCCAATCAAACTGCAGGTCGCAAGACCTCCTCAGCTTACAGTTGACACAGTGGACCCGAAGGTTGAAGGTCACCAAGAGGGGGGGTGAATTGAGTAACCGAGTAGTTATCACCTTTTTAGAACTTTATGCGTAAATAACAATGATAATGCATACACCAACAATAAATATCTATGCTATGCTGCAAAAAAAAAAGGGTAGAAGAAATGGAAATGAGACACGATATATAGTGGTTCAATCCAACTGATCTACATCCATTATTTAACCTCCCCGGTTAGGATTTTCAACCCCCACATATATTACCAATAAGTGTTACACCCTAAGCTAACTAGCCTAGTGAATGCCTAGCATAAACTGTCTTTTACAAGATGCCTTATCGCAATAAGGTTTTATACAACCACTTAGCCGCAACTAGGATTTTCCCACCTAGACTCACCTAGGATTTTCCCCTTACCTAGCCTCAACTAGGGTTTATGCCTAGCCTTAACTAGGTCTTCCCGTTTGACTTTGATTCCACTAAGTCTTACAATTAAAGTTTGATGAATACAATGACATACACATTACAAAGTAAAGCGACAACGAGTTCAAAAACAAGCAAGCCTCCTAGAGCCTAACCACTCTAATACATGCAAGTATGAATACAAATGAGAAATACAAATATATCACTGATTTTATGCAAAACTTAAGTATAAAATTGTTTCAAACAAATCGATTAGAACAAATCCGGTTTCAAATCGAAAGGACAAGAAGTTTGATAGAAATCAAATTTAAGTGCAAACTCTTGTCCAAATCAGTTCTGGGGTTTAGTAAATTAATTTTAAGTGCAAAACTCAAGACAAATGTGTTCAACAACACAAGTGATTTCCCAAGTTAAGCATGCAAGAATATATAATTTAAGCACAAGAAAAGCTAGGAAATAGGACTTTCTTACAACCCCAAGAAGATGACTTGAAAATCAGTTTTGGAGAGGTTGTAGTACACCTTAGAAGGCCTCAAGAATGTTGGTTTTAAGATTGATTCAACAACTTCAAAATATTCCTTGTGTTTTTCACAAAACTCTAAGATCCTCCCCTTGAAAACTTTGAGCACTTGCGTTTTTCTTTCTTCTAAAAAAAATAATTTGTGCTTAGTTATTTGAGAGTGTTCTATATTCTTATATATTAGTTTTTGACCGTTCTAGGGATCCAAGGGCTGAGATTTCATCAAAAATTCAAATTAAAGTATGATTTTCAGCTTTATAAAAAAGCTATCAAGAAAGGAATTAATGCGCTAATTTTCTGATCTAGCGTGCTAATTCTGCACTTAGCGTGCTAATAAAAATATTAGCTCGCTAATTGTCAGGGGCCTCAAAATAATATTTTTAACCATAGAGTTAACGATCCTTTATCACATCCGGGACCCTACCAAACCTCATATAACATGTCATACATGTTTGTTATGGATCATATAGCCTATTTGGGTGGTCCGGATATTTTTACAAATCCCGAAAATAGAAAATCCCGGTTTCATGACATGCGAGGGACTTTTCTGCAAATATGCAGTTTTCTTTTCAAAAACCTTTCAAAAACAAGTTTTTCTTTTTCGAAAAATTCCAAAATGATTTTCAAAGTACGATATGAACATAAACACATAATTTAACATTGTTTAAACTTATAGACTGAGTCATGTGTTAAGTTTCACTTAAAACTTCAAGTAATCACTTGACATTTGAAAATTCATTTGAAAAGCTCGATGTGCATGAAATAATGCAATAGGCTTATGTAAATGAACTTGTATACCTTACATCAATGTTACAACTCGTGGTTCGATCTTTCGTCTTCTTTTCCTTATGTTTGTCGAATCTTAAACTTATATGGATTGAATACTTGAATACTTGAATACTTGAGATGTGATGCTTTGCAACCTTTGATGAAACTGAAATACACTTGATAAACTTATTAGTATATTTTCACCTTGTTTGTTTCCGTCAAAATTCCAGTCGGAGTTAGATTGACTAACCACTTAGTCTAACAAAGGTCACTTCCACTATTCACTGCTCGACACAATATGTTGGGAAAAGCCACGGACAAGGCCGACTGCTAAATCCTTAACATACTAACGAAGGAAAGCCACAATCACATATGAGATGCAAAATCCTCCTGATAGGCTCAAACGAGAACCCACAAACGGTGTCGGCTGTTAAACTCGTTGAGACTCCCCTCTACTGGTGGACTACCTAAACCCTAGGTCACCTGAACTAGAGTGGAGTACAAATGACACATTTCAAGAAATAACCGGTCAAGAAATAGAAAAGAATTAATGTTGATGCTATTGTTACCTTTACTCACCTCAATTCCGCTAAAACACTCATGAGCGGTTTCGACTCGCCACCAAAATTGGTCCCCGATACTTGATACTAGTAGATTATGTCCTTGGTAGTCATTTAGACCAATTTATATTGTGTTAGAGCCTATTTGGGAAAATTTAGTTTCTTAAATCTCAAAATTGTTCAAATTAGAAAGTTATTGCGATTGCACGCTTTTTGATGAGAGTTTTCGATGTAAAACTTCTCGAAATTCTCAAAATTAACATTCTTATAATTTTCTCAAGTTTTTAAGTTTTTTTTCCAATTTCTCATAATTTCCTTGATTTTTTTTTTCTGAATTTTCTGGCTATTTTTGCCAATTTCACGCTTTACGAGACAAAAATCCATAACAAAGAGTCTCGCCACAATCCCAAATACATCACTTTTCATAAATTTCTATTTATTTAGTCAAAATATAATTTTTCAAGTTTTTTCCTATTTTTCTAGAATTATTTATTTAAAAAAACTTTTTTTTTGTTGGGTCGGGTTTACCTTGATGGGTTTGACCCGACCTTAGCCAGGGCACTTGGTGTGGTTCGCTCCATGGGCCGAGCCTAGCTTAAGCCTTTGGCCCGACCCAAGCAGGGGGGTGCACTCGTAAGTGTGCATCCCCTTCCTAGATTCGAAACCAGGGAGCTCGCTGGTTTCGATACAAATAAATTTTTTTGTACTGGGGTTAGGCTCCCAACCCAACCCCGGGTTGGGTCGACTCCCCTGCCATCTCCAGTCTCAGGTGAACTGGTTTCTATAAACCAGTTCGTCCGATCCCCCCTTTCCTCCATCATCACCAATTAAACAACACAACACTACAATACACAAGCTTACCTTCATCAACGTCGTAGCTCCTCATCTGGTTCAATCCCATTCCCTTTCCCACTCTCAATCAAACGATCTCTCTCTTCGATTTCTTCTCTCTCCCTCTCTTTCTCGGTTCATTTGAGAATGTTGAGGGCGGTGGTGTTGTTGATATTTGGGGTTGTCAAATGACCATTATACTCTTCAATTCTTATCCACTTCACCAAATCAATATCTCTCTTGGTCATTTCACACACACACACACACACACACACACACATATATATATATAGGAAATTCTACAATGGATACCGAATATATACGCATGCAATGGGAACCTCTCAAAATGTGTTGTGCATTAAATGCACAACGGATTTATGTCGCCTCGGTTAATGTATTGGATTTAAATCCAATGGATCTAAATAGTGTACCCATGATATATGTATATATTTGGTTCCCATGGTAGAAGTACCCTATATATATTTGTATAATATATACTTGTATATATATATATATACAATTGTATTTTCCCACCTATAATTTATCTGAGCGCCAACCGTTAAACTCGGATGCGCACACTACTGTATAACCCATACGTGTCACTCATAACCCCACGTATCATTCAACGCCCACTAATTATTATTTTTATTCATTTAGTATTTGTTATGCATTTTCCCAGACTTACTATACTCGTCTCTCGTTCACCCGATACCCGCATTTTCACATTTCCTAAGGCAAACTGACCCAAAATTGCAATGCATTGACGTACACATCCTCACACATTTGGATAGTTGGAATTCATATTTGGGTATATAATGCATAATATAAGCATTATACATAAATAAAATACCTTGGCATCGACTTCCGAGAGTTGGAAAAGTACACCACGGCTACTGAGTCCCGCAATACGACCATGAAATGACATGTGTCACGGCTACAATGTTCCTAACGAAATGAGAATTTTGTCCTCAAAATTCAACGAAATTAAGGCAAGACTTACCGAATCTGAAACCAAGTATGGGAAATGCTCTCATATAAATGACTCAAGTTCCCACATCAGTTCCTCGTCTTCGTAATGCTATCACTTAAAGAAATTTGAGGGAATTCCCTTGTTCCTCAATATTTTCACCTTCTGGTCCAGAATCTGAATAGGCTGCTCATCGTAAGTGATGTCCTCTCTTAAATCAATCTGACTCAGATCCGCCATCGATCGTCTGGCCTCTCTCGACCAATCTAGTCGAAACATCGATATATGAAACACAGGGTGAACCCGACCAACTGAGGTGACAACTCTAACTCATATGCAACCTTGTCTATTCTCTTCTTCACTGTGAACGGACCTATAAATCTCGGTGCAAGCTTACCCTTAATCCCAAATCTTTTGTGACCCTTCAGTGGATAGACCTTCAAATAGACATAGGCTCCCACATCATACTCCAACTCACCGTGGAACTTGTCATAGTACTTTTTCTGCCTTTCCTGCTCACCCTTCAACCGAAGTGTGATCAATTGTATCTTCTCTGTGTGATTCACCATAATCTTTGGCCCAATCACTGCCACATCCTCGGGTTAACAAGATGGCGATCTGCACGACCTGCAGTAAAGTGCCTTAAACGGTGTCATACCAATACACGCCTGATAACTGTTATTGTAAGCAAATTCACAATGATGAAGATAGTCCTCCCATGAACCACCATACTATAATACACACATCCTCAACATGTTCTCGAGTACCTAGATTAGTCTCTCTGACTGTCTATCAGTCTATGGATGATAGGCTGTACTAAGATCCAATCGCGTGCCAAACTATGCCTGCATGCTCTGCCAAATTTGTAATGTGAACTGTGGTTCTCTGTCTAATACAATCGACAATGGTAAACTATGCAGCCAAACTATCTCTCTCTCGTACAAGCTCGTCAACCTATCCATTTGGTGTGTAATAGAAATCGGTATAAAGTGCGCAAACTTCTTCAACCCGTCAATAATCACCCAGATGTTATCATGTATGCGTTGAGATCGAGGTAACCCACTAAAGAAATCCATATCGATATGCTCCACTTCCAACGATGAATGGGAAGTGGCTGTAGTTATCCACTTGGTCTCCTATGCTCAGACTTAACTCCCTAGCATATCTCACATGCACGAATATAGTCACTAACAACGATCTTCATTCCCGGCCACCATAATAGACGACGTATATCAACATACATCTTAGTCCTACCCGAATGAACCAAAAAACGTGAGCGGTGAGCCTCTTGGAGTATCTCATCACGTATCTCAGCTATTGATGGAATTTACAATCTCCCTCTGAATCTCAGGCATGAGTCTGTCAACAGACTCCATTCCGGATGATCGAAACTCTGATCAAATTGTACCTCTGATACTACTCATCAGCTTGTTGACCATTAAGTACACTATGAATAGACACTGCCTGAGTCCTCATCTATTCATAAATCAATACTTTGGTAGTGGTCGGTATATCAACTAAATGCATTACCTTGGCTACCACGAGTAAAATATACTCGTGTGTCATGTGGCATGTAACAATCTCCGAGTATGACCCTCTACGGCTTAATGCGTCTATTACGACATTGGCCTTCCTTGGGTGGTACTCCAATGAGAAATCATAATCCTTGAGGAACTCAAGCCAACGTCTTTGTCGCATGTTCAACTTTTTTCAAGTGAAGATGTGACGACCCCTCTCCTAATCTAGGGCTCCGCCTGGCCTAATCCTGTAATTAAGCCCAAATGTTATCTACGTAGGTTTTAACTATGTATTAGTCAGCCTTACTACCTATTCATCTCGTTTCTCATGTACTATTCAATTTATGACATTTAGTGCTAATGAAAACTTTTATTAACATTGTTTATAAATTAGCGGAAGTCTTATGTCATTTAATACGGAAGCTTTTGATAATTATGCGGAAGCCATTTGTAGTTTATGTAGAAGCCAATTAAAAATAAACCTAAGTGTGGAAAAACCAGGAAATGACATCACATATATAAGATAACCTCAAAATACAATAAAGTCGTCTAAGTCAGGTCAGGGAACTAACGCTCAACCCAAATATACAACCCAAATGCGTATGAAAGACATACAATATCTAATACAAACAAAATATCAAAATGAACCTACAAACAAAATCCTTGACGTACCGGTGAGTCAGAGATAATCGCCTATCTTCTTCTTGCCCGGCTTGCTGGTAGTTTGCTCTGCACCCGCCGTCATAAAAAGGACGGTGAGTACAAGAATAAAACAGTAATCCCCAATGACAAGTTTAAATTGCATTTCCAAATATAATTGACTGGTATTTAAAAGTATATAACTAGGAAAGCTGGAAAATAAACCATATGCAAATAAATACCAGAGTCAAACAAGTGAAACTGACACTAGGCTAAGTAGTGTTGAATTAGGTCTGGTCATTACCTCGACTCCATAATCACAAATCACAAGGGCTCTAACCCAAGTGTTGCCAGGGACTCTAACCTCGGTGTGTAGATCACCTTAAAGACTCTAACCCCAAGTGTCATACAATGTTAGGTAAACTGTGCCGACCTCCCTATGAACTCTAACCCCGTGAGTGGCGCATGCCTCGATCGAGTACGGGACCTAATTGCAAAGACTACTTTTTATTTTCAAGAAATACCAAGTATAGAATGTTAAGGCATAGGTAAGTCTAATACCTAAACAAATAGTGAGTACAAGTTCATTTGAACATTATATGTATATACTAACCTAATAGCATGCTATTTATCATTTAATTTATCATTTAAAACATTAAGAAATAAGCATGGCACAAGAATAGAATTCAATGAATATGGTAAGGAAAAAGGATACCATGAAATCAAGTTCAATAAATGAAAACAGTAGCAATGCAACTCATGATATTATAATACAAACAGGTATGTAGTCAAGAGGACTACATAAGAACAACAAGCTATGGACATGAAATGTGATGTAAACTTATCAATGGGTATACTAACCATAAGCAATTCCCTAGTTTATCCGACCTCCCGACACCACGACATGCGTACTCGGACTCGCGAAATAATTCCCTACGCTCCTTAGGTGTTTAGATATCATTTTAAGGTGTTTAGGTTTGGTTTGAGGTATGTCTAGGTTGTAGTTAGTGTTGCAGGAAATTCAACAGAATTTCAGAATTTCTGCTGTTCAGGTTTCCCAGCACGCTGAGTGTAGGAACCCAAAATTTTCTGGGTTTTTGCAACCTGAATTTGGCCAACTCCCAAGCCTTTGGATCCCTGTTCTCCACCACCAAGGATTCAATTACCTCCTCCACAACACATATACACCAAGCACTTCATTATATGCATTTAAACATTGAAATTTCATGAATTAAAGTCATGCATTGATCAAACTCATGAAGAACACCAAAAACACTACCCAAAAATTGAAATTTCAAATTAAACCATACACCACTGATTTTCAAAATCCTTACTGTTGTTCTAAGTTATTTTTCACAAGGATTCCAAATATGAATTTAAATTTTGCAAACAAACACCTTAACATGGCTGAATTTCACAAAATCAGTTTCATTCTTTGAAAACCCCATTTTGAGCAAAAACTTGTTAAATCTGAAAATGAAACTTGAGAATGGAAATTAAAGTTTATAAATACTTCACAGCAAACGTTTAAACAGTTGCATGTGATTAAAAAAGAAAACCCAGTTGATTTGAGCTATAAAACCCAAATTGAAATGTATACAAGTGAAGGACACCTTAACTATGTGGTGTTGATTGAGCTCCTAGTTTTATTTCCCATTTTTTTGTGTTAAAAACCTCAATGATCTCTCCAATTTCCTGCTAAGAGAGTTCTCCACAACTCTGATTTGGTGTTTATAAAGCATGCATAATGAAGCATCAAGAAGACAAAGAGGTTTATATAGTTTGTGTTTTGATCAAGTGTGTTATCCCATGATTCTAGGTTGATCCAACGTCCCAAAATGACTCATACTCTCCCACTAATTCTAGCCAAGTGACTCAAATGTGTGACACAACATGGGAATGTGTGCTAGTGTGTATCCCGAGGTAAGTCATATGGTTGTTAATTTTTAAACTAAACTATAGGATTTCCTTTTGATTTGCATTAATATATATCCAACCATAGACTTACAATTAATTCCATAATGCATATGAATATTCTATAAATTCATATTGATATTAAACAAGACTTACCAAGGTGTTAACTATCCGATTTCTCAGCTCACACGCAACTCGAGGCGCGTCTCGATGCCTACATTGTACAAACAGACTTAGTAAGTCTACACATTACATTACACTAGGCATACAATCAATACAAAAATAACATATACCACGACCATGTGCCTCGGTCAGTGTGCGTATCACGGTGTGGGTCCTATGCGACAGGTCGGTGATCCTGATTAACGAAATCAAAACGACGTTAGAGATTTGGGCCATGACAAAAGAGGTACTTCAAACTTTTGTGGTAAGTGAACAATACAAATCTCTCTCATAGAGATAATGATGCCAAATCTTCGGTGCAAACACCACTGCCGCTAGCTTCAAGTCATGTGTAGGGTAATTCTTCTAGTGAATCTTCAACTGTCGGGACGCGTAAGCAATCATTCTACCGTCCTGCATCAAGACATAACCCAAACCGACCATGCAAGCATCGGTGTTCACCTCAAAACCTTTCCCTGACTCAAGTAGTACTAACACTGGTGCAATAGTCAAATGTTCCTTCAAACTTTGAAAAGCCTGATCACAACTGTTATTTCACTGAAAATTGACTTCCTTCTTCGTCAATCACGTTATAGGTGCCGTAATATTTGAGAAGTCCTATAAAAATCGTCTGAAATAACCAGCCAATCCCAGAAAACTGCGGGTATGTGTCACTGATCTCAGTGTAGCCCAATCAATAACTACTCTGACTTTAGTAGGGTCTACTGAGACTCCGCTAGCTCTGACGATGTGGTCAAGAAATCCTACATCTGTAAGCCAAAAATCACACTTACTAAACTTGGCGTACAATCTATCTCCTTCAAAGAATGCAAAATTTTCCAGAGGTGCTCCTCGTGCTCCTCATGAGTCCTAGAATAGATCAAAATATGGTCTTAGCACACGATGCATGAGATCCATGAACATCGTTGGGGCATTCGTCAGCTCGAAATGCATGACGGTGAACTGATAATGCTCTTTTCTCATGCGAAAAACAATATTCTCTCTATCTTTTGCTATTATCCTCAACTGATGGTAGCCAGATCTCAAATCAATCTTCGAGAACCACTGTGCTCATGTCAGCTAGTTGAACAAGTCATCAATGAGAGGTAACAGATACTGTTCTTCACTGTCACCCGGTTTAGCTGCCTATAGTCGATATGCAATCTTAGGGTGTCGTCTTTCTTCTTCACAAATAAAACTAGTGTGCCTCAAGGTGACATGCTGGGTGAATGAAACCCTACTCCAACAACTCATTAAGCTGGTTTTTCAGCGCCTCTAACTCCTTATTAGTCATCTGGTATGGTAGAATCGATATAGATTTGGTTCCAGGAACTAAACCAATAATAAAGGTGATCGCTCTAGTCGATGGTAATCCGGGAAGCTCTGCAGGAAACACGTCTGGAAACTCGCACATAACAGATACCTCATCAATCCTAGCCTTAACTTTCACCGTCGTGCTCAGAATACGTGCAAATGTCTCAACATCACTAATCGTGGCTACCCTGCCTCTGGTAACACTCAACTGAATTGCATCGCCACGAAAAGTAAACTCTAGCTGTCCAAAAATTTGAAATGAGACCTTCCTCAAGCAATCAATCTGTGTGTGATAAGGACCTAACCAATCCATACCCAATAACACGTTAAAATCCAGAAACTCCAACACTCGAAGATCAATTGGTAACTCATGTTCCTCTATCTCTAATATACAACACTCAAATGCCATGTTAGGGTAGATCTTATCCACAACAGCTGTGCTAAGGGCTAAAGGTCTCGTTAACCTAACTAGTCTCAACCTTAACTTATTAACCATGCGTTCAGAAATAAAGAAAAAAGTCAAATCGAAGTCAATTATAACATATATGAAACGACCACAAATAAAAATCATAACCTAAACTAGGCGATGAGTAATATGAGTGTCTAGCTCAATAGCAACATGTACACACTCTCTGGTCTGCTGCTGGCATGGTGCTACACTCTGCCAAAAATCAATTGGTTGTGGACACCTTCTAATGAAATGTCCCACCAGTCCACATCTATGAAATGCTCTAACTGGTCTCTATCTTAAGTAGTCTCGCCTGCTCGGCCCCTAACCTGACCTCTGCCCCTGCTGTACACTACCCCTCTCTCTGCCCCCGTCATCTCTGGACTGCTACACCTGTTGTATTGTCTGTGGTGGCCGACTAAGGTAACTCGGTGCCTGAGTAAGTGCGACGACAAATGCTTGAATGGGCTGCGATGATTGTGCAACTGAGGATACACTCTAAGCTCTACCAGGTTACTGAGTCTGCCATTGGTTCATCTTCCTCTTACCTCATAAGCGGCCCTGACCCCACTCGCCCTGTGCCTCTCAGGGCTGATCATATCCCTCATCAGGATGTGTCTTCAGGTATGAATCCCTTGACAAACTACAGTCATAAGCATCCTGTAATATGGGAGGTAAAGTAGTGACCACTGTCCCTCCGATAGCTGGTAATAGTCCCTCAGTAAAGTAATAGGCTTAATCTCTGTCTCGATCAGCTACTTCATCTCCAAATGAAAGCAAATGCTGATATTTGCCCATGTAAGCCAACACCAACTTTCCTGGTGCCTGTCGGATATGCATCAACTCATCTCTCTTGGCTATCATAGCCGAAGATGGATAAACATTATGACTAAAATGTTTCTTGAAGTATAACCAAGTGGTCGACTCTCTATGTGTGGCTACTAATTTGTCCCACTACATCTCTGCATCTCCAGTCAAAGAAAACGCTGCAGAACTAGGTTTCTTGCTATCCTCGATCTTGAGAAGCCTCTGAACCTTCTCATGACTACGAATGTACAAATCTGCCTAATCGAAACTCAGACCGCCGCTGAACTTTTTAGGTCTGTACTTCTCATACTCTCAAGTCCATCTCGCCTCCAATGTCAGGTGTGTATCAATAACATAATGAGCCTGAGGCACATCTGCACTTTGTACCGAAACAATTGCAGTGATAGGTGGTGCATGTAATGCACTAGTAGTGGTAAATGGTGGAGTGGCCTAAGGAGTAGCTGGACTCACATCATGTCTAGGAGCTACTGACGGAGATGACAACTGTTGTGCCTGCCCTTTGAGAATATCTAGTATCTCATCCATCCGTCATCCCTGAGACTCTACCCTCTGAGTCCATGTTTGTAACTCACGTGCCAAAGTTGCATAATTTCCCAGCACATCGTGTGGAGGATCTTGGTCTTTGCTTTGATCACCAGCATTAGGCTGATCGACCATCACAATCTGCAATAGCAAATGACGAGTCTCGACCAATTTTAGGTAACGATATATTACAATACACATTAAAATTAACATGCAAAAAATAATATACCATTCCCCACTTCCCAACTAGGCTTAAGTTAAATTCTTAGGATTTCTTTACTAAGTTCATTTGATTGTGTTTTAAGCTTATTTAGAGTCAAGGCGATAAACCTTTATGCTCTAAAAGCAACTGTGACGGTCCCAATAACCACAAACTGGGCCCTGCCAGGCCTAAACCTACGTGGACCCCCGAGCCAGTCTCCAACGAGTCAACGCAAGTCTAGTTAGCCTTAACTTACCAAATTTATTCATTAACGTTACTTATTATCTCATTGTGGTTAACTTTTGGATTTCTTTGACTCTATCAAGTTATTATTTACCCTCAATATAGTCAAGTGTGTAGCGGAATTGTTCTCAACAATATATCAAACTTTATTAAACAAATTAAAACTCAAGGTAACCTAGATGTGGAAAATCTTGTCCAAATGAACATCTCATGTATACATGATCAACCGAAACCCAAAAGTGGTATATACATGCATTCTCATACCCCAAAGACCTCAAAACATCAAAAACGTATAAATACATAGCCAAATATACAACAAAACAACAAAATAAACACCTACTGAATAAAAGCAATGCATTTGGCTCTGAGCATGCCTCAGAGGATATCGCCAAAAATAGGTGCCTTGCCCCGACTCATTTGCGGATCTGCACCCACCATCATAAAAAGAACGGTGAGTACAAAAAGTAACAATAAAGTAAAAACAATAGGGATCTCAACATAAATTCTGAATCACAATAAACAAGAATCCATAAATCATGCAGTAATTAAAGAAACGGAAATGAATAGCAATTTGCATGATAAACGGATTAAAGAAATGAAAATAAATAACAATTTGCATAAAGAAACCCAAAAGTGCCTAAACTGTAGCAACCCCAAAATCCTAGGCCCACCACGTTATGCGCCATGGACCCACAACTCTACCTAAACCAGCCTAGCTATGTCCTACGCACACCAAATCATCTGTGAATTATAATACCACTAACTTTTCTCAAATTAATTATATAAGTTAGCTTAAGGACTCATTTTCAACTGTTAACCTTAAAATAAATAGCAGAAGACTAAAATAAATCAATTAAATAGAAGAGCCTTTGTCCTAGTGTGGAAAACCCATCAAAGTAACCATTATATATATATATATCAGTCATGTCTAATCCAAACATCAAAAGAATCTCAACAGGTCATGATACATGTTCATACTCTCATATCCCATAAGCCCAATAGAAATTAAATAATATAAACAAACGTACGAGTAGGATACAACTGAAATCACAGAAAGTCCTCTAGCTTGCCCTTCCCTCTACTTGTACTAGGGTCTGTACTCAGCCATCAAAACAAAATAGATGACGAGTTCAGCGTGAGTAATCCTAAGAAAATTCAACGAGTAAATAATATAAATAAATGCTGGAATCAAAAGACTATTAAATAAACATGCGGAAGAAAAAAATCAGGCAACTGGGAAGACCCTTACATGTATATCTAATAGCAGTGAATAATCAAAGTGGGTACACGATCTAGGTCAGACTAGCACCATACTTCAGACTATCAACCAAGCACCGCCAGTGAGTAAACTTGAACTGACTGAAATCCCTGTTGTCCGCTCGGAGACCAACGTATACCATGACGCACCGACATGAGTATAGGAAAAATTAGTAGTCGGATCGACAATCCACTGACATACCACTGTAACACATGCTATGGCCTAGTGTTTCACAATGCCAATGCAATAGAATAAACCCGGCGGGAGTAAACTCAACCGAGTGTAAGTAAATACTGGAAATCAGAGTAAATGAAACAACTGGACATGAATTCAAATAATCCAAGCGATAAATACTCAAAATGAATTTTAGTTGGGATACTACACACCTCAAATCGCGCTCCACTAACGCCAATGTCAATACATGCCCAAAACACATGTCAACTACCCGTCAATTCAACCTAAAACCTGAATTCCTGATAAATCTAATCAATTTCCTAAATCTCGAAAATCATAGTTCAATGCCAAATCTTCGATAAAAACAACCATTAAACCATTTAAATTGGTTGTATAAACCCCTAGATACACCCCCAAATTTTCTAAATTTTATTTAAAATTTATAGCTGGCACAGTAATGGACGCCACCAGAGGCGCCGCCATGAATAAGGCCTCCATGGTGTGCCTCACGACGTCTTAGAAGCCGTGACCAGATGCCGTCACGCTGAAACCCCAACGACGCCATATAAACGTGGGTTGGGGATTTGCCTCTTATTTGGACACCGCAGGTGGCACCGTGGCCTCAAATGCCCACGACGCACCTGGCGGCATCCGAGCCAGGGGAAGTTTTCTGGGTTTCTTGGACCCCCTTAGCTCGTCGTCGTGGTCTGCATTCGTCCAAACCACTCGTCAAACATTCAATATACCAAAAAAACCAAAACCCCTCGACAAAAACCGTCCGAGACGTAAACCTCAAGTTTTCTCACAAAAACTGTAAAACCCATTTGCAAACATTAGCAACAACAACAACAACATCCATTTGTTGCTTCCGAAATCCAACACTTCAATCCATAGCAACACCATAGTGGCTGGTGTGCTCAACTCACACCCCTATAAACCTCATCAAAACTTGAGAAATTAGGCTCGAAACGTAAATAAAGATATGGAGATCGAAGTCTTAACCTTTTTAATTGAATCCTCTTGATCTAACACCTCCAAATAAGCTCAAATATTCATAAAACCCTAGTCTTCTCTAGTGATTTTTGTACAAGTTGTGGTGAGGAGAGAGAAAAGGTGGCGAGAATGTGATTTTGGAGATGTTTATACTTGAAACCTCATCTCATGTGCCCACCAAATCCATAGACACATTTGTGGGGGTCAAGATGGAGTCAAATGGTCTCCTAAATGTGACTTGAATGTGTGACTTTGTGCTCACATTCTTATCCTTGTTCACAAAAATCAAGACAATACTCGGGAGTTTTGACACCTGGTCCTGAACCGTTTCACCTGTCCAACGCGTACAGTCACATTACTCATGTATATATGTCATTTTATAATAATTATGTAGCCTATTTTGTTATTTATTGAGTGCATATTAACCCCGAGCTAGTGTACTAACCATTCGCTTCTTTGGTTCCTACGTCACATTGTCTCATACGACATACAATATAACACATAACATTGCGATGTGAATAACCTAATTTAAACAATTACATTGCAAATACAACAAAAAGCACACAAAATGGACTGTATACCTAATATGGGAGTGTTGCAAACTAACTATGGGGTCCACAAACGTCCGAGCTGTCATCCACGTCTGTAATGACGTCATAAATAACGATAATTAATAATTGGGTCTTTACACTTCTTCCTAACTACTTGAAATTTCATCCCGAAATTTAAATTTAATAAAGTTCTTACTGATAAATAGCTGAGGATATTGACTCTGCATTGTAGAGTTGAGCTCCCATGTAAGTCCTTCAGTCTCGTGATGTTGCCATCACACTAATACCTTCGAGATCTCCCTGTTTCGCAGAGTTTGTATCCTGCGATCCTTATTCTCCATCGACTGCTCCTCGTAGGTCACATCAGGCCGAATCTCAATTTGTCTAACATCAACCATCGGTCTCAGTCCTTACCTAGCTAGCCTCAACATAGATACATGAAAAATTGATGAACCACTGCTAACTGTGATGGTAAATCTAACCTGTAAGCCACAGTGCCGACGCGTGACTCGACCTTGAATGGTCTTATAAACCTTGGTACTAGTTTCCCCTAGATGCCAAATCTCTAATGACCCTTCCAAGGCGAGACGCTTAGATACACCAAGTCACCAATCTTATAGCTCAGACCTTTGAGATACTTGTCTGCATACTTCTTTTATCTGTCATGTGCTGCCCGTAGTCTTAATCGAATCTGTCTAACATTCTTTGTGTGATCAACAACAACCTTAGGCCCAATAACCGTCGGATCCTCTGGTGTTGCCCTACAAGCTGATGATCTACAGGGTCTGCCATACAATGCCTCGAATGGTGGCATGCCAATGCTCGCCCGATAGCTGTTATCGTACGCAAACTCGCACAATGACATATCCTCCAAGATCTGAATCAGCCTCTTCGACTTACCATTTGTTTCAGGATGATGTGCCGTAATGAACTGAAGCTGTGACTGCCCCAAATCCCAAGGCCGCCCCGTGGCTCCCCATTTCCCCTTACTGTGCACCGAAAACCTCTACCATGTCACACATCTATCTATTTTACCCATCACTCCTGAGTTTCAAGCTATTTAATTTAATATTTACAATTTACAGTGGAAGTGTTAATCTTACTAAAAGAAATATATATAAAATTATTGGTTAATCCTATAGTGGAAATCCCAAAAATACTGTACATATAGGCGACTAACTATAAAAGTTATATATATACAGGTACAGGTGTGAACTATAGTCTCCCAGTTCCCAAAATATAGTACAAAATATAAAAAATAGAGATATCAACACACGTACCAGCAAGCTTCGGCGTAGATAAGTCTGATGTAATCGCCAAATATCCCCTTAACCTTGCTAGTACTAGGATCTGCGCTCAGCCATCACAAAAGGTAGATGACGAGCCCAATAAGTAAAATCCCAAGGAAAACCACTGTATATCATAATTTAAGAATGTAAATGAAAATCAATAATAGTGTTAAATAAACATGCGAAAAGAAGGTATAATGCAAACAACTGCGCAAAGCTCATCGCATGAATATAAACACAGAGATATGCAAATGGGTGTGAACTAGCTAATCCTAGATATGTACTGAGGACCAGGAGCCCTGTCGTGGCCTACACCAACGACCCTTCGACTGTGTCCTAGACCATACACCCAACAAGCGACCACACAACCCTCGAATGTATAGATGGAAAAACTCCACCATCCCAGTAAGAATGGACTCGTAGATTATCAATAATTTACGGCTCAAATGAAACAACAATAAGTAAATGCAGTAGTGGTCTTCAGTTGGGTTTTACGTACCTCAAACCGCGCTAAAAAATCCTGAAATTACCTCCGGTCAGACCCCTGACTAGTCCCGACTCCAACTACTGCTCCGTGAGTCCTGAGATCTAATTCCACAGTTTATTAGTTAATTAAATAGGTTTACAATCAGTTAGGTTTGTTTCATATTTTAATTTACAGTCCAGAGGGGTATTAGCGCGCTAGTTTGATCAATTAGCGCTCTAGTCAGATCAATTAGCGCGCTAATTGATCTTTGGCACTGTTTATCATCTTCCCCAGAGTGATTAGCACGCTAGTGTTCATCACCTAGTGCGCTAATTGCACGCTGCCCAGAAATTTTCAGAAATGAATTCTGGTTTCTTTAATCCTCAACACTTCAATTTATCATAAAATCCATACACCTACTCCAATAACATCCATTTACTATCAAAAATATCAATTAAACACGATTACAACCCAAATACCAGTGAATCGACATGCATGCTAAAAACCCAATTTGATCCAAATTACTCCAATTTCCCACAAATTCATTTCAAACTCACGTAATTCATCAAAACACACCTCATGAACATCAAATCTTCACAAAAACAGTTGTAAATTCACTCAAAAATTCGAATTCACTTCAACTCATCAAAAACCAATATTTTCCATCAAATGCACAAATTTAGTGAGTAGATTACCTGAATTGTGTTGTGGGTTGCCTAATTCCAGTCTCCCTCATACGAATTCTCTCCTAAAATCCCAGTTCTTCTCCCTCAATCTCAGATTTCGTTTTGAGAAAATGTCTCTCTTTACATGTCTCCACCAATCTATGCTATTTATAGTGTTTGATCTGATCCGATATGTGCACGCATCCCAAGGACGATCTAAAGGCCACTGCTCACCCTGTGTCACTCAAGTTTTTGAGCACCTTATCATAACACTGTTGGTCTTGAAACTCCTTGCTGTGCATCTCGAGAACAATCTTAATTCTGCTGATTTGTTGGGCTACAACTATAGGATTTATTAATTTCATTTGATTTTATTTATATAACCTATCCAAGCCCTCAAATAAATTCCATAAAATGGTAATTAGGGTCACATTTACTTCTTGACTACCCAGCACCCCGTGCCCCGTGTCTGGCATGCACCCCGAGATGGTCCCACACTTAGTGTACCTAAATTTATTCGTTCGGCCTAAGGTTTTATTTAAATCTCAATAAATCAAATCCTCAACCTTAGCATGCTTAATTAATTTAAATCTAATCAAACCCCAACGCTCGGCCTAGCAACTACCATACCCTCGCGTTGGCGTGTTCTACAAAACGGAACCCTGGCGCTCAAACTCGCCCAACAAGTAATTATATATACACATCTGTGATGAATACTACCTTATAATAAAAATAATATTAATACATCACAGAACTCAGGAAAACACCAATACACAGTCAGTCCCTAGATCCAGGTCACGCGTAGCCTATCCGCGGCGTCCACGAGTCGTCCGAGCTGGCATCCTAATATGAAATAATTTAAATAACGGCATTAATAAATAACGGTCTGTTACAACATATGTGCCACCTATTAGAGTCCACAAGTGGAGTTAGAGTTGTTGGATAGCTTAAAAAGGAGGGGTGTAGGATCTACCTCGAGATAAGTGTGTATAAGTATATCATAAGGGGGCCTATATAAAGGCCCATCTCACCACTTTTGCCCTCAGTTCTCTCTTTCTTTTCTCTGTCCTCTCCTCACCTCCTCTTCTTGTCTTCTTTCTTGGTGAACAAGAAATAGTTGGGCAACCATTATAGGGGTGACCTTGGTGAGTGGAGACTCACTAGAGTTCTGTCTTCGTCGGAGATAAGGTGACACTCTTACTCCTCTTGCTCTTCACTTTATTTACGTGTCGATTTCTTTGAATTCCATTGCGATGACCACGGATGCCGCACATAACTCGATTTTCGTTTAGTTTTTCGATGCCTTGGCGATCCACGTAGCGATCAACACCCATTTTTATTGTTGGCGTTGAGTTTTACACCTATTTTTGCTATTTCGTCGAGTTATGATGTGTTGGGATGGTTTGTCATTACGAACAATTTTCGGGGGTTTCACGACTATCCAAAGTCGATTTTGGATAGTCACGAACTTCGTACAAGTTGGAGAAAGGCGCAGAGCGCGACAAAACCTGGAGAAAACAATTCTTGTCAGGATGCAATGCTTGGCACCGTGGGCAACATGCCCCACGGCGCCATGATCAGAGGCTCAGGAAATGGTGTCGCAGAGATACCATGAGCCAGTGGACTAGCGGTGTCTCCCACGACGCCTGTACCAGAGAGACGAGGTTACGCGTCGTAACGATGCCATGACAACTCAATGTGACGGCCTCGTCTATAGTGCCAATTCCAGAGAGCAAATATGAGGCACTGCAACAATGCCATAAAGACCAATACACGGCGCCGCCGCCGTAGCGTCCCTCTCTGTAAATGAACTATAAATTTTGCTTAAAACTTAGGAAACTTTAGGAGTATATCAAGGGTTATAAATTGACCATAAACCTTATCTATTGGGGTGCAAACCATTGATAGGTAGTTGGGAACCCAAGGGAATGAACCAGAGTCGCAGGAGTGGTTTCATGTCGCGACGTAGTCTGGTATGTACACATGTGCTATTTATATGTGTATGTTAGTAGGCTAGTAAGAAAATACCATGTGATTCATATATCCATTATTGTTCTGATATTTCTATGATCTTGTTGTTGGCATTCCATTATATTATTTCTTGGCTATGTGTGTTATTGGCATAAGTGTGTCAGAAAGGTATCATGTGGCTTGCACTAGCTAGGATAATACGAGAACTTCCTGCAGGACTGACCACCCCTAGTGTTGTGTGATCTTGGATACTGGATTTGAGAGGTGTTGCGATGCCTCTCTTTCATGCTTTGCGATGTTGTGATATTGCCCGGGGAGATCTTGCGAGGTCTTTACCGTTTTGCTATGAATTAGAATACTTATGGGCCTATTTTAATTCTTAGAACACGCATGTTTCGTTGTTATCTATCAATCTGCTTATCATATATGTTGATTGCTTTATTTATCTATCTCTTTTAATTACCACATGATATTTGGACTGCTTTATTGATAAATCATGAATTACTGTTATATTCTTTTGGCATTACTTTTTATTTCTCTCAATTACTCACCGTCTAGTTTGTGACGGTGGGTTCAAATAGATCGAAATGCAGCAAGGGCAAGGGTTCTTGGCGACTTTCTCTGAGGACCTCTCGGAGTATAGCACTTCATTAGGATTAGCGTAGGTTTATATTTTTGTTGTTCGTATGTTGCTTTTAGGAATACTATTTTTTGGCATTTTGGGGAATTTTGAGAGATTTGATATCATGTGTGTTGACTATTTTGATGATACTTGATTGTACATGAATATTTGTTTATTCGTGGTTTCTACATGAATACAATTTTCCTGATTTCCCTTTGATTTGAGTTATTTCCCATACTTATAGTCTATTTACGCTGCGTAACACTTGATAATTACAATAACTCACTTCCTAAATTTGTAATCGGATGAATTAAGGCTGACTAGACACATTTAAACTCGTCGAGTACCAATTCGGGAGCCTATGCAGGTCTAGGCCGAGCATACCCAATTGCTTGCGAAATTGGGGCCGTCACATAACAGTGGAACCAAGTCACCCATTGCAAGGGCCTCTTGAGGAGTTAAGGATGCATGATGGAACCAAGTCACGCGAGCCTCTTGAAGAGCCGTGGACATACAGTGGAATCAAGTCACCCACTCATATTTATTATATTTCTAATGATTGGTCAACAAGGCGAGGCAATGACAAATGAAACCATGGACTTGCATTTATATTTATTACTTCATATGTATCTCTGTTGTAACCCCTTTGCATTGCTAAACTTGATTATTTATACTTTTCAACTCTTGAATTATTTATCAGTGCTTGAAATACTTTACAGAATGTGAAATGCTTACTCTTTATGGAATTGCTACCCTGCTACAAATTGTCAATACTTCTCATGATTTCAAATGCATGCTAGATTGATTTTCCTTTATAGGTATTACTTGCATATTTGATATTTGAGCGTGGTTCTTCTCTTATTAGGCTCTGTTGGTTGTTTTAGCTCACCCCACTTACAATGCAGGTTTATCAATTAGTGTGGTAGACCGTTGCAAGGGAAAAGTCCCCGTCTGAAGACTCCTTGTTGTGTGAGCCTTGCTTGAATATTATTTACTATCTTGTTTTGAGAATTATTAATAAGGGTTGTAACCTAAGCGAGACTTTTGGGTAGATAAACCTTTCTTTAGTTAGTTTGGTATATTTATGAGCATTTGAAGGTTTTGGAGACTTCATATTCTTTTTATTTGCATAAGTGAATTTGAGATATTCAATATTTTGGTTTATGGTGATATATGGTAATTATTACAAAATTTGAATTTCGCAGTCTACTTCTATATTTATCTATATATCATTCCGCAGGTTATTTAGAAGTACCAGACCGTTATTTGGGCTTGGTTCAGGAATTGGGCTTAAATGGCGGTCTAGGCCGGGCAACCAGACCTTAGATCGGGGAAAGGTCATTTCACAACTACTGTGCAGTAGAGGTCGTAGGACATCAGTTACTGGCCGATCTACAAGTATTGGTGTACCTAGTGGGCATGGATTGGTTGTCAGCGTATCGTACGCATATTGACTGTTTCAATAAGACCATTACTTTTGATATAGAGGGTATTCCAGTGTTTACGTTTACCGGAGTCGTGACAACTTTATCAATTACCATAGGTCAATTGGCGACAGCTCAGGAGATAGAAGCATTTACGGTGGTAGTTAAGCCAAAGCCGAGAACAGTGACAAGTGCTGAGGATGTCCCAGTTGTTTGCGAGCTTCTTGAGGTTTTTTTGGATGATTTGCCAGGTTTACCTCCACCTAGAGCATTTGAGTTCATTATTGAGTTGATACCCGGGGAACAATAGATTTACAGTAGACTTTATAGGATGTCAGCATCTGAGCATGAGGAGTTGAAGACCCAGTTAGAGGAGTTGTTGCAGAAGGGTTTTATTCATCCTAATATGTCTCCTTGGGGAACTCCAGTCTTTTTTTTGAAAAAGAAAGACGATACTATGCAGATGTGTGTAGACTACAGGATGTTGAATTAGGTGACGATTCAGAATCATTACCCACTTCATAGGATTGATGAATTGTTTGACCAGTTAGCAGGAGCTAACTTTTTCTCGAAGATTGATCTAAACTCAGGCTATCATTAGCTAAGGATTCGAGAGAGTGACATCAAGAAGACAACCTTTAGCATGCGTTACAGCTTGTTTGAATTTGCAGTCATGCCGTTTAGGCAAACTAATACGTCGGCTATCTTTATGGACTTGATGCACAGAGTTCTGAGGCCATTCCTGGATCAATATGTGATAGTGTTTATCGATGACATCCTGATATACAACAAGACTCGTATGGAGCACGAGAGACATCAAGGAGGTTTTGTTAACACTGAGAGAGCATAGGCTGTATGCTAATTCAGTAAGTGTGATTTTTAGCTGAGTAAGGTGAAGTTCCTCAGACACGTCATCAGTAGTCAGGGTATATCAGTTGACGATGACAAGATTCGAGCGATTATTGACTAGAGGAAACATTAGTCTATTTATGACATTCGTAGTTTCTTAGGACTAGTGGGCTACTCTTGGCGGTTTGTGCAGGATTTCTCTTTGATTGCCGCACCGATGACTAGGTTAACCAAGAAAGATGTCAGGTTTGAGTGGTATAAGGAGTGATATGACACATTTTGGGAGCTGAAGAGGAAAATGAATTTCGCACCAGTTATGGTGTTACCTGAGGCGGGGAGAGGCTTCTCAGTCTACATTGATGCTTCCAGTATTGGGTTGGGATGTGTGTTGATGCAGGAATGACACTCAATTGTGTATTTGTCTAGGTGATTAAGATCCCACAAGAGGAATTATCTGGTGCACGACTTGGAGCTTGCGACAGTTGTGTTTACACTGAAGGCCTGGAAACACTATCTTTACAGATAGCGTTTTGTACTGTTCACGGATCACCAGAGCTTAAGAAATCTATTCACTCAGAGGGATCTGAACATTCAATAGAGGCAATGGCTCAAGTTACTGAAGGACTACGACTTCACGATTGAGTACCATCCTAGGAAGACGAACGTTGTAGCTAATACGTTAGCTAGAGTGGCATTGAGAGTTAGATTGTGCTACGGTAGAGGACACATGAGCATGGATTGTTTGGGGTAGCATCGATGATGTGTTTAACCGAGACTATTGTTGAGCTGCAGATTTTTTGTCGGACATGGGTTCCTACTGTGTTTCTAGAGCGGGTTGCTGAGTGTCAAAGGGCTGACGGACATTTTGCTCGCTTCAATTGTTTGGCTCAAGATTCGAGGTGCACAGATTGGTCTGGTTCATCAGTCAAGTGCTTGAGACAAAGGGGCAAGTTGTGGATACCTGGGGTACAGGAGCTACGTGACAACATTTTGGAGGACGCACACCTTTCGCAGTACACAGTTAGTCCTAATAGGACCAATATGTACCATGATTTGCGACATTTGTTCTGGTGGCCAGGGATGAAGGCAGACGTGGGTTCCTACGTCAAAGCGTGTCATATATGCCAGCCGATGAAGGTCAAGCACAGGAGACCAGTCAGGTTACTTCAGTCGCTACCCATTCCAAAGTGGAAATGGGAGCACATCACGATGGATTTCGTTAGTGGTTTACTGAAGACTACGAAGCGTCACGATGCAGTTTGTGTGGTGATTTAAAGATTGACGAAGCAACACACTTCATTCCTATCTCTATGAAGTATTTTTTCTTCAGTTGAGCATTACCTTCGAGCGAGAGATCATCAAGCTATACTGAGTGCCAGTATTGGTTATTTCTGATAGAGATCCCAGGTTGACATTAAAGCTTTGGGAGAGTATACAGGACTAGTCTAGCACTAGGCTTCTGTAACGGGCCGTTATGTAACGACCCTAATTTCTGGGGTCGCCCCGTGACCCACGCCCTCCGCTCACAAGCCCAGCAGCGCCTGTCACATCACCAGACACATCATCACTGCTGCCACGTCAACAGCTCTGTGAAGTGATGATCCGTTTGACTAATCCTATTATATTAAGCTGTTTAATTTATTTAAACATCCAGTAGGTTGGCAAATTTTAATAACAATAGCGGAAACGTTTGATTTGTATTTTACGAGAGTTTTAAGCCTAAGCAGTGGAAAACCCGGAAATAACACCATGTATATAACTGAGACGAAGTAAACAGTAATCCATATACATGTGATAAAGTTATAAAGTCCCCAAAACCCAGCAAAACAAAATATACATACATGATATCAAAACACGAACTATCAGCAACAACAGCCTCAGAGATAGTCGCCTAGTACCTCCTTTCCCTTGCTCTTGCTCGTACCAGGATCTGCGCTCAGTTGCCCAACACATATAGCAACGAGCCCAGTGAGTAAATTCCTAAGAGAAGTTTACACGTTAATCATGAAAAACCACAATACTCTGCGAGACATGTGAATATGACCCTAACGACAGGAATCATATTCCTATGGCTAGTAGTAAATAATATCCACAATAAAACCATCGATCTCACACAGTAGAAATAATACATGATTCAAGAAATCTGGTTCAACCAACGATATCAATGAAAACTAGATAGAGTTGTGATGGAATCTAACTAAACTAGATCATACTTTGTAGATTCGAATGACCCCGATTGAACACATCAAGTCTAAACCACATCCGAACTACTAACAGTGACCGGAACAAATCACAACCCACCGGACACATGCACCCCACTACGCGGGTAGCTATTCACCGGTTGAGCCCAGCACATGCGCTAAAATCTAGCCCGCTCAATTCTGTAACACAACCATCTCGATTAACCTCCGACCATGTAAACAAATCAAACCCCGACCAACAAATGATTATAATGCATAAACATGACAACCAGATAAGTAACAAAGCGTTAAATAAACAATTTGATAAACAATCATTTACACGGACACACCACGAATGAAATAAAGTGTAACCTTCTCAAGGGTTTTATGCACATGTAACTATGCACTCCGACTTTTCGGACCCGTCAATCTGCCCCGCCTAGTTCCCTGATGCACGAGCTATGGTTTCCCAGTCCCTGAAGTCCATTTATAGTGTTTTATATTATTTAAACACACATTATTGTATCATATATTGAATTTTCAATTGTAGTCTCCCGGACTATGTTGGGGTTCCAAAAATACCCGGAAAGTTTCGAAACTACTTTTTTTTATCTTTTTCTAATTTTCTATATTTTTCTAGAATTTTCCCAATTTTTCTGATATTTTTCAACTATTTTCCTATTTTCCAGCAAATAATATATATAATATTATTTAATTTAATAATTTTTTTTAATATGTGGGCCCCAACTGAACCGGTCCGATTCAGGTGGGTTGGACCGGACCGCCCAGCCCAGTCCGGCCCAGGGACACACACGCGCGCGAGGGTGCGCGCGTGCTCCCTTTTCCTTCCCCAGAGACGAAATCGTCTCGTTTTTTCTCTTCTCTTTGGCTGCCATCACTCTCCTCTCCACTCCTCCTCACTCTCAATCCATTGGAGACCCTCCAAGCCTCAAAATCTCACCTCAAATCCACCAAAAAAAAACCCCAAATTTTTGGATCAAAATACATGTAAATAACCCAAAAATTTACCAAATCACCTCAATTTTTCACAAATTCAATCCAAATCAACAAAATCCCACAAACCAACGTCAAGAACATCTAATTAATAAAAAACAACAGTGATTTCCATCAAAAATTCATTTAAACCTTAACCTATAAAAACTCACATTTTTTACAAAAATCCAAATTTATGAGGGATAGATTACCTTTGATCTCATGTTTTAACGCATAAATCTCTTCTCCAAGCTCGGATTCGTCCCCTCAAACCCTCAAATTCACTCACTGATCTCCCAACAATTTGTTTGAGAAATGTTTTATTTTGCATGTTTGATCAATCAATCGTCTATTTATACGTTGGTTCAAATCTGTCGTGTGCACGCATCTCGAGGACGATCTAACGGCCACTGATCACCTTGTGTCACCCAAGTTCTTCACATCTTATCCTAACAACACATGCCTTGTTTCACTTTGTTGTGCATCTCGAGAATCATCCTATGCACCATAATTAATCCTATCAAACTATAGGATTTCTATTTATCTATTAATACATTTATTCAACCTTAGGTTAAATCACCTTATAAATCATATAACAATCATAGGTTAGTCACATTAACACTTAGCTACCTAACAACCCATGCCCCGTACCTCGACTATCCCGTACCCGGTACCCGGTCCTCGATACGCACTTCAGGACATAAACCCGACTCGTAGCCTTGCCCGATATCAACTTACACACATGTGATGTTTATATAAATATTAAATTTCCACATCACAATAATAGACATACAACATACACAAATAACACAATATAACCTGTTTACTCTTATCCGAGTCCACCCAGCTGTCCCCGTAACGCCCGAATTACTCGTTAATCCTCGTGATTAACACAAATCTTGATTAAATTAATTTGGGTCGTTACACGTTATTTATTAACGCCGTTATTTAAATTATTTCAGATTAGGACGCTAGTTCGGACGACACGTGGACACCACAGATAGGCTAGGCGTGACTTGGATCTAGGGACTGACTGTATATTGGTGTTTTCCTGAGTTCTGTGATGTATTAATATTATTTTTATTATGAGGTAGTATTCATCACAGGTGTATATATATAATTACTTGTCGAACGAGTTTGAGCTCCGGGGTTCCGTTTTGTAAAACACGTCAACGCGAGGGTATGGTAGTTGCGAGGCCGGACGTTGGGGTTTGGTTATATTTAAATTAATTAAGCGTGCTAAGGTTGAGGATTTGATTTATTGAGATTTAAATAAAACTTTTGGCCGACTGAATAAATTTAGGTACACTAAGTGTGGGACCACCTCGGGGTGTGTGCCAGAGATGGGGCACTGGGTGCCGGATAGTCAGGAAGTAAATGTGACCCTAGTTACCATTTTATGGAATTTATTTGAGGGCTTGGATAGGTTATATAAATCAAATCAAATGAAATTAATAAATCCTATAGTTGTAGTCCAACAAATCATCAGACTTCGGATTGTTCTCGAGATGCACAACAAGGAGTTTCAAGACCAACAATATCATGATAAGGTGTTCAAAAACTTGAGTGACACAGGGTAATCAGTGGCCTTTAGATCGTCCTCGGGATGCGTGCACACATCAGATTAGATCAAACACTATAAATAGCATGGATTGGTGGAGGCATGCAAAGAGCGATTTTTTCAAAACGAAATCTGAGATTGAGGGAGAAGAACTGGGATTTTAGGAGAGAATTCATGAGGGAGACTGGAAATAGGAAACCCACAACACAATTCATGTAATCTACTCACTAAATTTGTTCATTTGATGGAAAATATGGGTTTTTGATGAGTTGAAGTGAATTCGGATTTTTGAGTGAATTTACAACTATTTTTGTGAAGATTTGATGTTCATGAAGTGTGTTTTGATGAATTACGTGAGTTTGAAACGAATTTGTTGGAAATTGGAGTAATTTGGATCAAATTGGGTTTTTAGCATGCATGTCGATTCACTGGTATTTGGGTTATAATCGTGTTTAATTGATATTTTTGATAGTAAATGGATGTTATTGGAGTAGGTGTATGGATTTTATGATAAATTGAAGTGTTGAGGATCAGAGAAACCAGAATTCATTTATGGAAATTTCAGGGCAGTGTGCAATTAGCGCACTAGGTGATGAACACTAGTGCGCTAATCACGCTGGGGAAGATGATGAACAGTGCCAAAGATCAATTGGCGCTAATTGATCTGATTAGCGCGCTAATACCCCTCTGGACTGTAAATTAAAATATGAAACAAACCTAACTAATTGTAAACCTATTTGATTAACCAATAAACCCTGGAATTATATCTCAGGACTCACGGGACAGTAGTTGGAGTCGGGGACTAGTCGGGGTAGGACCGAGGGTAATTTTGGGATTTTTGAGCGCGGTTTGAGGTACGTAAAATCCAACTGAACACCACTACTGCATTTACTTATTATTGTTT
This sequence comes from Stephania japonica, assembly GCA_039657345.1. Classification (NCBI taxonomy): domain Eukaryota; kingdom Viridiplantae; phylum Streptophyta; class Magnoliopsida; order Ranunculales; family Menispermaceae; genus Stephania; species Stephania japonica. The sequence continues at coordinate 41,131,715 of CM077562.1, forward strand.
CATTTGAGTCGTAAATTATTGATAATCTACGAGTCCATTTTTACTGGGACGGTGGAGTTTTCCCGTCTATGTATCCGAGGGTTGTGTGGTCGCTTGCTGGGTGTGTGGTATAGGACACAGTCGAAGGGTCGTTAGTGTAGGCCACGACAGGGCTCCTAGTCCTCAGTATACATCTAGGATTAGCTGGTTCACACCCATTTTCATATCTCTGTGTTTATATTCATGCGATGAGCTTTGCGCAGTTGTCTGCATTATTCCTTCTTTCCGCATATTTATTTAACACTATTATTGATTTTCATTTACATTCTTAAATTATGATGCACGGTGGTTTTCCTTGGGATTTTACTTAATGGGCTCGTCATCTGCCTTTTGTGATAGCTGAGCTCAAATCCTAGTACTAGCAAGGGTAAGAGGATACTTGGCCATTACATCTGACTTATCTACGCTGAGGCTTGCTGGTACATGTGTTGATATCTATATTTTTGATATTTTGTATTATATTTTGGGAACTGGGAGACTATAGTTCACACATGTACCTGTATATATAACTTTTATAGTTAATCGCTTGTATGTACAGTATTTCTGGGATTTCCACTATAGGTTTAATCTTAAACTTTATATGTTCATTTTGGTAATATAAAGACTTTCGTTGTTATTTTATTATAAAGGTTTGACTTGTTTTATACTTAATCTAAAACTATATTTAAACCAACGAATCAGTTGACACAGCGTAAATATTAAATTAAATAGCATGAAACTCAGGAGTGACGGGTAAAATAGATAGACGTATGACGTGGTAGAGGTGTTCGGTGCACAGTAAGGGGAAATGGGGAGCCACGGGGCGGCCTTGGGATTTAGGGCCGTCACATATGCTGTTTAACTAACCAACTCCTTAGCCCGTTCTTCGCGTTCTCGAACCCGTAACGCACCATAAATCCCGTATCGTGTGCCCATGGTCTCACCAACATAATTAACCTCGTTAATTACTTTAATTACCATTTAATTAAGCATAATTAACCTCGTTAATTACTCTAATTATCGTTTAATCTAGGCGAAGCCTCACTTGGACTATCAACACGCTAAACGGCTCGAGACTCGTACTAGACGCACATACTAATATAAGCATCACAGAAAAGTAATTACCTCAGTGTCGACATCCCGAAGTTCGAAATACTCCACGCATCATGGCAGCCGAGTCACGGTTTTGGCAATACGACATAAGTCGTGTTAATTTTAAGGGTTGTTACACGTTAGCTACGGCTCCCCAAGAGGCCCTTAAGCATATAAGGTGACTTGGTTCCACCATATATCTATGGCTCCCAAAGAGGCCTTACATGAAGTCAAATAAGGTAGGCAACAACCCCATCCCAAGTCCTTTAGTTAAAGTTGTAATTCTAAATATACTAGTAGCAAGCCACATTTGATAGATGAGCGGAGCTCCCCATTTACCTCAACTCGCTGCGATGCCTATAACAACACCTTGCACACTCGGGGCTTGATGTGAACCTTTGCGCTCTAGAAAATTAATAACAATAATGAATTAATGGAAATCTCAATTTAAAGTTTAATAGATTTTTATTTTATTTGTCTTTGGAACCCACCAGTGCAGATTCCTTGGGTTACGTGTCATTCGGGGCCCTTTTCGGGATGTAGGACCCGCACATGAGTCCCTAAGCAGTGACTACGTCAATCCAATGTCGCATGTTGTCGGTAGTAATAGTAGTAGTCTCAGATGTCAAAGGAACTACATTCGAAGTAGTAATGGTGGTGGCGGATTGTGTAAGTGCGGCATTATGTACTATCATCAAAGATATGAAGTCAGTCAGTTGCTAACCCTGCACCGCAACTCTATTTGATAGCACATGAAAGTCCTCGACCGATATCGTGTGCTGACTACTGTCAGCACTACCATCTTTGCCCTCGTGCTGATCTTCCATCGTGTTATGCAAGTTGATAGTGATCACGACATTAACTATTGCGTAAATATCGTGTACATATACATACGTAACATAACATGTACATATAGCAATCCCTAACTCATTTTCGCTCCCAACAAAATGGTTTCTAGGCAAGGATTGTCTGGTTGTCACAACCTAAATTTCTAATTTTAGAATTTGGTCATAATCAGGGTCAATGACCCGTGACGTGGGACCCACGTTGGGACACGTGAACTAACCAAGGTAGTTGGTCAAGGTATATGTTATATTTGATGTGGTGAACGCTTATTGTATTATATGTGTGTACCCTATACTCGGAATTGTTAAGTTTGATAGTTTTGTCAATTCGGCACGCGTGGGGAAGTGCCTCGAGTTACATGCGAGCTGTGAGACCGGGTAGATAGTTTTATTGTAAGTGTTATTTATTTTTAATATGGCTTAATGATGATTTACGTAGCCTATGGTATTTATTCAATGTAAATCAAGTTAGAAAAGCCTAAAGTTTAAATAAAAATCCTACCCACATTAATATGCCTCAAGATATGTGCAACAACCAATCTAAATATGGCTTTGTGTCAATTTTTGTGTTAAAGGGTTGATTTTAGTGAAAGTAGGAGTGATTAATGGTCATAAGATCATCCTAGAGATAGACAAATAATCAAATGATGGATGACCATGATAAATGAAGCTACATGCTTGATAAGTGACATTGAGGGGAGTTTCATGCTTGACAAGTGTCATTGAGCTGAAAAAGTGGGTGAATAAGAGTGTTTGATGACCCTTGATTCACATGGAGATGAGTTGTACACTAGATGGATTAAAAAAACTATAAATATTAAATTAGTGTTATTCTTCATCACTTTGCATGTTGTACAGCAACAAAAATTAGAGCTGAATTACTTGGGAAATAAAGATGGATTTCAAGAGCAAAATTCATTAAACAAAAGGGAGTGCAAGTGCTAGGGATCAAACCGCCCACCTAGGTAAGCAAAATCTCTTTTTCCTTTCTTCAATTTGTGAGTTTTTGGGTATGGAATCATAGGGCTTTCATAAGAAATCAATTTCAAAGTGTTTGAAGAGTGGTCTATGATCAAATGAGAGTATTGGTTTTAGTCTCAACAAGTTTTTGAATTTTTCAAGTTTTTTTTCAAAAATTAGGTTTTTGAAATGAATTTGAGAATGCATGTTAAGGTTTGAGTTCAGCTAAGTGCACCCCATTTTGCGTGGCGCCCCAAATTCAAAATTCAATTACTAAGTGCACGCCACATTTTTACCAAAATACCCTTTTAATCCGAATCGAATTACCTAACTCCAAAACCTTAATCGAGACATCTATTTTAGATTCGACGACATGTAGCCGAAACTTATCAACTAGGCTCGGTGTTGTCCAATCGAACCTCTTTGGTGAGATTTAGTTGACAACTGCTGACTTAAAGGTTCGGTGGGTTCCGACCGACTCTCCAATTAAAGGTTCGACAAGCTATGACCGACACTCTAACTAGAGGTACGGTGGGCTCCGACCAACCCTTCAATAAGAGATTCGGACCTCGAGGTCGAACCCCTTGATAATGCCTACAAATCATAAAGAAGAGAGTGTGTGGGATGCACTTAGTAATTGTAGTGGGGTACACTAATCACAGTGAGGGCATAAGGGTCATTTTGTAGTAGGATTGATTTTTTTAAGTTTGACTTTTTTCAGGGTGCATTTCTTAAAAGCTGGGGTGCATTTAGCCAGACTCTAAGGTTTTGACCTAACCTTTGTCAATTGAGCATAACTCACTCATATTAACTCCAAAGTAGGTGATTCTAAGGACATTTAAAAGGTAATGCATAGACGAACAAGTTTTGTATCTACCATATTTTTGAAATTCCAACTCTTTCTTACTCAAAAATGCTTTGCGAATAGGTGATTAAATGTCATTACGAGATTATTGAAGGTGAATTTTGAAGACATAACTCGTTCAATTCACATTCAAATGAGCTCATATTTTAGTATGATGTCTTTGGGTGTGTTTTTGGTCTTCGGTATAAAAATCATAATTTTTAGAGCTATGATTTGGGAGAAATGAGTTTTTGAATTTGTTGGTCGGAATTTAAAACTATTTTAAGCAATTATTGAAAAATTGTTATATCTCTCTCATTTTAAATTGAAACTGGAAGATCCTTATAGTTTTGTAAATCTGAGAGAGAGAATAGCGACTTAGAGCCATTAAAATTTTAAAATCAAGAAATATTCTTAGGTGAAAATGAACATAAAATAAAAGGATGTGTGTAAATATAGTTTTTGAATGGTGTTTAGAGTTGTTTTGATTTTGTCCGATCTAAAACACTTAATGAGAAACTAAGACACACTTTATTCAATTTAATAAACACCAGGAGCTTAGAGGAGAGTCTCAAAAAGGCATTTAGGAGTCACGGGGTGTCGAGAAGTCGGTAATGCTAGCATATTTTACTTGGCTTGTGCGTATACCCGATGATACTTTATATTACATTTTATTTCCAATCTTATGGTGGTTTTCATAGTCCATTTGACTATATAGCTCTTGTACTGTGATATCATGTGCCTTGTTATGTTTTGCTCATATGTTGAGCTTTGATTTCATGATATCTATTTCCTTGTGTTGGTTCATTGATTTCAATTTAATGCCATGCCGATTCTTGCAGTTATGAATTATTAAATTGGTATGTAAATAGCATGCTATTAGGATTAGAGAATTTATGAATGAGATTATGGACTTTGTACTCTATTTGATTAGTCTAATAGCTTGTCCCTATGCCTTGGTATTCCATGCTCGAATCATGTATTGAACATAAACAAAGTAGTCTTAGTATCTAGGTCCCTTATTCGATCGGGGTGTGCGTGACTCATTGGGTTAGAGTCCCTGGGGATGTTGGTACATGTTACTTAGTTGTGTGCGATGCTTGACTGTGTGAAATGTTTGGTTGTGTACGATACATAGGGGTTAGAGTCCCTGGTAACACTTAGGTTTGAGTCCCTTGTGAGGTTATGAATATTGAGTTGGTATGACGCGGCTTATTACCAACTAGACCTAGATTACTACTAGTTAGCCGAGTGTCAGTATCATTTGTTTAACTTTGGTATTTCCTTGCATATGGTTAATCTTTCAGTGTTTCATATTTATATGCTTTTAAATACTAGTTGATTATATTTGGAAATGCGAGATAGATATATCAACGAGGATTACTGTTATTTTCTTGTACTCATCGTCCTTTTTATGAAGGTGGGTGCAGAGTCGTCGACCAGTAGGCCAAGTAAGGAGAAGATCGGCGATTACCTTTGAGTCAGAAACGCGACACTGCTATTGACATTGTAGGTGTTTTGGAATTTTGTTGTATTAGTTAAATTATGTCTTTTGATACATTTTGGGTTGAGAGACTAAACTCCTAGACTGATGCATGTATTACTATGTTTCTATGCATGTGATATCTTTTCCTGGTTTTCCACACTTAGGATTTAATTTAATTGCTTCTGCATAAATTACTAAATCACTTCCACATAATCGTTAAGACTTCCGCTAAATAACTATTTTAATAAAAGTTTTAATTAACTCTGACTTTCAATAAGTGGTAGGTCATGTGTATTATTTATCCTGAACGTGTGTATAAAGGAGTTTATGATGTAAAAGTTGACTAATACATAGTTAAGTCCTACATGGTTGGAATTAGGGCTTAATTACGGGATTAGGCCGGATGGTGCCGTGTTTAGGAAAATAGGTCGTCACAGTTTGGTTTCCACTTCTAAGATTTGTGTCTTATTCATGTTTGTGTATAATTTATCGAGAACGTTGTCTCTGATACCAACTGTGACGGCTCGAATTTCTAAACACGGCACTGCCCAACCTAATCCTGTAATTAAGCCCTAATCTCAATCCCGTTGGAGTTAACTACATATTAGTCAGCCTTTCTAACCTATTTGCCCACTTACACGCGTTCAGGATAAATAATGCACAAGTTCTACCAATTAATGAAAATTAGAGTTAATTAAAACTTTTTTTGAATTAATGAGGTTAGCAAAAGTCTTAACAATTTATGCGGAAGCAATTAAATATGTCCTATATGTGGAAACCAGGAAATAACAATCACATGATATATAATAAGAAGTAGCGAATATAACCAGTGTGAAAGTCATAAGAGGTTAGGGAACTATCGTTCAACCCAATATACAACCCAACAGTATCAGAAGACATAATAATAGTAATAATACAAAATACCAAAAAGACCTACAAGTCATTAAAATATCGTGCTCTAGGCTCAGATGTATTCCCCGATCTTTTCCTTGCCCTACCTGCTACTCAACGGGTCTGAACCCATCGTCATAAAAAGGAAGGTGAGTACAAAAGTATAACAGTAATTTCCATTGATATATGTATTCATATTTTCCAAAAGAAAGGAACAATATTTAAAAACATAACAAGTAGCTAAAGAATGCTCTATCTAACAAATGCTGGAAAATACCATAAGAAAAACCAAAAGAAACTGGCACAGGCTAAGCAGTATTGATCTAGGTCCGGTTGACTATGAATTACATCATAGCAGCCTTATTCCGCTATTGTAGGGCGTGAGCTCTCTCGAACCCCTCAATTAGATTCGTAGTATATCAATTCTCGTCGATCACCCCAGTTCAATATGTCGTAAGTCGCACGAGTATAGTAGAGAGTGCCGACATTCCCGAAGTTCAGTGACCCCATGAGTTGCCCACTCAATATTGTGCAATGGACCCTAGATTTTAAAACTAATTTGGTTATCAATAAGGACTCTCAGTTTAGAATGTGATTTAAGGTTAAGTGTTATGCAAAGCACACCAATCGAGAATACAAACCCACATTACACATAAAAAAGAATTACATAATAACATGCTATTTCAAACTCAATATTCATCAAAATAGAAAGAATAGACATGTAGCAGACGAAAGAGTTCAATGAATACCAATGAATAGAATGTCGTGAGAACGAAGCTCAACACTTGAGTAATAACAAACATATATCATGGCATTTGAGTACAATGGCATATCAATGCCAAATTAGACCAGCAAAGAACAAAATGATGGAATAAAATTGTAAATAGAAACATCAATGGTATTACTCACATCAAGCAAAGTATGTCCTAGCTTTACTAGCTTCCCGACATTCTAACTCGCTTACTCGAGATCCCGGAATACTTCCCTAGGCTCCTGGTATGTTTAGATATGATTTAGAGTGTTTTTCGATAGGTTAATAGGGTATTTGTTATGTTTTAGATGTTGCAGGAAATTTAGAAAAGTTGCAGGAAAATCATGCCGCCAAATTCACCTAGCGCGTTGGGTGTTGGCAGAACTAAGAATTCAGCGACTAGTTGCAGAATTTTGAGCTCTCCACATGGAAATGGCCTTCTCCAATGCCTTGGGTCCCTATTCTCCTCCACCTAAGACCTAAAAACTTCCTCCACAACCCAAACATACACCAGGCACTTCGACATTCATTATCCATTTATAAGATTTTAGGGATCCATGCATGCATTTTTCATAAAAATGAGGAAGAACACCAAAAGCTTGTAAAATTCATAACTTTTGATTCTTAAAATCAAATCTGGATTTTCTTTATATGAAAATTATCAGAACGAAGTGAAGAATCTAAATCCACTATTTGATTTTAAATGCTCAAAAATTGAAAATTCAGTTTTATGAATATAACCCCCATTTTTTAGCAAAACCTCTAAAATAAAAAATGGGACTTTGAGACTCAAACCAATGTTTCAGTTTCTTCAAACTAGTTTAAAAAACACTCCTATATCAACCTTGATTAAGGATTTCATCAATAGAGACCCAAATTAGAAAGATTGGATGCATGCATGAGTTAGATTGATTACCTAGAATTGTAGTTAAGGTGTAGAACTTGATCTTTGAATTCTTGTTGCTCTTACACTCCAAATTTCTGATTTCCAGCAATTCCAAACACTCCAGCAAACTCTGAATTTTTTGTTCTCATTGCATGCAAAAATGAAGGAACACTAAGTGTTCATATTTATAGAAGGACTTATTATCAAGTGTGCAACTACATAATTCTAGATGGATCCTGTGGTCACTTTTTACTCCTACTACTCCACTAAATTCAGCCTCGTGACACATTTTGACTTCAGTTGCATGGGAGTATGTGCTAGCGTGCATCCCAAGGCATATCACGAGTTGATTTTTATTTAAGACCTTAGGTTTTCTAATTTGATTTGCCTAAGTGTAATTACCATATGCTATGTAAAAAATCATTTAAATTACATAAAATGAAATGTGACTTACCATATGATTAGCAACCCGGTCCCTCGGCTCGCACGTAACTCGAGGCACGTCCCCACTCGTGTCTCGACACTTATAATTAAAATTACCGACTTCATAAGTCTACACATATACATAGCACTATGAAAGCATCACAACAAATATAAAATATACCTCGATCACATGCTTCGGTCAGTGCACGTGTCCCATCGTGGGTACCACGTCATGGGTCGATGACCTTATTTACTGCCAGAATCTAGGATTAGAAATTCTAGCTGTGACAGGTCGTGGCGACCTCGGCTAGGGCATTGGGCCTTGCTCGCTCCATCGGTCGAGCCTGATTCATGCCCTTGGCTCGGCACAGGTAGGGGGTGCACATGTGCGAATCGCATCGTGTGCAACCCTTTCCTCAATTCGAAACCAGGGAGTTCGGCTCCCTGGTTTGGATACAAACATTTTTTTTTTGCATTGGAGTTGGGTTCCTAACCCCAACCCTAGGTTGGGTCGATGGCAAGGGAGACTCTCCTGCCATCTCTAGTCTCGGACGAACAGTGAACCAGTTCGTCTAAGCCCCCTTTCCTCCATCATCACCGATTAAACAACAACATAACACCACAATACACAAGCTTACTTTTGTCAACGTCATAGCTCCTCCTTTGGTTTGATCCACCACTTTTTCCCACTTTCAATCAACCGATCTCTCTCTTCGATTTCTTTTCTTTATCTCGATTCGGTTGTGAATGGTGAGGTCAGTGGTGTTGTTGATATTTTGGGGTTGTCAAATGACCATTATAACCTGTAATTCTAATCCACTTCTTAACCAAATCAATACCCCTCTTCGTCATTTCACACAGACACACACACCTACATATATATATATATATATATATATATATACTAGTCAATGTGCACGCGCTTTGTGCGTGAAACATAATTACGATTTTTTTTTTTGAAAATTACAATTACAGATTTTAAACTCAAAAAATAATAAGAATACAATAGTCACTAAGAAGGGAAAGAGCTTTAGTAACTTTTATTTGTTACTTTTATTACGATTATATCCTTTACTTTTTAAATTAAGTGCAAATTAACAAAATATTGATCACTTTTCTAAAAAAATATTTATTATTCGAATTCTTTTACTTAATACAAAATATTTTCATGCTATTTAAGAAGTCTTCTACTAAATAATACATAAAGAATGAACAAAGAACCTACCTATAATTATTATATATAATCCACATACAAACATTTTTATAAATGATATGGACAAAAATTTCATATCTTATATCATAGAAATATGTATATACAAATATATGCGTGATGGATGCGGTGTCTTTTACAATGTCAGAGGTTCTTGGATGTGAGATGAAGGATTTAGCTACATGTCATGTAGATTAATATATGAAATAGAAAATGGGTAGGGCCTTGAACGGATAATCTTCAATGAGATTATTCTCCTTTCTTGTTGCGTAACCACGATCCTCTTTTTTTTAGGACCTAACCACAATTCTTTCATTGAACTATGTCTTATCCTAATTAATAGGATTTGAATCCACTGTAAGTCTTGACATACGCATCAACAACAAAACCATATTTTAAAATCATTTTGGAGGGTTAGCCCAATGGTAAGGGTGAGCTTGAGATTGTGTGGTTTAGGCACTCGATCCCAAGTTCGATTTCTCGCAGCGTCAAGATTTTTTGGGCCACTGAGGTATGCTCAAGTCAATTGCAATAAGGCCTCGTGGGAGTAGTCAACCTCACCTGGATACCACAGATATAAAAAAAATTCTAAATCAGCAAAAGCCTATTGTAATTGGACAATAGAACTACAGATTCAATAATTGTAGTTCAGTTTGCAAAAAATCTATATTGTATGAAGATGTTAGATTATTTTTGTCTTAAGAACATTAGTTTTGGCAATAAATAAAAAGGACTTTTACCAAAAAAAAATGAAGAGGAAGCAAAGCATTCATCATACTTCGTTCCGTGTCACTCAACAAACGCCACCAATACGTCATCGTCGACTCGTCGCACACCACCTCCTCATCCACTCCTTCCCTCAGATAATCTGGAGATCTTCCATCACAAAAAAAAGAAGGTAAATTAACAAAAAATGACGATAAAAATTGAGAAAAAACTCTCTGCAAATGAAGAGTGGAGAGGAATTGGGAACTAAAATGTGCATTGAGAAATCAATGTGTGAAAAAATCAATTGATGACTTACCTTGGCCTCCCAAAAGTAGAAATAAGTGGTAAAGTGAGGTTATTTACAGGATCTTCACAGGGAGTTCTATTACTCGTAGTGGTGCCACCTATTCACTTCTTCAATCACTAATGGCTTCCTATGCCGCCTCAGCTACATTACAAACACTAATTATTCAATCAAAATCCCAAAATCTACACATATAGATAATCAAAAATAAAAACAACAACAAACCATTTGAAGAAAAAACGTGATCACGCTATTGCTTGTGAAGTGTTGGGGAATGTGCCCTAAGTCAATCTATTAACTGTCTTTATGAATACTTTTAGTTAATAAAATAGAGGATTTCATTTACTGTTTATTATAATTAATTTGCATGTTTACATTATAATAAGATCCATGGGCATTTACAAAAATATCCTAAATGTCCCCAGTCGATCATTATACTGGGAACTATAATGAATTAAGACTAATGTGAGTCTTAATTGATGATCATATGATGCTTATACGTATAGGGATACGAATCAAGATCACGAGTACTTGTTAGGGAATAAAGTACTGGACCGACCCACTATGAGAACATCACATGGATTAAGTCATAGTTGTTTCTCATGATAGGTATATTTTTCAGTCCTCTGACTTGAGATTACCAAAGATTTCAACATTAGGAACATAGTGATTTGACACTATCAAACGTTTTCTTTAACCGGACGATTATAAAGGTTGTGATTGGTTACTATGTGAGCAATGTGATGAGGTTGTGTAATCGAGATAAAATTTGTCCCTCTCATATAAAGAGAGATATCTAGTGGATCCCTCGATGTGTTAGACTGTTAAAAGGCCTAGTCTAAGTGAATTGATATTGATCAATGTCACTTGGATGTTTTCAGTCTACCTAGAGATCGAGACTAGTACGATTGAACATGTTGGATGACAATTACATGCCTTATGTTTGATCAAAAGGATATCATGTGACAAAAGGATGTTATATACACTATTGATTAGGTTGTATCGATTTGATATTCGTGCAACTTGAGTAGTCGTAATGTCTTGCTAGAGGCCGCTTATGACTTGTATACCAAAATGCATTTTGGTACACTGCCAACGTTGTATGAGCCTATTGGGTTGCATACTAAGAATGGATTTGCGAGATTTTAAGATGGTTCAGAAAAACGAATTTTATATGATAAAATTCATGACAGAAACGTCCTTGCAGTGTATTACACTTATACTTCTTTAAGTAGAGGTATATGTGTAATTTACTTAACCGTCTATATACAAGGGTTGTATAAATAGACACTTTGAGTTAGAATACAAATAAAATGAAAGATTAAAAGGCCGAAACTCTATTTTCGTTTTAGAAATGACTTAGAGTTTTTTGGTATGCTCTGGATCGTTTTGGAGAGAAACAAAAAGGTTTAGTATTCTCTCGAAGCTAGCACTTCAAATCTCGACCGCCGTTTGTGTGTAGACTGCTGATAGAGGGCGTTCGTCGTTGGCAGAGCTTTAGAGATCGATTAATCTTCAGAAAGGTACATTGCGACTGAGGTATGATTAAGTTTTCATAGTTTAAATGTTTTTAATGGAATTAGATTCGGATCCTGTTGAGGTTTTTGTCAAAATTGTTTTGTAATCTCCGTTGCGCATGAACCCCAAAACTCAACATGAAGTTGTGCCATCATTGACCTATTGTTCCCTTGTTTCAGTAGTAATTCAGTAACATTTAGCATTATTGATTGGAAGGATAAGAAGATATTGAAAAAATGGGATAGTAACGGGAGTGATAGAAAGTGAAAATGAGAGTTAGTTTCTAAAATCGTCAGTTAGTTAGTTATAGATAGATAAACTTAGTGGGGAGTTGAAAGACGTGGAGATAAATTAGTAAGTAAACATGTTCCCTCCAATTAATGGTCTACTGACCTTTTTGCTTTTCGATTTAATTTCTTTGAAAAGATATTTTTAGCCCATTGTAGGTCTTGTTTGCCCTTATTATTCCAGGGACGGAACATGGAAACTAAAAAGTTAAAACATATTTTTAAAGGGCATTTTTGTATTAAAAGCTATTTTGGCCTTAACACAACCACCTCTGAGGATTACCATTATATATAAGATATATATATTTCCCTATATATATACAATTGTATTTTTGTGCCTCTTTATTCGAGCGCCAAGAGTTAAACTCTGACGCGCACACTACCGTACGACCCACGCATGTCGCTCATAACTCGGCATATCACTCGACGCCCACTAATTTATTATTTTTACTCCTTTAGTATTTGTTGTATATTTTCCCAGGCTTAGTATATCTATCTCTCGTTCACCTGGTACCCGTATTATTACGTTTTCTAATGCAAACTAACCCAAAATTCCAACACCTTGACGCACATATCCTCACACATTTGAATAGTTGGAATTTACATTTGGGTATATAATACATAATATAAACATCATACAAAAAAATACCTCAGCGTCGACTTCTGAGAGTTGGACAAGTACACCATGGCTATTGGGTCCCGCAATACAACCCTGAAATGACACGTGTCACGAGTTAGAATTTTAGGGTCGTTACATGACATACTGGTTGGATGTGTACATATGCAGGATTTCTACACTCTAGGTTGTCCTGACGGGTGTCTGGGAGTTTATTCAGTTAGTTTGAGATTTTTATTGCTTCCGCTATAATTTGATAACTGACTAATTTGAATAACTCACTTGACTAATATATCGATATGTAATTTGATGCTAAAAGGTAGGTAAGGTTGACTAGGCTTGCGTTAACTTCGCGAGGTGGACTTGGGGCCCACGTAAATCTAGGTCGGGTAGAGCCCAATTTAAGGTTGTGGAACTGGGGCCGTTACAGAGGTCCTAGACTTGGCAATAGAGGTCCTTCAGCCTACATAGAGGTACACATCCCGACACTTTGAGGTCCCCTCCAGGCTACATGATGCGATCCAACTATGAAAGTGTAACGGCCCAATTAATAATTATCGCTATTTTATGATGTCATCGTAGACGTAGATGCTAGCGGAGACGTTTATGGGTCCTACAGCGATGCTAGAACACGCCCGCATTAGGTAAATAATTATTTTGTATGTTGTTTTTGTTTAATTTTGCGATGTTTATGTTAAAATAGGTTAAATGACATGGCGATGTGTGTAATTATATTTCAATTGACGTGTGAGATTATGTGTTTAGTATTCGGATCGATATGCGTGTCGATGCGAGTACCGGGTAGACTAAAAGATGAAATTTTAAGTTGAGAAAAATATTACACACATTAAATAAATTAAATGTGACAAAACAATAAATTGGTGAGTGCCTAGGAACACGCTGGGTTGTGGTCGACACGCGTATGTGATACGGTGGTGTGCACGCCCAAGTACACTCGTTGGCGCGCAGGACGAAATTATAGGCGCGAAAATATAGACGAATATATATATATATATATTTATATATATATATATATATGTAATTCAAAATATGTATATATATATATTAAAATCAAAAAATTTAAAAATAATTGTGAAATGACCAAAAAGGGCATTAGATTGTTAAGTAAGAGGATAAGAACATAGGGGAAAAATGGTCATTTGACCCAAAATATTGACAAACACCCACCACCGACACCACATTTCTCCATTTTTCGATCGATCGAGAAGGGAGAGAAGGAGAAGGAGAAGGAGAAGAGAAAGAGAGATTGGCAGAGAGAGAGAGAGCACGACGACGTCGAGGTGAGTGTCGTGTTGTTGTTAGCTTGCTGTTGTTGTTGGGTGTGATGGTTTGGTGCTTCGGTGGGGTGGAGCTCGAGAGCTCGGACGAACTGCTCCCTCCCAATTTCATTAGGAATGAAAAAAAAAAAAAGAAATTTTGAACCAGAAGCACTGTGTGCACCTCTGTTGAAGAGGAAGATGATAGGGGGAGGGTGGACACACGCACGCGGGCCGAACCGGCCCAGGCCCAACCCAGGTGGGCCAGGTCAAACAGGCACTGGCCTAACTCGGGTAGGCCTGGACCGGGCCCGACTCGGACTCGGTCTAGGTGGGCCGAACCGGATCAGACCAGGTTGGGTCGGGTTGGACCCGGTTCAGGGGACCCACCCCTATATTAATTAATTAATATTTATTTTATTTTATTTTATTATTTTATTTAAATAAATTAAAAATAGTTTTAAATAAAATAAAATATAGAAAAATAGAGAAAAATAGCTAAAAATTATGAAAAATTCAGAAAAATCCAGAAAATATTAGAAATTAGAAAAAGGGTTCATAAATGTGTTTTGGGGTTTTATCGTGATTTTGGAAAGATGTTGTCGAGTTTTTACCTCGTAAAACGTAAAATTGACATAATATATCAAATTGAAGATAATTCAATGAAAAATAATCTTAGGTACATTTGGGTGATCATTCTGATTGTCGGGTGTTTATTAGAGCTGGACCGGGGTTTATTTTACGGAACGAGGAGTGCGGTTTGAGGTGTGTAGTAACCCAACTGAAATTCACTTTAGTAATTACTGCTTGATTTATCTGAATTCAATCATGTTAATTTACCATTCCATTTCCTTATTACTTTACGATGGCTGAGTACTCTCACCTGATGACTTTACGGTAGTTGAGTTTACTCCTATCTGGTGTCTTTACTGTGTTAAGATCACTCCCCAACTAGTGTTTATTTGTTGTGGGGCATATGGTCCACTAAGCCATAGCACATGTCTAGGCATGCGCCGATGAATATGCTACCCGGGTATGATAGGTATGTGTAGGTGTGCAGTGAATGTACGCTAGCCACCTAAAGGGTTTAGGGTAGAGGTATCCTCATGGGTTGTGCTTGGCGGGTAGCCCGAAGTATGGCTTATTCTGACTTTGATTGTGCATGCACTTTGCTTCACTGCTATATTTATGCATGCGATGATCTTCCATAGTTGCCTATATTCTTTTGTTCCGCATGTTTATTTATAGTATTTTAAATTCCAGCAATTTATTTACGTATTTACTTGGTGAATTTCCTTGGGATTACTCACTCTGGACTCATCATCTGCCTTTTTGTGATGGCTTGAGTGCAGATCCTAGTACGAGCCGAGGGAAGGGCAAGCTTGAGGACTATATTGATTGATTGCATTTGCCCTGCTCGTACATTTGTTTTTATTTCCTTGTTTTATGCTGGGTTTTGGGTATTGAGAGATAGATATGTCTTGTATATAACTTGTAGGTTATATTTTTGATGTTTTGAGGATCTCAGTTGATATGTATATGATGTATATTTTGAGATGATTTCCACTTTAGGTAATATGCTCATAAAACACCTTGATGATTTTAATTATCCGCTGGGTACTTTGAGGAAAAATGATAATAAAGAACCCAAAGCTAACTTAAATCAATTATTATTAATACATAACATAAAGTTAGCAAGAGTTTGATTATATTGAGTTTACGAGTGGCCGTGGGACATAACTGGATGATAAGTTGGCAGAGCTGTGGGCCCGCGATGCACGCCTTAGCTGCTGATGGATTGGAGGCCGCTACATTTGGTATTAGAGCCTAGGCTTATGAAACCTTTGGCTTGATTTAGATATTTAATAAGATCATAAAATTTAACAAACCTAGATGTGGAAACCAAAGTGAATGACTAAAACCTTAGTTGGGAAGTGATGTGAGATGAGTAGAATCAAAAATATATTATATATATATGTATGTATGTTTTGATTGTAGAATAATTATTATGCGCATACATATATATAGATATATATATATATATATGTATGTATGTATGTATGTATGTTTTAATTGTAGAATAAACCAACAGAGTCCTACTACTACTCCGCCGACTACTCAGCAGGAGGTTGGGGAGACCAGTGACCCCACCATCAAAGAGGTAGCTGATTTGCGGACTATGGTGCAAAGAGTTACTAACCAGCAGTTGTAATAGCAGGCACAGATGGTGAAGATTATGGAGTATATATGAGGCTCGAGAGTACCTGCAGTGGCACTGACTACTGAGTTAGTTGTACCTACTACTCAGGCAGCATTAGCGACAGCTGTTACCACACAGGTGGCAGGGTCTGAGACATTGATAGAGAGGGCCGAGCCTGTTATGGTGCCAATAGAGACTACTGTTGTGACACCTACTACGACAGAGCAACAGGTAAATACTTCGACCGCCAGGATGTCGAAGGCAGCAAAGATCGTAAAGGACTTTATGAGGTTCAACCCCACTTTCTTTACCGGGGTCAGTGATCTAGAGATTACGACGCGTTGGTTGATGACGCATCGACGACTACACCAGTTGTTAGAGGTACCAGAGGCAGATCAGGTGCGGATTTTCGGGTACTGTTTTAGAGGCCAAACAACAGTTTGGTGGACGATTTACATCGATACACATCCCAAACCTTCTACTTGGGCAGAGTTCTGACATTTATTCCTTGACGAGTATATCCCCACTGAGGTACAGTTGAGACTTAGAAAGGAGTTTCTTGCACTGAGACAGAGTACCATGTCAGTATCACAGTACATGGAGATCACCGAAAGACTCCAAATTTACTACTTCATCAGGGGATTGGATGAGAGGATTGGTGGTGTGATTATGGCGAGTGGAGCCAAGACTTTACAGGCTATATATGATCGGGCTTAGGCTCGCGAGACATATTTATGACATAAAGGTGAGCTGATGGATAGGTCTGGGCAGAGGTCTCGATCTAATTAGAGATAGAAGAGACAGAGAGACCAGCCTGACAGACAAAGACAAGATCAGTAGGGTCGACGGAGAGATTAGTAGGATCAGGGTCGACGAAATAGGCGTCCCGAGCAGCAGAGAGAAGATGGGAGACAGGTGGTGTATGTTGCTGCACCCGTACCTGTTGAACAGCCACGATAATGTGTTAAAGATGGAGAAGGCCGTGGCAGAGGACAGAGATGTCAGAACCATGATAGAACTCAGGTTTAGACAGTGTCACAGTCTGATTGGTAGAAGAGACGACAATGTTTTAGATGTCATTAGGTCGAACATGTACATGCTGATTATCCGATGACACCTTCTTCATCACAACCACAGATTGAGCCAGCTAGGAAGAGATTCCATACTGCTGCTACACCTGCTGTTGTACAGCCAGATCGAGGTGCGACTTGTTAGCTCGTCGAGGGTATGTTATTTATTTGCATTGTTTCCATGCATGTATTGTTTGATTCCGATAGGACTTTAACTTTCATTGTGGGACGTATGGTCGGACAGTTAGGGTTACAGGCTGAGATTTTAGACCCACATCTTGTCCTCAGTACGGCTGCTGGGGATAAGATTTACCCTAATCAAATATGCCAGAATTGTGTAGTAAAGATGGAGGGACACTAATTACCCATTGATTTACGTGTTCTAGAGTACCTAAAGCTTGACGGGCTATTGGGTATGGATTGGTTAGCGGCGTATCATGCACATGTTGATTGCTTTAATAAGACAGTAGTATTTGATGGTGAGGGTATTCCAGTATTTACCTTTGTTGGTACTGCGCCAGACTTACCGATTACCAGAGGTCGACTGGCTACGACTCAGGAGATGGAGGCATTTATGGCGGTAGTTGAGCCAGAACTGAGACCGGAGGTTAGAGTAAAGGATGTTCAAGTAGTGTATGAGTTCCCTGATGTGTTCCTCGACGATTTACCAGGTTTACCACCTCCTAGAGTAGTTGAGTTCATTATTAAGTTAATTCCGGGGACGCAGCCGATATACAGCCGACCAAACAAGATGTTAGCATCTGAGCATGGGGAGTTGAGGTCTCAGTTAGAGGAGTTGCTGTAGAAGGGTTTCATTCATCCCAGTATGTCTCCTTGGGGCGTAACAGTTCTTTTTATTAAGAAGAATGATGGTTCTATGAGGATGTGCGTAGACTACAGGTAGCTAAATCAGGTGATGATTCGAAATCGTTATCCACTTCCTAGGATCGATGATTTATTCGATCAGTTGGCGGGTGCTAAGTTTTTCTCGAAAATTGATTTACGATCTGATTATCACCAGTTGAGGATTCAGGAAAGCGATATCGAGAAGGCGACGTTTAGCACGCGTTATGGATTGTTTGAGTTCACAGTCATGCCATTTGGGGTGACTAATGCGATGGCTATCTTTATAGATTTGATACACCAAGTATTGAGGCCATTTTTGGATCGTTATGTGATTGTATTCATCGATGATATCTTGATATACAGTAAGACTCGTGTGGAGCATGAGAGATACCTCAGAGATGTTTTGATGACATTGAGAGAGCACCGATTATACACTTAGTTCAGCAAGTGTTCTTTCTGGCTGAGTGAGGTGAAGTTTCTCGGACATGTCATCAGTAGTCAAGGGATATCTGTTTATGGAGACAAGATTCAAGCGATTATTGATTGGAGGACACATGAGTCAGTTTCGAACATTCGTAGTTTCTTGGGATTTGTGGGCTATTACCGACGGTTTGTGCAGAATTTTTCTTTAATTGTAGCGCTGATGACGAGGTTGACCAAGAAAGATGTTAGGTATGAGTGGTCTGAGGAGTGTAAGGAAGCATTTTGGGAGTTGAAGGGGAAGTTCACTTCTGCGCCGGTGTTGGCTTTACCTGTGGCGGGGAGAGGCTTCTCGGTCTACACGGATGCTTCCGGTATTGGGTTGGGATGCGTGTTGATGCAGGATGCACACCTAATTGCTTATTTATCAAGGCGATTGAGACCCCACGAGGGGAATTATCCAGTACATGACTTAGAGCTAGCAGCAGTTGTGTTTGCACTGAAGGCTTGGAGGCATTATCTCTATGGGGAGCGATTCATGTTATACACAGATCACCGGTAGTTGTGTTTGCACTGAAGGCTTGGAGGCATTATCTCTATGGGGAGCGGTTCATGTTATACACAGATCACCAGAGCTTGAAGTATTTATTCACTCAGAGGGATCTGAACATGCGACAGAAACGATAGCTCGAGTTACTGAAGGGCTATGATTTCATGATTGAGTATCATCATGGGAAGGCGAATGATGTTGCTGATGCGTTGAGCCAGATCAGTGTAGAGAGTCAGACTGTGAACGGCAGAGGACACATGAGTATGGATTGTTGGATGCTGCGACGGTGTTGTGTTTGTCTGATGCTCTTACATATGTTCATATCTCTTATCATATGCGTGTTCCTGTTATGTCGTTAGAGAGGGTTGCTGAGTGGCAAAAGGCTGATGGAAATTTTGCTCACTTCAGTCATCTGGCTCAGGATCCGGATTGCACAGATTGGTCTGGTGGTTCAGACGAGTACTTGAAACACAGGGGCAGGTTGTGGAGACCTGAGGTACATGAACTACATGATAGCATTCTTGAGGACGCACACCGTTCGCGGTATACAATTCATCCTGGAAGGACCAAGATGTATCATGATTTGTGACGTTTGTTCTGGTGGATAATTGCCTAACATGTTTACTTCACACATACAAGCAATCCTAGTCTAAACCGGCCACCACTCGCCTCAAGCCACACGTTCGATACCTGACACTAGTTCTCTAGGTTCCTGGTATCATTCTGTATTAGTTTAGGTATGTGTAAGACAACTTTTGTAACATAGTGTAATAATATTGTTTTTGTAAATCCTTGTGGTTATAGATGACCCTTGGGGGCACAATAGACCCATGGAGGCACATAAACGTCCCTTGTGAGTACAAACGTCCCTTGGGGATACAAACTCGCAGACGTCCCCTTATGGGTACAATCATTTGTTGTGGGCACATACTTACAAATGTCCCTAGTGGTTACAAATGTCTTTTGTGGGAACAAACATTATTCTTCATCTTCTCCAACAACCCAAATTATACATGTTACAAGAAAATCCATTTTTGTTGTTCAAGAACACGTAATCTTAAAAAATCCCTAACTTGCTCATTTTCAAACCAGTTTTTGAAATCCGATACAATAGATTGAGTGGTTTTTCGCGTAGAATCCAAATACATAAACCAAATTTGAAAATAAGCTCATTTACCCTCTGAAATTACACAAAAATCAGAACTGAAAATGAACTTCAAATCGGCCAAAAACATGAATTTCGAAAATTAGGCTTAGGGAACATCAAATGTGTTCATAATTGATTAAAACATCTTTAAATAAACTGAAATCTTGATCTATAACAAAAACCCATATTATAAGACCCAATTTCATATCATTTGATGGAAGAAGTAAGCAAGAAGGATACTTAGGGTTCTTGTTGTTCATATAAGTTTGAGATGATTCAACTTGGCAACTCAAAGCCCTCCTTGATTCTCCTCCAAATCAGAATTTCCAGTAAGCTCTCCAGAATTTTTCTTTGTGTCTAAGGTTTTGCTATGGTTGTGCATGTGTAGAGAAGAACATGGTATTTCAACTTAAAATAAATTTCACTTAATTGGTGTATACATACAATACACTAGACGTCCATTACTCAAAAATAACATAAATCTTAGTCTCCGAGCCAAGTGTTAGGATTGTGTACCCGTTGTCGGGCCATGTCACGGGTCGGTCATCCTTAATTAGGGACAAATCCGCTATTAAAAATTTGAGTCATTACAAAAATCTATCTGCAGTTTTATTAACATTTAAAGCTAAAAATCTTATTAAAACCGTTGTGTATATGTTGATATCGATCACATAATGGACATTAAAAAAAAAGAAAAATATGCACCACCCCCACCCCCCACCCCCAACCCCACCCACTACGTACCCAAGTTGTCATGTATTTCGGATGCATAAGCTTGCAACCAAGGTGAACACAGATGTCTGTTGGGGTGTGCATTTTGTTGTAGTGGATCATATGTTATTCTAGCATTTCCCTAATGAATAATCAGTTTTATTTGATATAATAATGCAAAATATATAATCGACTTTAATTGGACTTACAAGCTTTTGTAGCCTTAAGAAAAATTAAATTAAAAAAATAAAAATACAAGCCATTAGTTTTTTTAAAGGAAAATGCTAGAATGACACTCCAAAGTTATACCCTATGATGTGGCGTGCGGGTTCACATCTTTGGTAGCCATTCATGCGTGTCTCAAGATACACACCTTCCGTATTATACATCAAAAACTTCATCCCAAACCCTCATTTTATGGCTATTAACTTGGGTATAACTTTGGGATGTCAGTCAAGCATCTTTCCTTTTTAAATGGCATTTGTTTTTGCTTGCACTTTTTTTTATGTATTGTTTTGCGTTATTTTAGCAATGCTAAAAATTACATTGGCCAAGGCAATTTGTGTTGTCTAATTCAAGCAAAATTATGGGTTCAATAGATTTACAAAAATATGTAAAATTTGTGTTATATTTGAAAAATCATAAAGTTTGTTCTGTATTTTTAAATCTTAATAGTTTGTCTTTTTTGACTATTTACCTTATTTAGTTTAACTACAATCAGAAAGATAGTCAACATATATCATTAATTTCGTCAAATCACGAGTATTAGTATTTAACGTGCAAGGGTTTTTCTTACCCACCATATTTCCCGGCCCACTTTTGTCATAATTAAGTGTTGTCTTTTTTTTTTGAAGAGTTGTCTTATTATGTTTTGGGTTTTATTTTTTATTTTTTGAAACCATGTTTTGAATTTTGTTAAATCTCTCTAGTGCCATATAGTTGTATTTTTTCGAGTTGGAAAGATTCTTATCTCCAACATTACGAAAGGTTAACTCAACCCCCCTATAAAGTGATGATTAATTAAAATGCAAGTACTTATTAAAATCATAAATTATATATCATAATTGAAAATGTAATAGAAAATTATATTGATTAGGGATAAAACAGGACAAATTGTATACAATGGGTTGCTCTTAGAGTGGTACAAAACAATATACATGGAAATAACTTATTTACACAATCAGTGAAGACGTTACACAATTAGTGAGGAAGTTACATAATCAATGGAAAAGTTATAGTATACACAATCAGTGGGGAAGTTATGGTATACACAATCAGTTTCCTAATAATAATAAAGAATAAAGAAAAAGAATTAAACAATTAAGAAACAATTAGTAGTTTTGTTGTTTTGATATATATGCTAACGCTCCACATGAGATTGACTGATTGAGAAAATTTTTTTTTCTTATGATGTATAGTGTATAAGTTGTGATTCATGGTGTTTTGAATGCAGGTTAATTGTCTGTTAGAAATATTTGAGATTCGTCTATTGAAAAAAAATCTGAGCAACCGGAGACAATCAAGAAAAAATTATACACATGATTCACATTTGAAATTAAAAGTAGATGGTTGATGGCTGGTAGGTTTTTCACACAAACAAACAGATGGCTATTGGCCTATGGCGTGAATGGGCCATACCCATGTATGTACTCCGGTCCATGTTTGCGCTTGTCTTAGCTCTAAATCATATATGTCAGCTTTGAAGCCCAAAAATATTGCAGCCCACACACACAATATACACGTACATGGGGTACCCCACATACATGCATGTTGAGGACATCCAAGTGTTGGTGTCCATTTAATACACATTGATTCATATGCACATAAAATGCAAAAATCAATAAACACGAAAAACCGGATTCCATTATGGGTGTTCCAAAGCAGGTCACCAAATCATTTTCGTAACTTTTTACTATATACAAAAATTTCCCTTTTTGCTCCTAACTGCTAATATATAGATTGTTGACTGACACACTTTTGATAATAGTTTATCTATGTCCCCTTTCTCCTTTTTCTTCTTTGGAAAATGCTACAATACACCAAATAGGGCACGTAGAAACAACACCTACCTGACGTGGAGCCGACTTAGCACTTGCGGTCCTTCCTTGTCAACCTTCTCCAATTTTATCATCAAAAAACGAAGCATATTTGTCAACTCAGTCTGTAAAGTTGTTCGTACCTGTCAGTCGACTGAGCGCTTAGTCGACAGACACCAAAAAATTTGAACAACCCGCCCATTTTTTTTTACTTTTTTTGTTTGTTCCCTTATCCCCTTCCCAGCCACACAACTATTTCATTTCTGGCTTTCCTTTCCTTTTCGTTGTTACAAAGAAGAACCAGAAACCAAGAGCTACTCTTTTCTTTCAAGATTCTGATTCTTCATGGGACCATATTGAAGTGAAAAAGCTGAGATTCGACGTACTATAACGTGGTGAGTATTTTTATTCTTTTTGTCTCATAAAAGAGTATGTTTGTTTCTCATGTGTTGTTGAGTTCATGAGTTAATGACATTGTACTACATTCACTAGTGGTTTAGAGTCTGTTGCATTTAGATGTTGTTAGGTTTTAGTTGGTGGTGCATTTATGGCAAGGAATGTTAAATGCATTTAGAGTATAAGGTTCATGACTATGTATTTATAGATTGAAATGGCTTCACTTCAAGTCCTTTACTAATGGTAGTTAGAAGCATTAAGAGTTAGTCTAGTCGACTCTTACTAGGGTTTCATTGCCTTCATTTTGACTGTATCTTGTGGACATTGCAGTAATTATTTACTTACTGCAATGACCTTTGGAGAACATTGTGGTGTTGTTAGGGCTTCACTAATTTAGTAGACTATAAAGGAAGATATTTGATGTTAGGTGTAGACTCATATTGTCGAGTTTCCTTTATAGAATTTTTTTTCTTTTGAAGTTTCCCTTGTTTTGTAGGCAACAATGTCCCATTTGGACACATCTAATAATCAGTGCGAGATAAGTAACACTACAATTGATGGGGACAAGGAGCATGTTGAATTTATTGATGAAAACATTGTCAACATTGACAATAATGGAGAAGGTTAAATATTCACAATGAGGAGGATAATGTGGACATTGTTAACGATGTGGATATTGGAGATGGCAATGAGGAGTATAATGTGGACATTGTTAACAATGTAGATATTGGGGATGACAATAAGGAAAGTAGCAACGAAGATGATTGCGATGATAGTGATGATAAAATTGAAGCAATTGATCTTCCAGATGGCCCGAAGGAAGGAATGATTTTTGAAATTACTGATGAAGCTAAGGCATCATTCAAACGATATGCAAAGGCTAAGGAATTTGGGGTAAGATTGAAGTCTACCCATAAAAGGATAACTTAACTTGGAAGTACATTCTTGTATGTACCAGGGAAGGTTATGCTCAATAAAGGGAAAATTTGTGAAGACAACCATGATGTTAACCCATCTAAGTCTCGATTCTACAGATGCAATAAAAGTATTTATGAAGGAGTAAGAAAAAGAATCCTAGTCAATGATAGTGTGGGAATTCCATTTTGCAAATCCTTCATGGCAGAGTCTATTCGTGCAGGTGGGATTGATCAGTTGACTTTTGGGGAGAAAGATCTTAGGAATTGTGTGGAAGCTTCGCGTAGGATGAGGCTTGGATGTGGTGACGCAGAGGCCATACTACAGTATTTTGGAAAAAAAAGCAAAAACAAAACGTGAATTTCTTTTAGACGATGAAGTTTGATAATGAAAACCACCTCCAACATCAAGATTATCTTTCAAGTAATTTGGGTACGTGATTACATTCTATACGACGTACTTGACCAATAAGAATGATATGCCTTTTGCACCTTTTGTCGGTGTGAACCACCATGGTCAATCAGTTTGAATGGGATGTGCATTACTAGCCGACAAGACAATGGATAGTTATGAATAGTTATTCAAAGCTTGGCGCGATTGTATGAGGGGTGAGCATAAGGCTATTATAACTAACTAATGTTCCTCGATAGGGAGCGCTATTGCCAAGGTATTTCCCAATGCACAACATAGACTTTGTTTATGGCACATCATGAAGAATGTGCTAGAGAAGCTTGTTGGGCTTAATTTGCGAGAAAAAATTACTTGCAGTCTTAAAAAAGTAGTCTATAAGACAGTCACGATAGATGAGTTCGATAAGGCATGGAGTGTGATGATAGAGAAGTACACATTCAAGGAGGCAAGTGAATAGTGGTTGAAAACACTTTTATGAGACGAGAGAAAAATGTGTCCCGGTATATGTGAAGGGTATATTTTGGGCTGGGATGTCCACCACTCAGAGAAGTGAAAGGATGAACCATTTTTTAATATGTACGTTAATTCCAATACCACACTAAAATAATTTATCACTCAGTACAAGGTGGCAGTGGATAGGAAGTTCAAGAACCAAGAGGTGACTGATTTTGAATGCTAACATAAGGAGCGAGATTTCGTGACTAAAATTCCATACGAACGACAAGTTCGCGATATACACAAACGATATGTTTGAAAGGTTTCAAGAAAAAGTTGGGGATGTGGTGAATTGGAAGGCAACAAAGGATGAGGAGGGGGATGGCTTTTGTTACTATGATGTGTGGGACTTTACGGTTGAAGATGACACTGATGAACTCAGAAAAAGAGTTTATGTATTCTTATATCGGGATGCTACGCAAAAAGTAAACTGCATATATCAATCATTTGAGTTTAGAGGAATCATTTGTTTTCATGCCCTATGTGTATTGTTGAGCGTGACATTCTTTGTGTCCCCTCCCATTACATTTTGGATAGGTGGAGAAAGGACTTTAAACGTTATTATGGTCACGTAAAGGGGATAAGTGAGTTGGAATGTAATGCATCCACATTCTTAGATCGGTGTAATGCCATTATATCACGATGTTTTCGTATGACTGACTTTGGTTGCACATCAATTACGAAGTTGAAGCTCGTTCTTGAAACAATTGAGAAGTTGGAGGACAAGCTTGTTGACATGATCAATGTTGAACCTCCGTTTAAGGTGCATCCGCCGAAGGTGCCTCTGCTCAAGGCATCGGAGGCTACATCAGGTAGCCCTACTCAACAAATAAAAGAGCCAAAACACAAAAAACGTAAAGGTAGGCCTCAGGAAAGTAGGAATAAGCCGCCATATGAGCTTAAACAACAAGCCACCAACAAACAACAACCACTACAAGATGGCCAGAGAAGCAACAACCTGTCAAAAAATGTGGCAACAAGCAGTAGACAAATTAAAAAGTAACAAAAAACAGCAGCTGAAAATTCATTTTCTATGTTCTACACAAGTACTGTATTCCAAGTTTTTAAGTGCATTTGATTTAAGATAATTATTTTTTTCTAGGAGAGGAGGAGAACAAATAAGCAAACGAAGATGAAGGAACTAAGTGAATGTGACTTGGGATGTACAGGTGGTGTAAATTTAGGGGAGACTAGTTTTGATCGACACTGTTGATTGGACTGGGCCATTGCTTTCTCAAGATTTCTTCACCCAAGTGCAAGAAATGAATGTCTAGTCTTGGTTTGGGGTTTAATAGTTAATAGACATATGCTTTCATTTATTATTTGGTCATGGTATGTCTGATAATTTTTGTGACACTATGCATGTTGAATTCAATGGTGTAAGTGGTGCATGTAATTTTTTGTGTTTGGTGTCTTCTTATTTTGTCCATTGTAAAGTTACCTAACTTTACATTCCTATAATATTATCATTACATTCTATTGTACACATTTTCCTTATAAGTTTTGCTAAATTTATTTTCTTTAGGTTTTTTTTTCCTTGTTATAACCTAAATTTATGCATGTCTTATTCATTTTCCTTATTATAACATTAGGTTTTCTTATTTTTATTTATTCATAAACTTGACTAAACCTATGTCCATATTTGATTTCCTAGATTATGTTATATTTTGTTACTTATTATCGTCTTGCTATAAGATTATAAGTTGTGTAAATTATTGGATTAATTTGAAGTTACAATTTTTTTTTGCAGATTTAATGTTGGTTCAAATATCCAAAGCAGATGGCGGCTCTACTTGATGTTCCAGTATCGTAAAATATGGGTATTCATTGTGGTTCTAACCACCACCCATTCTGCCACTAAATAACTCCCTGCACCCAATTCGCCAACTAAAGAACCCCCTTCCCTCCTACCCATCCATCTACCATTTGCGTCTCTCCATCTCTAACTAGTCCTAACAATGGTGAAGGTGACTTAGACTCTATCCAAAGCTATAGTTCCAGTCGACTTTGTCAAGGTTAAGGAGAAAGCAAAGACTGCAGATGTAGCACATGACCTACCAAAGAAGAAACAGAAGGTCCTAGAGGGGATGAAGAAGCCTAAATTGGAGAAGGGCTCCCCGACTGACTTAGAGAAATTTAAGCCTACCAGATCCAGTATGAGGCTGAAGATATTAAGGATGTCGAAGATATCAAAGCTTCCTCCAAACACATACGACACCCTCCATGTGATCAAAGATAATGAAGGACGTTCCAAAGCAAAAACCAAGGTCAGTGACTTTACTAATACTTTAGCCACCATCGATGCCACATATTCTACAAAGGAGTGCCTTAAAACTAGAAGGCTTTATTTTGATTATTTCAAATTTATTGATGTGAATGTTAGGGCTTTGTTTGAGAAGTTAGGGTGGCTTAAATTCATGTCAACCAAGCTCTTTATTAACTCTAAACGTGTTAGGTCATTCTATGCTCACTTGTATCCCCATAACCTAAAAGACATCGTTGTTTTACACACTTTCTTTAAGGGCGTTAGCATAACAGTGTCTAAACCTTATATTCGTCAAATATTTGGCCTACCAA
The DNA here is from genome assembly GCA_039657345.1 of Stephania japonica. Lineage (NCBI taxonomy): Eukaryota > Viridiplantae > Streptophyta > Magnoliopsida > Ranunculales > Menispermaceae > Stephania > Stephania japonica. Next base: position 41,159,605 of record CM077562.1, read on the forward strand.
AGGGAAAAATTAGAAAGCAAAGACTGCAGATGTAGCACATGACCTACCAAAGAAGAAACAGAAGGTCCTAGAGGGGATGAAGAAGCCTAAATTGGAGAAGGGCTCCCCGACTGACTTAGAGAAATTTAAGCCTACCAGATCCAGTATAAGGCTGAAGATATTAAGGATGTCGAAGATATCAAAGCTTCCTCCAAACACATACGACACCCCCCATGTGATCAAAGATAATGAAGGACGTTCCAAAGCAAAACCAAGGTCAGTGACTTTACTAATACTTTAGCCACCATCGATGCCACATATTCTACAAAGGAGTGCCTTAAAACTAGAAGGCTTTATTTTGATTATTTCAAATTTATTGATGTGAATGTTAGGGCTTTGTTTGAGAAGTTAGGGTGGCTTAAATTCATGTCAACCAAGCTCCCTATTAACTCTAAACGTGTTAGGTCATTCTATGCTCACTTGTATCCCCATAACCTAAAAGACATCATTGTTTTACACACTTTCTTTAAGGGCGTTAGCATAACAGTGTCTAAACCTTATATTCGTCAAATATTTGGCCTACCAAAGGGAAAAATTAAGTGCTATGGCGAGAGTCAGTTGGCCAAAGTTTAACAGTTTGATGTAGCTAAGGCTTTGGTAAAATTATGCGGAGGGTATAACCCTAAAAACCCAAAGAAGTTTTGTAACGACCCATTATTTATTTACACTTTAATTTAATTATTTTCATATTAGGACGCCAGCTCGGACGACACGTGGACGCCGCAGATAGGCTAGGCATGATACTGACCTAGGGTACCAATTATGTACTTTTGTATTTCATTTTCTATGATGTATTATGATTTTGTATCTGTTAGGTATTCCATCACATGTGTGCATTAACATTATCTTGTCAGGCGAGATTGAGTGTCAGGGTTCTGTCTCGTAGAACATGCCAACATGAAGGTTCGGTAGTTTCTAGGTCAAGCATTGAGAATAGACTGAATCGAATAAAAACAATGTGAATATGGTTGTGAAATTTGATCAAATGGTATCTAATTATAACCTTAGGCTAAGTAGAGCAATTAGGTACACTAAGTGTGGGACCACCTTGGGGTGTGTGCCGAATGCGGGGCACGAAGTGCCGGGTAGTCAGGGAGTTAGTGTGACCACAATTACTATTTTGAGACTTTATTTGAAGTCTTAGATGGGTTATATAAAGTCAAATCAATAATAAATATACGAAGTCCTATAATTGTAGACAAATAAATCAACACCCATAGGATTGTCCTCGAAATACACAAGTTGTTTCAAGGTCAGCAGTGTCACGATAGGGTGACAAGGATTGAATGACACAGGTTAATTAAGGATCGTTAGATAAGCATTAAGATGCATGTGCGCGCCAGATTAGAATATATATGAATACCATCCGATGAGTGTTCAACATGCAAATCTATTAAATTTACTCAACAATTCGGAGGTCTGTGAGAGGAAACCTATGCTAGGGGAGTGAATTCGTGGGTTGGAAAGTGAAATTAGGTATCCAACAGTGAAATCTAAGGTAATCTACTCACCCCAATCTTGGAATTTCATGAAAATATGGTTTGTTAGGTTTTGAGGTTCTACTGGATTTCCTGATAAATTTACCACTGTTTTCGATGGATTTAATGTTTAGGAGGTTTGTGGAAAATTGGAATAATTTGTGTGATTTCGGATTCACAGACATGCACACTTTGATCCCCCGTTTTGAGTGGAAAACTTATTTAATCGATGTTTTGGAAAGGAATTTGATGCGGTTGGAGTGTGTGAGTTGTTTCTATGACGTCTGTGAGGTTTTAGAAACTCAGGAAAAACCAATAATTCGTTGTTGGAATTCTGGGTAGAGCGCACCCAGCGCGCTAGGCACGCTGGGGAAGATGATGAACTTCGTGCATAAACAGTGCACAAAGAGTCACCCAGCGCGCTGGCCACCCTGCCTACCACGTTGGGGATTACCCAAAAATTCCTAAATCTTTAACTGAGCCTAATTGACATTAAACCCACTTAATTAACCATTAAACACCAGTAATCGATCACAGAAATCACGGGACAATGTTTGGAGTAAGGGACTAGTTGGAGGTCAAACCGAGGGGTGTTTTCAGGGTTATTGAGCGCAGTTTTAGGTACAAAAAACCTAACTAAATACCACTACTGCATTTACTTATTGTTATTCATTTGAGCTATTAATCTTTGATAATCTGTGAGTTCATTCTTACTGGAACGGTTGAGTTATTCCCATTTATATATCTGAGGGTTGTTGTGGTCACTTGCTAAGTGTGTAACACAAGTTCTCGGCCTCAGTAGATGATATCCTGAGTAGAATACCGGTTCACGTGTTCAATGTACCCTAATAGGGCTAATGCCACTAGGACACAGTCGTAGGGTCGATGGTGTAGGCCAGGACTAGGGATCCTAGTCCAAAGTACACAACTTAGTCAGCTGTGTTCAAACCCATTTGTATATATGTATGTTTATATTCATGCGATGAGCTTTAAGCAGTTGCTTGCATATTTTCCTTCTTCCCGCATGTCAATTTAACACTATTTATTGGCTCTGTTATTTATTTCTTAAATTATGATGCACAGTGGTTTTCCTTAGGATTTTACTTACTGGGTTCGTCATCTAGTTTTTGTGATGGATTAGGCGTAGATCCTAGTACCAGCAGGGGTAAGGAGATTCTTGGCGATTACATCTGACTTACCTGAGCCAAGGCCTGCTAGTAAGTTTGTTGGTATATATCACATTTTGGTATTTTGTAATATCTTTTGGGGTTGGGAGACTGTTTTATACCCGTACTTGTATATATTACTATTACAGTTGATCGCCTATATGCATAGTACTACCAGGATTTCCACTATAGGTTGAACAAGTTTAACTTAATATGCTCTTTTTATTATATTAAGACTTCCGCATTTATTTATTAATACTGATTATCTACTTGCAACTTAATTGTTAAATCTGAAACTGTTTCTAAACTGCTAATCTAGATAGCACGAAACTCGAGGTTCTAATGTAAATTGTTAGCGCAGTGACGTGGTAGGTGCTTCCATTGCACGGGCAAGGGAAGTAGCTGGCCACGGGGCGGCCTCGAAAACTGGGGCCGTCACATTTTGGTATTAGAGTGAGTGTTCAAGGAACCTCGGGAAATTTAAAAACTTTCAAAAGCATAAACTTTAAAATAAATTAGATGTGGAAACCTGATGAGGGTGCCTAGAACTTTTATTTGGGAAGTGACAAAGGCGAGTAGAGTTAGGATCTGTTATGTGATATATGTTATGTTGTATATATATACTATACGCATACGTATGTCGAAACTAATCCGGAGCAAGCATATCAATGCAGAACACTATGAAGGGGCAGATTAGTAACACCGCGAGAACTCAAGGACCGTCCGTCACCCTAGAGGACTGAGTGGTTATACATGAGACCTAAATAGCTGAGGTACTCCAACTACTGAGATAGCAGGCGGTCATAATGGCTTCGATGGCGACAACCCAAGAGACAGCAGCAGTTGCGGGACCGACAGAGGCTATAGTTGCACCTACTCAGACGGCGACAATACCCACGGAGATTCTGACACAGGCACAGACAATGGTACCAGAGACTCAGATGGCATAGACTACACCAGTTATAGCGCTAGTGGAGCCACCGACTCCTACGCCCACACCAGTAGTGGAGGCTACCCCGACAACAACTTCAGATTATGTTATGGATCCACAGGCTTGGAGATTACGAGACTTCCTCAAGTTTCAGCCCACATATTTTTATGGCGGAGGAGATCTTGAGGTAGCAGGGGACTGGATTGTGTCTCATCAGCACCTGTACAAAGAGCTAAACACGGAGGAGAGGCACAGGGCAAGACTGTCCGGTTCATGCTTTAGGTCTGATGCAACAATGTGGTGGACTAACTACCAGGAGACACATGCCGATCTAGTGACTTCGGGTAAGTTTCGAGAGATATTCTACGTTCAGTTTATTTCAATGGAGGTTTGACTGAAGTTGAGAGAGGAGTTCTTATCCCTTAAGCAGGGAAATCAGACGATGTTACAATATATGGACAGATACCGATATCTTCTACAATTCTCAATGGACATCGCTGGCACCGAGCGCCTACAAATCAACTACTTCATCTGGGGAGTTGAGTAGATCAATGCTAGTACGATAGTATCATCTGGGGTTCTGATAGTATAGGATATGTTTGAGAGGGCACTAACCTACGAGACATTCTTATTGCTGAAGAACGATCTTCTAGTGACAGCATTAGCTGAGGTGGAGGTTGGGCAGGGTTCTCGATAGGACAGGAGGCCAAAAAGACAGCGAGATCAATTTAGTCATAGAGATGACCGCAAAGATGATCGCAAGGATGACCACAGGGGTAAGGATGACAGGGATGGACACCAAGATAGCAACAAGGGCATACAATGGCTCCCGTACAGCAGCAGCGATAGCAGCCTTATCAACATCACCAGGACAAGGATATGGATTGCCATAACAAGGGTCAGAGGGACTAGGGTCAGGGTTAGAGATCTAGGGATGGGCAGGCTGGGAGGCGAGAGACGCGTAGATGTTTCAGATGCAGCCAGATGGGACATCTGAGATCAGAGTGCAGGGCGCTATCACCACGACATGATCAGGGTTCAGATAGGGACAGAGTGCACGCAGTAGAACAGCCCGACTACGGAGCAACCAAACGGCTAGTCGAAGGTACGTTACTTATTCACTGTAGACTCATGCATGCTATGTTTGACTCGGGTAGTACGTTATCTTTCATTATTGGACGTTTAGCTAGGGAGTTAGGATTAGACACGCACACACACACTTGAGACCCATCTTGTTCTCAGCATAGCTGCTTGGGATAAGATTTACCCTAACCAGATATATCGGGACATCATAATTGAGGTTATCAGACATCAGTTGTCAGCTGATCTATGAGTCTTGGAGTACTTGGAGTTTGATGCACTCTTCAGGATAGATTGGCTGTTAGCTTACCATGCACAGATAGATTGTTTCGAGAAGAGGGTAGAGTTTCGCATTTCGGGTTTGCCAAAGTTTTCATTGATTGGGACCGCATCTGAGTTACCTAATACGAGAGGCAGATTAGTGACTACCAAAGAGATAGAGGATTTCACTGCGATCATTGAGCTCGATATCGGAGCTCTCGTTAGAATTGAGGACGTACCGATAGTCTGAGAGTTTGCCGACATTTTTCCAAATGATTTACCTAGATTACCACCACCATGAGCGATAGATTTCATTATAAAGTTGATATCAGGGAAACAACCTATATCTAGCAGACCTTACTGGATGTCACAGATGGAGCAGGAGGAGGTCAAGAGACAGCAAGAGGACTTGTTGGCGAAAGGATTCATTCATTCGAGTATGTCGCCATGCGGAGCGCCAATGTTATTAGTGAGGAAAAGAATGGATCAATAAGGATATGTGTAGACTACCGTAAGCTGAATCAGGTAACGATCAAGAACAATTACCCACTTTCGAGGATCGACGATTTGTTTGACCAGTTGATGGGTGCACAGTTTTTCTCAAAGATCGACTTACGCTTAGGATATCACCGGTTGCGGATTCAAGAAGAGGACATCAAGAAAACTGCTTTCAGTACCAGATGCAGGTTGTTCGAGTTTACAGTGTTACAGTTTGGGTTGACGAACGCTCCAGCAGTTTTCATGGATCTGATACACAGAGTGTTGAGGCCTTATTTAAACAGATATGTGATAGTCTTCATCGACAATATATTGCTATACAGCCAGACGCGAGAGGACCACGAGAGTCATCTTTGATCAGTACTAATGACGTTGAAGGAGCACAGACTGTATGCGAAGTTCAGTAAGTGTAACTTCTGGATGAGGGAGGTGAAGTTTCTGGGACATGTTATCAACAGTCAGGATATCTCCGTGGAGAGAGACAAGATCAGAGTGGTGATCGACAGGAAGACACCAGAGACTGTTGCTGAGATACGAAATTTCCTGGGTCTAACAGGATACTACAGGCGGTTTGTGTAGGACTTTTCCACTATTGCAGCGTCGATGGCGAGACTAACGAAGAAGAATGTTCCATTTGAGTGGTCTGAGGAGTGTGAGCAGGTAATCCTAGAGCTGAAGATGAGATTGACTTCTGCACTAGTATTGTCATTGCTAGAGTTAGGGAAGAGTTTATCAATATACACTGATGCTTCAAGGACTAGACTGGGATGGGTTCTGATGCATGAGGGACGTCTACTGGCTTATTTAGCTAGGCCATTGCGACCACATGAGTGTAATTACCCAATATATGATTTGGAGCTTGCAATAGTTATGTTTGCTCTAAAGGCTTGGAGACACTACCTCTAGGAAGAGAAATTTGTTCTTTACACAGATCACCAAAGCCAACGCTACATCTTTACATAGAGAGATCTGAATAAGCGTCAGAGAATAAGGTTAGAGCTGCTGAAAGACTATGACTTCATTATCGAGTATCATTCCAGCAAGGCCAATGTGGTGGCGGATGCATTGATCAAATGCGGAGTTGACAGTCAGACTGTTGTTCGACACATGGGACTGTTGGAGGCAGCATCAGTTATGAGCATGTCAGACATTTTAGCTACGCGCGATGTACAGATCTGTGGTCAGATAAGAGTACCGATGGTGTCATTGGAGTAGGTATTGGAGTGTCAAAGAGGTGATGGGCTCTTTGAGCGATTCAATGGATTGGCACGAGATCCCGAGTGTACCAACTGGACAAAGATGTCAGATCAATGTTTGCGGCACAAAGGTCAATTTTGGTTACCAGCAGTGCCAAAGATCAGAGATAACATACTAGAGTATGCTCACTAGTCGCGCTATACAATTAATTGGGGCAAAACCAAGATGTACCACTACTTGCGGATATTGTTTTAGTGGCCTGGGATGAAGGCTGATGTCAGAGATTATGTTCGGAGATGTCATATTTGTCAGCAGGTGAAGGCGGAGCACAGGCGACCAGGCGGATTGCTGCAACCATTACCCATTCCTTAATGGAAGTGGGAACACTTTACCATAGATTTTGTTAGTGGATTACCGTAGACGTCGAGGCAACATGATACAATTTGGGTAGTGATAGACAAACTAACGAAATCGGTGCACTTCATACCAGTTTCGATGCGATACACATTTCCTAAGTTGAGCAGATTATTCGAGCATGAGATTATCATACCGCATGGGGTGCCGATCTCCATAGTATTAGACAAGGATCCCAAGTTGACTTCGAGGTTCTGGGGGGTGATGCAGGAGCAGTTTGGCACTAGGTTTCAGTCTAACACGGCTTATCAACCTTAGACAGATGGCCAATCAGAGAGACTAATATGGATTCTAGAGGATATATGCTCAGGGCTTGCATTCTGTAGTTTGGGGGATCAAGGGAGGACTACTTACCACTGTGTGAGTTTGCCTACAACAACAACTATCAGACTAGTATCGAGATTTTGCCATTTTAAGCATTGTATGGGAGGTCCTGCAGGTCACCAGCGTATTGGGCAGAGCCGGAGGATATAATTACCGTGGGGTCGAAGATAGTTGTTGATCACACAGAGAAATTCAACAAATTTGCCAGAGACTTCGAGCACCACAGGATAGGCAGAAGAAGTACGCGGATAGATACCACGAGAGTCTGAGCTATGAGGTTAGCGATATGGTTTATCTGAAGGTTTTTCCTTGGAAGGGCCAGCAGAGGTTTGGGATTAAGGGGAAACTGGCACCGAGATTTATTGGATCATACCGAGTCACTAAGATAGTTCGTAGCGTAGCGTACAGGTTAGACTTACCGGTGGAGTTAGCAGGGATTCATCCTACCTTCCATATTTCAAAGTTGAGATTGGCTAAGACAGGACCACGACTCGTGGTTGACATACGACAGGTAAATATCCATCTTAACACGACTTACGAGGAACGACCATTGGCGGTGTTAGATCGTAAGATCCAGACTCTCGGGAATAGTAGCAGCATCACAATACGGAGGGACTTACCTGGGAGTTGGAGTTGACTATGCGAGCGCGTTATCCCCATTTATTCCACGGGTATGTCTTAGACTTACCCAAATTTCGGGATGAAATTTCTTTTAGTTAGAAAGAATTGTAACAACTCGTTATTCATTAACATCGTTATTTAATTATTTTCAAATTAAGACACCAGCTCAGATGGCATGTGGGCGATGCGGATAGGATAAGCATGATACTGACCTAGGGTACTGACTGTGTACTGCTATATTTCATTTTCTGTGACGTATTACCATTATGTATCTGTTAGGTATTCCATCATAGGTGTGAATTAACATTATCTTGTCAAGCGAGATTGAGTGTCGGGGTTCCGTCTTATAGAACACACCAATGTGAGGGTTCGATAGTTGCTAGGCCGGGCATTGGGAATAGATTGAATCAAATAATAATAATGTGACTATGGTTGTTAAATATGATCAAATGGGATCTAATTATAACCTTAGGCTAAGTAGAGCAATTAGGTACACTAAGTGTGCGACCGCCTTGGGGTGCGTACCGGATGCGGGGCATGGAGTGTCGGGTAGTCGGGGAGTTAGTGTGACCATAATTACCATTTTGAGACTTTATTTGAAGGCTTAGATCGGTTATAAAAAGTTAAATCAATATTAAATATACCAAGTCCTATAGTTGTAGACAAATAAATCCACACCCACAGGATTGTCCTCGAGACACACAACGAGTTGTTACAAGGCCAGCAATGTCAAGATAGGGCGACCAGAATTGAATGACACAGGTTGATTAGGGATCGTTAGATAAGCCTCGAGATGTATGTGCGCCAGATTAGAACAACTATAAATACCATCCGATGAGTGTCCAACATGCAAATCTATTAAACTAACTAAACAATTCGGAGGTCTGTGAGAGGAAAATTGTGCTGGGGGAGCAAATTCGTGGGTTGGAGAGTGAAATTAGGCATCCAACAGCGAAATCTAAAGTAATCTACTCACCTCAATCTTGGAATTTCATGAAAATATGGTTTGTTGGGTTTTGAGGTTCTACTAGATTTCTTGACAAATTTACCACTGTTTTTGATGGATTTAGTGTTTATGAGGTTTATCATATTGATCTATATCGAGTTGGGACAAATTTGTGGAAAATTGGAATAGTTTGGGTGATTTCGGATTCACACACATGCACACTTTGATCCTCTGTTTTGAATGGAAAGCTTATTTAATTGGTGTTTTGGAGAGGAATTTGATATGGTTAGAGTGTGTGAGTTGTTTCTATGACGTTTGGGAGATTTTAAAAACTCAGGAAAAACCCATAATTCGTTGTTGGAATTATGGACATAGCGCAGCCAGCGCGCTGCGGAAGATGATGATCTTTGTACATGAACAGTGCATGAAGAATCACCTAGCGTGCTGGGGACCAGAACCCAGAAATTCCTAAATCTTTAACCAAGCCTAATTGACATTAAACCCACTTAATTAACCATTAAACACAGTAATCGATATCAGTAGTCACGGGACAGTGTTTGGAGTCAGGGACTAGTCGGGGGTCAAATCGGGGGTATTTTCGGGGTTATTGAGAGCGGTTTGAGGTACGTAAAATGCAACTAAACACCACTACTGCATTTACTTATTGGTATTCATTTAAGTTGTTAATTTTTAATAATCTGTGAGTCCATTCTTACTGGGACGGTTGAGTTATTCCCGTCTATATATCTGAGGGTTGTTTTAGTCGCTTGCTAAGTGTGTAGCACGTGTTTTTGACCTCGGTAGATGATATCTCAAGTAGAATACCGATTCACGCGTTCGATGTACCCCAATAAGGCTAATGCTGCTAGGACACAGTCGTAGGGTCAATGGTGTAGGCCACGACCAAGGCTCCTTGTCCAAAGTACACAGCTTAGTCAGCTATGTTCACAACCATTGGTATATCTGTGTGTTTATATTCATGCAATGAGCTTTGAGCAGTTGCCTGCATATTTTCCTTCTTCTCGCATGTCTATTTAACACTATTTATTGGCTCTGTTATTTATTTCTTAAATTATGATGCACGGTGGTTTCCTTGAGATTTTACTTACTGGGTTCGTCATCTGGTTTTTATGATAGCTTGGGCATAGATCCTAGTGCCAGCAGGGGTAAGGGGATTATTGGCAATTACATCTGACTTACCTGAGCCGAGGCCTGCTAGTATGTTTACTGGTATATATCACATTTTGGTATTTTATATTATTTTTTGGGGTTGGGAGACTGTTTCACACCCGTACTTATATATATTACTGTTACAGTTGATTGCCTATATGCATAGTACTACCGAAATTTCCATTATAGGTTGAACAAGTTTAACTTAATATGCTCTTTTTATTATATTAAGACTTCCGCATTTATTTATTAATACTCATTATCTACTTACAACTTAATTGTTAAATCTGAAACTATATCTAAACTGCTAATCTAGATAGCACGAAACTCGAGGTTGTAAGGTAAATTGTCAGCGCAGTGACGTGGCAGGTTCTTCTGTTGCACGGGCAGGGGAAGTAGTTGGCCACGAGGCGGCCCCGGAAACTGGGGTTGTTACAAACTTAGTGTTAGAGACCTAGTTATGATGGCTAGATTGGTCCACCGTCAAGTGGCCCATGTGATCAGCCCTAGGACTAGTGGACGAACTTGCGTAAGCTAATACGATATATTTCTGACCTGTATTGTGCTAAATGGGGTGGAGATTGACTTGGCCCACATTAAAGTATCTCACATTTACAAGGCAACTCGAAAGGCTAACAAAGGGTTGTCATATGCCAATCACCTTTGCGCCCTCTATGATGATGTTGGTGTCACTTTCCCTTCCAAGAAAGAGTATGAGAAGTGCTTGAATGACAAAAAATACATGATTGGCGAAAAAAATATGCCCCCGATGCAGTACAAGTTTAAGGATGGTAAGTGGATTTATCCCCTTCTCATAGGGAAAATGAGTGGGTGACTGCAGGGTCAGATAAGGGAAAAAATGTTGGAAAGGAAAATATAAGGATGGGTGTAGCAAAGAATGCAGAGAAAGAGTCAACTGCATTAAGAGACACATCCTTTGAAGAGGAAAAGGAGGAGGAGGAGGGGAATGAAGAGGATAGCCATATTGGTCGAGAATTCATGGATAATTCTGACGAGGAAAGAGGTAAAAGCTCAGATGAGGAAGCTAATGAAGAAAATGAGGAAGCTAATGAAGATGATGATGATGATGAGGGTGATGATGAGGATGGCAGCTAAGCTGAGGAAGTTGCTGAAAAAAATGATGATGAGGCTGTTGATGAAGCTGAAGATCAATCAGATAATGAAAGCAATGGTATAAGCTTCACATTCTTTCTTTTTATTCAAGATTTTATTTAGCTTCTTCTTTTTGCATTACTGAATCATTGTTTGTAACCATCTATTATAGGCAATGAATGACAACTAGCTGTAAGTGGAAAGACTCAAGCTCAAGGTGGAGAAGGTTCAGATCAATCACATAATGAAAGCAATGGTATAAGCTTCTCATTCCTTCTTTTTATTCAAGGTTTTATTTTTGTTTTTGAAAACTATTCAAGGTTTTATTTACTTTCTTCTTTTTGTATTACTGAATCCTTGGTTGTATCCTTCTGTTAATTTTATGGTAGGCAATGAAGCTGCTGCTAATGACACATTCGATGATGTGTTCATCCCCTACACGTACCCTTCATCACCAAAAATTAATAAAGGGGGAAGGGCCATCAACCAAGGAGGGCGGGACCCAATCAATAGATAAGCCAGAGCCACGAAACCATGTCATGGAACAGACACAAGAGGAGTTTCATGAAGAGCATGACTTGGAGGACCAACACAAGCAGCCAGAGGAACAACTAGAGGTGATGCTGCAAAAGAACCTTATGGTTAGAGGAAGAAACAGAGGTACACCTATTCCTACTGAACTTGAGCTGCTAACGGGGACCCTGCAATATCAGCAACAAGTCAATGAAAAAATGAAGGTGATGGAGAAACAATTGGAGTTGAAGCTGTTGGTCAAGTCATCAAACTCAGTCATAGTGCAACAATAACAAATGGAAGAGATAAGAAATGTAGTGCACTTAGCAGTACAATCCTTGATTGCATCTATATTGCTACAACACATGGAGAATATACATCAAATGGTACATACTTCATTGGCAGTGAAAGAGAGTCAGGTTGAGGAATTGAAGTAGCTGGTGCAAACCTCATTAGTAACCTTGAAACAGGAAATTGAAACCATGGTAAAGTATACCATTGAAGGTTGTAAAAATAATATCCTTACTGCTATATTCCAAAATTACACCCTTGTTGACTTGCGTATTGGAAAGCTAGAGCAGAACATAAATTCCTAGGGGTAGGAGTTGAAATGAGAGGTGGCACAGGTTAAACTACAACTTGCTTAAGAGAAAGGAGGCTCAGCTAAACAGACTGTACCAAGTGGTGCTTTAGCTACACTAGGTGACATGAAGGGAGGGTCGGCTGAACATAACTCTCAAGGAAATAACCAGTAATTTGAGTGACTATGAGATTATGAACTTCTCTTTTACATTTTCAGGGTACTTGACTTTCTTTTTGGTTTGTTAAGTGGCTTGTTGTATGTTTTGTTAAGTGGTTGTTAGGTTATGTTGGTATGCTACTTGAGCCCGAGGGGCATAAACTTAGTAATATTGGTATGGTACTATGAAGTTTATGATATGTTAAGTCTTTTGAATCAACAAATACAAATTCACTCATTTTCTGCTTAATGATGCCTCTTTCATAGTGTTGATTATGTTGATTGCTCAACTCATTTGTGGTATGAATTGATTACTTACAATGGGAAAACATTGCTTTTTCTGAAATTGTTGATTGCTCAACTCTGTCGTGCTATGCAATGGATAGTCACATTGTTTGGTTCTTTACTTCTCTTCAAGTTAGTAACGTAAATAAGGTTTATGTCTAATTTGTTTGCGAAACCCTTAATAACTTGTGACAAAAACAAGAGAACAAAACATTGATAATTCTAGTGAAGTTAACAGCAGAAATGCAGGCAGAACATACATCATTCATAACAGACTCCTTGGCTCAATCCCACAGCTACAGTCTCCATGGCTCACAACGACAAGCACATGGACACGTACACAACTAACCAACCAACACATACAAATTAGAGTCTGTTTCTAATACATTATATAACCAACACATACATCACAACATTCCTTCACAGCTTCCACCACGCAACGACACATTCATCACTTCCACACTTACTGCAGCACCCAATGGCTTGTAAGGCGTCAATGATCCATTGGCCAAAACGATGCGAAGGTGGGGGAATGCCTCCGTACTCATCCTAATAGTTTGGCGATACCCATAACCGAGTAAGAACATTGACCATTCGAGATGTAGAGGCGTCGCCTATAAATTTCGACATTGTTGCTTGTGATCTCTCCAAGGCTGCAAATGCCTCTTCTTTGTTTACGCAAGATCTGTAGCTACAACCTTTGTACCTATGTATGGACCAACAACATTCCTCCCATGTCTCGAACACACCTGTTTCCCGCCCGCTAAATAGAACGTACCATTTTTTGCCCTTGCTAGCCATAACCTACAAATTAGATAGAGAAACTCGAATTCAATTGCATGGGGAAATTGGGGTCGTCACACCCGTGAGCCTTTACTCACAGCGGCGCCCAGGACATCGTGAGCCTTTTCTCAGGGCACCTTTGGTGGCATCCTAAATAGTGACACAAAAATAAATTTGGCCTATTGGGGGTTTACCTAAGGGTTTATATAACCCATATTGAAGGTTTAATGGATATTTTTATGATGATTTGGTATGGAATGAGGATTTTTGAGGTTTGGGGATTAATTAGGTTTATCAAAAATCAGGTTTTTAGGTTGATTTGACAGGTAGTTGACATGCGATTGTTAGCGTGTATTGGCATTGGAGTTAGTGAACTAGTGGAGTATGGTTTGAGGTGTGTAGTATTCCAACTGAAATTCATTTGAGTATCTACTACTTGTTTATTGAATTAATGTCCTATTGTTCAATTATTCTCATTTTCAGTATTTATTTGTGGACAGTTGAGTTTACTCTTGCCAATTTTATTCTATCGCATTAACATTGTGGCACACTAGGTCATAACATGTATTTTAGATGTGTGTCGGTGGATTGTCGACCCGACTATTAATTTTTCCTATACACATGTCGGTGTGTCGTACTCTATACCGGCTACCAAACAAACTCAGGGATTTTAATTAGTTCAAGTTTACTCACTGGCGATGCCTGGGCGATAGTTCAAAGTGAGGTACTAATCTGACCTAGATCGTACACGCACTTTAATTCCTTACTGTTAGATATATATACGAGGCTTCTTCCCAGTTGTCTGATTTTTTCTTTCGCATGTTTATTTAATAGTATTTTTATTCTAATATTAATTTATATTATTTACTCGGTGATGTTCCTTGGGATTACTCACTCTGGACTCGTCATTTGTTTTATTATGATGGCTGAGTGCAGACCACATTACGAGCAAAGGGAAGGGTAAGCTAGAGGATTTCCTGTGATTTGACTGCGTATTCCTGTCCCGTACGTTTGTTTACATTTATCGTTATTATGTTGGGATTGAGACTTAAGAGTGCATGGACATGCATATGACCTTTTGAGGTCCTTTTTGATATTTTGATGGAATATGGATGATGGTATATATTGATGACACTTTGGATGGGTTTTCCACACTAGGAAAATATTCTTTCACATGAATTATGCTTTATAATTGTTATGATTTACTTATATAAGTCTTTCGCTAAATATTTTGAGGTTAACAGATGATTTGAAGTCCTAGCTAACTAATTTAATTAATTTGTGGAAAGTTAGCAGTAATGGAGGTGGAAATTGTGATATGGTGTGCATGGGATACAACTGGGCAGGATTTAGGCAGGGTTGTTGGCTCGCGGCGTAGGACGTGGCGGGCCTTAGATTTTGGGGCCGCTACAAAAAACATAATGAAAAGTATCACATATTTTATCGATTAAAATATAATATTCATTTTGTAGCACACTATTGTCATCACTCATTGGGGTAGTTGTATGGCCTTCCACAAGTAATTCTTCACCTGCTAAAGCTATCATCTTGTCTTTTTAAATGTTGTTCAGGCTCATGAATGTCTTTAGACCTTCCCAGTTCCAAAAACTCGTTAGGCCCATTAAGATTCTGCAAGGGCTCCATTTCATTCACAGACATTATTCCAAATAGAGAACATAACACACTACCATCATTTGCAGAAGTCATTGTCTGATCTTTCTCTAATGTTTCTTGCTTCCCATGTTCTGGCATATTCGTCCTACCAAAAATATAAATATATATATAATATTCATAAAAAAATTTAAAACAAAGTTTGAGGATTTGACATTTTATTGGATTCTTATTCTTAATGTAATAAAAAGTTATTTAAAAATTTTTTTTGATTTTTTAAGATATGACGCGAATCACTTTTTTTTGAAGAGAAATCAAAATTTCATTACTCATTTATGGCTCAATACAAGACCAGACATAGAATCAAATACATTGATTCGCTATTCCTATTTTGTTTAAACAAATTGTTGTTAATATGGTTGGAAACGTGAAATTGAAATAGTTTGACAATCAGGATGTAACGATCTGATTTTAATTAGCCGTTAATAATGACGTGTTTGCAGACATGGCAGACAGCTCAGATGCTCGTAGATCCCGCAGCTAGGCTAGGGCACGCGCGGAGTTAGGTAAATAATGATTTTGTGTATTGTTGTGTATATTAAATGGCATCGAGATATGTGTATGTATATTGTTGTTGGCATGCGAGACAGTGTGACGAGTATTCGCCTTGATATGCGTGTCGATGCGAGTACTAGGTTGGCTAAAAGACAAAATACTAGGTTGGGGAGGTGATTTTATATATTACATACAAGGGGGAGTCACCAATAGAGTCACTTATTGTTGTCAATCGGGATAGAAAATGGGCCAATTATTGGCCAAGAGATACGCATATATGAGTATTGGGATTAGTAAGTGATCGGAGATCATTTGGTGTTATATATAAGTCAAAATGACTTATCCCCACCACTTTTTCTCTTTCCCCAAACATTGAATCATAAATTTGAGTGTTGTGGTGAGGGTTTGGAACAACAAAGTTGGTGATTTGAGGAGCTTGAACTTGAGGAATCCGTAAACCATGGTTAAATACTTAATCTCATCCACTTTTTCTTTGTTTTGGTCTTCATTTTGTTGATGTTGGATGCGATCCGGGAAATGGGAGTTTGGCCACTATCTTTTATGTTTTTTGGTGTTGTGTTGATCATGGTTATGTTGTTCTTTCTGACTTACAAGTTGGGTTTCAAAGTTGGGTTCAAGTTTGTTAAGTTTGGGTTTTAAAAGTTTGGTTGGATATTTGAGTTTTATGATTATCTATGTGATTGGATGTTGCCTCTGGCATTTGTGAAGTATTGTGAGTCCCTCACGAGGTAAGGATGGGATCGACGACATTTGAAGGTGGCCACAGGCTCGGATTCCAGTTTCCAGGGCTACTGGAGTTCTGGGTTTGAACTAGTCCAACACGCTGGCCAGGGGCCATAGCGTGTTAGACAACCTAGGCACGATGAATATAGGGATGGACACCAGCGCGCTTGGCAATACCTCTAGTGCACTAAGTGCTAATCAAGGAAAAATTTTAGGGAGTTTTTAGGGATTTTGACCTAATGCCTTTGTAAGCCAATATAAAATACACCTAATTGAATCTAAATCAATCATAAATGGTATTAGGTGAATTCAGGTGGTATTTTGATTGTCGGGTGTTTAGTGGAGTCAGATTGGAGTGCGGTTTAAGGTTTGTAGTATCTCAATTGAAAATTCTTGAGCATTTACTTACTTTTGGGCATTTGAATTCAATACTATTTATTCCATTATTTTATTTCCTATTGTAGTATCGATATGGACGAACGTTGCGTGTCATTCTCGTGTGTATGTCGACTAGGCCATAACAGTATTACTAGAGATTTCGGTGGATAGTTCGACCTGAGGATCATGTCGGGACACGTGTCAGTGCACCGTAGGTATTACGTGACCATCAAGGGGATCCAGAGACCGGTCTTGATTGAGTGCTACTCGTCGGCAATGCTCTGTGGAAGAGTCTGAAGTATAGTACTAGTCTAGCCCTAGGCTCTAATCACACAGGTCGAGCTTTACTATTATTTGAATCATGCAATGAGCACAGTTGCATGTTTTTATTTCCGCATGTTTATTTAATAGCTTTATTTAAATTTCAGTACTTGCCTTCGAGATTGCTCATTGAATTTCCTTAGAAATACTTACTTCGGACTCGTCAGCTGTCTTTTTGTGACGGCTTAAGTGCAGATCTGAGTACGAGTCGCGGCAAGGGAAAGCTTACTGATTAACTTTGATTCCAGACGGACTGATCAAACTTGTACGTTTGTATTATATGTATTTATCATTTTTATTTGGAATTTGAGAACTGTGAGACACCTATGGATGTCTTTTGATATTTTGTGACATTTTCAAGTTTATTACTGTTATATATCACATATGGGTTTTCCACACTAGGAATATGATACTATGATGTTTTTAATTTGATTTGTTATGTTTTAAGTCTTCCGCTGTGTTTTGAAGTTTAAAATGATATTTAATAGATGATTTGAGTTTAGTAAAAATTTAAATTGTAAATTGTTTATAAATGATGGATTAATGATGACTGGATGAGATGATTGCGTATGGGATACAACTGGAGACTATGTGGCCAAGATGTGGGCCCGCATTGGCACTATGGCGGTTCATAGAGCAAATGGGTTGCTACATAAGGACTGCTCTCTACAATGTTGAAACTCATAATATTACACAAAACTTCCCGAACTACAAAACGAATAACAAAACTTCCCAACGAGAAGAAGAAACCCAAAACTTTTCAACAAGGAGAAGACAAATCAAAGACTTCCAACTAGGGAAAAAAATAACAATATGATAAAAACCAAAGACAAGATCAATCCAGCGCGTCGTACAAATCCACTCAACACCATTGATGAAGATGCATCGCAGCATGGATGGACCAATCTCAATAAATCTGATTAGATATGTTGTTTATTGTATGAACAAAGTGCAAAAGAGATTTGATTGAAACCACCATCAATTGAAGAGAGGATTGACGGTGGTTTAAGAGAAAAAATCACATAAGTGAATCACGATAAAGAATTTTTGGGTTTCGAAGAGAAAGAGAAGTGGTTACTATTTTTTTTTCAGTCAAGAGGGATCTTAATACGCACGTTGGTATGACATGAATCTCTTAGATTTCAATGAATTTGGGAAATTTTTTTACTTGAGTTTTTGGTAGATTTTGGTGATATCGTATTTAATTCTAAAATGAAAAATATGTTTTGGCACACTTTAAGTAACACGCCTACTGGAAATTCATACGATATATTCCGAGATGTATGTCAACGTATAACAACGTGTTTCATTGTTACTAAGTATGCACTGGGGTGTGACTGGTGTGTGACTTTGAGTGACTTCAAGTGTGTCAAGATTAATAGCCCCCTACCTAGCTCTATCATTAGGGATGCAAATGGGGAGGGGAATCCTCACGGGTGATGGGGATTCCCTACAATGAGTACGTGGATGGGGAATTTAAATGAGATAAGGGCGGGGATGAGGACAAAATCTCATACCCACACGGGTATAGGCATGGCGATGGGTAATAAAATATATCAACGGGGATTCCTATGAAGAATCCCCATTGGAGATTTCTCGTGGGGATTAACCACAAAGATTAACCATATATAAATTTATACACCATATGATATATATATATATAATGATATTTATATTTAAATATAATCTAATATTACATAGTTTCCACCCCGAAATACCTATTATACACATAACAAACAAAATTTAATTAGATTTATAATTTTAATTTATTTGGTTGACTATGTATTTTGTTTTGAATTGTTTGCAACTATATTTATATTTTACAAGTGTTAGCACTTAGAAGTTAAAACTTTCATTGCATGATATGTTGATATTTTATTTTTGTTGGAATTTCCAACAATTGTGTTGTTATATATGTATCTTTGACACTTTATTTTTTATAATTATTTTTTTAATTAAGTGAAAAGAAATGTTTCCCTACGGTGATTCTCTATCCCTGCAAAACTCTCCATAAAAATCCCTGCAGGGATCCTTAGTGGAAAATTAAATGGGGAAAAAAATTTTCTCACAAAGATTCTCCATCCCTATGGGAATTAGATGGATATGTGAATGGGTATGAAAATTTATCTCCAAATGGGTATGGGTGACGAGTTCTTAAGTGGGGACCCTACCCATTTACATTCCTATCTGCCACCGCTTGTAACAAAAGTATGTAAATATAACCATAACATTTTTCTTTACATACATATACTCCTATGTAAATATTACCTCTGGCATTTCTCTTTACATACATTTACTTCCTCTGCTCATAAATGAAAGTCTTTCTAACTCACTTCCCTTGCCAAATAATGTAATTCATTCTCATTTTTTGACTTACTTTTCTTATTTTGCCCTCATGAATAAAGTGTGCGAAGCTTTGAAAGTTAGATCAATTTTTGTCTAAAAGTGTGTCAAGTTGGATCTCTCTCATTTCACTCAAAAAGACATTAATTAATATAAGGGTAATAGAATAATTAATATTACTTTATAATTAAATCACTACTTAATTCTTATATTTTTTCGTAAACGTATTACATTTGTGACTAGAGGGACTATAATACTCTGGTCTTCGTGGATCAATGACGCTTGTGTCTTGTCAGTGATTGATAATTTGAAGAACAACTTCCTCTTAAGTTGACTAATTAAAATTTCAAAACGAAAAAGGATGAGCTAATAAAAACGTGACCAATCTAAAATTCATAATTTCTTTCATGAACAACGTACGTGCTGCAACCCCTTTATAACTGATAGTTGTTAACCCTAAAATTCATTTTTTGAGTTTTCTCTCTTGAATCAAGATCTTGAACCACCGTCGATTTTCTCTTTTGATCGATTATGGTTCCAATCTTCATCTCTCTGTATTCAATGTATTTAATAAAGTGCAAATCCTTTCAGATATGTGAAGATTAGATCTCTTTGTTGCGGTTTTTCTTCCTCAACACTCATTTTTGGATTTGTGCGGTAATTGAATTGCTCCTTATTTTTAGTTTTATTATTAGGTCGCTTGTCTTACCTTTGTTGGATGTCTTGATTTTGTTTTCTCCTTATCAGGACGTTTTAGATTTTCTTCTCCTTGTCAAGAAGTTTTGTTATTGTTGTATGGTTCTAGCAGATGTTTGTATATTGTAATGTGTTTCAACATTGTAGAGAGTAATCCATGATTGTCAAATTGTCTCAATTTCACAATCGCATTCATAGCCAAAGTAATGGCAGTTCTTTTGAACAAATAGAATTAGTGAATCAATGTACTTTTTGATTTTATGTTTGGTCCTGTACCGAGCCATTAATGATTAATAAAACTTCTATTTTCTTCCAAAAAAAAAACCAATCTATTTGAAACTTAATTTGCTCAAAAAAATTATCTGGTCCTGCCATTAATGATTAATTTATGTTTGGTCCTGTAGCGAGTAATCAATTTTTAATTTTTTTTTCCTCAAAAAAAAAAATTGGTTACAACTTAACCAATCAATTTGCTCAAATAAAAACTTCCTATTCTCTAATCCCCCACGCCACATTTCTTTTCAAATAGAACAAAAACATGAGACGGCAGCTCTTTCGCACTATATAAAATCCTAGACCAAGAACACACCAAATCAAAACATTAATCCTCCTCTAACACAAATTTGAGAAACAAATTTGAAAGAGAAAAACAGCACACATCTGTTACTCAAAGAAAATCAAACAAGAGTTTTACACATAACAGGGACTGCATACTGCAAAGTATTCTTAACACATACACAAACTGAAAATACTTAGGATACACATAAACTAGTAACTGCTAGAAACTACCTTAGACTTGGTCAAAGTAAAACTTAAAAAACACCCACAATAAAACCAACAAAAACACACGGTCCATACAAACATTGAAACTGAAAAACAGTTATGAAACTGATTCATGATGCACTAATTTTAACATCCTCAAACCTTAAGCCGTATAGTAACCCAACCAAACTCTTGTATGTTTCTCTTTCCCCCCTTAATTTGGAGATCGACTCTCTAATTAATAGGGGATGGAATTGAGATGTATATAATGTTTTTTGGTAAATTCAAGACAAATTCTTTTATTTAGTATATATATCTAAATAATTCTGTGAAGTTTGAGATTATGTAGTTTTTTATTTTTTTATTTTTTTAATAACTATGAGTGTCCCAACTATTTTTCAACCTCTCATTACTTTTGTTTAAATAATCCCACGAGAGTTAGTTAGGCACCCCAACCCCATAACTCAGGAGAAACCAAAAAAATATAATGTTGCTGTTAGGAATTGAACTCATAATTTCTAGCTCAGTCATAATTAAAATGTTCTTTTTTTACCACTACATCACACCTTTGGTGGCAAGATTACGTAGTTTATTAGCCTAATTTAATAGTAGTCAAGTTTCGTCAATTAGTACTTTTTCCCTACCAAAAAAAAAATAGTGTTGTAAATGAAATGGATGTGGATGACTCTTCCTATTCAAAGCATTTGTATTCCACCATTATGTGTGAGCGGTTACACATTCCACCATTATGTGTGAGTGGTTACACATTTCACCATTATGTATGAGTGGTTACACATTTCATCATTATGTAATTGTAACTTATGATCTTTGATGGCCTATATAAATAGCTCACATCTATATAATGGATATACCATATTAGAATGAAAGTTCTCTATTTCTCCCCTATCTCTTCTCTTGTTATCTTTCTAGTTCTTTATCTTTACCTTTCTGGCTTTGCCTTTAATTAGTTTACAACACGTTATCAGCACGATCTTGCTCTAGTATTGAAGAGATCTTGAAGTTCAAGAAGGCTTGTTAAGGAGACAAAGCTAGGAAGGTATAACTTTTATGAGTTAGATTTATTTCTATATTATCTTGGTTGCTTCACTTTTATATACATACTTTATTCATATACTATGAATTATAACGTCACCGATTGCGAAAGTATGCTCTGTAGTTGCGTCTTGTACGATCTTCTACATCAAAAATCAAAAGTCAATATGTGACATAACTAGTTTTATCGCTATACTACAAACGATTAATTATACTCCATTCTTGATTTTTTTTTATATTGCAAATAGTGTTATGAGTTTGGGTTGATAGTGGGTAAGCCTTGTCCCTGGTAAAGCTAAACATTGAAAGGAAGACGGGTTATCTCGTTCGAGGAGGCATGGTTTTTAAGTAGACTTCGTCTCAACACCCAACCTGGAGGTTATCCCACTAACTCATACAAGTAGTACATTTTGCATATTAATAATCAAGTTGTGAACATATATTTAATGGTATATTATCTATTTTGTATAAAAAGAAAACTATTTAGTTTATCCCTATTTTCATAAAGATTTTATTTAATTATAATTGAATTAATTACCTTAACAATATTGACAATACTAATTACTTGTCAAGGCAACGGGATGCTCAAATTATATATAAAGTATCTATGCAAGGCTATGCGTATAAATATTTATTCGTCAAATATCTCTTTAGACTCTTTAGAGATTTGAAAAGTGAATATTTCACTTTATATTATCATTTCACCTCATGGAGCTATCTATATCAAGGCAAAAATTAGTGATGCTCCAAAAGGCTCAAAATGAGCGGCTGGGTCTCACGCTACAAAATTTATATCAGTCAAATATCATTTATTATTCTTCAATTTCAATTACCTCTATATTGAGTCTATGCAGAAATATGACTGATGAGACAAATAAAAGCCACGTGGCTCGCCTCGATGTATTACCGCAACAAATTATCGAGCGCGCATGTCAATCCATTAAATATTAATTATGGATTGAATCCTTGTCTCCTGGTAGCTGAGTAAAATAATAAGATACTATAAATATAATATCACTCATGCCAATTGGTTTAGATTCAAATTAAGAAGCATATGTTGCATATAATGACCATGGTCGCAATTACAAATTTATGGACGTGGAAAAGGTGAAAAGATATGGTAAAAGTCATATTAACAATTCCATTGATAGTCAAAATAAAAAGTGGTGCACCACTAGAAAGGGTAAATTAGTATTGACAATGAGCGCTCATAATTGTGATATTTTTTCGTCACGTAAGAAAGGCTATGTTGCCTAAATATTGTCTTATACATACCCAAATATTTTTTATCTTTTACCATGCCTTCAAAATCAAGGCAAAATTATGAATTTACCATTAAAAATAGCTCAATTAAGTATTGACACATTAAGATGTGTTCAAATTATGAGCTAAATAAAGGCGAATAACGCATGTCTTGCTTATTGTACTACATGTACATTGTAATATAAAGAGTATTTATCGAATTTAAACTTAGCAGAGGCTAATGTTTATGCAATATATGGTACAATTATAATGTTGTCAATGTCTTATCTAGAAGTTATTCAGTATGATTTGTTTCATCTGAAAATTTAAATTCCCAGCATTACCTTCTGAATTTTATTTGAAAAGGCATGTCGAAACGAATGTCGTCTTAAATAAGAAAATTAATGATCCAAAGACATTCATTTTATGGCATGACCGACTTGGTCATCCAGGATCATCAATGATGCGAAAAATAATTAATAATTCGCATGAACATCCTTTAAGAAGTCACAAATATTTTCAGCAGGTGATTATAATTGTGCTAGTTGTTCTCAAGGTAAATTGATAGTTAAATCATCCCTAAGTAAAATTGTTGTGGAATCCCCAGTTTTCTTAAAACGCATTCAGGGAGACATATGTGGACCTATTCATCCTCACTGTGGACCATTTAGATATTTCATGGTTTTGATAGATGCATCAACTAGGTGGTCACATGTTTGTTTGCTTTCGACCCGCAATGTTGCATTTGCTAGACTTTTAGCTTAAATCATTAAGTTAAGAGCACAATTCCCTGACAATCCAATCAAGACCATCCGTCTTGATAATGCCGGGGAATTTCAATCTCAAGCATTTAAAAATTATTGCATGTATATAGGAATTACCATTGAACATTCTGTTCCACATGTGCATACCCAAAATGGTTTGGCAGAATCTCTGATCAAACGCATTCAATTAATTGCCAAACCTTTAATCATGAGAACTAAGTTATCAACTTCAGTTTGGGGACATGCAGTCCTTCATGCAGCATCTATCATTCGTTATAGGCCTACTGCATACCATGAACATTCCCCCATGCAAATCATTTTAGGTCAACAACCAAATATTTCACACTTAAGAATTTTTGGTTGTGCAGTGTATGTTCCTATACCACCTCCCAATAGAACTAAGATGGGTCCACAACGAAAACTTGGGATTTATGTTGGATTTAACTCATCGTCCATTATAAGATACCTTGAGCCCTTAACAGGGGATTTATTTCTTGCACGTTTCTTGATTGTCACTTTGATGAAGCAATTTTCCCACTATTAGGGGGAGATAAGAAGTCAATTCAAAAGGAATGACGCGAAATTGCTTGGAATGCATCAACTTTATCACATTATGATCCACGAACAAATCAGTGTGAACTTGAAGTTCAAAAGATCATTCATTTGCAACAAATTGCAAATCAATTACCAGATACATTTAATGATGCAAAACAAGTGACAAAATCACATATTCCAGCTGTAAATGCTCCTGCAAGAATTGATGTCTCTGTGCAACAAAATGCAAAAGAACCAACAAAACGCTTAAAGCGTGGAAGACCCGTTGGTTCAAAGGATACAATTCTTCGAAAAAGGAAAATGGGAGTAAAATAAATACAAATCAAAATACTCCTGAGAAAGCACAAGAATCCTTTGATAAGGGTTTGTCAGAACAAGTTGATTCTGATATGAAACAACTTCCTCTAAAAAAAGATGAAAATGATGATGATCCAGAACCACGATCAGTGGACGAATGTAAAAAAAAAGACCTGATTGGCAAAAATGGCAAGATGCTATCCAAGCAGAGCTAAACTCGTTAAGGAAACGAGTGGTTTTTGGACCAATTGTCCAAACGCCAGATGGCGTAAAACCTGTTGGATATAAATGGGTATTTGTACGAAAGAGAAACGAAAAAAATGAAGTTACAAGGTACAAAGCAAGACTTGTAGCTCAAGGTTTCTCACAAAGACCTGGCATCGATTATGAGGAAACATATTCTCCTGTTATAGATGCAATCACATTTCGGTTCTTGATAAGCCTTGCAGTCTCTGAAGGGCTTGATATGCATTTAATGGATGTCGTTACAAAGATATCTGTACGGATCTCTAGACAGTGAGATATATATGAAAATCCCTGATGGATTTGTAATATCTGATGAAATAAAATCAAAACCTCATAACATGCATTCTATAAAATTACAAAGGTCTTTGTACGGGTTAAAACAATCCGGACGAATGTGGTACAAACGTCTTAGTGATTATTTACTGAAAGAAAGATATGTAAATAATCCGCTTTGCCCATGTGTCTTCATTAAAAGATCATCAACAGGATTTATGATTATTGCTGTATATGTTGATGATTTAAATATAGTGGGAAACCACGACGACATCGTTAGAACATCCGAATACTTGAAAAAGGAATTCGAGATGAAAGAACTTAGAAAAACAAGACTTTGTCTTGGTTTGCAAATTGAACATTTTTCAAGTGGAGTACTTGTCCATCAATCAAATTATATTGAAAAATTATTAAAAAGATTTTATATGGACAAGGCACATCCATTGAGCTCTCCAATGGTTGTCAGATCACTTGAAGTGGATAAGGATCCATTTCGACCTCAAGAAAGTGATAAAGAGCTAATTGGTCTGGAGGTACCATATTTAAGTGCAATTGGTGCACTTATGTATCTTGCAAATTGTACAAGACCCGATATTGCTTTTGCTGTCAACCTACTTGCAAGATATAGCTCTTTACCAACTCGAAGACATTGGAATGGTGTTAAACACATTTTTCGATATCTTCGAGAAACAAGTGACATGGGTTTATTTTACTCGAGAGGGATAAAATTGAATCTCCAAGGTTATGCTGATGCTGAATTTTTATCAGATCCCCACAAGGCCCGTTCTCAAACGGGATATGTATTTACCCGTGGTAATATCTTTGTATCATGGAAGTCAAGAAACAAACTATGGTTGTCACTTCTTCCAATCATTCTGAAGTACTTGCAATTCATGAAGCAAGTCGTGAATGTGTTTGGTTGAGAAACATGATTGAACATATTCAAGAATCATGTGGATTGCCTTCAATAAAAGATTCTCCAACCATATTATATGAAGATAATGCAGTATGGTATTGCCAATTAAGTGAAGGAATTCATAAAGGGGACAGAACAAAACATATTTCACCAAAATTCTTTTATACGCATGAGCTTCAGAAGAATGGTGAAATTGATGTCAGGCAAATCCAATCGAGCGATAATCTTGCTGATTTATTTACAAAAGCCTTACCAACTACGACATTTAAAAGGCTTACATATAGTATTGGCTTGCGTAAACTTAAAAACATTGCAAGTAAAGAAACTGAACAAATTTCACCCATGTTCACATGAGGGAGAGTTATTGATTAGTGTATTGCACTCTTTTTCCCTTAGCTATGGTTTTATCCCATTGGATTTTCCTAGCAAGGTTTTTAATGAGGCAATCTTAACAATATTATACCCATCTTAATATTTATGAGAATAGTGTACTCTTTTTCTTTTACTATATTTTTCCCACAGGTTTTTTTTAGTAGAAGTTTTAACGAGGCACAATCTCTTAACAAGAGTCATCCAAGGGGAAGTGTTGTAAATGAAATGGATGTGAATGACTCTTCCTATTCAAACCATTTGTATTCCACCATTATGTGTGAGCGGTTACACATTCCATCATTATGTGTGAGTGGTTACACATTTCACCATTATGTATGAGTGGTTACACATTTCACCATTATATAATTGTAATTTATGATCTTTGATGGCCTATGTAAAGAGCTCACATCTATGTAATGGATATACCATATTGGAATGAAAGTTCTCTACTTCTCCCCTATCTTTTCTCTTGTTATCTTTCTAGTTCTTTATCTTTACCTTTCTGGCTTTGCCTTTAATTAGTTTACAACAAATAGTACTTTTTCCCTTTTTTGAGGAGTTTTTTTTTTACTTCGGTTATGCTATCTTATTATTTTGTACACGTCAATGTATATATAGATATCACGTACTTACAAAAATTGCTAAGTTTATTTGATTTTGATTATTTTTTGTCACATGCTAAATTAATCTATGCAGGTTGGACATTTAGATTGAATACTTAGGTGATGTGGAATTAGGGACCTACATTTGTTGCTCCTTTCATTTAGCTAGTAGTTAGTCAGTCAACTAAGTGCTTGAATAACAACTCCATTTCGCATTTGGAATGCAAGTTTTTGTATCTGGTAATGCAATACACAGTAGGGCCGGGGACATTGTACATTTTCTATTTAAAAATTTAAAATTTCTCTAAAACTTGACTTCCTCTCTTACACCCAAATAATCAACCCGCCATTGAACTTAGTCACACTGACTCTGATTGACGCCATGCACTCAATGACAAAAATAACAGTGTGTTCTCTATTAGGCCATATTAGCTAGGTGCCTAAAGTGGATCAATAGAGCATTTTCCTTTGTCACACCAATTTTTTTGAGTCTAGCTAAGTGCACCCACTTATTATTAAGTACACCCTATTTTACGTGGCACCTCAAATTTAAATTTCAATTTCTAATTGCACCCCGTATTTTTATCGAAATACTCTTTCATCTGAACCGAAACACCCAACTATAAAATCTTAGTCGAGACATCTATTTTAGCTGAGACTTATCCACTACACTCGATGTTGTCCAATTGAACATCTTTGGTGATATTAAGTTGACAACTGCTAACATAAAGATTCGGTGAATTCCGACCGACTCTTCAATTAAAAGTTTGATAAGCTGTGACCGACTCTCTAACTAGAAGTTCGGTGGGCTCCAACCAACTCTCCAACAAGAGATTCGGACCTTCGAGGTCGAATCCCTCAATGATGCCTACAAATCACAAATAAGAAAGTGTGTGGGGTGCACTTAGAAATTGCAGTAGAATGTACTAATCACAATGAGGGGCATAAACGTCATTTTTGTAGTAAGATTAATTTTTTTTTAATTTGACTTTTTTTAAGGTGCACTTAGCCGGATTCATTTTTTTCTTGAATTTAAATTATTCAATATCCCAACTATTTACCTACCACATATCACGAGTTACGCACTATATAAATAAGGAAGCTGCTAATGTTGTGTTTCTATTCATGGGTACTCTTGCATGATTTTACTTAGCGTGTTAGATTCGGGCATATATTCCTTGAACAAATAAAACTGTAGTCTGTACAAGGAAATCTTAGCATATCGTGAAGAGCTATGCTAGTAAGTCGTAGACCTAAACAGGGAATTATTGAATCCGAAAATCACCTACTCATTAATCCGCAGACTTTCACAGTTCCCACGTAATTATTGCACTTCTATCGTTGCGCCGCCCACACATACATATCCCTTCACCTTCACCTGTCACAGTACAGTACTCCCCACCACTTACTCATATTACCATGTTGCCCTCCTCCCATCATTTTATTCCTCTATTGTGGAGGAAATTGGAAGGGCAGACTTCGAAGTTCATTAAGTGCTGTGCACGAAAATGGAAATAGAAATGGCAGCGCAGATTGTCGGTTGTTCGGAAGCAGGGGCCATTTGTAAAGCATGTTTTGTGGACAATTTAACCCTCGTTATTGCATCATATTACGTATCTGTATCTTGTGTCAGTGTGTGTGTGCGCTCGGTGTGTGATTATGTATCTTCACTTTTATTAAGGTGGTGCCACGTTCGCGTTGATTTCAAATATTTGGGGAGAATGTTGACTTGGTGAGTAAACTATAGACAAAGTCACGATTCATGGGCAATGCTGATACACTTAAAAACTGAACACACAAAGACTTACTAATTTGGTAGCCCTGCGATTCATGGGCAATGCTATAGACAATACACGCATCTCAAAATACATCAAATGGCTATAAAATAAGGAAAATTTTTTCTTTTAACAGTCTTTTGATAGATGCATTGGCTACAGAATAGTGTAAGTTATCTTAGCATTTGTGAGACACATCTCAATCAATCTTTGCCATTATCTAGCAAATCTCTCTAAAAATATAAGATTATCATCTTTCATAAAACAAAAGTTATAATCTTTCATAAAACAAAGGTGTGTTTCACAAAAATAAAATAAAAATAATAATAATAATAATAATAATAATAATAATAATAATAATAATAATAATAATAATAATAATAATAATAAATGGTGTGACTTTAATGACTTTTCTTTTTTTTTTAGTAGGAAACTTTAATGACTTTTTTGGTAAACGTGCACTAGCGCTAGTTGAGACCTCAAATAGCGTTTTTATTTTTAATAATTATTTTTATCTTTTTTCTTAGAAGCTATAATTATTTTTACCTTACATTTTGATAATTGTATTTATCTTATTTTTAATGTGTTTTGTATTTATCTCATTTTCAAATTATGTTTTTAGTTATCTTAAAATCTTTTTTTTTTGGGTAAGATATACTTCAACTTTGTTTCTTAATAAGCTCATAAGACTTTT
Organism: Stephania japonica; assembly: GCA_039657345.1. Taxonomy (NCBI): domain Eukaryota; kingdom Viridiplantae; phylum Streptophyta; class Magnoliopsida; order Ranunculales; family Menispermaceae; genus Stephania; species Stephania japonica. The sequence goes on from CM077562.1 coordinate 41,189,362, forward strand.
AAGTTTGCATTTTAAAATTCGAAAATAAAAGTAACCTTTATTAAGATTACCCACATTTCAGTTGACTCATATATCATGTTTAGGAGGTAGTGCAACTCCAGAAATATACTTACGACCACCGACAGACATGTTTAGTCCCAGTCGTACAATTGACTATGATACCACCACTTATTGGGTCCATGCCTATATTTGTGGGTTCTTGGGGCTATTACTGATATTATCCCCACGTTAATCACCTTCAACTCATTAGTATGAGGTCTTACTTTATAGTCTTACTTTATAAGGACACAATATTATTTTGAGAGATATTTACACTACGTAATTAATTAAGAAGTTAGACTTAACCAATAAGACTATATTTCGGTCCACACTGATTGGTTTTTAGAGCGCAATAGACAAACTTCTATTTTATTTTATTTTTTTGACAACACAGACACACTTCTGTTAATTACTAAAAACTCATTTTTTATTTACCCAAAAAAATCATTATTTACAATGTGGAGGTTAACACCTATTTATAGACTCAAACATAACTCCTAATCAACCTAGGAAACTACTAAATTAGAAACCCTAAAACTAATTTTGAAACTCAAATTACTAATTTAGATTACAACTCTAACACACACATCCCCATTAACCTTTCGCGTGTGAAATGGAGGTTAAATAAGCTCTATACCCTTTTAATTGCACACAATATCAGCTTCTTATATACACATACAGGTAGGGCTGGACACGAAACCCGATGACCCGACTTGGGTGGCGGATCGGGTAGAGTGGATAAAAATAAAGAGTCGGGTCAAAATAACCCGACCCGTCGGGTATGGGGTCGAGTTTCGGGTATGATCAAAGGTCACCCGACCCGACTCGACCCGACCCGACCAACTCTATGAGGATATATAGAACAACCCGACCCGACCAACCCGATGACCCGACCTGACGACCGCTCTCTTTTTTTTTTTTTTTTTTTTTAAGGAAATTGGGTCACCCGATGACCCGACCCGACGACCCGACCTTAAACGGGTTGGGTATATATCGGGTCAGCTACATGGCGGGTCGGGTGTCGGGTCAGTTTTACAAAGACCCGATATGAGTCGGGTCGTCGGGTATCGGGTCGGGTCGACCCAAACCCGACCCGTGCCCACTCCTACATACAGGGCAAAACAGGCCTAACCATAAAATGGCAAATTAAGTTAGAAAATCAAGTCATGAACTGCCCCGGCTTTGTGCACCTACAAATTACTAAGGGTAAGCCACTTTTTTTTTCTTTCCAAAATGTCCTTCTTCCTTCTTCTTCCTTCTCACGTTGTGCACCCCCCCTCACAAACGTCTCCTCTAACCACCGGCGACGCAAACTTACAATTTCGGAGCCCACTATCATCGTAAGAGTCGATTTCTTCATCTTTCTCGCTGGAAAATCATGTTTCTCCACCGTTTTGAATGCATTTTATAGGGTTTGAACAAAAAAAATTTTAGGCATTGTTTGTTTGCATTGTTCAGTGGTTATTTACTATAAAAATGGAGGATGGACGTGTAGGAGCTACGGGTGTATAAGATGGAGAGGTATTTCTTGAGTTTTCATTTAATTTTTGTATTTTTTTCGTGTTCAAACTAAGGGTTCTGTCTTTGCTTCGACCTCGCAGGGCCGAACAAATGGTTTTGACTCGGTTTGTAGAAGCCGATTGAAACATGTCTGTTCGGTCAGAGGTGATCGAACAAACATTTGTTCAAACCAAGTTCTTAACACTATAATGTGGTTCGGTCATCAAAGACCGATTAACATCATTGTTCGGTCATCTTCAACCGAACAATGCACTTTCAATCGGTCTTGTATCACCAATCAAGCATCGACTATCAACAACGCATAAATCGACCAAAATATTATATCAAAAACAGTTACAAACACACACACAACTACCAAAATTGTTAAAATATCCATATTAAAACCTTAAATCAACCAAGTTAGTCATCGTTTGTGTATCGACCGCCTTGAAGCAAAACGAAGCAAGACCTAGGGTGGGAGAGTGAAGATAAACAGTGGAGAAACATGATTTTCCAGCGACGAAGGTGAAGAAATCGACTCTTACGATGATAGTGGGCTCCGAAATTGTAAGTTTGCATCGCCGGTGGTTGGAGGAGATGTTTTGTGTGGAGGTGCACAACGTGAGAAAGAAGAAAAAGGAACAAGGACATTTTGAAAAAAAAAAAAAAAAAGGTGATTTGCCCATAATAATTTGTGGGGAGCACATAACCTGGCCAGTCATGAATAATTGGAGTGAAATTTCGATATAATAGAGTACGATACTGGCCGTTGGGGAAGGGGCGTATGGCTTTAACGCACCAAGTCATGTTTGTTCTCTAAAAGTATTTGGTCATAAAGTAAGCGAGAAATATTCTTAAATTGCTAGTATAACATTAAAAGATGGCACACGATAGCAACCCAAGCACAAAATTAAATAGACCGCCCAAGACTATATATATTGCCACCATTATCTTGATAGGAGCCAAATATATATATATTTTTTTTGAAGAGATATTAAAATTTTATTAATCATTTATGGCTCAATACATGACCAGACATAGAATCAAGTACATTGATTCGCTAATCCTATTTGTACAAATAAATTGTCATTAATTTGGGTTTTTTTTTTGGAAATTGAAACAGTTTGACAATCAGGGAATACTTTTTACAACGTTGAAACTCATGACAATACACAAAAATATTAGAACTACAAAACGAATAATAAAACATCCCAACAAGATAAGACCTAAAAACTTTTCAACAAGGAGAAGACAAATCAAAGACTTCCAACTAGGGAATAAAATTAATTATAAAGTAAAAACTAAATATAAATCAATCCAGCGTGTCGCATAAATCTACGTAACACCGTTGATGAAGATGCATCGCAACAAGGATGGATCAATTTTTACAAATCTGATTAGATATGTTGTTTATTGAATGAATAAAGAGCAAAAGAGATTCTTACCAAAAAAAAAAAAATGTAAAAGAGATTTGATTGGACAATATATAACAAACAATTATTAAAGTTCCTTTAATTAAGTCTTTTTGTTCAAAATTAACTAGTAATAAGTTCCTAATATATATAGTATTAATTAATTAGGTATTAATCAGAAAGGGAAATGGACGTACTAGTTTATGTATGTATCTCAAATACTAATTGTGAGGACCAGTATGTCGAGATCGTGAGTGCACTTCAAGCATCAGTCGACATATATATATATATATATATATATATATATATATATATATATATAAGACATATACATATAATATATAAGACACGGCCGACATACACTTCGTTATTGATCATAATCGTTGACATCGATCATTAGTGATCATGAGAACTTAAAATAAAACTCATTCATATAGAGTATATGTATATTTTTGTCAAAGCATTCTTATATATTCCAAATTATATATATACGTGAATATAGTCAAGTCTCATATTTGCTCAATCACGTGGTTTTGAAGCAAAAAGGAACATTTGAATTAGTTTACTTTCTACATGGAGAAGTAGTTGCATTGAAAGAACCAAATAATGGAAACTAATTAAATCTCATTTTTACATAACCTTTAATTTGTGGTACCCACTTTAGTTAGTAGCTAAGAGTATACCCACTTTAGTTAGTAGCTAAGAGTATATATTTACAAACCAATTGAGTTGCTCAATGGTTAGGTATGAAATTTGAAAGTAAGAGAACATGTGTTCAAATCTTAGTGGGTGCAATACTGTTTCTTTCTTATAAAAAATAAAAAGTACATAATTACAAATTAACCACGATGAAGCGTATGTAGAGGTGGGGTGTAGGGAGAAGGTAGGGGTTGTGATGTCTCGACTAAGGAAGGGGCATTTATGTATTTTTATTTTCCCACTTTTCTAATCCCAGCTACTGAATTGTGGGTTCAACCTAGTTGAGTCGTAGTAAATACTGCACCACGGTGAGTCATGTAAACATTATTGACTTGATTTGCATGTGGGGGAATGATGTACTTTTCTACTAGGGACGACGTGTTTTTCTCCTACTACACTAGTAGCGGTTTTTTACGTTTTTATTTTATGAGAAACACAATGTTTTAATGTAGTACTGGTAGCGATTTTTTTCATTCCTATAAACTAACCACCCAGTACAGCTTTAATGTAGTACTAGTTGGGACATACTAGTTATATGCTTGAACCTCTTAAGAGATCACATGCATGTTGGAGTTGACCACAATATATATGAATACATAGATATTAATTAATAGAAAAACTAACCACATTAATATAAATAATACTATTGTAATATCTTTAGCATGCATATATATTAATTAATTTGTAGACAATGACTGAGTGATCTTAATATGTGGGTAACTTTGGAGCCAAATTTATTTGTTTTGGTTAGTTTGCTCGGAGACTTTAAGTTATGTGTGCCCCATGATGAGTGTGTAGTCTCTTTCACAATGCGTAGTGTGTCTGCTTACAACCAAGCAAGAGGAGGCCACACCACATCCACTTGTCTCTCTCACTCATCAATTAGAGGTGTTACTGATGTCACCTACCATTAACCAAAACCCAAAACAAATTTGCTGCAATGAAGCGGCCATTTATATTTTGCCGCTCCTCATCAGCCTCGTATGTATATACTTGGCCTTTTAAGATCACACAAAACCAATTATACCTGACAAAAATTTGAATTATTATTAATAGTATCATTAATACGCTTTCTCTTTTTTTTTTTTTTTTTTTTTTTTTTTTTTTTTTTTTTTTTTTTTTACTTTAATATGCTTTCTCATTGTTATTGAATTTTTAAAGGGCTGCCCTATCACCAAATGAGTCATCAATTGGAACAATTGATCAAAGGGTAAATAAGACGGATTAGATCAAGATTGTTCGATCAGTATAGCTTAAATTTTGTTTATGTTTATTGTCGACGTGACATTAAAGATCTAGTTTGTACTGTTTGGTAGTATTTATTTTTGTTATTTGAGGATGTAGCATTAATGTGATAGTGATCACTAAGGTTACTTGATGATGGATTGAGATTTTCATTAGCTGTTAAAAGCTACCTACGCAAACCAAAAATCAATAAGCAAAAACCTATTCCCACGCCATGTTTGCTTAATCACGACTTATGTTCAAATTTTTACAAATACTTTTCAAGTTTTTACAAATATCAAAAGAGAGTTATAAGTTGTTATTTCAAATTCATTTATTGTTCGAGGATGACTTTGAAATAAAAAATTTTCAAAAACTCCCTGAGAGTCAAGACTCTAACAGTCCAAATAGCACTACTCATAAATAGCTGCCGATTTACTATTTTTAAGTTGCCTTCTTGCGTAGTGGATGTTGCCCTCTTTTTGAGAGGTTGTTCTTAATCCCCTGTTTTTCCTCTTCCACCTTCTTCACTCCTTACCCCCGAAATCCACCCTCCTTGTCTGATTTTAATCCTGATTTCTTCTTTAAGACAATCTCTGCTCTTGCTTAAGTCTCTTCTCCCTGCGGCCCATACCTACCTCCCGCACTCCACCCTGCCTCTCTTACATACCACTCCTATGGCCGATGACCTGTCTACTAACCTTTCTAGATGCTAACTCACCGACCGAGAATCCAAACCTCTTAAAATCAAGCTAATTGAACCCACACTCAACCACCCTTAGATAGTGTAATCTAAGCATCGTAGGTCACCTCCTTACCTACATGAAATTCAATAAAAAGGGGCTCAAGAATGCCCCATGCAAAGCTTGGAATGTTCTTTTTGATACTGAAGCTCAGTTCTTAGAGGTAGAGGCAAATATCTTCCAGATCTTCCAAGATGAGACTACTAGAGACCATGTACTCACTCATGGTCCTTGGCTCTTTAAGAAGAGTTTTTTCCTAGTGCTATAATGGCATGAGTGGCTTCCCCTTAAGCATGAATCATTCAATAAAGGTTCAAAAATTCGACTTTGCCTTAAACTTCGCTCACTTAAAATACGGAAGTAATTCGAGGAAGTCAACTTTGACAACGGAAGTTTGACAAAATTCACCAATGCATGAAAGTTTATGAAATTTCATTTTAAATGCTACAAAACTCAAATTCTTTCATAAAAATGTTAGAAATATACTTAATTATACAGTAATAATGCATAATGATCACAACACGCTTGTTTTAAATAGTCATTTTTACGATAAACATGCAATTCGCAACATGTGTGATATTAATATTTATTTTTATATTGTTTTATATGATAGATTTTGACTTTTTTAACTACTTAATGTGAAGAGAGTTACTTTAATCAAAGTTCCTGAAGTCTGTCGAATTTTTCGTCGAAATAGAGTTACTTTGCTCGAAGTTTTATATTTTAAGTTCTATTTTGGTTCAGTTTCGATCGAAGTTGTTGAAGTTTCCAAAGTCCATTGAATTTTGGAGTGAAATAATGTACTTTTATTTGAGCATCTAGATTTCACTTCGCCACTTGTAAAATCAACAAACTTCGGCCGAAGTTCGGAGAAGTTTGTTAATTTTCCAAACCTTGCCTTCAATACAATGTCGTTACGGGTTTAAATCTGCAAGCTTCCCCTTCACTACAGGGACTCTGAAGTGGTGGAGCAAATTGGAGAACGGATTGGAGAATTGACTACAGCTGAGGAAGGGATTTTTACTGTTGTTGTTACGCCACGTCGGTACATGCGAGTTAAAGTTGACATTTCTATTCATTCTCCTCTCATGAAAGGTCTTTGCATCGAAGATGATCTAGGCCATACAGGTTGGGCTTCTTTCAAATATGAGCGCCTCCCATCCTTCTGTTACTATTGTGGGATTATCGACCATAAGGAACTTTTTTGCCAAACAAAGAAGAAAAACAGGGCAACAGGCCTAAAAAAGCCATATTTATATGGAGCGTGGTTGCATGCTGGTACTCCCTTGTCAAACTTTGATGTTCAATTCCCCAGAGGACGCTGCCCCACCGCCCGTAGGGAGGATAACCATCTAGGACATCGAAAAATCACTATAAGAGCGGGAGCCTCCTGGAAAGAGCGTATATTTTAACTGATATGGTATCGAGGGATATGGGGATGCATATATAGAATTGGCACTCCATTCCCAATCAAAACCTTACTGTGAGAGCCCTAAAACCTGAGGTTGCCACGTCATGCACCGCGAGCCCACAACCTTGCCACAACACGACCTAGCTGTGTCCCACGCACATTATGTACCACTTAACAACCTTTTTTCTGCTAACTTTTATATCATTTTCCTTAATAATTTGTCAAGTTAGCTAATGGACTCAATTTCATCTGTTTATCATAATATTTATCAATAAATTTTCAGAGAAAGACTTATAAACATAATTCATCAAATAAAGCAGTAATATCATGTCATAGAACATTCTCCTAGTGTGGAAACCTATCCAAAAGTATCAACAATATATATAACGATCCATGTATCTCAAAATATCAAAAATAGCTCAAAATATATTATATACATGCCAGGTAATCTATAATCTCTCAAGTCCCAACCAAACATAAAAACGAGAAAATATAAACAAACATACGAGTCAGGTGCAGGAAATCGATCACAGGAAGTCCTCAAGCTTGCCCTTCCCCTGCTCGTACTAGGGTCTGCATCCCATCATCACAACAAAACAGATGACAAGTCCAGAGTGATCAGTAAACCTAAGTAACTTCACCAGGTAAATACAATAAATAAATAGCATCGCATGTATAACAAATAGTAACGAAACAAATGTGTGTGCAGGATCCTGGTTAGACTAAAACCATACTTTGGACTATCCTCAGACACTGCCAGTGAGCAAACTCCAACTGACTGAAATCCTTGAATCTGCTCGATAGCCGGGGTAGACCACGACGCACCGACATATGCATAGGAAACAACAGTCAGGTTGACTATCCACCGAGATACTTTTAAAACATATGCTATGGTCTAATGTGCTACATGCTAACACAACTGAATAACCCGGCGGGAGTAAAATTAGCTAACCGTAAATAAATATTCGGAAGTAAGAGTAAATGAACAACATGACATGAATTCAATAAATCAAGCAGGTAAATACTCAAGATGAATTTCAATTGGGTTACTACACACCTCAAATCGTGCTCCAAGTCCCGAAAAAACCCAGTTCGTCTTCGCTAACCTCCCGGCCACAGTCTTATTGCCTCAAAACTCTTAAAGTCAATTATTATTATATTCGATTGTATTCAAGTCATTTAGATAGGTATTAGGTCCAATTTCCAAAAACAACCTCATTTGGTCCTGGCAGCAAGGGTGGATCGCGCTCTCGTTCTTCCCATAAACATGTTACCCAGAACGTGCAGCGCGCTCCCCTGCTGGAATTGCAGAATTCCCAAACTGAAAATTCTGCTCTTCCAAGCAATGGGGTCCTCCTTAGTTGTTAGCCCCATCCTCACCTCGTAGGGGATAAATAACACTCCAAACAAAGCCAAAGGCTATCACAAACATCAATTATAATGAATCAAAAACCCATAATTAAATCCACTTTTCCAACACCAAAATTGGCCAATTTGAACTTCAACAACAATAACAACAACCAAATAACAACAATCCATATATCATCAAAAATCACCAAAAATTAGTAACCAAACCCCAATTCACGAATTAACACCAACAACATCGAAATTATGACCAAAACATAGAAAAAGAGGAGAGAAAAGTGATTCCAACCTCGGTTTAATGATTCCAAGCTATTTGCTCCTCTAATTTCCAAGTTAACTTGCTCCAAAACCCTCACATCACACTCCAATTTTTGGATTTAGACAATAGAGGAGAGAGAAAAGGTGGTGAGTGTTAGAAAATTGGACTATTTATAGCCATAACTTAATCTCATGTGTGTGATGATCATTAGGCACATCTAAAGGCCTTGAATGAGTCAATTTTTCCACTGAAAATTGACTTGGATAGGTGACTTCCTCTTGTTCTTATCTTTATATACAAATAATTAAATCCCAGGTGTTCCTACACTCGACACCCGTGCCGCGACTCGCGACGTTGCACACTTTTGAGCTACCAATCCATAAAACAACATTTATTATTAATTATTTAATGTATTTTAGTCATTTATTATGTTCGTATTATCCCCTCGGCCTAGTGTACCCATAATTTGCCTACCTAATAACTGCCTCAAAATGCTTTCCAAGGCAAAAAACTGTCACACATTCTAGCGCGGTTTAAACAAAATAAATACAGTCATTGTGATGAAAATTGACATAATTGCATGTACACATCACAAAATAGGCAAAACAACATGCAAAACAATCTATTTAGACTGGCGAGCCTTAACTTATCCACGGGGTCCACGAGCGTCTGAGCATTAAATAACGACAATTTAGATTTGGGTTTACAGTTCTTCTCAACAAGGGAAAATTTCATTCCAAAATTTAAAATAAAAGGAAATTCGTACCGAAAAATAGTTGGGGATAACATCTGTGACGGCCCCAGTTCCAAAACCCTAAACTAGGCCCCGCCCAGTCTAGAATTACATAAACCTCGAGCCAACCTCACGAAGTTAATGCAAGCCTAGTCATCCTTACCTACCTTTTAGCATCATTATAACAAATTTAAGTGAGAGTTTTTCAAGTTAGTGAGTTATCAAAGTACAACGGAAGAAAATTAAACTCGAAACTAGCTAAACAACCCTAAGACACAACTCAAGACAACCTAGAGTGTGAAAACCCCACATATGTATACCATAATCAAATGTCAAGTCAATGGAGAGTCATATCAATGTATACATGTAGAAAAATCTCTCAGAAATCCCATAAACCCAGTGTATCAAAACCATATACATATAATACAATGACCTACTCAATAAGCGAGAGGAGATCACCTAGTTGTCTTCAACATTAATCACTTATCATCGATCATTTGTCTTTTGTCAATCCTACAGTATGACGAGGCTGCACCCACTATCGTAAAAAAGACGATAAGTACATAAGATAACAATAACAACCAAGTAGAGTCTCAATATAATTTCAAATGCCAAATAAACGACTAAACGAGTATCATGCAGGAATATCACAATTATAATAAATGACAATATAATAAGTTAATCACTGAGATATCAACGATAAATGAGTGTCGAGAGCACAAAGCGAAAAAACATCTAAGTGCTCCAAGTCCATCAGGTTGCCACACAGAGTTCACAACCTGAATTCCCACACAGAGTTCACAACCCTTAAAATTAACATGACCTATGTCATATGTCCAGGATCGTGACCCAGCTGTTGTGATGCGTGGAGTATTTCAAACTTCGGGATGTTGACACCGAGGTAATTTTACTTTTCTGTGGTGCTTGTATTAGTATGTATGTCTAGTACGAGTCTTGAGCCGTTTGGCGTGTTGATAGTCTTAGTGAGGCTTCGCTTAGGTTAAATGGGGTTATAAAACACAAAAAAAGACAATAAAATATTAATTAAATGATAATTAAACTAATTAACGAGGTTAATTATGCTGGTAAGACCAAGGGCACACGACACGCGAGTTGTGGTGCGTTGCGGGTTTAAGGATGTGAAGAACAGGCTAAGGAGTTGGTTAGTTAAACGGCATGCGTGTCATCTATTGGAGTCTGCAAGTGGAGTTAGAGTTGTTGGACAGCTTAAAAGCAGGAGTGTAGGATCTACCTCAGGATAAGTGTGTGTAAGTGGATCATAAGAAGGCCTATATAAAGGCTCACCTCTCCACTTTTCCCCTCATTTCTCTCCTTCTCTTCTCTCTCTTCTCCTCTCCTCCTCTTCTTCTCTTCTTTCTTGGTGAGCAAGAAAGCTGTCTAGCCACCTTTGGCGGTGACCGAAGGCTCGCTGGAATTAAAGTGAGACTTCTACTCCTCTCTTTCTCTTCTCCGTTTACACTTTATTTAGTTGGTTTTCATCGCGATGACTAAGGATGCCGTATCGGACTCGATTTTCGTCGAGTTTTCCGATGCCTTGGGGATCCGCGAGGCGATCAACACCCATTTTGGTTGTTGGTGTTGAGTTTTACGCCTATTTTAAGTATTTCATCAAGTTACGACGTTTAGGGATGGTTTGTCATTCCCGAAAACTTCTAGGGGTTCCACAACAATCCGAAGTCAATTTTGGATAGTCACGAACTCTTGTACAAGTTGGAGAAAGGTGCAGAGCGCGACAATGCAAGCTGGGGTTCGAAAAACCCTGATAAAATAATTTTAGTCAGGACACCGCGACTGGCACCGTGGGTAATATTCCCCATGGCACCGTGACCAGAAGCATGAAGATGTGGCACTGCGGAGGTGCAGTGAGCCAGGGGACTAGCAACGCCTCCCATGACGCCCAAACTAGAAATCCAAACATGAGGCGCCGCGACGACACCATGAAGCCAATACATGGCTGTGCCGCCACGGCGTCGCTCTCTGTTTTTGAATTATAATTTTGTTTTGAACTTGAAAAACTTAGGAAACTTTTGGGGTTTATATAAGGGTATTTATTTACCATAAACCCTATATATTGGGGTTCAAACAATTGACAGGAAGTCGAAAATCCAAGGGTATGAACTAGGGTCGCGGGAATGGTTTTCGTGTCGCGACGTTCGTTAGGTAAGTACACATGTGCTATGTATGTGTGTATGTTAGTAAGCCAGTAAGAAAATACCATATGATTCATATATCTATTGTTTCTCAATTTTGCTATGAACCTATTATTGGCACTCTATTATGTTATTGCTTGGTATGTGTGTTCTTGGCATGAGTGTGTCAGGAAGGTATCATGTGGCCCACAATAGCTGAGAAAACGCGAGTACTTCCTGCAGGGGTTCTGACCACCCCTAGTGTTGTGTGTACCTGGGTACTGGATTTGAGAGGTGTTGTGATGCCTCTTTTTCATGCTTTGTGATGTTGCGATATTGCCCGGGTTGATCTTGCGAGGTCTTTGCTGTTTTGCTATGAATTAAAAGACTTATGGGCCTCTTTTGATTCTTAGAACATACATGTTTCAATTGTTATCCGTTAGTCTAATTATCATGCAATTGGTGTTATTTCCTGTCTTTCAATTACAACATGATTCTTGGACTGCTTTATTTGGTAAGTCTTGAATTACTGTTATATTCTTCTGGCATTACTTTCGATATCTCTCAGTTACTCACCGTCTAGTTTGTGATGGTGGGTGTAGATAGATCGGAGTGCAGCAAGGGTAAGGGTTTTGTTCTTGGCGACTTTCTCTGATGACCTCTCGGAGCAGAGCACTCTATCAGGATTAGTGCAGGTTCATTTGCTTGTTGCTCGTATATTGCTTTTGGTAATACCATGTTTTGGGTATTCTTGGGGATTTTAAGTGATTAGATATCATGTATATTGATTTTATTAACGACACTTGATTGTACATAAATATTTGTTTATTCGAGGTTTTCACATGAATAGAATAATTCCTGATTTCCTTTTGATTTAAGTTATTTCCCATACTTATTGTTTATTTCCGCTATGTAACACTTGATAATTACAATAACTCACTTCACAAATTTGTAATCGAATGAATTGAGGCTGACTAAGCACACTTAGACTCATCGAGTATCGACTCGGGAGCCTATGCGAGTCTAGGGCGAGCATACCCAATTGCTTGGAAATTGAGGACGTCACAACACCCTAAAACCATACAAAAAGGTCTAACTATCGATCTAAAAATCAAACAAACATGCATAAAACCTACACTAAAATGACGAGAATAAAATGACGAGAATTGAACGGTGAGTCAGAATCTCACCTTCGTTTTCGTTGTTGCGTGCTTCCTTGGCATCGATCCTCACTAAAAAAATCAGGAAACCCACCCCTTCTCATTATTTGTTCGTTCAATAAAGAGAAGAGAGAGAGAGAGAGAGAGAGAGAGAGAGAGAGAGAGAGAAAGAGAGAAAGAAATAGAGAGAAATAGAGAAATGAGAAAGAGATAGTTAACCACCTTTTTATAGTGATCCATCATCTTAGCGTATACACGTATCACGAGGTTGATCAAAGGGTCCTCATTCACAATGACCTAACCACTTTTGGGACACACGTTGGCACTTTCCCTTGTTCATATCCTCTTTTCCAACTAATAATTGGCCTATCTTGGGCGTTTCTGCACCCGACATGCATTACGATTCACACCATCGCGCGCGAATGAAAATACTAACGACCAGAACATATTTTCACATCAATTAATTATCGTATTTTATTTTTCTGTCGTCCATGAAAATAATTTCCTAGACCCGTGTACCTTTATTTAGTCCGCCTGATAATTGTTCGACACGTTTTCCTAAGCGAATTCCACTCGCAACACGATGTTATCGTCCTGTCACACAGACACGAGTATAAATAGGTAATACATGTCATCACACAGACATGGCATATTTTTTGGGTTGTTACAGTATTCCCAACTAATAAGAATTTCGTCCTTGAAATTAAACTTAACTCGGGAGAAATCTTACTAAAACGCACAAAACAGTGAAGTACTATCTAACCAATCCATCCACTCTCACTCATGTGGACCCATTCAAACGTAAGTAGGTGGAATTAAACACTCTAAATGTCAGCACATAGTTAACTTAAACAGACTATTGTGGTTCCCTAAATTACAGACTCACACAGTGTCTTCTTAGGGTAGATATTGGATCCACATAGAATACTCGCACACAATTGGATATCTTACCTGAATTTACGGACCCACATAGGGTGATAAGGTATATACTAGATCCACATAGAATCATGCATACAGTTCGGCATCTCACCTTGGTGTCCTAACTCACACAAAGGTCGTAGGTAGATACCAGATCCACACAGAATCGCGCACACAACTCAGTACTTTCCATTGATATTGGACCTACAAAGAGTCGCGCACAAAGCTGGATATCACCTAATTGATTTCAGTCTCACACAGAGTCACGCACACAACTCAATATCATTCTTTGAAGCAAAGACTCACATAGAGTCAACGCACATAGCTTGATTTACTACTTCGAGGTATGGACTCACCTAGAGTTGATGCATACAACTCCATATAGGCTCACACAACTAGACTCAAATGGCTCAACTCATATGGCTCGACTCAGGCTTACACATAACCTAGACTCATACAAAATCTATGCACACAGCCTATTCAAACTCATACAAATTTTAGACTCACACAGAGTCCTTGCACACAACCTCATTTCTCTAGACTCACACAGATTCAATGCAGAGAGCCTTACCCACCACTTCAAAATATAGACTCACACAGAGTCAACGTACACAACTAGATATCTTTTCAAAGGATGAACTCACACAGAGTCAAAGGCACCGCACACATCTTGGCTTCTTCCGTTGAAAGTTGACTCACACAGAGTCATCGTACATAGCTAAATATCTATCATACTTCGAAGGTGGACTCATACATATTTGCTCACCAATACTCACGCAGAGTACTCTCTAACAATTGAGTCACATAGAGTCGTTTCACAACTGATTCACACAGAGTCGTTACCACTAAGGGTATTCCTAGGGACTAGATTGACTTTAAGACCCAGTTCAATCAGAAGAACTTTCCACCCACTATGCTTTGGGTGAAGAGGAACGAGTTCACGTCTCTGAGGTAGTTCACAGGCGAGCCAATGATGGACTATATGGGCAGATTCATCTAGTTGTTGCCTTATGCAGGAGGATCAGCTTATTTAGAGGCATATCATATTTACTACTTCACCGAGGGTTTGTTACCCGCGGTTGGAGGTTTTGTTGTCACTAGCGAGCTAGAGACTTTGTAACGAGCATAAGAGCAGAGCCTAACGAGGGAGAGTTACCTGCTTACCCATCCGAAGGAGGCTAGGCCGGCCAGACTAGAGACCCGATCAAAGGATCATCAAGACAAAAATCGGAAGAATAATAGGTTTCGTTACTGAGATTCCAAAGCTCAGAGTGTAGGGTCTGTTGCACTACCTACTCGACAGAAATAGACGATCCCAATAGTGTTGAGTTTTGTGAGTCATCCTCCACAGCCTACCAGGTCTAGACAGTAGTCATAGGGACAGTCTATCGCGATCCGAGGTTCTGGCCGAGGAGGTAGACAGAGGCAGACATAGAAGTTTGGGCAGATTCAGACTCAATAATCTATACAGAGTCGAGGACAGGGTCAGACTCACGGAGCACATGAGACGCACACATGCTGCAAATGCAGTCAGGTTGGCCATATCTAAGCTTAGTGTACACAGCTGGAGATGTCGCAACCATAACACCATCAGCACTGGAGGGATAGTGTACAGGTTGTTGTCGAGCCAGATCAAGGTGCTTCTCACAATCTTGTTTAGGGTATGGTTTCCATTTGCAACACTTCATGTATACCATGTTTCATTCCGGTTCTACTGTTTCATTTATTTTTGGACGCATGGTAGATACGTTAGGATTGAAACCCATTAGGCTTATTAGACCATTGATACGTAGCATGACTATTGAGGATAAGATATATCCGAATTTTCTGTGTGTTGATTGTCCTGTAGAGATAGGGGGCTACGAGTTGCCTGTTGACATGAGGGTGCTAGAGTTTATTGAATTCGATGTGTTGTTAGGCATGAATTGGTTGGAAGTGTACCATGCTCATATCGATTGCTACGAGAAGATGATCGCAATTCCATTGTCATATAGTACGGAGATTAGCGTTCAGGGTATAACAACATTACTTCCTATCACCAGAGGCAGAGAGGCCACGGGTAGCGAGATTGAGACGTTTGCAAACATCATGAGCACTGGTGTGAGACAGGATATCAATATTGCAGATGTACCGATAGTGTGTGACTTTACAGATGTATTTCGGAGGATTTTCCAGGATTACCACCACCGAGGAAGATCAACTTCATTGTTGACTAAGTCCTTAGGACTAGGCCTATTCTATACTGTCGTATAGGATGGCACCTCGAGAGCTAGAGGAGTTGAGGACTCAGCTAAATGAGCTATTGGAGTTAGGATGCATCAGCCCTAGCATGTCACCTTGGGGAATGCCTGTGTTGTTCGTTAAGAAGAAAGATGGCAATCTTAGGTTGTGTATCAACAACAGACAACTGAACTGGGTTACCGTGAAGAACAAGTACTTGTTGCCTCGTATTAATGATCTTATCGACCAGTTGACAAGAGCACAGTGGTTTTTAAAGATCGACTTGAGGTCAGCTATCATCAGGTCAGGATTAGAGCTGAAGATCGAGAGAAAATGGCGTTTAGCACGAGATACGACTATTACTAGTTCACAGTCATGCTATTTAGTTTGACTAATGCGCCAGCCATGTTTATGGATTTCATGCACAGAATACTGAGGGAGTACTTAGATAGATTCGTGATTGTGTTCATCGATGACATCCTTATCTATTCCAGGACTCGTGAAGTGCACGAGGGACATATTCGATTAGTGTTGCAGACTCTGAGGGACCATCGATTGTACACCAAGTTCAGCAAGTGTGAGTTTTGGCTTTCAGAGGTCAAATTTTTGGGACACATAATTGGAGCCAGTAGAGTTACTGTAGATCTTGAGAAGATTAGAGTCGTGATTGAGTGGCCTACTTAGACTACAAGATCGCTGCACCAATGAAGAAATTGACATTGAAGAATGCGAAGTTTGATTAGAATGAGGATTGTGAGCTGGTGTTCACCACTCTGAAAGAGAAGCTGACTATCGCATCAGTTATAGTTTTTCCTAAGATAGGGAAGGACTAGGTGGTGTATATCGATGCGTCAAAGGTTGGTTTGGGATATGTGCTAATGCTAAAGGGCAAAGCTATCATTTATGCATCCAGACAGCTGAAAGTTCATGAGAAGAACTACCCTACCCATAACTTAGAGTTGACTGCGATCAGGTTCGCGTTGAAGATCTGGAGACACCACCTATATGGTGTGCACTTCGAGTTGTATACTGATCATAAGAGCTTGAAGTACCTATTCTTTCAGAAGGAGATGAATCTGAGTCAAAGGCATTGGCTTGAGTTCTTAAAGGACTACGATTTCGCACTCGAATATCATTTTGGGAAAGCCAACATTATTGCTGATGCTTTGAGCCGTAGAGGATCTGATGCTGAAGTATTTATGTGTTGCATGACCTACGAGTATGCGTTACTTGAGGCAGCCTAGATGATGAGTTCACCGGACGTGTCGACGACTACTAGGACGCATATGTGTAGTCAGATAAGGTTGCAAACTATTTCATTGCAAATTGTTCTCTAGGGACAGTAGGGCGATGTGTCGTACCAGCATTATAGGGAGATAACAGACAGTTCAGAATATCCAGACTGGAGTCGGTCGATAGACTCTAGCTTGAGGTATCGTGAGCGATTGTGGATTCCATTCATGGCTAATTTGCGCACTGAGATACTTCAGGAAGCTCACCGTTCCCATTTTTCTATACATCCAGGTCGAACCAAAATGTACGCCGATATGCGACGTTTCTTCAGTGGCAATGGATGAAGTTCAATGCGTTGGAGTTTATTAGAGCGTGTGTGATATGCCACCATGTAAAGGCTGAGCATAGACGGCCTGGAGGATTGCTGCAGCCCCTACCCATTCCTTAGTGGAAGTGGGAGCACATTGCTATGGACTTCATCAGTGGCTTGCCTCAATCTCCTCGTAGTCACGATAGCATTTGGGTAATTGTGGACAGGTTGACAAAATATGCTCATTTCATATTGGTATCCACTACACAAAGAGTTGACAGGCTGAGCATCCTCTATGAGCGCGAGATAGTCAGATTGCACAGAGTTTCATTGTCGATAGTGTCAGATCGAGAGACGCAGTTCACTTCATTATTATGGCAGAGCATACAGGCTTAGTTCGGTACCAGGCTAAAGTTGAGCATGACGTTCCATCCGCAGATAGGCGGATAGTCCGAGAGATTGATCCAAGTGTTAGAAGACATGCTCAGGATGTATATACTGGTGTATGGTGGTTCATGAGAAGAAAACCTTCACCTATGTGAATTTGCATACAACAACAGTTTCTAGGCAAGTATTGGGATGGCACTGTTTGAAGCACTGTATGGCAAGCCTTGTAGATCACCATCTTACTAGGCAGAGCCCGAGGATGTTATGACAGTTGGATTGTAAACTATTGTTGATCATACTGAGAAGGTATGACAGATTCGTCAGAGACTGAAAGGTGCTCAAGAGAGACAAAAGAAATATTACGACAAGTATCACGACGAGCTTCATTACTATTTAGGATACTATGTTTATCTTAAGGTCTCTTTATTGAAGGGTCACAAAAGGTTCGGAATCAAGGGAAAGCTTTCTCCTAGGTTTATCGGTCGTTCAAGATTGTGAAGAGGTTTGGTAAGGTTGCTTATCAACTAGATTTACCGCCTTAACTTACTGGTGTACATCCAGTTTTCCATCTTCTATGCTTCAACTAGAAATGTCAAGTGGAGGACGGTGACCAATGGTAGTCTTGAGCCAGATCGACGTGCGAGACAATGCCACGTACGAGGAGCAACTGATCCAGAGCATTGACATGAAGGACAAGACGCTGAGGAACAAGGAGATTCCCTCGATTTTCGTAAAATGGCAGTTTCATGGAGACGATGAGCTAACTTGGGAGTTAGAGTCCTATATGTGCGAGCACTTTCCCTACCTATTTGATTACGGTGAGTAATTACCTTAGTTTACTTATTAGTTTAAATTTCGATGACGAAACTCTAATAAGTGGGGGAGACTATAACAACCCTCAAAATTAACACGACCTATGCTTGTGTCTATGACCGTGACCCGACTGCCGTGATGCGTGGAGTATTTTGAAATTCAGGATGTCAACACCAAGGTAATTTTACTTTTTTGTGGTTCTTGTATTAATATGTACATCTAGTATGAGTCTCGAGCCGTTTGGCATGTTGATAGTCCGAGTGAAGCTTCACCTAGGTTAAACGAGGTTATAAAACACAGAAAAAGACTATAAGATTAATTAAATGATATTAAGACTAGTTAGCGAGGTTAATTATGCTGGTAAGACCAAGGGCACACAACACGCGAGTTGCGGGTTCAAGAACGTAAAGGACGAACTAAGGAGTTGGTTAGTTAAACGACATGCGTGTCATCTATTGGAGTCTACAGGTGGAGTTAGAGTTGTTGGACAGCTTAAAAGGAGGAGTGTAGGATCTTCCTCGGGATAAGTGTGTGTAAGTGGATCATAAGAAGGCCTATATAAAGGCCCACCTCTCCACTTTTCCTCTCATTTCTCTCATTCTTTTCTCCTCCACTTCTTCTCTTCCTTAGTGAGCAAGAAAGTTAGCCCGCCACCTTGGGCAGTGATCGGAGGCTCGCCGGAGTGAATCTCGCTAGAATTAAGGTGGGACTTCTACTCCTCTTTTTCTCTTCTCCTTTTATGCGTTTATTTACTTGGTTTTCATCGTAATGACCAAGGATGCTGCACCGGACTCAATTTCTGACGAGTTTTCCGATGCCTTGGCGATCCACGGAGTGATCAACACCCATTTTTATTGTTGGTGTTGAGTTTTACGCCTATCTTAAGAATTTCATTGAATTACGACGTTTTGGGTTGGTTTGTCATTCCGGACGATTTCTTGGGGTTCCACGATGATTTGAAGTTGATTTTGGATAGTCACGAACTCCCGTACAAGTTGGAGAAAGTTGCGGAGCACAGCGACGCAAGCCGGGGTTCAAAAAACCCCGACAAAACAATTTTGGTCATGATGTCATGACCGACACCGTGGGCAATATGCCCCACAACGTCGTAACCAAAGCCACGAAAATGTTACGCCGCGGAGGTGCCGTGAGCCTGGGGACTAGCGGCGCCTCCCACGACACCCAAACCAGAAATCCAAACATGAGGCGTCGCGACGACGCCGTGAAGCCAATACACGACGGTGCCGCCACAGCGTCCTTCTCTGTTTTTGAATTATAACTTTGTTTTGAACTTCGAAAACTTTGGAAATGACGCGCGCCGAACACGTCAATAAAATATTTCCTTAAACCAACTATTTGCAGATAGTGGCAAAGGGTCGATCCTACAAAGATTGGTAGTCTTTCTAAGGTTCTAAAAGAAAGGAAAATGGGGTTTTAGAGAAAATAACTAAATTAATTAATCTAATTACTATGAAATTAAATAACTAAAATAAATATATAGGTTTATGAACAATTAATTTAAATACCTAAGTTTATGGTTCCACAAGACAAAATCAAGATTCAATGGCATATCATGGTCGTCAATCTTTCCCAAAACAATTATTAATTCAAGTTTCTCTAGATTAGCTATGGAAAATCGACATCCGCCAGAAATTCCTAATTCCCCTAATCTCGATAGCTAGGACATCCGCCACTAACTACTTCCCTAATTAATGTATAACCCTAGACATCCGCCATAAGATTTAACACACTAACCGCAGTAACAAAGTTCTATGGGAATACTATTCCTAGATAACCGGATCGCGTCCACTCCCGATTTAACCTAGATTCAATTGTTGCACACCCAAGAACCGAAAGGTTTTGACGGCAATTGGTTGAATGTTTGTTACTTATATTGTCTCAAAAGTACAATTACAGATGCTAATGAGTCAATTAACTATAGATTATCCACCTAAAAGCATGCAATGGCCATATACATACCCTAGATTTGAATCATATTCATTAAAATCAACAACAATGAAATAGAAGAAATTAAATTAAATAAATAATAAAATAATAGATCTCACAAGTTATGCCATGAATCAATAGTCTTGAATTGCTTCACCTCAGACCTAAGCAATGACTTTATTAGCCGGACATGGCTACTTGCAAAATAATGCAGAGAGAGAGGGAGAGAGAGCTTTTTCAATGAATAAATAGATGTTCTATTTATACCTAAAGTCCTAATGTGTAAAACAACTAAAATTGGTCTATGGAAGAGAGAGAAAACTATTTTTTGTGTATTTTCGTCCTTGACACATGTCAGCATTTGTTTGGGTAAATTTTGGGCTTTGATGACGTGTCAGAAGGTGATTGGAGCTGAGGTGATGACGCGGCTGACGTGGTGATAGGCAATTGGCTGAGAAGAGCCGTGGTGACGTGCTGAGGGGTGGACCGTGACACATGGCAGTCTGTGATAAGCTGGAACTGGAAGTCAATGCCTTGCTGGACCAGTCGCGCAGCGACACGTAGCGGGTGACTGTGCTGGGTGAATTCGCGTGACTCTTACCGAAAATCTGGGAGTTTCTGCTGTTATGCATCTCGAGGAAGATCGACCAGCTGGAGAGAAGAGAAATTGTGTGAGAGGACGTGGCAGACGCTGATAGGTCGTCGTAGACGACGTGGCGGACACCGATTGGCTGGCAGCTGCTGTGTGACGCATCTTGGCAAATCTGCTTCTGACACGTGGCACTGTTACTCCAATTACCCCACTGTCGGTGTATATTTCGAGCGAACTCTCTCGGTATCCGAATAGTGCAAGTAAATACTCTATTTTGAGTATTTTTCCGCCCCGGATTCAACCGTGCACTCCGTTTCACGTAAAAATTTAAAGTAAATATAATGAGATATATATTTTATAAACTTTAACACTAAACTATATTAAAATAAACTATAAAATCCTATAAATACCAACTTATCAGGAAACTGTAGGGTTTATCTGGGGTATTTTTTGACCATACACCCTATATATTGGGTTCAAACCATTGACAAGCAGTCGAAAACCCAAGGGTACGAACTAGAGTCACAGGAATGGTTTTCGTGTCGCGACGTTCATTAGGTAAGTACACATGTGTTATGTATGTGTGTATGTTAGTAAGCCAGTAATAAAATACCATATGATTCATATATCTATTGTTTCTAAATTTTGCTATGATCCTGTTGTTGGCATTCTATTCTGTTATTGCTTGGTATGTGTGTTCTTGGCGTGAGTGTGTCAGGAAGGTATCATGTGGCCCGCACTAGCTGGGAAAACACGAGTACTTCCTACAGGGGTACTGACCACCCCTAGTGTTGTGTGTACCTTGGTACTGGATTTAAAAGGTGTTGTGATGCCTCTTTTTCATGCTTTGCGATATTGCAATATTGCCTAGGGTAATCTTGCGAGGTCTTTACTGTTTTTTTATGAATTAGACCACTTATAGGCCTATTTTGATTCTAAGAACATGCATGTTTCGATTGCTATTCTTTAGTCTAATTATCATGCACTTCGTGTTATTTCCCGTCTTTCAATTACCGCATGATTCTTGGACTACTTTATTTTGTAAATCTTGAATTACTGTTATATTCTTCAGGCATTACTTTTGATTTCTCTCAGTTACTCACCGTCTAGTTTGTGACGATGGGTGCAGATAGATTGAAGTGCAGCAAGTGCAAGGGCCCTGTTCTTGACGACTTTCTCTGAGGACCTCTCGGAGCAAAGCACTCTATTAGGATTAGTGTAGGCTCATTTGCTTGTTGCTCATATATTGCTTTTGGTAATACCGTGTTTTGGGTATTCTTGGGGATTTTGGGTGATTATATATCATGTATATTGATTTTATTAACGACACTTGATTGTACATGAATATCTATTTATTCGGGGTTTCCACATGAATAGAATAATTCTTGATTTCCCTTTGATTTTAGTTATTTCCTATACTTATAGTTTATTTCCACTGCGTAACACTTGATAATTGCAATATCTCACTTAACAAATTTGTAATAAGATTAATTGAGGCTTACTAGGCGCACTTAGACTCGTCGTGTACCTAGGCCAGGACATACCCAATTGCTTGGGAAATTGGGGCCGTCACACAACCCTTAAAGCATACAAAAACGTCTAACCATCGATCCAAAAATCAAACAAACATACGCAAAACCTACGCTAAAACGACGAGAATTGAATGGGGAGTTGGAATCTCACATCCGTTTGCGTTGTTGCGTGCTCCCTTGCATCTATCCTCGCTAAAAAATCAGGAAACCCACCCCTTCTCATTGTTTGTTCGTTCAGAGAGAGAGAGAGAGAGAGAGAGAGAGAGAGAGAGAAAGAGAGAATTGACCACCTTTTTATAGTGATCCATCATCTTGGCTTACACACGTATCTCGATGCTGATTTAAGGGTCCTCATTCACAATGACCCAACCACTTTTGGGACACACTTTGGCACTTCCCTTGTTCCTATCCTCTTTTCCAACTAATAATTGGCCTATTTCGGGCGTTTCTGCACCCGACATGCATTATGATTCACACCATTGCGTGCGAATGAAAATACTAATGACCTGAACATATTCCCACATTAATTATCGTTTTTTATTTTTTTGATGTCCACAAAAATAGTTTTCCAAACACGTGTACCTATATTTCGTCCACTCGATACTCGTTCGACACATTTTCCTAGGTGAACTCCACTAGCAACTCGATGTCAACACCTTGTCATACAGACACGAGTATAAATAGGTAATACACGTCGTCACACTGACATTACATATTTTTCAAGTCGTTATAGTCTTCCCAACTAATAAGAATTTCGTCCTTGAAATTAAACTTAACTCGGGAGAAATCTTACTAAAACGCACACAACAGGGAAGTATTGTCTAACCAATCCCTCCATTCTCACTCGTATGAACCCGTTCAACGTGAGTATATGGAACTAAACACTCTAAATGTTGGCCAACAACTACCTTAAATAGACTATTGTCATTCCGTAAATTACAAACTTACTATGTCTTTTTAGGGTAGATATCAGATCCACATAAAATACTCGCACACAACTCGATATCTTACCTAAATTTACAGACCCACCTAGAGTGATAAGGTAGATACTGGATCCACATAGAATCACGCACACAGTTCAGCATCTCACCTTGGTTTCCTAACTGACACAGAGTTCTTAGGTAGATACCAGATCCATATAGAATCGAGCATACGACTCGGTACCTTCCATTGATATCAGACCCACAAAGAGTCGCGTACAAAGCTCGATATCCCCTAATCGATATCGGACTCACACAGAGTCGCGCACACAACTCGATATCATTTTTCGAAGCAAGAACTCATATAGAGTCAACGCACATAGCTTGATTCACTACTTTGAAGTATGTACTCACCTAGAGTCAATGCACACGGCTCTACATAGGTTCACACAGCTCCATACAGGCTCACACAGCTCGAGTCATACGACTCAACTCATATGGCTTGACTCAGGCTTACACATAACCTAGACTCTCACAAAATCTATGCACACAGCCTATTCAAACTCACACAAAGTCTAGACTCACTCTGAGTCCTTGCACACAACCTCATTTCTCTAGACTCAAACAGATTCAATGCACAAAGCCTTACCTACAACTTCGAAATATAGACTCACACAAAGTCAATGTACACAACTAGATATCCTTTCAAAGGATGAACTCACACAGAGTTAAAGGTACCGCACACAGCTTGGCTTCTACCTTTGAAAGTTGATTCACACAGAGTCGTCGCACACAACTAAATATCTATCATACTTCGAAGGGTAGACTCATGCAAAATCTCTCACCACTATTCACATAGAGTACTCTCTAACAACTAATTCATACAGAGTTATTTCCCAACTGACTCACATAGAGCGAATTCTAATCACTGGCTCATCATTTTAAATACCTAATTCAGTTAGAGTTAATTCTAATCCTAGACTCACCTAGTGCCTCCTCAGCTCAGATCTAAACTACGGACCCTCAATATAAAATCATGCCAAGAAGCAAAAATAACTCTTACCCACCCTATCTTGCGTTGGCTCTGTATCCGGATCTATAACAATATGTGATTTCTCCTGCACGTGCAACTGAGCACTATCTTGCAACACTCTCGCCATTTGAGGATAATGGATAGCTACGTATCCCAGCGTCCTGCAACGGTAACATAACCTATCTCCTTGTAATCTACTGCATCTACTCTGGATACTGTACGGTTGTTGCTGCCCCACCTGTATTCCTTGAGGTGGTCGTCTAACGGCACTAGTCGTTAGAGCATGATGAACTACCACCATTGATACTAAACATGTCGGTGGTGCAACTATCTCCACGTCATTATCCTTATAGTCATCATCACGGTTCCTCCTCCTCTTACCATCTCCTGAACTGACCCGCGACAGTGATGGTGTAGATGGTGCAACTAATGCTCCGACGCATGTGCTCAGGAAAGTCTCACTGGCCATACACCTCTCGTAGGCCTCCTGTAACGTCCTCAGAGCTGTAGTCACCACCATATAACCAATAGAGTCTAACAAAGCATTCATGAAGTAGTAGATCTGGTCCGTATCAGTGTTAGTTATGCCCCCGACATACTCCATCAGTCACAGGTATCAACCCATATACTACATTGCTGTCTCATTGGTTGCCTGTTTGATGTTACGAAACTCGGTCCTCTTCAGGTTACGGACTGAAGGAAGAAAGTACTTCTTATTAACCTGTTTCCTGAACTCAGCCCAATCTTTAGGCTTGCCCTTTGTAGCCACCAAGTGTCGACCTCTCAGAACATGGATGCTTGTGATATCGAAGCTCTCATGTGCTCCGGTGTGGCCAATACATCATGGATCTTCTCGTGGCTCCTCACGAATCTCTTTGCAGCATCAAGATCCATACCACCATGAAATCTCTACGGGTGATGTATCTGAAACTCGCGAGACTGTCCTGCCTCAGCTGTCGCTCTGACATTCGTATAAATGGGTCTGAGCTGTCATCCACGTCTGCATACACGTCACCATTAATAGCTAATTAAGATTAGGCCATTATAATAAATTACCAAAATTATTTCATTAGTACTTTATATTACTCTATTTAGTTAGGAAATATAATGAATTGAAGATAATTTTGAATGTAAATAGAAGTGATATTTTGATTACCCATGAAAATAGAAATTTTATGATAGAAAGAATCAATTGCTATACCCTATTGATTAACTTACCAAGATTGTGTACGCACTAGAAGAGTTTAGAGGGATTGATTGCATTGTGTTAGACATGATATGGGTAGAAGATTAAAACAAAAGTGCGAGATGAATTAGACATATCTCTAAGAATCTTGTTACACAAAGATTATTGATCAAGTATTTTTAATTACATATAATGAAAAGAATTTTTGTACCAAAATTAAGGGGTGACATAGGAAAATTAGCCAATAAACTTTACTTTTCGTTGGAAAGAATACTTTCGGTATCTCCAATCTCACGCGAATCTGCCATCGGTGTCTACAAGTTGATAACGCACGGGAATCAGCTACTACGGAATGTATCTCGTATTTATATACGTATAGAAATTAACATGTATATAAAGAAAAACTCCGACTTACTTTCACTTAATTCCCCACAAGATAGTTTTCTAGGCAAGGATAATCTGATTTCCACTTTTAATGCAAGTTTGTGTTTTACTTATCAAGAACTTAGGTTTTGATACTAACTGTGACAACTCCTTTCCTAATCTAGGGTACCGCCCAGCCTAATCCTGTAATTAAGCTCTAATATCAATCCTGCAAGACTTAACTATGTATTAGTCAGCCTTTACAACCTATTTACCTCATAACTCGTGTTCAGGATAAGTAATACACTGGTCCTACCAATTTATGAAATTTAGGGTTAGTTAAATTTTTTATTAATTTAGTTATTTAAGCGGAAGTCTTAACAGTTATGCGAAAGTGATTTAGTAATTTATGTGGAAGTCATTATAATATAATCTTAATTGTGGAAAACCAAGAAAAGATATCACACGCATATAAACCTCAAATGTAGTAAATAGTGTGATAGTCTAAGTTAGGTCGGAGAACTAATGCCCAACCCAATATACTGCCCATAGTTTATCAAGAGACATAATGATGCTAATACAACAAAATATCTAAAGACCTACGATGTCGATAGCAGTGTCACCCCGCTTAAAGGTAATCGTTGATCTTCTCCTTGCCGGGTCTACTGGTCGACGGATCTGCACCCATCTTCATAAAAAGAACGATGAGTACGTGAATAAAATAGTAATCCCCGATGACAAGTTCATTTCACATTTCCAAATATTCTAATGGTATGAAAAAGCATATAAATAGGAAAGATTGAAAAATAAACCATATGCGAGTAAATATCAGAGTTAAGCAAATGATAGTGACAGTAGGGTAAGTAGTGGTGATCTAGGTCATGTCGATAGTGAACCGCGTTACACCAACTCAATAATCATATGGCACGAGGGACTCTAACCCAAGTGTTACAAGGGACTTTAACCCCGGTGTGTAGACCATCTCAGGGACTCTAAACCCAAGTGTCATTCAATGTCACGTAACATGTGCCGACATCCCCGAGGACTCTAACCTTGTGAGTCGCGCATACCTCGATCCAGTACGGGACCTAGATGCTAAAACTACTTTATGTATTCAAGAATGACTCAAGTATGGATTTATCAAGGCATAAGGACAAGTTAACAAACAAATCAAAGTGAGTACAAGTCCATAGAATCATTCATAATTCATCTAATCCTAATAGCATGTTATTCACCAAGTTGTTCAATCATTAAATGCAAATAAGAACAATGTGTAGAGCATAGAGTCAATGAATCAATCCAAGTAAACACCATGATATCAATATTCCAAAGCTAAAATAGAGTCAAGAAGTTCATGATGCTAGAATTCAAAGACTAAGTCTAGCAATTAGACTGCAATAAATCAACAAGGAAATGAAATGCAAAATAAAGTGTCAATGGGTATACTCACAATGAAAGCAATTTCCCTAGCTAACTCAGCCTCCCGACTCTCTAATTCACGCACCCGAACTCCTGAAACAATCCCCTATGCTTCTGAGGTGTTTAGACATGTGTTTAAATGGTTTTGAATCGGTTAAGGTGGGTTTAGAATTGTGTTAGGTGTTACAAGAAAATGGAAAAACTTGTAATGACCATAAAATTCTAACTCGTGCCACGTGACATTTCAGGGCTGTATTGTGTACCCAACTAGCCGTGGTGTACTTGTTTCGGTCCTCGGGAGTCGACATCGAGGTATGCTATGTTTGTTTGGTGATTTATATTATTTATTTATTACCGAACATTAAATTCAATATCCCACATGTGTGATGACATGATGAGTGTGTGTTGGTACTGTTGAATGAGTTCAATACGAAAGAATGCATTAAACGGGTACTTGAGAGTTCGGGGACGAAAAATGGAATAAAAACATTAACTTTTACAAATGAAAAATTATATTTCAACCAAAGAAATAGAAATTTGGGAATTTTTATGAAAAATGAAGAATTTGATATTTGTGACAAGACTTATGTCGGGGTTTTTGCTTCGTAAAGCGTGACATTGGCAAAAATAGTCAGAAAAATATTGAAAAATATTTTTAAAAATTGCATGAAAATTATGAGGTTTCGCTCGGGTATCCTAATGGGTCTGAATGGAACCCAATAACGGGTAAGCGACCTAAATTGCGCAAAGGAACAATAATTTAGAAAAATTAGGGAAAAATTAACGAAAATTGAGAAAAAATTAATGGGGAAATATTTGGAATAATTAGAGAAAAATAAACGAAAATTGGTCAAAATAATTGTCAGGTGACGAGCGGAGTGTTGGCAACTAATTAAGGAACATGTGGAGCTACACGAGGGCATTTTTAGCGGGGTTTGAGGTGAGTAAAGGCAACAATAGAATTAACAGGATTACTTTTCTATTTATTGATTAATTATTCTTGAAATACGAGCCCTTTGTATTCCATTCTAGTTCATGTGACCTAGGGTTTAGGTAGCCCGACTGTGATGAGAAGTCTCAACGAGTTATTAGCCAGCATAGACTGTGGCTTCTCGTTGGAGCATATCGAAATGATTTAACATCCAGCTTGTAACTATAGTTTTCTTTCTGTAGTGTGTTAGGAATATAGCAACCGGCTTTGTCCATGGCTTTTCCTAGCAGAGTGTGCGTTTAGTGGAGGCGACCTTCTGACCCACTGGTTCGTACGGGGTGGATTGAGTAAAGGAGGCAGTTTTGGGCCTACCGTGTCGATCGCAAGCTGATGAGGTCTTGTGACCCACGGTTTGATTGGGACTATCTATTCGCTTATTTGTTTGTTTCCTGATCACTTGATTATCGTTGTTTGAACTTGTTGAATCTATTTATCATGCCATTTGTTATCTATTTCAGTTTCTTGTTATACACTGCATGATTCATAGACTTATGATTATTGAAAATTCAGTAGTTTATGTTGATAGATCTTTTGTTGTTGTTTACTGTTATATTTTGTACTCACCGTCCTTTTAATGATGGTGGGTGCAGATCCACTGACGAGTAGGGCAAGGCGTCAATGCTTGGCGATATCCTCTGAGGCACGCTCAGAGCCGTTAGCTTTGCTCTCACTTTGTAGGTATTTTGTCCTTTTATTGTATGTTTTGGCTATTTATCCATTTGTTTAGATATTTTGGTGCTTTTGGGAGTTGAACCTGATTGTTGATACATGTATATATTCATTTTGGGTTTTCAGCTGATCTGTTATATATATGTGTTGTTGTTTGGACAGAATTTTCCACATCTAGGTTGACTGAGTTTTAAACTGTTTTAAGTTGGTGTTAAAAATAATTCCACTGCACACCTAACTATAATTGAGGATAAAAGATTAGATAGAGTTAAGGTGAATCAAAAAGAGTGATCCAGGGTGAGTGAGTGAAGAATGTATTGAGTAATTGGTAAGTTAAGGCTGCCTAAACCTGCGTTGACTCGTCAGAGATGGGCTCGGGGGTCCACGTAGGTTTAGGCCGGGCGGAGCCCAGTTTGTGGTTGCTGGGGTAATCACAAAACTTGCAGGAATTTTGCTCTGTCCAGAACTCACAGCGCACTGGGTATCCTCAGTGCGCTAGCTGGGATGCCCAGCGCACTAAGTGCAGCAACCCATAAATCTGTTAGCAACCCAAAAATCTATAACAGATTTCTGGCTTGCTGCAACTCGAAAATGGCCACCCCTAAGACATTGGATCCCTGTTCTTCTCCATCAAGGACCCAAAAAATCCTCCACAACACCAACCATTCACTAGGCACTCATATATCAATCAAACATCACACAAAATGGAGATTCATGCATGCATGTTCATGAAAAAGTTGAAAAACAACATGAAAACCACAATTTCAAAACTTGTGTAATCAAAACTGATTTCTATAACCCTAAATGTTATTCCAAGTGTTTTTGCACAAGGAATTCAAAAATGAAATTAGATTTCATAAATTAACCCATTTCATAGCCTAAAAAGTCAGAAAATTGAAATCATAAGAAAAATCCCAACTTTCGGTAAAACTTCTCAAATTCGAAAATCGAACTTAGGGACTGATTTAATGGGTTTAGTTTATGAAAAGACAGTGATGAAAAGGGAAATCGAAGGGATCAAATGGGCTCCTAGCTCCACTAATTTCCATCTTGGTGACACACATTTAGATTGATGAACCCTCCCTTCTTTGCCTCTGGTTTTCCAATATATTTACTACATTACCGCTCTAATTTTGTTTTGGTGTTCTTTATACATGCATTGAGAAGGAAGTGGTTAAGTGTGGGTATTTATAATGGTGGGTTACATCATGTGTGCTACTCACATCAAAAGGGAAATCTAAGGGATCAAATGGGCTCCTAGCTCCACTAATTTGCATCTTGGTGACACACATTTAGACATTAGTTTTCATGGGAGTGTGTGTTAACATATATCCTGAGTTAAGTTCAAGTGTTATCAATTTAATCAATTTTTCGTATCCCGAGGTAAGTCCAATTATTATCAATTTAATCAATTTTTGTATTGGAAACTATAGGACTTTAATTTGATTTGCATTACATAGATACAACTATATGCTATGTAATTTATCATAAATTCATTATTAAAAATAATTACATCTTACCATAGACTAGCTACCCAGTTCCCTTGCTCATACACAACTCGAGGCACATCCCTGTTCTTGCCTCGACACCTACAACTGCCCCAATCAACTTAATAAGCCTACACAAATTCAACACACTAAGCATATATCACTACGAAAGTAAAATATACCTTAACCACGTACCTTGGTCCGTGTACGCATGACGGTGTAGATCCCACGTCACGGGTCGGTGATCCTGATTAAGGATTTAAATGAGGGTTAAAGTTTTGGGTTGTGACATCCATTTAATGTAACTTGAAACCTTTGTTACAAGTAATGGCTAGCAATAGACGAATAGATTCCAATCTTGCAATTGGAGCAAACGTCTCATCGAAATCAATATCTTCCACCTATAAGTATCCTTGTGCAACTAGTCTAGCATTGTTGTGCATAATAACACCATTCTCATCTGTATTGTTGCGCATTATCCACTTAGTACCAATGATGTTAATATTAGCAAATCGCGAAACAAGTTCCCATACATCATGTATTTCAAACTCATTGAGTCCTTGCATAGCATTGACCTAATATTCATCCAACAAAGCCCTTTTGAAAATTTTAGGCTTTATTTTAAATGTAAAATAAACAAAACGAACCATATTCTTATAGTCACTAGGAGAAACACCTGTTGTTTGCACTGGATCGTTAACTGAGCCAATGATTTGCGCTGTTAGGTGATCTTTTACCATCCTTGACTGTGGAGCTATAGATGTAGAACCAGGTTTATATGGTAGTGTAGAATCATTATCATTATTAGATGGTGTATTGGTTCCTGAATCATATGTATTAGTTGTAGGTTAAGTTTTGGTGTTGAGCTCAATGGAATAAGAAGTTCGTCATCATATCCTTTGATAAGGAATGTATTTCAGTACTCGCACGATCATCAACCACACCCTTTATAGATTCCATCACAGTTGTAATCCGCTTATTGTAGACACTATAAGCTTTACTATTCTGAGAATAACCAAGAAAGAACCCAACATCACTTTTTGAATCAAATTTTCCCAGGTAATCTCTATCAATTAGTATGAAACGGGTATTGCAAAAAACATGAAGATGTTTGAGAAAAGGTTTTCTACTTTTCCATATTTTATATGGAGTTTTAGTTATCAGTGGCCTGAAATAAACTCTATCAATGATGTAGGTTGCACTATTTACTGCTTCCCCCCAAATATTCATTGGAAAATTCTTTTCAACTAGTATGACCCTTGTCATCTCCTGAATAGTGCGATTTTTTCTTTCAACAACATCATTATGTTGTGGTGTATTAGGAGTAGGAAATTCATGCAAAATTCTGAACTGCTCACAATGATCAGCAAACTACTGATTTGCAAACTCTCTTTCATGATCACTGGAAATGTGATCTATGGATACATGCTCATCACTTTTCTCACTTAGAAGTCGTATTGTTAACTTCTTAAAGGTGTCAAAAGCTTCTGCCTTATCATGCAGTAAGCAAACCCAAGAAAATCTTAAGTAATCATCAAATATGGCAAAAACATATTTCTTCCTCCTAAGGCTTTCAATTTGCAATGGACCAAAGAGATCCATATGAAGTAATTCCAAGACTCATTTTGTCAGTATGTCATTGAGGTTAGGATGTGAACCATAACATTGTTTTCCCCTTTGACATGGCTCACAAATTGAATCATACTTAGAGGTCAGTTTAGGAATATCTCTAACAACATCATGAAATAGTAATTTATGAAATTGCTTGAAGTTCAGTCACTAAGTCTTTTATGCCAAAGCTTTATATTTGTTAATGAAATAGAGTTGCACATGACTTGCAATTTATGTGGTGATGCTGAATATTATGGCAACATGTAGCAGTCGTCTTAAGTATGGATCCCATATATAATGATTGTTTCTCATCATTAATTATCTGACAATGATCCTTACTAAGTTGACAAATAACTCCTGATCACATAGCTGACTAATGCTAATAAGATTGGATTTCAACCCATCAACATGTAGAACTTCTTTAAGATTCGAAAGTCACACAACATCAAAAGTTCCTTTTCCAACTACTTTACCTTTCTTCCCATCACCAAATGTAACAACTCCTTCAAAAAATTTATAATTTTTCAAAAAGTATTTATTTCCAGTCATGTCTAGAGCAGCCACCATCCAAATACCATAGCTTACTACTAGTTACTGAAAGTTGTAGATGTGTTGTCATAACTTTCTGAGATTTAGTTCTCTAAACCTTAATGTCTTCTTCTTCTGAAGTGTGCTTAAATGTTTAAAAATCCGATAGCATCATGGTCATATATGACCAATAATCCAATAATAATGACATGTTGGAGGAGGTCTGTTGTTAGCAACAACAATAGACTTCTTCTCCATACTTGCTGCAATCTCCTGTGACACATCTTTATTTGCCTTTGTTTTAACAACTAAAGTCTTATCAACTTGACTTTATGTGATGACCCCTTCCCTAATGTAGGGCATGTCCTGGCTTAATCCCGTCATTAAGCCCTAATCTCAGTCACGTTGGACTATGTTGGACTAAGTGGTTAGTTACTCTAACTCCGACCGGGATTTTGATGGAAACAAACAAGGTAAAAATATACTAATAAGTTTATCAAGTGTATTTCAATTTTGTCAAAGGTTGCAAAACATCACAATCACAAGTATTCGAGTACACAAGCCATTCAAGTTCAAGACTCGACATACATAAAGGAATGAAGACGAAAGATCAAGACCACGAGATGTAACATTAATATAAGGTATTAAAGTTCATATTATGCAAGCCAATTGCATTAGTTCATGAACATCGAGCTTTTCAAATGAATTTTCAAATGTCAATTGATTACTTGAAGTTTTTAAGTGAAACTTAAAACTTGACTTGGTCTAGAAGTTTAAATAATGTCAAACTATGTGTTTATGCTCACATTACATTTTGAAAACCATTGTGGAAGTTTTCGAAAAAGAAAACTGCATATTTGCAGAAAAGCCCCTCGGATGTTATGAAACCAAGATTTTCCGTTTCTGAGATTTGTGAAATATTCGGACCACCCAAATAGGCTTAATGACCCATAACAAACATATATAATATGTTATATAAGGGTTGGTAGGGTCCCAGATGCGAATAAGGGTCGCTAACACAAGGGACAGAATTAATTATTTTGAGGTCCCTGTAGTTAGCGTGCTAATACTGTTATTAGCATACTATGTACAGAGTTAGCGTGCTAATTGCATTCCTGACAACTTTTTTATAAAGTTGAAAAATTCACTTTAATTTGAGTTTTTGATGGAATCTCAACCCTTGGATCCTCTAGAACGATCATAAACTGGTATATAAATATATAGAACACTCTTAAACATACAAGCACTAAAATTGGGTTTTGAAAACAAAGAAAACATAAGTGCTCAAATTTTTCAAGAGGAAGAGCTTGGAGTTTTCATGACAGTTTGAAGCTGTTGAGTCAACATCAAAACCAACACTGATAAGGCATTCTAAGGAGTACAACAATCTCTCCAAAATTGATTTTCAAGTCATCTTCTTGGGGTTGTAAGAAAGTTCTAATTTCCTAGCTTTTCTTGTGCTTAAATTATATATTCTTGTGTGATTGACTTGGGAAATTACTTGTTGTGTTATTGAACACACTTGTCTTGGGTTTTACACTTAAACTTGATTTATTAAACCCTAGGACTGATTTAGACAAGAGTTTGCACTTAAACTTGATTTTTATCAAACTTCTTGTTCATTGGATTTGAAACCGAATTTGCTCTTATCAACTTATTTGAAACGGTTTCATATTTGAGTTTTACATAAAATCAGTTATCTATTTGCATTTCTCAATTGTTTTCATACTTGCATGCATTAGAGTGGTTAGCATTTAGGAGGCTTGCTTGTATTTGAACTTGGTGCCACTTTACTTTGTAAAGTGTATTTCATTGTATTCTTCAAATATTGATTATAAGACTTAGTGGGATCTAAGTCGAGAGGGAAGACCTAGTTGAGGCTAGGCATAAATCCTAGTTGCGACTAGGTGGGAAAAATCCTAAGTGGGTCTAGGTGGGAAAATCCTAGTTACGGCTAGGTGGTTGTATAAGACCTTATTGTAATTAGGCATCGTGTAAAAGACCTAGTTGAGGCTAGGCATTCACTGGGCTAGTTAGCTTAGGGTGTAACACTTATTGTTAATATAAGTAGGGGTTGAAAATCCTAACCGGGGATATTAGGTAGTGGATGTAGATCGGTTGGATCGAACCACTATATATCACTTGTCTCATTTCCATTTCTTCTACCCCATTCACTTGCATAGCATAGATATTTATTGTTGGTGTATGCATTATCATTGCTATTTACTCATAAAGTTTTTAAAAGGCGATAACTACTTGGTAACCCAATTCACCTCCCTCTTGGGTGACCTTCAAACTCAACATTATATTAGTTAGTCTTTTATGTTATTAACCTTGTTATTCATGTTCAGGATAAATATTACTCAATTATTGTTATTTGTGACTTTCATAGTTAATTAAAACTTTTTAACAGTTA
Source organism: Stephania japonica (assembly GCA_039657345.1). NCBI lineage: Eukaryota > Viridiplantae > Streptophyta > Magnoliopsida > Ranunculales > Menispermaceae > Stephania > Stephania japonica. Next base: position 41,224,632 of record CM077562.1, read on the forward strand.
TTAAATTTAGTGGAAGTCTTAACAGTTTAACGGAAACAATTAAAAACATCCTTAGCTTAAAACCAGGAAACAACGATCACATGAATATATATAATAAAACTAGGGATAACAACAGTGTGATAGTCATGTGTCAGGTCAGGGAACTAAAGCTAAACCCAGATATATATATATAAACCAAAAATATATGAAGGACATAAAGTATGTAATAAAACAAAATGTCAAAACCTACAAAGTCTGTAATAGAAGCACGCTACAAATGATGTAGTTGTCGATCTTCTCCTCACCCGACCTGCTACTCGACAGATCTGCACCTATCGTTACAAACAAGACGGTGAGTACAGTAAAATAAAATTAAAACTGAGTCACATTTATCCACATTTCCAAGTATAATAGAAAGCATCTGAAAGCATAATAGTAGTGAAAGAATGTCAAAACTAAAATATGTTATAAGATGCTACTGTTAAACAAAATAAGATTGACACTTGGCTAAGCAATAATGATTAAGGTCCAGTCAGCCATGAGTTACATAACATCGGCCTTATTCCATTATCTAGGGGCGTGAGCTCTCTCAAAAGTGACCAATATGTATATCCTTGTTGACTACCTTGGGTCCCATTACCCTATGTGTCGCACAAGCTAGTGGTGAGTACTAACATCCCCAGAGTCCAGTGACCACGTGTGCCGTTCATGTCAGTCAAGTAGGGGATCCTAAATACAAGAACTACTTTCATAAGTCAAGGAAAGACTCGAACTTGGATTTCAAGGCATAGAAAAGTGCGACATAATGCATACAAACACGAGTACAATACCATCAATACATCCCATAATAGGACTGCACTAATAGCATACTATTTCTAATAGTAATCACATTTTATATCACAGAATGACATAGCTTAGGCATGAGAATCAATGATATAGTCCAAGAATATCATGCCATAGAACAACAGCCCAACAAGAGCGAGAATAGCAAACAAATCATGCTATTAAGAGTACGAAAGCATTATCAGTTGAAAGGACTGTAAATCCAACATTAAGAGGGAAATGGCATGGAGAGAACTGCCTCACTTAGTTTACCTATAAAGCACGCAAAATTCTAGCTCTAAACGGCCTCCCAACACCTAGAAACTCATTATGGAACTTTTAAGACTCTTATCTAAGCTTCTGGTATCACTACATATGTTTGAGGTGTGTTTTGACCTTTGGTTATAGCATTAGACTCAGTTAAGTGTGTTAAGTTTAATAAGAGTGTTGCAAAAAAAGGGTTGTCTAAAACACATAGCGCGCTAGGGCTCCCTCTAGTGCGATATGAGTCCCTAGAGCGCTATTCATACTCGGCAGAGCGCTCGCGCTATGCACACTAGAACCCATAATTCTGCAACTTGAATTCTAGGTTTTCAACTCATGATTGGCCTTCTCCATGGCCTCGAATCCCTGTTCTCCACCACTAGGGATTCAATACATACTCCTCATCAATAATTGGGCAGGCACTTTAATATAATTGATCAAATTCATCAAATTTCACATGCATGTGACAAAATAATTCAAGAACACATAGAACATTAAAAATTCATAACTTGATAAAAACTCGGTCAATTTTCAAAACTCTTGATTGTAGATTTAATGAAATTTCGCGAGGAATTCAAATATGGAATTAGTTTTCAAAAACAAAATAACTGATCAAAAATTGAAATCTCAGTACAAAACCCCATTTTGGCCAAAATCTGATAATTTCGAAAATGAGGCTTATGACCCAAATTAAATTATTAACATGATCATATACAACACATATAACACTTTGAAACCATTTATCCATAAATTGATTCATGCCCACAACCCATAAATTTGAATGTGTTAAAGAGTAAACACATTAACTAAGCTTGTATGTTGATGAAATGCATTTGATTCTTCAATTGGTTGATAAATTCTCGCGTTCTCAACACCAATTCTAAGTAACCAGCCTTGAATTTTGTTCTAAGTTTATGAGTGTGCATTTATGTTGTAGGAGTTATGTGCTTTTTATATAGGTTTTCATTTACATCTAGTTGCACCTACACATCTCTAGGGAATCCAAGGATCCAAATTGGATCCTACCAACCCACTAAGTCACTTGAGTTAACACAAGTTTCCTGTGGAATGGTTGTAGCGTGCATCTCGAGGCATACCAAATGTATAGGATTTTTTCCTATAACTTTAGGTTTGTATGTTTATTAATTTGATTTATCATCAACTATAGGCTATGTAAACTATTATATTTTAACCACATTAATGGGTTGAATTAAATAAAAGACTCACCTATCACTCTTTACCCGATCCCACGCTCGCACGAATCTAGACTTGTGTCCCCACTCCTGTCTCGATGCCTATAACAAGTAGATGTGACTTAATAGGCCTACACATATACGATGCACTAGGAATACATCACAACAAAACTAAAATGTTCCTTGGCCATGTGCCTTGATCAGTGCGTATCTCGATGCGGATCTCACATCATGGGTCGATGATCCTGATTACAGACAAAACTAGAATTAGAAATTGGCCGTGCCACTTTCGTTGATTACTTCTCCTTTTACAAAGATAGTAGGAGCATTTGAAGGACCTCCAGTGTAACCAAGACCATTTTTTACCAGTGATTATTGACCACTTTGCAACATTTTATCTAATTTTTTAGAACCAGAATGTAATTTTACAGTAATAGCCTCTAAGTTAGAAAGAGCTTTCTTCAAGTTAGAGATTTCAACCTCACGCTCTTTTAGCAATGTCGTATAGTCATTGTAATCTTTCTCAAGAGTTTTGTACTCCAATTTAACACAAGACAGTTTCATCTTCAAGTCAAAATTTTGATCATAACGTGAAGTCCATTCTACAAACAACATATCATAGGAAACCAAAAGTTCCATTATAGAATCCTCAGTTATAGAAACAACACTTTCATCACCCGTTTCTTCAGTAATCTTTTTCGTGTTAGTCCCCTTGGAAACTGTGGGATCAACTGCAGCAACATCGTTAGCAGTTGAAAAAACAAAGACAATATTTGACTCTATCAATATAGCAGTAAATGTTGCGTCCCCAAAATTTGAGGCAACCCCGTGTACCGCCAGGTCGCCAAACACGTCACCAACCCCCGCCACATCAGGCACTCCTGTAGATGATGGTCAGTAAACTCATCCAGTTGTTGACACGTTTTCCAGTAAAACTGAACTTAACTAATATTTTGATTATTAATAGTTTAAATATTAAAGTAGTTAAGTTAACGAATTAACATTTCTTTATATAGAAGAAGCATTTTAAGTATGAATAGTTTATGTATATTAAAAACAACCTAAAGTGGAAAACTGGACAAAAGTTATCATATATATAACTGAGGTGAATAAATACAACAGAAATCCATATACATGTATTCAGTGTTCTACAGTCCCCAAAACCTAGCAAAAGTGTAAATATATGCATACTGTAGATAAACACGAACTGGAATCATCCTAACTCAGAGGTAGTCGCCTAACACCTACTTACCCTTGCCCTTGCTCGTCGAAGGATTTGCACACAATCACCCAACAAATATAGTAATGAGTCTAGTGAGTAAAATCCCAAGAGAAGTCCACATAATATTCATGAATAAAAAGTTAAACTACTAGACATGCAAGTATGACGTCTAGTAATAGACAAACATATTCCCTCGAATGTCGGCAATATACGAATAAATGGTAAGCAGCAGCACGATATATTTAAGAGAAACAACATTTCATAACTGACTCGAATTTAAAGCAGTAGATAAGTAGATAGTTGAGCAACACGAGTAAACCCCTGTGACGGCCCCAATTTCCCCATGCAATTGGGTACGCCCGGCCTAGACCCGTTCAAGTCCCGAGTTATCACTCGGCAACCTGACGAGCCTAGTCAGCCTCATATTTACTCAATTTAGCAGTTTATGAAAGAGTTATTGCAATAATACACAGCGGAAGACTAAACAGTAAGTAACAAGGGGAAATAACTCAATCAAAGGGAAATTAGGAATTCTATAATGTGGAAAACCCCGTGTTCATGTACAATTCGATAAATCAAGATACATGATACTAATCTCAATAATAATGCCAAGTTCTATAAACCAAAAGCATACATATATAAAGCAACATACAAATGAGCAAAAACATATAACCTACTCTAGGGTTCCTCAAGTCCAGCCGCTAATCCTCACAAAAAGTCGCCTAAGCAAGGCTCTTTGCCTCTACTGCACTCCGCTATATCTGCACCCACCGTCACAAACTAGACGGTGAGCAACTGAGAGAAATCGAAAGTAATGCCAGAAGAATATAACAGTAATTCATGAATTATCAATCAAGGTAGTCTAAATATCATGCAGGAATTGAAAGACAGGAAGTTGAATAAACAAGGTGCATGATAGGCAGACTAGAAACAATAACAATCGAAACATGCGTGTTCTATGAGTCAAGAGAGGCCATAAGTGGTCTAAAATCCACAACAATACCACAACAATATCCACAACAATCCACAACAATCCAGTACATGGTATCACACAATCACTAGGGGTGGTCAAACACTCGTGCGCACGAGTGCCCGCGTTTTATCCCTTCTAGTGCAGGCCGCATGTACCTTCGAGACACACACTTATGCCAAGAACACACATACAAGGAATATGGAATGGAATGCCAACAAATAGGTAATAGCAAACACAATGGAATGAAGATGAATCACATGATATTTTCTTAACTGGCTTACTAACGTACACAAGTTTTTGAGACAAGTGTACTTACCTGAACTAATCGCAACCCGTGTAACAACACACTCGCGTTCCTAGTAAGTATCCCCGAGTTTCCCGCTACCTGACAAGGTTGGAAACTCTAATTAATGGGTCGAATCATTAACTAAACCCTAGGTTGGTACCCTAGCATTTTCTTAGTGTTTTAATGACTCGAGCACTTCGTTAACTTAATCGGTAAATCAAACCAAAAATACAACGAAACACAATGACTCTTTTGGGTATTATAACCACACTTATATAAGCCTAATTACAAGTCTTAGGTTCGGCTCAGTCGTATGTGAAATCACACCATAGTCTCAAGGACAGGCGGTGTGTCCACGACGTCACTACCGTTCAACCAACTTGATACACAACTTCGACGTCGTCCATCAATTACGACTCAATACTAAACTTAACATGACCATACACCGGCAAGTAGAAAACTCATGGTGTGGTCCAACATCCGTAAAGTGTCAACACAGCATGGAAAGGCCGTGTGCATGCCCTACATCGCGTTGACAACTACTCGACGCAATATAAACAACTCACGCATATCTCCGCCATTACGACTCATCATCATTGATATGAACGCTCCGGGGCTATGAGACTCCATGACTGACATGGTAAGGTCTCCTACAGTCCCCCATGTCATCGCGTCGATGACAGTACCGCCATGACGGGTGGTTTCCGGCGAGAAGGTTACAATACGTACGAAATCACATAAAAGCATAACATAACAATAACACCGCTATTTTTAGGCCACTCCAAGAGGCGTGAGACACAAGTATGATCGTAACTTGGACCTCGACTTCTCTGGTTATGGTGGTACAGCGATGGCATCGCTCACGGCAACGGATTCGGACGAGGAGATGAACAAAACTCAAGAAATCATGTCTATGTAAAATATCCAAGGTTTGCACCCGCATATATAACTGTGGTGTACACATAGTGTTGTGTACACCCCATGCTCACACCTAACCTAAAACTATCACACAACACTGCTGCCCATATCACCATATTCATGAGACAGTCCTACATAGTACCCCCACACCCCAACTGGGGTGAGCACACACACAACAATACACCCCATCTAACATATACCACACACAACAAACTCTTAACAGCCAAGAGAAAGTGAAAGGGGAAAAGAAAAATTGAAAGAGAACACAAGCATCTAACTCACACAAAAATAGTCACATATATACACAAATAACTGCCACACTTGGGGTCACCTTTGGCCAGCAGAGTCGCCAGAGGTTTACCTCCAGTCAGCCTCGACCGACACCAGTGCCGGTCATCCAAACCGTGGTCACTAAACTCATACAACAGTCCCAACATGAAAGAAAAATAGTGAGAGAGAGCATGCTCACTACCGAGGGAGAGAGATAGAGTGGTCGAGAGTTTTACCAGTTCAGGCGGCCAAGTTCCAGTGAGGTTCCGCCGTCCAGCGCCGACGAGGTGGTGATGACAGTTAGAGAGAGAGAGAGAAGAGACTGCCAAGACGAGAGAGAATGTGAGGCCGAGAGGGATGGACCGAGAGAGAGAGCACGAGAGTGTACGAGAAAGAGAGAGATAAACCCACCTCCGACAAGCTTCCCAGCCACCACTGGATCTCCGGAAACCAGCAAGAACACCCCAGCTGAGAGGTGAGTAGATTAAGAGAAAGGGAGGCCGAGAGATGAGAGAACCGTGAGGGAGAGAGTGAACAAACTGAGAAAGAGGGAGAGACCAAGAAGGAGGGAGAGAGAGACGACCTCCGGTGAGTGAGCTCCGGTGTAGTCCAGCCAGGCGTGGGTCGAAAAAGGAGAGGAGAGGTGGCGGCAGTGGTGGTGTTTAGAGAAAGAGATGAATAGTGAAGTAGGGTTTATTACAAATGTTTTATATATAATAAACAAAGGTCAAATGACCATTTTGCCCTTTCCACTTATTTCATACACATTTTAAAACCACTACCCTTATGAGTCTTTTACCACTTATTTGCATCTCAAAACATACACACATCTCGAGGCCGATCTGATGGTTCCTTCTCTTTGGGATGTGTCACTTTAACAATTCCAATCCCATAGTCTTCATGTTACATATTTAACCAACTCCCACGTTCAAACGACGTTCCTCGGTCCGTTTTTCCTTGTTCCAACTCCCGTAACGCGCGTAGTCTCGCCTTGTCTCACCAACTAATTAATTAAATTAATTAAAAATTCATTTATTTGTACTCTTTACTTGTTTTTATCCCCCGTTTAACTAGTCGAAACCTCACTCAATTAAATATCGCCCGAACGGCTCAAAACCCGTAAAATACTAAAATACTAATACACACAATCAAAGAATCATAAAATCACTTCGGTGTCGACTCCTGAAGTTCGAAATACTGTCCAGTATTTACATAGTCGGGTCACCATCCTGACAAGTGTAATGCAAGTCAGTTAAAAATTTGGGGTTGTTACAGTCTCCCCCACTTATTAGAATTTCGTCCCCGAAATTAATCTAATAAGTAACCTAGATTAACGACTCTTCGCAACTCCTAACAAGACCGATAAAAACTCAAAGTGAGTCATTTCTTAACTCCGAACCGTTCGTGCCTTCAGTGGAGAGACCTTCAGATATTTATAGTCTCCCCGAATCATAATGAAGCTCATCGTGATACTCGACAAGTATTTCTTCTGCCACTCCTGGGCACTCTTAAGTCTCAAACAACACTATCCGTAACTACCCAGATGCTATCGTAAAAACGAGGAGATCGGGGCAACCACTAACGAAATCCATATCAATATGTACCCAATTCCATCGAGAAATGGGTGGGGCTGCAGTAGTCCTCCAGGTCGTCGATGCCCAGCCTCTACTCGCTGGCATGTCATACGTTCGAACAACTCCAACACCTCGGAAATCATCCCTGGCCACCAAAAGAATGTCGCATATCGGCGCACATCTTAGGTCGACTCGGATACACAACAAAAGTGGAATGGTGAATCTCCTGAAGTACCACGTCACACGCATCAGCCAGCAATGGAACCCAGTCGCCCGCGATACCTCTAGCTTGAGTCTGTCGACTGACTCTTGTCTGGGCGATTTGAACTATCCACCATCTCACTGCACCGCTGGTATGACGCATCGTCTTGCTGTCCCTCGCGCACAATGCCAAATGAGACGGTCTGCAACATCGTTTGACCACGTATCTAGGTCCTGGTAGTCGTCAGCACGTCTACTGAACTCATCAACTCGGATGCCTCACGTAAACCACGCTCGTAGGTTCTTTGACACACGACTACCTCTACATCCAATCCTTTGCAGCGTAACGCATCAGCAACAACGTTGGTCTTCTCGGAATGGTGCTCAAATAAGAAGTCGTACTCCTTCAAGAACTCAAGCTAACGTCTCTGTCTCGCTCCAACACGTATGAAACTCACAAAGATCTCCCATTCATCTTCTCGTATCAACCAATCAACGCAGGTAGTTTTTATATCTAGTTCGCACCAACTAAGGCTTTGAACTCTAACGACTCTAGTACTCGCATGTGTACTGGCGACTCGTAGCCCCTAACACTACCGAAATGTCGAGACTATGCACGTTTGAGTATATCGCATCCTGACAGCCGTGACTAGGATTGAGGTCTGCTACGTCTAATGAGTTTACAACCCTAACATGTCTACTAAGCGCACAACAATCAAGGACTCGACGTAGCTTGAATCGAACATGATATGCATGCAAGTACCGCAAATGAAAATCATACCCTCATCAATGTGTCTGGATGCCCTCTGGTCTGGTTCAACAGCAGCCCGAACACGCTCCCTCTGGTATTGGTGATGTTGCGACGGTGCTCTCGGGGGTTGAGAGCACTCCCTCTAAATGTAGCCAACCTTTCCGCACCTGAAACATGTGCGGGTATCCTGCGATCCCTGAGTCTGGCTCTAGCCTCGTCCCTGTGCAAAACTCTGAGTCTGAGTCTGAGTATGACTAGACCTCTGTGTCCTCTGCCTGTCTCCTCGATCCGTACCCCTACTCTCGCAGGCGCCTCTGCGGCTCGTCCCTGGTCGACTAGGCTGTGGTGGATGACTGGCAAAACTCGGTACTGGCGGAATGGTCTGTGTCGGACGAGTAATCTGCTGTGCAACGGACCCTACACTCTGAGTTCTACGATTACGAAAATTCCACCTATTCTTCTTCCTCTTCTTGTCCTGATGGTGCTCCTCCGATCGAAACTCTAATCTGACCGGTCTATCCTCCTCAGGGTGAGAAATCAGGTAGCTCTCTCTAGCCAAGCTCCGCTCGTATGCCCTCTGAAGAGTCTCCGGCTCGGTAGTGACTACTGAACCTCCAATGGCGGGTAGCAAACCCTCGGTGAAATAGTAGATACGATCGGCCTCTGAATCTGCTGATCCTCCCGCATATGGCTGAATGAATCTGCCCATATAATCCATCACTGACTCATCGGCGCTCTGCCTCAGTGCCATAAACTCGTTCCTCTTCGCCCGAAGAACAGTCGGCGGGAAGTACTTCTGGTTAAACTGGATCTTGAAGTCGATCCAATCTTTCGGAATGCCTCGGGTAGTGACAATGGTAGTCCACCAATCATCCGCCACCCCCTGAAGCTTGGATGAGGAAATCGTCGCTCTCATGTGATCCTCGATCGCGATAATCATATGAATCTTCTCGTGATTCTTCAGGAAAAGCTCGGCCGCTGCCACGTCCGTACCACCGAAAAACTTGACTGGATTGTGCCTCTTGAACTCTCGTTATTGCCTAGCCTCAATAGTCGCCGCAATGTCATACACTGACGGTGCACGAGGTACAACCGCCATCACTGGTGTCATTGAAGTGGTGGAAGGAAGCAAAGTCATGGTCGTAACCCCCGGTGTGTTTGCCTCTTGAATAATGGTTACTCTAGCCGTTGATGGTACCGATACAAAAAACAACTAACGCCCTTAATGTCACCAGAATCTCTTCCAACTGTCGCTTCTGAGCTACAACTCTCTGCGTCAAGGTCTGAAACTAGTCGATGCTAATAGCTCGAGTACTCGACGTCCCGCTGTCGTCACTAAGACCCCTCTGATCCGCCATCGCAATCTCATAACGAAGTGTATTTTCGGATCAGTAGATAGCTACCGATACCATATAATACACACAACAATCATAATATGTATAAACATCACATCCGACTTATCCCACTCCCTAACTAGGATTCTAAGTCAGGATCATAGGGTTTCCACTCTAAGTTCAACCGTTCCTAACTTCCGCTGTCTTAATGGTTTGTGTTTTAAATCAAGAGTCAGGTCGTTATGACCTTAAGCTCTGATACCAACTGTGATGTTGGTATCACAATTTTTAAACAACCCTAAACTCTGTCCCTAAGGTTATACAGCTTATGCTCTGATACCAACTGTGACGGCCCCAATTTTCCCATGCAATTGGGTACGCCCGGCCTAGACCCGTTCAAGTCCCGAGTTATCACTCGGCAACCTGACGAGCCTAGTCAGCCTCATATTTACTCAATTTAGCAGTTTATGAAAGAGCTATTGCAATAATACACAGCGGAAGACTAAACAGTAAGTAACAAGGGGAAATAACTCAATCAAAGGGAAATTAGGAATTCTATAATGTGGAAAACCCCGTGTTCATGTACAATTCGATAAATCAAGATACATGATACTAATCTCAATAATAATGCCAAGTTCTATAAACCAAAAGCATACATATATAAAGCAACATACAAATGAGCAAAAACATATAACCTACTCTAGGGTTCCTCAAGTCCAGCCGCTAATCCTCACAAAAAGTCGCCTAAGCAAGGCTCTTTGCCTCTACTGCACTCCGCTATATCTGCACCCACCATCACAAACTAGACAGTGAGCAACTGAGAGAAATCGAAAGTAATGCCAGAAGAATATAACAGTAATTCATGAATTATCAATCAAAGTAGTCTAAATATCATGCAGGAATTGAAAGACAGGAAGTTGAATAAACAAGGTGCATGATAGGCAGACTGGAAACAATAACAATCGAAACATGCGTGTTCTATGAGTCAAGAGAGGCCATAAGTGGTCTAAAATCCACAACAATACCACAACAATATCCACAACAATCCACAACAATCCAGAACATGGTATCACACAATCACTAGGGGTGGTCAAACACTCGTGCGCACGAGTGCCCGCGTTTTACCCCTTCTAGTGCAGGCCGCATGTACCTTCGAGACACACACTTATGCCAAGAACACACATACAAGGAATATGGAATGGAATGCCAACAAATAGGTAATAGCAAACACAATGGAATGAAGATGAATCACATGATATTTTCTTAACTGGCTTACTAACGTACACAAGTTTTTGAGACAAGTGTACTTACCTGAACTAATCGCAACCCGTGTAACAACACACTCGCGTTCCTAGTAAGTATCCCCGAGTTTCCCACTACCTGACAAGGTTGGAAACTCTAATTAATGGGTCGAATCATTAACTAAACCCTAGGTTGGTACCCTAGCATTTTCTCAGTGTTTTAATGACTCGAACACTTCGTTAACTCAATCGGTAAATCAAACCAAAAATACAACGAAACACAATGACTCTTTTGGGTATTATAACCACACTTATATAAGCCTAATTACAAGTCTTAGGTGCGGCTCAGTCGTATGTGAAATCACACCATAGTCTCGAGGACCGACGGTGTGTCCACGACGTCACTACCATTCAACCAACTTGATATACAACTTCGACGTCGTCCATCAATTACGACTCAATACTAAACTTAACATGACCATACACCGGCGAGTAGGGAACTCAGGGTGTGGTCCAACATCCGTAAAGTGTCAACACAGCATGGAAAGGCCGTGTGCACGCCCTACGTCGCGTTGACAACTACTCGACGCAATATAAACAACTCACGCATATCTCCGCCATTACGACTCATCATCATTGATATGGACGCTCCGGGGCTATGAGACTCCATGACTGACATGGTAAGGTCTCCTACAGTCCCCCATGTCATCGCGTCGATGACAGTACTGCCACGACGGGTGGTTTCCGGCGAGAAGGTTACAATACGTACGAAATCACATAAAAGCATAACATAACAATAACACCGCTATTTTTAGGCCACTCCAAGAGGCGTGAGACATAAGTATGATCGTAACTTGGACCTCGACTTCTCTGGTTATGGTGGTACAGTGATGGCATCGCTCACGGCAACGGATTCGGACGAGGAGATGAACAAAACTCAAGAAATCATGTCTATGTAAAATATCCAAGGTTTGCACCCGCATATATAACTGTGGTGTACACATAGTGTTGTGTACACCCCATGCTCACACCTAACCTAAAACTATCACACAACACTGCTGCCCATATCACCATATTCATGAGACAGTCCTACATAGTACCCCCACACCCCAACTGGGGTGAGCACACACACAACAATACACCCCATCTAACACATACCACACACAACAAACTCTTAACAGCCAAGAGAAAGTGAAAGGGGAAAAGAAAAATTGAAAGAGAACACACGCATCTAACTCACACAAAAACAGTCAAATATATACACAAATAACCGCCACACTTGGGGTCACCTTTGGCCAGCAGAGTCGCCAGAGGTTTACCTCCGGTCAGCCTCAACCGACACCAGTGCCGGTCATCCAAACCGTGTCACTAAACTCATACAACAGTCCCAACATGAAAGAAAAACAGTGAGAGAGAGCATGCTCACTGCCGAGAGAGAGATAGAGTGGTCGAGAGTTTTACCAGTTCAGGCGGCCAAGTTCTAGTGAGGTTCCGCCGTCCAGCGCCGGCGAGGTGGTGATGACAGTTGGAGAGAGAGAGAGAAGAGACTGCTAAGACGAGAGAGAATGTGAGGCCGAGAGGGAGGGACCGAGAGAGAGAGCACGAGAGTGTACGAGAAAGAGAGAGATAAACCCACCTCCGGCAAGCTTCCCAGCCACCATTGGATCTCCGGAAACCGGCAAGAACACCCCAGCTGAGAGGTGAGTAGATTAAGAGAAAGGGAGGCCGAGAGATGAGAGAACCGTGAGGGAGAGAGTGAACAAACCGAGAAAGTGGGAGAGACCGAGAAGGAGGGAGAGAGACGACCTCCGGTGAGTGAGCTCCGGTGTAGTCCAGCCAGGCGTGGGTCGAAAGAGGAGAGGAGAGGTGGCGGCAGTGGTGGTGTTTAGAGAAAGAGATGAATAGTGAAGTAGGTTTATTACAAACGTTTTATATATAATAAACAAAGGTCAAATGACCATTTTGCCCTTTCCACTTATTTCATACACATTTTAAAACCACTACCCTTATGAGTCTTTTACCACTTGTTTGCATCTCAAAACATACACACATCTCGAGGCCGATCTGATGGTTCCTTCTCTTTGGGATGTGTCACTTTAACAATTCCAATCCCATAGTCTGCATGTTACATATTTAACCAACTCCCACGTTCAAACGACGTTCCTCGGTCCGTTTTTCCTTGTTCCGACTCCCGTAACGCGCGTAGTCTCGCCTTGTCTCACCAACTAATTAATTAAATCAATTAAAAATTCATTTATTTGTACTCTTTACTTGTTTTTATCCCCCGTTTAACTAGTCGAAACCTCACTCAATTAAATATCGCCCGAACGGCTCGAAACCCGTAAAATACTAAAATACTAATACACACAATCAAAGAATCATAAAATCACTTCGGTGTCGACTCCAGAAGTTCGAAATACTGTCCAGTATTCACGTAGCCGGGTCACCATCCTGACAAGTGTAATGCAAGTCAGTTAAAAATTTGGGGTTGTTACAACCCCGACCTAAATCAATTGGTATATCGATAAAACAGGACAGGAACCACATATATACTTGCAGGCTTACAGTGACAAACCACAACTACAATTAATAGGTATACTCCTCCAGACGTTATTTCAAGTCAAGGGAACACTCTAAATGTAACGGCTCGATTTTAATTAAAGTCGTTATTCCAGTATTTTTAGACGTAGATGCCAGCTCAGGTCTATGGGGATGCCTCGGACAGGCTAGGACACGTTTGATTGAATGTAAATTATTATTTTGGTCTAACTGGTTGTGTAACTATGACTTTAATTATTATTTTGTCTTATTACATCACATGTGTGAGTTTATATTAATAAACTAAGGGAGATAATGTGACAGGTATTTACCTCAAAAATTATGTCGACACGAGTATCGAGTAGGTAAATTACGAGAACACTAGGTTAGGGAAATGGTTCATATAGATAAATAAATTTATATGTGACAAATAATGAATATGAATCAACAGCATAGGCCAAAGTTATCGAAATAATTGTAGACGGCGAACGAAAGTGTCAATGAAACATCGACAAACCAATAATTGATGATTTAAAGAATAAGAACCAAGGTGTGTGGCACCCATTAGAGTCATTACTTTTAGTTGAATGGCCTAAATCATGGCCATTAGATGTCCTCGAGATCTGTAAACCACATGAGATTAGAATAAAGTGATAAACAATGACTATTTGGATATATATCCACTTTGACTCACTCCCCTCATTAAATCAAAAAATTGAGAGCATTTTTTAGAAGGTTTTGAGTGAGAACTTTGTTGATTTGGTATGGGATTAAGCTAGAGATCAAGAGAACCAAGGTGAGCATCTCATTTCTCTTTCAATTCTTCATCTTTTGAGCTAATTTTAGAGGTTTTTATTGAAAATTTGAGTTAGGGAGTTGAGCTCACTAATCTTTGGTTGGCTTGAGGTTTTAAGAGGTTTTGGTCCATTGGTGTGTGTTATTTCAAAGTTGAGCTCACTGATCTTTGAAGCAAAGTTGGCCAAAATTGGTTTTGAAAAGTTGTGGTTTTATTGAACTTTAATTTGATGTACATGTTGAATGTGCGATGCCCCTGGCTTTTTTACAGTGTTGTGAGTTCCCCACGAGTCGAGGATGGCGTCGACGATGTTTGGAGGAGTTCATGGGGGTCAAAAACCCTAAATTCTCGAGTTTAAAATTTCTAGGTTCAACCCAGGCAACTCGCTGCCTGTTCTGGGCAGGATGGTGAAAAGGATGAACAACCACCTCGCTAGCTGCATGACAGGGATGAAATTAAGGGGCTTTTTTAGGAAAATGAATTTAAATCCTATAAATGAATTAATTTGATAATAAATCACATAAAATGACTTATTCGGACAGCAGAAATTTAGGAGACTATAGTTGGGTGTTGAGCGCACATCCCGAGGCGTGAATGGGATCGGACCGAGTTATTTTCAAGACTTTTGGATGCGATTCGAGGTGCGTAAACACTAACAGAAACACATGAAATATCTAATTGGTTCAGTTCATTCATTTATTATTCTTTATGTTCATTTCCATATTCTATCATTGGTTGGTTGGTTTATCGGTCGATTGTTTTGACTTAGCCGATGGAGTTTATTCAGGGTGGTGTGGTACATGATCTAGCTGTTGGGTTTTGGGTTCATGCGCAGCGGAGATTACAAAACAATTTTGAGAAAACCCCCAACAGGATCCGAATCTGATTCCATTAAAACATGTTTAAACTATGAAAACTTAATCATACCTCAGTCGCAATGTACCTTTCTAGAGGTTAATCAATCTCTAAGGTGCTGCCAATGACGAACGCCCTCTATCAGCAGTCCACACACGAATGGTGGCCAAGATTTGAAGTGCTAGCTTCGAGTTATTTTCTAAACTTTTGGATGCGATTCGAGGTGCGTAAACACTAACAGAAACACATGAAATATCTAATTGGTTCAGTTCATTCATTTATTATTCTTTATGTTCATTTCCATATTCTATCATTGGTGGGTTGGTTTATCGGTCGATTGTTTTGACTTAGCCGATGGAGTTTATTCAGGGTGGTGTGGTACATGATCTAGCAAGCTATATTGTAGCGTGTGCTTGTGCCATCGGTGGATTGTGACTTGAACTACACGGTGCACGTGTCTGGTGGGTTGTGATGTGTAGTGATTCGCTATTAATATTTCGAGTATGACCCATGTGTGATGTGTGTCGCTAGGGCATCTGGATTGACAAAGTACGATCTATTTTGTTACGCCTCGTTACACATTCGTCTGGTTTCATTGGTATTATTGCATAGGTACTTGGTTACATTGTGGTTATCTGGTGCTTATCTTGTTATGGTTGTTAACTACACGTGCATTGATTTACACTTGCCTGTTGTTACCACATGTTTAGTTAACTTATTGGCTGGCTTCTATTATTATATGCTCGATGGTTTTCTTTGGGAGTTTACTTACTAGACTTGTCATCTATATTTGTTGGGATGGCTGAGTGCAGATCCAAGTACGAGCAGGGGCAAGAAGAAACTAGGCTACTACCTCTGATTGTCTACAGTCTATGACCTACTTATACGTGCTACATTTTAATATTTTGTTTTATTTTGGGTTATAGGGGACTTTTGAGACACTTGTATATATATGTATTTACTTTTGTCACCTTATATACAGTGTATCCACACCAGGATGATGTTTTATCATGACATGAATTTTATATTTATTTCATGTTATTCATGTATATTAAGGCAATGTTGTCGTTGTATACATGTTTATTAAGTCTTATGCTGAATTATTGAATAGAAATGATAAAACCCAGATAAATGATGAACAATTGAATAATTGAATAGCTTTATATAAGAAATAATCAATTTGCACGATATTTAATGTATGTGACGTGGTATGAACGTCAGTAGCGTGTGTGACCCAGTAGGTCGGTGGCATGGCATGGCATGGTTATGGGGCCTGCGGTGCATGCCGTGGCGGGCCTCGGGATTTGGGGTCACTACAATGGGTATCAAAACAAGGTCGATATGGGAGGAAGCTTAATTTATTCGTTAACTTGATTCCAACGTCATAGTTTGTATCAGAGATAGGTCGATGGAACCTCGGGAAAAAACAAATAATGAAATAGCATAAAACATAATGAACAAATCTTAGATGTGGAAACCCGATGTAGTTGTCCTCGAACTCTAGTTACGAAGTGACTCTGAGGCGGGTAATGTTAGGGTTATATACGTATTATGTGTTTTAATTGTATATTACATAAGGTACATGTATATATACCAAAGCTGATTTGGTGCACGTTTATCGATGCAGATTTCGATGGACGAACAACCTCTTACTACTCAGCCTGAGGTCGAAGATACTAGTGATCCAACCAAGGATACTCTGACATTACGTTTGTTGGCTCAGAGTATTGACGACTGATTCGCGGTATATCAAGCTCAGTTCGTAGAGCTCATGGAGATGATGAGAGCTTAGGCAGCCACGATATCAGCTCCTACAACAGTTTTGGCTGCACATACCACACAGATAGTTGTAGCCTCGATCACATCACATACGCTAGTGCAAGTGGTGGTTTCAGAGACATTGGCCAAGGGAGTTGTGCCAGTAATAGTATTCATAGAGACATCAGTTCCTACTCTAATGACGTCTGAGCAGTCTGCGATTACATCCACTCCAGATTTACTATTTTGCCCGAGGCCTGGATGAGATGATCACGAGTATCATTGTATCCAGCTGAAACCGCACCTTGTTTGAGATTTATGACCGAGCCCTCTCCCACGAGATGTATCTTCTGTAGAGATCCAACCGACAAGTGTCCACAGTTTATTAGGGTCAGTCTGGTCAGATTTCTAGGCAAGATAAGAAGCTGAAGAGACAAAGAGCCCGGTAGGGTAGGCAAGAGCAGAGAGTATGCAGGGATGATTGGTAATCTAATTGAGATCGTGGGGACTACCAGGACCATAGTGATGACCAGTTTAGATATGATGATCGCTGGGCGATACATACGATTGCACCAGTACCGGAAGAGCAGTCAAGACAGTGGTACAGACAGGACTGACATCAATGAGGCCATGACAAGGGTCAGAGGGACCAAAGTCAGGTTAAGAGATCTAAAGGTCATCAGTCCGGAGGACAAGATAAGCACACTTGTTATTGGTGCAGGCTGAAGGTCACATTAGTGTTGATTGTCAAAGAGTTTCTCCAACGCCAGAGTTCACACAGGCCAGAGAGAGAGCCCATGCGATTGCACAACCAGTGTGAGAGACGACACGACAACACGTCCAGGGTACGTAGTTGTTATGCATTTTGCGAGTTATTTTACTTTGCATTTTGTCGTACAATTGGTTAATTAGTTCACCGGTGGTTAGTGTGAAACTGGTTGATTTGTTCACCAGGGATTAATGTGTAACTGGTTGATTTGTTCACCCAGGATTTGTGTATCTGGTTGATTGGTTCACCAGGGGTGATTAACTTGTTGAGTGATTTCTTCGGTGTTATGGTCCCTTGATGAGAGATATCACTTACCTTAAATTTTGAAACAAAATTTTCCCTAGTTGGAAAGAATTGTAATGGCCCAATTTTAATTGATGCCATCATTCGAGTATTTTCAAACGTAGACGCCAGCTCAGGTCCATGGAGACGCCTTGGATAGGCTAGGACATGTCTTATTGGGCATAAATTATTATTTTTGTCTGAGTGGTTGCATTACTATGATACTAATTATTATTTAATGTCTTATCACATCGCATGTGTGAGTTTATATTGATAAACCAAGCGAGATGGTGTGACAGGTATTCGCCTTGAAAAGCATGTCGATGCGAGTATCGGGCAGGCGAATTATGGGAACACTAGGTCGGGGAAATGGTTCACATAGATAAATAAATTTATATGTGACAAATAATTTATATAAATCCATGGTATAGGCCAAAGTTATCGAAATAAATGCAGACGACGAATCGAGGTGCAGGGTGTTGGGGAAAAGAACTACCGACAAACCAATAATTGATGATTTAAAGGCATAGAACCATACTGTGTATCACCCATTAGACTCATTAATTGTAGTTGAATGGCCCAAATCGTGGCCTGTAACAACCCCGAATTTTTAACTGACTTGTGTTATACGTGTCAGGATTGTGACTTGGCTACGTGGATACTGGATGGTATTTCAAACTTCGGTAGTCGACGCCGAGGTAATTTTATGATTCTTTGACTTTGTGTATTAGTATTATAGTATTCTACAGATCTCGAGCCGTTTGGGCTATATTTTAATTGAGTGAGATGGCGCCTAGTTAAACGGGGTTTTCAGGAACCGTATTAGTGGACATTATTAATAAACAAAGTCAAATGAAAAACATGACCTAAGTTGAGGAAATAAAATTCTAACAATAAAGTATAACAAAAACATGAGGGAATTCATTCGAATCCCAAGAAGGGGACCGCCTCGAGAAGCGTGTCGGACACGGGGCACGGTGCACCGAGTAGGCGAGAATTTGTGTGACCTTATTTATAATTTAATAAGGTTGATCTAATAGGTTAATATGGATAGGATTGTTAAAATGACACACTTGGGTGAGGAGAACCATTGGATGGTCATAGAGATGTATACATGGGTTAGATTAAGAGGATGAGCCAAATGACTCATAAGGGCAGCTGTCCAAGGGTTGGGCAAGTGTAAACTCAAGGGCAAAAGGGTCATTTCGGCCTAACTCATTGATATAAAAACAAAGAAAACCCTAATACACTATTCATCTCCATCTCCAACTTGGCCGTCACTATTCACCCTCCCCATTCTCTCCCCCACTGTCGTGCACCTCCACCGCATCTCCGACTAGGCCAGAGGTGGCCGGAGACCGGGACGGCGTCTCTCTCCCCTCCTCTCTCGTTTGCTCTCGGCCTCACGATCACTCTCTCTCGGTTCGTCCACGCCACAGCTTCCCGTCCTTGGCTGGACAACCACCACCGCCACCGTCGCCGAGCCTGACGTCCCTCCACCACCACCGACGACGCTAGGTGAGCTCCTCTCTTCCTTCTCTTCCTCTCTTGACAGTCATGTTCCCTCTCTCACTCTTGGTTGTCTTCTCTCTACACTCTCGGCCAGTCACCATCGCCACTCACCACGGTGTTGGGAACCTCGGCCACTCACCGGAGACACCAAGGTGAGCCACCTCGACCGTTCTCTCTCTCTCCACTGTTTTGTGCTCCTCTACTCACTGTTTTCACGTCTTCTTTTGGACTGATTGTGGGACTGCTATGGACGATTTGCACCACTGTTTTGGGGGGTACTAACCGGAGGTCAACCTCAAGCGACTCTGCTGGCCAGAGGTGACCCCATGTGTGGTTGTGTTGGAGTGTGTAGGTGTGGTTGTTTGAAGTGTATGTGGACTATTTTTGTGTGGGTGGGTGACGGATTTGGTGAGTGTGTGTGTGTGGGGTGGCTGCTCTATATGTATGGGTGTGTGGCTGTGTGTGTACACACCCCAGTTGGGGTGTGGATGTGTACACTATAGTGGGACTGTTTTCATGAGATGTATAGGTGGGTTTCGGTTTTCATGGAAACTGATTTGGGGTGTGAATGTTGTGTAAGGGGTGTACACTGTGTGTACACCACAATGGGGTGTACACAACAATGGGTGTGTACACCACAGTGGGGTGTACACAGCACTGTGGGTGTACACCACAGTGGGTGTACACAACAGTTGTATATGGTGTGCATGGTGAAAATGTGTATATAATATAGTTTTAAGTAATAAAGTGATGTACTAATGCATGTGAACATGGTAAATCACAGTGGGGTGCACACAACAGCGGGGTGTTGTGTGCACAAAACAGCGGGGTGTGTAAAGTGTGAGTGTGCACACAAGTGGGGTGTACACAACAGTTGTGTGTGTGTGACCATAATGTGAATTATGGTATGTTTGAAAACAAGTAAACAAGATTATAAGTATAGACACTTGTTTTAATTGAACATGGACTTATAAGAAGGCCCAACAAGGACCCAATACACTCATTTTAATATAGGTCCATAACAAGTCACAATTGGTGTGTATATGGGTTGTGTAAAACCCAATAAGAGTTTAATATGATAGGCACAACTTAAGGCCCAAAACAAATACATAAAATGTAATAATGAGCCCATATATCCAGGGCCAATAATTGTTCACATATTGAGCCTACTTAGATGGATATAGGCTTGACACATGGACCCAACAAGGGCCTAACTAGTGTATAAAGGGCATCAACTATAGTATGGGTTACGTTAATTAAGTGAATTCAAACCAAGTTTATGGGAATCACCCTAAAACTAAACACGAACTCTAAAACGACATTCGGGGTTTTGATTCATTGTCAGGTAGTCGAGAAACACGAGAAACGCGTTAAAGTTTCGGAGTGAGTACCGGGTTACGCTAGATCAGGTAAGTACATGCATGCCTCGTATGTATGTACGTTAGTAGACCAGCAAGAAAATAACATGTGATTTATATATCCTCTATTTATTGCTATTGTTGCATTGATCCTTTGCTTGATATTCCATTCCGTTTTCCTTAGTTGTATGTTCTCGGCATGAGTGTGTGTCTCGAAGGTATCATGTGGTCCCGCACTAGCTGGGACAACGAGGGTGCCCTCTGCAGGGGTAACTGACCACCTAGTGATGTGTGTACTGGGTACTGGATTCGAGAGGTGTTACGATGCCTCTCGATTTCACACTGCGCTAGTGTTGCGACATTGCCCGGAGAGATCTTGCGAGATCTTTTCCGTATTGCTGTGAAATAGACCACTCATTGGCCTCTTTTGAATCTTAGAACATGCAAAATATTGATTGTTTATCTATCAGTCTCCTTATCATGCATTGATTAATTTACGTTCCAGTTGTTTCTTTTCCGCATGATACTTAGACTGCTTTTCTTGTTATAATCATAAATTATTATTACATTCTTTTGGTACTACTAGCAATTTTATTCCGTTACTCACCGTCTAGTTTGTGACGGTAGGTGCAGATAGGGTGGAGAGCAGCAAGGGCAAGGGGCCCTTCCTAGGTGATCTACTGTGAGGATTAGCAGCGACATCAGAGAGATTCTCTAGTAGGTGTTTATATTTTTGCTGATGTGTATATCGTTTTATACTTATATTGTTGGGATCATTGAACTTGGTATTTCTTTTGTGAGACTGGTATCATGTATATATTCCTATCGAATTGTATATGAATACCCGAGGTTTTCCACACTTATAGAGTTCCTAATTTCCCTTTGATTGTGTTATTTCCCTTTGTTAAAATTGTTTTAGTCTTCCGCTGTGTATTAATGCAATAACTCTTTCATAAATTATTAAATTGATTGAATTGAAGGCTGACTAGACTCGTCAGGTTGCCAAGTGATGGTTTGGGGCCTGCACGGGTCTAGGCCAGGCGTACCCAATTGCACGGGGAAATTGGGGCCGTCACATGGCCATTAGCTGTCCATGAGATCCGTAAACCACATAAGATTAGATTAAAAAGATAAACATTGACTATTTCGATAAATATATATATATCCACTTTGATTCGCTCTCCTCATTAAATCCAAAAATTGAGAGCATTTTTAGAGGGTTTTAAGTGAGAACTTTGTTGATTTGGTATGGGATTATGCTAGAGATCAAGAGAATCAAGATGAGCATATCATTTCTCTTTCAATTCTTCATCTTTTAAGCTTAGTTTTGGGGGTTTTAATGAAAATTTGAGCTAGGGAGTTGAACTCACTAATTTTTTGTGGTTTTTTGAGGTTTAAAGAGGTTTTGGTTCATTAGAGTGTGTTATTTCAAAGTTCAAAGTTGGCCAAAATTGGTTTTGAAAAGTTGTGGTTTTATTGAACTTTAATTTGATGTATATTTTGTATGTGCAATGCCTCTGACTTTTTGGGAGTGTTGTGAGTCCCCTACGAATCGAGGATGGGGTTGACAGCGTTTGGAGAATGCCACAAGGGTCAAAAACATAGAATTCTCGTATCTGGAATTTTTGGGTTTGACCCAGGCAACACGCTAGCCAGTGGCCCTAGCACGATGCCTGTTCTAGGCACGATAATTTGTTTATGTAAGTGCTCTGACTTAGACCAATTAGCTTTTAGATCTAACCCTATAGATCTTTATCCCTAGGATATAGACTGCATCTCCTAAGTTCTTCATTGCGAAACACTTCCCTAATCAAGACTTGACATTCTGCAAGGTTGGGATGCCGCTTCTAATGAGTAGTATATCATCAACAGACAGTACCAGAAAAACAACTACGCTCCCACTGACCTTCTTGTATGCACTAGGCTCATATTCATTCTTAATGAAACCAAATTCCTTAATTGCTTCATCAAAACAAAGATTCAAACTCCGAAAAGCTTGTTTTAATCCATAAATGGCTTAATGCCACGAACTCTGAAATGTAATCCGTGTAAGACAACCAAATTTGGAACCATGTTGATTTACCTTAAGGTGGTAAGTCCATTAGATGTAAATGGGTTTTCAAGAAGAAAACTGACATGGATGATAAAGTGCACACTTATAAAGCCTAGCTAGTGGAAAAAGGTTTCAAACAGACTCAAGGTAGTGATTATGATGTAACTTTTTCTCCTGTTGCCATGATTAAGTCCATTAGAATTCTAATTGTCATAGCTGCATATTATGACTATGAAATTTGACAAAGGGATGTCAAAACATCTTTTCTTAATGGAAAGTTGCTAGTCTCTACCTTCTAATTTCTAATCGTCGTAGTTCAACAAAGTAGAAACTAGAAATTGGTCACTTAGCATTTTTTCGACAACAAAGTAGAAACTAGAAACTAGAAATTGATCACTAACCATTGCCTTGGTGTACAAATTTATTCAATTTGCTAGTTTACATGTTCTTTATGAATCACTCCCATTAACTCTAATTGGTTTGCGCGCGTCGAACGCTTTAGTAAAATAATATAACCTAAACCAACTATTTTGTAGATAGTGGCAAAGAGTCGATCCCACAGATATTAGTAATCTTTCTAAAGTAAAAACAATAATAAAGGAGAAATCGGTGGTTTTAGAGAACAATTAAAACTGAAGACATGTTAAAACACTTTGTAAAGAACGAATATGAATAAAGGAAAGTAACCTAGACTTTCAGTTTCTCGAACTTGTTTAATGGCACATGAAATTCATTGGTCATCAATCCATACAAAAATATGCAATTCAATTATATTCTAGTGTAGCTATAGACCGGGTGACGCACTCGGTTCCTCGCACTTCCCATTCTCGGTAGTCAAGGTACGACCATTAACTACTTCCCTAACCAAACATATAACTCTGGACTCACACGAATTGGATTTAACGCGTTTATTGCATAGAGTTTTGTGAAGTCACTACACCTAGATAACCAGATTGCTAGTGCTCCCGATTTAGCATAGATCATGTGACGGCCCCAGTTCCACAATCCTAAATTGGGTTCCACCCAGCTTAGACCTACGTTGACCCCCGAGCCCATCTTGCCGAGCCACACAAGCCTAGTCGGCCTTCCTTTACTATTTACCATTTATTAAGCAATTAAAAGTTGAGTTAATCAATTAGTGAGTTATAATAGTTATAGTGGAAGCAATAAAACCTCGAATTATTTAATTAACCTCAAAGACACAAGTTAAGACAACCTAGAGTGTGGAAACCCCGCATATGTATATCATTATCAATGAATAGTAAAAGGAGAGTAACAACAAGATATACATGCTTAAGATCCCTCAAAATCCAAATCCCAGTGTTTCAAAACATATACATAAAGTAATACAAAATGAATCACCTATATTAGACAAGAAGAAAGAACTGCTCATGTATCCACAGGTGATATCTCCTAGCTGTGGAGCCTTCCCTTTGCTGGACTATGGATCAACACTCCGTCAAACACAAGACTGATGAGCCCAGATAAGTAACGTCAAACAAGACATAAATACAGCATTTCGAAATAAATAACACAGTCTAATTCATGCAGATAGAAAGAAAGGAACAGGGAACGCATGAATATAAAAGACTATATATAAATCAATCGATAAGTGAGGGTATGGAATACGAATCCGAATAGCAAGAAGTCCCAACCAAAAATTCGTTGAGTCGTGGCAAAAACCCAATAGACTCAGGTTCAAGACGAGACATAGCCTATCAACCCTAACCCTTGCGACTATGAGATATCCACAGACCCAGATAAGTGCCATCAATGTACACTCAATTGGGAGATATCAATGGCGTCCAGATAAGAGCTCATAATCAGATAAATAGTAACCAAGACTCACTTGCCAATGGATCACTCAACCAATGGAAATTTCAAAAGAAATGATGAACAGTGCAATAACAACAAATTAAAGCATAAAAAATAACTGTAAAATTCCTCACTGGTTTACTTACCTATATCCAAGCTAATACGCACTCAAACAAACTCTGACTCGCCTCCTACGAATCTCCGTGTGACCTGTCAATGACTATAGCTCCTGTTATCCAATTAAATTACAATTTAACGTTAATTACTCTCCAATTTACCCAATTTTCTATAATTATTTTGTTAGTGTAATTGGGTTGATTTATGGGGTATTGAATCGTATTCGGATCCATTTGAATACCTGAGAGATCCCCAAGATTTTCCAAAAATTCACCAAAATGTTCACTGTGATCAATGTCACACCGCAGGTGGGCGCTGTGGGGGGTCAAGCCCCGGTGGCGTCACTTAAAGCGTGTCTTTTTGAGATCTCAGCCTCAGATGCAACAAGTAGTGCTATGGGGCTTTCTCCTCCACGACGTCACTTAAAACGTGACTTCACCCAGAGCTTCTGCTCTGGGCGTCGTGATCTACGCTGTAAGTATAAATGCTCTAAGGCGTCCCTCGCGACATGCAATCCTGCACTTGAATATAGGGTTTTCTGAAACCCCGACTTGTGTCGCCGCGTTCCGAGCCTATCCCAAACTCTTAAGGACGTCAAATCCAATACCAAACCACCTTCGTTTTGTGTCGAACCCTCGACAAAACCCCGATTTTAAAAATCATAACAAAAAATCCCCAAAATTCACCAAAAATCCAAGAAATCCACAAATCACCAAAAAAACCATTGAAACACCAAAAATCCATCCCATTGACATTCAATCCATCAAACCAATCCATCAAAAAGAAATCCTAAAATCTTTGTCCGAAACCATCGCGACGAAAAGGCTCAAAACTATCGCCAAAACGTAGATACACACGTAGGGAGTCGGGATCTCACCTTATAATATGTAGAAGTTCAATCCCTTGGAGTCAATCCACGTCAAAATACCACAAAAACCCAAACACACTTTCGTATGATCGTGAGGAGAGAAAATGAAAGAAAAGGTGAGGAGAGAGAAAAGTTTGTGGGAATCCTTATATACACCCCGTCTCATCCATACTTACGCACGTATCTGGAGGCACAACACTTGGCTCTCCTTCACTCCATCTGTAGCGGTCCCATTTCCATTGTCCACTACGGTGTGCACCACGGGCCCACAGCCCTACCAACTCATCATCTAATTGTGTCCCACGGCCACTCGTGAATTCAATATAATCAAATATCTGTTAACTTTGAATTATGTTTTAATAATTATCGATTCAAGTTAGCCTAGGGTTCATATTTAACATTTAACCTCAAAGTACGCAGCTAACAATTGAAATCATAAAGGTGTTTTTATGAGCATATTATCTAAAGTGGAAACCATCTCAAAATATATACATCATATACATATCAACTAAGATCCTCAAAACATCAAAAATATAACCTATAATTTATATACAGGTCATATCTACCTCTCAAATCTCAAAACCCAGCATAAAACAAAAAAAATATAAACAAACGTACGAGTAGGGCAAATGCAGTCAATCGGTGTAGTCCTCAAGCTTGCCCTTCCCTCGACTCATGCTAGGATCTGCACTCAAGCCATCACAAAAAGGCAGATGACGAGTCCAGAGTGAATAATCCTAAGGGAATTCACCAAGTATATACATAAATAAATTGCTGGAATTTAAAATACTATAAATAAATATGCGGAACAAGAGAATACAGGCAACTGTAGAAGATCATCGCATGCATAAATATAGCAGTGAAACAAAGTGCGTGTACAATCAAAGTCAGACTAAACCATACTTCGGGCTATCCGCCAGGCACAGCCCGTGAGGATACCTCCAACGGATGACCCTAGACCCTCAAGGTGGCCGGCGTGTATCCACGACGCACCCACACAAGCCCATTATACCTGGGTAGCCTATTCATCGGCGTATGCCTAGACATGTGCTATGGTTTAGTGGACCCTATGCCCCGCAACAAATACACACCAGGTGGGGAGTGACCTCTACACTGTAAAGACACCAGGTATGAGTAAACTCAACTACCGTAAAGACACCAGGTGAGAGTACTCAGCCACCGTAAAGTAATAAGGAAATAGAAGAAAAAAGGAACAGGACTGAATTTAAATAAGTCAAACAGTAAATACTAAAGTGAAGTTCAATTGGGATACTACACACCTCAATTCGCACTCCGCGTCCCGAAAATCAAACCCAACTCAGCTCCAATAACACCCGACAAATCAAATTATCACCCAAATTATACCTATTACCATTTATCATTAAATCAGCTTCAATTTAATATATTATGTCAATTTTATGTTTTACGAGGTAAAAAACTCCGACAATATCTCGCCAACATTTTGAGAAAATCCCAAAATTCATTTATTTGATTAACATATAACTTTTCTAAAATTTTCCTATTTTAT
Source organism: Stephania japonica (assembly GCA_039657345.1). Taxonomy (NCBI): domain Eukaryota; kingdom Viridiplantae; phylum Streptophyta; class Magnoliopsida; order Ranunculales; family Menispermaceae; genus Stephania; species Stephania japonica. The sequence continues at coordinate 41,251,909 of CM077562.1, forward strand.
CTAAATTTTCTTTGAATTTTTCCAGATTTTTTTTCAAAACTATTTTCTTTTTATTTTTAATTAGGGACGGTTCGGCTCAACCGAGCCGAACCCGCCCGATTCAGGGCCGAACTGGCCCTCTTCTTCTTCATTGGAACAGAGCAGTCTGCTCTGTTCCAACAATTTTTTTAACTGAATTGGGATAGAGAGGGGGAGGGGAGACGACATGGGTGTCATCTCCCTCCTCGGACGAACTGCTCTTGCAGTTCATCCGAGCTCCACTCCACCACCACCGAACCACCACACCATCCAACAAAAACAACAATGAACACAACAACAACAACAACTCACCTCACCTCACCTCCTTGATCTCTCTCTCGTTCTCTCTCCTCCTCTCCTTCCTTCTTCTTCTCCCTCGGTCTTCGACTTCGATCAAAATGGAGAGGAAAATGGGAACTGTGGTGACGGTGGTGGTGTTTATCATTATTTTGGGTGAAATGACCAAAATACTCCCATGTTCTTATCCTCTTACTTAACAATCAAATACCCTTTTTGGTCATTTCACAATTATTTCCTTATTTTCTGATTTTAATATATATATACATATTTTAAATTTCATAAATATATATATATATTCACCAATATTTTCGCGCCTACAATTTCGTCATACGCGCCAACGAGCTTACTCAGGCATGCCCATGACCGTATGACCCACGAATGTCGACCACGACCCCGCGTGTCCCTAGGCGCCCACCAATTTATTATTTTATCACATTTAATTCATTTAATGTGTATAATATTTCACTTAACTTAAAATTTTATCTTTTAGTCTACCCGGCACCCACGTCGACACGCATATCGATGTGAATACTCAACACACAATCTCACACGTCAATTTAAAATATAATTACATACATCGCAATGTCGTTTAACCTATTTTAACATAAACATCGCAAATTAGTCAAATCGACACACAATAACTATTTACCTAATTCGGACGTGCTCCAGCCTCGCTGTGGGACCCACGAACGTCCCCGCTGGCGTCCACGTCTATAATGACATCATAAAATAATGGCAATTATTAATTGGGTCGTTACAGTTCTTCGCAACTAGTTTAAAATTTCGTCCCGAAATTTAAGTTATACTAAATACTCACCTGTAAACAACTGAGGATATCTCCGTCTCATAGTCGATTCAAGTTCCCAGGTGAGTCCCTCAGTCTCGTGATGCTGCCATCGTACCAATAGTTTTGGGATCTCCCTGTTTCGTAAAGCCTGTATCCGGCGATTCATAATCTCTACTGGCTGCTCCTCGTACGAAACATCAGGACGAACTTCAATCTATCTGATGTCAACCATCGGCCTCGGTCCCGATCTAGCTAGCCTCAACATAGATACATGAAACACTGGGTGAACCCCCGCTAATTCTGATGGCAACTCCAACCTGTACGCCACTGTGCCGACGCATGCCATAACTCTGAACGGTCCAATATATCTAGGTCTTAGTTTCCCCTTGATCCCAAACCTCTGATGACCTTTCCAAGGCAAAACCTTTAGGTACACCAAGTCATCCACAGCATAACTCAAACCCTCAAGATACCTATCAGCATACTTTTTCTTCTTATCTTTAGCTACTTGCAATCTTAATCTAATATGTCGAATTTTCTTTATGTGATCAACAACAACTTCAGGCCCAATCACTGCCACATCCTCAGGTGCTGCCCAACAAGCTGGTGACCTGCAGGGTTTACCATACAAAGCCTTAAATGGTGGCATACCAATACACGCCTGATAGCTGTTGTTGTACGCAAACTCTCACAATGACAAATACTCTTCCCAAGCACCTCCAAACTGCAAAATACATGCTCTGAGCATGTCCTCCAATATCTGTATCAATCTCTCTGACTGACCGTCTGTCTGAGGATGATAAGCCGTACTAAACTGGAGTCTAGTGCCAAACTGCTCATGCATTCTCCCATAACTTCAAAGTCAACCTGGGATCCCTATCAGACATAATATATATCGGCACTCCATGTAACCTAATGATCTCTCGCTCAAAAATAATACTCAGCTGAGGAAACGAATACTTCATCGATATAAGGATGAAGTGTGCAAACTTTAACAACCCAAACAGCATCGTGACGTTTGGCAGTCCGTGGCAAACCACTGACAAAATCCATCGTAACATGCTCCCATTTCCACTGTGGAATGGGTAGTGGCTGTAACAATCCAGCTGGTCTCCTGTGCTCGGCCTTAACCTACTGACAAATATGACAAGCCCTAACATATGCACCCACATCAGCCTTCATCCCTGGCCACCAAAACAAACGTCGCAAATCATAATACATCTTGCTCCTGCCAGGATGAACTGTATACTGAGAACGGTGTGGGTCCTCAAGAATGCTATCACGTAGTTCCTGCACCTCAAGTATCCACAACCTGCCCCTGTGTCTCAAGCACTCGTCTGAACCACCAAACCAATCTGTGCAATCCGGATCATGAGCCAGACAACTGAAGCGAGCAAAATGTCCGTCAGCCCTTTACCACTCAACGACCTTCTCTAACGACATAACAGGAACACTCATCTGGCAGCAGATATGAACATCAACAAGAGCATCTGACAAACACAACACCGTCGCAGCCTCCAGCAATCCATACTCATGTGTCATCTGCCGCAGCACAATCTGAGTCTCTGCACCGCTCCAGCTCAATGCATCAGCAACAATATTCACCTTCCCAGGGTGATACTCAATTGCGAAGTCGTAGTCCTTTAGTAACTCAAGCCACCATCTCTGTCGCATGTTCAAATCCTTCTGAGTGAATAAATACCTCAAGCTCTGATGATCTATGAATAACATGAACCGTTCTCCATAGAGATAATGTCTCCAAGCCTTCAATGCAAACACAACTGATGCTAGCTCCAAGTCATGCACTGGATAATACCACTCGTGGGGTCTCAATCGCCTCGATAAGTAAGCAACTGGATGTCTATCTTGCATCAACACGCATTCTAACCCAGTACCGGAAGCATTCGAGTAAACCGAGAAGCCTCTCCCCGCCATAGGTAAAGCCAACACCAGCGCAAAAGTCAATTTCCTCTTCAACTCCCAAAATGCTTCCTCACACTCCTCAGATCACTCAAACCTAACATCCTTCTTGGTCAACCTTGTCATCGGTGCTGCAATCAAAGAAAAATCCTGCACAAACCGCCGATAATAACCCGCGAGTCCCAAGAAACGACGAATGTCCAAAACCGATTCAGATATCCTCCAATTAATAGTCGCTTGAATCTTGTCTCCATCAATAGATATCCCTTAATTACTGATGACATGTCCGAGAAACTTCACCTCACTCAACCAGAAAGCACACTAACTAAACTTGGCGTACAACCGGTGCTCTCTTAATGTCATTAAAACATTTCTGAGGTGTCTCACGTGCTTCACACGAGTCTTACTGTATATCAAGATATCATCAATGAATACAATCACATAATAGTCCAAAATTGGCCTCAATACTCGGTGCATCAAATCCATAAAGATAGCCGACGCATTAGTCACCCTAAATGGCATGACTGTTAACTGAAACAATCCATAGCGTGTGTTAAACGCCGTCTTCTCGACATCACTTTCTCAAATTCTCAACTGTTGATAACCATATCGTAAATCAATCTTTGAGAAAAACTTAGCGCTCGCCAACTGATGAAATAAATCATCAATCCTAGGAAGTGGATAACGATTTCGAATCGTCACCTGATTTAGTTTCCTGTAGTCTATGCACATCCTCATAGAACCATCCTTCTTCTTAACAAAAAGAACTGGTGCGCCCCAAGGAGACATACTTGGATGAATGAAACCCTTCTGCAGCAACTCTCTAACTGGGACCACAACTCCCCGTGCTCGGACGCTGACATCCTGTACGGTCGACTGTATATCGGCTGCGTCCTCGGAATCAATTCAATAATGAACTCAACTGCCTTAGGAGGTGGTAAACTTGGTAAATCGTCGGGGAACACCTCAGGGAACTCACACACTACTGGAACATCCTCCACACTAACCTCTAGTTTCAGTTCTCGCTCAAGTACCGCCATATATGCCTCCATCTCCTGAGTCGTAGCTAGTCGACCTCTGGTAATCGATAAGTCTGACGCAGTACCAACAAAGGTAAATACTAAAATGCCCTCAATATCAAATACTACCGTCTTACTGAAGTAATCAATATGTGCGCGATACGTCACTAGCCAATCCATACCCAATAAAGCATCAAACTCTAAGTACTCTAGGATAAGTAAGTTGACAGGTAACTGGTGTCCCTCAACCTCTACCACACAATTCCAGCATATCCGGTTAGGGTAAATCTTACTCCCAACAACCGTACTAAGGACAAGATGTAGGTCTAAAGTCTCAACCTGCAACCCTAACTGTCCGACCATACGTCTCGTAATAAAAGACAAAGTACTACCGGAATCAAACAACACATGCATGGAAACATTGCAAATAAATAACATACCCTCGACGAGCTGATGAGTCGCACCTCGATCTGGCGGTACAACAAGCAGGTGTAGCAGCAGCGTGAACTCTCTTCCTAGCTGGCTCAATCTGTGGTCGTGATGAGAAAGGTGCCATCGGACAATTAATCTGTATATGTCCAACTTGATGACATCTAAAACATCGTCGCATCTCCTGCCAACCCGACTGTGACACTGTCTGTACCTGAGCCCTGTCACGGCCCTAACCTCTCTGTCCCCTACCACAACCTCCTCCATCCCTAACACGCTGTCGTGGTTTCTCATCAGGTGTAGGTGCAGCAACATACACCATTTGTCTCTTACCACCTCTCTGCTGCTCGGGATGTCTTTCTCGTCGACCCTAATCCTACCAACCTCTCCGTCGACCCTGCTGATCCCGTCTCTGTCTATCATATTGGTCTCTCTGTCTCTTCGGTCTCTGATCAGACCGAGAACTCTGCCCAGACCTGTCCATCAACTCGCCTCTATGTAGTAAATATGTCTCGCGAGTCAAAGCCCTATCATATATAGCCTGCAAAGTCTCGACTCCACTCGCAACAATCACACCACCAATCCTCTCGTCTAATCCCCTAATGAAGTAATAAATCTGGAGTCTCTCGGTGTTCGCCATATCCATGGCATACATCATAAGATATATGAATCTATCTATGTACTGTAATACTAACATGGTACCCTGTCTCAGTGCAAGAAACTCCTCTCTAAGTCTCAACTGTACCTCAATGGGGATATTCTCATCAAGAAATAACTGTCGGAACTCTGGCCAAGTAGACAGCTCGGAATGTGTGTCGGTGTAGGTCGTCCACCAAACTGCTGTCAGGCCGCTCAAACAGTACCCCGAAATCCATGCCTGACCTACCTCTGGTACCTCTCATAACTGGTGTAGTCGTCGATGCGTCATCAACCAACGCCCCGCAATCTCTGGATCACTAACCATAGTAAAGAAAGTGGGTGGAACCTCATAAAGTCCTTTACCATCTTTGCTGCCTCCGACATTCTACTCCTAGCGGTCGAAGCAACTACTTGCTACTCTGTTGTAGTGGGTGTCACAGCGGTAGTCTCTGCAGGCACCACAATAGGCTTGGCCCACTATATCAATGTCTCTGACCTTGCCGCCTGTGTGGTAATTGTTGGGAAATGTGCCCTAGGTCAATCCATTAATAGTCTTTATGAATACATTTTAGTTAATAAAATAGAGGATTTCATTTGTTGTTTATTATAATTGATTTGCATGTTTACATTATAATAAGATCCATGGGTATTTACAGAAATATCCTAAATGTCCCTAGTCGATTATTATACTGGGAACTATAATGAATTAAGACTAGTGTGAGTCTTGATTGATGATCATACGATGATCATACGTATAGGAATACGAATCAAGATCATGAGTACTTGTTAGGGAACAAAGTACTGGACCGACCCGCTATGAGAATATCATATGGATTAAGTCATAGCTGTTTCTCATGATAGGTATATTTTTCAGTCCTCTGACTTGAGATTACCAGAGACTTCAACATTAGGAATACACTGATTTGACGCAATCAAACGTTGTCTTTAACCAGACGATTATAAAGGTTGCGATTGGTTACTATGTGAATAAGGTGGTGAAGTTGTGTAATCGAGATAGAATTTGTCCCTCTTATATAAAGAGAGATATCCAGTGGATCTCTCGATGTGTTAGACTGTTAAAAGGCCTAGTCTAAGTGAATTGACATTGATCAATGTCACTTAGATGTTTTCAGTCTACCTAGAAATTGAGACTAGTACGATTGAACATGTTGGATGACAAATTCCATGCCTTATGTTTGATCAAAAGGATATCGTGTGACAAAAGGATGTTATATACACTATTGATTAGGTTGTATCGATTTGATATTCGTGCAACTTGAGTAGTCGTAATGTCTTGCTAGAGGCCGCTTATGACTTGTATACCAAAATGCATTTTGGTACACTGCCAACGTTGTATGAGCCTATTGGGTTGCATACTAAGAATGGATTTGCGAGATTTTAAGATGGTTCAGAAAAACGAATTTTATATGATAAAGTTCATGACAGAAACGTCCTTGTAGTGTATTACACTTATACTTCTTTAAGTAGGGGTATATGTGTAATTTACTTAACCGTCTATATACAAGGGTTGTATAAATAGACACTTTGAGTTAGAATACAAGTATAAGAAAGATTAAAAAGGGGCCGAAACTCTATTTTTGTTTGAAGAAACGACTTAGGGTTTTTGGTATGCTCTGGATCATTTTGGAGAGAAACAAAAGGTTTGGTATTCCCTCGAAGCTAGCACTTCAAATCTCAGCCGCCGTTCATGTGTGGACTACTGATAGAGGGCGTTCGTCGTTGGCAGCGCCTTAGAGATCGATTAACCTTCAGAAAGGTACATTGCGATTGAGGTATGATTAAGTTTTCATAATTTAAATGTGTTTTAATGGAATCAGATTCGGATCCTGTTGGGGTTTTTCTTAAAATTGTTTTGTAATCTCCGCTGCGCATGAACCCAAAACCCAACCATAATAGCAGGCGCTAATGCTGCCTGAGTAGTAGGTACAGCTAGCTCAGTAGTAGGTGCCACTACAGGCACTCTCGAGCCTCGTATATACTCCATAATTTCCGCCATCTGTGCCTACTGTAACAACTGCTGATCAATAACTCTCTGCACCATAGACCATAGATCAGCTACCTCTCTAGTGGCGGGGTCACTGGTCTCCCCAACCTCCTGCTGAGTAGTCGACGGAGTAGTAGTAGGAGTTTGCTCTTTCATCATAAACTGCACAACCAACGTGCAATGGATCAGACTCAATATTTACGCGTATAATCTTTATTTTACAATCAAAACATACATATATATTCCTGATTCTACCCATCTCAAATCACTTCCCAACTAAGTTTTTAGTCATTCTCTTTTCGATTTCCACATCTAAATTTATTACAATTTATGCTCTTACTAAATCTCCAAATAAAGCCTAAGGTTTCATAAACCTAGGCTCTGATACCAAATGTAGCGGCCCCATTTCCATTGGCCACTATGGCGTGCACCACGAGCCCACAGCCCTGCCAACTCATCATATAGCTGTGTCCCACAGCCACTTGTGAATTCAATATAATCAAATATCTATTAACTTTGAATTATGTTTTAATAATTATCGATTCAAGTTAGCCTAGGGTTCTTATTTAACATTTAACCTCAAAGTACGCAGCTAATAATTGAAATCATAAAGGTATTTTATGAGCATATTACCTAAAGTGGAAACCATCTCAAAATATATACATCATATACATATCAACTGATATCCTCAAAATATCAAAAATATAACCTACAATTTATATACAGGTCATATCTACCTCTCAAACCCCAAAACCCGGCATAAAACAAAAAAAAAAAAAAACATAAACAAACGTACGAGTAGGGCAAATGCAGTCAATCGGTGTAGTCCTCAAGCTTGTCCTTCCCTCGACTCGTACTAGGATCTGCACTTAAGCCATCACAAAAAGGCAGATGACGAGTCCAGAGTGAGTAATCCCAAGGAAATTCACCAAGTAAATACATAAATAAATTGCTGGAATTTAAAATACTATAAATAAACATGCGGAACAAGAGAATACAAGAAACTGTGGAAGATCATCGCATGCATAAATATAGCAGTGAAACAAAGTGCGTGCCCAATCAAAGTCAGACTAAACCATACTTCGGGCTATCCGCCAGACATGACCCTTGAGGATACCTCTAACGGGTGACCCTGGACCCTCAAGGTGGCCAGCGTGTATCCACGATGCACCCACACATGCTGCTCATACCCGGGTAGCCTATTCACCAGCGTATGCGTAGACACGTGTTATGGTTTAGTGGACCCTATGCCCCACAACGAATACACACCAGGTGGGGAGTGACCTCTACACCGTAAAGACATCAAGTAGGAGTAAACTCAACTACCGTAAAGACACCAGGTGAGAGTACTCAGCCACCGTAAAGTAATAAGGAAATAGAGGAATAAATGAACATGACTGAATTCAAATAAAACAGTAAATACTAAAGTGAAGTTCAATTGGGATACTACACACCTCAATCTGCACTCTGCGTCCCGAAAACCAAACCCGGCTCAGCTCCAATAACACCCGACAAATCAAATTATCTCTCGAATTATACCTATTATCATTTATCATTAAATTAGCTTCAATTTAATATATTATGTTAACTTTACATTTTACGAGGTAAAAACCCCAACAATATCTCACCAACATTCTGAGAAAATCCCAAAATTCATTTATTTGATCAACATATAATTTTTCTAAAATTTTCCTATTTAATCTGAATTTTCTATGAATTTTTCCAGATTTTTTTTTCAAAACTGTTTTTTTTTTTAATTAGGGATGGTTCGGCCTGAACCGGGCCGAACCGACCCTCTTCTTCTTCGTTGGAACTGAGCAGTCTGCTCTGTTCCAACAGTTTTTTTTAACTGAATTGGGAGAGAGAGGGGGAGGGGAGACGACATGGGTGTCGTCTCCCTCCTCGGACGAACTACTCTTGCAGTTCATTTGAGCTCCCGAGCTCCACCCGACCACCACCGAACCACCACACCATCCAACAAAAACAACAACGAACACAACAACAAAAACCATACAATAATAACAACAACAGCTCACCTCACCTCCTTGATCTCTTTCTCGTTCTCTCTCCTCCTCTCCTTCCTTCTTCTTCTCCGTCGGTCTTTGAATTCGATCAAAATGGAGAGAAAAATGGGAACTGTGGTGATGGTGGTGGCGTTTATCAATATTTTGGGTGAAATGACCAAACTACCCCATGTTCTTATCCTCTTACTTAACAATCAAATACCATTTTTGGTCATTTCACAATTATTTCCTTATTTTCTGATTTTAATATATATATATTTAAAATTTCATAAATATATATATATTCGTCAATATTTTCGCGCCTACAATTTCGTCGTGCGTGCCAACGAGCGTACTCGGACGTGCACACGACCGTATGACCCACGCGTGTTGTGGCGGCCCCAAGTTCTGGGGTCGCCCTGTGCAACAGTTACCTCCTAGCTCATGCACCAGAAGTAACTGTCACGCCACTTCTCTATCCCATTATCTAGTAATCTCGAAATTAATGATATTTTTCTATAATTAACAGCGGAAGTCTTGTGATTACCAAAAATGTTTCATATTAATTTAGCTTGTTCAACCTATCGTGGAAAACCCGGTTGTGCATGCATATAGGCGATCAAACTATGGTAGTGATATATACAAGTACAATAGTGATTACAGTCTCCCAGTCCTAAAATAATACAAAATATCAAAAGAATATAACTAACAACGCACGTACTAGCAGGCCTCGGCGCAGATAAGTCAGATATAATCGCCAATAACCCCCTTACCCCTGCTGGTACTAGGATCTGCACTCAGTTATCACAAAAACCAGATAACAAGTCCAGTAAGTAAAATCCCAAGGAAAACCACCATGCATCATAATTTAAAAATGTAAACAGAATCCAACAATAGAGTTAAATAAACATGCGAGAAGAAAGAATAATGCAGTTAACTGCTTAAAGCTCATTCGCATGAATATAAACAATAAGAATACACAAATGGGCGTGAACCGGCTATCCAAGGTGTGTACTGAGGACCAGGAGCTCTGTCGTGACCAATACCAACGACCCCTACGACTGTATCCTATACCACACCTAGCAAGCGACCACACTTTCCCCGGATACATAGACGGAATAATAACCCGTCCCAGTAAGATTAACTCATAGATTTGTCAAGAATATACAGCTCAATTGAATACAACGGATGAATGCAATAATGGTGTTCAATTGGGTTTTACGTACCTCAATCCGTGCTCACAAACCCTGAAAATACCCTCGGTTTGACCCTCGACTGGTCCCCGACTCCAACGACCGTTCTAGAACTCCTGAGACCTATTTTCAAGGTTTATTGGTCAATAATTGGGTTTATAATTGATTATGTTCCATTTCACACTGTTTTCCATTCCAAAGGATCATTAGCGCGCTAATGTGATCAATTAGCGCGCTAATTGATCTTGATCACTGTTCATAATCATTTTCCAGAGGGTAATTAGCATGCTAATTCTACCTATTAGCGTGCTAATAGCGCTCTGTCCAGAATTTTCCAGATTCAAATTTCTAAATTCCAACTCTTCCCAAACACATTCAAATCATCCAAACACCCTCACAACTCCTCAATCACACCAAATACATCATCAAACACGAATTTATCACGATCAAACCCCAAATTCAACGAATTTCAAAAAAAAAAAAACCAACGTCCAAACCCATTTCCACAAAATTATCCATTTTCTCTCAAACTTGATCAACTACACAACCACAATTAAACCAAGCTTGTGCACATGAAATCCCAACAAAATACAGGGTTTAATTCCTTAACAAATTCGAATTTCCTCAAATTCCAACCAACACTAAAAATTCATAAAAATCCAAGTGTGATGAATCCATACCTTGGATCTTGTTATGGATGACCTTGATTCACTCCCTTCACACCTTAGCTGATGATCTTCACCCTCTTCCTCTCCTTTCACCGATTTCTCTCTACCAAATCTCACTCTTTTCCCCCTTTGACCAATCAACCATGTATATATATATATATTTGGTTTTTGATCAAGTGTGTGTACACATCTCGAGAACAATCCTGTGGTCATTGATCACCCTGTGTCACTCCAACTGCTTGACACCTTATCATGACACTTGTTGGCCCAAATCTCTCCATTGTGCATCTCAAGATCAATCCTAAGGATATTAAATTTTTCAGCTACAACTATAGCACCTTTTTGCTATCATTTGATTTAACTCTTATAAATTTACCCAAGCCCTCATGTAAATTCCATAAAATAGTAAATAAGGTCACACTAGTTTCCCGACCACTCGACACCCCGTGCTCCGTGTTCGGTGCGCTTCCTGAGGTGGTCCCACACTTAGTGTAACTAATTGAATTTTAGCTTATGTTTATATTTAAATTTCATTTACATTAAATCCTCAACCTTAGTCATGCTTAACCAACTTAATCTAATCAAACCCCAACGCCCGGCCTCACAATTACCGGACTCCCACGTTGGCCTGTCTCACAACACGAAACCCCCGCTCTCGATTTGCTCGACTAATAATGTAAATACACACCTATGATGAACTTCACACAATTGTTATAAAAATACATCATAGAATTTGCCAACCATAAAAAATCAGGCAGTTACCTAAGTCAGTCTCAGGTCTAGCCTCTACACGACGTCCACGTGTCATCCGAGCTGGCGTCCTAATCATGAATTAATCAAAATAACGGTGTTAATAAATAACGGGCCATTACACGTGTCGACCACGACCTCGCGTATCCCTAAGCGCCTACCAATTTACTATTTTATCACATTTAATTCATTTAATGTGTGTAATATTTCCCTCAACTTAAAATTTTATCTTTTAGTCTACCCGGTACCCGTATTGACACGCATATCGATGCGAATACTCAACACACAATCTCACACGTCAATTTAAAATATAATTACACACATCGCGATGTCGTTTAACCTATTTTAACATTAACATCGCAAATTAGTCAAATCAACACACAAAATAACAATTTACCTAATCCGGACACGCTTCAGCCTCGCTGTGGGACCCACGAACATCCTCGTTGGCGTCTACGTCTACAATGACATCATAAAATAACGTCAATTATTAATTGGGCCGTTACACCATCCAACCACATTGACTCGACAATGTGACTCCAATGGGTGACTCTCACTCATTCTCGGACCCGTTCCACACAAAAACTTGCTCGTCCCATACTCTCGGACGTACCAACGTAGCGAACACAGTATACAACTTTCATTTATTATTTATTCTGTATTTTGTTATTGTTGTTAATTCAATTAATCCCCCGAAATGCTAATTACCCGACAACTGTTCGCCCGAAACCCGTTATTCACGTTGTTCTCGAGCCGAACCCATTACCCAACACCAACGCTCACACACAAACATCTTCACACGTTTGGGACATTGGAATTTATATTCGGGTAATATAATATAATACAAACACCGAACAAAATAACATATCTCGACATCGACAACCGAAAGTTGGACGACTGTATCACGGCAAAGGATCCACATACGAACTAAATTGACATGTGGCACGAGTTAGATTTTTGGGGCTTGACAGGTCTCGAAAGGGACTAACCAATCAGTAAGGTCAACTGTTACTTGGATGAGTCTATCGCATAAGAACAGATGCTCCAACTCAATAATAATGGGTATTCAACCTAATAATTATGCAAGGGCCCTTCACACACAATTAAATCTAACCCTAGATTCAACATAATGCCAAAAGAAATAGAATATAAAAGAAGAACAATAAAATATAAATCAAATAGATCTCACAATGATTTCATGACACCAATGTCTTGTTCAATCCACCTCCGGCCTAGATCCGTAGAAAATTAGCCGAACATGGTCAAGCAAAATACATAAGTTCTTATGAGTTCTTTGATAAACAAGAGATTCTAAAACGTAGAACAACTTAACTACTATTTATATGAAACCCCTAAAGTTGGTTTCAACCTAAAAAGTCTGAAAAATGAGGAATTTTTTAGTTTCTGGGGTCGACGTCGCGCCTCACGCGGCACCCGGCCACGACGTCCATGGCGACATACAAAACAGTGAGCTTCTGGTTTTGACGTCACAGGCTACATTTTGAGAATTTATACTTAGCGACGTCACTCACGACCAAATTTTTTGAACTGACTTTCAATGCGATTATGAATCACTTAAAGACGTATTTAGAGAAGCTTGTGAGATATGAAAATGTTCAGCTCTGAGTCTACTTTCTAACGGAAGAAAGGGAAAAACATTTGGATTTGAAATGAGAAAGTTATGGCCTTTATTATGAAGTGGGGGTCATTAAAAAACTTGGCCAACTTGGTGTCGCGTAATCCTGAGCTTTGCACTTTCTTCCCTGAGTGTCATATTTGCTTCATATTCATGTTCTAGGCTCAAAATACTTGAAATCAATAAAAGTGAGAGTTTATCACCACAAATGAGTTCATTAGAGTCCACTAATAACTAAATTACTACACTAAACAATGCATAATTAGACACTTAACATGGTTCATAAGTTGAGTTTGTGGAAATGGAACAGATTCTAATGTTGTAATCTACATAGATTGAACCGAATCCGCAATACAATCTAAAATCTTGAGCTATATTGATACGATATCAACATTTTTATGCTACTAAGTCATCTATATATTATTTATCTTCACAGTTATTTTTGACAAAAACTATTTATCTCCACAGTTGAAAACTTAAATATTTACAATTTAAATTAAATTAGTTCATGTTTAAGTACACATTTTTAAGCTATAAAGTCAAATAAATTAGAAATATTTAGAATTAGATTATTTGAACTAACAATTGCATTCATGGTAAATTAGTCAAAATAATCCCCATCTTTAAATTTTTTTCAAAAAAATTCAAAACCTTAAGATTTGTTTTAATTTAAGCCCAACTCAATTTTTAAGACAATTTTTTTGGCAAATTTAAGAAACTTTGCTAAATCATTTGAAAGAGGAGGCACTTTAAGAAATTACAATCACAAATCTAAGCAAAAACCTCTTAAATTTATCAACGAAAAAAAAATTGTCACATGATTAAACCAAATTGTCTTAAAATTGAAGTGAGTTGCATAAAATTGGAATAATCCTAAAGTTTAAGATTTTCCGAGAAAAATTTGAAGTTGGGTTATTTTGAAAAAAAAAAAAAAAAAAAAAAAAAGCAAACTTCAAGATTATTCTAACTATTTAACCCTTATATTCATCATTTAGCTCATTAATTCCAACTTTTTTTTGTTACTTTTTGAGATTTGCCTAGGTTTTAATCTTAAAAAAATACTTATAAACCGCGGGGGATTAGTCAAGACCTACAAAGTCGGTCTGGATACCATCGGAACTCAAAAATAAAAAGTTACTTATATAGTTTTAAAAGTTTTAATTTTATAACTATCAATCCGAATAATTTGATCCGGTCTCGTTTGCATTTAGTAAATTAGATAAAGTTGAATTAATAAAATAAATAAATTTGGTTGGATCCAATACTTGTACACCCTTATGGCCGTCTGTAGAGGGGTAAAATCGTAGAATAATTGGTTCTACACCAATTTAAAATTACAAGTTCAAAGCACCTAATTTTTTAGACCTTTTTTAGACGTATCAATTGAAGGTCAAAGTGTGTTTTGTGCTGTAGGACAATCTAAACGACAGAAATAAAATAAAATAAAATATAAATAAATAAATGAAAAAATAATAAAACAAAAGTAGAAAGCGAGCTAGGCGTGCATAGGTTGCGCGCCCACTGCTACAACAATCCCGAACGCAACAAAAACACAACAAACCAACATGACCTTCACATGGCCTTCGTGCGCTGCAGAGTCTATTTCACTTTCACTTTCTCTCTTCCAAGTCCTAACCAACTTTGTCATCTAAATTTCCTTTCACATGGCCCTTCTTCTACTTCTTGTTTATTCAAAAATACAAGTCAGAGAATGTCATAAAACAACGTGGTTGCATTGTGTGTGCTGCTTGATCCATTAATATGTGTTACATTTGCTTACTCATCAAGTTGTAGACCTCATTGACCAACTGTATATATTGTTTGTGCACACATCTTTAAGTACATTACAAACAGAAAAAGTCATTGTGTTTCCTAATTCTCAATTTCTATCATATGTAGTGAGATATGGGGGTCGTTCTCAATATTGGTGGTGTAATATTTATGCACGCCTCCATGTTTATCAGCCCCACAATTATGCATTGAACATGAGCTGTTTTTTGGCAACAGCCTTAGCTCGTCAGGATCGACTTATACTCTACAATGTTTACTAACGACAGGTTTTTTTTTGTATAAAAAAAATAAAAGAAAAAAGAAATTAAAACAATGTGTTTCCCAAAATTTGCTAAGCCCAATCCTTTGTCCGCTATCAGCTAGTGTTTTCAAACAGAGCCCAAGCCTTGAAAAGTAACAACTTCAAATTAAGGAGAATTTAGACCATCTCCAAGACTCCAACCACGATTTGACAACAAAAAAAAAAATCTCCAACCACGAAATTCTGTTTCTCTCTTTTACAATTCTGTTGCATCAAATTTTATTTCTCATACAACCACAAACTTTGGCCTTGAAATGGAGTTGGAACTAATCTTGTTTGGTTATCCAACTTTCCTGTAAGTTATCTTCCAAATCACACCCAAGGGTGAGAGATATCTCCCTCCCTCCCTCCATCCCACCAGGGTAGTTATCTCACAGGAGTTTATGGACACAATTACCCCTCATTAATTACTTTTTTATTACTAACATCCATCTCTCTTGTTTGAAAGGTATTTATGTCAATTCATATATTTTATTATTTAAAAAGTTGTAACTTCGCAGCAAGTTTAAAGTTGCACCAAACATGAAAATATGATCTTTCATTGTGAGTTAAATCCAATGAGTTAACTCTGTTCGCACTGTAAGTTGGGCGGACAAAAACAAACCAAACGAGGCCTCTATTTCTACTCCAAAACTTTATTTCTTATTTATATTCTTTTTTTATAATTCATTCATATCAATTTTAATAAATAAATTAACTACTAAACAATTTCAGAAAAAAAAAATTATTATTTATTTTTAAAGTTTAAAGTAAATATAATAAATATAACACATTTAAAAAAATTGAAAAAAAAAAAGGAAAAAGGAAAGTGGAACTCAAGTGCAAAAAGAAATAAATAAATAAATAAATAATAATGAGCATTTAGTTCCAGGACATGAACAATGTTCGAAGGGCACCATTTGATATGCATTGACATGGGCAATTTCCTATCAATTTCTTTTTTGGTCATTCCTGATCATTTAATAATTATTCTCATGACTTTTTTCAAATTATTCTCATGACTTAAGGTTCCTACTCGAGACTCCTAACTAAAAAACATTGAGTACATGATCCAATTTGGACACGCAAGAAAAAGAAAATAAAAAGTCCAACCTCCATATATCGATGAGATGTGCGTCACTTGCCCTAGGATCATGTTACATGCTAATGCCTAGAGTTGCAAGTGGAGTAGGGTGAGGATTTATCCTAGCAAATTTTCTGCCGAGAGAACTTTGTCGTCCCATACCTCACCACAAGGGATCCCGCCTTATAGGGATCCCTGTGGGCAGGGAATTCCCGTCTTATAAATTTTGTAAAAATATCCATTTTGTCTTCACTTCATGATCATTTTGCCATTTAACTATTTTCTTAATTTTCTTTTTTTTTAAAACTTTTTCTTAAATTGAAAGATTAATTTAATTTTGTTTTTGATATTGTTATGTTGATTTTCTTTTTGTCAAAGACATTGTTATGTTGATTGAATCACGAATTATCATACTTTTTTTAATGTATAAGATTTTCTATTAATTAGTGTGACAAACATATTTCAATGCTGTTCTAATGTATAAGTCATATCCTTACAATACAATATATACTTTATTGAAGGATTAGTTTAATGGTAAAAAATTATGCTTTATAGTTGGAGATCTTGAGTTTGGTTCCAAACAATTTTACATATGTTTTTAGTAAAAATTACTTAATTTTTTTGAAAGAACAAATGGAAATTTTATACAGGGAGCAGTGCGGGGAAGCGAGGAATCCCCACAAGGCGAGAACAATCTTCGTTCTCACCTTGCCCGTGCCCTACCAACGAGGGGACAAAATGCGTGGATTTCCTGCCCACAAGAATGGGGCTTTGCAGGAAGTGGTCCACGTACTGCTGCACCCACCCACTGAGCAGCAGGTTCGGGGGCACGAGGATTCCTACCCCACTTGCAACCCTACCAATGCCCATATACTAAGACTAGGTTGACTGACTTGCATTACACATGCAACCTCAAATTGGTGTATCACACAAGCATCGAGTGGTACGTGCCAAATCTTAATGGCCACAGTGAGTTATTCAAGTTTTTTCCTTAAGAAAATAATAATCTAACACACTTTGGGTGTACACTTAAGGCACACTTTGTTTTTTAGCCTATTTATAGTGTTTTGTTAGATGTAGGACTCGCGTCTAGGGAGACAAGAAAGAGCTATAAATGACTAAAAAACAAAATGTGCGCTCCAAATATTTCCTCAAAGTCTATTAGATTATCAATTTTCTTTTCCTTATACTATACTGTAGGTTACAAAAACATTTTAATTATGAACTATATTATTTTTTATAATTAAAAAAATAATAATAATCTAAAACACACTTTGAGCACACACTCATGTCTTTTAATTGTTTATAATATTTTGTCAAATGTAGAGTCTATGCTTGGAAAGACAAAAAAAAAATTATAAATGACGAAAAGATAAAAGTGTGCCCAAAATATATTTACATTGAAATTGAGTTGATCATTTTTCAAAAATAACTGTAAATAGAAAAATAATAGAAATAATAGTAGAGAATAGACGTACGGACGAGATTCGAAGCGGGTGGCGCGGAGATTGACTGATGTGCATTACACATGACAACAACACTTTGACCTCTTTTCACACTGACCACTCTTCAGCTCCCAATTTACCAAAACACCCTTCTAACCCCACGATATTACTCCATGTGGAGACCCTGATTATGCTTCGATGGCGAAGGGATCAGTGGGGTTCTTTTGGTCAATGGTCTCCCACCAAAAGAAGCAAAAGAAGGAATGAAAGAGAGAGATAGAAACAAAATAAAATAATAAAAAAAAGTTGCACAAAACAGAAGCCTAGGCGAAGTGCTTTTCTCTCCTTTTCATGTCTCATCTCTCCATTGTTTGTTGCTCTCTCTCTCTCTCTCTCTCTCTCTCTCTCTCTCTCTCTCTCATTACTGCTCACACCTGCAAAAAAGTGAGAAAATAAAACCACACAGCACAGCAGATCTGAATAGTGAGAGAGAGAGATAGAGATGGGTGGGTCAATGTGTTATTGTTCTTGGTCTTTGATGCAATCAAAAAACAAAGAAGAAAAGAAAAGAATCCCAGCAATAGATCTGAAAATACCAGAAATGCCCCCAAAAAAATGTTCCAATTCCCATGGTCCTTCTTTAGCTGTACTGTACACTTCCTTATTCCAAACCAAATACCTCCCACTTTTTCAAATTTCAAACTCCTCTCTCTATTCCTATACTTTCTCTCTCTATCTTCTTCAGATTCTTCACATTTCCAAAAATAGATAAGACAAAAAAAAAAAGAAAAATTGGAATCCAATATCCTCCCACCCTTGCACACATATACAACTCCTCTTACAAACCCACCTCCAAGTCCCCACCCTCTCCTCCCCCCCCATCTCTTCCCTTCAATGGCTGATTTCCAAAATTCAGCCATCACCCGTGTTTTTAATTTATATACGTGTGGGAGCAATTGCGGCACCAACCAGTGTTCATGGTGCCCTCCTCTTCTTCCCGTCGTCAAGTGGTGGATGAATTCGATGGCTTCATGTGGAGGAAACGGTTTCATCCACGACATAGAAGCCATTAATTAAATTAATCACACATCTCTGATTCCTTGCTTCGGCTAATCTTTTTTAATCATAACTTATCTATCCTCCACGAAGATCCTTCTCGCCAAGTCCCGAAATCTCTTTGAGTAGAGCTTGGGGTCGACAGCTGAAATCAAGGTTGGGTCTACTTGCAATGACTTGTAGGCATGTTCTAGCTTTTTGCTAATGTCGTAGTCTTGCAGAATATCGATGATTCCGAAGTATAAAACTACCTCATAAATATCGCCACTTCCGGATGGGATCAAATTGCAGGTGCCATTTGGGCTGCACTGTGGTTCGAATTGGCTTATCTTAACTTCCTCTGCTCTTGCAGGCATGTTCGCCCCTAACCGAATCACGGGTTTCCTGGCGAATGCAAGAGAATCCCTAATTAGCTAAATCAAAATCTGATAACAGACGGAAAGACAAATCCAATTATTGAAATCTCAGATAGGGTACCCCATAACTTATGATCTTGTTTATTTTTTTCTAGATGTGCATTGCAATAAGTGAGTTGTTTGGCTGGCAGTTAGAACTAAGTCAACAAATACTATAAAAACTTGTTCAAAGAAGTTCACTGAAAAAAGCATGGAGACCACGTTCTAGATACATTCCCACAACTCTTTCATAAAACACAACCACCATTCCCCCCAAGATATTATAAACTCTCTGATCAATTATTGATCGAAAATGATCAAGATTCGATGCAAGACAAATAATTGAAAGCCTAAAGAACAAGAGACGCCCATAATACATTCATCTTTTTTTTTCAGGACCATAATACATTCATCTACTAATTTGTTGAGCATTAGGAGGCCCCCATGGACAAGATAAGATAAGATGAACCCAAATTAGTGACAGCTATTTGTTACCAAAACTGTATCACCTAAAATTGAGAGAAAAGAACATACCGCCCAGGCAAGATCCAATCCACGTCCTGCAAACCTTGGAAGCGAGAAACCTTCTGGCCTGAAATAGCCGTCAGAGTTTTGTTCAAGTAATTGGAACAGTCTCAGAGATTTTCTTAAGTAAACTAACATGAAAGCTAACCTGACTAAACGTGTTGAGGAACATTCAGTTAAAAGAAGTAATGTTTCGAAAGGGAGAGGAAGAACCAATTACCTGAAGAAGTAATTAGTGGCGACCGTCCTATCTTATCACTCGAGTAGTCATCACGGAAATGAAGGCCTACCAAGAGACTGTAATCCATGATCCTCTCTGCTTCTAGAAACTCACAATCTCTATCTATTTGTCTGAAAACAATCAGGAACACTTCAGTTCAGTAACTTTAAGGAAGTATGCAACAAATGCAAAGTTGAGATCAAGGTCCTTTAGATACATTACCTGATTAGCTCTTGGAACCAAAATCGCTGCATTCGAAATACAAAGTTGAGATCAAGGTCCTTGAGGGTTGTGGTCTCATCAATCTCCCCCTCTAGTTTGTCAGTCGTGCGGCCATGGGATGATCCTTTCAGATCAAATCTCCTATGAATTCGATACTCAGAGCAAAACAAATTGCCCATTACAATGAAACGAGTCTGATAGCAACAAGAAGCACAAAATTAGAGACTTATATAGAAACTACGATAAATAACGCTCATCATAACCACAATGAGCAAAAACGAATTCAATCAATATCCATGATCACTATACCTTCTGACCCCCAATTGGTTTAACACAATGAACGCCAAAGAACTTAGTGACAAGAGTGTTCTCGTAGTGAGATACGTGTTGGTAGTAACTCGGAAGCATCCGAAGAAGCACCTGAATTATACAGAACATCATTTCAATCCGTTGTTCAATCAACTACTGGTCCTAAATGTTGAAAACCAAATATGAAAAAAAACAAGGTACAATTCAAAACATAAAGAATTACAATCAATACTCCAAATGTCAAAAGCACAATGAGAATTGATTTACTTCTTTTCATCAACAAAGAGAAGTCAAGATACTTGTTCAACTAACCTTGACTTCAGATTTCTTAACAGTCTTTATCATGAATCTGTCATCTTGTGTCAAGTAAAAGAAGCTCCCACTCTTCCCGGGCGATTGAAGCTCCCTCAATGCATCATTCCCACAAATTGCTAACATGTAATCCGCGGGGTCTATCGAGAACAACTCCCTCAAACGTCTAAAATTCAATCACATCAACAGATTAATAAAAAAAAATGCAATTACAATCAAATCATTCCCAGATCATCAAATTCTACTAAAATTTCCAATTGATGTTGAAAAACAGTACCTGAACACCATTGGACAGTAGTCCTTCCATCTGAATTCAATGGACTGATGTGGAGGAGTAACCTTGGATCCCTCAGTTGGGAATCTAGTCCAGAACTTCTCTTTCGGATCGAAATCGGCCAGCCTAAGATCTCTAAGAATTGAAGCGTGTTTTCCAACCGAATATCTATAATCAACATCCCCCAAAAAGAAGAAAAAAAAAAACACAAGCAAATCAGCACGCACCAACAGACATTGAAATTCCTTACACCCACTTCACATCACAGAAGCAGAAATTACCTGATACCCAGTTGGAGATTGAGCATGAGATCATAATTCTTATGCCCTTTGGAGATCATCTGGCCTGGCTTCTTCGCCTCCCCCGCGAACCAACAGGGGCTCCTCCTCCTCTCCACCCCACCTCCCCCGTCAAGATCCAAACTCACCCTCCCGTCCCTATACAGCATCGATGCCTCCACATTATCAATTATATCACAAGTGATGTCCCCCGCCTCCCCATCCGACTCCCATATGCATATCCTGGGAAAATTGTTGTAGTTCCTCTCCCCCAAGCTCCCCCTCCCCCCGTCCACCGACGAGCGCTTCCTCGTCGCCACCGCCATTTCCTCAGTCTTACCCATCATCATCACATCCCTACTCCAACACCCAGCATAGGTACTCCCATCAGGCCATGTGAAAACCCCACTTCCCTTTGGCACCCCATTCTCCCAAACCCCCTCAAACCTATTCCCATTAGCCCAACACAGAACCCCTCTACCAGAAATCACGCCCTCCTTCCATTCCCCAACGTACTCATTCCCATTCCTCCACACGTACCTCCCTTTCCCATCCTGCAAGTTCCTCCTCCACCCTCCCTCGTAGAAATCCCCATTGGCGTAGCTCTTGGCGCCGTACCCCTGCCTCCGATCCCCCGCCCAGTGCCCCCTGTAGGTGTCCCCCTCGGATCCGATGAACGTCCCGAACCCCTCCATCCTCCCCGACTTGAACTCCCCTCGAACGTCGCCCCCGACGGCCACGAGAACTTCCCCTTCCCCCACGCCTTCCCCCGCCTCCACTCCCCCTCGTACATGCACCCGTCCGTCCACAGGTACTTCCCTTGCCCGTGTGGGACGTTCGAGGTGAACGACCCCGTGTACAGGTCCCCGTTCGGGAGCGTCTTCTCCACTGCCGTTGCCGTAGTTGTTGTTGTTGTTGTTGTTGTTGTTGTTGTTGGAGTTACTCTGCGAGTTGTCGCCTGAGATCGGCTTCTTGGGACGGAGTATGGCGGGGGAAACACCACCATGAGTTCTGGGAGTTCTTCTGGGTTTGCTTCTTCTTCTTCTCCTCTTGTTTCTGTTGTTGTCTGTTCTGAAGATTTCTTTCTGTTGTCTTCCTCTTCTTCATTTACTAGTAGCAAGGGTGTTTCGAGCATTATTTGGAAGGGGAATGGATTTGTGGGTGATGATGACGGGTGCCTAGGATCTGGCCGGGAAATGGCGCTCCGGCGTCAGAGCCAGCATTTCCGGCCACCGGCCGGGGAGATTTTCTCGTTCAGATTAAAGATTTCAAGAGTGAGGGTCACAAGACTCACCCGCTGCTCACAAAATGAAAAAGCAAAGTTGGGAAGAAAAAAATGTTAAAAGAGAGAAAGAGGTGGCATTGTTAATTGCAATGCCGGCCTTGCCTTGCATAGGGAATCGCTGCACAATGGAGTGCAAAAAGAAAAGATTTTGTACTGAATGACCATTTTGACCTCAAACTAATTTACAATGACCATTTAGTAGCGCATAGCGGGACAGGGCGCCTAAATTCCTGCCAATGTTTGATTAGTGATAGATTTATCTCTTTAAAGATGATTTATAAGAAGAGGTGAGAACTAATTTTATTTAATTGGTTAAGTTCACTTTTAAATCATTTCATAACTTATATTTTATAGTAAGAGATATCTCTTTTAAGAGTTATGAACGTAACTACTTTTCATTAATAACTTTTTTACTAATTAATTTTTTTTTATTTAAAAGTTATTTACGTGAATTCATATTTTGAGATAACTCTACCCAATACTGGGCCTACGATTATACACTGGAATTCGGACAGGATCTCGATGTAGATCGATGGACGGATCAGGGTTTGTTAAAATATAGAAAGAGAGTGGTCCCAGGAGAGACAAAGAAGTTTGACGATTCTGTGAGGGGTGGTTTGGAGTGTTGAGGGAAGAGCAGATTCAAGTGGGCCCAGCCTATAAAAGGTGACCACGTGGTTCATCGACCATGGCCCACTTCATTTTGTCAAATCACATTTTCTGCTTTGGAGGACCTACGACTACAACTACAACGTCTTTGCCATATATTTCGTCAGAGATTTTGTGTTTGGTTCTGTTTTGTTTAAGATTTTGGTATAACAAATGTTACCCGTTTTGATGAGATCATGGGAGAACAAGTGTGATGTGAGAGTAATGGCTGTCTTTTGCTCCATGTGTTTGGTTTTTTGAACTAAGCTAGTTTTTTTTTTATTAAAAAAACAAACTAAACTAGTTATCCCGTGATTCCAAATGGCTATCTTCCCTAAGTGTATAAGATGAGAGTAGTGCTATAGACTCTTTGGGTCCGGACTACTAAAAAGTTTTTAAATTTTTTTTATTTCAAAGTCATCATCAAGCAATAAATGACTTCAAAATAACAACTTATAACTCTCCTTTGATATTTGTAAAAATTAAAATCTTGTCATGCACTAGGCTTGTTTAATATAGCGACTACTTATTGCTTGTGAGTTAGTTTGTGTAAATGATTATATGTTTATTATAACTATAATTAAAAGAAAAAGTAGGTAGAAATGAGCTAATAAATATTACGAATCTTTTCAAAGTTTTATGTAGATTTAGATATCATGCCGGTATTAAATGTTTTAATTGTAAGAAATATTATACTATATTAAGACTAAGAAAACTACAAAGAGATTATTGATTCTAATTTTTAATTTCATATTTATTAAACACATGTTATCAATATATTCGATTTCCTTCTCAAAATCAAATATTTGCTTCCTTAATTGATAGTTCACTTGCATAAAACACATAATAGGGTTTCATTTTCTCAATTAGGTTTTTTTTTGGACAAAAAGATATTTTCATTGAAATTATCATTACATCTTATTTAACAACGAAATTATATCAACAGCGGTCTTTTCCCACTCCTTGACGAGATCAAATCGAAGTTGTGAAAATTTACAAACTTATGTGCAACTTATGTGCAACTTATGTGCAACTTATATGCATATCATTTGCATCCACAACAATAGGATCAAAAACTTCCAACAAAGGAAGACGAACAAAAACTTCTGACGAGGGAAAACAAACACAGACTTCCAAAATAGGAAGACAACTTATTGAAAAAGAAAACTTAGTGAAAATATCAAACCAACAACTAGCGCAGATCCATACACGAGCATATAGAAGTGAGGAAGAAATTAAATGATAGTAGATGCATGTGTGGAAGAGATGTAAGTGGTGTCAATGATGAATCTAACAACTGTTGTAGGTCGAATGAAATTGAACGTCTCAAATCTAAATAAATCCAACTTTTATTAAATAAATAAAAACAAATATTGTTATTAGAACCACCGCTGAGGTGCTAACTAAAGAATCACAAAAAAACAATCAATGCTCCAAACCTTTACTAGAGAATTCTTGTAATGGTTGTGTTGTATATTGCCTTCATTTTCTCAATTAGTAATTTGAACGCTTTTTTATCATTTTTATATTTGGTAATTTCTTTTGCATTGTTGAGTTTGAGATCGTGATGATTTTGACTTTTGATGTTTTTCCTTAAATATTGGTGAGATCCATCTGAAAACAATAAAGATTGTTTTTTTTTTTGGACTATAGTGGGAGTCGAACCATGACATTTCAAAGTTTTGCCTTTTTTACAAGTGATGTCGGATATACTTTGACTAAAACAATAAAGATTGTTGAGATTACAATTGTTCTTTTTTTTTTGAAGTGAGATTACAATTTTTTTTTTTTTTTTGATGAAGTGAGATTACAATTGTTTTTTTTTTTATTTATTTCAAGTGAGATTACAATTGTTCTTTGCTTTTCCCTTAATTAATTTTTATAGACTTTGCTGATACGTGTAAATTCTTTCTTTTCTTGGCCTATATGTATTAGTTGCTCAAACATTACAAGCTGTATTAAATGCATTACATTTTTTTTGGTAGGAAAATGCATTACATTTTAAAAACGATCCATGTGTGCCGTTTGGTAGAATAAGCTTTTTTTTTTTTTTTTTTTGAGGAAAGCTAATTAATGGTATTTGTTGCTTTAGTATTAATTGGAATCTAAATTAATTTTTTTACACTTCTAACAATGATGTGCTAAAATTAAATAGCACAAACATAAAACTAGGGGTTGAGCCAACCTCACAAGGTAAAGGTTCCCAAAACCCTTGCTCCACCCCTATTGTTTGCATTATACCCTTGCTCACCTCATCATCCTCATCCTCACCCCAACACTCCTCAATCTTCTCTGTTTCTCAGTTTTAGTCATTGTAGAGCACTTGTACTAGGCCACCAAGTGTAGTAGAAATGTTTAGTTCGCTGAACAAAGTCGGATGTGGTCGCGATGTGTCCTAGAAGCGAAAAAGTGTTGTCATCGGGGTTCAGTCGCACATGGTCGACACCTTTGAAGAGGTATCGATTGACTCTGACTGCGACCTCTAAAGTGGTAACAGTCGAATCTGACCGAGATCTCTAAAAATGTATCAGTCGAATCTGACCGAGATTGTGAAGAAAACTCAGTCTCAGTGGGTGACTGTAATGACCCAATTTTAATTAAGCCGTTATTATGACGTGTTTGCAGATGTGGACGACAACTCAGCACCTCGTGGACCCCACAATTAGGCCAGGGCATGCTCGAAGTAGGTAAATAGACCGATTTGTGTGCTGTTTTGTATTATTTGTGATGTTTGTATACTATTATGTTAGATTACATCGTAATGTGTGTATTTATATTGTTATTGACTATGCGACACAATGTGATGGGTATTCGCCTTGATTAGCGTGTAGACGTGGATACCGGGTAGACGAATGATAATACACTAGGTCAGGTAGTAATACACACATGAAATTGATTAAAATGCATTAATAATTAATATTAAAAGTCGTATAGTCATTCCTAACATGAGAGTACGCGAGTGACGCGAGTTTACGTATAGGACCGGGTACTGGAACGCGTGGGGATTCGTTGGGTTGTGCAAGTAAAGGATGAGAACAAGGGTAAGTCACCCACCTAAGTCACACAATTGAGTCTCTATTTGGTATTGTATGGCCTAATTATTGGCCTTTGGACGCTCATTGGGATAGGAAAGTGATGAGAGATCATTTAGTTGTATAAATAGTCAAGTTTGACTATTACCCACCACATTTTCTCCCTCTTCAATCTTGCAATCCGAAAATTGGTGGTGGTGAGGAGGGTTTTGGTGATTTCTATAGCACATTTGGAGCACCAAACGATGTGTGTTTGACGATCCAAGGTGAGATTCTCGATCTCCTTTTCATTCTCTACTTGTCGAGTATAAAAGTTTGTGTTTTGACGAAGGTTTCAAGGATCGGTGTCGAGCACAAAAGTTTCCAATGTGTGTTATGGTTTGGGTTTAATTATGGAGCAGCAAAATGAGATTTGGTTGAGTTGTTGTGTTGTTATTGTTGTTGTTGTGGATTTTTGAAGGAATTATGGTATTTTTGTCGAGATTTATCGGGTTTCGTCTCAAACGAGTTTCGTTGCGGTTTTGTGGTTTATCACGGTTGGTTTGATGATACATGAGAGGTTGGGATGAGTTCGAACCGCGACGACAAATCGGGATGCCAAAAAACCCAAGGAATGCATCCCTAGTTTAGACGTCGCCGCCAAGGCGCCGTGGGGGTTTATTCCCTACAACATCCAATCCAGTGAGACACCCCTACACACACTATGTCACGTTGTTGGGGTCGAATCGTGGCGGCGTGAGTCACAGTGCTAAAGGGCATTGGCCCACTACCCTAGACGCCGTGAGGTACGCTGCGAGTTATTGCTTATGGCGACGCCTCTCACGGCATCCCAGACAGAAAGTGAAATAAAATTTTAAAAATGAATTTTTCGATTTAGTTTAATGGGGTATTTACTTAAAGATGATTATTGATATAATGGGGATTAAAAATTAGGAAATTAATAGGTAATTGGGAATTGAGGGAAATTATGAGGTTTTACGTAAACTAAACGGATTGTTGAGCAATCAGGTATCTGGGACGGATTGACGAGTGTTTTGACACGCATTTAGAGGCGTTATTGGACTAGTTTGAGTGCGTTTTGAGGTATGTAGTATCTCAATTGAAGTTATTTGCGTATTTACTTGCTTTTATATTTGAATTCCAGTTCGGTTGTTTTATTATTCTATTTTTTGTTATGGCTAATAGACAGCTGGTAGGGTGTTCCCTTGTCATGCTATTCTTGTGTGTATGTCCACTAGTCCATAACACTTGTTGCTAGGGGTCTCGGTGGATAGTTCGACCTGAGTATCATGACGGGGCACGTGTCAATGTGCAGTGGGCCATCGAGAGGACCCGGAAGTTGGCCATGTTGGAGTGTACTTGCTGGCAGTGCTCGTGGAGATTCCGGAATATGGGACTAGTCTGACTTAGGCTTAGACACATGCTTTAAGCTTTTCTATTATATGTTCATATGATGAGCACAGTTGACTGTTTATTTTCCCGCATATTTATTTAATAGCTTATTAAATTCCAGAATTTAATTTTTGTAATTACTCACTGAATTTCTTTAGGAATATTCACTCTGGACTTGTCATCTACCTTTTGTGATGGTTGAGTGTAGATCCTGGTACGAGTCACAACAAGGGTAAGCTTATTGATTACCTGTGATTTCAGATGGATAGGGCGGACTTGTACGATTGTATATATGTATTTATCTCTTTTTATCTTGGGTTGAGATTGTAAGAGATACCTTATGACCTGTATTTTGATATTTTTATGCATTTTGATGTTACTTCATCTTTATATGATGATTACTAGTTTTCCACGTTAGATTTATGCTCCATTAACATGATATGAATATTGCATTTTAATCTATCATGTCTTAAGTCTTCCGCTAACATTTTATGATGTAGCAGATAATTGGAGTCCAATAATATAATCTAAATAACAAAAATGATTATAATTTTAGGTTTTAAACGATATGTGGTAAGTTAGATGGTCGTAGGACACAACTGGCAGTGACGTGGCTGGTTGTGGGCCAATGTGGCACTCGAGACAGGCCTCAAGGGTTTGGTGTTGTCACAGTGATGGAGAGATCCAACCAATACCTTTTTAGAAGTGTCAACCCTGTGCGTCCGAACCTTACAGGCAACATGAACGAACAAATTTTTTTTCAAGACTCCTAAAAAATACTTGAAAATGACAAAAAAAAAGTGAGTTGTGCTCATAATCGCTTGATATTTTCGATTCCATGAAAACTTTGTACCCAAAATGCAAGATTCAAGCTCCAAATTGAAGCCCTAAACACGACAACAAAATCACAAATAATAGCGACTTAAAAAAGAAATAAAAACTCTAAAAAATCACAAAATCAACACTAAAAGAGATAAAGAATGCACCTATGATATTAAATCGATGTGGTTTTATTCGAATTTTGTCAGATTTGGATTGGAGGTGAGAGTGTGGTTGGAGAAATTGGTGATTGGGTATGCGCGAGTGGGGTGATTGGGGTATGCGTAACTAAAAACCTTTTTATATTAAGGGGTAGTTGGGTCATTTTACATAAATAGGGTAAAAGAAGCAAAAAAATGGGGTCCAAATAGCCGATGCAATTTTTTTTTATGGAAAATATCTTTGTATGTTATCCATATTATCATCTTCTCAAAAAAAAATTCCATATTAATGTGTGCTCCATTGAATGAAACGCGATCTTGCAGCATGTATTTTTGTGTCAAAATGTGTCTCTCAGTCACTAATTAATGTCTCGAGATGATGAGATTAACATTGATTATTGCTATGAGTAGTGCTACTTGGACTCATGAGTCCGGACCCTTAGGGGGTTTTTTGAAAATTTTTTATTTCAAAGTCATCCTCAAGCAATCAATGACTTCAAAATTATAACTTGTAACACTCCTTTAATATTTACAAAAATCTCAAAAACCTCCCTTTGAGTCCGGACCCTTAATGTCCAAATAGATTTTTTGTATTGCTATATGGAGTTATTCTGATGCGAATAGTTGTTGCCCCGATACAAGTTTTGTATTTTTGAAAGTTTACTTTTAATGGGGATATTAGTTTTTTATGGGAGAGGCTAAACGGACCCCATAAATTGCTAAACATACCTTAATTTTGTGAAATTACCCACTACTCCTCTATATAAAAGGATTTTTACTAAGCATACCTCACTCACCCCACTCACACCATACCCCAGTCACCTCACTCAAATTGCCTCACCAAAAATTGACCAAATCTGATGAAATCTAAGCAAAACAACATGGATTTGATGACGTGGGTGCATTCATCATCTCTTTTAGTGTCAACTTCGAGGTTTCTTTGGGTTTTTTTTCTTGTTGAGTCGTTTTGTTTGTGAATTTATTTTTGGGCTTAGGGCTTTGATTTGAGGTGTGAATCTTACATTTTAGGTACAAAGTTTCGATGAAATTGGAAATATTAAGTTATTCCGAACAAAACCCACTATTTTTTTGTCATTTTCATATATTTTTTGAGAGTTTTGAAGTTTTTTTATTCGTTTTGGTCGTCCGCGGGTTTTGAAGTAACAGAGCCGACACCTCTTCAGAGGTGTCGGACAAACAGAGGCGACACCTCTTCAGAGGTGTCGAACTCACTGGGCCGACACCTCTAAAGAACTTTTGGCCGTTTCCCTTCGTCACCCACTGAAACCAAGTTATCTTCGCATTATCGGTTAAAGTTGGCTGAGGCCTCTTAAGAGGTGTTGGTTCTGTTCATCCGACACCTCTTCAGAGGTGTCAGCTCTGTTCGTCCGACACCCGGGGGCAAGGGTATTGGGGTGAGGGTGAGGGAGAAAGTGATGGGGTACATGAAGTAAAAAAGTGGGGTAAACTAAGTAAGGGTATTTTTGAAATTTAAAAAAAAAAGTAAGGTACACTAAGTAAAAAGTGAGGTACATGAAGTAAAAATTTAAAACTGAAGTACATTTAACAATTAATGGGATCTGTTTAGCTGCTCCCTTATTTATTTATTTATTTATTTATTTTGGTTTTCAAAAATTGAACCATGCCTAAACCTTGCATTCTCGGCAAGTGATAAGATGTTTAAGAATGGGAAATTTTGTTCTATTGCTATTCGAAGTTAATTATTCTCCTTATTTATGAGAACTTTGATTAAGTGTCAAATTTGACGTTTTTTTTATGAAGAACTCATGAGGAGCTAACATCTCCCTCCCAGTTAACCAAAAAAAAGAAAAAAAAAGTCAGCCTCCCCTTTAAGGGGTATCTTTGTTCAAACTTCAAAGTACGTACAAACTCGTTATAAGCAATTCCAAGTTTACTAACGTTAAAAATATACCAAATTTATGATGAACTTGAATTAAAAATCAATTAATTTAAGGATTAACATTTATTATTTAGTCTACAAAACTTAGAACATTGTAATAAATCCATGTAAAACCTAGGTGAAATTAAATTGAGCAGCGAATTTGTTTCTTGTCTCCCATTTAATTAAAATTTATTTTTTTGTGAAAATTAAATTCTATTTTTTAATAATTCTAATTAATTTACTATTGTTTACTGTCGTGTAGCATATTTAAGTACTTTTATTAGTAGTATTTTGTTAATAATTCGGGCCAATAATAAGTGAATTTTCGCTAATTCAAGGTATTTTGTTGGCGTGTTAAGACGAGAAGGTGATTTGATGATTTGGCGGGTCGAGTAAGGCGAACAAGGAACGAGCGAGATGAAGGAAAGCTAGGCCAGAGGCGAGTGATAAAATGATAATATTTCACATGTTTTGATGTGTTTTGGATATGTTTGGAGGTTTCGGGAAGATAGTACAAGGTTTGGGAAATAATGACTTCAAATTGGCCAAGTTTCAGTAAAGTCCATTTTGACTAAGCTTCAATATTTGTGCCATAACTCTCCCATCTCAAATCCAAATGACTTTTTGTTTCTTCCATTGCAAAGAAACTCCAAATTGAAAGATTTCATGCCTTACAAGCTTCCTCAAATTCGAACTTTAAGAGGCTCAAAATTGCGCTGCAAGTGCGTCTATACGTGCAGGACCAACAATAAAACACAAGTTGTTTTTGGGGCGCTCCTTATGGCGCCCTAGCACCCATATGGGGCGCCAACTACTGAAAAAATGTGAAAATTGTTGTTAATTGAGATGGAACTTGCTAGAACTAGAGAAGGAAAGTAGAAGAACTACTAACTTCTATTACTACTACAAAGAACTACAACTACAAAGTAGAAGAGAAGAAATGAGAAGTTGTATACAACTTGGTGTATTTTTACAATGAGGTTGAAATCTAGTATAGAAAAAAGAGTACATTTCTCTCGTAAATTTTTATATGGAATATAATAATGTTAGAATTACCTCATTAAAAACCTTGCTGGGAAAACCCAGTGGGATAAAACCATAGCTAAAGGAAAAAAGTGCAATACATTAATCAATAACTCCTTTTGATTCTCCCCCTCATGTTGACATGGTGAAACATCTTATTGTTTTGCAATGAATCTTTGCAGACCCAAATTTTCTCTTTTGAGTGAAATAAATTAATTGATGGACAACTAGTTTACTGGGAAAATACTTGATTTCCAAATCAAGGCTAAGTCTTATTTTTCCAAAATCTTCCATCTTGAATTTTCTTTTCAGGTATTCAGATGATATAACGATGTCATCGTGATTTCTCATAAAACTTGAGTCATTAACATATGATGATGAAGACATATGAATGATATATAGATTATTTACATTTCATATTCTAAGTAAATAATCATTGAGGTTTTGGTGTGTTCATTAGACCAAATTATTTAAATCCAATAGACTTTCTGATGTCATAAATCTTTTGGACTAATAGTCCAATAACTTCTCATTTCCTTAACGAGTTTATCTCTGTTTGGATAATCTTTTTCCATAATTATGTCTTCTTAACATTCATCCACTATTTATGGTATTGGATCATCATTTTAAAAGGACACTTTGAATCCTTACCAAAGGATTATTTTATTTTATAAGGCGTATTTACTCCCAACCTCTTTTTGAGGGATTTGTATCATTTGAACCAACATGCCTTTTACACCTTAAGTGTTTTGTTGGTTCTAATGCATTTTGATGCATAGGGACATCATTTTTGTGACGGCTCCTCTCTTAATCTAGGGCACTGCCCGATCTAATCCTGTAATTAAGCCCTAATCACGACACGTTGGACCCAGTTATATATTAGTCAGCCTTTACTACCTATATTCTCTATTTAAAACAGTTAATTTAGTTAGCGAAAGTCTTAACAATTTATAGTAGAAGTCTTAAATATGTTAGCAGAAGCAAAATTTTATAATCCTAAGTGTGGAAACTAAGAAATAATGATCACCATATATATATATATATATATATATATATATATATATATGCAAGTAAACAACGAACATATAAACGAAGTGAAAGTTAAAAGTCAGGTAGTCTAACACTCATCCCAATAACATCCCAAGTAAAAGACATAAGTAAAGCATAATACAAAAAATACCCTACATGTACGAGCAGTTACGCGCTCAAAGCTCAGAGGTAGTCGTTGATCTTCTCCTTGCCCGGCCTGGTGCTGCTCGATGAACCTACGCCCATCGTCGCGTCAATTTAGACAAAAGGTATTTAAAAGCATAAAGTGGCAGAAAAACGTTGAATAAATAATGCAAGTAAATACCACAGTTAATATAAATACTTAGACTGACACGGGCTAAGTCGAGATGATGTACGTCCGATCGGTGGTGAGAACTATCACTTAGCATTTTCTACTACTGTATGGAGTTGTGCTTGACATATAATAATAATCATTTTTTGCTAGTAACCTCAAGTGGCGGAGCTGTGCTCAACGCGTATAAATCATCTATACTTGTCGACAACCCCATGACCTATACCACGTGTGCCGCCCAAGTGTAGTGGCGAGTGCTGAAGACCCCGAAAGACTAAAGCCTTCGTGAATCCGCGCATCTCGTGTGCAATGGACACTAGATAATCCCCTACTTTAGATTTCAAGAATTAATATCTTACCATGCTATGATTTCAACACAAGTTAGGCTACAAAGCCCCAAGGGAATATAATACAAGTCAAAACATAACAGATAACCTTATATCATGCATTTTCTAATAAATCATAAATCTTTTTCATAGCCAATCATCAAGCATTCAGGAAATAGAGTCAATGATAACAACGCAAGGCATCATGCTATATCATCATTCATAATGAACAGAAACAAGGGAAGCATGATATGGGAATTAAATCAGCAAGTCTGTAAATAGAATGAAAAATGATAAATGACCGGAATGAAATAAAGTAAAGAGTTCCCACAGTTTCACTTACATGTCAATGTAATATACCTAGCTATTCGACCTCTCGACACTCGAAACCGGTGTCCCCAGACTCTCGGTATGCTCTCCTAAGTCCTAGTGTGTTTAGGTAATATTTAGGGTCGGTGTGTGTCGGTTGTATGGGTCGTATCCCCAGTTGGTTGGTTAAGCCTGTTAAAAGTTATTTTAAATTGTGGTTGAGCGTGCTGGCCATGTGCCCAACGCGCTATTATTCTAGGGTGAATAGTGTAGCACCCAAAGCACGCTGGCCAGTTGCTCAGCGCGCTACTATTCTTGGGGGAGAACAATGATTCCTCTCCCCCAGAACAGGCAGCGCGAAACCCAAAATTTCCAGAGGAAATTCTAGTTTTTTGGGCGTTCTGGGTACCACCAACTCAGTCAAAACAACATACATGATCATAATATACCAGATTAGACTCGAAAACTACCCAGAAATACAAGAGAACCTTGGTTAAACCGGATCAATTAATACATGGATTCTTTACAAAATTTTCACCCAAAAACCCAAATTTCTTCGAAAATCTGAATCAAAACCTTATATAACAGTTGAAACAAACATAATATGGAAGAAAAACACTTTATAAACTAAAATCCCAGTTCAAATCCGATTTAAACACAAAAACCCTCAATTTAACCTATTTTAATGGAAATAGAGATGGGGAGGGTAATTACCTTGGTTTGATCTAGTTACTTTTCACTCCTAGCTCGAAAATCCTCTCTTTAATCCCCTCTGCAACTCTCCCTCACTCAGCTTTCTCTCTCTGGATTTTACATGCAATTTGTGGGAAACCCACTAATCTATGGGTATTTATATGGTTTGTCATAATCTTGTGTGCATTGTGTATTTCAAGATAAATTCGGTGGTCACTAACTAGACAGTTAAGCTTCTCATGTGACACAACATGAGTAACTCTCAACATGGGAGTGTGTGGCAGCACGAATCCTGAGGTCTATCCTAAGGTTAGTTTAATTCAATACACACTATAAGACATTTAAAATGTGATTTACTAATAATAAAAACCATAGGATAAAATCTAATGTGCATTACTTTAATTATCAAGGTAGTGTATTAATTTATTCTACATTGTATTTAACTAAGTTTAGACTTACCACAAGTCTCGCTACCCGGTACCCTTGGCTCGCGCGCAACTCGAGGCGTATCCCCGCTCGCGTCTCGACGTCAATAGTTGCAAGTACTGACTTAATTAGTCTACACACATACACAACACTAGGCATACACCAATACAAATATAAAATTTACCTCGACTATGTACCTCGATCAGTGTGCGCATCTCATGTGGGTCCCATGTCACGAGTCGGTGATCTTGATTAAACAAGTTAATCAAGATTAGAAAATTGGGCCGTGACAATTTCATATATGAACCTTTAATGGTGGAACATATATGATTGTCACATTTTCATATTAGTAATTGCATCAAGTAATTGATTCATAATTTGTTGCTAATGAATGATCATTTGAACTTTAAGTTCATATTATAATACAACAACTTGATGCATTTCAAGCAATTTCACACCATTCCTTTTGAATTGGCTTTATATATTTCCCCCTAATGGTGGAAAAATTGCTTCATTGAAGTGAAAATCGACAAAACTTGTTGTAAACAAATCCCCTATTAGGGCCTCAAGGCATATACAATTGTTAGAAACCGACATAAATCAAAAGTTTTCTTTTCAAATTCATTTTAGTTTTATTTAAGCATATGAAATAAATACAACTTTATAATAAAAAAACTTAAATGTGAGACATTTTCATTGTTTGTCTAAAATGAGTTTTATAGAACTTTAAATGAACTAAATAAGTTGTGTAAATGTCGCAAAACTAAAATTAGTAACTAAATATTTTTTTATTTTAAATGAATTGAATGCATTTTCTTAGCCAATATAAGTTAAAAATGTATAAATACGTATGCAGCTATTAGCCAATGCATGAGTTGAAAATATTTACGATAAGAATGAATAGACCTATATGTTTTCATAAATAAGATATAAGCAGAAAATGGGGGTTTCCACAACAATTTTACTTTGAGATGATTCAACCAATAATTTTCCTTGAGACTAACAACACAACTGTAATTACTAGTTGATAAAATTTTTTTGTTCCACAATTGATGCCCATGCGAATTATCAATATTATTCGCGTAATTGATTATCATGGATGATCAAATCTATCATTTCAACTTAGGAATGTCATTGGACCATATGATGAAATTTATCTGAATATGCCTTATTCAAGTAAAATCTAAAAGGTAAAGCTGGGAATTTAAATTCTCAGATTAAACAAAGTCATACTGAGTAACTTCTAGATAAAGTATTGACAACATTATAGTTATATCAGATATTGCATAAACTTTAGTCTCTGCTAAGTTCATATTCGAGAAATACTCTCTCTATTTTATATTATATTGTGTACATAGTACAATAAGCAAGACATGCATTATTCGCCTTTATTTAGCCCATGATTTGAATACGTCTTAATGTGTCTATTTTATTGAACTACTTTCAATAATAAATTCATAATTTTGCCTTGATTTTGAAGGCATGGTAGAAGGTCATAAAAATATTCAAGTATATATATGATAATATTTAGGCAAAATAGCCTTTTATATGTGACAACAAAAAGTGTCACAATCATGAGCGCTCATTGTCAATAATAATTTATCCTTTCTAGTGGTGCACCACTTTTATTCCAACCTTTAGTGGAATTGTCAATACGGCCTTTACCAGATCTTTTCACCTCTTCCACGTCCATAAATTTGTTAATGCGGCTATGATCGTTTTATGCAACATATGATTCTTCATTTGAAGCTGAACCAATTGGGCGGAAACGATATTATATTTATAATATCTCATTATTTTACTCAGCTACCATGTGACAAGAATTTAGTCCATAATTAATACTTATTGGATTGACGTGCACACTCAATAATTTGTTGCAGTAATAAATCAAGGCTAGCTGCGTGGCCATTTATTGTCTCATCAGTCATATTTGTGCAGAGCCTCAATATAGAAGTAATTAAAATTGCTAAATAATAAACGATATTTGAGTGATATAAATTTTGTAGCTTGAGACATAGCCGCTCATTTTGAGCTTTTTGGAGCATTACCATTTTTGGTATTTATATATATAGCTTCATAAGGTGAAAGGATATCATAAAATGAATTATCCACTTCTCAAATCTTTATTGAGAAATTGGCGAATGATTTGTGCTTAACACACAACCTTGCATAGATGTTTTATTCATTAATTGTAGCATCTAATTGTTATGGCAAACAATTTTTGTCAATAATATGATAAGGCAACAAATTCAACTATAGTTGACTAATACTTTGAAAAATAGAGAAATTTGTTTTTCTCGTTTCTCATAAAATAAATAATATACAATTAAGTATATGTTCACAACTTGATTAGTTATATACAAAATATACTACTTGTATGAGTTGGTGGGACAACCTTCAGGTTGGGTGGCGAGACAAAGTCTATTTAATAACCATGCCTCCTCGAACGGGATAACCCGTCTCCTTTTCAATGTTTAGATTTACTAGAGACAAGGCTTACCCACTATCAACTCAAACTTATAGCATTATCTGTATTATAAAATCAAGTATAAAAAATAGCTAATCGTTTGTAGTTTTAAGAGAAAAACTATACGTCACACATCGACTTTTAATTTTGATGTAGAAGATCGTATAAGATGCAACTACAGAGCATACTTTCGCAGTCAGTGTGACGTTATATATAATACATACTGCATAAATAGTGTATACTTGATATAGTGTCAAATATTTAATAATATGTGGCTTTGTTAATGCATGCATGATGTATAAAAGATATAAACCATTCAAATGTATAAAAGGAAAATATATTTAATTGCTCGTTTAGTAACTCTTTTATTTTCCATAAGAGGTAAGAGCTTACTAGTTTAGAATGTGTAAATATGAATTATCTAAATAAAATGGTTAAATAAGCTTAAAATGCTAGACACACAAGAGTCATAAAGAACATATACATTTACTAGCACTAATTGCAGAGAATGTTATTATATTTCGAAGAACATATAAATTTATTAGCTCTAATTTGCATAGAATGTTATTATATTTGTAGAATTATATGTGAAGGACAAAATCATGCAAATTGTGCAAAAACTTCATTGACCCATCTCTCCTCTTTGTTGTGGGACTAGAAAAATAAACAATCAGTTGCTCCCCTTTGTCCTAAATCAGTGAACTATAAACAAAGTTGGAGTTGGTCTTATAATTTACTTGAAAATTTAGTCTTACTTTGGTTGTCACTAAGGAAAGGAAGAGAGCTATACAAGCTCATGCAAAGGTATTGCCCCCTTTCTCATTCCCACAGCCTTAATTGGTTTGTGATGTACCCTTTTTCAAAGCACTTTATAAAAGATAAAAATAAAATCCATAGTTAAATTGGTCTCGGATGAAATGTGGACACTTATAGCCTAAGTTGTACATATGTGCACATATATTTGCATGTGAAACAGTGAGAGTAAGTAGCTTTCACATTAGAAGTATTATGGCAATGTATGTGAAGAATATATATATATATATATATATATATATATATATGCTGAGCTGAGCACAATCAACTTAATTAATCTGGTTTCTCCTGAAAAAAAAAAACTTAAATTAATCTAAAAAGACATTAATGGTCCTCTGCTTTGCTTGAATAGCTAGAGGTTTTAATGATGTTTTTCTTCTCTTATGCTATTTACAAAAGAGCACCATTGACTAGCTAGTTAAAATAGCAGTAGCAAGAGTGACAACATATATAAGTTCTAGATAGCCAAATGCATCATAATGTCCGAAGTAGTATAGAAATTACTAAAGGACAAAAACTCAGTGAGGGAGAGAGCGCTTCATCACCCACCTCGTTGAGTCCGTGAACTAGGAATTGTTGACCATAAGCTTGAGACAATTAATTAGGTACTCGTGCTAATAACGTGTTGTAAATTGAGATAGAACTTGCTATAACTAGAGAAGAAAAGTAGAAGAACTACTAACTTCTATTATTACAGAGAACTACAACTACAAAGTAGAAGAGAAGAAATGCAAGAGTTGAAATGAGAAGTTGTATACAACTTGATTTGTTTTTACAATGAGGTTGACACCCTTTATATAGGCCCATTGGTGATGATGATAAATGTACTTAGACAATGTTTACAAGTAACACATACATCACATGTCATACAACACATAACAAGTAACATTGACAATACATGGAAGAGTTGGTGTACATATGAAAGGGTTACGTAATATGGCAGTACATGGACAAGTGAGGGTTTACATGACTGCATAATATGTTGGTGTGCATGTATGATCATCCATACTTCACAACAAAAATGAGTTTTTTAAGGGATTTTTGTGAAATATTTGGATGAAATTGACTTGGTGGTATAAATAGGAATTAAAGATTAGGTTTCAACAAGCTTTTGCTTTAGAGAACACTTGGAGATGAGCTTTAGAGGCTACGGTTTTGAGAGGAAACTTGTGGATTCCTTGTTGATTTTGAGGTTTGATTCCATGTGTTCTTTACTTTTCTCCATATTTTGTGTTGGATTGAACCTCATTATGGGGTAATAATCTTTGTTCCAAGGATCGATGGATCCCAGGTTGGATTTCCTTCAAAATTTATGTAATTTCTCTTGGTTTCTTCAATCTATGGTGTTGATTTGTGTTTTTCTTGTGTCTAATGCTAAACTTGCATTGGCCGTGTAAGTTTAGATCTTAGGGTTCGAACTCACCCATGACCTTAAGGTTTTCAACCCAAAAATAGAAAACACAACCATTGAACACGTGACATGTAGACCGACGACCATTGACAAGGGAGGCATTTGAATTTGATGCTTAATGTGGTGTAGCACTTACGCTATTCACGCCAACCAGCGGAGTCCTAGCGTGACACTAAAATCTCCATCACCGAGAACTTGGGATGGAATGAAACTTTAGGAAAATTCACCTATCTATACTTGAATTGAGAACCTTAAGATGAAATTTGAAATAATGAATACATCATAGGTGGAGTCGACTCCCTTGGACTACTTATCCATTGCTTAATTTTCCATTTAAATTCCTTACAATTAGTTTAGTTCATTAGTTAGTTCAAGTTACATTTCAAAATTAAAACCACGATTCCAAACTATGTCTTTATTAGACTTAATATTAGCAATACACCGCAGGAACGATATCTACAACTCAATCATTAGATAGAGTTATTATTACTATTGAGAAGCTTTACAATTGGGGCTCGTGTCATTTACATGCAATTTTTTTATGCACTTAAAAATTACTATTGTAATTAATCATCCATTATTGTTTCATGTGAGAAATTTAATTTTTTTTTTGAAGTGAAATAAGAATTTTATCAATCATCATAGCTCAATATGGATTGATGTTAAATTTTTATGTACTTAAATACCACCCAAAGCTTAATGTACATTTATTAATCTACTTATGAATTGGTGTTAAACTTTCACGGTATCGTGCCGCACACGCGTGCGTGAACCTATGAATCTCCTCCACTAGCGCCGATATTATCTCCAACTTAACCACCTTTAACTTTTAGGTGTGAGGTTTTATCTCAAAAGACCTTGGTACTAGTTGGGAGGAGTTAATTGATTATATACTTAATTTCGAAGTTTCATTTTTTTAATATGGGACTAAATTTCGGTCTACATATCTTCAACAATTGGAATATGTTAATTTAAATGACAACTACTAAAAGATATGGGATATATTAATATTACTCTCAAGGAACTGAAAATTGACTTAACTTTTCCCAAAAAAAAAAAAAAGAAAAGAAAATTGACTTAACTAATTACACCCCAGGGTCTTCTCAACGTGCGTATACGATTCCGTCACTAATGATACAATATCGAACGATTAACCTAATAATCACATTTCGACTAAATTTTAAATTATAATTAGTAGTATATAATGTTGAATAAATCCTCCATTTATGATTGTACTCTGAGTAGGATCTCCAATTCTTCTGAGCAACTTGTTGGTTTCTGTTACCAAAATTTTCTGAAGATGTGAAACAAACAAAATAATAAAGGGTTTAGTTCAAAATATAGTAAAAAATATATACCTTCTCACCCCAATAATAAATAAAAGTTAGATACATGTATACATTATATGAGTGCCTTAGTCGTGCTCCCCCACCTCCTAATTGGGCCCACAAGTGGGCCATTTTGTGGGCCTTTTCATGGGCCTAAAAGGGGCAATAGCCATTTTGAAAATGGATTTATCTTATTGTTTTTTACTAGCTTTGCTCTACAAATAGATTCATGACACGTGTCATGCATTATCCTAATTGTAATCTCAATTTGACAATTCTAGTTCACTTTTTTGTGTCTGAACAAAAATTGGGTAAAATTTTGGAAGCAACTGTTGGTAGTCTAGTAGGCTATAAAGTGAAGCCAAAATTCTAAAAGAGAAGACCTTAAATAACTAAAAATCCTATTTGTTACATATTGGGTGACTAATAGAAATGTTGGTGACATCTTAAGCAATTTTTATAGTGTTTTGGTTTTGTTTGTTTGCTTGATTTGGTAGGAAATTTTAAAAGGGCACAAGCTTGTGTCCTAGGCAATTGTAGTTAAGAATTTAGGGCAGATGAAATAATATATTCAATGAGAAAGTGTGTGAAAAAGTTAATATTGGGATTATAACAATGCAAACGGGTTTCGTGCTTAAGCATCATTAGACCAATCATAAATTTTAGTAATTTATATATTTTTCTAGGCTATATGTACAAGTTTATTACTTCACTAATAAAACTTCCTAAGTAAATAAAGCTTCGCTCAAACATCCTGTTTTAATATACTACGTGGAGTAAAATTTTGCCTTCTTAAAAAGAAAATGATGGATAGAAAATGAAGAAAGGGTGGAGTATTCATCTCTCTTATGCATTCTTCGAGAAGTCTTTTTTGGTAGGACATTCTCCAAGAAGTTGTTCATGTATTATTATTATTATTATTATTATTATTATTATTATTGTTATTATTATTATTATTATTATTATTATTTTTTTGAAACCAAGTTGTTCATGTATTTAGTTAAGCATCCTAGCTATTTCCACAAAAATAACTATTTAAAATTAAACAAATTAAATGATCAATTATAATTAATGTAGTTAATCGCATATATATATATATATATATATATATATATATATATATATATATATTTTGGGAGGACATGCACGTTAATGTTTCTAGCAACTTGGTTCAAGAGATTCAATTAAGATAACTACCCAAATCCACCAAAATGGTTATCACAACAGTTATCACTTTTAAATCTTTTAAATCTCTCTATCAAAGATTTTTTAATCCTATCAAATCTTAATATTTATGGTTACTTTTGTCAATAAGGCTATTTTGGCCTCAAGAAGATCCTAGGGGGTAT
This sequence comes from Stephania japonica, assembly GCA_039657345.1. Taxonomy (NCBI): domain Eukaryota; kingdom Viridiplantae; phylum Streptophyta; class Magnoliopsida; order Ranunculales; family Menispermaceae; genus Stephania; species Stephania japonica. Next base: position 41,294,194 of record CM077562.1, read on the forward strand.
TTCCAATATGTATATATATATATATATATATATATATATATATATGTACTTCTACCATGAGAATCAAATATATACCCATGACAAGGGTACACTATTTAGAACCATTAGATTTAAATCCAACACATTAATCGATGCGACATAAATGCACAACACATTTTTAGGGTAGTACTACCATGGGAACCATAAAAATACTCACGGCATGAAAACCTTATTTGCAACTATTAGATTTGAATCCAACACATAAATCGATGAGTTATAAATGCACAACACGTTTTTAGGGGTTCTTATGATATGAGTATATATTTGGTGCATTAAATGTTTTATGTATTTATAGTGCATCGATTAATGTGTTAGATTAGAATTCAATGGTGGTAAATAATATACCCATGGTATGAATATTTTTATGGTTTCTATGGTAGTAGTACCACACACACACATATATATATATATATATATATATATATATATATATATATATAATTTTCTTGAAGAAGAGCATTTTCTTGGTTTCTCCTAAAAAAAGTTTCCTTACTACTTGGGGGTTACTAATTAAACACTTTTTTTAGGTAGTAATTAAGTTTTATTTTATTATTTTATTATTTATTTTTAGAAATCGATTTTTCGAGGTCTTGCCTTTACCATCTCACATGAGAGGCTTTGACAAAATTACAATTTTAACAAGAGATTTTGAACTACTCCATCAAACTTATCTTAATTAAACAAGACCAAAGTTATGATAAATGATTGTAATTGTCATTCGAGATTAATGAGAAATTATTAGCGACATTTTGAAACGAGGAGCTTCAAAAGTTCATTAGGGCCTTCTTTTTTCCTTAGGTGGACTACATATATCATATCAAATAAATATTAATCATTTCGTAACTCTTAGAATTAGACTCCGCGTCATCAAGCTGTGTTTACCATTTTTCATCTTTGACCAACTAAGTGGTCTAATGGTATGGTATGAGATTTGGATGTAAGAGGTCATGAGTTCAATCCTTGGTGGATGTAAAAGTTGTTTCTTTCCTATAAAGAAAAAAACATCTTTCATCATTTGTATGTCAATCCCCCACTTAAAGGGTTGTGCATTTAGCCGTGCCAACAAGCAAGCATTGGTTGTCAATCCAAATTACCCCCTCCATTTCATAATACTAGTTGTCGCATTTTGGTCTTGACACAAGAATTAAGAAATTAAATTATTGATTCAAAGTCAAACAAAAAATGATTGATTCACTATATGAGTTTCATAAATATAATAAATTATCCTCTCATAAATGACTTCTTTTATAACGAGTGATATAAAAAAAAGGATTATGGTTGTCATTAACAAATTTGACTGAAGTTAAAAAATGAAAATGAAGTAATTATTGCTTTTTTTTTTTTCTAATGTCACATGTTTATTTGAAACAAAAAAAAATTTAAAATATACTTAAAAAAATGTTTTCGTCAAAGTCTCTCATGCGAGATGGTAAAGATATCACTTACCAAAAAGATAGGACCTTGAAAAATTGTGGTCAATTTTCACTAAAGTAAAAATAAAATAAAATGTGCTCCCTAGAGAGTAACAATTAGGGTCTCTTTTATGTTTCTCTTCTTTTGTATTGGTATTTATTACTCCATCACTTAAACTAAGTTGGGATGGATATTTATTGTTTTATAAGGTCAAGGGTTGTGTAGGACACATTTTTGGAGTTTTTGTCGTTAGTTTGTCCGCCAAAATATTAGCCAAAATGCCAAACAGTCCCTTTTACGGTTGGGGCTGTGCTGTGGGACCCTTCTTTTGTCCGAACAAAACCCCTTGGGAGGTCCCACTTGACCTTGCTGTATAACCTGTCTTTGCCACTTCTATGAAAATGGGTTGTTATTTTAGCCACGCGTCGAGCTGCACGCGTCTTCGCCACCTTGACATAGGTTGTGCGTGACTGACTCATAAATTTGGTGGGCGCCCTTCAACTAAAACCACCACATAACCAGAAATTAGAAGTTAAATAATCTCTTTTAAGATGGTAGTGACACTAATTGACATTAATATTTTTCCAAGAATGCAATTGACACCATGAGCCTCATAGCTACTTAAAGAAAAACTTTCGTGTTGTGTTGTGAAACATTAATTCTTTAGACCTTGAGATTCGAGACATGAATCATCAAAATGTGAAGACTTAAAATTTTTTTCTTTCATTATTTTTATTTATTTATTTTTTTTACTTTAACGAAAGTCAAACTCATAGCCTTTCTAAACTTTAATTTTTTTTCTTTTCTTGATAAACTCTAAACTTTATCTTTTGATAAGTGATGAATATCTCTCAGCAACTATGAGACTCTTAAAGAGAACACAAATAGAAGTACTTCGACGCTTAAGTAGGTAAAAATTTAAAAATAATCTTATCTCGAGGTCTAAAAAATCATTGTTTCACAACACTAGATTACAAATGTTTAAATGTGTAGAAGATATTTTATTAGGAAGTTTGTTTTTTGGTACAATAGAGTACTAGGATAACTTTTGTTGCATTGCATTGTGAGTTATGTGGAGAGTCGATCAGTTCATTGTTGTTTAGATGGGGGATTGGAAGATGCGGAAAATTCTAAATCCCACTTTTTACCAGCAAAAATGATGGTGCCTCCACCTCCACATCTTTGCCTGTGTTCGATAGCTTGGAAAAATACGGCAAAGTAGCCCTTGCTAATTTACTTGTGAAAGATATGACTCGTAATGCGAGAGATTATTATTTTTTTTATAAAAGAAGGTGACACAAGAAAAATACTAGTGTACCCGGCAATTGCAGATAGGAAATGACACACAATTGTTGACGTCCCTAATGTAATCGAGACCTCACAAGCTTACCTAGCATCGCCACTTAAGGGCCCACGACCCAAGCGCACTATCAAAAAGCCCTACTGGGCCTCATACTACATCATGTAATTTAAGTCCAAAGATGTTAAGAGATACCCTAACCATACTTATAGAAAACCCAGTTATCGTGTGACCTAAAAGAATGAGTGTAACAACCCAATTATTAATTTTCGTTATTTATGATGTCATTTTAGACGTGGAAGACAGCTCGGACGCTCGTGGACCATGTAACTAGGTTAGAGCACGCCCGAATTAGGTATGCAGTCCGTTTTATGTGCTATTTGTTGTGTTTTGCGATGTATATGTTCAATTTAGTTCAATGTAGTTCAATTTAGGTATACAGTCCGTTTTTTGTGCTATTTGGTGTGACGAGTATTCGCCTCGGGTAGCGTGTAGACGCGGGTACTGGGTGGACGAATGATTAGTACACTAGGCCGGGGGTTTATACACACACACTAAATGATAAAGTGTGGTAAATAATTAAAATAAAATGACATATATACGTTAGTGACGCAAGTGTACGCGTTTGGTACGCGAAACAGTTCATGACCGAGTGTCGGAATGCCCGTGAATTAGTTGGTTTATTGTGAGAACAATATTAAGTATGAGAACAAGTCCTTACTTAAGTCACCAATAAGATGAATTGTTGACCCCACAAGAGCCACAAGATCAATTCTTAAGATCAAGAGATGACAAATTTGATATAAATATCTTGATTTTCACATCCTCACCACCTTTTATCTCTCCTCTCTTGTGTTTAGAAGAAAATAAGCTAAGGAGACTGGGGTTTGTGATGTTTTGGAGGCCCTTTGGAGCACAAAAGAGCTTGGGAATCGAATATAACAGTTAGATCTAAACTCTCTTATCCATTCTTTATCTATTGGACATATTTTCTCGGGTTTGACGAGGGTTTAGGTGTCGTGAATCGAACACATCGGTTTGTAGGGTGTTGCTATGGTTTCAAGTTGTGGATTTAAAGCAACAATTGACGGTTTGTGGTGTTGTGTTGTTGCTTTGGATTTGAGTGGATTTGGGGGTTTTGACTGAGAAATCTAGGGGTTTTCATCTCAGACAAGTTTTGACGGGGGTTTTTGGTTGGTTATAGTAGTTTGGACGTTTGATGAGTGTTTAGGATGAGTGCAGACCGTGATGACGAGCTGAGGGGGTTCGAGAACCCCAGAAGGCGTCTTTGGTTTAGATGCTGCCAGGGGCGCCGTAGGGGTGGAAACATGATGACGTTTTATCACGGTGCCCAGGATGCCGTGAGCCTTTACTCACGGCGGCGCCTTTGGCAGCGCCCCAAACAGTGACGAAAAAAATAATTTAAAATAAATTTGGCCTATTGGGGTTTGCTTATGGGTTTATATAACACATATGGAAAGTATAATATGTGTTTTTAACGATGATTTGGTATGGAATAAGGATTTTCGAGGTTTGGGGATTGATTAGGTTGATGAAAAATTAGGTTTTTAGGTTGATTTGACAGGTAGTTGACATGCGGTTGGTGGTGTGTATTGGTATTGGCATTGGCATTAGTGAGCTAGTGGAGCGCGGTTTGAGGTGTGTAGTATTCTAACTGAAATTCACTTTGAGTATTTATTGCTTGAATATTTGAATTCATGTCTTGTTGTTTATTTAAACTCATTTTTTGTATTTATTTACGGTCGGTTGATTTTACTCCCGCCGAGTTTATTCAATTGCGTTGGCATTGTGGCACACCATGTGTTTTAGGGGTATGCCGGTGGATTGTCGACTCGACTGCTGATTTTTCCTAAACATATGTCGGTGCGTCGTGGTTTACGCCCGTTACTGAGCAGACTCAGGGATTTTAGACAGTTCGAGTTTACTCACTAGAGGTACTTGGGTGATTACTAAAGTATGGTGCTAGTCTGACCTAGATCGTGCACATACTTTGGTTCACTACTGTTAGATATACATACGAGGGTCTTTTCCAGTTGCTTGATTCTTTTCTTCCGCATGTTTATTTAATGAAATTTTGATTACAACATTTATTTATATTATTTACTTAGTAAAATTCCTTAGGATTACTCACTCTAGACTCGTCATCTATTTTGTTGTGATGCCTGAGTGCAGACCCCAGTACGAGCAGAGGGAGGGCAAGCTAGATGACTTCATGTGATTTACTACTTATCCCATACTATTATGTGTGTTTATTTTCTTTGATTTATGTTGGGTTTTGGGACATTAGGGTACTTAAACATGTATGTGACCCTTTTTAGGTCCATTTTGTTATTTTGATGGAACATGGTTGATATATATACATTAATGATATTTTGGATGGGTTTTCCACAGGAGAAATAATACTCTTCACATAATTTACATTTCATATCTTATTGATTTACTTATTCAAGTCTTCCGCTTAATATTTTAAGGTTTTAAACAGATGAAAATAAGTCGATAAGCTAACTTCATAATGTAAAATTTGAACAATGATATAAAAGTTAGCTGAATTTGGGTTGACAAATGCTCACGGTGCACGTAGGACATAGTTGGGTCGTTTCTAGGTAGGTTGGGGCCCGCGACGCATGACGTAGCGGTTTCAAATTTTGGGGCCGCTACAACGAGTATATGTACTCTTTTTATATCAATGAAACAGTAGAGAAAATTTACGTTATCTTATTCTTTGTTATTTATCTTGTTGTCTGTATAGTTAACACCCATCAATTGGTGTTTTCATTTGAACAATGGGATCCTGGCCTCGAGCTCCAGCTCTGGCTACACAACTGACACCACCACAATCACCAACGATTGAAGAATCAATCGTTGCCATACATCAACAACTCCAAACACATCTCCAACCGATTCAAACTCTCGACCAAGACAACAAAGCTTGCCTGAACACACTGTCCATAATAATCATTGAGCTATGCTCCTACCCAGACCTAACAACCACAAATCGAATTCGCACCCAAACACCACACACACTCCAATATGGCCTTCAAACCACACCATCTAACCAGGAACAACAACGACACCATACAACAGGTGCTAGACCTTTAACACCAGCACAACCGATGACGACAAGCCTTTCAACTTTTCAGGCCCGCCCCTTTACTTTTTTGGGTTGTCTTCATCCTTAGCTGCGATATTTTATCAAATTGCTCTTCTTATGCAACTAAAACCCCCAAAAGTCTATCTCTCCAACTTTAATGGCTTTAACCCTCTCAGTTGGCTCTATAAAGCGTAACAGTACTTCAACTTGTACTCTATCATGTCGGAAGAGCCCTCGCCACATTCTGCATGCAAGGTGAGGCCCTTAGTTGGTTTCAGTGGATGCATTATAATAACTAACTACTCTCGTGGGAGTCCTTCATGTGTTCTCTCGAACTCCGATTCGAACCTTCTACATTCGAGAATCACCCAATTGAACTCTTCTAGCTACGCTGTAGCAGCCCAAAATCAACATTGGTCTGCCACGGGAGGCCACGCGAGCCACAACTGACTACGTAGCTGCCAGCTGTGTCCCACACCCAACTAACCATCATTATTACTTAATTTAGCCTGAGTTAATCAGTAATCAACATTTCAATATTTACAATCAGTGAAAGACTTATAAATTATGTAATTTCCTCAAGTTAGAGAGCATTAATCCTATGTGGAGAACTCGACATAGCACACTGTATATAACATACCAAAATGTGATACATACATGTACTGGTATCTTAAACAGTCCCCATAAACCTAAAAATAAGTCAGTACAACAAAATAAAAACATACAAATCGAACTCCATCGGTGACAAGGTCACAGGTAGTCTGCGAGAGTCTCCTTGCACTTGCTCGTAGTAGGTCCTGCACTTAAGCCATTACAAAAGGCAGATGACGAGTCCAGTAAGTAAAACTCAGAAGTATACAAACCATTATATATAATAATGGAAGTCAATAACCTGTTAAATAAACATGCGCAGTAAAATATACAACTATAAATAAAACGCATACATATGTAACACCGATAAACACCTAAATGGATGTGTGCTGTATAGCATGACTAAACCCTAATCCAGACATCTGCATTCCCCCGGTGGGCTTCTCCAACCACCTCCACTGGTTCGAACCCTTATTCTTTCCCTATTGTTCATCCTACCCAAGTCTGCCCACACATCACAGAATGTACCAGAAATCTGGCAGCGAATTACAATGCCAACTGTGCAACATAAGTAAGCACAGGGAAATAGAGTAAACAATGATAAACAATAATAGCTGGAATCAAATGAAATCAAACAAATAAACACTCAAGTGTGTTTCTTAAGGGTTTTACTTACCTTAACCGCACTCCAATTACCCGATATTTGTCCTGGTCTGATCTTGCTTTTGCCTCGGGATGCGTGCTCAACACCCAACTATAGTCTATAAGTCCCTGATGTTTGAATAAGTCATTTTAAGTGATTTAATATCAAATTAATTGATTTTATATCGTGACAACAAAAATTATAATTTTATTCCAATTTTAGTTGCCGCACGCTTTTCAAATTACACTGGGGTGCCAATCACCCAAAAAGCCTCAAAAATTTTCTAGCTATTTTTCATATTTTTCTGTAATTAAATTTATTTGAAACTATTTTTAATTTAATTTATATAAAAATATTATTTAAATAATATGGGGTACGCCCCCCTAAACTGAGTCCGACTCGACCCAACTGGGTCAGGCTCGGTCCGACCCCACCTAGGCTGAGTCGGTTCAGCCCGGCCCAGGGGCAAATTCACGTACGCACGTGCATGTGCTGCCCCCTCACCCCCTTAACAGAGATGCATTGGCGTCATTGTTTTTTTTCCTTTTTTTTTCTTCTTTTTTCTCTATTTTCGTCCAAAATGAGTGAGGTGAGAGAAAAGTGATCAAAAGTCTACAAACACACCTATATATATCCAAACTTCAGCATATGTGATATATCACAAGGCCTCTTTGAATCGTTAGGATTTAGTCAATTAGTCCTCCAAATAGGACACAAATGGTGACTTGGTCAAATAGCCTTATCCTAAATGACACCAATTATTTGATTACCGGCGTTTCGGTACTCGACACTCGGGAACTCGACTTGCTGTTGGCGACTTCAATAACAAATTCAGCCTATGTCGTGTTCCCGTATTCGTTATTTATTACATTTAATTATATTTATTTACTTAAACCCATTCCCTGGCCTAGTATTCTTGTCGTTTGCTCGTCCGGTTCCTGCATCAGCACACATTTCTAGGCGAATACCTGACACACTATCTCACTCAGTCTAATCGATATAAACTACACCTGCAATATAATGAGTCATAGCCTAGTCATTATCATCACAGTTAGTTAAACAATCAGTCACAAATAATATTTTCTACCCGACGAGGCGTATCTTCGCCGGTCCGTGGCGTCCTCGTGGACTTGAGCTAGCGTCCACGTTCGAAAATACATGAATAACGACCTTACTAAAATTTGGGTCGTTACAGGTTTTCCCAACTAGGGGAAATTTTGTCTCAAAATTTGTGTAGACCTCCACCTTGAATTGTGGAACTGCAACAGTGGTGAAAATAAGCTGACGTTGCCATCTCATCCACGACCCAGTCCTAGACCATACTCTGGTACGTCGGGATCCCACTAGTGTACGCATAACCTGGCCAATCACTCAAAACCCATCCATATGGGATCCCACTAATGATAATGCCCAATCCTAGCCAATCACCCGATAGCCCTCACTATGGCCTAGTGTATTACGTGATCAATCAAATCTTCATTAACATCCTTCGGTGAACAAATCAACCGTCCCCAATCGCATAGGCAATAAAAAAATAGATACACTTACGAAATAAACAACAAAATAAGTAAATAAACTCATATGTACCCTCGACAGGCTGTCGAGTCTCATTTCGGATTGGCTGTGCAACAACGTGGGCCCGATCTTTAGCCTGCATTGGCTTCGGTGGTAGTGATGCCTTCCGCAATCCGCTCGGAGGTGTCCAATCTGACCGCAATGATGACAACGACATGTCTCTGGTATCCCAACCTATCTATTCCTGGATCTCTGACCCCAACTCTGGTCCCTCTGATCCTAGTCTTGTCTGTACGACTGTCTCGGCTGTTGTGTCGGTATAGGTACAATTTCATGTATTGCCTAGTGGTCGTCATCGTTGAACTGATCATCAGTCTGATCCTGGTCGTCCCTGCGACCCCGATCTGTCTGCCAGTCATCATACCCATACTTATCATCCCTCGAATCACGGTCATCATTGAAATCATGATCCAGCTGCCAGTCACCTCTAGATGCTCGATGATCTTGCCCATAGCTGTCGGATTCATCCCTCTATCTTTTCAGCCTGTGCTTAGATTGAAAACCCTGTCTAGCCTGATTCGATCGCTCCTTGCTGTGCAATAAGTATGTCTCACGAGCCAATGCCCGGTCATAAATATCCTGCAGGGTTTGGACTCCACTCGCGATAATAACATCAACGATCCTCTCATCCAATCCTTTAATGAAACAATAGATCTTAAGTCTCTCCGTGTTTGCCATATCCATGACGTATTGCATCAAATACCTGAATCTCTCCATGTATGCAAGCACAGACATGGTACCCTACCTCAGCGCGAGAAACTCCTCCTCGAGCCTCAGATGTACATATATTGGAATATACTCATCTAATAACAGCTGACAAAACTCAACCCAAGTTGTCGGCTCTAGATGTGTATCAGTATAAGTCATCCACCAGACTGCCACCTGTCCTCTCAGGTAATACCCCAAAATTTGTGCCTGCTCAACCTCCAACACCTCCAATAACTGATGTAGCCGCTGATGCGTCATCAACCAATGCCTAGCTAACTATGGATCGCTCACCCCAAGGAAGTAAGTGGGGTTAAATCGCATAAAGTCATTTACCATCTTTGCCACCTCTGACATCTTACTCCTAGGTGTCGATGCCACTATCGGCTGCTCTGTCGTAGTCGGTGTCACAACGGTAATCTCTGCTTGTGCAATAACATGCTCGGTTCTTTTAATCAATGTCTCTGACCTCGCCACCTGTGTAGTAACAGTTGGCACTACGCTGCCTGTATAGTAGGTACAGCTAAAGTGGTAGTCGGCGCCACCGTAGGCATTATCGAGCCTCGTATATACTCAAGAATCTCTGCCATCTATGCCTGGTATAACAACTGCTGATCAGTAACTCTTTGCACCATCGTCTACAGAGTAACTACGTCCCCAGTGAGATCATTGGTCTCACCGACCTCCTGTTAAGTAGTAGGTAGAGTAGCAGAAGGAGTCTGTCCATCTATCGTAATCTGTACCACAAGCGTATGTTGGATCAAACTCAATATATATGCATATCATATGTATTACACAAACAAAACATACACGTATATAATAGTCCTGAAGCTACACGCCTCACGTCACTTTCCAACAAAAGTTTTAGGCATCACTTCGAGTTTCCACTTATACGTTTATTAAGTTTTATGCTTTTGTTTTTCCTTCAATTTAAAGTCCTAGGTACCATTAAACCTAGGCTATCATACCAAAATGTAGCGGCCCAAAATCCACATATGTCCACCACGGGAGGCTACGCGGGCCTTCAACCGGCCACGTAGCTGCTAGCTGTGTCCCACACCCAACTAACCATCATTATTACTTAATTCAGTTTAGTTAATCAGTAATTAACATTTCAATATTTACAATCAGCGAAAGACTTATAAATTACGTAATTTCCTCAAGTTAGAGAGCATTAATCCTATGTGGAAACCCGACATAGCACACTGTATATAACATACTAAAATGTGATACATACATGTACTAGTATGTCAAATAGTCCTCATAAAACCAAAAATAAGTCAGTATAGTAAAATAAAAACATACAAGCCGAACTTCGTCGGTGACAAGGTCACAAGTAGTCTGCGAGAGTCTCCTTGCATCTGCTCGTAGTAGGTCTTGCACTCAAGCCATCACAAAAGGTAGATGATGAGTCCAGTGAGTAAAACCCAGAAGTACACAAACCAACATTTATAATAAGGGAAACCAATAACCTGTTAAATAAACATGCACAGTAAAACAGATAGCTGTAAATAAAACACATGCATATGTAACATCGATAAACACCTAAATGGATGTGTGCCATGTAGCAGGACTGAACCCTAATCCAGACATCGGCATTCCTCCGATGGGCTTCTCCAACCCCCTCTATCGGTTCAAACCCTTATTCTGTCCGTATTGTCCAGCCTACCCAAGTCTGCCCATACATCACAGAATATACCAGAAATCCGGCGGTGAATTACAATGCCAACCGTGCAACATAAACAAGCACAGGGAAATAGAGTAAACAATTATAAACAATAATAGTTGGAATCAAATGAAATCAAACAAATAGACACTCGAGTGTGTTTCTTAAGGGTTTTACTTACCTCAACCGCACTCCAATTACTCAATATTCGTCCCGGGCTGATCCTACTCTCGTCTCGGGATACGTGCCTGACACTCGACTATAGTCTTTATGTTCCTAGTGTCTGAATAAGTCATTTTAAGTGATTTAGTATCAAATTAATTGATTTTATAATGTGACAACAAAAATTATAATTTTATTATAATTTTTTAGTTATGGCACGCTTTTCAGGTTACACCAAAGTGTCAATCGCCCGAAAAGTCTCGAAACCCACTTTTTCAATTATTTTCTAACGTTCCACATTTTCTCTGATTTTTTTGAATTTTTTCATAATTTTCTAGCTATTTTCATATTTTATGTATTTAAATTTATTTTAAACTGATTTTAATTTAATTTATATAAAAAATATTATTTAAATAATATGGGGTGGTCCCCCCTGAACTGGGTCTGACCTGACCCAACCGGGCTGGTTCGGTCCGGCCCAAGGGCAGCCCCCTCACCCCCTTAACAGAAACGCATTGGCATATCTGTTTTTTTTTTTTTTCTTATTTTCTTCTTCATCAACAATTAGCAACACCATAATAGCTTCTTCAAAAAACCACCAAATTCTTCAAAATCAACAACATCACCATTAAAACCCCAAAACTATAACCGAAATGTAGAAATTGATGAGATCATATATCTCACCTTAATTGATGAAATCTTCAAGCCAAGCTCTTCCAAATCACCACCAAAACCCCTCCTCTTCATCAGATATGATATACTTATCACAAGGCCTCTTTGAATGGTTAGGATTTAGTCAATTAGTCCTCCAAATAGGACACAAATGGTGACTTGGTCAAATAGCCTTATCCTAAATTGCACCAATTATTTAATTATCGGCATTTCGGTACTCGACACTAAACAACTTGATTTGCCGTTGGCGACCTCAATAACAAATTCGGCCTACGTCGTGTTCCCATATTTGTTATTTATTACATTTAATTATATTTACTTACTTAAACCCATTCCTCGGCCTAGTGTTCCCGTCGTTTGCCCGTTGGATTCCCGCATCAGCACGCATTTTAAGGTGAATACTTGATACACTATCTTACTCGGTCTAATCGATATAAACCACACCTACGATGTAATGAGTCATAGCCTAGTCATTATCATCACAATTAGTCAAAAAATCAGTCAAAAATAATATTTTTCACCCGGCTGGGCGTATCTTTGCAAGTTCGTGGCATTCCCGTGGACTTGAGTTGGCATCCACGTCCGAAAAAACGTGAATAATGACCTTACTAAAATTTGGGTCGTTACATACGCCAAACAGGGTCATTATTAGACTACGTCATTGAGTTTGAAAAGATTAACAACATAGTTATCATCTTACCCCTAGAAATCACACGCTCTGCTTTCATTGCCGGGCTGAAACAAGAGCTGCAGCGAGGACTGGCCATCCACAAACTTGTCTCCCTAGCTGATGTGATTGGTATGGCTAAACTCTTTAACGATAAGCTGACCGACACTAGAAAACCTACTTACCAGCCTAATAACCCATCATTCTCCACCAAGCCATCATTAAAAGCCACAGTTTCCCAAACGCCAACACTGGCCACACCAACAACCCCATTTTTTGTCCGCCGTCTGTCACCAACTAAGATGTAGGAGCGTCACTTCAAGAGATTATGTTTTAACTATGATGAAAAGTTATATCTGGGTCACCGCTACAAATCAAAGTATTTTTTGTTACTGTTGAACGACCTCTAACTAACAGCTCAAAACTCTAGCCCTACTATCGAACCCCCATTACCCACTCCAACCTTACTCACACTCACACCACCACCACCACCTAACCCAATACACTTTCACCTATCCCCAACAACACTAACCAGATCAATCGACCCCCATACAGTACGCCTCCAAGGGATGGTTACCGACCTATCCTTCTTCGTCCTCGTTGATAACATCACCTCCCACAAATATTATAACCTCACCTCGCCAACTACCTACACCTCCCTATTACACCTATTATGGAGTTCTCGGTTATGGTAGGGATGTTTGCACCACCACCCCCGTCGCCATAATATGAACTTTTATATTATGGCGATTCAAGATACTAATGTCGTACTAGGTTCAACCAGCTCAAATCGATTGGCTAATTCCTCTCAGATTATACTATATCGTAGATGAAATTTTACCATGAAGGCTAGCTTGTCACTCTCAAAGGCGACCATAACCTACCACTATCCACCACATTCTCCTAGCTTTTTCATCTCCATAGCACCAACTCCATCGCTACCTTTTTCGCCATATCCATAAACCCCACATAAACACCCCCCCCACAATCATACCTCGACCGACTTACACACTAGCCATATTAGACCTTCCCAACCCAATTTCTCCTTCCAATTCCAACCAGACCTATACACCTTACTGTCCCAATTTAGCCCAATTTCTCAACTCCTAATCGACTTACCCCCACCCCGATTTCATGATCACCATATTCACTTACTTCCAAATTCTGCCCCTATCAACATTCACCCTTAACGATACCCTCATTCATAAAAAGAAGCCATGGCTACCATCATAAAAGACATGTTGGCATAAGGAATTATAAAACCCAACACTAGCCCATTTTCCTCCGCGGTGGTCCTAGTTAAGAAGAAAGATGATACTTGGCATTTTGCATCGACTACTGAGCACTCAATGCACTCTCTATGTGAGACCATTTTCTTATTCCCAGTGTTGATGAGTTATTAAATGAGCTTGCTAGTGCTACACTATTCACCAAACTCGATCTTCGATCGGGGTATTTCTAGATTAGGCGAGCCGAAACATACATACACAAGTTAGTTTTTCAGACCATCGACGACCATTACGAATTTCTCGTGATGCCCTTCTGCCTATTGATAAGTGGATAATTAAATTTAGTTTTAGGGGTGTTTAGTTGCATATTAGGTCTATTTATTGTGGAATGAGTCCTAATTGATGATGTTTATATGATTTTAGGTTATCAAGGCATAGGAGAAACAAAGGAAGGAAACCAAAAAGAAAATAGAAGAAAAATCACAAAAGTATCGATGATGTTGTGGAGGCAAAGTTGGCGATGTAGGTTATAATAGATGGTGCCGAGGATCATTACATAGGTGATGCTTAGACCACCGAGAGAAAAAAGATTTATACATCAAAGTTGGCGATATAGCGGTGCCATGGCTTAACATGGACGACGTGGAATTACTAATGGACAGTGCCAATATCGTGGAAAATAGAAAATTAGAAAGTTTTGGACTTTTATTTCATTTTAGAATGTAAATTAGGGTTTCTAATTGTACTTTTAGTAGGTTTAGGAGTATAAATAGAGGTTAGGACGTCGTAAGCATAAACACCACCATATCATAGCATAACTTACGGTTAGAATTGAGTAGAATAGTTTTAGAAGAGCAAAAAGAGAATCTTGTTCTTGAGTATTAAAGAGAGTTTGAAGGAGAATACGTTGAAGACTCCATTTGTGTAATTCAATAGTTGTTTCATTGATTTTATTAAAGGTATTACTTTATTTAATCTTTGATTGTAATGATGTTTATGAATTATATGATTCTGATTTCAATTATGAGTGAGTAGTCGTTTAATCTTAGGGATCAATGGATCCTATGGTATAAATATTATGCAGATATTAGATGAATGCTTGCGATGGTTAGAATTTGTGTTGATTTTATACTTAATGATATGAACATATTGGCCACATGTTTATTGATTATAGGTATTTATAAGTAACCATGGAAATGGAGCTTTTAAGCCGAATATGAATAATATAACCGTAAAACATTATAGCATTGATAGATAGTTACTGATTAGGGAGACATGGATAGTAAATTTAAGTGTTTATGATTCTAAGGATTTGGTACTTAATGTTTTGTGAAACTTACATTGTTCACACCGATAGATGGAATTCTAGTGTGCACAATAAGATCTTTCTTACCACGATAGTGGGTTAGAGTGAATCTTAGGGAAATTTGTCTATTCTAATTATGCATCGCAACACACATATATGAATATAATTTGAAAAGTATAGTATTCATTACTTAAGGTGAAGTTGTGGCCTAAGATGTTTTTTCTCTATATAAAAATAATCTCAATAAAAACAACCACTTGATAGCTAGATTAGTTTAGTTTAAAAAAAATAAAATCATTCTTAACAAAAGAGTGATCAAGAATGCAAGTAGCACATACACCTTTATTTGTGTGACATTATTACCACAATTGAACCGTTATACTTGCTATTACGATCAATTTTTTGGCACCATTGCTAAGGAAAGGTAGCCACTAAAGTTTTAGTTCAATTAGTTGATAAGAATTTTAATTTTCTGCATTATATATAAAAAGTGTTTTAGTTTCTAGTTTGACAATCTACACTTGATATTTCTATGTTTTCTTTTCCAGAATAAATAGTACATGCAAAGCCAAGGTGATAAGGACTTAAGGTGTGTTCGCTTCGCTAGACTAAACCAATTAGTCTCGGGATAAGGCTTAAGGCCGATGTTCGTGTTGCACACAAATTAACGCTAAGTACAAATTAATCGGTACTCATACCAACTAAAATATCCCACCAATTCCCGCATCACTATTAGTCCGGATGTGTGGGATAACGAAATGACGATAATGCCCCTCTCCTTTATTAGCTCTCGCTGCTCCTCTGCTCCTCTCTCGCTGCTCGACTTCGCTTCTTCTCTTCTCTCGACTTCGCTGCTCTCGCTGCTCCTCTGCTCCTCTCTCCTCTCTCGCTGCTCGACTTCGCCTCCTCTCTCCTCTCGACTTCGCTGCTTTCGCTGCTCCTCTCTCCTCTCGACTTCGCTGCTCCTCTCTCCTCTCGACCTCTCGACTCGCTGCTCCTCTCTCCTCTTGAGTTCAACTTCGACGTCGCTCTCCACTTCGATCTCCAGTTCAATCGCCCTCTTCAAAAGGTGCATATTTCATACTTTCCTTCTCCCAATTATTTCTTTGATTTTTGCTTTCTTGGAGTTAGGGTTTTGGTTTGTGAATCTGCCCAACCAATTTGGTAATGGGTATGTTAGGGTTTGTGAACATACATATGCTGTTTTTGATGTTGTGAATATGAGGGAAATGCTTGTTTGGTTGTTTGTTTGTGTGACATGGTCTATGCGTTAATGGTGATGAGGAATTGATGGCGGTGGTGTCACTGCTGTGGCTGGTGAGAGTCAGATTGTTCAAACCAGTATGTACCTGTGATTCCTACAATGAAAATTCAAATTGATTGATAGGTTTCTTCTTTGTTGTAAGAAATGTGCATTGAAGTCCCTAAAGATCCTGTTTTACTGTAAGGAAATGTAGGAACATAGGTAATTTAATCATCCAGACTTAGTTGGAGTTCCAAGAATTTCTCAAGAGTTAAAAATACCTAACTGGCGCTCCAGATGGAATTGGTGTGGTCGTAAATTTGTTGAGATGCACTTGGAGACTAAAAGGTCATATGATCAAATTCTGTTATCCAATTCTAAATATGTTGGTTTTCATAAGTTATGAGGTGACTGCTTCTCGCAGTATTAGCTGAGCCTAAGAAGGGAGGGGCTGAAAAATAGTTCCGATACTCATGTTTAAAAACAAAAACACCTAACCGGCACAAGCTACAAAAGCGGCCAACTAGACCACACTGAATCCTGGTCCTACCAAATTAGGTATCTTATATTCACACTTTCCATTCCCTTTTTCACTTCTCAATCATACATAACAGTACCCTTGAAGGCTTTCAAATCATGTCCTGTGACTCTGTGAATGTGTAGTGTGTCCTATAAAGCCCCTTCTTTTCACTGCTTATATAGTTTACCTATCAATAGGATGAACTTTAAGCACCCATAAAGGAAGCCTAGTAATCCATGCAACTTTGTTTTTAGGCATTTGCAGGTGTACCTCAAGCTTGTCAGTAGTCTTGGATTTATGGTATCCAACTTTCTTACAAACTATGACAGCCAATTAGATTTCTAGTGAGGGTAGACAGAATGCCAAGGAACTAGGAGAATACCATATGAAAATATGTTCATAGTATCCAACCTCTAATTAGCAAAATAACCAAGCTCATTAAGAAATCTTACTTTTTTGTTCCACCTCCCCTACCTACTAAGCTTAGCAAAAATTGATGGATATATCTATACTAGTTTCATAATGCGCTACGCATGAACGAGCCCGCTCGCTACGCTTGCCGGAATTGAGAGAGAGAAGAATTAGAAAGTGAGGAATAATTAAAAAGCATGGACATAATCGAGACTTTTAAGAGAACCAAAATCATTTGAGATCAACGAATGTACTAGAAGTAGAAGTATGGGCAAAAAGGTAACATTGGTTAATGGCGCCCTTTTAAAGTTCCCGGCCGACTAGTCCCTTAAGGTATGTGCACGTCGCCAATTAATTTGGGACTTAGGTTATGTTGTTGTTGTTGGGTGTATGTAAATTGTGAGTTTCTTGGTACTTGGTTTATTGGTGTTCCCTTCATTCTTGATTTTTTTTTGAAAAGTTGTGCTTAGTTTTCATATATATTCTTTTGTTTAGTTGCAAGAAAATGTGTTCTTTTTGTTGTGAATCTGTTCATAAAGTAGTGGGTAATGAAGTCCTTCGACAAAGAATGCATGAAAATAAATTTGTTTTTAGGAAACTGATGCAAGTAATAACTATGTAGGAAGATCAAGTAAGAAGAAAGAGTACTACATCTACAAATAACTTTGAACGTTTCTCACTTGCTTTATTTGTTCTCTTGCTTGTTAGTTGTGTTCAGATTTCTTTATTTCTTTTGTTCATTGTCATTACTATATATAGTCCTAGTGAGCCACACATCTTTTTCACCTATTTGTTTAATCTGTCATATATAGGGTCCTTTTTCTTGGGTTCCATAGTTAGATAAATGCAGCCATCATTTATATAGATAGTAAAGGGGTATGATATGTGCCTACAATCCATTGTGAACTGATTAATTTGGATTTGTATTGGTACACGGGATTGAATGTGGGAAGTTGATTGATTTTCTCCATCTATATATACAACCTCAATTGAGAGAATTATCCATCTCCAAGTTTCTCAAATCCTCTGATACTAAAGCATCTCTGTTTTCCAAGCATTTTCAAATCTAATCCTTGTTCTTTTATAACATTCCATTAGTATCCATGTCTTTTGGGCTACGTCTCATTTTCAGGGTGGCATAAATGGATTTGAATTTCCTGCGAGTTGATCCGAACACAAGGAACGTTCGATTGCTTATTAATTTTTTTCTAATTTCTTTGAAACTTGTCGTGGCCATGATGTATATGTTCAATGCGGGTGCACGAGCAAGTGCAAGAATTGAGCGTCGTTATAAATTAGATTTTGAAAAGGGTCGTATGGCGGTTGAACATCTTGTGTACAAGTCGGATGATAAGTGCTATAAAATGCTACGAATGGATAGGCTGAGATTCAACAAGTTACGTGATATGTTGTACGAGCATGGGAACTTGAGAGACAAACGATGTGTGCTAGTAGACGAACACTTGGCTATTACTCTCCACATACTGGGGCACAACGTACGCAATCGTGTCATAAGCACTTGGTTCCAAAGGTCAGGCGATACTGTTAGCAAGGTGTTTAGGAGAACTATTCGAGCCATTATTAGGTTGCATCCGATATTACTCAAGCACCCAGAACCAATTGGCCTAGAGTCTACAGATATTAGATGGAAATATTTCCAGGTGATTGGAGTATGACTACTTCATTTGACAATTATTTTGGTTATACATTTGTTTGTTTCTAACTTTGTACTTACGTTCTGCTTAATTCTTGCAGGGTTGTCTTGGTGCTATTGATGGGACGTTCATACCAATAATCGTGCGTAACTTCCAAAAGCCAAGATTCAGAAATCGGAAAGGCCACACAACGTTGAATGTTTTGACTGCTTGTACACCAGAGAAGTTAATTACGTACATCCTTCCTGGTTGGGAAGGATCGGCAGGTGATGGAAGAGTATGGAAAGATGCAGTCTCTCGTCCTAATGGTTTAAAGGTTCAGCCAGGGACCTATTATTTGGTTGATGCAGGGTACGCGAACAGTGAAGGTTTCCTTACACCTTACCGTGGCCAGCGCTACCATCTCTCAGAATGGAGCACCGGGCGACGACCAGCCCAAACACCTGAAGAAGTATTTAATATGCGACATGCAAAAGCGAGGAATATTATTGAGACATGTTTTGGTGCGTTGAAACAACGATGGGCTGTCCTGCGAAATCCATGTTACTACAATGTGAAGATGACGACATTCATCATCCACGCATGTGCGATTCTTCACAACTTTCTTACTAAGGAGGTGCCAAATGACTTGTTGGACACTATAATTCCAGAAGGTCAAGAATTGGGAGCTAATGACGATGCTAGTAATGAGCAGCCCGAAACAATTTCCACCGTTGGGTCAACGAATGCCTGGACCACATTTCGAGATGAGCTAGCAATGTCGTTTTGGGATGACTATAGGGCTCCTCACCATTAGAGATGTTCACATGTCTGCAATGAAACATCATTTGTTTGAACTTTGTTCTTACTTTGTGTTTTCTTATGTACTAGTATTGTATGTTTTTTGTAGTGTGTTTTTTTAGGCATGTCAATTAACTTGTATTCTTTTATCATTTCTTCTGTACTTGTTTAATCACCATACCCTATTGAAGTACATTGTGGAATCAAGGATGAACAAACATACATATGTTTTCTTGTTACTTAATGAATTTATTTCTTTAATGTGTTCGTTCTCTTATTTTTGTCCAAATAAGTTACATTTCGCCACTCAAAATCACTCTTATACTTGACAGAACACAAGTTAACTCAAAAACTTGATTGACTAAAAAAAAATTGATGAGAAAGAAATGGTGTTGTATTTCATCCACTCTTTAGTTGGCAAGAAAATTAAATGTTTAATCATTGAACTTCCAACAATTGCAATAATGTATCTCAAAAACCATAAACCAAACAGCTACATCACAATTCCATGAAAAAAACACAGGAAGGCTTTAACAACCATAAACCAAAATGGCACAAGTTTTTTGGTTACAAAAAGTATGTCAACATTTCTGAAAAAGAATGTCAAGATCATAGAGCTGTAAATTCAAAAAACCCCATAGTCATATATAGTTTCAAATAGTAAATCTTCTTAAAAAAAAGATGCAAAATAGATGGTGTGACAACATAAATTTCATATCTCCGGGAACATTCTCCGCAACCAGGCTAGATGAAACGGAGGCTTGCATGACAAAAATGCCTGCATGAGCTCAGGACGCCCCATGATCTTGGCGTTGTACATAGTCTTCTCCACTTCTGATATATCGAGAACTTTTTCCATAGCTGCCACGACCAAATGTCGCATGTCTCTGTCTACATTAATGGCAGCACTAATGTCATTGCTAGCCTTCGAGAGTTCAGACCCAAGGATTTGTGCAGCCGTGATCATATCGGCGACGCCTCCATCAAATGTACGTTTCTTCCTCTTATTCGGATTAGTGGTAACCTCCGGTGTAACGGACTGAGATCGAGAAGTCTCTTGAGTGAATTCAACATCTTCAGGGACAATTGGATCACTTCCATTCTCACTATTAGACTCATTATTGCCACCAAGCTCTTCCACGGCGTCCACAGCGTCGAATGCATCTTCTCCGGTTGCGCGATCATTTCCAAATATTATGCAACATTTCTCATAGTGGATGAATGACTTAGAGCGCCATTGCTTGGCATCTGGATATTTCTACAACACAACAATTGAAAATGCACATTATTAAAGGCAAAGATCACTAAAATTAAAAACATATTTAGTGCAAGGAATAGAGTATACCGCAAGGTAGTCATCCCAAACATCGTCTTCTGCCACAACCATGTTGGACGTCTTTGTTAAAACCGAATCCACTAGAACTATGATTAAACCCATGAATCATATCATTCACGATGAACCAGTCCCTTTTCAAAGTCTTGATACGAGACTCTATGTGTGGTCTTGCCTTGATCTTCGATGCTGGGCAAGAGGTTTTCAAAGCCTCCTCAAGATGGGTAAGGTACCCGGCTTAAACCCATTGTCCCCTCAGTAAACCCGGTGTGCACCATCTCAACCATCGCATTCAGTAGTGCAAGGTCCTCCATATGAGACCACTTGCGCCTCAAAGCTTTTGTTGGCTGGGACTCTTGTTGTGATCCTTGTTGTGGAGGTCGAGCACCTTGCTCATAAGTACGACGACCAGATTGTTGACCCAAGAGCCGGGAAGGTCGGACACCTTGTTGAGGTAAACTACTTGATACATGTTGGGAACCTCGTCGCTGTGAAGTCATCTAGAAAAAGCCAACTACAATTGATAAAAGAAATGCAGACCAAAACCCCATCAAATAGAACATAGATTGATCACTAAAAAAAAATCAACAGAAACAATAATATTCTCTGGTTACAGAGAGCCTTTTTTGTTTAAAAATCAACAAAACACACAACGCCCAAAAAAAAAATTCACAAAACAAATAAACAGATCAGAAAATGCAAAGGAAAGCCCTAAATCAAACCCCTTCAAATAGAACCATAGATTGAGCACAAAATGCAGACCATGATAAAACCAACAGATGAAACTCTAAATCAAATCTCATCAAATAGAACCCTAAACCATAAATCATTGATTGAATGAAGGAATCATGAAAGAAAAGCGTAAGAAATCGATCAAACGTTGATGTGAAGGCGTTGTGACGAAGGGTTGTTGTTGAAGGCACAATCGATCAAACTTGAGGCTTCGCTCTCGAGGCTTTTGTGTTCTTCGCGGGATTGTTTTTGTGTTCTTCACGGGATTGTTTTTGTGTTCTTCGCGGGATTGTGAAGAAAGAAAGGATGTGCTTCACGTTTTGTTGAAGCAGGGGGTAAAGTGGTAATTTCATATGTCTTCAGTTATCTAATACCCACGTTTATCTCCTCATCCGAACAAAGAGGCGAAATGGGATAAAAAGATAATGACGAGACTCCCAATCCCATGTAACTTAGTCCGCTACCATATTTCCTATTTTATCTCCAAACCGAACGGACTATTAGTACCTTATGATCGTAAAATCGACCGAACAAGCAAAAACACTCAAAAAGGAAAGAAAAAGGAGACCAAGATGGCAGATAATCAAACGGGAAATCAAAACCCAGTTCAAGCAAGATGAGAATGAGTCTCTTGGAGAGGCTTGGGAAGAATTTAAGGAGATGCTAAGGAGATATCCCAGACATGGATATGAGAAGTGGGTGCAACTGAAAATCTTCTACTATGGGATGACACTGAACACACAAACACTGGTAGATGCAATTGTAGGAGGTTCATTACTAACAAAGAACGTGGATGGAACATTAGATCTCTTGGATCTTATGTCACAAAATGCAACTGCAGGGAACTGGTCCACAATAAAGAAATCAACAGGAGTTTTTGAACTTGACACATAGACAGCTATTATGGCACAGTTGTCAAATTTAAGCAATCAAATGGTGAGACTGCAGATGGGGCAAAATGGGCAATCAATGCAACGAGCTCAACAATAAATTAATCACTTAGCCATGGTGGTTAATCCTTTGGAAATGCCGCAAGCGATAGAGTATGAGGACATGAGCTTCATGAACAATCAAAATTTTGGTAACAACTTTAGGCAAAGAGGAATTACACTTCAAAGATATTATCAAGGTATACCAACCCAAACTTCTCATATGAAAACCCTGATAATGCTTTGAAGCCACCTTCGGGATTTGAGAAGACAGCCTAACAGGGAAAGCTGGGTCAAAGTGAAAATTTGACTTTATTGAGGTCAATAGAAAGGTTTCTTGTTATGGCCCTAAATCCTAAGGCCCGCCACGTCATAGGTCGCAGGCCCACAACTTTGCCATGTCATCGTTATGCTGTGTCCTACGCGCAATCCATGTTCTTTATTTCTCATACATCAGAGTTTATCATTCATTTTCAATATTTCAGGGGAAGACTTAATATAAGAATTAACAATTTCATTTCATCATAACTTAGAGCATTAGTCCTATGCGAAAAACCCGAAACAGTACACTGTATATAAGGCAACAAAAGTAAATATATACATGTACTTGTATCTCAAAGTCTCCAATAACTAAATCATAAAGCAAAATACCAAAATGCACATGTATTAGTAGGTCCTGGATAGTAGACAATCAGATGTAGTTGTGCAGTATCTCAGCGCCTCTGCTCGTACCCGCATTTGCACCCAGTCACCCAACAAATACAGTGTTGAGTTCGGTGAGTAAACTCCCATAGAAAACCATCGAGTAGATAATAACAGAAGCCAATAAATATGTTAACTAAGTATGCATTAACCATATACAATTGTAAATCAACAAATGCGTAGTTAACAACCAATACAAGATGATCAAAAGTTAACCATAATGTAACAAAGTAACTGTGCAACAACAATACCGATAAAACCAGATGAATGTGTAATGAAACTCGAAAACTAGATTTTATTTTGTCAATCTAGATGCCCAACTGAACCGATCAATCCTGGGTTACACCCGAACTATTAGCGAAGAATTCAAACTAATCCCAACCCACTCGACATGTGCACTCAACAACTCAGGTCGCTATTCACCAAGGGCTCAAGCACACGCGCTATAATCTAGTTCGCTATATCCCGTACCATACTGTCCCAAATAATCCTCGACGGCATATCTAAATCCATTCGATAACCAATAAACAGACTAACACATGTTCAATAATGGAAATGAATAACAAAAATGACCAATGCAAGAGCTGAAACATTAAATACTCCTGATGTGTTTATGTTGGGGTTTACGCATCTCAAACCACGCTCCAACGTCCCGAAAATACCTTGGTCTGACCTTGCTCACTTCTCAAGATGCGCGCCCGATGCTCAACACCTAACTATAGACTCCTAAGTCCCTGGTGTCCGAATAAACTATTTTAAGTGATTTAGTATCAAATTAACTTATTTTATATTGCAACACAAAAATTAGAATCTTATTATGATTTTTGTTATTTGCATATTTTTCGAGTTACACCGGGGTGTCAAACACCCGACAAAGTCTCGAAACTAGTTTTACTACTATTTTTTCCAATTTCTCATATTATTTCAAATTTTTCTGAATTTTTTCCATAGTTTTCCAACTATTTTTCCATATTTTTCAGTAATTTATTTTATTTTATTTTGTATTTAGTTTTTTTTTAAATTTATTATTTTTATTTTATTTTCTTATGTGGTGGGGGCCCTGAACCGAGTCGAACCTGACCCAATTGATTAGGGCCCGGTTCGGCCCAGGGGTGCATGCACGCGCGTGCGTGCGCCCCTCCCCTTCCCCAAAACAGAGTCGATTCGTCTCTGTTATTTTTTTTTTGTTTTTGTTTTGTTTCATTCTTTTTCTTTTTCATTTCTTTCTTCCACAACAATACAACAATAACATCAACACATCAACAACCTAAAATCACCATTGACATACCAATTTCTCGAAAATTAACATCACCATCAACACCACCATCAAAACCCTATAACCTAGCTTCATTTTAATGGAGAATTGAAAGAAAGTGGAGATACTCATGTTGATTACTTGATTGCTTGTCCAAATCCTCTCCAAACCACCAAAATTTCACAACAAAACCCTCACTTCTTTATTTGATTTTTCGGATTTGAGAGTGAGGAGAGAGAAAAGTTGATGAAATATCCCAAAAGTCAACTATTTATACCCAAACTTCATCTCATGTGATGAATCTCAAGGACATCCTAAGGCCATGATTTAGTCCATCCAACTCACAATAGTGACTTCAATAGGCGACGCACACCTTGTTCTTATCCTTTAAAGCAAACAATTATTGGTTTTTCCTCAGGATTTCATTTCCTCAACTTGCCATTCACAACTATTTCCCCGACACCCGACACCCAACACCTTAACTTGCGATATCCTCTGAGACACACTCAGAGCCAGTTGCATTGCTCCTCCTCAGTAGGTTCTTTTGTTGTATATTGACTATGTATTCATATGTTCTATACACTTTTGGGTTCTTGGGGAGTTGAGATATTTTGAGGATACATGTATTAATGTATATACTTTTATGGTTGTTGTTCATTATATTTATACATGAGATAGTTCATTGGTACATGATTTTCTACATCTAGGTTGTCTTGAGCTTTAATTTGTTTGATTAAGTTGTATACATTATTTAGAATACTTCCGTTGCACATGACAATGTTGAGGGTAAAATGAGTTAACCTAATATTGATGAATAATTTTTTAAAAGGAGGCTAACTAGGTCTGCGATGAATCTACGGAGAATGTCCGAGGGTCCACGTAGGTTTAGGCTGGGCGGGGCACAGTTTGTAGGGGTTGAAGATGTCATAATGCTCAGTATAACATGAACTTTACATATTTTACCATACTAATCACGTTTGATAAGTCTTTTGCTAAAATGATGAAATAATTATGTTTTTAAACATATGAAATGGTAATTAACAAATTGGATTGAAAGTAAGGCTAACCTAATTAATAATTTGTTCAACTTTAAAATAAAATGATATAAGTTAGCTGCAATATAAGGTATGCGACGTAGTAAAGAATATAGTGGTACGTGGGACCCAACATGTTAGTGACATGGCATGGTTTTGGGGCTCGCGGTGGCAAGTCTCAAAATTTGGGGCCACCACAGTTGGTATGAGAGCGAGGTTCGATTGAGCCTCGAAAAAAGTTTAATGAAAGAGCATAAAATTTAAATAATAAACCTTATATGTGGAAGCCCGATGTACTTGCCTTAGAACTGTAGTTGGGAAGTGATTATCAGGCGGGTTGTGTTAGGGTTATATATGTATTATGTGTTTAATTGTATTCTACATACGATATGTGTATATAAATCGAGATAGATTCGACGTATGTTTTTCGATGCAGATTTTGATGGACAAACAACCTCTAATTACTCAGGTAGAGTAACCACCATCATTCTATCTAGTAGAGTCTGCACTTTACATGAGATTTATGACAGAGCCCTCTCCTACAAGAATTATCTTCTACAGATAGCCAGTCAACATGTGTCTACGGTCTATCAGGGTCAGTCTGGGCAGAGTTCTCAGCAGAATCAAAGGACGAAGAGACAAAAAGAGCATCAAGGTAGACAGGAACAGGGTGTAACGACCCGAATCTTCCTCGATCCGATTTAGGGGCAATTTAGTAATCTAAATACTAAATGTGTGTTGGATTTTCTTTGGATTGGATTATTAGTGATATAGTTGAATATCCTACATCTCGATATGCGCATTTTATGCAGTTTGAAAAGATTTCAGAATATACATCCGTTCCCACCCACTAAGGAAACTCACGAGAGAATAAGATCTGAAAAACTTTTCTTAAACATGAAGAAAGTTATATTCGGGGGCGAGATCTTCAGATTTATGAGATCCCACTGATTAGGGAAAGATATGTGGGAACTTTCTTGGTCAAAATGGGCGAGTAATCTAAATTTATGAGATCTCATTAATTAGGAAAATATTTGTAGGAACTTTCCTTGTCAAAAGGGGTAAGATCTCTAAATTTATGAGATCCCATTAATTAGGAAAAGATTTGTGGAAACTTTCTTAGTCAAAAGGCTAAGTTAAACTAATGAAAACGAACCCAAAACATATTAAATAGGGAGTTAGACTTAAGGCCTAACTAAGAGGACACTTTAGTCTTTAACACAAAAGGATGTACACAACCTAACCTAATCCTAGCCTATAAAAGGAGAGGTTGAGTAACCCTAACTACAATTTTGTTATTCTACACAATTTGGAAAGAGATGGGAGATTAAGGGAGGAGAGTTTGGAATGGTGAGAATAAGTTTTGAGAAGTCAAAGAGATCAAAGAAGTTTTGCACAAAGGTTCACATTAAACCCCTAGTGCGAGAAGATCGAGATTAGGATTCGTGATGAGTTCATGTAAATGGGGGAGCTCCGCTCATTTATCAAATGTGACTTGCCACTAGTATATTTAGAATCACAATTTTTATTAAAGGACTTGGGATAGGGTTGTTGCCTACCTTGTTTGACTTCATGTAAGGCCTCTTGGGGAGCCATACACATATGGTGGAACCAAGTAACGTTACATGATTAAGGGCCTATTGGGGAGCTGTATCTAACTGTAGAACCAAGTCACCCATTGCAAGGGCCTCTTGGGGAGTTGTGGATGCACGATGGAATCAAGTCACTCGGGCCTCTTGAGGAGCTGTGGACACACAGTGGAATCAAGTCACCTACGCACATTTATTATATTTTTTATGATTGGTCATCAAGGGAAGGCAATGATAAATGGAATAATGGACTTGCATTTATAATATTACTTCGTATGTACCTCTCTGTTAACCCTTATGCATGGTAAACTTGATTTCTTATGTTTTTACAACTCTTGGATTCTTTATCATAGCTTAAAATGCTTTACGGAATAGGAAAACTTACTCTTTATGGAAATTTATACCATGCTACAAATTTTCAATACTTATCTTGATTTCAAATACATGCTAGTTTTATTTTGCTTTATAGGTATAACTTACATATTTGATATTTGAGTGTAGTTCTTCTCTTATTGGGCTCCAATGGTTCTTTTAGCTCACCCAACTTATAATACAGGTCCATTAATGAGTGCGCTAGATTTAGACAAGGACGAGACGTGCTTAAATTCTTCACTTGATGTGAGCCTTCTGTTGACATATATTATGTATATTCGATTTTGAAACCTATTAAACTTGGGTTGTAATTAAATAAGTCTTTGGGTAGTTTGAAACCTATTTACTTTTAGTTGATCCACTTGGGAGTTTTAATAAACCTTGTTTTGTTTAAATGAATACAAACCCATGTATAGTTTCATAGATATTCTTGTGAACTTAAATTTATTGGCTTAAGGATATCTCTTTATATTTATTCCGCGATTATAATCCTTTGTTTAACCAATGTGTAATCCGCAGGCTTGTTTGAGAGGTGTGTCAGACCGTTATTTGGGTCTGGTTCAGGTATCGGATCCAAGTAGCGGTCTAGGTCGGGCGACCCGACCCTAGGTGGAGGGAAGGTCGTCACACAGTGGTAGAGATTTCGTAGAGATGATTAGCTATTAGATTTGGGTTATCGTGGTACATGCGATTGCCCTTGCACTTGCTGAGTACCCGAAACAGTAGTATAAACAGGACAAAGATCAGGCAGGCCGTGACAGGGGCCAGGGTCAGGGACACGGTGACAGACTAGCTGGAAGGCAGGCTAGATGTCCTTATTTTTTATATGGCAGACTGGATATTACAAGGTCGATTGTTAGAGACCAACGCCATCACCACAACCAGGTCAGGCTAGAGAGAGGGCCCATGCAGTTGCATTTGCAGTCGTACAGCCTGACAGGAAGGTGACTAGGCAGCTCGTTGAGGGTACGTTATTTATTTGTGGTTAACCCATACATGTTATGATTGACTTTGGTAGTACTTTGTCTTTTATTTTTGGACGTAAGACAGGTGAATTAGGGTTATCGACACAAACATTAGGCACACATCTTGTCCTCTGTACGACTGCTGAGGATAAGATATATCCTAACCGGATATGTCGAGATTACACAGAAGAGGTTAAAGGACATCAGTTATCGGCAGACTAGCAATTCGTAAAGTATCTGGAGTTTGATGCATTACTTGGGATGGATTGGTTAGCGGCATATCATACACAGTTAGATTGTTTCAGTAAGACTATCACTTTCCATGTTTCGGGGACTCTAGAGTACACATTCACTGGAGTTACCACAGCTTTACCGATCACCAGAGGCCGACTAACTACGACTTGAGAGATGGAGGTGTTTGGTGTGATTGTGGAGCCATAACCGAGGACAATAATCACTGTTGAGGATGTCCCAGTTGTTAGCGAGTTTCCTGATATATTTTCAAATGATTTGCCAAGATTACAACCATATTAAGCGGTTGAGTTCATTATTGAGTTATTATCAGCGACACAACCGATATTCAATGTACCGTACAGGATGTCTACGTCTGAGTAGGAGGAGTTGAGGTCTCATTTGGAGGAATTATTGCACAAGGGATTCATTCATCCTAGTATGTCCCCTTGGGGGCATCTATTCTTTTTGTGAAGAAGAAGGACCACACTATAAGGATGTGTATGAACTACAAGAAATTGAATCAGGTCACGATCAGAAATCGTTACCCACCTCTCAAGATCAACGACTTATTCGATCAGTTGGCGAAAGCTAAGTTTTTCTCGAAGATTGATATACAGTTAGGTTATCATCAACTGAAAATTCAAGAAAGTGACATTGAGAATACCGCCTTCAGTACGGGATACAAGATATTTGAGTTCACAGTCATGCCGTTTAGTCTGACTAATTCCCCAACGATCTTCATGGATTTAATGTACAGAGTTTTGAGACCATACCTGTATCGATATGTTATCGTGTTCATTGACAACATTATGATTTATAGCAAGACTCGTGTAGAGCACGAGAGGCATCTCATGGAGGTTTTGAAGACAATAAGAGAGCAGAGGTTATATGCTAAGTTTAACAAGTGTGGCTTTTGGCTGAGTGAGGTGAAGTTCCTCAAACACGTCATCAGTGATCAGGGTGTATCGGTTGATGGTGACAAGGTTTGGGCAATTGTTGATTGGCGATGCCTAAGTCTATTTTTGACATTTGGAGTTTATTGGGATTAGAAAGGTAATACCAGATATTTGTGCAGGATTTTTCTACGATTGCAACGCTGATGAGTAGGTTGATAAGAAAAATGTCAGGTTTGATTGGTCTGAGGAGTGTTACGAAGCTTTTTGATAACTGAAAAGGAAACTAATTTCTGCGCTAGTGTTAGCTTTGCCAGAGTCAGAAAAGGGCTTTTCAATTTACACCGATGCTTCAGGAACTGGTTGGTGTGCATACTAATACCGGAGGGCCACATAGTTGCCTATTTATCCAAACAGTTGAGGCCCCACTAGGGTAATTATGCAGTGTAGTACTTAAAGCTTGCAGTAGTTGTTTTTGCACTAAAGGCCTGAAGGCATTATCTCTTTAGAGAGAAGTTTGTGTTGTTCTCTGATAATTAGAGTCTGAAATATTTGTTTACTCAGAGGGATCTGAACATGCGACATAGGAGATGGCTTGAGTTACTAAAGGACTACGAATTTACCATTAAGTACCATGCGGGTAATGCGAATGTCATAGCATATGCATTGAGCCGGAGCATCATTGATAACCAGATAATTGTTCGTCATATGACACACGAGCACGGGCTTTTATAGGCAGCATCGGTGATGTGCGTGTTAGAGACAACTACTATTGAGCCATAAACCTTTTATCTGATGTGAGTTATGACTGTCTTTGGAACGGGCTGCCGAGTGTCAACGGGTTGATGGGCTTTATGAGCAGTTCAATGGGCTGGCACGAAATCTGAAGTGTACTGACTGGTCTGAGTCGTCAAATCAGTGTTTGAGGCACAAGAATAGGTTATGGATACCTGCGATACAGGAACTCTAGGATAACATTCTGGAGGACGCACACGATCACGGTATACTGTTCATCTTGGTCAGACCAAGATGTATCACGTCTTGAGGATATTATTTTGGTGGTTAGGGATGAAGCTTGATGTTGGTGATTATGTTAGGAGTTGTTATATTTGCCAGGCAGGTTAAGGTTGAGCATAAAAGACCAGCTAGATTGCTACAGTCGTTGTTCGTTCCATATTGGAAATGGGAGCACGTGACTATAGATTTTGTCAACGGCTTACCGCAGACTTCGAGGAGACACGATACAGTTTGAGTAGTGATCAAAAGGCTGACGAAATTGACGCATTTCATTCTGATTTCTATGATATATTCCTTTCCACAACTGAGCATTATCTTTGAGAGGGAGATCATTTGGCTTTATGGAATGCCGATGTCCATTGTGTCAGACAGGGATCCCAAACTTGCATCTAAGCTCTAGGAGAGAATGTAAGAACAATTTAGCACCGGTTTACAGTTAAGTACGGCATACCATCCTTAGACCGATTGTCAATCAGAGAGGTTGATTCAGATCTTGAAGGATATACTCGGGGCTTATATTTTGAAGTTTGGGGGATCGTAAGAGGATTATCTACCATTGTGTGAGTTTTCTTACAACAACAACTATCAGGCAAGTATCGGGATGCCACATTTGAGGCACTTTATATAGTAAGCCCTATAGGTCACTTGTGTATTGGGCAACACCAGATGATATATTGGCGATAGGGCCCGGGATAGTTTTTGATCACATTGAGAAGATTAGACAGATTCGACAAAGGCTTCTGGTCACCCAAGATAAAAGAAGTATACGGATAAGTATGACGATGGTTTAAGCTAGGAGAATGATGACTTGGTGTATTTGAAGGTTTCTCCTTAGAAGGGTTATCTGTAACGACCCAAATTTAATTCGCCGCTATTTGTGATGTATTGCAGACTTGGCGAACAGCTCAGACACCCGTGGGACTCGCAGCTAGGCTAGAGTGTGCCTGGAGTTAGGTAAATTGTTATTTTGAGTGTTGTTTTGACTAATTTTGTGATGTTTATGTTAAAATAGGTTAAACGACATCGCGATGTGTGTAATTATATTTCAATTGACATGTGAGATTGTGTGTTAAGGATTTGCCTCAATATGCATGTCGACGCGGGTACCGGGTAGTGTGCACATCCGAGTACACTCATTGGCGCGCACGACAAAATTGTAGACGCGAAAATATAGGCGACTATATATATGTAATTTAAAATATATATATATATATATTAAAAATCATAAAAATAAATAAATAATTGTGAAATGACCAAAAAAGGGTATTTGTTTGTTAAGGAAAAGGATAAAACTTAAGGACATTTTGGTCATTTTACCCAAAATGTTGATAAACCCACCACTGACACCACATTTCTCCATTTTTGATCGAACAAGGGAGACCGAGGAAGGAGAAGGAGAAGAGAAATTAAAGGAGAGAGAGAGAGATCGTAAGCTTGTGTTGGAAAGGTCATCGCGAGGAGGCTGTTGGGAAATGTGCCCTAGGACAATCCATTAATAATCTTTATGAATACATTTTAGTTAATAAAATAGAGGATTTTATTTGCTATTTATTATAATTGATTTGCATGTTTACATTATAATAAGATCCATGGATATTTACAGAAATATCCTAAATGTATCTAGTCGATTATTATACTGGGAACTATAATGAAATAAGACTAGTGTGAGTCTTGATTAATGATCATACGCATAGGAATACGAATCAAGATCATGAGTACTTGTTAAGAAACAAAGTACTGGACCGACCCGCTATGAGAACATCACATGGATTAAGTCATAGTTGTTTCTCATGATATGTATATTATTCAGTCCTCTGACATGAGATTACCAGAGCCTTCAACATTATGAACACAGTGATTTGACATAATCAAACGTTGTCTTTAACTGGACGATTATAAAGGTTGTGATTGGTTACTGTGTAAATAATGTAGTGAAGTTGTGTAATCGAGATAGAATTTGTTCTTCTCATATAGAGAGAGATATCCAGTGGATCCCTTGATGTGTTAGATTGTTAAAAGGCCTAGTCTAAGTGAATTGATATTGATCAATGTCACTTGGATGTTTTCAGTCTACCTAGAGATCGAGACTAGTACGATTGAACATGTTGGATGACAATTCCATGCCTTATGTTTGATCAAAAAGATATCGTGTAACAAAAAGGATGTTATACACACTATTGATTAGGTTGTATCGATTTGATATTCGTACAACTTGGGTAGTCATAATGTCTTGCTAGAAA
Organism: Stephania japonica; assembly: GCA_039657345.1. Lineage (NCBI taxonomy): Eukaryota > Viridiplantae > Streptophyta > Magnoliopsida > Ranunculales > Menispermaceae > Stephania > Stephania japonica. The sequence goes on from CM077562.1 coordinate 41,327,178, forward strand.
TCGTTTATGACTTGTATACTAAAATGTGTTTCGGTACACTGCCAACGTTGTATGAATCTATTGGGTCGCACACTAAGAATGATTTTGCGAGATTTTAAGATGGTTCAGAAAAACGAATTTTATATGATAAAATTCATGACAAAAACGTCCTTGTAGTGTATTACACTTATACTTCTTTAAGTAGGGGTATATATGTAATTTACTTAACCATCTATATACAAGGGTTGTATAAATAGACGCTTTAAGTTAGAATACAAGTACGAGAGATTAAATAGGGCTAAAACTCTATTTTCATTTTAAGAAACGACTTAGAGTTTTTGGTATGCTCTGGATCGTTTTGGAGAGAAACAAAAAGGTTTGGTAATCTCTCAAAGCTAGCATTTCAAATCTTGGCCGCCGTTCGTGTGTGGACTGTTGATAGAGGGCGTTCGCCATTGGCAGTGCCTTAGAGATCGATTAACCTTCAGAAAGGTACATTGCGACTGACGTATGATTAAGTTTTCATAGTTTAAATATGTTTTAATGGAATCAGATTCGAATCCTGTTGGGGTTTTTCTCAAAATTGTTTTGTAATCTTCGCTGCGTAGGAACCCTAAACACCAACAGAGGCGAGGTGACTTGTTGTCTTGCTGTTGTTGTTATTGTGCGTTGTCTCATTGAAGTGGTAGTGGTGATGGTTCGGTTGTGGGGGGTGGAGTCGAGACCTCGGACGAACTGCAAGAGCAATTCGTCCAATGAGCCTCCCTTCCAATCCATTAATAAAAAAAGAAAAAATTTGTAGCAAAGAGAGGTGTTTTCACGCCTCTATTTGGGAAGAAGAAGGGGGGGAGGGGGCACGCACGCACGTGCCGAACCGGCCCTGGCCCAACCCAAGTGGGCATGGATCGGGCTCGAACTGGACCCGGTCCAGGTGGGCGGAACCAAGTCTGACCTGGTTAGGTCGGGTCAAACCTGGTTCAGGGACCCACCCCATATTATTTAAATAATATTTTTTATTATTTTATTTAAAAAATTAAAAATAGTTTTTAAATAAAATAAAATACATAAAAATAGAGAAAAATAGCTAAAAATTATGAAAAAATTCTGAAAAATCTAGAAAAATATGAGAAATTAGAAAAAAAAAGGTTCATAAATGAATTTTGGGATTTTATCAAAATTTTAGTGAGATATTGTTGGGGTTTTTACCATCGAAAAACGTAAAATTTACATAATATATCCAATTGAAGCTAATTCAATGGCAAATAATCTTAGGTATATTTGGGTGATACTTTTGATTATCGGGTGTTTATTGGAGCTAGACCGGGGTTTGGTTATCGGGACGCGGAGTGCGGATTGAGGTGTGTAGTATCCCAACTGAAATTACTTGAGTATTTACTTCTTTTGGTATTTGAATTCAATTTCTTTCATTTCAATACTCTACTCTGGTTATGATTATATGGGTGGACGTTGAGTGGGGCTCTCTCCATTCCATTCCTGTGTATATGTCCACTACACCATAACACGTGCTATCAGATCGGTCTCGATAAATAGCACGACTTGAGTATCACGTCATGGCATGTGTCGGTGCGCCGTAGGTGTAACGCCAGCTATTGAGCAGATCTAGATGCTTGCCCTGCTTGAGTCGGACTCGCCGACAGTATTCTGTGGAAGAGTCCGAATTATGGTGGTAGTCTGACCCTAGGGGCTAGGAACACACTTTGAGTTTTTCCTATTATTTATTCATGCGATGAGCGCAGTTGACTGTATTTATTTCCGCATGTTTATTTAATAGTTTTTTTTTAAATTCCAGTATTTACTTTCAGTATTGCTTACTTAATTTCTTTGGAAATATTCACTCTGGACTTGTCATCTGCCTTTTGTAATGGTTTAAGTGCAGATACTAGTACGAGTAGGGGCAAGGGTAAGCTGCTAAAGTACTGTTGAGCTGAGATTGCTTGACTCGTACGTTTGTATTATATTTATTTTGTTTCATTTTGGGTTTGGGATTTTGAGATACTTGGTGTCTATTAACCTTTTTGTGACTTCAGAGGTATTTATAGATATATATGGGTTTTTCACATTAGGTTTATGGTTCAGGTTACACATTTATAGTAACATTATTCGAGTAAATGTGTTAAAGGCTTCTGCTGTGTGTGAATTTGAGGATTCTATGATGACTTAACATATAATTTGATTTCAATACAACTTAATCAGTAAATGGATAATTAATATGATTTAAAAGATAAAATGGAGATTATAATTCAATGTAGAGAATAACTGTTGCTGGTAAGACAGACTGTGGGTTCGCATTGGCCCCATAGTGGTCTATTTGGAAAATGGGTCGTTACATTATCAGAGGTTTGGTATCAAGAGGAAACTAGCACCAAGATTCATTGGACTGTTCATGGTTGAGGTACAAGTTGGTAGAGTGGCGTACAATTTGGAATTACCACTACAATTAGCTGGGGTTCAACTGGTATTTCACATCTCTATGTTGAGACTGACTAGGTCAGGACTGAGATTGATGGTTATTATGAGACGGGTGGAGGTTCGGCCTGACGTGACTTACGTAGAGTAGCCAGTTGAGATAATGGACTGTAGGGTACAGACTCTACGGAACTGAGAGATCCCTAAAGTATTGGTTCGTTGGCAGCATCACGGGATCGAGGGACTCACCTGTGAGCTTGTGTCTACTATGTGAGAGCGTTACTGTGATGACCCCTCTCCTAATCTAGGGCACCATCTGACCTAATCCCGTAATTAAGCCCTAATCCTATCCACGCATAAATTAACTATGTATTAGTCAGCTTTTATATTCTATACTCCTCATTAATCGTGTTCAGGATAAGTAATACACTAGTCCTACCAATTAATAAAATTTAGAGTTAATTAAAACTTTTTATTAATGTAGTTCTTAAGCGGAAGTCTTAACAATTTATACGGAAGCCATTTAAAATAGTACTAAGTGTGGAAACCAGGAAAACAACGATCACATAGATATATCATGAAGTAGTAAATACAAAGTGTGAACGTCATAGTAAGGTCGAGGAACTATCGTTTAACCTAATAAACAACTCCAAGTGTATCAAAAGACATAATACAACTAATACAACAAAATATCAAAATGACCTATGGTATCGAAAGCAGTGTCGCGTCACTGGCTCAGAGGTAATCGCCAATCTTCTCCTTATCCGACTTGCTGGTCGACGACTCTGCACCCACCGTTATAAAAAGGACGGCGAGTGTAAGAAAATAATAGTAATCCCCTATGACAAGTTTATTTCACATTCCTAAACATTCTAATGGTATTTAAAAGCATATAAATAGGAAAGGCAGAAACGTAAACTATAAGCGAGTAAATATCAGAGTTAAACAAGTGATATTGGCACTCGACTAAATAGTGGTGATCTAGGTTCGGTCGGTAGTGAACCGCGTTACACCAACTCAATAATCATATAGTACAAGGGACTCTAATCTAAGTGCCGCCAGGGCCTTTAACTCCGAGTGTCATACAATATCAGGTAGAATGTGCCAACATCCCAAGGGACTCTAACGTCGTGAGTCGTGCACACCTCCATCGAGTACAAGACCTAGATGCTAAGACTATTTTTTATATTCAAAGAATGACTTGGTGAAGAATATCAAGGTGTAACGGTAAACTAAAAGCCTAAGCAAAAAGGAGTACAAATTTCATCAATTTATTTTTATGTGTATCAACACTAATAGCATGCTATTAACCAACTCAATTACCATTTAAACAAGGGATAAGCATGGCATAAGGATAGAATCAATGAACAACAAGGCAAGATATCATGACAAGGTACTCAAGATATGTGTGGACAACAAATATGGAATCATGATATCAAATCACAAATAGCATATAGTTAAAAGCGACTATGAAATAATAGTGAGTAATGGAAATGAAATGCAACATAAGTTATCATCGGGTATACTCACAAATTCAAGCAATTTCCCTAACTAATCCGGCCTCCCGACACCCAAACTCACGCACATGGACTCTCGAAACAATCCTCTATGCTCCTGAGGTGTTTAGATATGATTTAGAGTGTGCTAAGGTTGGTTAAGATGGGTTTGGGCTTGTGTTAAGTGTTGCAGGAAAGTTAGAAAAAATACAGGAAATTGACTGCCCAGAACAAGCAACGTGTTCGGGAAAATCCCTAGCGCACTGGTTGGAATGTCCAGCGCGCTGAATACAGAAACCCAAAAAATCTACAACAGATTTTTGGTTCCCCAACTCAGGAAAAACCTCTCCTTCGTCCCCGGACCCTTTCTCTCCTCTGGCAAGGGTCCACAACAGCCTCAATATTCATACCAAGGCAGACACTTTGATTATTATATCATTCATTCATCAATTAAACAAGATTCATGCATGCATTTCTTCAAACACATTAAGAACACCATCAAATGCAATTTCAAAACTTGTGAAAACAAAAATTGATTTTTGAAGCCTTTAATGCCATCCCAAGTAGTTTTCCATAAGGAGTTCAAAAAAAAAAGATTTTGAAAATAAACATGCATTAAAGCCTAAAATTTTGAATTTTAGTTTCATATAGGGATGCACACGGATTGCATTAATCCTCGAATCCGGTCCAATTCAGACCAATTATCACTAATTGGTTCAATTTTTTGATCCCTTGGATTGGATTGGATTGAAAAATTACTAATTCGGTTAGATTGGATCGGATTACGGATCCCACATTTAAAAACCGCAGATCCAATCCGATCCAATCCGTTTATCAAATCACCACATATACATATCTCATATATGTACTATAGCATATCGAAGATCATCAACTCAAACTATCAACTCTAAACTATATCGTATTTCTAAGACTTTGCTTGTTCTTACATCTTTTATTACACTTCAAACATTTTTTTGTGGGTTGTATGTTGCAATGTGCACATTTTTGTGCTTTTGTTTAGGTATATGGTGGAGTTTGTGGATGAAATCTTTATTTATGTAGGAACTTGCATTTTGAAGGTTCTTGTGATGACAAATTTGTGAGAAATATGTTATATATAGATTTATGGGATGTACGTTGTAAATTTTTCAATCATAATATGCATAATTTTTGTGATTCATTTGATTAAGTCTAATTTCATGAATTTTTGGATAGAAAAACGTCAATTCGTGGAACTTGATCCAATCCAGTTCGTATTTTGCAAATTGGATTGAGTTGGGTTGATAAATTATTTGGACTGGATTGGACTACAATTTTCCAATCTGCGATAATTGGATTGGCTTGTGGATTGACCCTAATTGGTTTGAATTCAATCCGTGTGCACCCCTAGTTTCATATGAAAATTCTAACTTTTGAGCAAAACCCCATATTTTGAAAATCGAAGCTTGGGGACTGATTTTTAAGGGGTTTAGTTGTTCATAAAAATAATGAAAAGAAATTTCAAACTCGTTTTAAGTAAAAGCCCCAACATTGGAGACCCAATTTCACCACAACTAGTGCCTTTGGAAATGAAAATTGATTACCTAGATTAATGGTATGATAGCTAGTACTTGTACACCCCTTAGTTGATGAATTCCCACCTAATGTGTCATAAATTTCCAGCAAGAATCATCTCTACAGCTCTGAATTTATTTTGCTTGAGAATGCATGCAAAATGAGAAAAAACACTAAGTGTGGGTTTATATAGTTTGGGGGTTTCATCAAGTGTTCATAGGCTATCTATAAGAAATCTCATGGTCACTAATCACTCCTACAACCCACTAATATCTAGCCAAGGTCCACAAAGCATGACCCAAGCTACATGGAAGTGTGTGCTAGCACATATTCCGAGGTAAGTCTATGTGTATTGATTTTTACTCAAAACTACAAGCTTTTAATTTGATTTGCATAGGATAAATACAACCATTGGATATGTATTTAATTATTAACTCAAATAAAAGTAAATAATACTTATCATAGACTAGCTACCCGGTTCCCCGAATTACACGTAACTCGAGGTGTATCCCTGCTCTCGTCTCGACGCCTATAACTGTACGAACTGACTTAGTAAGCCTATATGAATACACAATACTAGACATACATCACTACAAAAATAAAATATACCTCGACCACGTGCCTCGGTCGATGTGCACATCACGGTGTGGGTCCCACATCACGGGTCGGTGATCCTAATTAAGGATCAAAATAGGGGTTAGAGATTTGGGCCGTGACAGTTACCCTAAACTATTCCATAGTACAAAATTTCTCCGTATTGGGAAGAACTGTAATAGTCCCATTTTAATTATACCATTATTATTATTATTTATTTTCAGACGCGGACGCCAGCTCAGATCCGTTTGGACGCCGCAACTAGGTTAGGGCACACCTAACTAGGTAAATAGTGAATTTTGTGTGATGTTTGCCTATTTACGATGTTGAATATTCAATTATGTTAATTTACATCGCATGTGTAATTATATTATTGTAAACCGAATGAGATATTGTGACGAGTGTTCGCCTCGAGAAATATGCCAATGCAGGTACTGACGGGCGAATGACGGATACATTAGGTCGGGGAATAATTCACATAAAATGAATAAATCAAATGTGACAAATAATAAATATAAAATAATAGCCTAGCAAAAAATTATCAAGAAAATAAGGGACGACACGAGTCGCGTTACGATATCAGGGAATTGAAAAATTGAAAAAAAAAACTTGAGGATAAGACCAAAGGTGTGTGTCACCCATTGAAGTCATTAAGTTGAGTTATATGAGCCAAATAACGACCATTAGATGTCCTCGAGATCCGTATATAACATAGGATAAGATTCAAGTGATAAGCATTGACTTTTCCCATATAAACATCACTTTTTTCATACCTCATGCTTAAATGCAAAAATTAGAAGGAGCAAAGTACGAGTTTTGAGTGGAAACCTAAATAATTTGGTGTGGATTGGAGCTAGCCAACAAGAGAATCAAGGTGAACATCTCTTTCTTCTTTCAATTCTTCAACTAAAGAGCTAAGTTTTGAGGGTTTTAATGAAAATTTGAGCTAGGGAGTTGAGCTCACTGATTTTTAGTGTTCTTTTGATGTTTGAAGTGGTTTTGGTCTATTGGGTTGTATTATTTCAATTGTTATAGCAAAGTTTGCAAAAATTTGTTTGGGAAAGTTGTGGTTTGATTGATCTTTAATTTGATATATGTTGTTTGTGTTGCCTTTAGCTTTTTGGGTGTGTTGCGAGTCCTCCACATGACCAAGATAGGGTCGACGACATTTGGAGGAGGCTATGGGTGTCGAAATTCCAAAATCCCCGTATCTGGGATTTTTGGGTTCGACATAAGCAGCATGCTGGCCAGGGGGCCTAGTGCCTACTTGTTCTAGGCAGGATGAAGGTCCTAAAGAACACCCAACACGGTAGACCAGACCCCCAACGAGCTAGGTGTAAGGCAGTAATGAAGATTAAGGGTTTTTTTGAGAAACTGAACTTAAAAACCTATATAATTAACATGAATACGCTCAAATACCATGGTAAATGACCTTAGGGGACTCGGGGCAATAGTGTATTAGCCCAGAGCCTAGCAAGGTCGGACAGAGGTATTTTACGAGATTCAGAGTGCGATTTGAGGTGTTTTGTAAACTCAATTGAAATTCACTAGAGTATTTATTTGCTTCATTTATTGCTTCTATTTCATTTTATTCAGTCATTTCATATTCGTTGTTACTATTTGGACGGCCGGTTGAGTTTGCTCCCGCCATGTTTGTTACGGCCCCAAAATGCGAGGCTCGCTACATGATGCCCCATGGGCCCACAACCTTGCCACGTCACCATCTTATTGTGTCCCACGCGCAACCCACAAGTCATAAATCCTCATTCATCAGAGTTATTAACATTTAAAATACGAAGTCATAAAAATATGTAATTTGTTATTGCATTTCATCAAGTTTAAAGGCATTCAGTCCTATGTGGAAATCTCGATTGTGAACACTGTATATAACTCAACAACAGTGATTACATACATTTACAGGTATCTCAAACTCCCCAATACTAAAATAAAGTTATAACAACAAAATACATATACATACAAGGCTGTCTAGTCATTGGCAAGTCACAAGTTGTCCGCTAAAGTCTCTTTGCCCCTGCTCGTGCTCAGATTTGCACTTAAGGCATCATAAAAACCAGATGACGAGTCCAGTGATTAAAATCCAGAAGGAAAACCTCCCAGCATTTATAATAACGGAAGCCAACAATATGCTAAATAAACATGTGCATTAAACAGACAATTGTAAAGAAACACATGCATAAAAAACACTTTTAACACAAAATGGATGTGTCATGTAGCAGGACTAAACCCTAATCCAGATATCAGGATCCGTCCAGTGGGCTTCTCGACCCCCCTCTAGTGACACGTCTCTTGCGTCTGTCCCTATTGTCCAGCCTACCAGAGTCCGCCTACATACCTCGAAATAACCAGAATCTGACGGTGAATTAGACAGCCGACCGTGCAACATAATTAAGCACATGGAAAGAGTAAACAATGATATACAATAACAGTTGAATCAAATGAAAACCAATAAATAAATACTCGAGTGTGTTCTTTAAGGGGTTTACGCACCTCAATCCGCCCCAATTCCTAAAATTAATCCCCGGTCAAATCCTGCTCTCACCTCGGAATGCGCGCTTAATACCCGAACTACAATCACCTAATTTATTTTATTGTATTTAGTGTATTTCCATTGAATTAAGTTGTATTTATGTCAATCAATTAGGCATTATATTCATTATCCCAAAAACAACCCTTAATAATAACCCCTGTCCTGCACTCGTCGCGCTGGAGGATCTATCTAGTGCGCTTGGTGCATCCTCATCCTCCCACTAACCAATGAACAAGCAGCGAGCTATGGCCTCTGGCCAGTGTGTTGCCTGAGTCGTTACCCAGATTTCCAGAATTGCTAGAAAATGAAAATTTGACACCGTGGCCACCTCCAAATGTCGTCAACCCCATCCTCGACTCATGGGGGACATACAACACTCCCAAAAAGCCATAGGCATCAATAAACATCATATATATCAAATTAAAAATCATCAAAACCCACAATTTTCCAATTCCAAAACTTTATAACTTTCCAACAACAGTTTAAATAACCCAACCAATGACCAACTTGATTTCAAAAACAACAAAAAACACCATAAATTCCTAGAAATCAATAGCAAAATTCCCAATTTTTAAACTCACAGTAACACCCCCAAAACAACCACCAAAATGTAGAAATTGACGAGGAGATCATAGATCTAACCTTAGTTTATGAATTCCCCAAGCTTAGCTCCTCCAAATCCACCAACAACGCCACCAAAACCTTCACACTTTTGTTTCAATTTTTAGATTTCAACATGAGAGGAGAGAGATGAGAGGAGAGAGAAAAGGTGATAAGAATGAGAAAACTAAAATATATATAGTTCATTTGGATCTCATGTGACGTCCCAATATCTATGCATCATATAAGGTTAGGATGGAGTCAATAAGTGACTTATTTGGGAGACTTAATTAGTTCTTTGAACTTATCCCTGGTTGTCTACAATTATTAGTTTTGGAGCGTTTCAATACCTGACACCCGTGCTGCGACCTGTAGTATCGCGCACGTTCGAGCCACCAAACCATTGAACAATATTTAATATTAATTATTTAATGCATTTTATTCATTTATTATGTGCATACTATTCCTCGGCTTATTGTTCCCATTATTCGCCTGCCTGGTACCCGCTTCGACATGCTTTTTGGGGTGAATACCTAACACATTATCTCACTCGGTCTATTAACATAAGTGTACACATGCAATGTAACGAGTCATAAAAAATTTCCATTGCATTCACACAATCAATCAGTCAAAAATACCATTTTTCGCCCAATACAAGCGTACCCTAGCTTGAACGTGGCGTTCCCGTGGACCTAAGCTGACATCCACGTCTGGAAATATGTGAATAATGGCCTTAATGAAATTTGGGCCATTACAGGGTTATTCAATTGTGTGTTTATGGCACGCTAGACCATAACATGTGTACTTAGAGTCCTCGGTGGATAGTCAACTCGAGTTTACTTTGGTTGTATACATGTTAGTGTGTTGAGGTACTATGTCCGCCACTGAGAGGGCCAGGGATTTTGCCAGTTGAGTGCGCTCACTAGTAATACTTGTGGTAAATGCGGAGTATGGTTCTAGTCTGGCTAGACTCGAGCACACATGTTTGAGTTTTACTATTATTTATGCATGCAATGATAAATTTACAGTTACCTGTTTACTTGTCGCATGTTTGTTTAATTTTTTTTATGAATTTTTTTACTTTGTTACGTAAATTGCTCAGTGAAAATCCTTAAGATTTGCTCACCTGGACTCGTCATCTATTTTATTTGTGATGATTGAGTGTAGATCATACTATGAGCACAGACAAGGGGATCCTTAGAGACTATCTGTGATTGGCCATCTATCAAGACTGATTCGTACGTGTTTTGATATTTTGTTTTATTCACTTTCTTTTAGGTACAGGGGGACTTTATGAAAGGTCGGTTCATGTATATTCACTATTCTGAGATTTTTTGTTATCTAGCATACATTGTACATTATGTCGGGTTTTCCAATTTAGGTTGATGCTCAGTATGACATGAACTTTACATATTTTACCATACTAATCATGTTTGATAAGTCTTATGCTAAAGTGATGAAATAAGTATATTTTTAAACATTTGAAATGGTAATTAACAAAGTGGATTGAAAGTAAGGCTAACCTAATTAACAATTTGTTCAACTTTAAAATAAAATGACATAAGTTAGCCACAGTATAAGGTATGTGACGTAGTAAAGAATGCAGTGGTGCTTGAGACCCAGCGAGTTATGGGTCTCGCACTGCACCACGTGGTAGGTTTCAAAATTTGGGGCCTTCATAGCCTATCTCGGCCATATAGTTTCAGCTAACGGGGTCATGGCAGACCCGACCAAGTTGGATGCAATCCAGTTTTGGCCCATGCCTCGATCACTCACGGCACTCCGAGGTTTCTTAGGCCTCACAGGCTACTACTGCAAAATCGTATGCCATTACGCTATAGTAGCCAGTCCTCTCATAGACCTCCTAAAGGCTAGAGGCTTTACAGCTCACCACCAACGCTTCTTCAACTGCGGTAGGTGCAGTTCTTTCTTAATATAAATTACCTCTTACTTTCTACAGTAAAAATTTGTGCCCCAGACTCTAGAGCTGCACCGCGCACATCAGGGAAATGTATGTCATAACTGAAGCTGTAAAAAAATGGCGTTAATACCTCTTCGGCAGTCATTTCAAAATCTAAACTGACCAAAAGATTTTGTGGAGCTTACTTACATAGAAAATCCAAACGCCTGAGCAACAGAAGTGCCTGACGAAACTTCTTGAATTCAACTACGAGATCCTTTACACTCCTTGCCGAGACAATGTCATTGTAGAGGCACTTTCCTTTCAACCCGAGGCTTCCACACCAATCTTTCAGGCCATTTCATCCATCATTCTCCCCTTCCTCGACGACCTCAGAAAGTTTTATGTCTCACAGAGCACAGGGCAATAGTTGATTGCTAAAACCTTATCCAACAACAATATGCAGAAGGTTTTTGAATTTAAACAAGGGCTCTTTTTTACAAGATTCAGATTTTTATACTTGCAGAGTCGAACTTATGACCATACCTCTTATCCGAAATACCATTCTTCCCCATCGGCTGGTCACTCTGGTATTCGAGGTACTGTTTCCCGAATTGCTGCCTTCTTCTACTTGTCAGGATTCTTATAGGACATTAAAAATTTTATTAGTCTTGTTTGATCTGCTTCTATCATAAATACAACATTGCAAAACACTATGGCCAATTACAACCATTACCACTACCCAACCAAGTATGGGAAGACCTATCGATAGACTTTATCATGCACCTTTTGTAACGACACTCAAATTTAATTTGTCACGTACGTTTTAGGACCATGACCTGGTTGTCATGACTTTTCATACTATTTAAGCCCCTGGAGTCGACACTGAGGTATATTTTATTTTGCTACAATTGTGACGGCCCCAATTTCCCCGTGCAATTGGGTACGTCCGGCCTAGACCCGTACAAGCCCCGAGTTATCACTCAGCAACCTGATGAGCCTAGTCAGCCTCATATTGACTCAATTTAGCAATTTATGAAAGAGTTATTGCAATAATACACAGTGGAAGACTAAATAGTAAATAACAAGGAGAAATAACTCAATCAAAGGGAAATTAGGAATTCTATAATGTGGAAAACCCCGGGTATTCATGTACAATTCGATAAGCATATATACATGATATCAGTCTCACCAAAACACCAAGTTCAATAATCCCAGAAACATAAGTAAGAAACGATATACAAAAGAGCAAAACATAAAACCTACTCTAGGGTTCCTCAAATCCAGCCGCTCATATAAAGTCTCCTAGGCAAGGTCCCTTGCCTCTACTGCACTCCGCTATATCTGCACTCGCCGTGACAAACTAGACGGTGAGCAACTGAGAGAAATCGAAAGTAATGCCAGAAGAATATAACAGTAATTCATGAATTATTAAACAAGGCAGTCTAAATATCATGTAGGAATTGAAAGACAGGAAGTTATATAAACAAGGTGCATGATAGGCAGACTGGAAACAATGACAATCGAAACATGCGTGTTCTACGAGTCAAGAGAGGCCATAAGTGGTCTAAAATCCACAACAATACCACAACAATCCACAACAATCCAAGTACATGGTATCACACAATCACTAGGGGTGGTCAAACACTCGTGCGCACGAGTGCCGCGTTTTATCCCTTCTAGTGCAGGCCGCATGTACCTTCGAGACACACACTTATGCCAAGAACACACATACAAGGAATACAGAATGAAATTTCCAACAAGTAGATAATAACAAACACAACGGAATGAAAATGAATCACATGATATTTTCTTAGCTGGCTTACTAACGTACAAATGCTTTTTAAGGCAAGTGTACTTACCTGAACTATCGCAACCCGCGTAACAACACTCTCGCGTTCCTAGTAAGTATCCCCGAGTTTCCCGATACCTGACAAGGTTCGAAACTCTAATTAATGGGTTGAATCATTAATTAAACCCTAGGTTGGTACCCTAGCATTTTCTCAGAGTTTTAATGACTCGAACACTTCGTTAACTCAATCGGTAAATCAAACCAAAAATACAACGAAACACAATGACTCTTTTGGGTATTATAACCACACTTATGTAAGCCTAATTATAGGTCTTAAGCTCGGCTCAGTCGTATGTGAAATCACACCATAGTCTCGAGGACCGGCGGTGTGTCCACGACGTCACTACCGTTCAACCAACTTGAAACACAACTTCGATGTCGTCCAACAATTACGACTCAATACTAAACTTAACATGACCATACACCGGTGAGTAGGGAACTCAGGGTGTGGTCCAACATCCGTAGAGTGTCAACACAGCATGGAAAGGCCGTGTGCACGCCCTACGTCGCGTTGACAACTACTCGACGCAATATAAACAACTCACGCATATCTCTGCCATTACGACTCATCATCATTGATATGGACGCTCCGGGGCTATGAGACTCCATGACGGGCATGGTAAGGTCTCCGACAGTTCCCCATGTCATCGCGTCGATGACAGTACCGCCACAACGGGTGGTTTCCGGCGAGAAAGTTACAACACGCATAACATTACATAAACGACATAATATATCAATAATGCCACTATTTTAGGCCACTCCGAGAATTGTGAGACACAAGCATGGGCTTAGCTTGGTCCCCAACATCCCCAGTCACGGTGGCACAGCGGTGGTGTCGACCATGGCAACGGATTTCGGCGAGGACTTAAAAACAGTCCATACAACATGACAACAACATCACCTAGGTTCAAGACATTAAAACAGTTCCAACACGACCAAATCGAGCACAACAAGAACAGCGAGGCATCATCGAGGTCCCTGTAACAACCCCAAATTTTTTTAACTGACTTATGTTGCATTTGTCAGAATTGTGACCCGGCTACGTGAATGCTGGACAGTATTTCGAACTTCGGGAGTCGACACCGAAGTGATTTTATGATTCTTTGATTGTGTGTATTAGTATTTTAGTATTTTACGGGTTTCGAGCCGGTTGGGCGATATTTAATTGAGTGAGGTTTCGACTAGTTAAACGGGTGAGAAAAACAAGTAAAACGTACAAATAAATGAATTTTTAATTAATTTAATTAATTAGTTGGCGAGACAAGGCGAGACTACATGCGTTACGAGAGTCGGAACAAGGAAAAAATGGACCGAGGAACGTCGTTTGAACGTGGGAGTTGGTTAAATATGTAACATACGGACTATAAAATAAAAAAATTTATTATTTAAGGGTTACTTCCCCAAACTTCCACAATCACGCTAACGTCTATAACGTTACTAATTATTTTTGAGAAATATAACGTCTATTTAAAACGTTATAAATATAACGTCTATTTAAAACGTTATAATTATAACGTCTAATTATAACGTCTAATTATTTTTGAGAAATATAACCTCTATTTATAACGTTAGATAATTGAGGGAGGGAGTTAGATAATTGAGAAATATAACATTAACAATTTAAAAGTCAACACTATTTAAGACAAGAAACTAACATTTTCATATCAGATCCGGCCATCAGACCTCATTATCGCTTCGCGGTGGATGTCTTCTACAATAATATGCAGTAGACATGTATGTGAAAATTGAATCATTGAGATTGAAGTATTTAAAAGACTACAAAAAGACTCTTCGATCTGAACTATACCAAGGTTTGCAAGATGCAACAAATGTTGGAGAAGCATGTGCAGATAGAGTAAAAGAATTATTCTTCCATCATCATATAATGGGAGCCTTATAGGTATGTACAACCGCTACCAAGATGCAATGGAAATTGTTAGAAGGTAGCGAGAAACTCGGGGATACGCGTTAGGAACGTGAGAGTGTCTACGGGTTGCGATTAGTCAGGTAAGTACATTTGCCTTAAAAAGCATTTGTATGTTTGTAAGCCAGTAAGAAAATGTCATGTGATTCATTATCATTTATTCAGTCTTGTTATGTTCTATTATTGGTATTCCATTATATTTCTTGTTGTGTGTTTCCCGGCGTAAGATTTTCGTCTCAAAAGTACTAGGACCTGCACTAGAGGGATAAAACGTGGGCACTCGTGGCCACGAGTGTGTGACCACCCTTAGTGACCGTGTGACACCGAGTACTGGGTGGATGGGTTCGAGTCCCTTTCCAGTCATAGCTGTGCCTTCGCTTGTGTCGATGCCCGGGAAGACCTCGCGAGGTCTTCGCCGTTATGCTATAATTTAGACCACTTATGAGCCTCTTTTGATTCCTTGAACACACTTGACTTTCGATTGATATCTATTAGTCTGTTTATCATGCATCTTGTTTATTTAAATTCCTGTCATTTTTATTATCGCATGATATTTAGACTGATTTACTTGTATTATCATGAATTACTGTTATCTTCTTCTGGCATTACATTCAATTTTATTCAGTTACTCACCGTCTAGTTTGTGACGATAGGTGCAGATAGGGCGGAGAGCAGCAAGGGCAAGGGACCCTGCCTAGGGGATCTATTGTGAGGATTATTAATTAGCGGCTGGATTTGGAGACTATTTTATAGGTTTCTTTATGTTTTGCTTTTATGTATATCATTTTATATATATATGCTTTGGGATTATTAAACTAGGCAAATTTTGATGAGATTGGTATCATGTACCTTTGCATTTCCAATTGTACATGAATACCCGGGGTTTTCCACACTTATAGAATTCCTCTACTTCCTTTGATTGAGTTATTTCCCCTTTATTATAATTATTTTAGTCTTCCGATGTTTACTGATGCAATAACTCTTTCATAAATTACTAATTTGATTAAATTAAAGGCTGACTAGGCTCGTCAGGTTGCTGAGTGATGACTCGAGGCTTGTATGGGTCTAGGCCGGGCGTACCCAATTGCATGGGGAAATTGGGGCCGTCACAGTCCCCGACAACCCCCACACTCGGTGGTTTGGCCAGCAGGGCCGCCCACACATGCATATTCCGGCGAGACATAATATAATAACCAATTTATGAAAACAGTGCACAATCGATCACAACACCCTATGTGACACAAACGTGGGTGTAACAACCCCAAATTTTTAACTGACTTATGTTGCACTTGTCAGAATTGTGACCCGGCTACGTGAATACTGGACAGTATTTCGAACTTCGGGAGTCGACACCGAAGTGATTTTATGATTCTTTGATTGTGTGTATTAGTAATTTAGTATTTTACGAGTCTCACGCCATTTGGGCGATATTTAATTGAGTGAGGTTTTGACTAGTTAAACGGGGATAAAAACAAGTAAAACATACAAATAAACGAATTTTCTAATAAGTGTAATTAATTAGTGTTGAGATGTGACTAGAAAACGGGCGCGACGAGACAATTTACGGAGAAATACTGACCGAGGAAATGCAAAAAAAATTCATGGAGGAGTTGGTTAACTACGCTACATATGGGCTATAGGATAAAAATTGTTAAGGTGACACAATGTGATGAGGAGAACCATTGGATGAGCATGGAGATGTGTATTTGTGTTGAGTTAAGATGATGAGGTAAAAGACACATAAGGGTAAATGTTTTCAAAATGTGCAAGTAATAAAAGAAGGGTAAAATGGTCATTTGAGTCCTATATATATAAAACGTTGAAAAGAAAACCCTATTACACTATTCATCATCTCTCCCAACTCACTGCCGCCATTGTTCATTCGCTCTACCCTCCTCTCGCCACTACCGCGCCCCACCGGCGACGCCGACTCCGACAAGGTGAGATTCGCCTTCTCTCGGTCCCTCTCTCTTGGTCCCTCCCTCTCGGCCTCACGTTCTCGTTCGTCTTGGCAGTTTTTCCTCTCCCTCTCTCTCGACTGTCATCACCAGCCTCGCCAGCACTGGACGGCGGACCCTCACCGGACTCGTCACGCCAGAGGTCCGTGATCCTCTCTCTCTCTCCCTCTCTCACGGCCTCTCTGTTTTCTCTCTTCTCTCTCTCTCTTTGCTTTGCCTTGTCACGGTTTTGCAACATGTTAGGTCTGTTGTGGTCGGAGACGACCATGCTGGGGTCACCGGAGTCTTCATAAGTCCCAAAAGAGTCCAATATGTGGTGGAGATGCAATGGCGCATGCGATCTGTCGAGTTGAGTGAAGCTGTGTGTGTTGTTCTTCTTCATCGAGTCCGCCCCCACCGTGTGCAATCGTGTCCTTCTTGTCGGAGGTTGCTGTCGCTACTCCGGTGGGTGTCAAAGGTCGGGGGTGACCCCTAGTGGTCCACCAGAACCCCCACATCCCTGAAAAATCGTTGATATGTGGTGTAAACCAATGTTGTCCGAACTATCTCTATTTCTTTATGTATTGACTGGTTGGTCGGAAACCGCCACTGTCGGCGGCGCTGTTGGCCGGACTGCTGTTCCGGGAGGTTGTCGAGGACCATGCTAAGCCAATGATGGTGTCTCGCAACTCTCCAATGGGTCTGAGCTAGTGGTGACGAAGTACATTGACGTGATTTCATGGCTTTTTGTTCGGTTGTTCTTGTTTATAAGTTTGCGTTTGAGCTCCGATTAGGCGAGGTGTTTTTCAGCCAATCCATGCGGAGGAAACCCTCCCAATGCTGGACAGTACTTATAATTCGAAATGAAGGTCTCGACCTTGGGCGTGATTAAGTTTATCGTTGTTTGGTTATGTCGATGAACACACAATATGTGTGAGAGACTTGTTTTATGAGTTGTGTTTTCGTTTTGGTTGCGTTTCGACTAAGTGAAAATCGTGTTCATGCGTGAATGGAATGTTATGGATATCATGGATTCAGGGGACTTGTTTTCATGTTCCGATGTTTTGAGTTTTGTATTGAGTCGTGATTGTTGAACGACGTCGTGATTGTGTTTTACATTGACTGAACGGTAGTGACGTCGTGGACACACCACCGGTCCTCGAGACTATGGTGTGATTTCACATACGACTGAGCCGAGCTTAAGACCTATAATTAGGCTTACATAAGTGTGGTTATAATACCCAAAAGAGTCATTGTGTTTCGTTGTATTTTTGGTTTGATTTACTGATTGAGTTAGCAAAGTGTTCGAGTCATTAAAACACTGAGAAAATGCTAGGGTACCAACCTAGGGTTTAGTTAATGATTCGACCCATTAATTAGAGTTTCCAACCTTGTCAGGTAGCGGGAAACTCGGGGATACTTACTAGGAACGCGAGAGTGTTGTTACACGGGTTGCGATTAGTTCAGGTAAGTACACTTGTCTCAAAAACTTGTGTACGTTAGTAAGCCAGTTAAGAAAATACCATGTGATTCATTTTCATTCCATTGTGTTTGCTATTATCTATTTGTTGGCATTCCATTCCATATTCCTTGTATGTGTGTTCTTGGCATAAGTGTGTGTCTCGAAGGTACATGCGGCCTGCACTAGAAGGGATAAAACGCGGGCACTCGTGCGCACGAGTTTTTGACCACCCCTAGTGATTGTGTGATACCATGTACTGGATTGTTGTGGATTGTTGTGGATATTGTTGTGGTATTGTTGTGGATTTTAGACCACTTATGGCCTCTCTTGACTCGTAGAACACGCATGTTTCGATTGTTATTGTTTCCAGTCTGCCTATCATGCACCTTGTTTATTTAACTTCCTGTCTTTCAATTCCTGCATGATATTTAGATTGCCTTGATTGATAATTCATGAATTACTGTTATATTCTTCTGGCATTACTTTCGATTTCTCTCAGTTACTCACCGTCTAGTTTGTGACGGTGGGTGCAGATATAGCGGAGTGCAGTAGAGGCAAGGGACCTTGCCTAGGAGACTTTATATGAGCGGCTGGACTTGAGGAACCCTAGAGTAGGTTTTATGTTTTGCTCTTTTGTATATCGTTTCTTACTTATGTTTCTGGGATTATTAAACCTAGTATTTCTTTTGGTGAGACTGGTATCATGTATATATGCTTATCGAATTGTACATGAATACCCGGGGTTTTCCACATTATAGAATTCCTAATTTCCCTTTGATTGAGTTATTTCCCCTTGTTCTTTACTATTTAGTCTTCTGTTGTGTATTATTGCAATAACTCTTTCATAAAGTACTAAATTGATTAAATTGAAGGCTGACTAGGCTCGTCAGGTTACCAAGTGATAACTTGGGGCCTGCACGGGTCTAGGCCGGGCGTACCCAATTGCACGGGGAAATTGGGGCCGTCACAGTGGGTGCTCCAGGGATGTGGGGATTTTGGGGCACCACTAGGAACCATCCCCGACCACCCCTGACCAGTGCCACTGCCTCCGGCAGCGGCAAAACATGGCAGCAGTGAAAACATTCACAAAAACAGTTTCATAACAATAAAGAAAAACAATGAGAAAAGAGAGAAAGAGTGGAAGAGAGGGAGAGAGGAAGATCTCCGGCGAGAGGGATGAACCCCAACCATCTCTGGACCTTTGACAACCGGTGGTGTGCTCGCCAAGGCAGGGAAGAATGGACCAAGAGAGGGAGACAGTGAGACTGTGAATGAGAGAGAAAGTGAGAGAAAACAAAGCGAGAGAGAGAACAGACCGAGAAAAAGTGACGGATCTCCGGTGAGCTCGTCCACTACTGGGGTCCCGGGGACCAGTGCCGGTTCGTCGACGACGAGAAGAGGTGGAGGGTGGCGGTGAGATGAGGAAGATGAAGTGAGACCATGAGTGAGAGAGAAAGGGAGAGAGAGAGAAACATGTGAGCACAGACAGAGAGAGAGATGACGAGCCTCCGACGTCAGCTTCGGTGAGGGTTCCGGCGAGAGGCCGAGTGGATAGAGGAGGGTTGGTGGCGGTGGTGTGATTGAAGAAGACAATGGATAGTGTTTGGTGTAGGGTTTTCTCCAACGTTTATGTTTTTATATGCCTTAAATGAGTCAAATGACCTTTTTGCCCTCAATTTGCTTCTCACACACCTCAAAACAGTTGCCCTTATGTGTCTTTTACCTCATCATCACATCTAAACATAAACACACATCTCGATGTCCATCCCATGGCTCCTTGCCATTGGGCTGTGTCACTTTAACAATTTAAATTCCATAGTCCGTATGTTACAAGACTATCCATTTTCCACGTTCAAACAACATTCCGCGGTCCGTATTTTTTCGTCAATTGGCTCGCTGCGCCCGTTTTCTCGCCACATACTATCAACTAATTTATATAAATTAATAAAAATTCATTTATTTGACTTCTTTATTGTGTTTTTATCCCCCGTTTGACTAGGCGAGACCTCACTCAATTTAAAATCGCCCAAACGGCGCGATACTTGTAAAATACTAAAATACTAATACACACAATCAAATAATCATAAAATCACTTCGGTGTCGACTCCTGAAGTTCGAAATACTATCTAGTATTCACATAGCCGGGTCACAATTCTGACAAGTGTAACGCAAGTCAGTTAAAAATTTGGGGTTGTTACAATGATGTATGTAGTATTATTTATACCCGAATGTGAATGTCGTATGTCCTAGTGTGTGATTTTGTTTTGTTTATCGCCACATATTTGTGTGTGAGGTTTCTCATAGGAAAAACAAGAATTTTCAGGTAAAAAGGGTATAATATGGGCATTTAAACACAGAAAATGGTGATTAGTAAATTATCAAAAAATAATAACTAAATAATTAATATGCGAATACGTTAGTGAGTTCGGGAACGCATGACGTGAGAGTCGTGACATGGTACGGGTCTGAGAACGCGAGATGTTAGTGAGAATTGGTTAAGTGTGAAGTCCAAGTCATCTAGTGGAGTTAGAGTTGGTGGCTGAATTGTGGAGGGTTGTTTGATATGCCTCGGGATACGTAAGTTGGAGATGATGTAAGGGGAGTATATAACCCACCCATCACCTTTTCTCACTCCTCTCACTTTTCTCTCATTTCTCATCTCAAACAAACAAACAAAAATATTGGGTTTCAGTGACTTTTCGAGCTCCGATTCGCATCGGGGACCGACTAACTATGCGTAATAAGGTGAGATCCTAACTCCTCTCGTAATTTTCTATGTTTTAATGCCAGTTTCGAGGGTTTTTGTTGCAATGAATTCGGACGTCCCTAAGAGTTTGGGATAGGCTCGGAACGCTACAAAATGAGTCGAGGTTCAGAAAAACCCCAGATATAGGTTCAGGGTGTCACGCCGCAAGGGACGTTGTGGAGTATTTCTCCCACGACATCAGTCATGGCGTGCAAACCAGTGATGTTGGTGAGATTGGTGCTTTAAATGACGTTGTGGGCCAAAACCCTGGCGGTGTCACTTACAACGTCTCAACCAGTAAGGTTGAAATTCTACGCTTTAAGTGACGCCGTGGGACTTAAAGCCTGGTGGCGTCATCCACTACGTCTGGAATAGTAAAATCTGGTTTTTTTAAATAATTTTCAAAACTTTTGAGAAACTTTGAGAGTTTATCTAGGCTTATGAAATGACTCAAATTTAACCATATTAGACTTAAATGATTGCCAGGGATTTAGGAAATCAATTTGACAAATTAGAGTTATGCGAGGATCAGCGTTTTTATGTCGTTTGAGGTGCGTTAGTAAGCCAGTAAGAAGGTGCATAGTAATTCATTTTCCATTATTATTGTTGCTATTGAATTGATCCATTTGTTGGAATTCCATTCTTATATTCCTTGTTTGAGTATATTTGGCGTAAGTGTGTCGTGAAGGTACTCCTGGGTTCATATTAGCTGGGCTAATGTGAACACTTCTGCAGAAGTGTTGTCTACCCACCTAATATTGAGTTTCACCCCGCGTACTGGATTATTGTGGATGTGGTGCTGGAAAGGGATGTGAACTGGTTGTGGATATGTTGTGAATTGATTTGGTTATTGAACACTTATAAGTCTCTTTTGACTCGATAGACACTTAAATATCATTGAAATACTTGTCAGTCTATTTATCATGCAATTTGTGTTAATTATCTGCCTTTCAATACCGCATGATTTTTAAACTGTTTTATTAGTTATTCATGAATTATTGTTTATTTTCTTCTCGTATTACTTTCAAATTTATCATGTACTCACTGACTAGTTTGTGACGGTGGGTGTAGATAGGACAGAGATGAGCAAGGGAAAAGAGCCGATGCTAGGTGACTTCCTTTGAGGACTCTCGAAGCAGTTCTTTTCTTTTCTCCACAGTATGTGTTGTTTTTTTTTCTTACTTGTGACTATTGTATAATATATTTTTGCATACAATGGGGTACATTTTGGGATTTAGCGACTAGGGGTATCATGTATTATCGTATTTATATACTTTGTTACCTGATTTACATGTTTATCCATTCTCAGGGTTTCCATACTATAGGTTGTTCCTGATTTCATCTTTATGGAGTTATTTAGTGATTATAGTTGATTTCCGCTGCAAATTTCCTAATACATATATAATCTAATAACTCAACCTTTAAATTGATAGACTAACTAAATGAGGATTTGAGGCTAACTAGGTTTGTGTTGATTTTGCGAGTGTGGACTCGGGGGTCCACGTAGGTTTAGGCTGGACGAGGCCCAGTTTTATGGGGAATAGGGGCCGTCACACCTTCCACCCTCCCAAGGCAAAACTATAACATGGGTTATTGTGAATCACCTCCCCAAGTGCACCTACTTCATCAGTCTCTCTACTCACTACTTTGCGGTAGATCTCGTCTCCATTTATCTGACTGACATTTTTTGCCTCCACGGCCTTCCAAAGTCCATCATCAGTTATCATGACAAAATATTCACTTCCAGATTTTGGCGAGAACTCTTCAAATACTTAACAAAGAATGAAAACACAAGCCAATTAGCATCGAATAGACAAGATATTTAAATTCAGATACTTAGTTTACCTTACGTTGAGACCATATCGTCAACACTCGGTCATTCGATGATTTGCACAGAAACTGTCACTGAGGTTCTATGGCCTTACAAGATTGTTTTTTGCATCGGAGAGGTGGCTTATAAGCTCGATCTTCCACTGACCTGCATTCATCGAGTCTTCCAAGTGATCCTCATTCGACCTCACAAAGGTGAGCAAACTACACCAAAGTCTCCCCTTCCATATGACTCCTCTGGTTTTGCACTTAACCTCAACCCTTGGGTTCTCCTCCACCAGCGTATCGTCACCTCACCACATGGAGACGTCTGCAAGTTCCTTGTGGAATGGGACGTGTATTGGGACGACCCCAGTTCCACAACCCCAAACTAGGCCCCGTCTTGCCTAGACTTACGTGGACTCCCGAGCCAATCTCGCTTAGTCAACGCAAGCCTAGTCAGGCTTCCTTACCATTATTCATTAATTAAGCATTATTATATCATTTTAACGGAGTTATTCAAATTAGTGAGTTATCAAAGTATATCGAAAGCAATTAAACCCCAACTAATTGAATAAACTCTAAGACACTAGTCAGGACAACCTAGAGTGTGGAAACCCCGCATATGTATACCAACATCAACATATCAAGTTAGAGGAGAGTAATACCAATGTATACATGTCCAAAGATCTCTCATAAACCCATATCCCAATGTGAACAAAACAAATATACATAATAATACAAAAGTAGGAACACCTACATCAATCAAAAGGGAGAACCACTCCAGTATCCTCAAAGCAAGTCACCTAACTGTGGAGCATTTCCCTTGCTCGACTGCGGATCTGCACTCAGTCAAATATAAGAATGACAAGCCCAGGTAAGTAACGCTAAACAGGATGTATACAACATTTCAAAATAAATAAGTAGTTTAATTCATGTAGACAGAAAGAAAGGTACATGGACACATAAATATATAAAGATTGTAAATAAATATGAATCAATCAAAGATGAGTGTCCAAGAAATCAAACAGAGAGTCGCAAGTAGTCCCGACCAAACGATCTTTGAGTCGAGGAAAAACTACAATACTAGAATTTTAGGATATGGCTAACACCCAATAAGCCCTACATCCACGTGGATGAGAGACTTCTTGGTGGTCTAGCTAAGAACTTTCACCCCATATAGAACCAATAACCAGTGCAGTACATCTTGAGGTTATGACGTTGGTATATTACCTCAGACCGCCACTTCTCCCAAAGATCACTGTTGACTCACTTGCCCTCGGACAACTCAATCAAAATGGAATTCTAAAATAGAAACAGAGCGATAATAATAACAAATTAAAGCTCAATGAAATGACTGTATAATTCCTCACTTATTTACTTACTTGTATCCATACTAAGTGCACTCGCGCGACTCCGACCCGTCACCTACGAATCCCCGTGTGTTCGCTATTGAACTTTACTCCCTGGTAGTCATTTTGTTGCAACTTTCGTTAATTTTGCTCAAATTTTTCATAATTTTTTCATTCGTGTAATTAGGTTGATTACTCGGGTATCAGGTCATATTATTTGGATACCCGAGATATCCTTAAAGTTTTCCAAAATTTTTCAAAAATTAGTCTGATGAATAGTGCCACACCGTGAATGGTGTTGTGGGGGTGAACACCCAGTGGCTTTAGGCTCTAATCGACGCCGTTGGGCTTTAGGCTCTACGACATCCCTCGCGGCGTCAAAACCATAACACGAATTTCATGGTTTTCGAAACTCTGGCTCATGTCACCACGTTCCGAGCCTATCCCAAACTCGTAGGGACCTCAATACAAACCCAAACCATCATTCAAACCACGTTCAATTGGTCGTGAATCACCGATTTAACCAATTCGACTATCGTTATGAGAGAGAGTGTGAGATGAGAGAGAAAAGGTGATGGTCCTTTTATACTCATCAATTCATTACTTTTCACACATGTATCTCGAGGTTTATCCCAAGGCCCTTATTTACACCAG
Organism: Stephania japonica; assembly: GCA_039657345.1. Classification (NCBI taxonomy): domain Eukaryota; kingdom Viridiplantae; phylum Streptophyta; class Magnoliopsida; order Ranunculales; family Menispermaceae; genus Stephania; species Stephania japonica. Next base: position 41,352,012 of record CM077562.1, read on the forward strand.
CCCAACAACTTCCATGACACATTTGGGTGACTCCCCCTTTTGTTCCTATCCTTTTTAACTAGAAATATCCCTTTCCCGGTGTTCCTGCACCTGAACCGCACCACGACTTGCACGTCATGTGCTCACGGACGTACCAATTTATTAAACATGTTACATAAAAATTAATTACTCTTTAAAATTGTATTTTGTCAGTGTTTTAATTCAATTTGTCCCTTAAACAGCTAAATACCTGACAATCGTTCGTTCGAGACCCGTATCGCACGTTTTTCTCAGGCCGAACTCATTCCACAACGCCAACGCGCACACACAGACGTCTTCACACTTTGACATTGGAATTAACATTCGGGTAATAAAATAAGTAATACAAACATCAGAAAAAAAAAAAATAACGTACCTCGATGTCGATGACCGATAATTTGACACACGTATCACAGAAAGTTGGTCCACGTACGACCTAAAATGACAAATGACACGAGTTGGATTTAATGGTCGTTACACGTGTCCACCAACTGACGCGTTCTGGGTTTCCCAACACTAGTTAGAACAACTCATTTATCGTTTTAATCTTGAGGACAAGATTAGTCTCGATGGGCGTAGTATTGATGTGATCGAGGTCTTTCTAGCCCACCCAACATCGCCACTTAAGGGCCCACGACTCAAGCACACTATGAAAAAGCCCAATTGGGTCTCAGACTACATCATGTGATTTAAGCCTAAAGATGTTAAGTGACACCCTAACCATACTTATAGAAAGCCTGTCATTGTGTGACCTAAAAAAATGAGTATATATACTCTTTATATCAATGAAACAATAGAAAAAATTTACGTTATCTTCTTCTTTATTATTTATCTTGTTGTTTGTATAGTCAGCACCCATCAGTCCCTTGATTTTTACATTAAGATGTGTGTTGTGTACAATCCTAATGCGTTTCGTAGGGACGCCAATAACTGTGTGTTGTTCTTGCATGCAGTTGTTCGTTATCATAGGACCATCCTTTTTTTTAATGTATCTATTTTTGGGAAGTTTTGTTATTTGTTTTGTGGTTCTAGTACTTTTGTGTATTGTTGTGAGTTTCAACGTTGTAGAGAACCGTCTCTGATTGTCAAATTATTTCAATTTCGAAAAGAAACCAAATTAATGACAATTTGTTTGTACAAATAAGATTAGCGAATCAATGTACTTGATTCTATGAGTCTTGTATTGAGCCATGAATGATTAATGGATTTCGATTGCCCTTCAAAAAAAAAGCTAATTCTCCACAACTATTTCTAAAGATTACACTTTCAAAAATGCATTCAAGATTAAATCATTTTTTTTTTCTTTTCGTCAAAGATTAAATCATTTTGATTTAAAATGAGAGCATACACAGCTCCATGAAATTAGTCGAAATATCGAAAGTGCCCTCTCTAGGGCGCTGTTTCACCGTCGACGAGAGATCGTAGCCCCACCGTTTTCGTTGAAAAGTTCTGGTTGTCTTTGGAGACGCGTTGGTGTAAACCAATTTGTTTCTCTAAGCTGGACATGATTCGGATGTGATCTTGACGCGTATCGGCTTAATTAATTAGGATAAGCAACATATGAGTGATCCCCTCTCTATCTCCGTACTTCAAAACTTCCTAACTAAATAAATTAATGTGTAAAATCAATCTTTGATTTCAAATTCAAACTTGTAGATCGATCAAAAACATGCAATGCTAGCTCTCTTGAAAGTGTAGAACGGGGTGCCAATTTTAGCTAAGCTGATAACCTAAAACCTAATTTGCCAACCTTGAATGAGGTACGAGGAGGGCACTTCGTCCCTTGCTGGGGTTCAGAAAATTCTCTATGCTGACTTGACGAGTTTTAATTAATTAATTAATTAATTAATTTATTTATTTATTTATTTTTTTTTTTATTTTTTTTTGTCAAGCAGGTTTAATGTATTGATGTTCCTAAGCCCAAACACGTACACCAATATGTTACAGCGAGAATAATAGATATCTTGTTACAATGAAGCTCGAAACTAATCCGACACTACGCACGTGCTGTGATGCAGTAACAATCACTAACGGGCACAACCACCCCACAAGTGGAGACAACTACCCCTCATACGGGGACAACATCCCACTAATGGGAACAAAAAAACCTAAAACTTAGACGAGAAATAAGCAACTAAGAAAACATGTTGACTCACGCTGTCGCCGACTTCCGCCACCTCCTCAGGTACAGTTGTTGACGATCGTCGCCTTTGACTTGAAGACTCCCATTTTGTCTTCTAGTCTCTCTTCCACCCGATCAAGATTCTAAGCGCCAAAAGAGGGTCATCGATGACCTAGGGTCGGAAACCCAATAGCTAAGAGACAGCTGGCCGGATCTGCCTACAAAACAGTAAAGAAGAAAAAAGAAACAAGGACGAAAGACACATAGAGGGAAAATGATAGATGAACAGTACAATGAAGAGCAGACAAAGGGAGGGGTGGAGGAGGGTGGACTGACGCGAACAGAGGGTGGGAGACGCAGACAGAGGGGAGGGTGGAGGAGGGAGATGTGGACAAAGGGGAGGAGTGGAAGAAGAAGACGTGGACAGAGAGAAGAGGTGGAGAAGGAGACGCAAACAGAGGAAAGGGTGATGTGACGGCCCCAATTTCCCTGTGCAATTAGGTACGCCCGGCCTAGACCCATACAAGCCCCGAGTCGTCACTCGGCAACCTGATGAGCCTAGTCAGCCTTCAACTTAATCAATTTAGTAATTTATGAAAGAGTTATTGCAATAATAAACAGCGGAAGACTAAAACAATTATAATAAAGGGGAAAATAACTCAATCAAGGGAAGTAGAGGAATTCTATAAGTGTGGAAAACCCCGAGTATTCATGTACAATTCGATAGGTAAATATACATGATACCAGTCTCACAAAAGAAATACCAAGTTCAATGATCCCAACAATGTAAATAAAAAACGATATACACATCAGCAAAATTATAAACACCGACTAAAAAGTCTCTCTGATGTCGCTGCTAATCCTCACAGTAGATCATCTAGGCAGGGTCCCTTGCCCTTGCTGCTCTCCGCCCTATCTGCACCCACCGTCACAAACTAGACGGTGAGCAATTGAAGAAAATCGAATGTAATGCCAGAAGAAGATAACAGTAATTCATGATAATACAAGTAAAGCAGTCTAAATATCATGCGGTAATAAAATGACAGGAATTTAAATAGACAAGATGCATGATAAATAGACTAATAGATATCAATCGAAAGTCAAGTGTGTTCCAAGGAATCAAAAGAGGTCCATAAGTGGTCTAAATCATAGCATAACGGCGAAGACCTCGCGAGGTCTTCCCGGGCATCGACACAAGCGAAGGCACAGCTATGACTGGAGGGACTCGAACCCATCCACCAGTACTCGGTGTCACACGGTCACTAAGGTGGTCACACACTCCTGTACATGAGTGCCCATGTTTTATCCCTCTAGTGCAGGTCCTAGTACTTTCAAGACGAAATACTTACGCCGGGAAACACACAACAAGAAATAGAATGAAATACCAATAATAGAGCATAACAAGACTGAATAAATGATAATGAATCACATGGCATTTTCTTACCGGCTTACAAACGTACAAATGCTTTTTAAGGCAAGTGTACTTACCTGACTAATCGCAACCTGCGTACAACACTCTCGTTCCTAACGCGTATTCCCAAGTTTCCCGCTACCTGACAAGGTCGGAAACTCTAATTAATGGGTCGAGTCATTACTAAACCTAGATTGAATACCTTAGTATTTTCCCCAATGTTTTGATGATTCGAACGACTCGATGCAAGTCGACTGAAAAATCAAACGAAACACAACTCTTTTAGATTTTTGAAAACCACACCATAACTCAAAATAACCATGTATTCGAACACTCAATACACATCTATACCAAACAAATACCCAACCCTTGTATGTTCTCACGTATGCATGAATTCGAATCACCAAATCATGTATTCATGCTATGCGTTTTGAAATGAAATAAACTCAACACAAAATAATGAAATCCCGATGACAAAACACATGAAATGACACATTCACGTTTACTACCGCGAGGAAACCATGCATGAGCACGCAACCCAACATAAATTCATTCTCACACACGACATGCTATTAATTCAAGTGATTTCAATAAAACATTCAAACTAGATTGATAAAACCTTGACTGAAAACTCAACACCGACGTCATCAACAAAAATGATCGAAACACGAAACCACACAACATTGCTAAGAAATTAAGACAAGTCCGATCATTTACTCAAAATTAAGTCAATCAACTAGACAACGGAATCACATGACATGACGACACGAATAAAAATCCTCGATACGATGAATACGTTTCCACTTTCATAGATTATATTTTTTTAACATAAACTTTTCTTCTCTTTCTTCTTTTCTCTTCTATTTCTTTTTCTTATATGGTACACCCCAGACGTGGGGTGTACTACCCCTTTATGCACCCCAGCAGTGGGGCGCACAGCCCCATCACACAACCCACCATTCACACACCCACGGTCACACACCTTCACACAAAAATAGTCATATATGCACACAAAACCGTTATATACACTTACACAAAAACAGTCCATATACACAATCATGCACACACCCCTGTCTACCCACACCCCATCACGGTCCTCACCAAAATCCTTCCACCTTCGGCTAGCCGTGATCGGGACAGCGCCACCAGCCACAACAACCTGACGGCGGAGAGGGCAAAGCACCAACCGATAGAGGAAGAGAGAAGCCGTGAGGTGAGGGTGTGCAAAAACCGAGAGAGAGAGATGAGAGATCGCGTGACCGAGAAGAAGATGAGAGGCCGTGAGCTCGAGTGAGAGAGAAGAGATCGAGAGAGAACAGCGAGAGTGAGAGGGAGAACCCGAGAGAGAGAGAGAGAGAGAGAGAGAGAGAGAGAGAGAGAGAGAGATCGCGTGACCGAGAGGGAGGCCGGGAGTGATGGAGAAAAAGGAGAGGAGAGGTGGCGACGGTGGGGGTTTTGGAAGAGAAGATGAATAGTGTAGGGTTTTCTTTGTTATTTATATATATATGGCCAAATGACCTTTTTACCACCAACTTACTTCCTACATAATTTTAAACAATTGCCCTTATGGGTCTTTTTATTTATTCATTTATTTTTCTTTATTACACCTTAAAGTAGGTGTGTGTTGTCACTTGCATGGCTCTCCATCTCAACACACACGCATCTCGAGGTCAATCTCATGGCTCCTCACCATTGGACTGTGTCACTTTAACAATTTCCAATCCCATAGCCCGTATGTTGTGTAATTAACCAACTCCCGCGCTTAAACGACGTTCCTCGGTCCGTTTTTCCTTGTTTCGACTCTCGTAACGCGTATAGTCTCGCATTGTTTCGCCAACTAATTAATTAAATTAATTAAAAATTCATTTGTTTGTATGTTTTACTTGTTTTTATCCTCCGTTTAACTATTCGAAACCTCACTCAATTAAATATCGCCCGAACGACTCGAAACTCGTAAAATACTAAAATACTAATACACACAATCAAAGAATCATAAAATCACTTCGGTGTCGACTCCCGAATTTCGAAATACTATCCAGTATTCACGTAGCTGGGTCACAATTTTGACAAGTGCAACACAAGTCAGTTAAAAATTTGGGGTTGTTACAGTCTCCCCCACTTATTAGAATTTCGTCCCCGAAATTTATCTAATAAGTAAGCTAAATTAACGACTCTTCGCAACTCCTAACGAGACCGATAAAAACTCAGAGTGAGTCATTTCTTGACTCCGAACTGTTCGTGACCCTTCAGTGGAGAGACCTTCAGTTATTTATAGTCTCCCCGAATCATACTGAAGCTCATTGTGATACTCGACAAGTATTTCTTCTGCCACTACTGGGCACTCTTAAGTCTCAAACAAAACTATCCACAACTACCCAGATGCTGTTGTAACCACGAGGAGATCGGGGCAACCACTAACAAAATCCATATCCATATGTACCCAATTCCATCGAGAAATGGGTGGGGCTGTAGTAGTCCTCCAAGTCGTCGATACCCAGCTTCTACGCGCTGGCATGTCACACGCTCGAACAACTCCGACACCTCGGAAATCATCCCTGGCCACCAAAAGAATGTCGCATATCAGCGCACATCTTAGGTCGACCCGGATACACAACAAAACTGAAACGGTGAATCTCCTGAAGTACCTTGTCACACACATCAGCCACCAATGGAAACCCCAGTCACCCGCGATACCTCTAGCATGAGTCTGTCGACCGACTCTTGTTTGGGCAATCTGAATTATCCACCATCTCACTGCACCGCTGGTATGACGCATCGTCTTGCTGTCCCTCGCGCACAATGCCAAATGAGACGGTCTACAACATCGTTTGACCACGTATCTAGGTCATGGTAGTCATCGGCACGTCCGTTGAACTCATCAACTTGACTGCCTCATGTAAACCATGCTCGTAGGTTCTTTGAAATACGACTACCTCCGCATCCAATCCTTTGCAGCGCAACGCATCAGCAACAACGTTGATCTTCTCGTATCCACCAATCAACACACGTAATGTTTATATCTAGTTCGCACCAACCAAGGCTTCAAACTCTAACAACTCTACTACTCGCATGTTTACTGGCAACTCGTAGCCCCCTAACACTATCGAAATGTCAAGACTATGCACATTCGAATATATCGCATCCTGACAGCGGTGACTAAGATTAAGGTCTGCTACGTCTATTGAGTTTTCAACCCTAACAGGTCTACCAAGCGCACAACAATCAAGGGATCAACATAACTTGAATCGAATATGATATGCATGCAAGTACCGCAAATGAAAAGCATACCATCATCAATGTGTCTGGACGCCCCCTGGTCTGGCTCAACAGCAACCTGAACACGCTCTTTCTGGTACTGGTGATGCTGCGACGATGCTCTTGCTGGCTGAGGGCACTCCCTCTGAAGGTGGCCGACCTGTCCACATCTGTAACACGTACGGGTATCCTGCGACCTCTGAGTCTGACTCTGGCTTCGTCCCTGTGCAGAACCATGAGTCTGGGTCTGACTAGACCTCTGCATGCTCTTCTGCCTACCTCCTCGATCAACATCCCCTGTTCTCGCATACCGCTCGCGATCGTTGGTCATGTCGATTAGGCTGCGGTGAATGATCGGCAAAGCTTGGCACGGTGGTGGAATTTGTACCAAACGTGGGGGGTTTCTGTGCAACGAGATCTTACACTCGCACCCGATGCTCACGATTACCCCATCTCGCTCCTCTTTCTTCGTCTGTCCGTCGATAGTGACTATCTGATCGGGTATCCGCTCTGTTCGCCCTAACCTCATCCGGATGCGTGAGCAAGTAGCTCTCCCTCGCTAAACTGCGCTCATACCCAATGTGCGAAGTCTCCGGCTGCGTAGTGACTACAGAACCTCCAATCGTAGGTAGAAAACCCTCAGTGAAGTAATAGACTCGATCAGTCTCGGTATCTGCAGATCCTCCAGCATAAGGTAATAGTGCAATAAACCTACCCATGTAGTCCATCACTGACTCATCGGTGCTCTGCCTCAGTGCTAAAAACTCATTTCTCTTCGCACAAAGAACAGTCGGCAGGAAGTACTTCTGGTTGAATTGAGTCTTGAAGTCGATCCAATCTCTCGGAGTGCCTCGGGTAGTAATGATAGTGGTCCACCAATCATCCGCTTCCCCCTGAAGTATAGATGAGGAAATCGTCGCTCTCATGTGATCCTCGGTCGCGATAATAGTATGAATCTTCTCACGATTCTTCAGGAAAAGCTCTGCGGCTGTTACGTCTGTACCACCAAAGAACTTGACTGGATCGTGCCGCTTGAACTCTCTCTACTACCTAGCCTCGGTAGTGGCTCCCGTACTCTTTGCTGGAGTCGTAACTGAAGTAGTCTCAACAGTGGCAGCAGGTGTAGCTAATGTAGTAGGTATCTCCTTTGCTTTTGCTATTGGCGGTGTTTCAGCCTCAGTTTGCGCAACTGACGCAACAACAACTCCCTCAGGTATCGCCGTTAACGAAATCGGAGTCGCCAACGTCGCAGCAATCGGAATCTCGACTCCTCGAGTAGTATTCGTAGGAAGCAACGTAGTCGGGGTAGATGGCGTCGTAGTAGCCTGTGCGGGTGTCCAAAGTGACCGCACTAGATCCTCAAATCTCCGTGTCCAAGCGCGAAACTCCTCCGAAGTAACAAATCGAGAACCAACCGTCCCGCTGTCGTCGCTCGGACCTGCCTGATCCGCCATCGCTGCCTGAACCAAGAGAGCGATACTTCGGAACAATACATAGCTACCGCATACCATATAGTACACACAATAATCATAATATGTACAAAGTTAAATCCGACTCATCCCCAACTCCCCCATCTAAGTTTCTTAAAAGGATTATAGGGTTTCCACTCTAAGTTCAACCATTCCTAACTTCCGCTGTCTTAATGGTTTGTGTTTTAAATTGAGAGTCAGGTCGTTATAACCTCAAGCTCTGATACCAACTATAACGGCCCCAATTTCCCCGTGCAATTAGGTACGCCCGGCCTAGACCCATACAAGCCCCGAGTCATCACTCGGCAACCTTACGAGCCTAGTCAGCCTTCAACTTAATCAATTTAGTAATTTATGAAAGAGTTATTGCAATAATAAATAGCGGAAGATTGAAACAATTATAATAAAGGGAAAAATAACTCAATCAAGGGAAGTAGAGGAATTCTATAAGTCTGGAAAACCCCGGGTATTCATGTACAATTCGATAGGTAAATATACATGATAACTGTCTCACAAAAGAAATACCAAGTTCAATGATCCAAACAATGTAAATATAAAACGATATACACATCAGCAAAATTATAAACACCTACTAAAAAGTCTCTCTGATGTCGATGCTAATCCTCACAGTAGATCATCTAGGCAGGGTCTCTTGCCCTTGCTGCTCTCCGCCCTATCTGCACCCACCGTCCCAAACTAGACGGTGAGCAACTGAAGAAAATCGAATGTAATGCCAGAAGAAGATAACAGTAATTCATGATAATACAAGTAAAGCAGTTCTAAATATCATGCGGTAATAAAATGACAGGAATTTAAATAGACAAGATGCATGATAAACAGACTAATAGATATCAATCGAAAGTCAAGTGTGTTCCAAGGAATCAAAAGAGGCCCATAAGTGGTCTAAATCATAGCATAACGGCGAAGACCTCGCGAGGTCTTCCCGGGCATCGACACAAGCAAAGGCACAACTACGCTGGAGGGACTCGAACCCATCCACCCAATACTCGGTGTCACACGGTCACTAAGGGTGGTCACACACTCCTGTACATGAGTGCCCATGTTTTATCCCTCTAGTGCAGGTCCTAGTACTTTCGAGACGAAACACTTACGCAAGGAAACACACAACCAGAAATGGAATGGAATACCAATAATAGAGCATAACAAGACTGAATAAATGATAATGAATCACATGGCATTTTCTTACTGGCTTACAAACGTACAAATGCTTTTCAAGGCAAGTGTACTTACCTGACTAATCGCAACCCGCGTACAACACTCTCGTTCATAATGCGTATTCCCAAGTTTCCCGCTACCTGACAAGGTCGGAAACTCTAATTAGTGGGTCGAGTCATTACTAAACCTAGATTGAATACCTTAGTATTTTCCCCAATGTTTTGATGATTCGAACGACTCGATGCAAATCGACTGAAAAATCAAACGAAACAGAACTCTTTTAGATTTTTGAAAAACACCATAACTCGAAATAACCATGTATTCGAACACTCAATACACATCTATACCAAACAAATACCTGACCCTTGTATGTTCTCACATATGCATGAATTCGAATCACCAAATCATGTATTCATGCCATGCGTTTTGAAATGAAATAAACTCAACACAAAATAATGAAATCCCGATGACAAAACACATGAAATGACACATTCACGTTTACTACCGCGAGGAAACCATGCATGAGCACGCAACCCAACATAAATTCGTTCTCACACACGACGTGCTATTAATTCAAGTGATTTCAATAAAACATTCAAACTAGATTGATAAAACCTTGACTGAAAACTCAACACCGACGTCATCAACAAAAATGATCGAAACACGAAACCACACAACATTGCTAAGAAATTACGACAAGTCCGATCATTTACTCAAAATTAAGTCAATCAACTAGACAACGGAATCACATGACATGACGACACGAATAAAAATCCTCGATACGATGAATACGTTTCCACTTTCATAGATTATATTTTTTTTAACATAAACTTTTCTTCTCTTTCTTCTTTTCTCTTCTATTTTTTTTCTTATATGGTACACCCCAGTCGTGGGGTGTACTACCTCTTTATGCACCCCAGCAGTGGGGTGCACACGCCCCATCACACAACCCACCATTCACACACTCACAGTCACACCCCCTCACACAAAAACAGTCACATATGCACACAAAACTGTTATATACACTTACACAAAAACAGTCCATATACACAATCATGCACACACCCCTGTCTACCCACACCCCATCATGGTCCTCACCAAAATCCTTCCACCTTCGGCTAGCCGTGATCGGGACAGCGCCACCAGCCACAACAACCTGACGGCGGAGAAGGCAAAGCACCAACCGAGAGAGGAAGAGAGAAGCCGTGAGGTGAGGGTATGCAAAAACCGAGAGAGAGAGATGAGAGATCGCGTGACCGAGAGGAAGATGAGAGGCCGAGAGCTCGAGTGAGAGAGAAGAGATTGAGAGAGAACAACGAGAGTGAGAGGGAAAACCCGAGACTGAGAGAGAGAGAGAGAGATCGCGTGACCGAGAGGGAGGCCGGGAGTGATGGAGAAGAAGGAGAGGAGAGGTGGCGGCGGTGGGGGATTTGGAAGAGAAGATGAATAGTGTAGGGTTTTCTTTGTTATTTATATATATATATATATATATATATATATATATATATATATATATATGGCCAAATGACCTTTTTACCCCCAACTTACTTCCTACACAATTTTAAACAATTGCCCTTATGGGTCTTTTTATTTATTCATTTATTTTTCTTTATTACACCTTGAAGTAGGTGTGTGTTGTCACTTGCATGGCTCTCCATCTTAACACACACGCATCTCGAGGTCAATCTCATGGCTCCTCACAATTGGACTGTGTTACTTTAACAATTTCCAATCCCATAGCCCGTATGTTGTGTAATTAACCAACTCTCGTGCTTAAACGACGTTCCTCGGTCCGTTTTTCCTTGTTCCGACTCTCGTAACGCGTATAGTCTCGCATTGTTTCGCTAACTAATTAATTAAATTAATTAAAAATTCATTTATTTGTATGTTTTACTTGTTTTTATCCCCCGTTTAACTATTCGAAACCTCACTCAATTAAATATCGCCCGAACGGCTAGAAACCCGTAAAATACTAAAATATTAATACACACAATCAAAGAATCATAAAATCACTTCGATGTCGACTCCTGAAGTTCGAAATACTGTTCAGTATTCACGTAGCTGGGTCACAATTCTGACAAGTGCAACACAAATCAGTAAAAAATTTGGGGTTGTTACAGGTGAAGAAGGCAGACATGCACAGTGGGAGGAGGGAGAGAGACACCGAAGAGGAGATAAGAGGAAATAAGAGAAGAGGAGACGTTAGATTTTGGAAGAGGAGTTGAAAGGGGGCTGGTGACGAAGGCAACGTCTGCCCCAAGTCAGATCTACTTTGTGCGTTGGCTAGGGTTTTTTGGAGAGGAGAATGCGCAGGAGCTGATTTTAAATTTTTTTAAATTAGTTGATTTTACTACAATACTGTCCAACTAATTAAGGCAACAATATACTCTCTCCAGTTAAAAATGTAAGTCATTTAAAGTAAAGACGCAAGAATTAAGAGAGTCTTTATTACGAGTATAATTTACATATATGTCCTTTGATATTAAATGAAAGGAAGAATTGGATAGTCATAAATGTTTGGATTGCATAAGGGTAAAATTGGTAAAAAACCAATAAATATACTCTCGAATTTCGAAAACGACTTACAATTTTGAACAATGGATTTTTTCTAGAACGACTTATATTATTGACCGGAAGGAGTGCATGATTTATATAATTTTTGTTTGTGCTTATTGTTTATCGTTCATGTGGCACTAAATAAATAGAGGATAAATTAATGAGAGGATAAATCGCTATGAAAAAATAAGTAGAAACAACTATTAGTCAAAAGTAGAAAATTACCAATAGTTGGTTGGTACAACTGGAAGCAAGTTGTTGTCTCTTAAGTAGTGACACAAGTTCGAGTCCTGAGAATGAAAATGCCAACGTTGGAAACTCCTCCTATACGGTGCGTGAGTCGAGGAAAACTCATAGTAATTGGATAGTCTGAATACCGGATGATTTAGAAAAAAAAAATTGAAAATTAAAATATAATTTGAAAAGTATATAGACAACATGTTTAATTAACAACATTGTATCTCTTTGTTTGTTGTCCCTCGAAGAGATCTAGATTTTTTGTCGCTTTCAGGGGTTCGCTGTCTCCAAGCGTAGGGTTGTTACCCTTCTTAATTTGAGAGATTGTTATCCGATTGTGTGGAGTTGTTGCCCTCTTAGCAAAGATGTTCCGTGCTTAAGATGTAATGAATTGTTATGCCCCTTTGGGTGTGAGGAATATCAATGTACCAAAAATTAAAAATAAAATAAAAAAATAACAACATTTTATCGCTTAATCAACACTAGTATATAGTTAATTAATTTTTACAAGTACATTTGCTACATGGTCATTGTAGTTATAGGCTAAGCTATCTGAGCACTTAAATTTTTTTTTTTTTTTTTTTGAGAAAATCTGAGCTCTTAATTAGTTACGCATATCAAAGTAACCAAAGAGCGCCTAACGAATAACTCAATACTCATAGCAACATATTTTTTTTTTTTTTTTTTTGTGAATAGCAATATTAAATTAAATAATTCAAAAGCGCACATATATATAGTTAGTGTTGTAAAATAAATTGAAACTTGCTAAGAGCTAGATAAGGAAATAGAAGACTAAGAACTTCTACTACTGCAAACTACTACTACAAAGGAGAAGAGAAGAAATGAGATAGTTGGAATGAGAAGTTTTCATTCAACTTTGGTGTGTTTTTACAATGAGGTTGGCACCCTTTATATAGGCCCTTTGGTGATGATGATAAATGTACTTAAACAATGTTTACAAGTAATACATACATCACATGTCATACAACTCTTCACAAGCAACATTGACAATACATGGAATAATGAGTACATTTGATATGGATACAAGTAAGGGCCATGCTTAATACTACCACTCAATGTAAGAGCCATGCTTGACAATGATTAGTCATACAAAATCTTGATCAATTGTTCATCCATATCATAACACTCCCCCTTGGATGACAATTATTGAGAGAATGTGCCTCGTTAAAACTTCTACTAAGAAAAACCCTGTGGGAAAAAATATAGTAAAAGAAAAGAGTACACTATTCTCATAAATATTAAGATGGGTATAATATTGTTAAGATTGCCTCATTAAAAACCTTGCATGGAAAACCCAATGGGATAAAACCATAGCTAAGGGAAAAAGAGTGCAATACATTAATCAATAACTCCCCCTCATGTGAACATGGGTGAAACTTGTTCGGCTTTCTTTACTTGCAATGTCTTTAAGTTTACGCAAGCCAATACCATATGTAAGCCTTTTAAATGTCGTAGTTGGTAAGGCTTTTGTGAATAAATCAGCAAGATTATCACTCGATCGGATTTGCTTGACATCAATTTCACCATTCTTCTGAAGCTCATGCGCATAAAAGAATTTTGGTGAAATATGTTTTGTTCTGTCCCCCTTTATGAATCCTTCACTTAATTGTGCAATACATGCTGCATTATCTTCATATAATATGGTTGGAGAATCTTTTATTGAAGGCAATCCACATGATTCTTGTATATGTTCAATCATGTTTCTCAACCAAACACATTCACGACTTGCTTCATGAATTGCAAGTACTTCAGAATGATTGGAAGAAGTGGCAACCATAGTTTGTTTTACTGACTTCCACGATACAGCAGTATTACCACAGGTGAATACATATCCCGTTTGAGAACGGGCCTTATGGGGATCTGATAAAAATCCAGCATCAGCATAACCTTGGAGATTCAATTTTACCCCTCTCGAGTAAAATAAACCCATGTCACTTGTTCCTCGAAGATATCGAAAAATGTGTTTAACACCATTCCAATGTCTTCGAGTTGGTGAAGAGCTATATCTTGCAAGTAGGTTGACAGAAAAGCAATATCGGGTCTTGTACAATTTGCAAGATACATAAGTGCACCAATTGCACTTAAATATGGTACCTCTGGACCAATTAGCTCTTCATCACTTTCTTGAGGTCGAAATGGATCCTTATCCACTTCAAGTGATCTGACAACCATTGGAGAGCTCAATGGATGTGCCTTGTCCATATAAAATCTTTTTAATAATTTTTCAATATAATTTGATTGATGGACAAGTACTCCACTTAAAAAATGTTCAATTTGCAAACCAAGACAAAGTCTTGTTTTTCCAAGTTCTTTCATCTCGAATTCCTTTTTCAAGTATTCGGATGTTCTAACGATGTCGTCGTGGTTTCCCACTATATTTAAATCATTAACATATACAGCAATAATCACAAATCCTGTTGATGATCTTTTAATGAAGACACATGGGCAAAGCGGATTATTTACATATCCTTCTTTCAGTAAATAAACACTAAGACGTTTGTACCACATTCGTCCGGATTGTTTCAACCCGTACAAAGACCTTTGTAATTTTATAGAATGCATGTTATGAGGTTTTGATTTTATTTCATCGGATATTACAAATCCATCGGGATTTTCATATATATCTCACTGTCTAGAGATCCGTACAGATATGCTATAACGACATCCATTAAATGCATATCAAGCCCTTTAGAGACCGCAAGGCTTATCAAGAACCGAAATGTGATTGCATCTATAACAGGAGAATATGTTTCCTCATAATCGATGCGTCTTTGTGAGAAACCTTGAGCTACAAGTCTTGCTTTGTACCTTGTAACTTCATTTTTTTCGTTTCTCTTTCGTACAAATACCCATTTATATCCAACAGGCTTTACGCCATCTGGCGTTTGGACAATTGGTCCAAAAACCTCTCGTTTCCTTAACGAGTTTAGCTCGCTTGGATAGCATCTTGCCATTTTTGCCAATCAGGTCTTTTTTGACATTCGTCCACTGATCGTGGTTACGGATCATCATCATTTTCACATATTTCAAAGGACACATTGAAAGCAAATATATCATCAGGAACAATTTCATTTCGATCCCAAATCTTACCAGAATTTAAATAATTTATTGAGATCTCATTATTTTCATCTTTTTCCTCTTTTTCTAGAGGAAGTTGTTCCTCATCGAATCAACTTGTTTCGACAAACCCTTATCAAAGGATTCTTGTGCTTTCTCAGGAGTATTTTGATTTGTATTTATTTTTACTCCCGTTTTCCTCTTTCGAGGAATTGTATCCTTTGAACCAACCGGTCTTCCACGCTTTAAGCGTTTCGTTGGTTCTTGTGCATTTTGTTGCACTGAGACATCAATTCTTGCAGGAGCATTTACAGCTGGAATATGTGATTTTGTCACTTGTTTTGCATCATTAAATGCATCTGGTAATTGATTTGCAATTTGTTGCAAATGAATGATCTTTCGAACTTCAAGTTCACACTGATTTGTTCGTGGATCATAATGTGATAAAGTTGATGCATTCCAAGCAATTTCGCGCCATTCCTTTTGAATTGACTTCTTATCTCCCCCTAATGGTGGGAAAATTGCTTCATCAAAGTGACAATCAGCAAAACGTGCAGTAAATAAATCCCCTGTTAAGGGTTCAAGGTATCTTATAATGGACGATGAGTTAAATCCAACATAAATCCCAAGTTTTCGTTGTGGACCCATCTTAGTTCTATTGGGATGTGGTATAGGAACATACACTGCACAACCAAAAATTCTTAAGTGTGTGAAATATTTGGTTGTTGACCTAAAATGAGTTGCATGGGGGAATGTTCATGGTATGCGGTGGGCCTATAACGAATGATAGATCTTGCATGAAGGATCGCATGTCCCCAAACCGAAGTTGATAACTTAGTTCTCATGATTAAAGTGTCGGCAATTAATTGAATGCGTTTGATCGAGATTCTCGCCAAACCATTTTGGGTATGCACATGTGGAACAGTAATGTTCAATGGTAATTCCTATAGACATGCAATAATTTTTAAATGCTTGAGATTGAAATTCCTCAAAGATTATCAAGACGGATGGTCTTGATTGGGTTGTCGGAATTGTGCTCTTAACTTAATGATTTGCGCTAAAAGTCTAGCAAATGCAACATTGAGGGTCGAAAGCAAACAAACATGTGACCACCTAGTTGATGCATCTATCAAAACCATGAAATATCTAAATGGCCCACAAGTGAGGATGAATAGGTCCACATATGTCTCCCCGAATGCGTTCTAAGAAAATTTGGGATTCCACAACAATTTTATTTGGGGATGGTTTAACTATCAATTTACCTTGAGAACAACTAGCACAATTATAATCACCAAATTTGAAAATATTTTGTGACTCCTTAAAGGATGTCCATGCGAATTATTAATTATTCTTCGCATCATTGATGATCCTGGATGACCAAGCCGGTCATGCCATAAAATGAATGTCGTTGGATCATTAATTTTCTTATTTAAGACGACATTCGTTTCGACATGCCTTATATGAGTAAAATATAATCCAGAGGATAAAGCTAGAAATTTTTCTAACACTTCTTTTTTCCCATTTGAAACCAATGTGACATAGAGAAATTCTCTATTATTTTCGTTCATGGTTTCAATGTGATATCCATTTTGTCGAATATCTTTAAGTTCGAGTAAATTCCTTCGGATTTTTTGAGTATAAGGCATTGTCAACATGAATTGTTGTTCCCCCAGGCAACATAATATTTGCTCTTCCAGAGCCATTAATCAAATTGGAGATGCCAGATATTGTTTGAACATTAGCATCAGCTAAGTTCAAATTGGAGAAATATTATCTGTTTTTAAGAATTGTGTGCGTTGTAGCACAATCAGCAAGACACATATCGCTCTTATTTGGTGGTTCATGACTTGAACACATGATTTGTTGATCCATCTGGACAAATAATATTTGACAAATCCAGAAAAAGAGTCATGATAATATTCATAATATTTTGCCTTTGATTTTAAAGGCATGGTAAAGGTCACAAAAATACTCAGGCATATATATGACAATATTTAGGCAAAATAGCCTTTCATATATGACTAAAAAATGTCACAATTATGAGCGCTCATTGTCAATAATTATTTGCCCTTTGTAGTGGTGCACCACTTTTATTCCAAAATTTGGTGGAATTGTCAATACGACCTTTACCTGATATTTTCACCTTTTCCACGTCCATAAAGTTATTGCGATCATGATCATTATATGCAACATATGCTTCTTAATTTGAAGTTTGAACTAATTGGACGGGAGTGATATTATATTTATAATATCTCATCATTTTACTCACTACCATGAGACAAGAAATCAATCCTTAATATTTATTGGATTGACGTGCGCACTCGATAATTTGTTGCAAGTAATACATCGAGGCGAGCCACGTGGCTTTTATTTGTCTCATCGGTCATATTTTTGCATAGCCTCAATATAGAGGTAATTGAAATTGCAGAATAATAAATGATATTTGATGATATAAATTTTTGTAGCATGAGACCCAGTAGCTCATTTTGAGCCTTTTGGAGCATTACCCTTTTGGTATGTATAACTCCATAAGGTGAAAATATATATAAAGTGAAGTATTCACTTTTCAAATCTCCAAAGAGAAATTGACGAATGATTATGTATAACACACATGACCTTGCATAGAATTATCATGACAAGAATTATAATAAGGTAACAAATGCAAACTATGGTTGAAAAGAATTTTGAAAATAAATTTAATATAAAAGAGTTTTCCCTTTATGTAAAAACATAACATATGATTAAATATATGTTCACAACTTGATTATTAGTATGTAAAATGTATTACTTGTATGAGTTGGTGGGACAACCTCCAGGTTGGGTGGTGAGACGAAGTCTACTTAAAAACCATGCCACCTCGAACGGGATAACCCGTCTCCCTTTCAATGTTTAGCTTTACCGGGGACAAGGCTTACCCACTATCAACCCAAACTCATAACACTATTTGCAATATAAAAAATCAAGAATATAGCATAATTAATCGTTTGTAGTATAGCGAGAAAACAAGTTATGTCACATATTGATTTTTGATTTCTGATGTAGAAGATCGTACAAGACGCAACTACAGAGCATACTTTCGCAATCGGTGACGTTATAATGGTATATGAATAAAGTATGCATATAGAAGTTATGCATGTAATAAAAGGAAACAACCATGGTAATTTAGAAATAAATTGAACTTATTTAAATAACAAAAGTTATACCTTCTTAGCTTTTTCTCCTTAAAAGCCTTCTTGAACTTCAAGATCTCCTTAATGCTAGAGCAAGCTCGTGCTGATAACGTGTTGTAAAATAAATTGAAACTTGCTAAGAGCTAGATAAGGAAATAGAAGACTAAGAACTTCTACTACTGCAAACTACTACTACAAAGGAGAAGAGAAGAAATGAGATAGTTGGAATGAGAAGTTTTCATTCAACTTTGGTGTGTTTTTACAATGAGGTTGGCACCCTTTATATAGGCCCTTTGGTGATGATGATAAATGTACTTAAACAATGTTTACAAGTAATACATACATCACATGTCATACAACTCTTCACAAGCAACATTGACAATACATGGAATAATGAGTACATTTGATATGGATACAAGTAAGGGCCATGCTTAATACTACCACTCAATGTAAGAGCCATGCTTGACAATGATTAGTCATATAAAATCTTGATCAATTGTTCATCCATATCATAACAGTTAGGTCATTCTAAGCTTATAGGTGCAACATAGGAGAAAGAATCAAGAAACCAGGCACATGTTATATAATTGTTTATCTTGTCAAAATGACTTCTGATCGATCGATGTTCCTTCATGAGCTGTGACACGTGAAGAATAATGAGATTTGATCAACATATAAACTACTTACTGCGTCACATCAAAAAATATTTTCCTTCAAATGTCATTTATATTAATGAATAGTTTGAGAGATTTGGAGCATTGTCCAAATCACTCACAAAATACAAAGAGAGTAGGGTGTCCTGTGATGGGTTGGAAATTAGGCAACACCAAACCATGTGCGCTGTTATTCTAAACTAACAACCACTTCCTACCGAATAAAAAAAAAAAAAAAAAAAAAAAAAAAAAAAAACTAACCACTTGGCACTCTGTTAGTTTTAATTTGAGTGATTTGTAAATCTTAGAAGTTAATTTGAGGCCCACTTGAGTTCCTACTCAAACATGTTGGCTCCTTGTACATTGGTCACATAGCAACAACAGCTTGCCCTATTTGAAGAGACATCTCCAACATCTTATGCACAACTCATTGTCTCTTTCATGTCTCATATCTTGTCTTGGTATTGCATTGCCAAATTAACTTATTTTAATCTACCATATCTAAAACCATTGTTCTTATTCTTCATTTTCCATTTTTCCCGCTTTCATATTCCTAGCTATGTTTCTTTCTTCTCGATAAGAAATCAGTTTACACTTCCCCTTTTTTTGAAGCCATAGGCTAGGTAAGACATGGGGTCACTTTGTGTTTTCGTTTGGTGGCAGAGCAAGAGCCGTTGGGTCATAGGCCTCTTTTTCATTTTTATTTTTTATTTTTTGTGAGCTTTTTATAAAATTTGAGGTGAGCTACATCTAAATTTGGGCTACCTAATACTATTTTTTTTTCACGGTTGCCTTGGGCTTTTATTCTCACATGTAGTCAAACAAACATGAAATTTTTTTTTTTTTTCTTAAAAGCACTATTAAAAGAAATATTTTTTATAGAACATTTTCTTTACAATCTAATAGGGCCTTGGTAGTATAATTCAAATTTATCACAAACTTGTTTTCTCAATAACGGTTTTTTAGTCATGAGTTTCCATATGTGAATCTCCAATAGCCACGTAAGGCCCCAAACACAAAAATGAACCCATTAGAAAAGGAGGGACCACATGTCTCTAACTCTAAGTAATGGTAAATCACCATTCAAGAATCTGAAAACATATAGCCACAAAACCAGATGAAGCATAACATAGAGAATACAACCCCGTAGAAGATGTCTCCATCATTCATCAAGTAAATGAACTACATGGATTAATTGGTGCAAACCGTCTGAAGAACTTGTGGTTCAAGTTGAGGCTAGAAAAACTTTAGTCCTTATTCATCATCATCAGCCACACAGCCCGAGCTAGGCCTATTGGGCTTGGGTGCGCCACATAATAATTTTCTGTTGCTATAAAAAATAAAATGTAACTAAGTTCTATGAAAATGTAATCAAATTATGCAATTTTGTTAATTAAATAAAAAAAAGATTGGTTTCAAAAAAGATAAAAATAAAAAATAGATTACTTCTCAATTTCCATTCTCAAGCTTTCTCTCTATATTTATAAGGCTTTTTTTAGAAGAAAAATAAAATTTTCATTAATCGTCAATGGCTCAATACAATACCAAACCTAGAATCAATTGTCCTAATAAAAGTACATCGATTCACTAATCTAATTTATTCAAAAGAACATCTATCTGCCATGAATTTCGTTGAGTGTCACAATCAGATACTACTCTCTACAAATATATGGAACACATGACACTACCAAACATCACTAGAACCACATAATGACAAATAAAACTTTCAACAGAGGGAAAAAAAACCTAAGAGTTATCCCAACAGGGGAAGAAAAACCTAAGACTGCCAACAAGGGAAGATAAAATCAAGACTTCCAACAAGGGAAGACGAACTACCTACTAAATGCAAAACTTGAAAAAATTACTAATCCAACAACCACACAAATCCATGAACAATCATTAAGAGGCATATTTCAATAAGGATGGAATCAATCTTCACTTATCAATTTAGATCAATAGTTTATTAAAAGAATCAAATATGAAAGAATGTGATTGAAACCACCGTCAATCAAAAGAGAAGATCCGCAGTGGTTAAGACCTATAATCACATAAAAGGATCAAATAAAGAATTTTAAGGTTTTGGAGCCGTTCAGGGTTCTATATTTATAATACTCTTGAGGGTTATAAAAAAAGAGAGTTTGAGAACTTTCTAAATTACATGGAAAGAGATTAACACAAGTTTTTTGAGAACATAATTAACCTACTTTTGATACATATATTTGTTACACAATGATTGGGATATTAAGATTCTTAACATACATAAAGACACGTGCAGCTGTGCCCACAAATAATACATTTCAATGCACGTTGAAAAGTTACCATGGCATAGAACTTATTTTGGTTCCCATAGTATAATAACCCCTATATATAATTAGTTGCAAATAACAGTTTATACATTGCTCGTGCCCCTTCAACTTGTCGTCTATTTAAACTTGTAGGGGAAGTAAATTTAAGTCCATGCTTCAACACAAGCATTTACACGGAAAGAAACTATACCTCAACTTCATAGAGAGGTGATCAAGTGAGTTGTTTTCATGTGCAATAAAACGAACATAAGCAACTTTTTTGTTACCACTATATCAAAAGATTTTTTTTTAGTATAAATTATGTTATGAAATATTTTCTTTACAATCAAACGAGGGAGAAGATTTTATTTATTTATTTATTTATTTTACTATGCTAGGGTGAAATCTTTTGCAGAAGTCCCTTAGACATACATAAAATGCAAGTGCACACATCTCAACGTAAGATTCAAGGGACCACAAAGTTTGTTGCAAAAGAATGGCACCCTAATTTTCCTAATTTTATTTTATAATGAGGGATTACTTAGTCCAGATCTTAATATCCAATAGCCACATAATGCCCTGAGTACTTCCACACACAAAAGAATAAAAACAAAAAAAGAAAAGAAAAAAGAAAGGACCAGATATCTCTAACAATGGTAAGAAAACATCATTCAATCAAACAACCATAAAAACCAACTTAAAACAGCAGCTAGCAAATATCTTAAATCGTTCATCAACGATTAGACCATCCGCACCTATATCCACGGGTCCGTTGATCTTATTAGTTCTGAAACTATCTCCAACTTAACCATTTTCAACTCCGAGAAGTGGGGTCTTACTCCAAAAGGCCTCGTACTATTTGGGAGAGGTCCACACTTATATACTTTTTTATGAAGTCACACTTGATGCCAAAGCATTTCCAGTGAGATGGTAGAGGCATCACTTGTTAAAAGGTAAGGTTTCCGAGGTTTTGAGTTCAACTCTCACTTGAGTAAAAAAAAAGGCCACACTTAACCAATGTAGGACTATATTTCATTACTCACACATTCCCAACACTAGGATTATTTTGCATATCAGGTTAGAAGAAGCTGTAATTCAATTTGAGTCTAGAAAACCCAGAGTTTCAGTCTCTAAAATCATTTTCTTTAAGAACATATATCCTAATTGAACACGAAACGTGTCCTTGCAATTCTTCTGTAACACAACCCAAAATGAATTCAACGAGTTAATTCTTTCCAATAAGCACAGGAGCTGAATAAAAACATTTAATTGGAAGCTCATACAAAGTAAAGAACATCAACAACAACAAAGCTTGTTCCCAAATTAGTTGATTGGCTATCATACAAATTGCGCACAAAGGAAAAGGCCATATATGAAGACAAATGACATGCACAACTAGGGGTGGGCACGGGTCGGGTTTGGGTCAACCCGACCCGACACCCGATGACCCGACTCATATCGGGTCACCCTAAAATTGACCCGTCACCCGACCCGATAGGCAGCAGACCCGATATAAACCCGACCCGTTTAGGGTCGGGTCGTCGGGTCGGGTCATCGGGTGACCCGGTTTCGTGAAAAAAACAGCACCGTCGGGTCGGGTCGGGTCGGGGCGTGAGGCGGATGAAGAAGATGATGGTGGATGGTGCGAAGCGGATGGCGGTGCGGTGCGGCGAATGTGTGTACTCGGAGGCTACTGCGTAGTTGGAGACTTGGAGGTGGAGCCTTGTTCACCTCGAACCGGCGGAAGAAGCGAAGGGGGTGATCGATGAGGAAGGCGAGGGAGGCTCTGCTCGACGAAGAGGGGATGATCGATGATCGATCGAGGCGAGGGAGGCGAGGGGACGCAGACGATGACGATGAGGAGAGAGACGACGACGAGACGATGAGGCAAAGACGCAGCGTAGCAGACTCAGCGCTCAGCGGGACGAAGACGATGAGGCAGAGGCAGAGGTAGAGACGATGACGATGACGATGACGATGAGGCAGAGGCAAAGACGATGACGATGACGATGAGGCAGAGGCGGAGACGATGACGATGACGCAGAGGCGGAGACGATGAGGCAGAGGCGGAGATGATGACGATGAGGCGGAGACGATGACGATGAGGCAGAGGCGGAGACGATGACGATGAGGCAGAGGCAGAGCCGCAGAGACGATGACGATGACGATGACGATGAGACGAAAACGATTTACTTAGGGACTTAGGGTTAGGGTTATTTGGTCGGGTCGGGTCGGGTCATTTTTGATCATACCCGAAACTCGACCCGATACCCGACGGGTCGAGTTTTTTGACCAGACTCTTTTTTTTTTACCAGTCTACCCGACCCGCCACCCGCCACCCGAGTCGGGTGACCCGACCCGAGTCGGGTCTTCGGGTTTCGTGCCCACTCCTATGCACAACGAATGATAAAGACTGAATTACTTGACAAGCACATGTGCTCAAAATAAAAATGACAGGAGCTAGCTCTTAATAACAGTAGAGCCCAAAATATAAACTGCTTGTACCACATCAATTTCTCTCATTATAATTCCTTATTATGGTTGGTTAATCCAAAGCTATACAGGCATCCTAAAGAAGAAATTAATGGCTTATTGAACATGCAAATCCAATTCTCAACTAGCAGTTTTTTTCTTGGAGCAGGCCACAGAAAATAGCTGATCGGATCAGATCATCGACGTTGGGGACTCTAAAAAATGTTCTCATTTATGAATATGTTCTCGACTTAATGATGGACAGCAAGTTGAGGAGCACGCCGTATAAGATGCAATTTTATACAATATAATAGAGAATCAAACTCCCTATTACACAATCTTGATCACATAGCAGGGTTGAAACCCTTCACAAAATGTTATTCTATGTGTATTATTTGCAGGAAGCCCCATGGGCAACGTCTCCTAATTACAGTGATCCATGTATTATTGTATATCTCATATATGGTATTTGTCTCTGTAAGTTCCTTATTTTCTTTTTCTTTTTTCACTTCTTTATTTGACAGTACACAATTGTTCTTATGTGGCAAAGAATTGATGGGCCTATTTCAAACTCAAGGAACTTGTGTAGTATTGACATGTGACCAATTGTAATGGGTGCAGAAGGCGGGATAGCTCTCCAATTGTCAAAAATAGCCACCAAAGAAAACGCATTATCCTTGGATAAATGCCAGAAGTTTTAGTTACCTCGTTTTCTTGCGATGTCAGGCTAGATTAGTTGATGCTTCCAATGCTCTGGAAGTTGTGGCTAGCATGATAGTTGGGAAGGGTTAGCCCATTTACTCAATCTGATATCTGATCTGTGGGAAATTGGCCAAAGATATCAGGACAAGATTCCCAGACGCCCTTCTCCCTTGACTCCCAATAACCACCAATGTAACGGTATGTGTCACTCAATCTGTCCCTCACAAACCACCGGGGCTTCCATCCTCTCTCTTGCATCTTACGCGCCTGCATCCACATTAACCAAGTTTTCAGTTACACAGCATAGTTGGATTGAAAACAAACAATTATGCAACAAACCATGTTTCGGGTTCTAATGACATTTACTATAAACAATTGAAGTAAAATAAGAAAGAGAGACAAGACTTGTAGATTTTTTCAACCTGACGTTGTCTTTGCTCCAGCCTCAACTTTTCGGCATTTGCCATTTCGTACTCCCCATTCTCTAGGCACCTCTGATCAGGTCTAAGTCTTGAATCTGTTGGAGGCAACTTTTCCTGCATATTAAATTGCACATCAAGACACTAGTGAAGAACAGGGAAAAATGATTGCAAATATTAAATGTAGTCATAATGAGGACCTTTAGACCAGGGGTGAGCTCATTTAACGTAATGGCAAATCTTGTAAAGTTGTATCTTGTGGGAAATTCAGGCGGATTGCTCCGCTTCCATAGTAATTTTGCATCTGATGGTGATTCTGATCCTTTCACCTTTCCAGAACAGTCTCCATTCATAAAGTACATGCTTTCGTCCCATTTCCCAAGCAGTGTAGCTGCGGTCTTTCCACTCCTATCCTGAACTATACCTTGAACCTGCACCACAAACGTTGTCGCAGATGAACCATTAAAGTTTTGTAGTAAGATTTCTCATTGCCCGTAATACATTAGTCTATCCATATTTACCAGCAGCAACTCCTCGTATATGAGGGGCAGTGTCTGGTCAAATAAGTCATCATATAGAGGGCATGTTTCTAGAAATTTCTGGTAGAATTATCAAGAAATGCAAGAGGAAATTCTCATTCATTGGAGGCTTATCACATTGCTTGGAATAAAGCCATCAACAGAGTTTAGACTGCCTTGCGTCTCTTATAAAGAATGCAAGTAATGGAACTTGACAGGATGAACAAAAAGGTACGATTTTAAATCATACAGTTTTGCAAGTCACCAAGAATATTTACACAATAATACAAGGGTTGTCACAAATTTTAATTTAGAAATTTAAGCAAAAGTATTATTAAAATTAAGATCTGAAGCTACAATGATGCTTTAAGTAGAAGTCCTTGATTAATAAGAATTATACCGTTCTTATTTTCTATTAACCACCAATCTTCCTGAATTTGTGTCTTAACTTGTTTTCATGTAACTTAGGAATGTTGGACCTCTATGTATGCATCTTGATTCGTACTAGATAAAAATCTTGTATCCAGTCAAAAAACAAGAAAATCAGATTGTTTCAAGCAATGTTTATTGCTACTTTGCTAGGAATTAGGCATCAGATGAGAGGAATGTGGAAATGCAAATGCCAAGTTACAAAGGAAAATAATGGAGATAAGATAAGTAAGAAATCTAATGTGATCCACAATTTTGCTTCAGGCACACTCAACAGTTTTTGAACTTCGTCTAAACAATTCATGACTTTCAAATTAATGACGCATCGACAATACTCAAATCCTAAATTAGTTGGGATGAGCTACCTGGATCAAACTCTTCCACAAAGCTCAATTTGAAGTAGTTGATGATGTGCTTTAATAATCCTTTAAATCATTCCTGATTAATGCATCCCAAGTAATCTTAGGTCTACCCCTATATCAACTTTGCTATGTTTTCTAATTAGAGCTTTCATAGACCGTCTTTGGATTGGTTCAAACCAAATGCCATTCATATAACACTCCTAGAAGTAGAGTATATTAGTGAGATTAAGTATAGGAGAATCTAAAGCTTTATCAAATATGCTATAGGGAGTCTTTAGCAAAATGTGTGTAAATCCAGCACTAAAATTAAAGAATTATGATCACAATATTGCTGCATAGAAAGCAACCCATAGCCCACTAGAAAAAAACAAAAAAAAACAAAAAAAGGAAAAAAAAAAAGCTGGAATCATGACAACATCTTCATGAAAAAAAAAAAGAATAATGATGACAATAATGATGACACAAATAAAAAAAGAATAAAAAAGCATCCAATATTGTGGTAAAGAAGATGAATTATAAAATATTATGCACCTGGTGAGGATTTCGATCAATGATCGACTGTTCTTTGAATTTCAATTTACACGAGTATTCATAATTTCCCTGTATGCGCATTGTACCATAGTGTTCTACATAGAGCTTTCCCAATATGAGATTGTAAATGGATGTAGTAACCTAATGAAATAAATAGAGTAAAACACTCAGCTAACATTTGATAGAAAGCTAATTCTCAATTCAGCCAATTTATGCTTCATACCTTGCTCCATTTAAAAACTTCTCCATCATCAAACTCCAAAGTCAATATCCCAACAGGATCTAGCTGAATTGAACGACCCCAAAACTTGCTTTTTAGGTTACTATCGCCCCAAAATTTCCATCCATTACCTTCACAATGGCACGCGACAATCATAGGATGATGACTGACCTGTTTTGGATTAAAAGCATCAACTATTTACTATTATGTTTTAACAGACTATGAAAGATGAGAAAAGAATTTTCTTTCCTTCTTGACAAAACTATGAGAACAGAATTAAATTGGAGCAAATCATCCATGAAATCAATTCCAGTTATAATAGGTTAATAAAAGTTATGACAGAAATAATAAGCAAAATATAGAAAATGCCATTCATATATTGCAGACTCCAGAATGGAACAGAACAACATAGAAAACATTGAAGTTTTCTGCTTGCTATTGTAGAAGTAATAACAAAGCATAAATGTGAGATCAAGCCCATAATTCAATACTTTCAACACAGAAAAGAAAACTGAACTAGATCAAGAAACTGGAACTACAGAAAAAAAACAATTCAGAAAATAAAACCAGAACTTCATATTTATAATGGAACAAAAATAAAAGAGGTTTAAAGCACCACCCTAGACAGAAGAATACTAGCAACAAATAGGACAGACCTCATATCCTTGAAATGATTGGATCCTTACCAAAGTCCTTCTAAGAGATGGGCATAAACTGATCAACCTAGAGATGAAATGCTAAAGGGATGATTAAGTGCAGTATATAAATTATTCTGAATGGTTTTAAAAAATAAAATAAAAAATAAAATAAAATAAAAAAATTTCAAATGATACAGCTTCTTTTCAACATAATGATGGCTATTACATCCATTTAGCTTTTGTACAAGGGCCCAGGGCACATGCTAATATTAGTGATTCATGCTTCTACTTCAGATCCAGAAAAGCGCCTGGATCAATCTGGTTGATCACTTGGTCGCTTTAGAAATCCAACAGGCATACTTTAGTACAGAAACCGAATCTAAAGTTCTCCACCACCATAGGTGATAAGGTAGAAAAATTAGAATGAAATCTTTAAAACCCATCAGTACATTCACTAGATACACAACAAAAAACAACAACATAGGCTCAATCCCCAAATGTCAGTGACTAGATACAATTGAATCTATTTTTCCTCTTGGACAACATATGGAGCAAACATACAAGACAAGAACATGCAACATCAACAAACACAGAAAATATTTCATCAATTCAAAAATTTATCAATCAGGAAATTCCATTATTTAGAAATGCTTAAGATAGTAACTAAAGAATATAGCATTCAGCAACAAATTAGTTCACAGACACAAGGGAGTCAAATTGCGAAAATAAACCTTCTCGGAAAAAAAACGAAGGCCTCTGTCTGGGTAGTCAGCTTCATACGTCTCTCCTAAAAGTGGATTAAATGGTTTGCAAATTCTTCCTTCAGTTGAAGCATATCCAGATACAGCAAAGGCTGCTACATAGAGAACTCTCATAAGAGTATTACCCTGCGAAAGAAGATAAAGGGTGTAAGGAGCCAAGGAGGTACACTGATAGATTTATATTAAGGAAAATGATAATCTTACACACTTTGAGCGCACACTTGGAGCGCACACTTTGTCTTTTAGCCCATTTATGGTTATTTCTTGTCTCCCAAGGTGTGGGCACACATCTAACAAAACACCATAAATGAACTAAAAGACAAAGTGTGCGTCCCAAGTGTGCGTCCAAAGTGGGTCATTTTATCATTTTCCTTATATTAATATTCCTCTACTGCAGTGAAAAAAGGTCGATTGCATCAAAACTCAAATAGCACAATACAGTACAAAGAAATATACTTTTCCAGCTAGTTACCAAAGAACAAACTAAAAATGGTTCTCGTATTACTTGATAACTCCCAAAAAAAAAAAAAAACTAAGAAAAATAACACATTCAAAACTAAAAGCAGAAAAAAGAGGAGTTGCTTTTTCCCTCTCTTTTATTATATGACAGAAACAACCAAGGTTCATAGGCTGCTGCACCCCTTTGTCACTGCAGGCATCATCAGTGTATTCCCCCTCTTAAAGGCTAAGAAGAACTGCTCCTCTTCCGATCCTTGGTCATCATTCCTTATTTAAGCACTTTTGAGAAGATAAAATAAGGTCAGCATGTCATATGCCTGCAGCATACTTCATCTTTTCTTTACTTCTCTTCCAATTTTTATAACTTTTTTTTTGCAAAATTCCAATTTTTATAACTTAGAAAAGACTCAACTCCTTTCTTTTCCGCTTGAAGTTCAAGATTTGAATTCCTATTGCATGACTGATTGCACATTTTCCAACAGTAATTGATTACCATACATATTCATGCCATGAATAATCAAAGCAATTCAATTGAAACTTGAAAGGTAAGATAGTTACAACACTAGTTAGTTTCCTTCACATGCTTCAAGACTTAGTATAATTGAGTTGAGATTTCATTTTGCATAAAACGCGTACACACCCATGTTATGATGAAGATATACCATTCAGTAGATAAAGTAAATGGTAATACAGTCTGGAAATACAAGACTATTGTAAGAAAGAATAGAACAATTTTTGAGGAAAAGTTGATTTCTCTTGTGATGATATGGGATTTCACAAAGTAACATGCTTGCTAATTGGACTGTTGTTACCACACAGGCCCACAGGCTATTTGGTTAAATTTGGCTACAGGTGATGACCTTAGTCATACATTTGACTTGACTTTGTGGATTTTACGAGTTTCTGGTTTGTTTTGCTAGTCTTTTTTTCTTCTTGTTATCATCGGATTTCTTGTACATGAGGTCAGCTGCTCCGCATGTTTTTCAATTAATTGATATAAGTGTCTTATTTCCCCATCAGGCAAAAGAAAAGACATGAATATTTGTTTAATGAATACAAAGACGACTAGAATACCAATGTACGCCAAAAAAAAAAAAAAAACTATGATTTGTTATTTAGATAAATGTCAAAAGTAGAAGAATGATGTCAGACCATCTAATGAAATAATGAGTACAGGAAATGTGAAGAAGTTAGCAACAATAATGGTAACATGGAAATATCATAGTATTTGAAAGAGAAGACACTATGTTGTTGTATTATGTCATAGTTTAAGCCCAGCTCATGAAAAATAGGGGTAACATGACATGTCATATGTTCTAGTAGAATAGTTGGTTGTGATGAAAGAGAAGACATACGGTCTTGCACTTTATCTTTTTTTTTTTTTTTTGACTAAATCTTTTTTACTTGCATAGATGAAAAAAGCTAAGACCTACAAAAAAAAATGAATTAGAAGAAGCATTCGAATATCACTTAACAACATATTTAATTTCATAAACTATAATGATATTTGCAAGTAGTCATAAAATTACCCTTTTGCCCCATTCATATGCTTGGTCGAGAAGAAATGAGTACTCTAAATCTTCAAAACACTTTTGTAAAGATGATAGCGGTTCATTGAAGTAGACAGGCAGACAAACTTTTGTAAGATCTCTCCCAATGTTATCCTTGATCATGGACCAAAGGCTTACTGCTTTCTCTTTCTCAATTGGTTCAGGCAATTTCTTTCGCCTGGTAACACGAGGGTAATTAGCTCTGATGGCTTTAATGGGAGAATCAACAGCATCGTCCGCATCAGCCAATGGATCATCATCATCAGAATCAAATGACGATATCTGAAATTCTGAGCTAGTGCTTTTGAAAGAACTAGATGAAAGAAAATCCCTTGTATCAAAGAAGGCATTGTCATCATCATCTGTCTCTTCCTCCACCGCATCATGTCTTTCATTATCATCCTCAGATTCACTGTTACTTCCATCTGAAAAAATAAATCAGCAGAAAATTGAGATCTCAGCCATGCTTGCCAACACAAGGCTGAAAACTGAAATGTCAAACATCCTGCAAGCAATGTTATTAAGACATCATCATATGGTTATCTGGGAAAACTGCCAGACAAACAAGTGAAAGTGCCAAAGTTTTCAGACACGCACTTGATTTCATTTGATTTCATGAAAAATATACTTCAACCAGTCTTCAACTCTTCATCATTGTATGCATCAATATAGTTGATAAGATTAAGACCCATTGTAGAGCACATTCATCTATATTATGGCCATGATCCAGGAACATGTTCAGCAAGCAGTTCTAAGCGAAATAGACACGTAATTCTACCAGTGGACAGCACAGCTCAAGTGTTTTAAAAAATTAAATCTTACTAAGTGTCAGTGGTAAACAGAATAGCATCCAAAAGAAAGAGACCTTGACCGTATATTTCATCATTTTCCTATTTCTGTCAATATACTGAGATCCAACCAAAGACACATTTTCCAATTACATGAATTTTGAATTTCTTCTCTCTTAAACAAGTCTTTGCAAAAATATTATGCTTCATTATTTCAAAAGTACAAAACTAACCTTACACTAAATTAAATCATGAACCCACACTAAATTAAACAAGTTTTACTTTTCACACTAAATTAAACAAGTTTTAATTTTAATTTAATAAATTTTAAAATTAAAACTTCTTTAGGCAAAATTACATAACTAACCTCACACTAAATTAAATCATGAACCCATTTCCTTTTTCCCCTTTTGCTTTCCATTTTCTACACCCCTCCTCAATTTTACTTTTCACTCTCTACACCCCTCCCTAAATGAAATCTTAAACTCATCCCCAGCTCTTATCCCACTTACTAAACCCACCCCAAATTAAACCCACTCTTTCTCTTCCGCTTAATTTTTACTTTTTATACCCCACCCCAAATTAAACCATAAACACATCTCATTTTCTCTTCTACTCCCTACTCTCTACACCCCTCCCCAACTATTTGTTCATACATTCAACAAGTCACCACTAAATGCAACATCTTGATTACAGTATTTGGTTGAGATTTGATTCACACTCTTGAATGGTTAGAATATTTATTTGTGTTGAATCTTAGCTTTTAAGGATCAAATAATCAATCTTGGAATGCATCATGAAGCAAATTGAGGTAAGGGAGAGAAGAAGATGTGCAACAAGAGGTTGAAGGTGGGGATCACAAAGATGTAAGGAGAATTTTCTTTGGGGAGTGAGGGTGGCAAATATAAGCTAGGGGTACATTGGAGAGTTTCCTAACAATTAAGGGGGACACTTAGAACATGAACCAACTTATTGGAGGCTATAAATAACATTAAATTAACTGGGGGGCTGATATAAGGTATAGGGGTGCTAATAGTCGCTCCCTAAATAAATAAGATCAAGAACCCAAGAAATGCTCATTTGGTCTCGTTTAATGTTTTGCAAAGATACACGATTACCTACAGGAGTAAAAACCTTCCCCAAGTTATGCCATGAAAAGGATGCAGTAGACCAGAAGACGAGGAGAGCATTTAACATGGCAACTTACCACTATATTTGTCTTCTTGCTTCAATGTAGAGGAAGGCTCATGTTCCTGGAACTGTCTCTGACTCTCGTCAACAAGTGTGTTTTCCAAATCAACTTTTTCTGTCTACAGAATATAAGTAGCAAATATAACAGTTATTAGAAGCTTACAAAAACATAATTTAGATAAAAAAAAAACAAAAAAAACAAATGTTTAAACTCACGGACAATGCCATACCCACAACAGAGACCATTAAACAAAGACTTTTAGCACACATACTTGATCGTAGAACTGATTAAAAAGAAGATGGCTTTCACCAGCCATAATTACGTGGAGGAGCAGTCCACCAAGGAATGGATAATAATGGTGAGAAAGGAATCTACTGCCAAACTTAAGCATCAGTACACAACTCAAAACCCGAAAATAGCACTAACACACTTAAAGGCAAGATGTATTCTTTAAAACTGTGAAAAACATTGCATGTTTAAAATTTTATGAGCTAATAATAAAAGCACAAAGAGGAAAACAATGAGAGGCAGAAGGGAGGAGGAAGGAACATTGGGAACATGTGGAGATAGCAAAAGGTTCATACAACTACCGCTCCAATTTCTGGTGGATGTGGGCCACTAGTAGATCTACCTTTACAACCATGCATACAAGCTTCAGTGGCACAGAAATCAAAGACTAGATTCAACAATAAAGTGATAAAATAAACAACACAGTAGGCCTGAGGCAAAGATAATACACTTCGACCATATATGAATCCAAGAAAAGAAACAGAATCCAACAAGCCATTCTCTCAATACAGTTCATCACAATGGTACATTAATTAGTATTGTAAAATACAAAATATAAGAGAATAGTATCTAATTTACCCAAGATACATAATCAATGGCAAAAACACATAGACATAGTACATCTAAAACATGTAAAACTTGCCAAAAGACTCACTTTTGTATAGGCTGCGTATAACACATAAAAGAGAATTAAAGAATATTTCTCCATGATA
Source organism: Stephania japonica (assembly GCA_039657345.1). Lineage (NCBI taxonomy): Eukaryota > Viridiplantae > Streptophyta > Magnoliopsida > Ranunculales > Menispermaceae > Stephania > Stephania japonica. The sequence goes on from CM077562.1 coordinate 41,385,484, forward strand.
CTCCTTTATATAAGAAACTAACTCTTGTTGAGCAGAAAACAACAATTTGAAAGTATGTAGCACCAACCAATTTATTTTTATCAAATGATTGACAGGAAGATTAAAGCAGTAAGGAACTGCTAAAGAAGAGTCAATCAACTGTAGGACACATCTCTAACTATGGTAGTAACCTAACCACCAAAATACACCCAAAACAAAACAATTAGAGTCATACAAAAAAGAGGAAGAAGTATGTTACAAAAGCAAATATCTTCAATTTAACAATGAGCAAACGGCACACGTCATCTGATCTTCACAAAGAATTATTCGAGATTCAAGAAGATATATGCTTAACTGAACTACATAATCTGAAGCGAAGTATACCAAAATGCAAAAAACAAATATTAGTAAAATAACAACATTCCCATATTAGTTCAAACACTGATCTTAAATTATAAATTTAACAGCAGAATTGTTCCACCTAATTGATGCTTCACAAACCATGAACACAAAGACAACTGCCTAGATGTTAAAATCAGCTCTCTTCATTATTAAAGGATGGTATGTTAATGTGCTCTGTGACGTTAAAAATGTTCTCTCACAAGAAAATTATACTTTGTTCTTCAATTCATAGACCACATACTACATGAATCTGCTCTGAAACCACTTTTTCATTTGAAAAGTCCTTGATATGAGACGGACATTAGAGAGCACCACTATACATGAAAACGATTATTACATTTGAATGGAACAATCCTAGTGAGTGAGCAAAATTTTGTGCATTCACAAATCACAACCAAACTCATAATCCTTACATTCTTGTCCTGTTCAGTGTATTGTTACAATATTTTCCTTCGAGGAACAAATTAGCAGTTAACTCCTCTCCTAATAAATGAGCCTAAACTATGACCTATTGTGCTTGCTTGTTGAACCAATGGAAGCAGATACAACGCTCAGATCATTGTACCATTTACCACTCATCTTTTATGTTTGTAACTACACGAACAAGCAAAAATAGGACTAACTTGCAGATCACTTCACTGTATTTATAGAACTGGGAAGTAAAAGAAGGCATTATTGTCTCAAATATGCCAAATAAAAGCAAATTTCTCCAGAAACTAAAATAAAAATAAAAATAAAAGAACCACAGAATGCAAGAGTCAAAATGCAATAGGGGGTCAAAACTAAACAGAACCACCAAAATTTGCAAGTTATATCACCCACAAAGTAGCTAATGCAATCAATGCCTTAAAGGTGAAAATAAAGGAAACTAAACCTATCCAAATAGATTAAAGCATAGATAAGGCTCTCACAACCTCTCCAAACAGTTATGCACAGAAGTTCCACATACGAGTTAGTATTGAGTCCCATTTAGTATACCAAAGTACCAATGTCACATATCGATGTTAGGATGCCTTTTGAAGTGTTTGGAAAAGCTATATTATCAATCAGCCTGAAAGATCCAAAACGCTCGCATTAGAATTGTGCAGCTTGCCAAGGCATAACAACTAGCAATTTTTCCACATCATTCATCTTGATTTTCCCAAATGGCTGGAGAAAAAACATTTTCCTTCTCAACTTGCCAAAGTTACTACTTGCTTAACTACAATACTCTACCTAACCCCCCCAAACTACGTCAACTAAAATTTTCTGAGTAAAAATGCAGACACACCTCGTTGCTCAATTTGCAGAACATGCATCAGTAGAGGATGTTCTTCATCCAGACACAAGAGCCTGGGGATTAAACATCAAGTAAAAACAAAATCTACATTACTCAGTCTAACATCAATCCTGTAATCCTCCCTACCAACTACAAATTCATATATTCTATACATCATCTCATATCTTAATTAGTATGCCCATTAAAACAAATATCCTCCCCATTAATGTATCTTAATTTATTCATCCTCAAAATCAGGATTTAGTGAGTGGACAAGTGATTTTTTATCTTAATTGCTTCACATGGATTTTTGTGCTAAATCATAATTTTAATTATGATTCTTATATAATTTGGACACTAAAATTCAAAGTTTTTGAAAAATCCATAGGAAAAGATTGAGTAACAATGTAACATGCTTATGATACGTATATTTGCTACACAAGGGTTGAGATCTTTTCAATATACATTGGAAGGGGTGTGTATGTGCACGCGCCGCAATGCATGTTTGAAAGATCGCAACTACTGCCATTTGCCAAGTGACAATTGACAAGATCTGTAAGGAGAATCAATAGAAGCTGCTAGCCATTACTTCCTTTAGTCAGCATTGAAAGGGAATCACTTCAAAATGAAGTCCTCTTAACCAAAACTAAGGCATAGCCTGGTTGTGTAGAGACGAGCACGACATAATTCTGCATGACACAAGTCCCTTGAAGCATCTAACCTAGTCGTACAAGCATAATCACTCAGTGTCAGTCAATCCAATCATTCGCAGAATCCACAACCAACCGGAAGAAATTCAGCTATAACTCTATGTTGCAACTGTGATCTGTTATGATGTTACGCACGACAATCAGGTCTCTCATGATTCAAGGCCTCTAGCACCATATTTACCTGTGTCCCCATATTGTTCTTTATATAAAGCATTTATTCCAATATTATAGCAACCAACAAAGGGAACTTAAGCTCTGATGCATTAAGAAGACTCCCACGCAACTTTGATAGTCCAAAAGAGTCCTTAATCATGGTTCAAAAATTTTCTTACACTCTTAAAACTGATCCGTCTCGATATGATTCTTAAGAATAAGTTGTTAATGAAACTTTAAAAGAATTCGATTGAAGCCAACTTAGATATCAATGATGTGCTTTTTAAAATTTTCAAGTTAACATTCAAGAAACGTAGTATGATCAACTATAGGAAAGAGGAAAAACATGAAATATTGTTAAAAAAAGTGTCTTGACCAAAAATTAGGATGCTGATGGCAATATGGCACTAAGATGAAATTCTTCATACTTCTCATAATGTTTTTTTTTTTTTTTTTTTTTTTTAAGTCCCTGTCTCGAATTAGACTTCCCCGAATTGATTTTGAATTTAACTGACTGAAGTTATAAGCAAGACCGAGAATTGGATTCTTGTCCTTAATTAATATATGAACATTTATCTTTTTAAAAGGAAAATCTTGGTCATTAGTCATTAAAACGTTTGTTTAAGTGCTGTCATTAATAACAATAGGCTCCAAATGCAAAGGAAACTTTTGCAAAAAGTGCAGAATTTAGTCCTCTTCTTTCAGGTATTCTAAGAGCTTACATTCTTTTTTCTTTTCCCTCGACTAGATGTCGCAACAGAATCTTTGTTAGAATTGAGATTAGCCTATTTTCAGTTTGTTTCAATCACCATATAACTAATGCTTGATTCTATGCCAACTAATTTTCGGTTTACGCAACAAAGGATAATAAGTAAGAGCCAAATCAGTGTTTCTAGGGACTTGCATTTCTTTCCTTTTTTTTTTTTTTCCCTCAACTGGATAGATTAAAAATAAGCTTTTCACCTCAATCTCTCCATGTAAAAATAGATTGATAAATAAAACCGAAGATGGATTAACATCAGAAGTCTTCGAATATAGAAGACTTAAAAATCGAAAAATTTTCGAATATTTCAAAGAACTTACACAAACGAATGGAATGAATAGATACCTAGTAAACTATATCTATGCAATTAATCTCGGGTAAGTATAGCCCATGAACTCCTAACTAAGTAGTTCAAAAGGAATTACAAATAAAACTTCTAAGCTAGGAAATTGAAGAAGCATTCCGAATTCGATTCGCAAGATGTTTTCTACGCATCATTATATGTACCTCTAGCTGCCGCAATGTGTCTACGAGGACCATCTGCTTCTGCTTGAGAAGCACAAGCTGATTCTGAAATGAAGAGAACTCCGTCCTCATTATCTCCTCCGCCTCCTGAATAGCCCTCTCAGTCACTCCCTCATCCACCAACCGCATTCTCAGCTTCTCCGTCGACACGACGTAATCGTCAACAGGAGCCATTAGCTCACTGTTCGAAATCCTCGGAAACATGTCCTTCACCCTCTGCAATGCCTCCACCCACGCCGCCCTGTCCTCCCTCGTCTCCGCCCTCAAATGCAGCCGCTTCGTCCCCGTGAAGATCGAAAACCTCTTGTCGTCCGATCTGCTCTCTCGAATCGTAGAAACCTAATCAATCAAACAACCAAACATCGACTGCTCATCAAGCAATTCCATTTCCAATCAATTAGGGCTTAATCAGATTAGATCGGATCGGATCGGATCAGGACCTTAAGATGAACCTCGCCGACGGGGCTCCGCCGCTGCGGCAGAGGGCGCCCATTCTTGTGCCTTCTGATCTGGCGAAGCGACTCGTCGCCGATAACCTTCGATCCCTTCTCCGTCTCCTGGCTCACCACGATCTTTTCCGGTCCATGGATCTTGTAGTACGAGAGAACGCCGTCTTGGAGCGCGAACCACCGCGGCCGCCAACCCTTCCCGTAATTCACCCATTTGTTCAGCACTCCAGAGATTCCATTACCGACGATTTCGTTCATCTTCACCTCTACAAACCCTAATTGATTCTCGGCCCCAATTCGGTGCCCGAATCGCGCCTGATCTCCGCTCTCTCCGCCGCTGCTGCGTCGGCTGCGAAAGCCGTTGTTGTTGGACCATTGACTGGGACGGTCTTCGCCAGTCGATGTCGATCCGTCCATCGCATCTGATCGAATCTTGTGTTAGAAATTTCTAACACGGAGAGACCGAGAGAAAGAGAGAGGAAGAAATGGGGGCTCAAAAGTCCGGGACTCGAATGGCGGCAGTATCACGCGATCAACGACGCGGATGCCGAATTCAAGACACGTATTCATTCGCGTCCGTTGGATTTGCCCTAGATACTGGTGCGCAGATCTCTGCGTTGCGTGCGCGTGACGAAACATTCACGCGTCGTCACGGTCTTTCAACTCTCTGTTGGTTTACGCATTGATGAATGCTCACCGGAAGTGCTATGATTCTATGAGTCGTTAGATTCGCACCGGCTGACGTGCTTTGTGTTTTTGTAGCAACATCGGATGATTAACTGAGTCGCTTCATTTCTTGTGAAACACGTGGACGGGACACGTGGCAGTTTGGAAGTCGTTAAGTGGTGATGATTAATGGTACGCTTTGACTGAGATGAGAATAGAAGTTGGAAGCTACACGTATGTTATGTAGAGATAGTGATGTGTCAGGAGATGATGAGGTGGCGGTTCGTTAGTTTTGGTTTCTTCTGGAGGCGACACGTAGCTAGTTTGGCGCTTTGTCAATGCAACATGCATGATTGATTGGATGTGGTAAAGAAGTGCTCAGTCAGATGCTGGGTTGGATGTGTTGTCTTATTAATGGATGGACCGCAATTGACACGTGATTTTTGTCCAGTGTGTTTACATTTTTAGAAAGGGTAAATAGTAAAAAAAATCTAAACTTTGTGAATAATTCTAAATTAATAATTATGTCTAAAAAATTTCAAACTTTAAAACTTATCTCAATTTTAGCGAAATAAACACAGCCCCTTATACCCACCCATCTTCAATCAAAAACACCCATCAATCCCGTAACTTTAACAACGCGTGTGCATGCGCATCTTCTCCAAATTAAAACATCAATCTCTAATCATCAACAAAGCCAAAGAGCAAAGGCCTGGTAGGCAAGAACAATGACGGGAAGCACAAGCTCTTCTTCAAGGAAGGCATGCGCAGGGGCAAGCACACACGTGCTTCAAATTCTGAGCAATGGTAGATGGAAAACAACCAAAGATATAAACTGCAAATGCCCTTGATTCAATTCAATACCTAAACAAAAACCAGAGAAATGCCCATAAAAAAAAAAGATAAATCAATCAATTAATGTTTTTTGTCCACTAACCGAATCACATAAACACATATATATGCCACAATTAAGTTTTTATTAAAATATTTAAGGTGCAGAACTGGACTAATAGCAAGCACTTAAATTTTGATTTCCCATTGAATTTTCTTCTCATTATGATTTTGGTCATTGTTGGTGCAAAATTTATTTAACTTTGAATCACGAACAGAATGGGAGAGCCAAACTGTTAGAGTAAATCATTGATTTATTGTTCTTGTAATTTTGGTTTTACTGTTTACTGTGTACTTACGTGCTCCGCACGCGACTCTTGAGATATATATATATATATATATATATATATATATATATATATGATGTGGGTTGTGAGAGGTTCGTTCGGTGAGCTCTCTCAGTTCTCTATTCTTCCTCTTCAAGTTTCATTCTCTCAGCGAAACAAGGGTTTCGTTGTTCTTCAACATGGTATCAAAACCATGAAGGCTCACACCGTGATCATTCCGAGATCACCACCACCACCAGAGTAACAGAGGTTGTCATCCAAACAGTGAAGGTTGTTGAGATGGCAGATGGGATGACTACAACTCCGATCCTTCCATGATCAGTTGATCAGACTACTCCTTTCTTTAGATCTAGTCCAAGAGAACTCAGATCGGGATCGATGGTGACCAGATCTGCATCTGGTTTATCAGGATCTACTACACAATATCCAGCGATGACCCCTTTCGGTAACTCTCTTAACCAAATTGTGTCTATGGAGCTAGATCGTAATAATTTCTTGGTCTAGAAGGCAATGGTTCTATCAATCTTTCGAGGGTGTCATCTCGATGGACATCTGTTAGGAACGTTGAAGAGTCCACCGGAGTTCTTACCAGAGTCGAGCGATCCGAATCCTTCATATGAAGACTGGTATGGAAAGGATCAGTTCTGTCTTAGATGGCTCATCAACGCGATGTCCAACGAGGTTGCTCATGCAGTGGTTGGTGCTAACTCTGCTCATGAAGCATGAAAAAGGATTGAAGAACACTGTGGATCTCACAACCGGGCTCAAGTTCAAGTGTATCGATGAAAGATTCAAAATATAAAGAAAGGATCTATGACGATGTCTGAGTTTTTCATGCAACATCACAACAACTGTATTTCAACTCTACACCTACTGGAGCTACTCATCCACCACCAAATACCTTCTATGCTGCTTCTGAACCAGGTTTGGATACTTCATGGTATGTAGATAGTGGTGCTACATACCATATCACTGCAGACCCATCTCAATTGCATAATTGCATGCCCTATTAAGGTAATAACTCTCTGATTGTTGGTAATGGAAATTCTCTCTCTATATCTGGTATTGGTACTGTAGCAGTGTCGTCTTCTAGCTCGAGTCTGTCATATCATAATACATTGTGTGTGCCTCATATTTAAAAAAATTTATTGAGTTTATCTCAGATGGCTCGTGAGAATAATGTTCTAATCGAATTTTATGCTCGTGATTGTTTTGTGAAGGATATCAGAACTAGGAAGGTTCTGCTTCATGGTACTCTTCATAATGGTCTGTATCGCTTCTTTGGACCTCATTCCCCTTCTCATAGACAGTCTACTTTAGTTGCATACAATATGAATTTGCCTGCATTATGGCATTCTAGACTAGGACATCCTGCACAATAGACATTGCAGAAGGTGTTACAGTTGGTAAATGTGCCCAATAAGTCTTTTGAATTTTGTTCGAGCTGTCCTTTAGGTAAGATTCATGTTTTACCATTTCAGTTGTCTACCCACCATTCCTCTCATATTCTGGATCTCATTCACACTGATGTTTGGGTCATTCTCATGTACTGTCTACTGGTGGTTTTCTTTACTAAGTGCACTTCATGGATGATTGTTCACGATTTACGTAGCTTTATCCATTGAAGGCCAAATCTGATGTTTTCAACGTTTTTCTGCATTTTAAAAACTTAGTTGAAAATTTGTTTTCTACACGCATCAAGAAGGTTCAATCAGACTAGGGAGGGGAATATAGGTCCCTAAAGCCTTTTCTTGACTCTTGTGGTATTGTCTTTCAACACTCTTGTCCACATGTTCATGAACAGAATGGGAGAGCTGAACGTAAGCATCGTCACATTATTAACATGTGTTTAACATTGTTAGCTCATAGTCAGTTACCCTATGAATACTGGTGGGATGTGTGTGAAACAACAATTTTTCTTATCAATAGACTTCCATCTAGAATTTTGTAGAGTCAGTCTCCTTACGAAAGGTTGTATGGGCGTCCACCAGATTATTCTATTTTAAGAGTGTTTGGGTGTGCATGTTTTCCATATTTACGACTGTACAATGCCCATAAACTACAGTTTCGTTCTGAGAAATGTCTCTTCTTGGGGTACAATGTGACAGCCCCAATTTTCCCGTGTAATTGGGTACGCCCGGCCTAAACTCGTGCAGGCCCCAAGTCATCACTTGGCAACCTGACGAGCCTAGTCAGCCTCCTATTTAATCAATTTAGTAATTTATGAAAGAGTTATTGCAATAATACACAGCGGAAGACTAAACAAGAAATAACAAGGGGAAATAACTCAATCAAAGGGAAATATAGGAATTCCATAAGTGTGGAAAACCCCGGGTATTCATGTACAATTTGATAAACCAACATATATGATACCAATCTCAATAATAATACCAAGTTCTATAAACCAAAACATACATATATAAAGCGATATACAATTGAGCAAAAACATATAACCTACTCTAGGGTTCCTCAAGTCCAGCCGCTAATCCTCACAAAAAGTCGCCTAAGCAGGGCTCCTTGCCTCTACTGCACTCCACCCTATCTGCACCCACCGTCACAAACTAGACGGTGAGCAACTGAAGAAATCGAATGTAATGCCAGAAGAAGATAACAATAATTCATGATATAACAAGTAAAGCAGTCTAAATATCATGTGGTAATAAAAAGACAGGAATTTAAATAGACAAGGTGCATAATAAACAGACTAATAGATATCAATCGAAAGTCAAGTGTGTTCCAAGGAATCAAAAGAGGCTTATAAGTGGTCTAAATCATAGCATAACGACGAAGACCTCGCGAGGTCTTCCCGGGCATCGACACAAGTGATGGCACAGCTATGACGGGAGGGACTCTAACCCACCCACCCAGTACTCAGTGTCACACGGTCACTAAGGGTGGTCACATACTCGTGCGCACGAGTGCCCGCGTTTTATCCTTCTAGTGCAGGTCCTAGTACTTTCGAGACGAAACACTTACGCCAAGAATACATAACAAGGAATGGAATGGAAATACCAACAATAGAGTATAACGAAACATAATAAAAGATAATGAATCATATGAAATTTTCTTACTGGCTTACAAATCGTACATTAGCTTGTGGCAAATGTACTTAGCTGACTAATCGTAACCCGTAGACACTCTCACGTCCCTAACGCGTATCCCCGAGTTTCCCGCTACCTGACAAGGTTGAAAACTCTAATTAATGGGTCAAGTCATTAACTAAATCAAGGTTAAAACCCCAGTGTTTTTCCAAGTATTTTAAGAACTCAAACGACTCGACGATTCGATAGGAAGATGAATACTCTCTCGGGTTTGAAAAAACACAACAATAATCACGACTGCGATATCATAACATCGAGAATCATAACGCATGTAAGCCAACTCATGAATTATAGGCTCGGCTCAATCGTATGTGGGTCACACCATTGTTTCAAGGACTGGCGGTGTGACCACGACGTCACTACCGTTCAACCAACGTGAAACACAACTTTGAGGTTGCTCAACAATCACGACTCCACACGAAAATCAACATGACCATACACCGACGAGTAGGGAACCTTGCCGGGTGTGGTCCAACACCCGTAGAGTGCCAACACGACATGGAAAAGTCGTAGGCGTGCGCTACGTCATGCCAACAATCACTTGACGTGATAAAAGTACTCATACATGAATTCCCCATTACAACGACTCATCACTATCAATATGGACGCTCTGGGAGTTATGGGACATACACACAAGAGTTTTGTTGTGATCCCCGACACTCCCTTAGTCATGGCGTCCGACGGCAATGCCGACCATTCACGATGGCTTGCGACAAGACGTGCAACAACGATATCACATGAAATGACACTCACAAAACTTACCACCACTAATAGAGACGCTCCGGAGGCTATAAGACTCCATGATGGACATGGTAATGTCTCCGGCAATCCCCCAAGTCATCGCGTGATGACGGTGCCACCACGACGGGTGATCTTTGACGAGGAAGGTACAACAAGCATACAACATATATAGCCAATAATACTGCTGTTTTAGACCACTCCAAGAGTTATGAGACGCAAGCATGGACTTAGCTTGGTCCCCGACACCCCTGGTCGTGGTGGCACAGCGGTGGCTCCAGCCACGGCAACGAATTCCGGCGAGGAGAATCACAACACACATGAAATGAACATTAACATCCCAAACTGTGACACATAACACATGCACCATACGCACACTACAACCTATCATCTCATCAGTGAGACACACCACACACACACAAAACCGTTACACATACACTAAAAAAATAGTCACATATACACATAAAAACTGTTACACACACTCTGTAACGGCCCAAATTTTATTAAGGCCGTTATTTACGTATTTTCAGACGTGGACGCCAGCTCAGGTCCACGGAGACGCCACGGACCGGCGAAGATACGCCTGGTTGGGCGGAAAGTATTATTTTTAACTGATTGTTTGACTAACTGTGATGATAATGACTAGACTATGACTCATTACATCGCAGGTGTGCTTTAATATTGTTTAGATCGGGTGAGATTTAGTGTCGGGTATTCGCCTAAAGATGCGTGCGGACGCGGGAACCCGAAGGGCGAGCGACGGGAACACTAGGCCGGGAATGCGTTTAGTTCGATAAAAATAAAATAAATTTGACAAAAATAGTAAATTGGTGGGCGCTAGTGACACGCGGGGTCGTGGTCGACACGCGTGGGTGGTAGTGTAGTGTGCACGCCCGAGTACGCTCGTCGGCGCGCATGACGAAATTGTAGGCGCGAAAATATAGGCGAATATATATATTTATATATATATATGTATATATGTAATTTAAAATATATATATATATATATATAAATATATATTAAAATCAGAAAATAAATAATTAATTGTGAAATGACCAAAAAGGGTATGTGATTGTGAATGGTGTGGATAAGAATGCAGGGGCATTTTGGTCATTTCACCCCCAAAATGTTGATAAACCCACCACCGACATCACATTTCTCCATTTTTCGATCGATCGAGGAAGGAAGGAAGAGGAGGAAGAAGAGAGAGAGGTCGAGGTCGGGAGCTCGTGGAAGCGGCGTTGGCAAAGGTGAGGAGTTGTTATTGTGGTGGTGTTGTGTGTTGTTTGATGTTGTGTGGTGGTTCGATGGGGGGGCTCGGGCTCGGACGACTGCCATGGCGGTTCTTCCGAGGATGAACAAGGCATGGGGAGACATCTCCCATGCCGAGAGAAGAGGGGGTTGGGGTTGAGAGCCAACCCCAACCAGAAAAAAAAAAAAAAAATTCTCCATCGAACACCGGGAGAGCTCGGTTCGATGAGAAGAAGAAGGGGCACACGTGCGGGTCGCACGTGTGCACCCCCTCTCCATGGGCCCGGGTCGGGTCGGGTCGGCCGGCCCGACCCTGACCCAGACGGCGGTTGGGTCGAACAAGGTCCACCGACCGGACCGGTTCACCCCAAAAAGAAAAAAAAAAAAAAAAAAAGGTTTAAAATTAAATAAATTCTGAAAAATATGGAAAAAATAGCTAAAAATTATGGAAAAAATCAGAAAAATCAGAAAAATACGAGAAATTAGAAAAAGAGTTGAAAAGTGAGTTTCGAGACTTTTCGGGCGGTTGGCACCCCGATGTAACTCGAAAAACGTGCTACAACTAAAAATTGGAATAAAATTCTAATTTTTATTGTCACGATATAAAATCAATTAGTTTGATACTAAATAACATAAAATGACTTATTCGGACACCAGGGACTTAGGAGACCATAGTCAGGTGTCGGGTGCGCATCTCGAGGCGAGAGTGGGATCATATCGGGACAAATATCGAGTAATTGGAGTGCGATTGAGGTAAGTAAAACCCTTAAGAAACACACTCGAGTGTTTATTTATTTGATTTCATTTGATTCCAGCTATTATTGTTTATCGTTGTTTACTCTATTTCCATGTTCATACATATGTTGCACGGTTGGTTTTGTCATTCACCACCGGATCTTCTGGTTTACTCTGTGATGTGTGGGCGGACTTGGGTAGGCTGGACAATAGGGACAGAATAAGGGTTCGGACCGGTGAGGGGGTTGGAGAAGCCACCGGGGGAATGCCGATGTCTGGATTAGGGTTCAGTCCTGCTACACGGCACACATCCATTATTGGTGTTTATCGATGTTATGTATGCATGCGTCTTAATTACGGTTTACTTTTCTTGCGCATGTTTATTTAACGATTTATTGGCTTCCATTATTATAAATGCTGGTTTGTGTACTTCTGGGTTTTACTCACTGGACTCGTCATCTACTTCTTGTGATGAATGAGTGCAGGATCTACTACGACCAAGGGCAAGGAGACTCTCGCAGACTACTTGTGACCTTGTCCGACGGAGTTTGACTTGTATGTTTTTATTTTCTTTGTATTGACTTATTTTTGGGTTTATGGGGAATTTGTTTGAGATACCGGTACATGTATGTATCACATTTGTTATGTTATATACAGTGTACTTTACTGGGTTTTCCACATAGGATTAATGCTCCCTAATTTGAGGAATTTACATATTTTAAAGCTTCCGCTGTTTACAAATATTAAAATGTTAATTACTGACTAACTTAGGCTAAATTAATTGATAATGATGCTTAGTTGGGCGTGGGACACAGCTGGCAGTTACGTGGCCAGTTGTGGGCCTGCGTGGCCTCCCGTGGCGGACCAATGTGGAAATTGGGCCGCCACATTTTGGTATCAGAGCTTAGGTTTAAGGAACCCAGGGAGTGAGGTGTTGGTTATGGTTACCTCTGATACCGCCACATTTTGGTATCAGAGCTTAGGTTTGAGGAACCTAAAGGATAAAGCGTTGATGATAGTTAACTCTGATACCGTCACATTTTGGTATCAGAGCGAGGGTAAACCTCAGGAATTGGAGTTAAACAAGAGTATAAAATTTAATAAATTTAGATGTGGAAACCCGAAGTGATACCTAGAACTCTATTTGGGAAGTAATGTAAGGTGGGTAGACTCAGGAAATTTATATACGTGTATGTTTTGATTGTGTACTACATATTATACGCGTATATACCGAGTCTGATCCAATACACGTTGGTTGTGCAATTTACTATGGACGGACAGACTCCGACTATTACTCCGCCGACTACTCAGTAGGAGGTCGGGAAGACTAGTGATCTCACTAGAGAGGTAGCCGATCTGAGGACTATGGTGCAGAGAGTAACCGACCAGCAGTTATTACATCAGGCGTAGATGGCAGAGGTTCTCGAGTACATTCGGGGTAGGTGAGTGGCGACAGCTGCACCGACGACTACTTTGGTAACGACCACTACTTAAGCGGTACTTTCTTCAGCTGTCACTGTTCAGGCAACAGGTTCGGAGACATTGGTTGAGGAGACCACCCCAGTTGTTGCATCAGTAGTTAGACAGAGTTCTTAGTCTTATCACAGACTGAAGAGACAAAGGGATGAGTCTAGTCGCCAGGAGCAGGATCATCGAGTACGTAGAGTTCGGCGGCAACAGGATCATGATTTCATTAACGATCGTGATTGATCGAGAGATGATCGATACGGGGATTATTATGATGGCGAGACAGATTGGGGTCACGAGGACGACCAAGATCGGGATCGATGATCAATTCAATAATGACGATCGCCAAACGGTACATGAGATTGTACCTATACCGGTCAACAAGATCGAGACGGCCGTACGAGACGGGGCCGGGATCGAGAGGGACCAGAGTTGGGGTCAAAGATCCAGGGATAGACAGGTTAGGAGACCAGAGACACGTCGTTGTCATCGTTGCGGTCAGATTGGACACCTCTGAGAGGATTGTGGGAGGGCATCACTACCACCGGAGCCAGTGCAGGCCAGAGATAGAGTCCATGTTGTTGCAACGTCGATCCGGGAGGAGACTAGACAGACTGTTGTGGGTACGTATAAGTTTATTTACTTATTTTGTTGTTTTATTTCGTAGGTGTACCTATTGTTTGATTACCTACGCGATTGAGGACGGTTGATGTGTTCACCGGAGGATGTTGATGAAGATTTGATTAATCACGCGATACACTAGGCCATAGCGAGGGCTATCGGGTGATTGACTAGGATTGGGCGTTATCACTGGTGGGATCCTAGAGGGATGGGTTCTAGGTGATTGGCCAGGTGATGCGTACACTAGTGGGATCCCGACGTACCAGAGTATGGTCTAGGATTGAGTCGCGGATGGGATGGCGATGTCAGCTTATTTTTGCCAGTGTTGCGGTTTCGTGTTTCGATGTGGAGGTCTACACAAATTTCGGGACGAAATTTTCCCTAGTTGGGAAGAAGCGTAACGGCCCAAATTTTATTAAGGCCGTTATTTACGTATTTTCGAGACGTGGACGCCGGCTCGGAGTCCACGGAGACGCCACGGGACCGGCGAAGATACGCTGGTTGGGCGGAAAGTATTATTTTTGATTGATTGTTTGACTAAGCTTGTGATGATAATGACTAGACTATGACTCATTACATCGCGGTGTGGTTTAATATTGTTTAGATCGGGTGAGATTTAGTATCGGGTATTCGCCTAAAATGCGTGCGACGCGGAACCGGAAGGGTGAGCGACGGGAACACTAGGCGGGAATGCGTTTAGTTCGATAAAAATAAAATAAATTTGACAAAAATAGTAAATTGGTGGGCGCCTAGTGACACGCGGGGTCGTGGTCGACACGCGTGGGTGGTAGTGTAGTGTGCACGCCTTGAAAGTACGCTCGTCGCACGCACGACGAAATTGTAAGGCGCGAAAATATAGGCGAATATATATATTTATATATATATGTATATATGTAATTTAAAATATATATATATATATAAATATATATTAAAATCAGAAAATAAATAATTAATTGTGAAATGACCAAAAAGGGTATGTGATTGTGAATGGTGTGGATAAGAATGCGGGGGCATTTTGGTCATTTCACCCCAAAATGTTGATAAACACCACCACCGACATCACATTTCTCCATTTTCGATCGATCGAGGGAAGGCCGAGGAGGAAGAGGAGAGATCAAGAGGTCGAGGTCGGGAGCTCGTGGAAGCGGCGTTGGCAAAGGTGAGGAGTTGTTATTGTGGTGGTGTGTGTGTGTTGTTTGATGTTGTGTGGTGGTTCGATGGGGGGCTCGGGCTCGGACGACTGCCATGGCGATTCGTCGAGAGGATGAACAAGGCATGGGAGACATCTCCCATGCCGAGAGAGAAGGGGGGTTGGGGTTGAGAGCCAACCCCAACCAGAAAAAAAAAAAAAAAAAAAAAAATTCTCCATCGAACAGAGAGCCCACGGTTCGATGGAGAAGAAGGGGGCACACGTGCGGGTCGCACGTGTGCACCCCTCCCATGGGCCGGGTCGGGTCGGCCGATCACTGACCCGAAACCGGGCCGGGGCCGGGCCGCCGACCCGGGTCGACGGCCGGTTGGGCCGGACCGGTTCGACCGGACCGGTTCGGACCTAAAACCAAAAAAAAAAAAAAAAAAAAAAGTTTAAAATTAAATAAATTCTGAAAAATATGGAAAAAATAGCTAAAAATTATGGAAAAAAATCAGAAAAATCCAGAAAAATACGAGAAATTAGAAAAAGAGTTGAAAAGTGAGTTTCGAGACTTTTCGGGCGGTTGGCACCCCGATGTAACTCGAAAAACGTGCTACAACTAAAAATTGGAATAAAATTCTAATTTTTATTGTCACGATATAAAATCAATTAGTTTGATACTAAATAACATAAAATGACTTATTCGGACACCAGGGACTTAGGAGACCATAGTCAGGTGTCGGGTGCGCATCTCGAGGTGAGAGTGGGATCATATCGGGACAAATATCGAGTAATTGGAGTGCGATTAAGGTAAGTAAAACCCTTAAGAAACACACTCGAGTGTTTATTTATTTGATTTCATTTGATTCCAGCTATTATTGTTTATCGTTGTTTACTCTATTTCCATGTTCATACATATGTTGCACGGTTGGTTTTGTCATTCACCACCGGATCTTACGGTTTACTCTGTGATGTGTGGGCGGACTTGGGTAGGAATTTGGACAATAGGGACAGAATAAGGGTTCGGACCGGTGAGGGGTTGGAGAAGCCACCGGGGGAATGCCGATGTCTGGATTAGGGTTCAGTCCTGCTACACGACACACATCCATTATTGGTGTTTATCGATGTTATGTATGCATGCGTCTTAATTACAGTTGACTGTTTTACTGCGCATGTTTATTTAACAGTTTATTGGCTTCCATTATTATAAATCTTTGGTTTGTGTACTTACGGGTTTTACTCTTTGGACTCGTCATCTACTTCTTGTGATGAATGAGTGCAGGATCTACTACGACCAAGAGCAAGGAGACTCTCGCAGACTACTTGTGACCTTGTCACCGACGGAGTTTGACTTGTATGTTTTTATTTTGCTGTATTGACTTATTTTTGGGTTTATGGGGACTGTTTGAGATACCAGTACATGTATGTATCACATTTGTTATGTTATATACAGTGTACTTTACTGGGTTTTCCACATAGGATTAATGCTCCCTAATTTGAGGAATTTACATATTTTAAAGCTTCCGCTGTTTACAAATATTAAAATGTTAATTACTGACTAACTTAGGCTAAATTAATTGATAATGATGCTTAGTTGGGCGTGGGACACAGCTGGCAGTTACGTGGCCAGTTGTGGGCCTGCGTGGCCTCCCGTGGCGGACCAATGTGGAAATTGGGCCGCCACACACTCACACAAAAATAGTCACATATACACACAAAACAATCCACACAACACTCACACAAATCTTACGAACCACCTACTTTTTACTGTTCAAAACAGTCAAAAAATCCACAACCACTGTGATGGGGGTGCTCTGAGACGTCGGGACTCCGGTGAACCACCGTGATGCTGTCTCTGACCATTCCCTGGTCATTGCATCGATCACCACCACAAAAATACCAAAACAGTGAAGTGTAATGCAAATGGGAAGAAAAATAGTAACACCAAGCAATACTCTACATCCACCACGAATAGAGGAGGCTCTGGGACCGTCGAGTCGACCTCGACCAGTCCCAGTCATGGTCATCCACCACCCACAACAGTGGCAGCAAACCAATACAACACATTCGTATGGAATAGTAAGAAAAAACAGTGACAGAAAGAGAGGTTATGCTCACTACCGAAAGAGAGAGATAGAGAGGTCGAGAGTTTTACCAGCTCCGGTGGCCAAGTTCCAGCGAGGTTCCGCCGTCCAGCACCGGCGAGGGTGGTGATGACATTTGGGAGAGAGAGAAAAGGCTACTGAGACGAGATAGAATGTGAGGCCGAGAGGGAGGGACCGAGAGGGAGAGAGAGAGAAAGGGAGATACACACTTACTCCGGTGGCCGAGCCGTCTCCGTCGAGTGTCCGTCATCCCAACGCCGTCGAGGGGGGTGATGGCTCGTCTGGCAGAGGCGGTGACTGTTGAGAGGTGAGAGTGAGAAAAAGAATCGAGAGAGATAGAGAGAAACTGAGAGGGGAGAGAGAGAACTCACCTCGCCTTCAGCGGTTCTCCGGTCTCTGGCGTCGTCGGAGTTAGTCGGTGGGGGTGATGGCACTGACGGGAGGGAGGTGTGCGTGAACAGTGTCGGCTGGTGGGAGAAGAAGATGAATAGTGGTGTTTAGGGTTTTTTGTTGTTTTATATATATGTAACATAGGTGAAATGACCCATTTGCCCTTAAACTTTCGTTTACAAATTTTAAAAACAGCTGCCCTAATGGGTCTTTTTCCCCCTTATTTGCTTCTCAAAATATACACGCATCTCGAGGTTGATCTGATGGTTACTTCTCTTTGGGATGTGTCACTTTAACAATTCCAATCCCATAGTCCGTATATTACGTAGTTAACCAACTCTCGCGTTGATCTTGCATTTCCTCGGTCCACTTTTCTCCGTAATTTGGTTAACCGCGACCGTTTTCTTGCCACATCCCGTCAACTAATTAATTAAATTATTAGAAAATTCATTTATTTGTACTCTTTACAGCGTTTTAAGTCCCCCGTGTACCCGTAACCTAATTTTCCTACTCGTTCACCGACTTAATCGTCTGGTCACTCAAATACGAGTATAAATATGTAATACACATCATCATCCACAAATAGCCAAATTTTCGGGTCGTTACATACAGTTCCTCTCATATAGGCTACAAATGTCTTCATAAATCTGGGAGAGTTTATATCACTCGTCATGTCTTATTTAATGAAGATGAGTTTCCTTACTCTTTTCTCTTCTCTTCGTCATCCCTACCTGCTAGGTCAGGTGGATCGTCAATGGTCAATCTTCCATTTCCACTTTTCACATCTAACGGCTCATTTGTTCCATCTATATCCTCGACATCTAGAGCCACTATGTCTGGTTCACCCCCTCCCTTTGTTCATGAAAGGTTCTCTGCTTCTTTGCCTATCTCTGAGTCATCTCCTCAGTCTGTTACTACACCTTCTTCTGATGTGTTTAATAACAAGAATTTGGTAAATTTGACAACAGTCCCTTCTGTAACAAAAGGTGATCTTGTCGTCACAGTTGAATCTGAGGTACCATAAAATGTTCATCCAATGATCACTCAAGCTAAGGATGGTATTTATAAGAAAAAGGTTTTTGTAGCAACCACTTCTGTGTCTGATGATATTCCTCAATCTATGGACTTGGCACTCAAGGACCCTAAATGGAGAGAGGCCATGGAGAATGAGTATAGAGCACTTCTTAAGAATGGCACATGGTCTTTGGTGCCTGCTCACTCTTCTCAGAATGTTTTTGATAATAAGTGAATTTTCACAGTTAAAAAGAATTCTGATAGCTCAATTAATCGATACAAAGCTAGATTAGTGGCTCGGGGCTTCAAACAATTGTCGGTTATCGATTTCGATGAGACATTCAGTCCAGTAGTAAAAGCTTCCACTATTCGAATTATTTTATCGATTGCTATTCAATTTGGTTGGTCGATTTGTCAACTTGATATTCATAATGCCTTTTTAAATGGGTCATTGATTGAGAATGTCTATACAAACCAACCTCGAGGATTTATTGATAGTTCAGTTCCTACTTATGTTTGTAAGCTTCATAAAGCACTTTATAGTTTTCATCAAGCTCCTCGTGCTTGGTTTGATAGACTGAGATCCACTCTGTTATCGTGGGGTTTTTTGAATTCCAAGGTTGATAATTCTATCTTTAGTTTTTGCTCTTCTTCGGTTGTTCTATATATTTTGGTTTACGTCGACGATATTATTGTGACTGGTTCTAATTCTAAACATAATCAACAGTTTGTGTCCAAATTAAATGCTTCTTTTGCTTTAAAAGATATTGCTGATTTAAACTTGTTTTTGGGAATAGAGGCTAGGAGTGATGCTACTGGACTGTTTCTCACTCAAACAACCTATATAAAACAATTACTTCAGAAAGGAGGCATGCTCCAGGCTAAGGTTGTTGATACTCCTGCGTTAGTGGGCAAGCCTCTATTTTCTGATACATCTCCTCCTTTCACGGATGCTACATTATATCGTAGTTTGCTTGGTGGTTTGCAATATCTGATCCACACTAGACCCGATATTGCATTTATTGTTAATATGTTAAGTCAATACCAGACTTGTCCGACTGTTATGCATTGGCAAGCGCTGAAAAGTGTCTTACGTTATCTTAAAAGGTACATCTGATTGGGGTATTTGGTTTAGACCTAGTACACATATGTTTGTCACGGGTTTTTCTGATGCAGATTGGGCAGCTTTTCCTGACGATAGGCAATCTGTTTCAGGGTTTGCAGTCTTCCTAGATTCAAATGTGATATCTTGGCAGTCGAAGAAACAACACGTTGTCACCAGATCAAGTACTGAGTCTAAGTACCGAGTCTGAGTATAGGGCATTGGCACAGGTCTCGGCTGAGATTACATGGATACAATCGTTGCTATCTGAACTTCAGTTTCCTCTTCCTACTACTCCAGTGATATGGTGTGATAACATTTTTGCTCAAGCTCTGGCTCATAATCCTATCTATCATGCTCGGACCAAACATATTGAATTGGACATACACTGTGTGAGGGATAAGGTGTTGGCAGGTCAGTTTTCTATTCGTCATGTACCCATTCATGATCAAATTGCGGATGGTTTCACAAAGGCTTTTGCTGCTTCTCATTTTTCTTTTCTTAGGAGCAAACTTGGTGTCGTTGCTCTCCCCCTTCGTTTGAGGGGGGATGTTAGAGTAAATCATTGATTTACTATTCTTGTAATTTTGGTTTTACTGTTTATTGTGTACTTACATGCGATCCGCACGCGACTCTTTATATATATATATATATATGATGTGGGCTGTGAGAGGTTCGTTCGGTGAGCTCTCTCAGTTCTCTATTCTTCCTCTTTAAGTTTCGTTCTCTCAGCAGAACTAGGGTTTCACTGTTCTTCAACACAAACAAAGACTTGAGGCGCGTAATCGCTCTCTTTTAGATAAGATTTCTCCCTACCGGTCAAAACCGCATACACACATTGGATAATCAAAACTTGCCTTCAGGAATCAAGTCTCTAATGGTTATTGGATGATGTGTGTGTAATACAATTCCAACCTAGAACACTCTTTGAGGAACATGTAGAAGAATGATGCTAGAACATAATAGTTTGATTCAAAACTTTTGTTTTTTCAATGTTTTGTTGTATTTGATTCGTAATGGAACTCTTTCTTTTATAGAAAACCAAAGGTTATCGAGTTTGTACGAAGAAACACAACTCTTGGAGTAAAAAAACAGACAAAAAAGGGTTAATTTTGGTCTCAAAAATCATGTTTATTCCGTTCATAGCATTGAGGCGCCGACCAGCGCTTCAGCGCTAGAGAACAGTGGCGTTCTGGTGTTGGGTTTAGGGTTTAAGCGCCCAATAACAGAAGCAATTTTTTTTAAAATCCTACAATTTCCCCCCATTTTCAAATTATATAAACATATAAATTGAAAATTACAGTAGGAAATAACATGACAAAAAAAACACACACACACAAAAACATATATATATATATATATATATTCTACCATGGGAGCGAAATATATACGCATGTCATTGGTATACTATTTAGAACCATTGAATTTAAATCCAACACATTAATCGAGTCGACATAAATACACAAAACATTTAATGCACAAACATTTTGAGGGGTTTCCATGGCATGGGTATATATTTAGACTTGAACTTTTCACCTAGTACAAATACTTCAAAGTTTTACCAGGTGCTATGGTGAACAAATTTTAAACTAAGTACCCTTGCGACAAAACTAAAAATATCACACATACCTATTTCTTGTAAGTAAGAATATTTTGTTGATTGCACATTATAGCCTTGTGCAAATCCTGTCTTTCTTGAGAGCTCTAGAGTCGGTTAGGCTCATAAGAAGTGGCCACACTTCTACACCCATATAGATAAGTCTACTTAAGTTGATTCTGCAAGTCACTCTATTTGACTTATTAAGACCCAATTGTCAATCTCCGCCATGCATAAACCAACACTAGAACCAGGAAGGGACCTAGAAATTTTATTTTCTAGTGTTTCATAATCTTCACTTGACTTACTAGTACCACATTGAACTTATTTTATATTTTCAAGAATTAAGTTAGGTTCCCATCAAGTGACAATCGATTTAGCCAACCTAAGTCCCATATATTTTGATCTTTGAGACATCATATCTCTAACAAGACCCTTTTTCAATGGATCCGATAAATTCTTGTTAGATTCCACGTAATCAACAGTGATAATACCATTTTTGAGTAATTGTCTCAAAAGGTTATGTCTTAGACTTATATGTCTAGACTTTCCATTATAAGTCTTGCTTGCGACCTTATAAAGAGTTGCCTTGTTATTACAATTGATTAATATAGTTAGGCATGGCTTGTTCCATAATGGTATCTCCATTAACAAGTTCCTAAGCCATTTCGCTTCCTTGCTTGCATATGCTAGGGCAATTATTTCTGATGTCATTATTGAATCAGAAATACATGTCTATTTCTTTGAGCTCCAAGAAATAGCCGCTCCGCCTAGCGTAAAAACCCATCCACAAGTTGATTTAGAATTTGACTCCACGTTATTCCAACTAGCATCATTGTAACCTTCCAAAATTGGGGGATATCCATTAAAATGTAGACCATAATTCAAGGTCCCCTTTAGGAATCTAAATATCCAGGTAACCGCATCTTAATGTTGTTATATTGGGTTACTAGTGAACTGACATAGCATACAAATTGCATATGCTATATCAGGTCATGTGCAATGCATAGCATACATGAGATTTCCTATCACACTAGAATACTCTAGTTGCGATAAACACCTACCGGTGTTCTTTACTAGTTTTAAATGAGGCTCGATAGAAGTACAAATTGACTTTTAATCAAAATAACCAAATTTCTTCAAAATCTTTTAAATATAATCAGACTGAGATAATGTAAGACTATTATCTTGACGTAAGATTTTGATTCCCAAAATTAAGTCAGCTTCTCCTAAGTTCTTCATGTCAAAACTAGTAGACAAGAAACGCTTAGTTTCTTCAACTAAAGCTAGTGAAGTCCCAAATATGAGCATGTCATCCACATACAAACATATAATGACACTAACATCATTGTCAAACTTTCTACAAATATATTTATCACCATCATTGACTTTGAACCCAAACGATTGCACGGACGTATCAAACTTTTGCCATTGCATAAGAACTTGCTTCAAGCCATAGAGAGATTTTACCAATTTGCAAACTTTCTTCTCTTGACTAGGCATAACAAAACCTTTCGGTTGATCCATATAAATCTCTTCCTCTAGATCACCATTTAGAAAAGACATTTTTACATCTATTTGATGGAAAACTAAGTGATGAATAGAAGCAAGAGATATCAACACATGAATAGATGCTATTCTTGTAATTGGTGCGTATGTATCAAAATAACCAATGCCATATTTGTGTCTATAGCCCTTAGCTTAGCTACTAGAAAAGCCTTGAACTTGTTTATTGTTCCATCGACATTTAATTTCCTTTTAAATACCCATTTGCACCCAATTGCCTTTGATCCGGGTGGAATATTAGAAAGGTCCCAAGTTTGATTCAATAAGATCGAATTCATCTCATTATTAATTGCTTCTTTCCAAAATGAACCATCACTTGATGAAATTGTTTGTTGAAATGAAATAGGATTATCATCAACATTAAGGACAAATTTTGTATGTTCCTGAATTTTACATCTATTTCCTTCAACTTAGTAAGTTATGAAATCCAGACCAAAAGATTTATCAATCTTTTGCCTTTTACTTCTCTTTACTTCAACGCTCTCACCCACGTTAGTAGGAAGATCACCTTGTTCATTAGAAGAAGTCGAAGGAAAATTTTCTAGGTTTCCATGATTGTGTTCATTAGAAGAGTTTTAAGACAGCTCTTCTCGATTCCCATGATGCAAAAGTATGTCATGTTTTGTTCAAATGTTCAAAGAATTGTACATCTATAGATTCAATTATATCATTAGTTTCCAAATTCAAGAATCTATATCACACTAAGCTTTGAATAACCAATAAAAACACATTTATAAGTTATATTTCCTAATTTAGGCTTTTTAGGATATAGTTTTCTTACATAAGCCAAACAACCACAAACTTTAAGTCTCTTAAAATTGGGTTGTCGCTCGAACCATAACTCATATGAGGTTATATTTGTGTTCTTTAATAGAACTCAATTCAAGATAAAACAAGCTGAAAGAATGGCTTCCCCCTATAGATTCAAAGGCAAGTTAGAACTTGGTAGCATTGAATTCACTATCTCTACTAAAGTTCTATTCTTCCTTTCCACCACACCATTTTGGTGTGGTGTATAAGGTATCGTGACTTGATGTATAATTCCATTAGTCTTACAAAATTTTGTGAACTCCTTAGAACAATACTCGCCACCTCTATCGATTTTTAAAGCCTTAATTTTCTTGTTATGTTGATTTTCAACTTCCGATTTAAAAATAATAAAATTTTCATAAAACTCATCATTGCTTTTCAAAAGATAAACGTATTAATATTTTAAAAAATGATCAATAAATGTAAGAAAATATTTGTTTCCTCCTAATGTAACATGACTTTTCAAATCACATATATCACTATATATCAAATCAAGAATTTGAGAAGATCTTTGAACCAATTTGTGTGATTGCCTTGTGATCTTTGTTTGTGCACATATATCACACTTAATATCATGATCAATATTAAAATCAATAATTAGGCTTAAATTATGCATATTTCTAATGCAACAAAAATTAACATGGCCAAATCTACCATGCCATAAAGAACATGAATCAATATATTAATAGGAGTGAGCGATATAAGAAGAATAATTAACTGTTATTGCATTCAACTTAATCATACCATTACATGAGTATCCTTTGCCAATATGAACACCTCCTTTGGACAAGATAAATCTATCTGACTCATAGACAAGACAAAAACCTAGAGGTTGAGTATTCCTTCCATCAATAGTGTGAAAACGAGATTTTGTTAATTTAGCCTTAACACAAATCTCACACTTATGATTTGGATCAAATTTATAAGATTAGGAATTAATTCTAAATTCATTAATTTGCTTAACGAATTAAAATTAACATGTCCTAGTCTTTCATGCCACAATTCAAAAGAATCCAACAAATAAACAGAAACTTCAATATTATTAATATCAAATTTTTGAAGTACATGCATTACACTCATCTTAAATAAATCATTAGCCACATACCCCTTGCCCACAAATACACTATTCTTAGATGGTACAAACTTATTTGATTCAAAAACCATTTTGAATTCATTTTTGCTAAGCAAAGACCCAGAAACTAAATTCTTGCGGATATCCGACACATGCAACACTTCATTCAAAGTAAGTTCCTTGTCAAATGTCATTTTCAGCACCACTTTCCCAACTCCAATTATCTTTGAAGTTGCAAAGTTACCCATAAATAAGTCTCTTCCACTGATAGACTTAAAGGAGGAGAACATATTTTTATCTGCATACACATGCTTAGTGGCTCTGGTATCAATGTACCATTCTCGTGGATTATCCACCATATTTGCTTAAAAAACAACTGTAGATAAATTCAAGTTAGAAACATCCCTAGATAACACACCTTCAATAAAGTTAATATGACCCTCACCATGAGCCTTAGACTCAGTTTTGTTCTTCTTCCACTTGTTGATGTAGTCTTTGACTTTGTGACCATGTTTCTTGCAAATAAAGCAAGAACTAGCAAACTTGTTTGCTTTCCTTTTATATTGCTTGGGTTCATCACTAGAATGCTTCCTCTTTTTGGAACTCTTTCTGCTTTGACCCTCCAAGATATTAACTTTGGGTTCATTGGGCAAATCATTGTTCTTCTCATTCTTCTTATTGTCCTTTTCAATGCGAAGTCGAAAAATCAAGCTGTAATGGCCCAATTTGTAATTGTCATTATTTATGATGTCATTGCAGACGTGGAAGCCAACGGGAACGTTCTTGGGTCCCACAGGGATGCCGGAGCACACCTGGATTAGGTATACAATCCGTTTTGTGTGCTTTTTGTTGTGTAATTGCGATGTATATGGTCAATTTAGTTAAATTTCATTGCAATACATGTGTATATATTGCCCATTGACGAGTGAGGCGGTGTGACCCGTTTTCGTCGCGACTAGCGCTTAGACGCGTGTAGCGGGTTGCGAATAATTAGTACAATAGGAAGGAGAACTAGATACACACAATAAATGATAAAATTCATTAAATAATTAATATTAAATGATATAGAGATGGTTGGTACTGTCGACGTGCTCGAACAGCACCGGTCGAGGGTCAGAGCCGGGTATTGGAACGCCCGGGAGTGCATATAATTGGTGCTATGTGTATAAAGTCAAAGAGAACCATATGGTTAGTTTTGTCTCATTAGGAGGACTATTTGACCTCATCTCCACCATCAAACAAGGCATGGAGATGTGTGTGTGAGTTGTGATGAAGGTTTACATATAAAAATCAAATTTTCTCTCATTTTGACCTTTTCTCTCTCCTCCCTATGAAATCCGAAAATGGAGACAAAGAAATGAGGGTTTGGAGCTCCTAACTTGGACATTTGAAGTGTTTTTGGGTGTTGAATCATCAAAGTAAGGTGAGTTCCATGATATTCTCTTCAATTTGAATGTGGTTTTAGGGGTGTTGGTGTTGAATCCGAGATTTGGGTGTGTGCCACTGTTTTTGTTAAGTTTTTAATGTGTATTGAGTGCTATGGAAGTAGAGAATGGGTTTTAGGTGGTTGGTTTGCAAGTTGGGTTGGTTTTCATGAAAATGGGTTTTTAAAGTTTGATGTATGATTCGAAAATTTGATGCATATTTGATGAATTTGATTGTGCCTCTAGCTTTTGGAAGTATTGTTTGTTCCCCATGAGGTGAGGATGGGGTCGACAGTGTTGGTGGAGGCTTGGGTGGTGTTTTTCCAACAGTTCTGCTCTGCTAAACTGTTGGAATTCGACTGCCCAACGCGCTGGACAGTCTGGGCCAATGATGAAGATGAACGGGATGAACACGCGCGCTGAGTGTTCATTTGATAGCCATTTTTGCCTGTTTTGAGTATTGTGGATATTAAACCTATACTAATCAACATAAAATACAAATAATTGATCATAAATCAATGATAAATGGTAATAGGTTAATTCGGGTGATATCTTGGATATTGGGGATTTGGAAGAGTTGGATTGGGGTTTGTTTTACGGGATGAGGAGTGCGGTTTGAGGTGTGTAGTAACCCAATTAAAATTCACTGTAGTATTTACTGTTTGATTTATTTAAATATTGTACTGTTTATTTAATAATCTTTATTTCCTATTACTTTACGGTGGTTGAGTTACTCCCACTTGGTGTTTATTCATTGTGGGGGGGCATAGGGTCTACTAGGCCATAGTATATGTTCTAGTCATGCGCCGATGAATATGCTACCCGGGTGTACTAGGCATGTGTGGGTGTACTGTGGTCTACGTCGGTCACCTTGAGGGTCCAGGGTCACCCGTTCGAGGTATCCTCATGGTTCATACCTGGCGATTTGCCCGAAGTATGGCTCTAGTCTGGCTTTGATTATGTATGCACTTTGTTTCCTCTACTATTCATATCATGCGATGATCTTCCACAGTTGCCTATATTCTTTTCTTCCTCGTGGTTATTTATAGTATTTTCATTCCAGCAGTTTATTTATGTATTTACTTGGTGAATTTCCTTGGGATTACTCACTCTAGACTCGTCATCTATTTTTTGTGATGGTTTGAGTGCAGATCCTAGTACGAATAAAGGGAAGGGCAAGCCTGATGACTATATGTGATTGACGACATTTGCCCTACTCGTACGTTTGTTTATATTCTTTTGTTTTATGCTGGGTTTTGGGATGTGAGAGACATACATGACTTGTATATGACTTGGAGGTTATATTTTTATATTTTGAGGATCACACCTAATATGTATATGTTTACATTTTGGTATGGTTTCCATATTAAGTAAAATGCTCATAAAACATATTGTGAATATTTATTTTGACGATTTAAACTATCCGCTGCGTATTTTAAGATTAAATGATAATCATGAACTTTAAACTAACTTTACTCAACAATTACTAGTAAGCAACATAAGTTAATGAGATTTTGATTAGTACTAAGATTTGAGTGCTCGTGGGACATAGCTAGGAGGTGAGTTGGCTAGGTTGTGGGCTGCGATGCACGCCGTAGCGGCCGATGGATTTGGGGCCGTTATATTTTGGTATCAGAGCCTAGGTTTATGGAATCTTAGGCTTGATTTAGAGATCTAATAAGAGCATAAACTTTAATAGACTTAGATGTAAAAACCGAAGTGAATGTTTAAAGCTTTAGTTGGGAAGTGATGTGAGGTGGGTAGATTCAAGAAGTTATGTACGTGTATGTTTTGATTGTATAACAAATATTATACGTGTACATATTGAGTCTGATCTGATGCACGTTGGTTGTGCAAATTATGATAAACGGACATACTCCTACACCTACTCAGGCGACTACTCAGTAGGAGGTCGATGAGAGACCCCACTAAGGAAGTGATGTCTCTACAGTCGTTATCGTAGAGTATGCAATTACATCAGGCACATATGGCGAAGATTCTCGAGTATATACGAGGCTCGAGAATACCTACAACGACATCGACTACTGATTTGGCTGTACCTACCATTCAGGCAGTCTTAGTGCCAACTGTTACTACACAGGCGGCAGGGTTAGAGACATTAGTTGAGAGGGCTGAGCCTGTTGTTGCACCAACAGAGATTACTGTTGTAACACCAGCTACTACAGAGCAGCAAGTAGTGGCTTCGACTTCCAGCAGTAGGATGTCAGTGGCAGCGAAGATGGTGAAGGATTTCATGAGGTTCAACCTCACTTTCTTTATTGGAGTCATCGATCCAGAGATTGCTGGGCGTTGGTTGATGATGCACCAGCAACTACACCAGTTATTGGAGGTGCCAGAGGCTGATCATGCACGAATTTCTAGGTACTATTTAAGAGGGCCGGCAACGATTCGGTGGATGACATATACAGATACACATCTCGAGCCGTCGACTTGGGCGGAGTTTAGACAGTTATTCCTTGACGAATATATCCCTACTGAGGTACAATTGAGACTCAGAGAGGAGTTCCTTGCACTGAGACAAGGTACCATGTCAGTATTACAATACATAGAGAGGTTTAGGTACCTTATGATGCATGCCATGGATGTGGCGAACACCGAGAGACTCCAGATTTACTACTTCATTATGAGATTAGACGAGAGGATTGGCAGTGTGATTGTAGCGAGTGGAGCCGAGACTTTACAGGCTATATATGACAGGGCTTTGGCTTGCGAGGCCTACTTACGTCATAGAGATGAGTTGATGGATAGGTTTGGGTAGGGTTCTTGGTCTGATCAGAGACTGCAGAGACGGAGAGACTAGTCGGATAGGTAGAGACAAGATCATCAAGATCGATAGAGAGATTGGCAGGATTAGGGTTGACATGATAGGCATTCAGAGCAGTAGAGAGGTGATGATAGGCAGGTAGTGCATGTTGCTGCACCTGCACCTGTTGAGTAGTTAGGACAGCGGGCTAGAGATGGAGGAGGTCGTGGCAGAGGACAGAGAGGTCAGGGTTGAGATAAAGCTCAGGTACAGACAATGTCACAGTTTGGTTGGCAAGTGAGGCGATGGTGCTTTATATGTCATCAGGTCAGACATGTGCATGTTGATTGTCCAATGACACCTTCTCCACCACAACTACAGATTGAGCCAGCCAAGGAGAGAGCTCATGTTGCTACTACACCTGTTGTTGTACAGGCAGATCGAGGTGCGACTTGTCAGCTCGTCGAGGGTATGTTATTTATTTGCGGTGTTTCTATGCATGTATTGTTTGATTTTGGTAGTACTTTATCTTTCATAGCGGGACGTATGGTCAGACAATTACGGTTACAAGTTGAGACTTTAGACCCCACATGTTGTCCTCAGTACAGCTGTTGGGGATAAGATTTACCCTAATCGGATATGCCAGAATTATGTAGTAGAGGTTGAGGGACACCAATTACCAGTTGATTTACGTGTTCTAGAGTACCTAGAGTTTTACGCTTTATTGGGTATGGATTGGTTAGTACGTATCATGCTCACATTGATTGCTTCAATAAGACGGTGGTATTTGATATTGAGGGCATTCCAGTATTTACCTTTGCTAGTACTGCGTTAGACCTACCGATATCCAGAGGTCGATTGGCGATGACTTGGGAGATGGAGGCATTTATGGCAGTAGTTGAGCCAGAACCGAGACCAGTGGTTAGAGTTGAGGATGTTCAGGTAGTTTACGAGTTTCCTAAGGTTTTTCCCGATGATTTTCTAGGATTACCACTTCCTAGGGAAGTTGAGTTTATTATCGAGTTGATTCTGGGGACGCAGCCGATATACAGTCGACCATACAGGGATGTCAGCGTCCGAGCAAGAGGAGTTGAGGTCCCAGTTAGAGGAGTTGCTGCAGAAGAGTTTTATTCATCCCAGTATGTCTCCTTGGGGGCGCACCAGTCCTTTTTATTAAGAAGAATGATGGTTCTATGAGGATGTGCGTAGACTACAGGAAGCTGAATCAGGTGACAATTCAGAATCGTTACCCATTTCCTAGGATCAATGATTTGTTCGATTAGTTGACTGGTGCTAAGTTTTTCTCGAAGATTGATTTATGATCTGGTTATCACCAATTGAAGATTCGAGCGAGTGGTATCGAGAAGACGACTTTTATCACGCGTTATGGATTGTTTGAGTTCATAGTCATGCCATTTGGGGTGAGTAATGCGCCAGCTATTTTTATGGATTTGATGCACCATGTTTTAAGGCCATTGTCGATCGTTATGTGATTGTGTTCATCAATGATATCTTGATATACAGTAGGACTCGTGTGGAGCACGAGAGACACCTCAGAGATGTTTTGATGACACTGGGAGCACAGATTGTACACCATGTTTAGTAAGTGTGATTTCTGGCTGAGTGTGGTAAAGTTTCTCAGACACATCATTAGTAGTCAGGGGATATTTGTTGATGGTGACAAGATTTGAGCTATTATTGATTGGAGGACACTTGAGTCAGTTTTTGACTTTGTAGTTTCTTGGGACTTGCAGAATATTACCAGCGATTTGTGCAAGATTTCTCTTTGATTGCAGCGCCGATGACGAGGTTGACCAAGAAAGATGTCAGATTCGAGTGGTCTAAGGTGTATGAGGAAGCATTTTGGGAGTTGAAGAGGAAGTTGACTTCTGCGCCGGTGTTGGTTTTACCTGAGGCGGGGAGAGGCTTCTCGGTTTACACTGATGTTTTTGGTACTGGGTTGGGATGCGTATTGTTGCAGGATGGACACACAGTTGCTTATTTATCGAGGCGATTAAGACCCCACGAGCGGAATTACCCAGTGCATGACTTGGAGCTTGTAGCAGTTGTGTTCGCACTAAAGGCTTGGAGGTACTATCTCTATGGAAAGCGGTTCGTGTGGTTTACAGATTATCAGAGCTTGAGGTATTTATTCACTAAGAGGGATCTAAACATGCGACAGAGGTGATGACTTGAGTTACTGAAGGACTACGACTTCGCGATTGAGTACCATCTTGGGAAGGCGAATGTAGTAGCTAATGCGTTGAGCCAGAGAGGCGTTAAGAGTAAAACTGTGCTGCGACAGATGACACATGAGTATGGATTACTAGAGGCTGCGATGGTGTTGTATTTGTTTGTTGATTTTACTGATGTTTATATTGTTGGTGTTTGGGGCTCATACGCAGCAGAGATTACAAAACACTTTTGAGAAAAACCCCAACAGGATCCGAATCTGATTCCATTAAAACACATTTAAACTATGAAAACTTAATTATACCTCAGTCGCAATATACATTTCTGAAGGTTAATCGATCTCTAAGGCACTGTTAACGACGAACGCCTTCTATCAACAGTCCACACACGAACGACGGCCAAGATTTGAAGTGCTAGCTTCGAGAGATTACCAAACCTTTTTGTTTCTCTCCAAAACGATCCAGAGCATACCAAAAACCCTAAGCCATTTCTTAAAATGAAAATAAAGTTTCGGCCCTTTTTTTAATCTCTCGTACTTGTATTCTAACTCAAAGCGTCTATTTATACAATCCTTGTATATAGACGGTTAAGTAAATTACACATATACCCCTACTTAAAGAAGTATAAGTGTAATACACTACAAGGAAGTTTCTGTCATGAATTTTATCATATAAAATTCATTTTTCTGAACCATCTTAAAATCTTGCAAAACCATTCTTAGTGTGCGACTCAATAGGTTCATACAACGTTGGCAGTGTACCAAAACACATTTTGGTATACAAGTCATAAACGGCCTCTAGCAAGACATTATGACTACCAAAGTTGTACGAATATCAAATCGATAACACCTAATCAATAGTGTATATAACATCCTTTTGTCACACGATATCCTTTTGATCAAACATAAGGCATGGAATTGTCATCCAACATGTTCAATTGTACTAGTCTCGATCTCTAGGTAGACTAAAAACATCCAAGTGACATTGATCAATATCAATTCACTTAGACTAGGCCTTTTAACAGTCTAACACATCGAGGGATCCACTGGATATCTCTCTCTATATGAGAGGGACAAATTCTATCTCGATTACACAACTTCACTACATTATTCACACAGTAACCAATCACAACCTTTATAATCGTTTGGTTAAAGACAACGTATGATTGCGTCAAATCATTGTGTTCCTAATGTTGAAGGCTCTGGTGATCTCAAGTCAGATGACTGAATAATATACATATCATGAGAAATAACTATGACTTAATCCATGTGATGTTCTCATAGCGGGTCGGTCCAGTTCTTTATTTCCTAACAAGTACTCATGATCTTGATTCGTATTCTTATACATATGATCATCGTATGATCATCAATCAAGACTCACACTAGTCTTATTTCATTATAGTTCCCAGTATAATAATCGACTAGGGACATTTAGGATATTTCTGTAAATACCCATGGATCTTATTATAATGTAAACATGCAAATCAATGATAATAAACAACAAATGAAATCCTCTATTTTATTAATGGATTAACCTAGGGCACATTTCCCAACATCTCCCACTTGCTCTAGGGCCAATCATTCATGCATCTAATGCCTAATGATCTAACATGATCATCATGTTTCACTTGTGGAAGAGCCTTTGTCAATGGATCCGCAACGTTGTCTTTAGTAGGTACTCTGCAAATCTTCACGTCTCCCCTCTCAATGATTTCTCTGATGAGATGAAAATGCCTGAGTATATGTTTGGATCTGTGGTATGATCTAGGTTCCTTGGCCTGTGCTATTGCCCCGTTATTGTCACAATACAAACAAACAGGGTTAGCAATACTTGCCACACCTAGTTTAGAAATGAACTTTTTGATCCAAACTGCCTCCTTTGCTGCATCGGACGCTGCAATATACTCAGCTTCTGTTGTAGAATCTGCCACAGTCTCTTGCTTCGAACTTTTCCAACTTACTGTACCCCCATTCAAAGTAAACACATATCCAGACTGCGATCTAAAATCATCTATATTAGTTTGAAAACTTGCATCTGTGTAACCATTTACAACTAGATCATTTTCAAAACCTCCATAGACCAAGAACACTTCCTTAGTCCTTCTTAAGTACTTAAGGATGTTCTTTACTGCTATCCAGTGACTCTCACCTGGATCTGACTGATATATGCTTGTAGTGCTCAAAGCATATGATACATCAGGCCGAGTGCATAGCATGGCGTACATGATAGATCCAATAGCAGATGCATATGGAATCTTATTCATACGGTCTCGCTCATCATTTGTCTTAGGACATTGAGTCTTGCTGAGACTTATGCCATGAGACATTGGCAACAATCCTCTTTTAGAGTCTTGCAAACTGAACCTATTTAGCACCTTGTCTATGTAAGCACTTTGACTTAAACCGATTAGCCTATTAGATCTATCCCTATAGATCCTTATCCCTAGGATATAGGCTGCATCTCCTAAGTCTTTCATTGAGAAACACTTCCCTAACCAAGACTTGACACTTTGCAATGTTGGGATGTCATTTCCAATGAGTAATATATCATCAACATACAGTACCAGAAAAACAACTACACTCCCACTGACCTTCTTGTATACACAAGGCTCATCTTCGTTCTTAATAAAACCAAAATCCTTAATTGCTTCATCAAAACTAGGATTCCAACTCCGAGAAGCTTGCTTTAATCCATAAATGCATCTTTGAAGCTTGCATACCTTCCTAGAATTCTCAGGATGTACAAAACCTTCAGGTTGTGTCATATACACGTCCTCAAGCAGCTTTCCATTAAGAAATGTTGTTTTTACATCCATTTGCCATATCTCATAGTCATAATATGCAGCAATGACAATTAAAATTCTTATGGATTTAAGCATGGCTACAGGCAAAAAAGTTTCATTATAATCAACACCTTGAGTCTGCCTGAAACCTTTTGCTACAAGTCTTGCTTTGAAAGTATGCACTTTGCCATCCATGTCAGTTTTCTTCTTGAAAACCCATTTACATCCAATGGTCTTACCACCTTCAGGTAAATCAACCAAGTACCAAACTTGGTTATCATACATGGATTGCATCTCAGAATTCATGACACTTAGCCATTTATCTGAGTCTGGTCCAGACATAGACTCCTGATAAGTGGTGGGCTCATTTTGATCCATAAGCAACACATTACGACTATCAGTAATGAGAAATCCGAATCTCTCTGGCTCATGTCTTACCCTATCAGATTTACGTGGGCCTTATGTCACTTGTGGAGGTTCAACTGGTTCAGAACTTTGTTGAACTTCCAGTAGCGGTTCAGTGTTTATCTGGGATTCTTGAACTTCTTCAAGATTTACTTTTCTTCCACTAGTGTCTTTTAAAATAAACTGTTTTTCCATAAAGGCACCATACCGAGCAACAAACACTTTGTTCTCAGTGGGATTATAAAAGTAATATCCTTTTGTTTCCTTAGGATACCCCGCAAATAAACACTTATCAGATTTATGTGCTAGTTTTTCTGAGACTTGTCGCTTTACGTAAGCCTCACAACCCCAAATCTTAAGAAAAGACAAACTAGGTCTCTTCCCGTACCATATCTCATATGGTGTTTTATCAACCGCTTTAGAAGGAACTCGATTTAGAGTGAAAGCTGCAGTTTGTAATGCATAACCCCAAAAGGATAATGGAAGATCTGTATGACTCATCATAGATTGAACCATATCAAATAAGGTTCGATTTCTCCTTTCAGAAATTCCATTCCATTGTGGAGTTGCTGGTGGAGTTAATTGAGAGATAATCCCATAATTTCTAAGATGATCATCAAATTCTTGGCTTAAATACTCACCACCTCGATCTGATCTAAGTGTTTTGATAGTTTTACCAAGTTGATTCTGCACTTCATTTTGAAATGTTCGAAACATCTCAAATGATTCACTTTTATGTTTCTAAGATATACATAACCATATCTGCTGAAATCATCAGTAAATATAATGAAGTACTAATAACCTCCTCTAGCCATTGTGTTTATAGGACCGCATACATCAGTATGTATTAGACCTAATAAATCACTTGCCCTTTCACTATGTCCAATAAAGGGACTTTTAGTCATCTTACCTAGTAAACAAGATATGCACGTTTCATATGATTCCAAATCAAATGAATCTAGCAGTCCATCTTTATGGAGCTTCGTTATGCGTTTCTCATTTATGTGGCCGAGATGACAATGCCAAAGATAAGTTTGATTCAAATCATTTGACTTGAATCTCTTTGTATTTATGTTAAAGACTGGAGTATCAATGGACCTTTTCATGCTTAGAATATAAAGACCATCACACAAATCAGCACTTGCATAAAAAATGCCTTTATGAGAAATTGAACATCTATTATTCGTAATAATAAAATCTAAACCATTCATATCCAAACATGAAATAGAAAATGATGTTTCTGCTTAAAGCAGGCACATAATAATAATTATTTAAAGTTAAAATAAGTCCATTAGATAAGACTAAGTCATATGCTCTAACATCCAGGGCAACAACTCTTGCTCCATTCCCTATGCGCAGGATGACTTCTCCTTTTTTTAGCTTCCTACTTCTGGTGAGTTCCTGCACATTTATATAAATGTGATATCCACATCCAGTATCCAATACCCAGGAATCACTAGTAGATAAATTAATTTTAATAACATAAATACCTGAGGTGGTAGTCGCACTACCCTTTTTCTTCTTTAGATCTTCCAGATAGAGTTTGCAATTTCTGAATCAATTTCCAAGTGCATGGCAGAAATGACAATTTCCTTCCTTTTCCTTTTGGTGCTTTGAAGCAGGAACAGGCTGGGGCTAGACTTGTTCCACAGGCTTTGTGACAAGTGCAGCAGCAGCCTTGGCAACTTTAGCTTTGCCTTTGCCTTTCTTCTTCATTCTCTTTCCCTTTTGGACCATCAACACATTACTAGAAGGTTTTTTGATATTTTGTTCAGCAGTTTTGAGCGTCAAATGCAACTCTGAAATTGATTTCTCCATATTATTCATATTGTAGTTCATCACAAATTATGAGTAACTCTCCGATAATGAATTTAGGATCAAATCCGTAGCCAACTCTTGGCTTATGGGAAATCCAAATCTATCAAGTTGGTCAACATAGCCCTTCATCTTCAGAACATGAGGACTAACTGACGCACCCTCAGTCATCTTACAAGAATGCAGGTTCTTGACTGTCTCGAACCTTTCTTGCCTAGCTTACTGTTGGAACATTTCCTTCAGCATTACAGCCATGTCGTAGGCTTCCATTAGTTCCATGTCCTTCTAAAGTTCAGGAACCATAGTTGCCAACATAATACATGCAACATCAGTGGAATCATTGACATGCTTATTATGCGCATCCTTCACAGCTTTCGTAGCATTGAGTGGTGGGTCCTCAAGGATCGAAGCATCCAGAACATACAACTTGCGTTTATGCTTGAGAACGATTCTCAAGTTTCTGAACTAGTCAAGAAAGTTAGTCCCAGATAGCTTATCCTTCTCAAGGATAGATCGCAGTGATAGGGGATTATTGTTACTTGAAGAGGCCATTGTTCTACAATAAAGATTATACAGAGTTTATTTTAGTATAGAGGAATAGACTCCCACTAAATTAACAACCCTCCTAAAACATATTGTTTATTTAGAGGACTTAAATCCATATTTCACCTAATTCTATGACAGCTATGGCATGAAACACATAACTAGATTATTTAGACAGGTAACATTTATCAATTATATCTTATGTAATTTTAGATACTTTTATGAGATACAGGACATCTTATGTCTTAACATGTTTTTATTTCATCAAATGCCTAAAGCCCAAAACTATTTTGATAGCTTTATTAAGTCGGACCAATTTAAACATTTAGGTAACTCTTACTAAACTTATCTCACCAAGATAACACAATACACCTAGCTATGGCTGAAACTATATTAGTGCGATCTAGGCCTTGATAAGTGTTTAAAATTAGATAACACAAGACTTAAGATTTAATAGAGGGATTTTGTTCAGTTTTAGTGATTTTTAAGTAAACAATGAAATATCATATGTTTTATTGATTTGTAGAACCACTAAACAATTTAGAAAATTTTTATGCTATTCACTAATAGAAGAATTTCCGTACGCTAAGATTAGTTAGACGGCGGTCCCGCTAGCCGGTCAGCGGACGAGGGTACAGGGGGCAGCGCCCATTTTTTTTTTTTAGAAGACGAATCTTAATTTCGAAAATTGAAATTCGCTTTAGAAAATCATATTTTTCACTGATTTTACTATACTAAATTTACACATTAATTTATCCAAAATTAAGTCAATTAAAACATTTTTAATTAACTCGGGCCCACATCTAACTAATCATCTTATCCTTATCCAATTAGGACTTTAGATATTTGAATCCTAGCATATCACCAATAACAAACTTCTCCATATTTATCTCCTATTCAATAGGGATAATGAAACCGATTTTGCATATATCTCCTAATCTAATTTGTTATCTATCTTTATCAAATAGAAACTTCATAACAAAATAGATATAACAAGATAAATAAATAATTTCAAAAATTAATTATTTATTTTGAATTTAAGATATTTGAATCCTGGTATATCACCAATAACAAGATTCTTGATATTTATCTCCTATTCTAATTTGTTATCTATCTTTATCAAATAGAAACTTTATAACAAAATAGATATAACAAGATAAATAAATAATTTCAAAAATTAATTATTTGCAATTTTGATCTTCATCCAAATAATCACAAACATGTAATTAAATCATGAACTGCTATCTCAATCGAATTTAATGGTGTCATGGATCATAGAACACAAAACTCAATTCATGAAAATTATTCAAATTAACATAACATGGTTACTAGCATATACGAAATTAATTTCAATTAAATCACGAATATATGTATCATATACACAAAACATGATAATAAATCTCACAGAAAACTTATGTATATCACATATACATCAACTATTAACATGCTTTCAATTATATATCATAAGAAAACATGCAATGAGTTTAATGGAATCAAACTCGAAGGCTTTGATACCACTGTTGGTGTTTGGGGTTCATACGCAGCAGTGATTACAAAACAATTTTGAGAAAAAACCTCAGCAGGATCCGAATCTGGTTCCATTAAAACACGTTTAAACTATGAAAACTTAATCATACCTCAGCGCAATGTACCTTTTTGAAGGTTAATCGATCTCTAAGGCGCTGTCAATGACGAACGCCCTCTATCAACAGTCCACACACGAACGGCGGCCAAGATTTGAAGTGCTAGCTTCGAGAGATTACCAAACCTTTTTGTTTCTCTCCAAAATGATCCAGAGCATACCAAAAACCCTAAGTCGTTTCTTAAAATGAAAATAGAGTTTCGACCCTTTTTTTAATCTCTCGTACTTATGTTCTAACTCAAAGCGTCTATTTATACAACCCTTGTATATAGACGGTTAAGTAAATTACACATATACCCCTACTTAAAGAAGTATAAGTGTAACACACGACAAGGACGTTTCTGTCATGAATTTTATCATATAAAATTCGTTTTTCTGAACCATCTTAAAATCTCGCAAAACCATTCTTAATGTGCGACCCAATAGGTTCATACAACGTTGGCAGTGTACCAAAATACATTTTGGTATACAAGTCATAAGCGGCCTCTAGCAAGACATTATGACTACCAAAGTTGTACGAATATCAAATCGATACAACCTAATCAATAGTGTATATAACATCCTTTTGTCACACGATATCCTTTTGATCAAACATAAGGCATGGAATTGTCATCCAAAATATTCAATCGTACTAGTCTCGATCTCTAGGTAGACTGAAAACATCCAAGTGACATTGATCAATACCAATTCACTTAGACTAGGCCTTTTAACAGTCTAAGACATCGAGGGATACACTGGATATCTCTCTCTATATGAGAGGGACAAATTATATCTCGATTACACAACTTCACTATGATTTACACAGTAACCAATCACAACCTTTATAATCATCTGGTTAAAGACAACGTTTGATTGCGTCAAATCACTGTGTTCCTAATGTTGAAGGCTCTGGTGATCTCAAGTCAGAGGACTTAATAATATACATATCATGAGAAAAACTATGACTTAATCCATGTGATGTTCTCATAGCGGGTCGGTCCAGTACTTTGTTTCCTAACAAGTACTCATGATCTTGATTCGTATTCCTATACGTATGATCATCGTATGATCATCAATCAAGACTCACACTAGTCTTATTTCATTATAGTTTCCAGTATAATAATCGACTAGAAACATTTAGGATATTTCTGTAAATACCCATGGATCTTATTATAATGTAAACATGCAAATCAATTATAATAAACAACAAATGAAATCCTCTATTTTATTAACTAAAATGTATGTTGGACTAAGTGTTGTCATACTTACACTTCACCCGATATTTTGATGTCAACAAACAATGTGAAATGGTACTAACAAGTTTGTCAAGTATTTCAGTATAACAAACTCCGTTAGACTCACAAGTTCAAATGAAGCTAAACTTCACAAGTTCAAAAGAAGTGGAAAAAAAGACACCAGAAAAGCTCAAGAAGTGTTTAAGACAAAGAAAGGCATCGTATAGCATGTATGGAGTTATGTACATCATTTGTAAGGTATAAGAGTTCAATTCCATAAGCCAAATGCATTAGAATAATGCATTTCATTATTTTTGGAGTTTCAATTATTAAAAGTCTTGAATTTCGAGATTTTCAATTCCGCGTGTTTCAAAATGTTTTAAATCATACAAATATGTTTTATAACATGTATTTGAAGTGTATGAACTATTAGAATTGATTTTGAATGCACCATTATGTGTTTAGACGGCTTTTGGATTAACAATAAAAATATTTACAGAAAAGCCCCTATGTATGTAATGAAACCGGAATTTTCTGTTTTCGAGATTTGTAAAAATATCTGGACCACCCAAATAGGCTATATGACCCATAACAAACATGTATGATATGTTATATGAGGTTTGGTAGGGTCCCGGATCTGATAAAAGGTCGTTAACTATATGGTCAAAAATATTATTTTGAGGCCCCTTACTATTAGCGCGCTAATATTTTTATTAGCATGCTAATTGCAGAATTAGCACACTAGGTCAGAAAATTAGCGCGCTAATTTCATTCCTTACAGCTTTTTTATAAAGTTAAAAAATTCACTTTAATTTGAATTTTTGATGGAATCTCAGCCCTTGGATCCTCTACAACGATCATAAACTAGTCTATAAGTATATAGAACACTTTCAAACACAAATGAGACTTCTCTTGCTCAAAGTACACACATAAAGTACTTAAAATCATGTTTTAGCAAGAAAAGTGAAGATCCAACACATACACTCACTTGGGGATTATTGGGGATGAACTTATGCACATCAAGTGAGGTCAAAGGAAGTGTTATAAGGCTTACAACTCTTGCTCAAAACTGATTTTCGGATCTCACACTTTGGGTTGTAAGATTTCTTGATTTCCTACTCTTTTTGAGCTTAATCTATATTTTTTGTTTGGAGTATTGTGTGGAAATCATTCGTGATGTTTTTGAACATAGTAGTCTTTGGATTTTGAGCTTAATCTTAATGTCATAAATCCTAAGACTAATTTGTACTAGTTGAGCTTAAACTTGATTTTTAAAGTGCATGAAATTGGAGAAACCACATTAAGCTTAATTTATATGTATTGTTGTTGGTTTCTTTGAAGTGCGTGTAAAACACAACTAAAAGGGTTTTTGCACTTAAACTTGATTTTCTATAAACCCGAAATATTAAGTGTATTTGTTTGAACTTAATAGTGAATTTTTATAGTGCACCATATTGACTTGAAACTCACTTGTGCTTAATCTATACTTGATTTTGTGGTTTCAAACTTGTGTTAGTTTAACAACACACATACAAGGGTCTTGTTCTTAATATAAACTTGTTTGTGATCTGAGGTTTTGATTACACAACTTGAGCTTAAAATTACATCTTTTATTTGTGCATTAATTAGCCATTTATTGGAACCAAGTTGAGCATAATCTATACTCTTCTTAATTGGTTTCAATATTGAGAGTTAGCCTATAAAACTTAAATTTACAAGGCATCTCAATTGGCAAAGTCTCACTTGCATCGAGTCATATTAGGATTATATTTGGCTTGTGAGAGGAGAACGACTTATACCACTTTATCTTGTAAAGCACAATTTCATTGTATTATTCAAATCTTGATTGTAAGTCTTAGTGGGATCTAAGTCGAGAGGGAAGACCTAGTTGAGGCTAGGCATAAATCCTAGTTGCGGCTAGGTGGGAAAAATCCTAGGTGGGTCTAGGTGGGGAAATCCTAGTTGAGGCTAAGTGGTTGTATAAGACCTTATTGCGATAAGGCATCGTGTAAAATACCTAGTTGAGGTTAGGCATTCAATAGGCTAGTTAGCTTAGGGTGTAACACTTATTGGTAATATAAGTGGAGGAGTTGAAAATCCTAACCGGGGAGGTTAGGTAGTGGATGTAGATCGATTGGATTGAACCACTATATATCGTGTCTCATTTCCATCTCTTCTACCTCCTTCACTTAGTGTAGCTTATGATTTACTTGAATCATTCGACGCATTGCTATTATTCGTTACTACTACACTTTGTCATTTAGCTTAACTCACCAAGCTAACTTAGTGAATTAGCAAAGAAAGTTTTAAAAAGTATCATTTGGCCATCACACCCAATTCACCCCCTTATTGGGTGACCTTCAATGTATTCATAAAGACTATTAATGGATTAACCTATGACACATTTCCCAACATATATATGTTGTCAGATGCGTGTTCCTGTTGTGTCATTAGAAAGTGTTGTTGAATGGCAAAGGGATGACGAACATTTTGCTCACTTCAGTCGTTTGGCTCAGGATCCGGATTGCACAGATTGGTCTGGTGGTTCGGACGGGTGCTTGAGACATAGAGGCAGATTGTGGATACCTAAGGTGCAGGAACTACACGATAGCATTCTTGAGGATGCACACCGTTCACTGTATACAGTTTATCCTGGTAGAACCAAGATGTATCATGATTTGCGACGTTTGTTTTGGTGGCCATGGATGAAGGCTGACGTGGGTGCATATGTTAGGGCTTGTTATATATGTCAGCAGGTTAAGGCCGAGCACAGAAGACCAGCTGGATTGTTACAGGCGTTACCTATTCCACAGTGGAAATGAGAGCATGTCACGATGGATTTTATCAGCGGTTTGCTACAGACTGCGAGGCGTCACGATGTTGCTTGGGTTGTGATTAACAGGCTAACGAAGTCTGCACACTTCATCCCTATATCGATAAAGTATCCGTTTCCTCAGCTGAGTATTATTTTCGAGCGAGAGATCATTAGACTACATGGAGTGCCAGTATCGATTTTAACAGAGGCCCCAGGTTGACTGAAACTTTAGGAGAGCATGCAGGAGCAGTTTGGCACTAGACTCCAGTTCAGTACAACTTATCATCCTCAGACAGACGGTCAATCAGAGAGATTGATACAGATACTGGAGGACATGCTCAGGGCATGTATTTTACAGTTTGGAGGTTCTTGGGAAGAGTATTTGCCTTTGTGCGAGTTTGCGTACAATAACAACTATCAGGCGAGTATTGGCATGCCATAATTTGAGTCTTTGTATGGTAGACCTTGCAGGTTACCAGCTTGTTGGACAACACCTAAGGATGTGGCAGTGATTGGGCCTAAGGTTGTTGTTGACCATATAGAGAAGATTCGCCAGATTAGATTGAGGTTGCAGGTAGCTCAAGACATGCAGAAGAAGTATGCTGATAGGTGTCTTGAGGGTTTGAGTTATATTATGGATGACTTGGTGTATCTAAAGGTTTCGCACTGGAAAATTCATCAGAGGTTTGGGATCAAGGGAAACTAGCACCGAGGTATATTGGACCATTAAAGGTTATGGCATGCATCGGCACAGTGGCATACAGGTTGGAGTTGCCATCAGAGTTAATGGGGGTTCACCCAGTGTTTCATGTGTCAATGTTGAGGCTAGCTAGATCAGGACCGTGGCCGATGGTTGATATCAGACAGATTGAGGTTCGACCTGATGTTTCGTATGAGGAGCAGCTGGTGAAGATTATGGATCGCAGGATACAGACTCTACGGAACAGGGAGATCCCGAAGGTATTAGTATGATGGCAGTATCACGGGATTGAGGGACTCACATGGGAGCTCGAGTTGACTATGTGACGAAGATATCCTCAGCTATTTACCATTGAGTATTTAGTATAACTTAAATTTCGGGATGAAATTTCAAACTAGTTGGGAAGAACTGTAACGACCCAATTTGTAATTGCCGCTATTTATGATGTCATTGCAGACGTGGATGCAAGCAGGGACATTCGTGGGTCCCACAACAATGCCGGAGCACGCCCGGATTAGATATACAATCCGTTTTGTGTGCTTTTTGTTGTGTAATTGCGATGTATATGTTCAATTTAGTTAAATTTCATCGCAATATATTTGTTTATATTACCTATTGACGAGTGAGGCGGTGTGACGCGTTTTCGTTGCGCTTAGCCTTTAGGCGTGTGTACCGAGTGGCAAATAATTAGTACAATAGGACAGGGAACTAGATACACACAATAAATGATAAAATTCA
Organism: Stephania japonica; assembly: GCA_039657345.1. Taxonomy (NCBI): domain Eukaryota; kingdom Viridiplantae; phylum Streptophyta; class Magnoliopsida; order Ranunculales; family Menispermaceae; genus Stephania; species Stephania japonica. The sequence goes on from CM077562.1 coordinate 41,429,302, forward strand.
TTAAATAATTAATATTAAATGATATTGAGACGGTTGGTACCATCGATGTGCTCGAACAGCACCGGTCGAGGGTTAGAGCCGGGTATTGGAATGCCCGGGAGTGCATATAATTGGTGCTATATGTATAAATTCAAAGAGAACCATATGGTTAGTTTTGTCTCATTAAGAAGGCTATTTGACCTCATCTCCACCATCAAACAAGGCATGGAGATGTGTGTGCGAGTTGTGATGAAGGTTTACATAGAAAAACCAATTTTTCTCTCATTTTGATCATTTTTTCTCTCTCCTCCCTACTAAATCCGAAAATGAAGACAAAGAAATGAGGGTTTAGAGCTCCTAACTTGGACATTTGAAGTGCTTTTGGGTGTTGGATCATCAAAGTAAGGTGAGTTCGATGATCTTCTCTTCATTCTCTTCAATTTGAATGTGGTTTTGCGGGTGTTGGTGTTGAATCCGAGATTTAGGTGTGTGCCACTAGTTTTGTTAAGTGTTTGATATGTATTGAGTGCTATGGAAGTAGAGAATGGGTTTTTGGTGGTTGGTTTGCAAGTTGAGTTGGTTTTCATGAAAATGGGTTTTTAAAGTTTGATGTATGATCCGAAAATTTTGATGCATATTTGATGAATTTGATTGTGCCTCTGGCTTTTGGAAGTGTTGTTTGTTCCCTCATGAGGTGAGGATGGAGTCGACAGTGTTGGTGGAGGCTTGGGTGGTGTTTTTCTAGCAGTTCTGCTCTGTTGAACTGTTGGAATTTGACTGGCCAACACGCTGGCCACAGGCCCCAGTGCGCTGGACAATCTGGGCCAATGATGAAGAAGAGTAGGATGAACACCAGCGTGCTGGGCCATCCTCCAGCGCGCTGGGTGTTCATCAGATAACCATTTTTGGTTGTTTTGAGTATTGTGGACATTAAACCTATACTAATTAACATAAAATACAAATAATTGACTATAAATCAATGATAAATGGTAATAGGTTAATTCAAGCGATATTTTGGATATTGGAGGAGTTGGACCGGGATTTGTTTTACTGGACGAGAAGTGCGGTTTGAGGTGTGTAGTAATCCAACTTAAATTCACTTTAGTATTTACTGCTTGATTTATTTGAATATTGTATTGTTTATTCAATAATCTTTATTTTCTATTACTTTACAGTGGTTGAGTTACTCCCACCTGGTGTTTATTTATTGTAGGGGCATAGGGTCCATTAGGCCATAGCATATGTTGTAGTCATGCACCGGTGAATATGCTACCCGGGTGTGCTAGGCATGTGTGGGTGCACCATGTTCTCTGCTGGTCACCTAGAGGGTCCAGGGTCACCCGTTCGAGGTATCCTCACAGGCCATGCTTGGCGAATAGCCTGAAGTATGGCTCTAGTCTGACTTGGATTGCGCATGCACTTTGTTTCCCTCTACTATTCATATTCATGTGATGATCTTCAACAATTTCCTGTATTCTTTTCTTTCGCATGGTTATTTATAGTATTTTAATTCCAGCAGTTTATTTATGTATCTGCTTGGTGAATTTCCTTGAGATTACTCACTCAGGACTTGTCATCTATTTTTTTGTGATGGCTTGAGTGCAGATCCTAGTATGAGCAGAGGGAAGGGCAAGCCTAAGGACTACATGTGATTGACGACATTTGCCCTACTCGTGTGTTTGTTTATATTCTTTTGTTTTATGCTGGGTTTTGGGATGTGAGAGACAGACATGACTTGTATATGACTTTGAGGTTACATTTTGATATTTTGAGGATCACACCTGATATGTATATGTTGTACATTTTGGTATGGTTTCCACATTAGGTGAAATACTCATAAAACACATTGTGAATATTTATTTTGACGATTTAAATTATCCGCTGCGTATTTTAAGATTAAATGATAAGCACGAACTCTAAACTAACTTGACTCAACAATTACTAATAAACAACATAAGTTAATGAGATTTTGATTAGTATTAAGATTTGAGTGCTCGTGGGACACAGCTAGAAGGTGAGTTGGCTAGGTTGTGGGCTGTGGTGCACGCCATAACGGTCGATGGATTTGGGGCCGTTACATAAGTCTTCAAGTTCCATCTCTTTGTGTTTAAGCTTGAGATAGTTCTTGAAATCACTCTAAGATGGAGGCAATTTTTCAATGATCACTGCTACTTGGAATTAGGGTTGTGCAAAATTTTGATAGCCCGAATGGCCTGAATGGCCCACCGGGCCCGTAAAGCCTGCTCTTATTTTGGGGCGGGCCCAAGTTCCATGCGGGCCAAAGTCGAGCATCAGCCCGATAGCCCGCTATTTTGCACGGGTATAACATTTCATATTGTCGGGCAGTGCAGCCTGCCCAACTGCTCGATTTCCATTATAAAATCCGTAATCCCGACCTTTCATGTTTGCCAACAAAGAGTCGTTATCCCATATCTGTATTTTTTTCACTTATTCACCTCTCTCTTAAATTTAGTACCAACTCCTATTTTAAGTTGCATGTCTGAGCAAAAGCCCTAATTTGTTTATTGATGTTTCATGAACTCAAAGAACCAATAACAATGAAGAAGAGATGATTGGATGAGCAAGAAAAATGCGATGGAAAGGAAGCCTGTTTGAAGTCGTGTTTTGAAGAAGCTAAAGTTGAAACAAAACATGAAAAACAAAAAGAAGAAATCAAAGGGTCGGTAGAAAAAGAAGAAGAGAGAGAATTCGTTTTGCATTTCTGACTAGGTCTTGTTAATTCATTTTTTTGTTGCTCAATCTTAAATGTGGTTTCTCCATTTTCGCCATGTCGATGCTTTCATGAGCTAGTTTTTAGAAGAGTTTACGTTTTGGCTTTTTTTTTTGATTAATCTGAAATGGGTTCTTTGATTTACCCCATTTTTATGATTTTAAGAGTTGGTAGTATTTGTTAAAAGAGAAGAGAGCAATAGACCGATCGACCCACTCGATTTTCGGGCAAAGGCAGGCAGGAGGCCCCCAAAATTGGGTGTTGGGCTTCCAGCAAGTAGGAGATGTAGGAGCCCGACAATCAGGCAGGCAACTTATTAAGGGATCAGGTGAGCCCGAGCCCTGTTAGGTTTTGGAAAAAAGACTGAAGTGTTTATTAAGGACTAATAGGTCAATATATATAGTTACAGATAATGGGCCCAAAGGGCCAAACCCTAAATACCCAATATACCTTAACACCCTTCCTCAAACTCAAGGTAGATCAACTCTTGAGTTTGCAACTAATACGCCGAAATAAATAAACTAAATAATAATAACTGACTAGAACAAAAATAATCATAATGACTCTGGTGGCACCAAGACACGATGATAAGTAGAAATAGTTGGCACCACGAATTTAATCGTCCAATGAAGAATGACAACGAAGAAGGGGATGAAGAAGGGCCAACTAGAAGCACACACAGGAACACAAGAACTACTGTGAAAAGTTCATTTGACAAACAATGGCGATGGTTCAACAAGACAAAGATGAAGAAGGGCCGACGAGAAGCACGCACACAGGAACACAAGAACTACTGCGAAAAGTTTATCCAGCAAACATTGGTGACAGTCTGGCAACGACAAGCTTGTAACGACGACATACCGATGAGAAACACGCACACAGAGCTGCTGCGAAAAGTTTGCCCGACAAGACAAAGATGAAGAAGGGCCGACGAGAAGCACGCACATAGGAACACAAGAACTGCTGCGAAAAGTTCATCCGACAAACAGTGGCGACGCTCCGACAACGACAAGTCGGTAACGACGACATACCGATGAGAAGCACGCACACAACGCTGCTGCGAAAAGTTCGTCCGACAAGACAAAGATAAGAAGGGGGAGAATATGGTCGCACAATGATGAACGTATTAGTGGTGAATTGGTAATATAAACTGATGATGCATTTTGAAACCAAACAAGTTCAGAAGATACCACCAAACGAATAAAGACTAAACTCAGAACACAAAAAAAACAAGCACAACAAAAGTAGAGTGGTTATGACACGCAGGGGAGACAACGACTGATGAATGCATAACAAAGGAGAATAAATAAAGATCAGATCCTCAACACATAGATCTAAAGAAGGACACACATCATAATAATGAAAAAAAATTAAAAGAAAGAATGAAACAAACATCAACAAGAGGGGACTATAATGCAAGAAACGAAGAAGATGGATAAGCAGAGAAGAGAGCCGAAGCAAATAGGGACTTGCAGACAAACAAAGAAGCCAAAAAAACTGACACATACCTTAACAAGCCCGGCCCATGCACACCCCTACTTGGAATGACTCACTCAAAGACATCGTCTCCGCATGAATTTCATGGAGGAGAATCTGAATTTTTTGGACTTAATCCAACACCCTCTTTGAATCCACCATCTTATAATCTAGAATTCTACTAACCAAAAACTTTTTATGGCCACATCTTCTGTCTTATATTTCTTGTCCAAAGAACTCCATAATTCCTTGCCCCGTACGCATGGTACTATGGATATTATATAAAGAATTATCAAGACAATTAATAGTATAATTCTTACAGAGAAAGTCGCTATGTTTCCATGCTTGAATCGCTGCGATGACTTTCTTGTCAGTTTTGTCTTCTTGCGATTCCGGTTCATCTTCAGTCAGTATTTTTACAAAATTCAGCGTTGTCAAGTAAAATAACATCTTTCGTTGCCAACGCTTGAAGTCCGTGGCAGTAAATTTTTTAGACTTCTCTGGCTTCACGGGGGGAGAGACATTGTGTGTAGAGGTAAACAATAATACCCTGCAAATATGCTCGCGGTTGGTAGCACTTGCCTCCCAGGATATGACAATTACGGACCTACGGCTGTAATACTTCAGACTGTTTATAAGAACAAGTGGACCAAATTGTTGTACTCACTCTATAATTAAAACAGTGCTTTTGAGAATATGAAGAAAAATGGGACTATTTTGCTTATATATATATATATATATATATATATGCTCGTGTTTACTTGGAAACACATGTAACGTTATATATATATATGCTCGTGTTTACTTGGAAACACATGTAACGTTTCACTAAAGGTACATGTCGTTCCAATTCTAATTGCGCATGCTACGTACTGTTGAAAATGGAGCTAGTACGTATATTCATTGATAACGTTTCGTGTAACGTTTCAATCTCTTGAATATAAATTAGTGACCTCATGCATGCATCACACATCACCTATAAATAGGTCCACATATTGAATAAGGATATATCCAATGTACCTTTATTCAATGTACATGTATAACATCACTAACTTTAATACTTTGTATTCAACTTTTCCATTCATATAATCTAAATATATCGTCACTAATAATTAGATGTACTATAATTTCAATTGTCCATACGATATTATCCTCAACATAACCACCTTTAACTTATAGGTGTAGGGTTTTACTTTAAAAAGCCTCGGTACTACTTAGGAGAGATCAACATTTTTCGTACTTTTTTTTTTTTTTTATAAAGTCACACTTAACTGATGTGAGAGCAGATTTGAGTCTACAAATCTCCACCAATCTCCACCAATCTCCACCTTAAATCAAAATCCCACTAAAATGGTTTACTTAACTGAACCAGCTTTATCTTAAATTAAGAAAATACTAGAATGACAATGAATAAGTTACACCTTAACACACAATGACCCACAAAGAGCCTTCCATGCGACGTTGACTCACGTGTTATGCACTAAGATTTATGTGTGTCCACATCCTGAGATAGACGTTAATGACTCTTGTAAGACATCGTGTGTTAGGGTGTGGCTTACCTTGTCATTGTATCACTTCTTACTAACTAACTTCCCTTGTGCCTATTTTCACACGATCTTTTACCCTATCATCTTAAAGGGAATACTACAAAATGAACCAGCGACTTCACTGAAATTCCAACTATGATCAAACATGCAATCCGCAGACCCTCCAATTTTCACCACGACCCCTCTCATCTTCTCCGCTCTTGCAAACAGCCACACCCACAGCCACACCTCCTACTCCAACTCCACGCCCACCTAATCATCTCCGGCCTCGCCCAACGCGGCTCCACGACCACCCATCTTATCAACTCATACTCCTCGATCGGCAACTCACACGCATCCCGATTAATCTTCAACAACTCCACAAACCCAAGTGTGGTCTCATGGAACTCCATGATCAGAGCCTACACAAAAACCGACCACAACAGAGAAGCCCTGGAATTGTACAACACAATGTTGCTTCACAAACGACTCCAAGTCGACAAGTACACTTTCACCTTCGCTCTCAAGGCCTGCGCCGGCGCAATGGACTTGAAAGCCGGCGTGGAAGTGCACGCCGAGATTGCGCGGCGAGGGCTGGGAGCGGATGTTTTTATAGGGACTGGATTGGTTGACATGTATTGTAAAATGGGGGAGGTTGGTATTGCAAGAGAAGTGTTTGATGAAATGCCTGTGTTGGATGTGGTCGCGTGGAACGCGATGATCGCGGGGTTGGCGCGGAGCTTGGAGTCGTCTTTTGAAGCGTTGGAGTTGTTTCGGAGGATGGGGTTGAGTGGGATTGAGGCTAATTCAGTCACATTGTTGAACTTGTTTCCGGCGGTTTCGCGGGTTTCGGATTCTCTGTTGTGTAAGTCTGTTCATGGTTTTGTTGTTAGGAGGGATTTTCCTTGTGCAGTTTCAAATGGGTTGATTGATATGTACTCGAAATGTGGGAATGTGGATGATGCTCGGCAGGTTTTTGATTGTATGAGGGGTAGGGATGATATTTCTTGGGGAACGATGATGGCAGGCTATACGCATAACGGGTGTTTCGTTGAAGCATTGGAGTTGTTTGATTACTTGAAAGGTGTTAATAATTTGAAGTTGAATCAGGTGTCGGTGGTGAGCGCTCTCATGGCGGCTGCTGAGATTAGAGATTTAGAGAAAGGAAGGGAGATTCATAGTTATATAGTTCAATGGGGTGGAACTAATTTGGATGTTATGGTTGCTACTCCCCTCATGACCTTGTATGCCAAATGTGGGGAATTGGGAAAAGCAAAAGAGATTTTTGATGGCGTTGCGGATAGGGATGTAGTCGTGTGGTCTGCACTGATAGCTGCTTTTGTTCAAGCTGGTCATTGCAAAGAAGGTTTATCTTTGTTTCGAGAAATGCAGAATGGAAATGTAAAACCGAATAGGATTACTTTAATAAGTATTCTTCCTGCCTGTGCTGATCTATGTGCCCTTCGTGTAGGTAAGAGCATACATTGCTACATAATAAGGCTCAACATTGGCTTGGATGCTTCAATAGGGACGGCCCTAGTCGCTATGTATGCCAAGTGTGGATCATTTAGTCTGGCACATATTCTATTCGATATGATGGGGGTTGATAAAGATGTTGTCGCTTGGAATGCCTTGATAAATGGGTATGCACAAATTGGCGATGCAAATAACGCCATGGAGATGTACTGTCGGTTGAGATTAGCAGGTGTTTTCCCAGACTCGGGAACCATGGTGGGTGTGCTCCCCGCTTGTGTTCTCATGAATGCCCTGGACGAAGGCACGGGCATTCATGGGCAGATTATTAAAAGTGGATTTGCCGCCGATCTTCATGTGAGGAATGCCCTCATTGACATGTATGCTAAATGTGGAGACCTTATTACTGCTGAATTCCTATTCAACGAGAATGAATTAACCAGGGATGTGATAACTTGGAACGTAATGATCACAGGTTACGTGCAAAATGGATGTGCTAACAAGGCTATAACTACTTTTCATCTGATGCGATTAGAGAGCATTCAGCCTAATGTAGTCACCGTTGTGAGTGTTCTCCCTGCTGCGGCCTACTTGGCGGCTATAAAAGACGGTATTTCTATTCATGCTTATGTGATTAGAAGCGGGTTAGAATCCATTGTACCGGTCGGAAACAGTCTCATTGACATGTATGCCAAATGCGGACGGCTTCATGTTGCTGAGGAATTTTTTCGTAGAATGGCTGTTAGAGATATTGTGTCATGGAACGCGATGCTTGCAGGCTATGCATTAAATGGACTTGGCCATCAAGCTGTTGAGTTTTTCTCACAAATGGTAAGAAGCAGTGAAGTAGATTCAGTGACGTTTATTAATGTCTTGTCTGCATGTAGACATGGAGGTTTGGTCGAAGACGGGAGAAACATATTTCATTCCATGAGATCTAAGCATCAGATTGAGCCTCAATTGGAGCATTATGCCTGTATGGTCGATCTTCTAGGCCGTGCAGGTAAACTGGAAGATGCTTGGGACTTCATCCACCAAATGCCAATGCAGCCTGATGCTGGTGTCTGGGGAGCTTTCTTAGGAGCATGCAGGATGCATTCTAATTCTGAAATGGGAGAGATAGCGCTTGATAATCTAATCAAACTTGAACCACAAAACCCGGCTCATCACATTGTTTTGTCAAACATCTACGCTCAAACTGGAAGATGGGGTGATGTGGGGAAATTGAGAACCAAAATGAGCAATATGGGCTTAAAAAAGGTACCTGGATGCAGTTGGGTAGAGATTAAGAATGAAGTCCACGCATTTAAAGCAGGTGATCAAACACACCCCCAATTCGGAAAAATGAGCATCTTGTGGGATGATTTATTGGAGAAGATGGAGAAGATGGGATATGTTCCAGACACGAGCTGTGTTCTTCATGATGTAGAGGAAGAGGAAAAAGAGTCATTTCTCTACAGTCATAGTGAAAGGCTAGCTCTAGTCTTTGCTCTTCTCAATACGGAACCCGGGGTGCCGATCCAGATTGTTAAGAACCTGAGGGTTTGCCCAGATTGCCATACTGCTATGAAATTCATTTCAGAGATAACAGCGCGGAGGATAATTGCCAGGGATGCGAATCGTTTCCATCATTTTGAGAATGGAACCTGCTCGTGCAAGGACTACTGGTGACTGTTTAGTGAGAAGATGATACATAGCACAATTGCGAAAGCTTAAGATTAATAAGGTGGATTCTATGTGGGTTGAAGCTTAGATGGGAATGACATGTTTTATCTTGTATTTTTTACCTTGGAAGATCTTGAAGCAGACAATTCTTCAAGTGCAACAACCAGTATGAAGCCTCATTTGACTTGGTAGTACCCATGCCATATCTGCTTTAAAATGTAAGGTAGAATGACCCCATAACTGTGATAATTCAGTGATTCTTACCATGAAGTGATGTCAACTTTTTTTTCTCTCTGTTTAGATCTTCAAAGTTAATTCTTTTGGTAACTGCAGGTTTTGTTCTTTGGCTCCTACGTTTACCATCTAAGACTCAAACACAGGAGTGTAAGATGACTTTGGTACTCAAATGCTGTCAGTGACTGAGCTTATAGATAAACATTGTTAGATTTATCATGTTAGGAAGGATTAGCTATCACTGTGGCTATTCGCCATTGTCCCTTTCAGATCTTGGGAGCAGTTTGTCTCAAGCTAATAGCTGACTAAAGTGTTGTACGACATTGCTGATCTTATACAACAATCGCCCCAAAAGATATCTGCATGTCTCTGGTGCGTTCTGATGTTGTTTGAAGGACATTTATCTTCTTTGTTTTGCCTGAACTTTTTGTCAATAGAAGTTGAACTCGTTATCCCTTTGTTGCAGCTGAGATTCTGAGATTCTGTGCTTTGGATGAGCACATAGATCTTCAACATGCTCGTCAAGTTTTTTATCAGATGGAGCTACCAAACCGTAGGGTTAGATTCTGATCAGTTTGTTCTTAGTATCTTCTCCGTCTATATATGATCTGCTGGCTCACCCAGGATGCTCGGTTGCTCAGAAAGAAGGTTGTTAGGCATGCTAGATATATGAGCGAGGGAATGTGGTTTGTGGTTTTATACAATGTGATGGTTGACAGGTACATAAAAAATGGGGACATTATAGGTGGAATGAGGTTCTCGATGAAATTCCCTAAAGAAGGATGGTATCATGGAATGGAAGGATAGCTGGATATGCACAAAGTGGTTTCTTCAAGAAAGCATTGGAGATCTTCGGCGAGATGCACCTAAATTGGGCAAATCAGTCCATGTGTAAGGAGAAAAAAGTAAGAGTGAAGTTGACTATGTTCTTGGATCTGCTTTAATAGACCTAACATAGTTTAATTCTGTGAGTGATGCGGTCTTCTCTTTTTAAGTTTTTCTTTTTCCGTTGAATCTAATAGTGTTAAACTTCTTCAATATCAAATTATGTTTCATGCGTTATTCTTGTCTAAAATTTATGACTTTTACCTTGAAACATTGCCAAAATATATATAGTTTAATGGCATGTGCCCCGCTGTCTAATTTTTGTTATTTGGCCCCCTTGCTATCTGTTTTTTTTCTTTTTTGAAGCCTAAAAGGCATATAGATCATTCCTAACCAAGAGGGTGAGCTAACCTATTACAACATTTCAACGAGCGAAATGCAATAGATGATATTACATTGCATACTTAAGCCAGAAACTACTATCTATTTTACTATACAACATTTTCTGTAAATATGCTTTGTGCTCGCTGTCTCTTATTTTTAAAAGTTCGTCTTTTGCTCCCTCTTTTGATGCAATATTTACTGTTTCTTCAGATGTTGATAATCGTGTCTTGCTCGAATATGGTTTTTAGGAACCTTATATTGTCTACATTTCAAATTATATATAGAAAGGTTTCACATAGCCTGCATTTAATCAAGCATCTGACTAAAAACATTGGATTGATGCAGATTGCTATTTCGAGACTATTGTTGATGTTGACTTTTATTTTGGATAAGCTGTTGCCTGTCCATTGTTTGAGGTGAGTCTTCTCCTTGTGATCATGCTACTTCTGTGTCTACAGGGCTAAACTTCTTGGATACTTTCTTGACATGAAACAAGATTATTTACTTTGATTTTCTTCCAAATATTTTATTGGTCTTGTTAATGTTGGTTTCTCGAAATCATTTTCACATTTATTTTCAACCAAAGATTTTCTTTTTTCTCTAATGGTGCATTATATCAAGTGGAATTGAAGAGTTTGACCTGGATAGCCGACCCCAACTAATTTGCGATTGAGGCTTTGTTGTTTTTGTTGATGGCTGAGATTATTTACTTGTACACAAAGGAAAAGATGGTTGTCGCCAGCCATCACCTGAATTTTTTTTTAGAAAAAAGTATGATGCAATTTGTTTATTTCTGCAAGAGTTCAGATTTAGATATATTCTTCTCAGTGTTTTGCAATGTTAGCTAGCTCCTTTATCTGACTATTAGGTATGTGAATAATCGGTTCAGTTCACACTTCATAGTACAAAGTTACAATAGGTGCGGATTTTGTCATGAAATAATTGCAAATTGATGATAGACACATAACACTTTAAGTCAACTATTTTCAGCTTGATCTTCCTGAGTTTGTTTTACTGAATCAGTATGCTTGAAAATGATAGATTTGGGACACAGCAGGGCAAGAAAGATTTCTCAGTCTTGGTGTTTCAGAGGTGCAGATTGTTGTGTTCTAGTCTATGATGTTAATGTAAAAAAGTCATTTGAGTCTCTTAACAATAAGCATGAAGACTTTGAGTCTCTTAACAATAAGCATGAAGACTTTCTCAATCAGTTATGTAACCCCGTTATTAATTTCTTTTCATTCGAAAACTTTCTATATTATTGTTGCCAGTCAGGTAGGTAGTAACTAAGTCGCTATTTCGAGTTTAAGTTTATAGAGCTCAAGTTTGGTAGTGCAACGGAACCCTTACAATACTTGAATGTACTCATAGTTTGGTAAATGTGCACGCTACTGTGTGTTGAATGTCTATGAGATATTTTTTCTCTCTTAGTCAGGCAAATCCAACCGATCCCAGTACTCCATTTATATTAGACATCGTTGGCGCAGGAAATGCCGTGGTGGTAAGAGCTTATAAAATTTCTCTAGAAGTTCATTATGCTCAGTTTTACTATCCTAATTAATTTATTTCAATTCAGGTCTTGGAAAAGAAGGCAAAGGATTGGTGTGCATCTATACTTTGGGACCTCAGCAAAGAGGGCTATTATGTCGATGTTGATGCTGCATTCCTTTGCGCGGCAAGCAGCTAATGACAGGGGGACTATTGATAACACGAGAGGTATATTTAGGAAGTTCACTAACAATTGAGGGGATTAATATACTATGCCTCAGCCCCCATGAGCATGTCTAGGAAGAATAGCACTGAAGACAATATAAGTTCCTTAATATGATGGATAAGTTTGAACAATAGTAGTCAAAACGATATAATTAAATTGTCTATAATAATTAAACATGTAATTCTCAAATCAAATAGCAACTCATTAACAACCTATAAATCAGCCTATGAACTAAACTTAAAGCCAAAGCATCTCTGTTGAGATGGATGAGGCATCACTTGCCAAAAGGCAAGGTTTAGGGTGGTCAAGGATTCGGCCCTTGCAAACCAAACTCAAACGACACTGTCAGGGCCAACCGCACCCTCAGCTTTCTAATTTGGATTTGGATTTGTATTTGAATTTGTCGAATCTGGAAAGGCTGCTCCTTTAATGCAACTGATCAGCGCTAGTATAACAAAAACAGTCATCTCTACCATGACGAGCCATTTAACGCACCACCACAATAGTGAGAAAACACAAACCAACATGTCGTAAAAAATACTCCAATAGTAGTCTGAGGAATCGAAAGAGGCACTCCAGAACCCGTCCACGCCATGAACAATAACATGCACGTCATTGTACACATTCCATTCCCTTATCTCTACGTTGTTGATGCGCGAAGTCGCATGCCAAAAGGTAGTAACAAAAAGGGGACATCCGTGAAGGAGAGTGCAAGTGTGGACGACTCGGCAAAGATTGATGATTTCAAGTCCTCCTTCTCTACTTTCATTGGCACTATATGGTATTCGAGCGATGCTAGAGGCAGCGAGACGCCGCCGCCATACACCCGAAGGATGCGTAGTCGGTCGGGCAGAATATAGTGACTGCGGTCTTGGTTAAATCAATGCCTGAAAGTAGTAAAGGAAGATTGGATTGGAGAATAGGAGACATGTATTTGTAGCTAGAGTTTGAGAGAACTCCTGTGACGGTTTCGAATGGGCCCACTTCTTGTGTACGAGTGAAAGATGTTGAGATACAGAAGATGAGGAGGAACAGAAAGTGAACCACAAACTTGGAAGCCATTGTTAATTGAGTTGAAGATCCCACAAAGAAGGTATATGTATGGGGACGAAACTCTGTCAAAGAATAAAAAGATGGTTATCGTGGTGAAAGTGAAACTCGTTATATATATATATATATATATATATATATATATATATATATATATATATATATATATATATATATATATATACTAGTTTCATGATCGTGCTACGCACGATTATGCCCACTCGCTTCGCTCCCGGGAATTTAATTAAAGAAATAAATAATGTTAATTATGTATAAAACTATCAAAAAAGAAAAAAGAAATTGAACAAACTATATAGATATAAATATAAAATTTAGTATAAATTTTTTAGGACAAAATTTAGTATAAATATACTATGCTAAGGCATCCCATCAATGACAGATAGATTGATATATAACTTTAAAAATAGCCTCTATTACGATATGAACCACACATTAATTACAACAATATAAATTTTATAAGCAACTGAATATAAAATTAAAATTAAAATAATATATATGAGTTTGAACAAACTATGTAATATAAAATAAAAATAATAATAAATATAAATATACAAAGCTAGATAAATTCAAAGATGATAAAAATGGTAGAACACACCTTCCTAAAGTGACCCTAATGCATAGCCTCATCTAATTGTGTTTTGAATCTCGAGATGCATAAATGTGTTACTTTAGCATAGTCCTTTAACAAAAAGCTAATAAAGTAAATACTCGCGCGCAAAGCAGGACGTCGAAACGAGTGAAATTAGATAATGCATAAAGAGTTCGAACAACAATCAGTTGCAGTTATGCTTGAGAAATTGTAATTCCAGAATGTTGAGCTTTATCATTCATTGATTAATGAAAGAACAACACCATTCCATTGCAATCAATTATATTAATCAAGAACCTGTTGTGCCGCCACTGTATCTTGTGGGTCATTAGGTTCGGGTGTAGAGAGGAGAGCTTGTAAATATAGCATTGTTGTCTTCACCGTGAGGACAGGGCTCCACTGATCCTTTAAGATGTCTAAGCAGATTGCTCTATTTTGACTACTGATGATAGGATGCCTTCCATCACAAGAAACATGGAACTCAAGAATTGTAAGAACATAATTTAAAAGTCAAGCCCAACAATCAATAATGTGAGTGAATTTTACTCCAATTTTTTTTTAAAAAAAGGTAACACCGTTCCTTATCTCAAATGCATGTGGAGTAACAATAAAAATGACCTTATTTCCTTATGGGCCTAAGGCACACCACAAACCGTCAACATAAGTTCAAGCCTCCAAGGAAAACAAGAGAAAGTGAGGTCTAAACAAGTTGTAGTGTTGGCATACTTAAGCAGGAAACACAACGCAAATAATAGAGTAATATTGATTATAAGGACACATCCACAAATGTTTGACCTTGAAAAAGGAATCTCAAGAATCAACTCATAACACAATGTTCATTGTCAATGTATCGTTTGCAACAAAACATCTTTTTTTTTCCTTCGAAGCCAAAATGGGTTTTTTTTTTTTTTTTTTTTTTTTTTTTTTTTGCTTGGAGAAGCATTTGATGGATGGATAGAACATTTTATCAAATAATAATATGTTTGTTTTAAGTTCACGCATCAAAGAGATTGACATTAAAGGAAAAAAAAAAATGTTAACTTATAAAAGTGGAAAGATTAGCATATAAGAATCAAAATGGCTTTGGCCAAAAAATTCTGATAAACATTATTTGAGCATTGCTCAGGGACAACTGCCTCTACAAAATCAATAATTTATTGCCATGCCCTTATTGGGTTGCTATGCTTTAATGGATCTCAATTTATTGTGGGAAACTTATTGTGTTGATGTTCCTAGTCATTGAAGAATCTCCCCTGGTACTCTCAGATAACTCGGAAGCAAATTTGCTTCTGCTTCCTCCCATATCAAGTAGTACATGCTGAAAAATCGATGTAACAAAATTCAAGAAGATGAATGATTCGTTGACGCCGTAAACCCATTTCTCTGTATTGCTGGTGTAACTGACCAACTCCTCTGGTATAAACCACAGATTTATTTCATCCTTGGCCGTCTCAAGATCATCACTGCCATCTATGATATTCCTGCATGTAAAAGCTATGTCAGTGCAAAGGGCACTTGAATAAACTAAAACAAACAGGATAAAATACTTCAAGAGCAAAGGGGGTCTGGTGAATCATTTGACTGATAACATGACTATTAGGAGTTGCTTGAACTAAGAGTTGGGAACCAAGGAAGAGAGACTAATAAAATTTTCATATCAACAACTACTGGAAGCACTTAAGAGGGTTTTCATCAAGCATTTAAGCTGACTTGAGTCTCGTTCTCTTCAAGCACCTAATGTAGTGTCTTGACCTTCTTAGCTTTGGAGATTTTGATAATAGAGAAATCACTGAAACCAGTTTCCATTTTGCAGAGACACTTGAAATCATGCCAGGCCTACTAAGCGTACTTTATTCAATCAAACTACAAAAGTATTGCAGAAGAAAATATAGTACCTCAAATACATCATCCGGAGCAAGAAATCCACGACCTCTGCAAATAAAACAATGAAGTGAGTACAATGAAACTCAACATACCTCATAGACCAACGCATACAAATTGTCTCAGACTTTTCAAGAGTATAAAAAAATTAGTTCCAAATGAGATAAAGAACTTTTTTTTTCTTTCGAAAAAATATCTATTAGGTTATAATCAAGTTCTTTAAATTTTTCCCTTTTCTCAAAGCATTTCCTTTTAACCCTCCTCCACACTTTGTGGAATTATTTTTTCATGTACAGAAGTTAACTTTCACTATTTCCTTTTTATTTTTGAGAAAGTTTCAGTCACATATAAAACAATTGAAGAGCAATAGTTCTTTTATTGGTGACATGTTTATATGAAGCATAGTTTTATAGAATTATGTAATGTCTTGACCTTCTTAGCTTTGGAGTTTTTGACAACAGAGAAATCACTGAAACCAGTTTCCATTTTGCAGAGACACTTGAAATCATGCCAGGCCTACTAAGCGTACTTTATTCAATCAAACTACAAAAGTATTGCAAAAGAAAATACAGTACCTCAAATACATCATCCGGAGCAAGAAATCCACGACCTCTGCAAACATAACAACAAAGTAAGTGTAATGAAACTCAACATACCTCATAGACCAACGCATACAAATTGTCTCAGACTTTTCAAGAGTATAATAAAAAATTGTCATCTTAAGTTAATAAGGAAATAAATATGAAGGTGATAAAGGCACAAAGATGTAACATTTATGTAATAACGAGCCAAAAAAGGTAGTTTACACAAAAGGGACAAAACCACTCCAATAGATTTTCTCATTCAAAGGCTAGGTACGTGTACATTAAATCAACATAGCCTTCATAAACAGTCTTTCATGCTCATGAACCAAATTAACAATTTGGTAATTGGTAATTGGTAATTGACAGTAACTTGACTATATTTGAGATTTAAATATCGTCTTTTACTCCAACAACTTGGTAATTGGTTAGCACCCTTGTGGAATTAGGCTAGCTCTTTGAAATTAATAACAACCTGTTAAAAAAATATTTTTTTAAATATGGGTTATGTAGTTAGATTCTCCAACTGCTTAAATTCTCAAAGGTGACTTGAAGAAAGGTCATATTATACAAACAAACTTATTCGACGTGAATACTTTGAGGAAGGAAATCCATCAAAGAGCTCTAAAGAAGCTAGTTTTGATATTCATAAACCAAATTAACAATTATAATGATAATCATGGGAATAAATTAGATGCATCATCATGCTTCTTCCCACAAACGTATAAAAATAAACAAAATAAACTCTCAGGCATTTAAAGTTACAAGCAGATTAGAAGTATAATTCAAAATAATTCAGAAGATAAGAAGTAGTAATTAGCACCTTTCGAAATCTGAAAAGGCATGTCTAGGCGTTTGAAAGGATATTAAGTAATTTGAAATAGCTAGAGATGCAGATCATGTGAGTAGAAAGATTCTTAGCATGCCGTTCACAAAAAAATGCATTATACATCACTGCAGTGCAGACAAGGATGTAAATTGAACCAATATATACAACATACATATCATAGAATATATAAGTTGCAATCAGTGTTCATTATAGATTTCTCAGAGGTTTAAACATTTCATAACATTAAAAACTTAGACTCCTCTTCCACAAATTAAGAATTAGACTCTCCCACTTAGGAAGATCTTAAGCGGGCGCCCTTCCCAAGTGCAATGGAGGTCACCCATTAAACCAACCCCAGCAATCCTCCCTAGAAATCTAAATGGAATTTGGTGCAAGTTTACTAACATTGCCAAAAATACTTTTACTAAAAAATAAAAATAAAAATCAATGATCATATTCACAACTTGATGAACATGATGAATTAAGATTGAGAAGTGGAATCTATCAATGTATTTCTAAAGTAATAAATCATATTAAAATTAATTGTCTATACAAAGGCATGAAGGGAAAAAAAGAACATCAATGCAAAAAATATGACCAAAAAAAAGGTGGGATGGAGTCTATCAAGACAAGTGCCTATGGAAGATCCAATGCCCACCCAAAGTCAAGTATTTCCAATGGAAATGCCTTTAGGTTCTCATTCCCATTAACACATTCCGAGAGTAGAGGAAAATGACTACGAATCCCTTATGCCCTTTATGCCAAGAAGCGCCAGAGACCCTAACACACTTCCTTACCTGCCCATGATATTTTCATAGATCTTTCAATTTGGCTGCCCATGATCTCACCCAAAAGGCTTTCTACTCATGTAATTCACTGATAGCACGCTGATAAACATTTGCACCTCTGTACTAAAGTTGTTTGTTTCATACAATCATTTGACAAAAAAAGTTCAAGGTCCATGTTTGCTTCTGCTAACTTTTTAAAAATTGATTAATAAATTAACCTTACTCCAATAAACCGAATTCAATAATCAGATTTGACCTTCAAACTATAAAAAAAGCCAAACTATGTAAATTTAATATGCAATTGAATATAAAATAGAAATTAAAATAATATATATGAGTTTTAACAAACTATCAAATGCCTATTGCTAAAAATTAGAATTATTTAATTAAAAAACTAAAAATAAAAAGTCCATTTATCTTCTCTTTGAAATATTGCATTATGTAGAACATACTGATGATGTTGACTAAACTTTCTCATCGTCATCACTGCAAAAGAAATATATAATATTAGTTTCTTTATAATTATTATTACTAACTAATTAATAATATGTTAGTCCAAATAACTTACTCAATAAAGCATTTTGTTCTTGGACGCTTTTTCATTTCTAAATCATTATCAACGCATTGTCTCTTTATGTTGACTTTCTTGCTAATGTCAACTATGCATTTTTTTAGTTGAAATGTCATTTGAGAAGTTCCTCTGTCATTTTCAAGAATAAAAGAGCATATAACATGAAATAAAATTCCAAATGTAATCTTGTAAGTTACTGTAAAATAAAATAAATACCTCATTATGATGAAATTTTTCTTCATTTTCTTCATCACATATAGTGGAAACTGTGAAATTTTCATTTCCATTGGTTAAATTGTAATCAGTAAGTTTTAGTTTAAAAGTAAAACTTCTTCCTACAATCTGAGAAAGTTCTATTGGAATTACATTCTTTTCATATGTCTGGCAATATAAGCAGAAAATAAATTAGTATAAAATGAGCTTAAAAAATGAATTAAAATATAAATTATATAAAATATTGTTTGTGCATTGAATTAATTTTATATTTTGAATTAAGAAAAGATATATCGAAGACACTCCATCCAAGATTCTTTGACTATCGTCATCACTTATAATGGTTTTCACTATGCTGTCAAATAGAGTTAAAGTTGTGGATCCCGAATTGTCTTCAGCGCGTACATGCACTTTGAACCTAAGAACATATGCAATGGTCATCAATGAGAGTTTTGTCAAGATATATTTACACAATACACAAACTAAGAATTTTAGCAAATTGAAAACTAATAATATTTAGTTTTAATGTAAAGCAGATAAGTGTCAAAGACGGATTTCAAGGAGATATACGTAATTTGTAGAATTAACATGCATATGTATAATATACTTTTAGCGTACGTCCGATGTGGCGTTGTAACAAATCCTTTGCACTTTCTACAATAATATTTTGATCCATCTTTTTCTAACTTGACATAATGTGAATGACAAGTTTGGTAATGCTAAGAACCACTTGAATTGATCGATGTGATTTTCACTTTACAAATTACGTAGTATTCTTGCATGAAAAATCATCATTTAGTTTAATAACGTGAACTAAGTCATATACTAATATTTTGAATATAATTAATAATGTCTTACTTTAGCAGTTGATCTTTAGCGTTTAACCTCCTCTATCGTCATAGTTTCTGCCTTGATATCAAAAATCTCATTTACTTTTTGAATCAATTGAACTTCCTTAGTCAGTGGTTCTCTGCAATTGAAAAAGATAAGGATAAGAATTTGTAATGCAAGTTAATTTAATTATTAGTAAATAACACATATGGTTAGAAGAAGTTATATACCCTTTAATGAATGATGCGATTTCTTTGATATTTGGACTTGTGTAAATCTTTGTAGCATTTGTAGAGGAAAGTGATAATTCATCTGTTGATAAAAGTTTTAATATTTGCATGTATCAAAAGATTATAAATAAATTGATCATTAAAGTTAAAATGTATGTAGAAATTAAGCGACGTTGTTTGTGTATATTATAAATATATAAATTTATAACAATTACCTCTATAAGTCTTGACGTTATTTGAGGTAATGACAATCACCAATGAGTCAGATGATTTGCAATCGATAAACTTACTACTTGTTTCAATCGCATTTTGGCCCCAAAATGTTGCGTTCAATTCTTTGTTTCTGTAGACGAAACGTAGGATTAAGTTGTATAACACAATGGATAATTTTTTTCTAAAAAATGATTATGACAAAAAAAAATATATACCTACTTATTTGAATACGCAAAACAATTTTTTTGACTTTTCTTTGTTTTGCTTGAACTTCTTGATCTACAAGCGTGCCTATTCCAACAAGACGTTCAAGTACATTTATAGAGAACAAAATTATTAGTAATATTGAAAGTTATATATATGAACAAATGTAATTCATGTATTTTAGCTATTGATTGAGTTGTTTTTTGCCTGATGATTGTACGAAACTGTCTTTCCGTTTTGTCAATTCTTCAAATGAAGCTATTTCAAATTTGTGGTTTGGAACTTGTACGCTACCATTGTATTCTTGTACAAATGTATCACCTGTAAAGCGTATCTTGTACTCATGGCTTACAACCTTGTGCATATATATTCTTTCCACTTTGAAGTTCGAAATGTTGTAGACCTTGCTTTCTGTTAGGTGCTCAAAATCATCAACCAAATAGATGGGTATAGTTGCATGTATATGGTCCTCCTATCAAAAGTTTGTTATATGTTGTTAGTGCAAGTCATATTTTAGAAGCAATAATTGCATTTAAAAGAACTGAAATAGAAACTCACATTCTCATTGAGCAAAATGATATCCATTGACATGAGTGCATCTGTTTTGAGATGCCTTGAATACCACTTTCTTGTTATTTTCGCTCTCACCTCAAGTGTATCTTCTGTTGTGCAAATACCTCTTATTGGAGTCAATGATGTTGACATTGTCGAAAATCTTCAATAAATAAGTAAAAGGAAGTATCATAAAAGCGAAAGGAATAAAATGTTGGATAAAATTAATAAGATTTTATTGGTAATATAACGTTCAAACTTCAAAGATGTAAACTATTTGAAATCATTACATCCATCTAATTGTTTATGTATAGTTAAAAAAATTATCTTTAAAACACATTGTATCATCTCAGTCATTACAACAGACACACTTTATACATTCAATAAGCCACGTTAGAAACACACTTTTCATATGATTAGTCAAAAGAGGCATTTAAAAAATAAAAACTGAAAATTTAAAATTACACTCTTTAACTATAGGTTGAGAAATAAATAGAATCAAAAGTGCACGCCAACTTTCTATAAGAAGTTGATCGTATCTCATTTAAATAATAAAAAATTTAAAAAGCATGATTAAAGTAACAAAAGGCATGACTTATAAATTAAGTAATCGCAAGTTTTACTAACTCCACAAGATTAACACAAAAGGTTAAACAAACCCCTCTTATATATTCTTTTTTTTCATTTTTTTTGTTGCTAATCAACACTTCACAGTCATCCTTTCTTTATTGTAAAAAAAAACTCAAGCCATTATTTTCCTTCATTGTTCAAACGTCTATATATTGCATCAATTAAACACTCCATATACAAGAAAAAATTAAGGAAAGACTCTCGATTTGAACTTAAGCTTAATTAAAACACCCATAAGAAATTACCAAAAAAAACACCCATAAGAAAAAAAAATTTCTTAGCACCAATATCACTAATGGAAAAAAAAATTAATGTGTGAATCGAATAAAAAATCCTTTACCAATCAAACTTTAAATCAAAGTAAAAATAAAAGGGGATTTATGAAAATAAAACATGTAAATACCTGATCACAAAATCAGGTCCAATTGAAACTATAACTCAAAGTAAAAATAAAAGGGGATTTATGAAAACAAAACATGTAAAAACCAAATTACAAAATCATGTCTAATTGAAACTATAGAATAGAATTGTTTCGGGTCTAATTGAAACTCTTGACATTACCTGCAATGGAGATCGAACAAATTCAATGAGATAGAGTATTGAGAGAACGTGATTGTATTTGAGAATAGAAAAAGCTTGGAGAGAGATAAAACAATGACAAACAGATCTCATAATTATAGATAGAGATTGGAGTCGCTGGAATTGTTGTCGAAGAGGGGAGATGGGGAGTAAAAGTTGATATAGTTGTTGTCGAAGTCGGAGAATGCAGAATAAACAGATGAGAGGGTTGGGGGTAAAATAGGGACTTCAAGTAAGGAAGGAAAGGAAAAATATTCTCACTTTTATTATATTGATAAATATATATATATATATATATATTCAAATAAGGAATTCCGAATTACTAACTAGGAAAAGAATTTAAGCAAAATTTAGAAAGTAAACTGTTAATTTGTAGATAGATTTGGTTGTTTAGCTGGAGATGAACAATTGTGAACATAGGAAAAACGTAATACATTTTTCTTTTTTTGATGAAAAAAACGTAATAATTTTTTTTGATGAAAAAAAAGTAATAAAATTTTATTTAAGGCTCCCTGGTTGGAAGTCTTTAGTTTTTCTTCCTTTTGTTGGAAGTTTTGTTTGTCATTATGTGGTTCTAGTGGTATTTGTGTACTGTCTTGTATTCCAAATGTTTGTATAGAGCAGTCTCTTATTGCCAAACTGTTTCTTTGTTACAATGGCATTCACAGTCAAATTCATGGTAGATAGATGTTCTTTTGAACATATAGGATTAGAGAATCGATGTTCTTTTATTAGGACAATTGTATCGAGCCATATTAACGATTATTGAAATTTCTATTTCACTTCAAAAAACAAAACATAATAAAATTTTAAGAAAAACAATTGAAAATATAGTTAATGTTGAGAAGTGTGGATCGAAATAATAATCCTACATTGGATTAAATGAAACTTCCACCCTTTTGGTTCAACTGCCTACTTATTGATGATGTGACATCGCAACGTGATTGAAAAAGGGTGTTTGGATAATCTGCGATTCATGCTTTGATAGCTACACCAACTCTATATTTATAAAGGTACATATGTATTCGAATATGGAATCTCCAATCAATCCATCAATCAGTCAATTAATTCTTCCTTCCATTTATAATCTTAACACTCCCCCTAAGTTGGTGCATGTATATCATACTTGCCCAACTTTCCTAAAAAGGATGAGAAGACTCGATGAGAAACTGCTTTAGTGAGAATGTATGCTAGTTGATCTTCTGATTTTGTCTTAGGCAACTCTATAATTTTCTCATCTAACTTTTATTTGATGAAGAACATGTTCACTTCGACATGTTTCGTACGATCATGGTGAACTGGATTATGAGCAATATAGCGTGTTGTTTTGTTGTCACAAAATAACTTGATTGGTTGCTTCGATGAATATCTCCAAGTCGTATAGGAGAAGTCACAACCATAATGCCTCACACAAATCTAGTGACATGTCTCAAAACTCTGCTTCAGCTCTCGAGCAAGCCACAACAATTTGTTTTTTACTTCTCCATGTCACAAGATTCCTACCAACAAATGTGAAGTAACTAGATGTCGAGCGTCTATCATCTATAGCGCCAACCCAATTTGCATTCGTATATACTTCTATGTTTTGACGATCTACATTTTTTGTGAATAAGATTCCTTTTCCATGAGCATTCTTAAGTACCTCAAGATGTGCATAACTGCATTCATGTGTTGTTTTCTAGGATTATGCATGTATTGACTTACCACACTCAAGGCATAAGCAAGATCTGGCCTTGTATGGACTAAATACATCAATTTGCCTACAAGTCGTTGATATCTTCCTTTATCGACTAGTGGTTGGTCGAGATGAAAACCAAGCATCAACCCTTTTTCTAATGGTGTACTAGTTGGTTTGCCACCTGACATTCCAATTTCTTTTAAAATATCTAGAACATACTTTCTTTGAGATAAGAATATTCCTGCACTTGATCTAGAAACTTCAATACTAAGAAAATATTTTAAAGGTTCTAAATCTTTTAATTCAAATTCTTTAGATAGATATCTTGTAGGGTTTGCCTTTCATTGGGGTCATTCCCCATTACCACCATATCATCAATGTAAACAATGAGTGTTGTGATCTTATCATTATCCCTTTTTAGGAACAAAGTATGATCAGAATTGCTTTGGTGATAGCCAAACGCTTTCATTGATTTAGTAAACCATATAAACCATGCTCTAGGAGATTCTTTTAGCCCATATAATGACTTCTTTAATTTACATACCTTGTGTCTCTGTTTATCAGTCATAATACGTTCTGGTGGAAGATCCATATATACTTCCTCCAACAACTCTCCATGAAGAAATGCATTCCTCATATCAAATTGTTGGAGTGGCCAATCCAAGTTTGCAACTAATGATAATAAGACTCGAATCGTGTTGATTTTAGCTACAAGTGCAAATGTCTCCATGTAGTCAATCCTAAAAACGTGGGTATACCCTCTTGCAACAAGTCACGCTTTAAAGTGTTCAATAGTTCCATCTGCCTTGTATTTTATTTTATTTACCCATTGACACCCAGCTGGTTTCTTTCCTTGTGGACAATCCACAAGTTCCCAAATCTCATTCTTCTGCAAAGCTTTCATTTCTTCATTCATAGCAGGTTTCCATCTTGGATCAGCTAAAGCTTTGTGCATACTGTTAGGAATATATACAATAGATAATTGATTAAAAAATGACTTATTTGATTCCGATAAATGGTGGTTAGACACATAATTACTCATGGGGTATTTTGCCTCACTAGACAACTCGGGTTCATATGCTAGCTTGGGAATACCTCTAGTGCAATGGTTTGTAATTGTTTTGTTGTTGGTTCAGCGACTAGATTTAAAATACCTTCTAAAGACGACGATTGGTTTGGTATTTCTTCAATACATTATGATTCAGATGTTGGAGTAAGTTCAATGTCATGTATTTCTTTAGCTTCATTTGGATCAATCAACCTAGCAATCACTCAATCAATCAATCAATTGATTCGAGTGCGCGACTGTGAGAATTTATCATAGTATAAGAGCCCAATGGTTCAAATGCGACATGGGAGAAAAAACCCTCTGGATCATGTGACTTTCAGTCCATGGGGAGTGTTGAAATGTGTGGACCGAAAGTTAGTCCTACATTGATTAAATATAACTTCGAAATGAAGTGTATAAATGATTAACTCCTCCCAACTAGGACTAGGGCCTTTTGAGTTAAAACCCCACACCTATGAGATGAAAGGTGGTTAAGTTGGGGACAATATCGGTTCTAGTGGAAGAAATCCACAGGCTTGCGCACGTGTGTGCAACATGGCCGTGAAAATTTAACTTGGTATCGTGATGGCCTAATCTAATCATTAAGCCTTAATCTCAACCACATATGACTTAACGACGTATTAATCAACCTTTTCGTCCTATTTACTTCATTACACGTGTTCAGGATAAGTATTACACCTTATTGGTCAATTGTGTTTTTTTAGAGATAATTAAAACATTTTAATAGTTTATCAAAATCAGCGGAAGTCCTAACATTTTAGCGGAAGCATTATGAAATAAAACCCTAAGTGTGGAAAACCAAGAAAAGGCATCACATGCATATAAACATCAAAAGATGATGACAGTGTGCTACTCAGTGTTAAGTCGGGGAAATTGTCACTCAACCCATATATACAATCCAAAAGTATATAAAAGACATAAATAATACTTAATACAACAAATATCAAAACCTACAAGATAGGAAGGTAGAAGAATGTTGAGGCTCAGACGTAGTCACTGATCTTCTCATCTTCTGGCCTACTGCTCGACGGATTTGCACCCACCATCATAAAAAGGACAGTGTATACAAAAATATAACAGTAATTTCGGATGACATGTTTATTCGCATTTCCAAATAAATAAGACAAGTATTTTAAAGAATAAAGTAGTGAAAGATTGCTCAAATGAAAATATGCTAGAAAATACCCAGATAAACAAGAGAAACCGACATAGGCTAAGCAGTAATGATCTCGGTGTTGTGAGTTAAATCAAATCAGCCTTATTCCACTACCGAAGGGCGTGAGCTCTACCGAACATATTATTATTACTATTACTATCCACACAGGTCAATACTCGCCGACTACTTCGGTTCATTACTCTGTGTGCCGCACGAGTGTAGTGAAGAGTGCCAACATCTCTGGGTCCATACCTCGTGTGTCGCCCACTCTATATTGTGCAATAGACCCTAGATACTAAAACTACTTTTGTTGTAAAAGAAAGACTCAGTATAAGATCCTCAACAAATATAAAATGCTACGAAGCACATCAAATTGAGTACAAATACTTTTGCTCAAACATTTTCCATCTATCCTAATAGCATGCTAGTTGTGAACCAATTACCACCAAAACAAGAAGGAAGGCAAGGGATATAAGAATAGAATCCACGAAACTTAAATCGACATAATATCATGTTAAGCAAGCTCAATAAATGAGGAATACCAACATGGAACATGATATCAAATTACAAAGGCACAATATAGTTAATTTAAACTGCAAAGCAGTTGTAATATAAAATTGAAATGTCAATAAATATCTCTACGGGATTTCTCACAAGCCACGCAAAATATCCTAGCTTTATCGACCTCTCAAAACCCCAAGACTCGTGAATGCCTCCCCGAGGCTCTCCTTTAAGCTCCCGGTGTTTATTAAATTGAATTAAGTGTGTCTTAGTTTCTGATTAAGTGCTTTAGATCGGGCGAAATCAAAACAACTCCAAACAACATTCGAGAATTGTCTCTACACATCTCCATTTAATTTAAGTTCATTTTCACCCAAGAAGATGGCTTGATTTTAAAATCTAACGACTCTAAGTCTTTCTTCTCTCTCTCAGCTTTCCAAAAACTATAAGGAACTCCCAATTTTGATTTAAAATGAGAGAGATATGACAATTTTACGACAATTGCTCAAAACAATTTTAAATTCTGACCAGTTAATTCAAAAATTCATTTCTCCCAAATTATAGCTCTAAGAAATTATGATTTTTATACCGAAGACCAAAAGCATCTCCAAGAACATCATACTAAAATATGAGCTCAATCCGATAAGAAATGAGTGAGTTATTCACAAATTGTCAAGGCATTATCAAAGTTGTGAAACCCAAAAATTTCATATTTAACATCAAAGTTGCAGAGGAGTTTTGGACCAAAAAACGTTCGAATTTCAATTTGGGTTTCAAAAACCAATTGTAATTATCATTGATCATCAAGTTGAGTTTAGAACTCTAATTAAACAAGGAAAACAGTAGCTCAGTCTTTGAAACTAATTTTGCATAAGAATTCCCAAATTTGAAATCATTTTCTTCAATTGGAAAGTATGGAAGCGAAGGTGTTGATTATCTACGTTGATGATGCTTAGTTTTGAGCTACTACGTTGATTCATTTTGCTGATTTTTCAGCTCAATTGTGTGAATTGAGCTTTCCTTTAATTGTTGGCCTTGTATAGTTATATTAATAAGGGAATTAATTAGCTAAAACTTAACTTATTAGGCTAATTGCTAGGACATGTGTCCTCTTCTTAATGCCACAGAGCATGAAACTCCCCCTCAGTGCCACTTATCAAAGCATGAAACTCCCCTAAATGCCTCTTGTCAAGCATGAAACATCCTTCCATGTCACTTGTCATACATGAAGCTTCCTTTTATTATGGTTATCCATCATTTGATTATTTATCCATCTTTAGGATGATCTAGTGACCAAAGTGACACAAAGTCTTATTGAGATTGGTTGTTGTACATATCTAGAGGCATATCAATATGTGTAGGATTTTTATTTAAACTTTAGGCTTGTAATTTGATTTACATTAAAACATAGACTACACATAAATTACTTGGTCTCATTAGTATTTAATGTTAACTTAGAGGCTTCTTATGTCACTCTCTACCCGGTTCCATGACTCGCACTCATCTTGAGGCGCCTCCCGCTCGCGCGCCGCATTGGCGATTAATAATTAAATAACAATCCGGGTATATATAGTGTACACACATACATTACACTAAGCATTCATCACTTAAAAATAATATATTTCTCAACCAAAAAGCCCCCCGGATCATGTGACTTTTGGTCCATGGGGGAGTATTAAAGATGTATGGACCGAAAGTTAGTCCCACATCAGTTAATGAAACTTCGAAATGAAGTATATAAGTGATTAACCCTTCCCAACTAGTATCGAGACCTTTTAAGATAAAACCTCACACATAGAGTAGAAAGGTGGTTAAGTTGAGGACAGTATCGGTGCTAGCAGAGGAGATCCACAGACTTGAGCACATGTGTGCGGTGCAGTCGTGAGAATCTGACTTCTTCACTCTGACGCCAGGCGGAGATCAACGGGCACACACCCGTATTAGCCGTGTTGTGTTATCATGTCATCACCCATTTTGTCACCTCTAAATGCATGTGATGGTTGTTCTTATACTCATGTAAACCGTCTTTATTGGTTACCTCTCACTTTATGTCCAACTGGTGCAACTTTTGCATTTTTTTAATGTTTGTTCACCTGTATCATCTTTTCACGTTCTATCACATTTTCATCTCAACATTGTCATTACTATTTCATTTATTATATTTACATTACATGTTTATTTGCTGTCAAACATTAAATTTGTTGAGCTATTTGCATAGTTGTTGACTTTCAAATTTTTTTACTTTCAAATTAATTTAGGCCGAATAGCCCCACTTTTTGCTCGCTTTACCTCATTACATCCTTGTACCCTAGTTTTAAATTTTTTTTACTTCGTTTACCCCAAATTTTTCTTACAATTCCAAAAATACCCCCACCCTCAACAAATCAAACCCCATCCTGAACAAATCTTCCCAACCTATCATACTCTATAACCAAACTCGTTATCACCCTTATTTTTTTCATTTTTCTAGCCTTATCGAACACTCACTTGAGGTCGTCAGTGAAGTAGAAGTGTTTTAGTAATTTGAAACCTGCCGGATCTATGCAAGGGGCCATCGCAATTATCTTCGTTTTCTTTTGGTCTTTTAAATGACTTTTTTGCCTTAAAACTTTATGGGTTTTGTTCCCTATGAGATTTTCAGTGTATTGGTGATATTTTTGTGAACTTTGTGGGTTTACTTGGTTTTCAGTTGGAGGTGTCGAAATGTACAGCCACACGTCAGCCAGGTTCAACCGAGAGGGTTGGGAAGGTATCGACCACACTTAACTGACATGTTTTTATTAGTATCAATTCATAAAAACCAAGGCTAATGAATGCCTATTGGTCATATGCAGCCACTACGTTAACAAAACTTGTTGTTTCATTCCTCTGATACTCTAGTATAGAATAAGTAGACTATTATGGAGTGCACACAACAATTTGGTGGGGTATGACTAGTATATCGATGCCTAGAGTGCGAAGTCTTAAGTGTATATTGAAGATCTTCGATCGAAACACTTGAGTGAGTTTGAGTGGCATCTGTTAGGGTGGGGTACAAAAGGCAATTCGATGGGGTACGAGCAGCATTTCGGCACAGTAGGGTCGATACTTATAAGAGCTTCTAGCTCACAAAAAGCTGACATGAAACTATGGGTCTCGACCAACATACACTGTTGTGTACTATATATTGTTGAACACACAAGACTGAGACGCATGTTGTATAAATTGGTCTTGTGTGTCTACACATCACGAATGATAACACAAAATCTAACTTCCAACCAGACGAAAAAGTCATGAAAAACGCTGAAAATTATCTTGTACTGCTTGGGTTTACTTTGTTCTGGTGATTCCTTCAACATTTTCCTCCCTACAATGCACCAATCAAAGCCAAACTTGAAGCCTTAAAAATTGAAAAAATGCAATAACCTCAGAACAATCAAATAACCACCAAATGACTAAAAAAAGAACCAAACGAAAGGGAATCGACTAGAGAATAAATTTATCGAATTTATTTTGTGAGGATTTGCACTTATTTGGTCAATCAGAGGTTGAGTGTGGGCGTGGACTTCGTACTTTTCCTCGTGCTTCAAAAAACTTTTCGTGTGAGTCGTGGGGCATGAGGGAGTAAAACATCTTTATATATAGGGGGCATCAAAAACATTTTACGAGGAGTAAAAAAAATTTAAAAACAGAATATAAAGAGAAAAAAATGGAGTTGAAATAGCGGCTGCCTTAATTTAATGGGACGTAGTTGTCTTATAACTCATGGGTGCGGACGTTTAATTCTATGGATGATGCGATTCTTCTCTTTTTAAGTTTTTATATCTCCATTGGATCTAGCTAGCTAATAAAGCATTAAACTTCTAGTTTGTCAATATCAAAATTTTTGTCATGCGCTGTTCATCAATGTCATATTTTTTGTTCATGCAGTATTGTTGTATGTGTGTATATAACCTTTTTTTTATTTTTTTTAATTTTTATAAGAAACATTGGACTGATGCAGTTGGCTAATTTGGGACAGATGAGGCTTTGTCGTTGAGATTTGACTTTTATTTCGGATTAGCTGTTTGCATGTCCATCGTATGAGGCGAAGTCTCCCCCTTGTGATCATGATAGTTCCAAGTCTTCAAGGCTAAACTTCTTGCATATTTTGTTGGCATGAAATAAGATTATTCAATTTGATTTTTTTCTGCTACAATTTTTATTTTATTTTTTGTTTTTATTTTATTTTTTTTCTCAATATATTGTATGTCTCATCATCAATGTTGGTTTCTTGAACTCTTTGCAGGCTTGGACTAATATTTCTACATTTTTACATTTTTCAAGCTAAAATTTTCTTTCTGTATATTAAATCAAGTGGAATGAAAGAAATTGATCCATATAATCGACCCTAACTAATTTGAGATTGAGACTTTGTTGATGGCTAAGATTATTTACTTGTACACAAAGGAAAAGATGGTTGTCCCAGCCAGCACCTGATTTTTTTTTCTTTTTTTAAGAACCTGAATTTTTGTTTTCTTAGAAAACAATATGATGCAATTTGTGTATTTCTTAGATCTGTTCTTAGGCAAATCCAACCGATCCCGATACTTCTCCATTTCGAAGACAACTGTGTGTTGAATGCCAGGTGGTAAGAATTTATAAAATTTGGAAAATGATAAGAGTGACACTCCAAAGTCACACCCTGTGATATGGCATGTGAGGCCGCATCTTTAGTAGTCATCCATATGCACCTCGGGATACACACTTTGTGTAATGGTCTAAATTTCATTAAGGTCGTTTTTCGCGTAATTTCGGACGTGGACGCCAGCTCAGGTCCATGGGGATGCAATAGATAGGCTACGGTACGCTTGGATGGGCGAAAATGTTATTTTTGACTGATTGTCGAAGTAACTGTGATGATAATGAATATGTTATGACTCGTTACATCGCAGATGTGATTTATATTGTTTAAGCCGAGCAAGAATGTGTGATGAGTATTCGTCTCGAAAAATGTGTTGATACGGGTACCGGGCGGATAAAATATGGATACATTAAGTTTAGAAAAATAATTTGTATAAAACAAACAAAATAAATGTGACAAAATAATAAATTAGTGGGTGTCTAGTGACATGCGGGGTTGTGGGTGACGCTCGTGGGTCGTACGATAGTGTGCACTCCCGAGTGCGTTCGTTGGTGTGCACAACAGAATTATAGGCGCGGAAATACAAGTGTATATATATTTATATATAAAGTATATATATATAATAAATAGAAATTAAGAAAATGTGAAATGACCAATAAAGACATTAACTTTGTTTAGGAGAGTGGATAAGGATAGGGGTATTTTGGTCATTTGACCAACCCTATCAAAATATTAACATTCATCACCATTGACACCATTTTCTCACCATTGTTGTAGATCAAGAGAGAGAGAGAGAAGAAAGAGAGACCGAGGGAGAGAAGAGAGAGATCGGAGGCGACAAAGGTGAGTTTGTTGTAGTTGTTGTTGTTGTCGTTGTCGTTGTCGTTGGTGTTGTGTTGTTGTTGGTGCTTGATTGAGGAAGGAAACGCAGGGGAGAAGTCTCCCCTGCTTGAATCGAATATGGGGTTGGATTGTCCCCAGTTCGATGAGAAAAAAAAATTTTCGAACCAGGACAGAACTCCCTGGTTCGATTGGGAAGAAAGGGAGCACACGCCGCACATGTGCACCCCCCTTCCTTGGGTCGGCTTCGGCCCATAGGGCAAGCCAAACCTAGTGCCCTAACCGAGGTCGGATAAAAAAAACAAACAAAAACAAAAAAATAGAAGAAAAATTTTGGAAAATGCTCGAAAAAAATAAATAGAGATTTAAGAATTTTTATGAAAAGTGAAGTATACGGGATTGTAGCGAGACTTTATATCAGGGTTTTTACCTCGTAAAGCATGAAATTGGCAAAACTTACAGAAGAATTTGAGAAAATATGAGAAATTGAAAAAAGAGTAATGAAGTGGATTGCGAGACTTTTCAAGCATTTGGCACCCCGGTGTAACTCGAAAAGTGTGCCACAACCAAAAATTGAAATAAAATTCAAATTTTGTCTCGCAATATAAAATCAATTATTTTGATACTAAATCACTTAAAATGGTTTATTCGGACACGTTGGGTGTCGACGTGCATCCCGAGATATGAACAGTATCGGACCAAGGCTATTTACGTGACTTTAGTGCACGGTTTGAGGTGTGTAAACCCCTTAAGGAACACACATGAACGGTGACCACAATTTGGAGTGCTAGCCCCAAGAGAGATTGAAAATGTTTTTCTTCAAGATGTTCAAGATTGTTCAATCTTCAAGAGGTTTAAGCACTCGTCCTCTATCAGAAATTCACACACAAACGGTGACCACAATTTGGAGTACTAGCCCCAAGAGAGATTGAAAACGTTTTTCTTTCTCTCCCAAAATCTTGAGAATACAAAAATTGGAAAAAACGAAAAAAAATTCTTATTACGTTTTGGGTATCACCCTTTATTTATGTGTAGATAAGCTCTCACTTAAAATCATATTCGTAATACAATTATTGTATTTACGATGTTTAAGTAAATTCAAAATGCAACTATTGTATTTACGTTGTTTAAACAAATTACACATATACCCTTATTAATAAGTTATCATATAACTAATCATAAGGGATAATATATATTATAAATTTTATCTTATAAAACTCAATACTTTGGACCATTTGAAATTGTGCAAAGCCATTCTTTGTGTGAGACCAAATAAGTTCATGCGACGTTGGCAGTGAACTAAAACTATTTTGGTACACAAGTCATAAGCGGTCTTTAGCAGGACATTATGACTACCCAAATAGCATGAATATAAAAATCGATACAACCTAATAAATGATGTATATCATATTCTTTTGGTGTGCGATATCCTTTAATTAAATATAAGGCATGGAAAGTCACCCTTAATATTCAATCGTACTAGTCTCGATCTTTAGATAGATTGAAAACATCCAAGTGACATTGATCATATCAATTCCCTTGGACTTGACCATTTAACAATCTAACACATTGAGGGATCGATTGATATCTCATTCTTTACGAGAGCGACAAATTCTTTCTTGATTACATACCTTCACATATTGCTCACATGATAACCAATCACAATCTTTATAATCGTCCGGTTAAAGACAACGTTTGATTGTGTCAAATTATCATGCTCCTAATATTGAAGTTTATGGTAATCTCAAGTTGAAGGACAAAATGATTTACCTATCAAGAGTAACACCTATGACTTAATCCATGTCGTGTTCTCATAGCGTCGGTCTAGTACCTTGTTCCTTAACAAGTACTCATGATCTCGATTCGTATCCCTATACGTATGATCATTACATAACCATCAATCAAGACTCACGCTAGTCTTAATTCATTATAGTTCCCAGTATAATGACCGATATTTCAACAAATACCCATGGATCTTATTATAAGATAAACATGCAATCACTTATGATAAAACAACAAATGAAAAACCTCTATTTTATTAACTAAAAACTGTAAAATAAACAATGTTTGTAGATTGACCTAGGGCACATGCCCCAACAGATGTTCATGGACCTAATGCACTGAGTGATGAGGGATTTCCAAGACTTATTTTTGATTGTGTTCATCGATGACATCCTCATCTATTCCAGGACTCGTAAGGAGCACGAGGGGCATCTACGAGCAGTGTTGCAGACTTTGAGGGATCACCGACTCTACACTAAGTTTAGCAAGTGCGAGTTTTGGCTGCTGAGGTCAAATTTTTAGGACACGTTGGAGCTAGCGGTGTTGTCGTTGATCCAAAGAAGATTAGAGTCGTGATTGAGTGGCCTACTCCGACTACCGTGATACAGATTCACAGTTTTCTGGGGTTAGCAGGATATTATTGCCGATTCGTGCCGGACTTCTCCAAGATCGCTGCACCGATGAAAAAATTGACTTAGAAGAATGCGAAGTTTGATTGAAATGAGGAGTGTGAGCAGGCGTTCTCTACTCTGAAGGAGAAATTGACGGCCGCACCTGTCTCAGTGTTACCCAGGACAGGAAAGGACCTAGTCGTATACACTGATGCATCGAAGATTGGTTTGGGTTGTGTGTTGATGAAGGAGGGCAGAGTTATCGTTTATGCATCCCGACACTTGAAAGTTCATGAGAGGAACTACCTGACCCACAACTTAGTGTTGGCGATGACCATATTTGTGTTGAACATCTGGAGGCACCACTTGTATGGCGTGCATTTCGAGTTGTTCACAGACCAAGAACTTGAAGAATATGTTCTCTCAGAATTAGTTGAATTTGAGACAAGGCGTTGGCTTGAATTCTTGAAGGACTACGACTTCGTACTCGAGTATCATCTAGGGAAGGCAAATGTTGTTGCTGATGCTTTGAGCGGTAGAGGATCTGATGCTGAGGTACTTGTATGTCGTATGACTCATGAGTACGCATTACTTGAGGCAACCAAGATGATGAGTTCAGTGGATGTGCCGACCACTACCAGGACGCATATGTATGGTCAGATGAGGTTACAGACTGTTCTTGAGGGACAACAGGGCAATGAGTCGTACCAGTGTTGCAGTGAGATGGTAGATAGTTCAGAGTATCCAGATTGGAGTCGGTCGACAGACTCTTATTTGAGGTATCGTGGGCGACTGTGGATTCCATTAGTGGCTGACTTGCGCACCGAGATACTTCAGGAGGCTCTTCGTTCTCGTTTTTCTGTACATTCGGGTCGAACCAAGATGTATGTTGATATGCGACGTCTTTTTTAGTGGCCAGGGATGAAGTTCGATGCGTCGGAGTTTATTCAAGCGTGTGAGATATGCCAGCGTGCGAAGGCTAAGCATCAATGACCTAGAGGATTGCAGCAGCCCTTACCTATTCCTCGATGGAAGTGGGAGCACATTGCTATGGATTTCGTTAGTGGCTTGCCCCGATCTCCTTGTAGTCATGATAGCATCTGGGTAATTGTGGATAGATTAACAAAATCTGCTCATTTCATACCGATATCCACTGCACACCGAGTTGTCAGACTAAGCATCCTCTACGAGTGCGAGATTTTCATATTGCATGGAGTTTCGTTGTCGATTATGTCAGAAAGAGGGGCGCAGTTCACTTCATTGTTATGGCAGAGCATACAGGCTCAGTTCAGCACCATACCGGAGTTGAGTACGGCGTTCCATCTATAGACAAACAAACAGTTCGAGAGGTTAATCCAGGTGTTGGAAGACATGCTCAGGATGTGTGTATCGGAGTACGACGGGTTATAGGAAGAGTACATTCATTTGTGCGAGTTTGCGTACAACAACTATCAGGCGAGTATCGGGATGGCACCGTTTGAGGCATTGTATGGCAGGTCTTGTAAATCACCTTCTTGCTAGGCTGAGCTAGAGGATGTTATGATAATTGGTCTTGAGACTGTTGTTGATCATACTGAGAAGGTACGATAGATTCGTTTGAGACTTAAAGGTGCTCAAGAGCGGCAAAAGAAGTACTACGACAAGTATCACGATGAGTTTCAGTATGATTTGGGAGACTATGTATACTTGAAGGTCTATCCACTGAAGGGTTACAAACAGTTCGGAATCAAGGGAAAACTCACTCCGAGGTTTATCGGTCCTTTTAATATTGTGAAGAGGGTCGGTAAAGTTGCTTACCAGTTAGAGTTACTGCCAGAGCTCGTCGGTGTTCATCCAGTATTCCATATTTCGATGTTTCGATTAGACAAGTCAAGCAGAGGACAACGACCAACGGTAGACTTGAGCCAGATCAACGTGCGAGACGATGCCACATATGAGGAGCAATCGATCCAAATTGTTGATCGGAAGGTCAAGATGCTGAAGAACAAGGAGATTCCTTCGGTTCTCGTGAAATGGCAATTTCACAAAGATGAGGAGCTTACTTGGGAGTTAGAGTCTTATATGCGTGAGCATTTTCCCTACCTGTTTGATTCTAGTAAGTCTTTAGTTTAGTTTACTTATTAGTTTAATTTCAAGGACGAAATTCTAATAAGTGGGGGAGACTGTAACAACCCTCAAAATTTAACCCGACTTGTGTTACACTTATCATGATCGTGACCCGGCTATCATAATACATCGAGTATTTCAGACTTCGTGAGTCGACACAGAGGTAATTTTATGTTTCTGTGATGTTTGTATTAGTATTGTAGTCTAATACGAGTCTCGAGCCGTTTGTGCGATTGTTTAATCTGAGTGAGGCTTCGCGTAGGTGAACGGGGTAAATTTAAAAACAGAAAACCTTAATAAATGAATTTTTTAAATAATAATTATAAAATTTTCTTTGAGTCGGAACGCGGGCGCGATGAGAGCACAGACGGACGGGTTGTATTGCGATTAGGCCGAGGAGCGCAAGATCAACATGGAAGCTGGATAGTTAAGTGACACCCGAGTCACTTAAGGGAGTCAACAAGTGGTGTTGAGAGTTGTGGAATAGCTTAAAGGATTGGTGTAGGATCTACCTAGGGATAAATGTGTGTAGATTGATAAAAGGGGCCCTATATAAAGGTTTCTCTCATCATTTTTCCCTATTTCTCTCTCCTCTCCTCTCATCCTCTTCCATGTCTCTTTGTTTGGGGAGCAAGCCACCATCAAGAAACCCTTACCGAAGTCCTCTTCTAGCCGGATTAAAGGTGAGACAAGTTGTTCTTCTCTTTCCTTTGTTCAGTTTTGTAGTTTTGTAGAGTTGTCCCTCCTCTTTCCTTTTTTACCTGTTTTCCAGTTTTGTTGGGTTAAATCATTGTTACATTGTGGCCATGACCAAGGGTGGCTTGTCGGAGACGATCTTTGTAACGGCCGTTATTTATTAACGCCGTTATTTACCTTATTTCAGATTAGGACGCCAGCTCGGACGACACGTGGACGCCGCGGATAGATTAGGCATGTTCGGACCTAGGTATTGATTTGTGTAATATTGTTTTTTCTAATTGTGGTGATTTGTTGATATTTTCATTTTCTTGATAATGATATAATATCATCACTTAGGTGTGCATTTAAAATAAACTTGTCGGGCGAGTTGTGAGCCGGGGTTTTAGTTCGGTGAACGCGCCAACGCGGAGTTTGGTAGTAGTTGAGGCTAGGCGTTGGGGTTTAATTAGATTTAAATTATTAAACATGCTATGGTTGAGGATTCTATTTAATTAAATGCAAATATATAGTCTTAAGCTAAGGTAAGGAAATTAAATTGGGTACACTAAGTGTGGGACCGCCAAGCGTCTTTGGACACGGGGCACGGGGTGCCGAGTGGTCGGGGAATTAGTGTGACCATATTCACAAATTTATAGAATTTATTGATGACTAGAATAGGTGTTATAAATTAAATCAAATTGGAGTAAATAAAATCCTATAGTTTGAACTGAATAATCGGTACACTTAGGATAAGCCTCGAGATGCACAACAATGAGATTCAAGGCTAGATGGTGTCTTGATAAGTCTCTAGGAATTTGGTGACGCAGGGTGATCAGGAACCGTCCGATCTTCCTCGAGATGCGCACGAGACGCTAGATTAAAAACCCCACTATATATATACACTTATCGATCGACATGCAAAAAGGACCCAAACAAATTTCTCAAGAATTTGTGAGGAGATCAAGGAGAGATCCGAGGTCGGAGAGGTCGATTTAAGGCTTGGGGAGACGATTCCGGGCGTCTAACACTCAAGCTAAGGTAATAAATTTTCATTTTTGTTGATTTTTCATTAAAATGGGTATTTGAGTGAAATTGTGATTTTGAGAGAATTCATCACTTGTTATTGTTTAAATTTGGTGTTTTTGAGGTTGGTTTGATAAACCATTTAAGTTGGAATCGAATTTGTGGAAAATGGAGGTGTATTGTGGATTTCGAATTTTTGAAAAAAAATTCTATGTGATCCGAGAATTGGGTTTGTTCTTGGGGTTTTGTGTGAAATTTGGAGGATTTGGAGGTCTTCGATGGATAGAGAATCGATAGGAGTAGAGGAGAGAAGAAGATTGAAGAGGAAAAAAAAAAAAAAAAAAAAAAAAAAAAAAAAAAAAAAAAAGAGAAACCAGAGACGAAAATCGTCTCTGGTTATACCGAGACGATTTCGTCTGGGGAAGGACGACACGCGCAGTGCGCGTGCGTCCCCAAACCCGGGCCGGACCGGCCCTGGGGCCGGTCCAACCACCTGGACCGGACCGGTCCAGTGGGGCCCACTAGAAAAAAAAAAAAAAAAAAGATTAAAAATTAAAATAAATAAATCTAAATAATATATTATATATATACTAATTGCTTTGGAAAATAGGAAAAATATGTGAAAAATATCAGGAAAATTGGGAAAAAATTCTAGAAAAATATAGAAAATTAGAAAAAGGTAGAAAAGTGGTTTCGGGACTTTTCGGGTATTTTTAGAACCCAGACATAGCCGGGAGAGGTACCACAACTAAAAAAAAAATTTGTAAATTTTTATAAAATAACATAAAATTATAGAATATGTTCTCAAAAAGTATAAAACATTATAAATGGACTTGGGGACCAGGAAACCATAGCTTGGACATTGGGGAGCTAGGTGGGGCGGCGTCTTGACGGTCCGAAAAGTCGGAGTGCGTATTTTCGGGTACGTAAAACCCAATGAACACCACTACCTTTGCATTTACTTATTTATTTCCATTGAGCTTTATATTTCCTTGAAAATCTATGATTTATATTCCTCGGGACGGTTATGGTACGTCTATGTATCCACGGGTGGTTGAGGTCATTGTTTGGGTGTGTAGCGCGTGATCTAGGAATTCGGTAGATGATATCCCGAGTTGGACTCCATTTCACGCGTTCGATTAGCCCACTAAGGTTAATGTCGCTGGGATACGATCGTAGGGTCGGAGGCATGAGCCACGACAAGGGCTCCTGGTCCTAGTACGCACTTAGTAGTTTGTGTTCACCCCCTTTTGTCTATCGTTGTGTTTATATACATGCGATTAGCTTTGAGCGGTTGTCGCACATTTTCCTTCTTTCCGCATGTTTATTTAACACTACTTGTTGGCTCAGATAATTATTTCATTAATTATTTATGCACGGTGGTTTTCCTTGGGATTTTACTTACTTGGGCTCGCCATCGGCTTTTGTGGTGGCCGAGCGCAGATCCTAGTACTAGCGGGGCAAGGGGATCATCGGCGATTTCATCGACTTGCCTACGCCGAGGCCTCTTGGTATGTGTGCAAATATTATCATGTTTTGATATTTTGTATTATCTTTTGGGTTGGGAAAGCTGGATATACACTTGTCTTGGTATACATACTATTACGAGTTGATCGCTTTGTATGCACAAGACTGCATGTAGGGTTTTCCACTATAGGTTTGATCAGTAAGACTTTTACATATATATAATGTGAATGCATTTTGTTAACCTTAGAAATTCTTCCGCTGTTAATTTCTTCTAAATGATCAATTAAGTGACTATAACAACTTATACGATAACTACCCTAAGTACGAAGGTAGACGAGTGACGTGGCAGGCGTTTCCGGTGCACGAGCAGGGGAAATGGGAAGCCACGGGGCGGCCTCGGAGTTTGGGGCCGCCACAGTTGGTATCAGAGCAAGGTTGATAGGGCTCTGAATTTAAAAAAAAAAAAAAAAAAAAAAAAAAAAAAAGTTTCACAAGATCTTAAACTTTAACAAACTAGATGTGGAAACCCGATGGGTCTGCCTAGAACTTTTAGTTGGGAAGCAAGAAAGCGGGTAGAGCTAGGATTGTTATGTGATATATGTATTGTTGTATATATATACTTTACGAATACGTATATACGAGGCTGATACGGACACGCATCACGATGCAGGACACGATGGATGGACAGTCTAGTGATACCGCGAGGGCTTCCGGATCGTCAGTTCCCTTAGAGGATCGAGTTACGGCGCATGAGACTCGGATAGCGAGATCTTACGACTATTGAGAGAGCGAGCCGCTATGATGGCTGGATTAGCTATGTCTAGGGGAGCGGTGGCGACTACGGGACCCACGAGACCCCGGATTACTCTTACTCGAGGTGGTGGTACCGAGGTTCGGGCGATCGATACTACCCCGTAGTAGCGGCGGTGGAGACACCGATTCCTACACCTACCGCGAGTGAGAGGTTACCCCGACGGTAGTGTCGAGTATGTGATGGATCCGCGAGCCGGGAGGTTACGGGATTTCCTCAAGTTTCGGCCCGCTTACTTTTATGGAGGAGGAGACCCGAGGCTGCGGGAGATTGGATTTTGTGCACCGGCGCCTACACAAGGAGTTGAATACGGAAGAGAGGTTCGAGCGAGACTATCGGGACGTGTTTTAGATCGATGCGCGAGTGTGGTGGACTAACTACCGGGGAGACGCATGCGATCCCGCAACTTGGGCGAGTTCCGAGAGATATTTTATGACCAGTTCATACCTATGGAGGTACGATTGAGATTGAGGAGGAGTTTTTATCCCGAGCGGGGAAACCGGAGCATGATGCAAGTATATGGATAGGTACCGATATTTCTTTGCGAGTTCTCGATGGATATCGGCGGCACAGAGCGATTACGAGATCTACTACTTCATTCGGGGAGTGAGGGATGACATTGCCGGCGCGATCGTATCGTCAGGGCACCGACGATTCAGCGATGTTTGAGCGAGCACTTACCTACGAGACGTTCTTGATGCGAGAAGAATGGTCTTCCTATGACAAAGACATCGGCCGAGGTGGAGGTTGGGCGAGCTCTCGACGGGATAGGAGGCCGAAGAGACGAGCGGGACCGGTTTAGTAGAGGTCGCCGGGATGGCGAGACGAGACGTCGGGATGGCGGGGATCAAGTATAGGGACGGGCGACTGTACACACCATAGCTCCAACACCACAAGCGGCGGCAATTTCTCAGCGGCACCGGGTTAGAGATCGGGGTGGCGAGACGGGGGTCGAGGGACGGGGTCGGGAGCCGAGATCGGATGATGCACGGACCGGGAAACGGGAGACACGCAGATGTTTCCGATGCGGTCGGAGGGACATTTGAAATTGGATTGCCGGGTGCCATCTCCACGACGGGAGCGGGGTCGAGAGAGAGACGGGGTACATGCAGTAGCACAGCCAGATCCAGGAGCCACCAGACAGCTAGTTGAGGGTACGTTACTTATTCATAGTAGACTTATTCATGCCATGTTTGACTCGGGTAGTACATTGTCATTTATTGCGGGACGGTTAGTGGGGGAGTTAGGGTTGGACACACACACACACTAGAGACCCATCTTGTTCTCAGCACGGCTGCTGGGGATAAGATTTACCCTAATCGGATAGTTCGGGACGTCATGGTTGAGGTTCTTGGGACATCGATTACCACCGATCTCGAAATCTTGGAGTACCTAGAGTTTGATGCACTCTTTGGTATGGATTGGCTGGCAGCTTACCATGCACAGATAGATTGTTATGGGAAGAGGGTAGAGTTCCGTATTCCGGGTTTACCAGAGTTTACATTGATCGGGAACGCCTCCGAATTGCCTATTACGAGGGGTAGATTAGCGACTGCTCAGGAGATGGAGGACTTTGCAGCGATCGTTGAGTCTGAGACCGGAGTATCTTTTAGGATCGAGGACATACCTATAGTCCGAGAGTTCGCGGACATTTTCCCAGATGATCTACCCGGATTACCACCACCACGTGCGATAGAGTTTATCATAGAGTTGTTACCAGGGACCCAGCCTATATCTAGCAGACCTTATCGTATGTCGCCTATGGAGCAGGAGGAGGTCAGGAAACAGCTAGAGGAATTGTTGGCGAAGGGATTTATTCAACCGAGTATGTCACCGTGGGGAGCACCAGTGTTATTTGTGAGGAAGAAGGATGGATCGATGAGGATGTGTATGGACTATCGGAAGTTGAACCAGGTAACGATTAAAAATCGTTACCCGCTTCGAGGATTGACGATCTGTTTGACGGTGACGAGTGCACAGTTCTTCTCGAAGATCGATTTACGCTCGGGATATCACCAATTGCGGATTCGAGAAGAGGATATCAAGAAGACGGCTTTCGGCACGGATACGGGTTGTTCGAGTTTACGGTGTTACCGTTTGGTTTGACGAACGCTCGGCAGTTTTCATGGATCGATGCATAAATCGAGACCCTACTTGGACCGATACGTGATAGTTTTCATTGACGATATACCGATATACAGCCGGACGCGAGAGGATCACGAGAGTCATCTTCGATCGGTGTTGACGACGTTGAGGGAGCATCGGCTGTATGCGAAATTCAGTAAGTGTGAATTCTGGATGAAGGAAGTGAAGTTTTTGGGACATGTGATCAGCGGTCAGGGCATTTGTTGAGGAGACAAGATTAGAGCGGTGATGATTTGGAAGAGACCAGAGACTGTTTTTGAGATACGGAGTTTCTTGGGTTTAGCAGGTTACTACCGCCGATTTGTACAGGATTTCT
Source organism: Stephania japonica (assembly GCA_039657345.1). NCBI lineage: Eukaryota > Viridiplantae > Streptophyta > Magnoliopsida > Ranunculales > Menispermaceae > Stephania > Stephania japonica. The sequence continues at coordinate 41,471,857 of CM077562.1, forward strand.
CCACGATTGCAGCACCAATGACGAGGTTGACGAAGAAGGATGTTCCATTTGAGTGGTCTGAGGAATGTGAGCAGGCATTTCTAGAGTTGAAGAAACGGTTGACGACTGCGCCAGTGTTGGCATTACCTGAGCCAGGGAAGGAGTTAACAGTATACACTGATGCATCGGGAACTGGACTGGGATGTGTTCTGATGCAGGAAGGACGACCAGTGGCTTATTTATCCAGGCGATTGCGACCGCATGAGCATAACTACCCTGTACACGATTTGGAGCTTGCAGCAATTGTGTTTGCGCTGAAGGCTTGGAGACACTACCTCTACGGAGAGAAGTTTGTGCTTTACACGGACCATCAGAGTCTACGCTACATTTTCACACAGAAAGATCTTAATATGCGTCAGAGGAGATGGTTAGAGCTGTTGAAGGATTACGATTTTACGATTGAGTATCATCCCGGAAAGGCTAATGTAGTGGCTGATGCATTGAGCAGATGTGAGGTTGACAGTCAGACCGAGACTCGACACATGGGACTGTTGGAGATGGCGTCAGTTATGAGCATGTCAGACCTTTCGGTTATGCAGGATCTACAGATTTGTGGTCGACGAGGGGAATGCGACGGTGTCACTTGGAACGGGTATCGGAGTGTCGGAGGGCGATGGGCTTTATGGGCGGTTCGGTGGATTGGCACGGGATCCCGAGTGCACTGATTGGGCGGAGACATCTGATGGATGTTTGCGGCATCGGGGTCGACTATGGGTACCAGCCGTGTCAGAGATACGAGATAGTATATTAGAGGATGCTCATCGGTCGCGATACACAGTTCATCCGGGCAGAACCAAGATGTACCATGACTTGCGGAGGTTGTTTTGGTGGCCGGGGATGAAGGCTGATGTTGGTGAATATGTTCGAGGATGTCACATATGTCAGCAGGTGAAGGCGGAGCATAGGCGACCTGGAGGATTGCTGCAACCGTTACCCATTCCTCAGTGGAAGTGGGAACACCTCGCTATGGATTTTGTCAGTGGATTACCCCAGACTTCGAGGCGACATGATGCAATTTGGGTGGTGATAGATAGGTTGACGAAATCTGCACACTTTATACCAGTTTCGATGAGGTATACTTTTCACCAGTTGAGCAGATTGTTCGAGCAGGAGATCATCAGACTGCATGGGGTACCAATCTCCATAGTATCTGACCGGGATCCCAGGTTCACTTCGAGATTTTGGGAGGCGATGCAGGAGCAGTTTGGTACTAGGTTGCAGTTCAGCACGGCTTATCACCCGCAGACAGATGGCCAGTCTGAGAGATTGATACGGATTTTAGAGGATATGTTGAGAGCGTGCATTTTACAGTTTGGAGGCTCATGGGAGGATTACCTACCACTGTGTGAATTTGCCTACAACAACAGCTATCAGGCTAGTATCGGGATGCCTCCTTATGAGGCGCTGTATGGGAGGCCTGCAGGTCACCGGCGTGTTGGGCAGAGCCGGAAGATACAGTTACGATTGGGCCGGAGATAGTTGTTGATCACACAGAGAAGATTCGACAGATTCGTCAGAGGCTTCGAGCAGCACAGGATAGGCAGAAGAAATACGCGGACAGATACCACGACAGTCTGAGCTATGAGGTTGGCGATATGGTTTACACGAAGGTTTCTCCTTGGAAGGGCCACGAGAGGTTTGGGATTAAGGGGAAACTGGCGCCGAGATTTATCGGACCATATCGAGTTGTAGCGAAGGTTGGCAGTGTGGCGTACAGATTAGATTTACCGGCGGAGTTAGCAGGGATTCATCCTACTTTCCACATTTCGATGTTGCGATTGGCTAGGACCGGGCCACGACCCATGGTTGACGTGCGACAGGTGGATGTTCAGCCTGACGCAACTTACGAGGAGCGGCCATTGGCGATATTAGATCGTAAGATCCGGACTCGGGAACAGAGAGATAGCTAAGGTACTCGTACGGTGGCAGCATCACGGTACGGAGGGACTTACCTGGGAGTTGGAGTCGACCATGCGAGAGCGTTATCCCCAGTTATTCCACGGTATGTTCTAAACTAACTCAAATTTCGGGACGAAATTTCTTTTAGTTGGGAAGAATTGTAACGGCCGTTATTTATTAACGCCGTTATTTACCTTATTTCGATTAGGACGCCGGCTCGGACGACACGTGGACGCCGCGGATAGATTAGGCATGTTCGGACCTAGGTATTTTGTGTAATATTGTTTTTTCTAATTGTGGTGATTTGTTGATATTTTCATTTTCTTGATAATGATATAATATCATCACAGGTGTGCATTTAAAATAAACTTGTCGGGCGAGTTGTGAGCGGGGTTTTAGTTCGGTGAACGCGCCAACGCGGAGTTTGGTAGTAGTTGAGGCTAGGCGTTGGGGTTTAATTAGATTTAAATTATTAAACATGCTATGGTTGAGGATTCTATTTAATTAAATGCAAATATATAGTCTTAAGCTAAGGTAAGGAAATTAAATTGGGTACACTAAGTGTGGGACCGCCTCGGGAAGCGTGCTGGACACGGGGCACGGGGTGCCAGTGGTCGGGGAATTAGTGTGACCATATTCACAAATTTATAGAATTTATTGATGACTAGAATAGGTGTTATAAATTAAATCAAATTGGAGTAAATAAAATCCTATAGTTTGAACTGAATAATCAGTACACTTAGGATAAGCCTCGAGATGCACAACAATGAGATTCAAGGCTAGATGGTGTCTTGATAAGTCTCTAGGAATTTGGTGACGCAGGGTGATCAGGAACCGTCCGATCTTCCTCGAGATGCGCACAGACGCTAGATTAAAAACCCCACTATATATATACACTTATCGATCGACATGCAAAAAGGACCCAAACAAATTTCTCAAGAATTTGTGAGGAGATCAAGGAGAGATCTGAGGTCGGAGAGGTCGATTTAAGGCTTGGGGGAGACGATTCCGGGCGTCTAACACTCAAGCTAAGGTAATAAATTTTCATTTTTGTTGATTTTTCATTAAAATGGGTATTTGAGTGAAATTGTGATTTTGAGAGAATTCATCACTGTTATTGTTTAAATTTGGTGTTTTTGAGGTTGGTTTGATAAACCATTTAAGTTGGAATCGAATTTGTGGAAAATGGAGGTGTATTGTGGATTTCGAATTTTTGAAAAAAAATTCTATGTGATCCGAGAATTGGGTTTGTTCTTGGGGTTTTGTGTGAAATTTGGAGGATTTGGAGGTCTTCGATGGATAGAGAATCGATAGGAGTAGAGGAGAGAAGAAGATTGAAGAGGAAAAAAAAAAAAAAAAAAAAAAAAAAAAAAAAAAAAAAAAAAAAAGAGAAACCAGAGACGAAAATCGTCTCTGGTTATACCAGAGACGATTTCGTCTCTGCGCGTGCGTCCCCCCAAACCGGGCCGGACCGGCCCTGGGGCCGGTCCAACCACCTGGACCGGACCGGTCCAGGTGGGGCCCACTAGAAAAAAAAAAAAAAGATTAAAAATTAAAATAAATAAATCTAAATAATATATTATATATATACTAATTGCTGGAAAATAGGAAAAATATGTGAAAAATATCAGGAAAATTGGGAAAAAATTCTAGAAAAATATAGAAAATTAGAAAAAGGTAGAAAAGTGGTTTCGGGACTTTTCGGGTATTTTTAGAACCCCGACATAGCCCGGGAGAGGTACCACAACTAAAAAAAAAATTTGTAAATTTTTATAAAATAACATAAAATTATAGAATATGTTCTCAAAAAGTATAAAACATTATAAATGGACTTCAGGGACCGGGAAACCATAGCTTGGACATTGGGGAGCTAGGTGGGGCGTACTGACGGGTCCGAAAAGTCGGAGTGCGTATTTTCGGGTACGTAAAACCCAACTGAACACCACTACTGCATTTACTTATTTATTTCCATTGAGCTTTATATTTCCTTGAAAATCTATGATTTATATTCCTACTGGGACGGTTATGGTACCGTCTATGTATCCACGGGTGGTTGAGGTCGCTGGCTGGGTGTGTAGCGCGTGATCTAGGAATTCGGTAGATGATATCCCGAGTTGGACTCCATTTCACGCGTTCGATTAGCCCACTAAGGTTAATGTCATTTGGGATACGATCGTAGGGTCGGAGGCATGAGCCACGACCAGGGCTCCTGGTCCTAGTACGCACTTAGTAGCTGTGTTCACCCCCTTTTGTCTATCGTTGTGTTTATATACATGCGATTAGCTTTGAGCAGTTGTCTGCACATTTTCCTTCTTTCCGCATGTTTATTTAACACTACTTGTTGGCTCCGATAATTATTTCATTAATTATTTATGCACGGTGGTTTTCCTTGGGATTTTACTACTTGGGCTCGCCATCGGCTTTTGTGGTGGTGAGCGCAGATCCTAGTACTAGCGAGGGCAAGGGGATCATCGGCGATTTCATCGACTTGCCTACGCCGAGGCCTATTTGGTATGTGTGCAAATATTATCATGTTTTGATATTTTGTATTATCTTTTGGGTTGGGAAAGCTGGATATACACTTGTCTTGGTATACATACTATTACGAGTTGATCGCTGTATGCACGACAGCTGTAGGGTTTTCCACTATAGGTTTGATCAGTAAGACTTTTACATATATATAATGTGAATGCATTTTGTTAACCTTAGAAATTCTTCCATTTGTTAATTTCTTCTAAATGATCAATTAAGTGACTATAACAACTTATACGATAACTACCCTAAGTACGAAGGTAGACGAGTGACGTGGCAGGCGTTTCCGGTGCACGAGCAGGGGAAATGGGAAGCCACGGGGCGGCCTCGGAGTTTGGGGCCGCCACAATCTTAGTGTTCCATCGGTGTCTCGGCACCCTTGGAGTGATCAACACACGGCATCAACTCTGGTGTTGCTTTTCGATGTATTTTGTTAATTTAGTTGGATTTTTAGATTTAGTTGTTTATTTTGGGTTTTCAATCGAATTCGGGCATCCCACGACGATCAAGAGTCGATTTTGGGGAGTCTTGATGCCCGAAAACATGTAGGCGTTGATCGCCAAGAGTGGGGTTCAGTTTTTGTATTTCGTGATTTTCTGGGTTTTTGGTTCTTGGTGAACGCCGTGGAGATACTCCATTACATATCTCTCACTGCGTCATCCACATATACGTGAACCAAAGAATGTGAAGGACACGCCGCCAAGACGTTGTGATGTTCATGGACATCACGGCGTATACACGACGTTCCTTTGACAGTCGTTGGTGAGAGATGTTTTCATGTGTTTCTTCATCACGACTTGCGTATGGTGTGATTTTTGTCAGAGTTGGGCCAGTGCCGGGTCAGACCCAACGTCTGGCCAAAGCAGGGCAGGGCCGAATCAGGTCGGGCCATACCCGATCTGAGGAAAATAATCTAAAAAAAGAAATAAAATAGAATAAATTATAGAAAATAGAGGAAAAATTCAGAAAAATATAAGAGAATCTAGAAAATAATATTGATTATAAACTTATCCTATTGGGGTTCAAACCTTTGCCAAGTAGTCGGGAACCCGTGGGAAACGCATTAAAGTTGCAGAGTGGTATCGAGATTACGTTAGAACAGGTAAGTACACGTGTGTTATGTATGTGTGTATGTTAGTAGGCCAGTATGAAATATCATGTGATTTATACATCCTCTATTGATTATTATTGTTGCATTGATCTCATGCTTGGTATTCCATTCTATATCCTTGGTTGTGTGTTCTTGGCGTAAGTGTGTGTCTTGAAGGTGTCATGTGGTCCCACACTAGCTGGGACAACGAGGGTGCCTCTTGCAGGGGTAACCGACCATGCACCCCTAGTGTTTGAAGGTCACCCAAGAGGGGGGTGAATTGGGTTACAAAGTAATTATCGCCTTTTTAAAGTTTTATACTTAAAGAGCAATGATAATGCATATACCAACAATAAATATCTATGCTATGTTGCAAAGAAGGGGGTAAAAGAGATTGGAAATGATACTCACGATATATAGTGGTTTGACCCAACCGATCTACATCCACTACTTAACCTCCCCGATTAGGATTTTACAAATAAGTGTCACACCCTAAGCTAACTAACCTAGTGAATGTCTAGCCTCAACTAGGTCTTTTACGAGATGTATTATCGCGATAAGGTCTTATACAACCACCTAGCCGTAACTAGATTTTTCCCTGCCTTTTATGCCTAGTCTCAACTAGGGTTTATGCCTAGCCTCAACTAGGTCTTCCCGTTTGACTTAGATCCCACTAAGTTTTACAATCAAAGTTTGATTAATACAATGAAATACACTTTACAAAGTAAAGTGGTACCAAGTTCAAATACAAACAAGTCTCCCAGAGCCTAACCACTCTAATGCATGCAAGTATGAAAACAAATGAGAAATGCAAATAAATCACTGATTTTATGCAAAACTCAAATATGAAACCGTTTCAAACAAATCGATTAGAACAAATCTGATTTCAAATCCAAAAAACAAGAAGTTTGATAAAAATCAAGTTTAAGTGCAAACTCTTGTCCAAATCAGTCTTAGGGTTTAGTAAATCAAGTTTAAGTGCAAAACCTGAGACAAATATGTTTAACAACACAACAAGTGATTTCCCAAGTCAAGCATACAAGAATATATAATTTAAGCACAAGAAAAGCTAGGAAATAGGACTTTCTCACAACCCCAAGAAGATGACTTAAAAATCAATTTTTGAGAGGTTATAGTACACCTTAGAAGGCCTCAAAATGCTGGATTTAAGATTGATTCGACAGCCTCAAAATATTTCTTGTGTTCTTTACAAAACTCCAAGCTCCTCCTCTTGAAAACTTTGAACACTTGTGTTTTTCTTTCTTCTCAAAACAAATCCTTTGTTCTTAGATGTCTGAGAATGTTCTACATTCATATATATTAGTTTATGATTGTTCTAGGGATCCAAGGGCTCAGATTTCATCAAATATTTAAATTAAAGTGTGATTTTCAATATTATAAAAAAACTGTCAGGAAAGGAATTAGCGTGTTAATTTTCTGACCTAGTTTGCTAATTTTGAACTTAGCGTGCTAATATAAATATCAGAGCGCTAATTGTTAAGGGCCTCAAAATAATAATTTTTGACCATAGAGTTAGCGACCCTTTATCACATCCGGGACCATACCAAACCTCATATAACATGTCGTACATGTTTATTATGTGTCATATAGCCTATTTGGGTGGTCCGGATATTTTCACATATTTCAGAAACGAAAAATCCTGGTTTCATGACATGCGAGGGGCTTTTTTTTTGCAAATATGCAGTTTTCTTTTCAAAAACCTTTCAAAAACAAGTTTTTTTTGAAAGCTTCCACAATGGTTTTCAAAGTACGGTATGAACATAAACACATAGTTTAACATTGTTTAAATATATAAGACCGAGTCAAGTGTTAAGTTTCATTTAAAACTTCAAATACTCATTTGAGATTTGAAAATCCATTTGAAAAAGCTCGATGTGCATGAACTAATGCAATAGGATTACGTAAATGAACTTGTATACCTTACATCAAAGTTACAACATGTAGTTCGATCTTTCGTCTTCGTTTCCTTATGTTTATCGAATCTTGAACTTGTATGGCTTGAATACTTGAATACTTGAGATGTAATGTTTTGCAACCTTTGATGAAATTGAAAACTTATTAGTATATTTTCACCTTGTTTGTTTCCATCAAAATCTTGGTCGAAGTTAGAGTGACTAACCACTTAGTCCAACAGTGTTGTGTGTACTGGGTATTGGATTCGAGAGGTGTTACGATGCCTCTTAATTTTAAGTTGCGTTAGTGTTACGACATTTCTCGGGGAGATCTTACGAGATCTTTGTCGTATTGCTATGAAATTAGACCACTCATGGGCCCCTATTGATTCTTATAACACACAAATTTTGATTGCTATCTATCAATTTGTTTATCATGCACTTTTATTTACATTCCTGTTTTTCAATTACAGCATGATATTTGGATTGTCTTGTTATTAAATCATAAATTACTGTTTTATTCTTCTGGCACTACTTTCATTTTCTTCAGTTATTCACCGTCTAGTTTGTGGTGGTGGGTGCAGATAAGGTGAAGAGCAGCAAGGGCAAGGAGCCTTGTCTAGGTGAATTCCATTGAGGACTTAGCGGCTGGACCTTGGAGATTATTAGAGTAGGTTTATTATTTGCTTACTTGTACGATGTTTTGTTATATAAATGTTTTAAGTCATTGAACTTGGGATTATATTGAGATTGGTATCATGTATTTATGCGCTTCTCATGTCGGATTGTACATGAATACTCGGGGTTTTCCACATTTATAGATTTATGAATTTCCCTTTAATTGAGTTATTTCCCTTACTAAAGTTTGATTACTTTCCGCTGCGATTAACTTGCAATAACTCTTTCATAAAATGTATAATTAAATGAAAGGAGACTGACTAGGCTCGTCAAGTTTCCCGAATTTCAATTCGGGGGCTTGTATGGGTCTAGGCCGGTCATACCCAATTGCACGGGGAATTGGGGCCGTCACAGTTGGTATCAAAGCCTAAGGTTATAAAGACCTGACTTTTGATTTAAAACACAAGCCATTAAGACAGCGAAAATTAGGAATGGTTGAACTTAGAGTGGAAAACCCTATGATCCTAATTAGAACTTTAGTTTTGGGTGTAAGGATGAGTTGGGATAAGTCGGATGTGATTTTTGTACATAGTATGATTGTCATTTGTACTATATGGTATGCGATAACTATAACTGATCCGAGAAGTTTGTTCTCTTGTCAGACGACGATGGCGAATCAGATAGGTCTGAGCGACGATATCGGCATGATTCTGTTACGATGCCTTGAGGAGATACGCATGTTGACTTAAAGAGCCATTACGCATGACTAGAGATTTGATGAGTTAGTGTTGTCATAGAGGACACCCGCACTGGCTACCACGACACCATCGACCCCGACTACACCTTTTCCACCCATTTTTACTACTCAGGGTGTATAGATGCCAGTGGCTACAACTTCCACAGCACCAATTCCGGTTACAGTGATGTCAGGGACGACAGTTGCACAGATAGCACAGACAGAGCTTGTTGCACATTCGGTCTAGACTGAGGAGGCACCAGTGACACTCATATCGACTACAGAGACTACTCTGGAGAAGAGTTCCAGAGCCACTGCTGAGGCGAGGCAGTGGAGAGAATTCAAGAGGCACGACCCAGTCAAGTTCTTTGGTGGTACAAACGTACCAACGGCAGAGCTATTCCTGAAGAATCGTGAGAAGATTCATACCATCATTGCGATTGAGGATCATATGAGGGCGACGATTTCTTCATCCATGCTATAAGGGGAGGCAGATGACTGGTGGACGACCATTGTTACTTCCAGAGGAATTCCGAGAGATTGGATTGATTTCAAGACCCAGTTTAACCAGAAGAACTTTCCGCCGACGGTGTTACAGGCAAAGAGGAACTAGTTCAATTCTCTAAGGCAGTCTATAGGTGAGTCAGTGATAGACTACATGGGCAAGTTTATCCAGCCGTTACCTTATGCCGGAGGATCAACTAATTCAGACACCGATTGTATTTACTATTTCACTAAGGGTTTGCTACCTCATGTTGGAGGTTCAGTGGTCACTACAGAGCCAGAGACTTTACAAAGAGCATATAAGCGAAGTCTGGCGAGAGGGAGTTACCTGTTTTCTCACCTAGAGGAAGTGAGATCGGCTAGCCTGGAGACCAGATCAAAGGATCATCAGGAGAAGAAGCGGAGGAAGAACAGTCTTTGTTATCGAGATTCCAGAGCTCCAAGTGTAGTATCCATTGCACCACCTACTCGACCAACACAGACGACTCCACTAGTCCCTAGCTTTGCGAGTCACCTTCCACAGCCTATGAGACCTGTACATCAGTCATAGAGACAGTCTACCTCGAGCAGAGATTCTGGCAGAGGTGGTAGATAGAGACAGACATAGAGGTCAGGACAGACCCAGACTCAAAGATCTATACAGAGTTGAGGACAGGGTCAGACTCAGGGAACACAGGATACGCGTACATGTTACAGATGTGATAGAGTTGGCCACATCTAGGCCCAGTTTACTTAGCCTAAAAGGACGCAGACACAACACCAACATAACCAGAGGGAGCAAGTACAGGCCACAATTGAGCCAGATTAGGGGTGCATCCCGAAACCTGGTCAAGGGTATGATTTCCATTTGTAGTACATTCATGCATACCATGTTCAATTCTGGTTCCACTGTTTCGTTTATTTCTGGACGCATGGTAGATATGTTAGGGTTAAGACCCATTACACTTAATAGACCCTTGATCCTTAGCACGGCTACTAGGGACAAGATATACCCAGATTTTTTGTGTTAATTGTCTGGTAGAGATAGAGGGCTACGAGTTTCCTGCTGACTTGAGGGTACTTGAGTTTCTTAAGTTCAATGCGTTGTTGGACATGGACTGGTTAGGAGCGTACCACGTTCAGATCGATTGTTACAAGAAGACAATCACGATTCTGTTGGCAGATGGTACGAAGATCAGCATTCAGGGTATGCACCATTACTTCCAATCACCAAAGGCAGAGAGGCCACGAGTGGCGAGGTCGAGACTGTTGCGAGCGTTATGAGTACTGGTGTGAGACAAGAGGTCGGTATATCAGATGTACCAATTATGTGCAAGTTCAGTGACGTATTTCCAAAGGACTTGCCAGGATTACCACCGCAGAGGATGCTCGATTTCATTGTTAACTTAGTCCAAGGGACTAGACCGATTTCGATTCCACCGTACAAGATGGCACCTCGAGAGTTGGAGGAGTTGAGGAGTCAACTAGATGAGCTATTGGAGTTAGGATTCATCAGTCCTAGTATGTCGTCATGGGGAGCGCCAGTATTGTTTGTGAAGAAGAAGGATGGTAGTTTGAGGCTTTGTATCGACTACAAACAGCTGAACCGGGTTACAGTGAAGAATAAGTACACGTTGATGCGCATTGATGATTTGTTTGATCAGTTGACAGGAGCGCAGTGGTTTTCTACGATAGATCTTAGGTCAAGCTATCATCAGCTCAAGATTAGGGCTGAGGATCAAGAGAAGACGACATTTAACACGAGATATGGTCACTTCCAATTCACAGTCATGCCGTTTGGTTTGACTAATGCGTCGACGATGTTCATGGACCTGATGCACTGAGTGATGAGGAATTTCCTAGACTGATTCGTGATTGTGGTCATCGACGACATCCTCATCTATTCAGGACTCTTGAGGAGCACGAGGGGCAGCTACGAGCAGTGTTGCAGACTCTAAGGGACTACTGACTCTACGCTAAATTTAGCAAGTGTGAGTTTTGGCTGTCAGAGGTCAGATTTTTAGGACATGTAGTTGGAGCTAGCGGTGTTGTCGTTGATCCAGAGAATATTAGAGCCGTGATTGAGTGGCCTACTCCGACTACCATGACACAGATTTGCAGTTTTTTGGGGTTAGCAGGATATTACCGCCGATTTGTGCAGGACTTCTCCAAAATCGCTGCACCGATGACGAAACTGAATCTGAAGAACGCAAAGTTTGATTGGAATGAGGAGTGTGAGCAGGCGTTCTCCACTCTGAAGGATAAATTGACGACTGCACCTTTCTTAGTGTTACCCGAGACAGGAAAGGACCTAGTCGTGTACACCGATACGTCAAAGATTGGTTTGGGTTGTATGTTGATAAAGGAGGGCAGAGTTAAAACTTATGCATCCCGACAATTGAAAGTTCATGAGAGGAACTACCCGACCCACAACTTAGAGTTGGCGACAATTATATTTGTACTGAAGATTTGGAGGCACCACTTGTATGTCGTGCGATTCGAGTTGTTCACATACCACAAGAGCTTGAAGTACTTGTTCTCTCGAAAGGAGTTGAATCTGAGACAGAGGTGTTGGCTTGAATTCCTGAAGGACTACGATTTTGCACTCGAGTATCATCCGAGGAAGGCCAATGTTGTTGTTGATACTTTGAGCCGCAGAGGATCTGAATCTGAGGTACTTGAATGTCGTATGACTCACGAGTACGCGTTACTTGAGGAAGCCGAGATGATGAGTTCTGCTGATGTGTCGACGACTACCAAGATACAGATGTATAGTTAGATGAAGTTGTAGACCATTTCATTGCATACTGTTCTCAAGGGACAGCAGGGTGATGAGTCGTACCAAAGTTATAGTGAGATAGCAGACAGTTCAGAGTATCCAGATTAGAGTCAGTCGACAGACTCTTGCTTGAGGTATCGTGGGCGATTGTAGATTCCATTAGCGGCTGACTTGCGCACTAAGATACTTCAGGAGGCTCATCGTTCCCATTTTCTATGCATCCAGGTCGATCCAAGATGTATATTGATATGCGACATCTCTTCTGGTGGCTAGGGACGAAGTGCGATGCGTCGAAGTTTATTCTAGCGTGTGAGATATGCCAACGTGTGAAGGCTAAGCATCGCGGCCTGGAGGATTGTTGCAGCCCCTATCCATTCCTCGATAGAAGTGGGAACATATTGCTATGGATTTTGTCGATGGCTTACCTCGATCTTCTCGTAGTCATGATATCATCTGGGTAATTGTAGATAGATTGACAAAATCTGCTCATTTCATACCGATATCCACTACACACCTAATTGACAGATTGAGCATCCTCTACGAGCATGAGATTGTCAGATTACGCAAAGTTTCGTTGTCGATTGTGTCAGATCGAGGGGCGCAGTTCACTTCGTTGTTGTGTAGAGCATGCAGGCTCAGTTCACCACCATACTGGAGTTGAGTACGACGTTCAATTCATAGGCAGACGAACAGTCCGAGAGGTTGATCCAAGTGTTGGAAGACATGCTCAGGATGTGTATATTGAAGTATGGCAGGTCATGGGAAGAGTAAATTCATCTGTGCGAGTTTGCGTACAATAACAGTTATCAGACGAGTATCGGGATGGCACCGTTCGAGGCGCTATATGGCAGGCCTTGTAGATCACCTTTTTGTTAGGCTGAGCCAGCGGATGTTATGACAGTTGGTCCTGAGATTGTTGTTGATCATACTGAGAAGGTATGACAGATTCGTTTGAGACTTAAAGGGTGCTCAGGAACGCCAAAAGAAGTACTACGACAAGTATCACGATGAGCTTCAGTATGATTTGAGATACTATGTATACCTGAAGGTCTCTCCCTGAAGGGTCACAAACGGTTCAGAATCAAGGGAAAACTCGCTCTGAGGTGTATCGATCCCTTTAAGATTGTGAAGAGGGTCAATAAGGTTACTTACCAGTTAGAGCTACCGCCAGAGCTTGCCGGTGTTCATCCAGTATTCAATATGTCGATGCTTCAACTAGACAAGTCAAGTGGAGGGCGGCGAACGATGGTAGACTTCAGCCAGATCGACGTACGAGGCGATGCCACGTATGAGGAGCAACTGATCTAGATTGTTAACCGAAAGGCCAAGATGCTGAGGAACAAGGAGATTCCTTCGGTTCTCGTGAAATGGCAATTTCACGGAGACAAGGAGATTACTTTGAAGTTAGAGTCTTATATGCGCGAGAACTTTCCCTACTTATTTGATTCTGGTAAGTCTTTAGTTTAGTTTACTCATTAATTTAATTTTGGGGATGAAATTTTAATAAGTGGGGGAGACTGTAATAACCCTCAAAATTTAACCCGACTTGTGTTACATTTGTCAGGACCGTGACCCGGCTATCATGATACATCAAGTATTTCGAACTTTCGGGAGTCGACATCGAGGTAATTTTATGTTTCTATGATGTTTATATCGATATTGTAGTCTAATACGAGTCTCGAGGTGTTTGAGCGATTGTTTAGTCTGAGTGAGTCTTCGCCTAGGTGAACGAGGGAAATTTAAAGACAAAAAACCTTAATAAATGATTGTTTTGAATAATAATTATAATATTTTATTTGCATCGGAACACGGGCGCGACGACGAGCACACGACGGATGGGTTGTTGTGCGATTAGGGCCGAGGAGTACAAGATCAACATGGGAGCTCGATAGTTAAGTGACACCCGAGTCACTTAAGGGAGTCAACAAGTGGTGTTGAGAGTTGTGGGACAGCTTAAAGGCTAGGAGTAGGATTTACCTAAGGATAAGTGTGTATAGATTGATAAAAAAGAGCCTTATATAAGGGTTTCTCTCATCACATTTCCCCATTTCTCTATTTCTTTTCTCTTTCCTCTCCTCCTCTTCCATTTCTCTTTGTTTAGGGAGCAAGCCACTACCAAGGGGTGGTGCTGGACACCGGGAAACCCTCGCCAGAGTCTTTTTCTCACCCGATTAAAGGTGAGACACATTGTGCTTCACTTTCCTTTGTTCAGTTTTATAGAGTTGTCCCTCATCTTTCCCTTTTCCTTATTTTCCATTTTTGTTTAGTTAATTCACTGTTACATTGTTGCCATGACCAAGGGTGGCTTGCCAGAGACGATCTTGCTGTTCCACCTGTGTCTCAATAACCCTCGAAGCGATCAACACGCGACATCAACGCTGGTGTAGTCTTTCGATGTATTTAGTTAATTTAGTTGGATTTTCATATTTGGTTGTTTATTTTGGGTTCTCAATTGAATCCAGGCATCCTACGATAATCTGGAGTCGATTTTGGGGACTTGATGCCTGGAAACATGTAGGCGTTGATCGCCAAGAGTGGGTCAGTTTTTGTATTTTGCAATTTTCTGGGTTTTTGGTTCCTGGTGGACACCGTGGCGATACCTCCAGTACATATCTCTCACGGCATCACCCACGTATACGTGAACCAGAGAGTGTGAAGGACACGACGCCAAGTCGTTGTGATGTTCATGGACATCACGACATGTACACGACGTTCCTATGACAGTCGTTGGTGAGAGATGTTTTCATGTGTTTCTTCATCACGGCTTGTGTGTGGCGTGATTTTTGTGAGTGTCGTGAAGACATTGTGGGTGTGTGCAGCGTGAGTAAAACGTGTGTACTAAAAGTCGTGTATTAGTCGTGTGAGAATACAACGTGAAGGAGGCGTTGAGCATGTAGGTGTTTGTGTATGAGACGCCGTGAGAGAATGTTTTTCATGCATTCTTCCTCACGACGTGTTCATATTTTCGGTTGTGAAAGGTGCATTGTGTTACGTGAGTTTTGGGCTTGTGCAGTGTCAAATGTGTGATGTTGAAGGGGTAACTGGATCGGGCCTAGGAACAGACCAGGCCCAAGCGTCTGGCCAGGGCAGGGCCAGGTAGAAAAATAATATAAAAAAATGAAATAAAATAGAATAAATTATGGAAAATATAGGAAAATTTCAGAAAAGAATATGAGAAAAACCTAGAAAATAAAATTGATTATAATCCCAACCTATTGGGGTTCAAACCTTTTCCAGGTAGTCGAGAACCCGTGGAAAACGCATTAGAGTTGCGGAGTGGTACCGGGATTGCGTTAGAACAGGTAAGTACACATGTATTATGTATGTGTATGTTAGTTGGCCAGTATAGAAATATCATGTGATTTATACATCCTCTATTAATTGTTATTGTTGAATTGATCTCATGCTTGGTATTCCATTCTATGTCCTTGGTCGTGTTCTTGGCATGAGTGTGTGTCTTGAAGGTATCATGTGTTCCCGTACTAGCTGGGACAACGAGGGTGCCTCCTGCAAGGGTAACTGACCACCCCTAGTGTCGTGTGTACTGGGTACTGGATTCGAGAAGTGTTGCGATGCCTCTCAATTTCAAGTTGCGCTAGTGTTTTGACATTGCCCGGGGAGATCTTGCGAGATATTTACCATATTGCTATGAAATTAGACCACTCATGGGCCTCTTTTGATTCTTAGAACACACAAATTTCGATTGTTATCTATCAGTTTATTTATCATGCACCTTGATTTATTTACATTCCTGCCTTTCAATTACCGCATGATATTTGGATTGTCTTGTTGTTAAATCATAAATTACTGTTATATTTTTTTGGCACTACTTTCATTTTCTTCAGTTACTCACCGTCTAGTTTGTGACGGTGGGTGCATATATGGTAGAGAACAGCAAGGGCAAGGGGCCCTGTCTAGGTGATTTCCTTTGAGGACTTAGCGGCTGGACCTTGGATACTATTAGAGTAGGTTTATTATGTGCTTGCTTGTACGTCGTTTTATTATATATATGTTTTGAGTCATTGAACTTGGGATTATATTGAGATTGGTATCATGTATTTATGCATTTCTCATATCGAATTGTACATGATTACTCGAGGTTTTTCACATTTATAGATTTTTGAGTTTCCCTTTGATTGAGTTATTTCCCTTACTATAGTTTGATTACTTTCTGCTGCGATTAACTTGCAATAAATCTTTCATAAAATATATAATTAAATAAATGGAGGCTGACTAGGCTCGTCAAGTTGCCCAAATTTCGATTCGAGGTCTTGTATGGGTCTAGGCCGGACGTACCCAATTGCACGAAGAAATTTGGACCGTCATAATTGTGTTTTTCATTCTCATGCATTCAATTTGTAGTGTTTTTGGGTTTAATTCAAAGGGGTTTTCTGTTTTGAGTTATCAAAGTGTTCTATGATTGTTATAAATGCATTTACATGCTTTGATGTTCATTCTCAAGTTTCGTTTTTGGATTTTACAAGTTTTTGCTCAAAATGGGGTTTTCAAATAATAAAACTGATTTTGTGAAATTCAGCTATGTTACAATGTTTGTTAGCAAAATCTAAATTCATATTTGGGTTCCTTATGAAAAATTACTTAAGACAATAGTAAGGATTTCGAAAATCAGTGGAGTTTGGAATTAATTAAAATTTTTAGTTTTCAAGTGTTCTTCAAGGTTTTTGATCAAATGCTTGTTTATGATGTCAAATCTATGTAAGTTTTTTATTTAGATCGACTTAAATAGGTTGCATGTATGACGATTTATGATTAGTGATCATGTTTTGGAGTTTTGGTATGATATGGGAGCATTTGGGACGAGTTTTGGATGATTTGAGAGTGCAGAACTGCGTTTCTGCAGTTCAGCTCGAACATGGAGCATGCTCCACGTTCTGGGCATCCTAAGGATAATTTTGAATAATTTTCGTAAGACAGTCGTATCTTTTTCATTTTAACTCTGTTTTTGATGTTCCATATATCGCCGAAAAGCTGAAATAGAGAGGAACAACTTAATGTCATTAGTTTTTCTAAATCAAGTCATTTAGTCTGTCAAAAATAGGTTGAAAGATGGGGTTAGTCCATATAATGGTCCTTTGTGTAAATAATTTGTGTCGTTTTCGTGTCGATTAGTCTTAACATTTAATTAAAGACTAAATGTATCTAATATAACCTAGATTGATACCAGCAACCTTTAGGAGAGATTCATGAGTTCGGGAATGCGTGTCGGAGCGTTGGAAGACCGAAAATTAACTTGGAATTGCTCGAGTATGAGTATACCCAATGGCAACTTTACTTGGCATTTTAATTCCATTATTTGTAGTCTTTGCATAGTCTTTTTGACTATAGTACCTTTGTATTCTGATATCATGTATTGGTTGTGTTATATGCTCACTTGATGAGTCCTTGTTATTACGATATCAATTTCCTTGTCAATATTCATTGATTCTATCCCATGCTATATTTTATTCTTATTGTCTACTTATGAGTTTAATGTTAAATAGCATGCTATTAGGCTAGTTTATAATGTTCAAATGGACTTGTACTCCCTATTTGTTTAGTGTTAGATGTTCCATGCCTTGAAAATCTATACTTGATATTTTTGAAAATAAAAAGTAGTTTTTGCAATTAGGACCCGTACTCGATCGAGGTGTGCGCGACTCATGAGGTTAGAGTCACTAAGGAGGTCGGCATAGGTTACCTAACATTGTATGACACTCGAGGTTAAAGTCCCTAAGGTAGTCTACACACCAGGGTTAGTCCCTGACAACACTTGGGTTAGAGTCCCTTATGATTTATGATTATGGGGAGTGATGCGGTTCACTGCCGACCGGACCTAATTCTCTACTACTTAGTCTAGTGTCAGTTTCACTTGTTTAACTCTGGTGTTTATTTGCATATGGTTTATTTTCCAGCTTTCCTAGTTATGTGCTTTTAAATACCAGTCGAATATATTTGGAAATGCAATTTAAACTTGTCATCAGGGATTTCTGTTTTATTCTTGTACTCATCGTCCTTTTTATGACGGTGGGTGCAAAGCCGAGTACCAGGAGGCCAAGCAAAGAGAAGATAGGCGATTATCTCTGAGTCAACGGCGCATCATGACATTAGACTGTAAGTCTTCTTTTGATATTTTGTTTGTATTATATACTATATGTCTTTCTTACACATTGGGATGTATATTTGGGTTGAGCGTTAGTTCCCCGACCAGACTTAGATCGTTTTATGGTATTTTGAGGTTATCTGATATATATATATAATGTCATTTATTGGTTTTCCACACTTAGGATTATATTAATTGACTTCCGCATAATATACTAATTTGCTTCCTCATATTTTTATAAGTTTTCGCATAATTTAATTTACTAAGACTTCCGCTAAATAATAAACCATGTTAATAAAGTTTTAATTAACACAAAATGTCATAAATGGATTTGGACACAAGAAACGAGATTAATAAGTTGTAAGGCTGACTAATACATAGCTAAGTCCTACATGGATATGTTTGCAAAAAAAAGCCCTACGTGGATATGATTAAGGTTTAATTACGGGATTAGGTCGAGCGGTGCCTTAGATTAGGAGAGGGGTCGTCACAGTTGGTATCAGAGCATAGGTATTAGAACCTTAGGGACAGAGTGAGGATGTTTTCAAAAATTGTGATACCAACATTGTAACGGCCCCAAATCCATCGGCCGCTACGGCGTACGCCGAGAGCCCACAACCTTGCCACATCATTAACCGGTTGTGTTCCACGTGCACTCATACCTCAATAACTAACCAATTATCGTCAACTTTGCAACATTTTCATTAATAACTAAGTCAAGTTAGCATATGGACTCGTTTTGCATATATCATCAACATATATTCAGCAAAAGACGTAAATCATCAAAATAAATATTGAAAAGCAAGTTTTATGAGCATTTTACCTAATGTGGAAACCATACCAAAATAGACTCCATATACATATTTAGTGTGATACTCAAAATATCAAAAAAGTTAAACCTCCAAGTCATATACAAGTCAACATGTATCTCTTACAATCTATACCCAACATAAAATTATAAATATAAACACACGTACGAGTAGGGCAAATCATAGTCAATCACAGTAGTCCTCAAGCTTGCCCTTCCCTCTGCTCGTACCAGGATTTGCACTCAAGCCATCACAAAAAGGTAGATGACGAATCCAGAGTGAGTAATCCCAAGGAAATTCACCAAGTAAATACATAAATAAAATTGTTGGAATCAAAATACTATAAATAAACATGCGGAAGAAAAGAATGCAAACAACTGTGAAAGATCATCGTATGGATATAAATAACATGAAAACAAAGTGCGTGCACAATCAAAGTCAGACTAGAGCCATACTTCGGGCTATCTGGCAAGCACGGCTCGTGAAGATACCTCGAACGGATGACCCTGGACCCTATAGGGGGCCGGCGTAGACCCACGGCGCACCTACACATGACTGGCACACCCGAGTAGCATATTCACTGATGCATGACTAGAACACATGCTATGGCCTAGTGGACTCTATGCCCCCTCAATGAATAAACACCAGGTGGGAGTAAACTCAACCAACCGTAAAGCAATAGGGAAATAAGATTACTGAATAAAAGGACATAATTCAAATAATCAAGCAGTAAGTATTAAAGTGAATTTCAGTTGGGACACTACACACCTCAAATCGCACTCCACTACGTCACTAGCCCAAATGCACATTTTCAATGCATGTCCAACTACCAGTCAAAACAACCTAATTCATCAATTTTCGATAAATCAATTAAATTCCCAAACCTTGGAAACCTCAATTCAATACGCAAATCATCGATAAAATCATCGTTAGAACATCCCAAATAGACTATATCAATCCCTAGGACAAACCACAATTGGTAAATTTTTATTAAATTTTTATCGCGAAACTGCCCCAGATGCCGCAGAGGACGTCGCTATATTCAACCCTGTGCGGCGTTTCCACGGCGCCATGACAACACCGTCATGTTGTCCACTCTCCATGACGTCTCCAAAAATGACCCCAACATATCCCACATTTTCGCCTCTGTCCCAGACACCGTGGATGGCACCGTAGGTTTCTCAACCCCACGGCGTGCCTGGCAGCGTCTGAGCGAGCAAGTTTATTGGGGGGTTTTTGAACCCTCTTTGGCTTATCGCCGCAATCCGTGCTCGCTCCAACAACTCATAGACCACTTAACTAAGCTTAAACTATGAACACCCCTCAATCAAACACGTCTAAAATTAAAACTCGCGTTGTTTAGCCAAAACCTTGACAGATTCATATGAAAACCAAAATAACACTAATACCAACACCAAATCCACATTTCCAACCTCAAATCCAACATTCAAAACCATAGCAACACCCCATTCCACTAGTGTGCTCAAACCCACACCGAAATCACCATCAAAACCCCAAAAAATATCCCGAATCATAGAGAAGGAAATGGGGATCGAAGAACTAACCTTGTATTCGATTTTCTTTCACTCTTAAGCTCCTAATGATCATACAAAATCCACCAAAACCCTCACAAGCTCAAAATTTTTGGACTTCACTATGGAGGAGAGAGAAAAGTTGGTGAGAAATGAGACAATCCCATATATATATTTATATCTAATTTCTTCATCTTCTCACACTAATCTCTAGGCCTTGTTTGATGGATGAGATGAGGTCAAATGGCCCATAATGTGACAAAAATTAACTCTACTTAGTCCATTAACCTTATCCTTCTAGCTACAACTATTCGTTCTCGGGCGTTCCAATAATCGACTCCGCACTGTGAACTGTGTTATTCTCACACAACGACATTCCCAACCGCCTCAACGTCATTTTATGTGAATTATTTAATAAATTTTATCATTTATTTAGTTTATTTAAATCCCCGGCTTAGTGTACTAGTCATTCGCCACCCGGTACTCGTGTTTACACACTATACGTAACGAATACCCGTCACACTACCTCGCTCATCAATAAACGATATAAACACACATATTGCGATGTAATTTAACTAAATTGAACATATACATTGCAAATACACAACACACAAAACGGACTGTATACCTAATCCTAACGTGCTCCGTCCTCGTTGTGGGATCTACGAATGTCCCCGCTAGGATCCACGTTTGCAATGACATCATAAATAATGACCATTATTAATTGGGTCGTTACAAATATCGTAGTTGGTATCAGAGCATAAGTATTAGAACCATTGAGACAGAGTATAGAGTTGTCAAAAAAATTGTGATACCAACTTCACAATTGGTATCAGAGCCAACGTTCTCGATAAGTAATACACTATTGAATAAGACACAAATCTTATAATTGGAAACCTGACGATCCTTGCCTAGAGATTATTTTGTTGGGAATTGAGTGAAAGTGAGTTGGGGCTATTTGTATATGTAAATGTTATATTTTATATGTATATATACAATATATGCTTAGAAGTTGATTCTCGATCGCGATTAACTTGTGGAGTATGATGAGAGATCAACTACAGCGTGAAGATGGTTCCGCACGTCAACAGCGGTTAACACATTGTTCCTACAAACACATGTGACGTAGGACTGACATAATCACTACTTAGGGACAACAATTGATCGAACTCCTCATAATATTGGGAGCACACTTAACTGCGCCAACTCTGACCAAAAACACAAGGATAGAGAAGAAGTTCGTAAGCTTATGATAGTTTGTTGGAGATAATTGTCGAGTAAGATGTTAATGACACTTTCTACTTTGGAGATGGCTTGAGGCTAGACATCGCACACCAAGTTTTCAACACTAGAGCTCGATTCTTGCATAGATGTATGAACGACCGCTCTCCCACGAGACATATGAGTTTGGCATAGTTAGCAGCTTTAATTTTATAGAGGTAGAGGAGATAACCTACTCATTTCAATTGCGGTCAGATTAAACACTATGTTCATTGGTGTTTGTAACCCGAGAGTCCTCAGAAGTCTATGATGCAATCATGTACTAGAGAAAGCCGACATAGTGGCAAAAAACAAACCCAGAAGCGGTGCACAACCGTATCGAGGGTTGCGTTTATCTACTTCCACATTTTTGCGTATGTTGTCCATCTCAAACACTCCAATAGCTTGCACCAGTTATTTGTGGAAGAGATGATCATTGCACAGTCGAAAACGACCTGATATATTCTGGGTTACATGAATGGAAATTAATAATGGGATAATTGAAGTAGTGTTCAAGCACACTCAAACTTCATAAAGAATTACACTAAGCAAAATTTCTCTTGAGTACTATGACCAAAGTGATGTATATTGTGGTGTGTATGCGGTCCTTGAGCATGGACTCACCTACCGTAATATGGAAACCTAGGTTGAAGTGTTCGGTGGATCCACTTATAGTAGTTGATAAATACGAGCTTGCTAGTATCATTTGAAGTTTTGGCAAGGGAAATTTTCATGGAAAAAAATTATATAAAATATTACATATTCTTTAAATGACAAAGTATTTAGAGTTAACTGACGAGTATTCCACATGGAGAGGGAAAGAGGTTATGTTATCGTTGCAGATAGTCGGGGCACATCGCTGCGTATTGTCCTCATTTGGCGAGCACGCCGCTTGGTGACGCACACCCGCCTTTGCGAGAGAGAGTCCACATTGTTGTAGATTCGGATCCAGAGCAGATGCGAGACCTGATGGCGAGTAAGAGTTATTTTTGTGTCTTGACATTAATTTATATTGTTGGGTCTATAGATTAGATCTGACTTAAGGAGATTCTAGGTGAGTATGGTACTTGAATTGACTCTACGTGAGTTAGGGGTAGAGTTGACTCTTTGTAAGTCAGTCGTTAAACGAATATGTGTGAGTCAGTTGTTAGAAAGTACTTTGTGTGAGTATTGGTGAGAAATTTTGTGTGAATACATCCTTCGAAGTATGATAGATATTTAGCTATGTGCGACAACTCTGTGTGAGTTAACTTTCAAATGGAGAAGCCAACTGTGTGCAGTGGTTCTGACTCTATGTGAGCCTATCCTTTGAAAAGATATCTAGCTATGCGCATTGACTATGTGTGAGTCTATATTTTGAAATGGTGGATGAGGTTATGTGCCAGGACCTTGTGTGAGTCTAGAGGGAATGGGGTTGTATGTTAGGACTCTGTGTGAGTCTAGACTCTGTGAGGGTCTGATTTGGTGGTGTGCAAAGATTTTGAGTGAGCATGAGTTTAGGTTATGTGAGAGCCTAAGTTGAGTAAAACTATGTGCTTTGACTTTGTGTGAGTCCTTACTTCGAAGAATGATATGGAGTTATGTGCGCGACTCTGTGTGAGTCCGATATCAATGGAAAGTACCGAGCTGTGTGCTTGATTCTGTGTGAATTCGATATCTACCTAACAACTTTGTGTGGGTTAGGAAATCAAGGTCAAATGTCGAATTGTGTGCGCAAATTCTATGTGAATCTGGCATCTATCTTATCACTCTAAGTGGGTCCGTAAATTCAAGTACGGTATAGAGCTATGTGCACTTATACAGTGTGAATCCGATATCTGCTCCCAAAAGATTTTTTGTGAGTCTATAATTTACGGGACAACAATAAACTGATTAGGTTTGTTGTGTGCCACCAGTTAGAGAGTTAATATCACCTACTCATGTCGTAACGAGTCCATGTGAGTGAGGTTAAAGGGATTGGTTAAATAGTACCTCCCTATTTTGTACGTTTTAATAAGGTTTCGCTTAAGTTAAATCTAATATCAAGGATGAATTTTTCATTTTGTAAGGAATATTTGTCATGACCCAAATTTCTAATCCTAGATTTTTGCTGTAATCAAGCTTACCAACCCATGAAGTGGGATCCGTGTGAGATACGCACACCGACCGAGGCACATGGCTGAGGTATATGGTATTTTTGTATTGATGATATGCCTAGTGTTATGTATTGTGTAGACTTATTAAGTCGGTTTGTCCAGTTTAGACGTCGAGACGAGAGTGGGGATACTCCTCGAGTTGCATATGAGTCGGGAACAGAGTAGTAACATTTTGGTAAGTCATGTTTAATATTAAAATGAATTTAGGAAATAGGCGAATACCAGCAGGCTGGGCAAAGAGAAGATAAGCGACTATCTCTGAGTCAGCGACGTGTCACGGCATTAGACTGTAGGTCTTCTTTTGATATTTTGTATGTATTATATACTATGTCTTTCTTACACATTGGAATGTATATTTGGGTTAAGCGTTAGTTCCCCGACCAGACTTAGATTGCTTTATGGTATTTTGAGTTATCTAATATATATGATGTCATTTCCTGGTTTTCCACACTTAGGATTATATCAATTGGCTTCCGTATAATATATTAATTTGCTTCTACATATTTTTATAAGTTTTCGTATAAGTTAATTTACTAAGACTTCCACTAAATAATAAACCATGTTAATAAAGTTTTAATTAACACAAAATGTCATAAATGGATTTGGACACGAGAAACGAGATTAATAAGTTGTAAGACTGACTAATACGTACTTAAGTCCTACGTGGATATGTTTGCAAAAAAAAAAGTCCTACGTGGATATGTTATGGCTTACTTACGAGATCATGTCGGGCGGTGTGCCCTAGATTAGGAGAGGGGTTGTCACAATATATGCGGGGTTTCCATACTATAGGTTGTCCTGACTAGTGTCTTAAGGTTATTGATATTAGTTTGGGATTTTTAATGCTTCCGCTATGATTTGATAACTCGCTGATATGAATAACTCAACCTTAAATAACTTTAAATGGTAAATTGTAAGAAATATTGACTAGGCTTGCGTTGACTTCACGAGGTTGGCTTAGGGGTCCACGTACGTCTAGGTCGGGCAGGGCCCAATTTAGGGTTGTGGAATTGGGGTCGTCACAAGTATTGTTTTAGTTTGTGACGAATGAGTAAGTTTGAGTTTTAGTAGGATTTGATTATTTTAAAAGTACTTGTGTTTGAGTAGGAATGTGAGTCAGAGGTTGAGAGTGATTAGGAGTTTATGTCCTATATAAAGGACCTAGTAGGTTAGTTTTGTATGTGCTGGAGTGTGCACTCGCGGTGCCTTGCGCACCACGTTGGGAGAACTTGATTGTTAAATATTTTAATATTGAATAAGGATTGTTTGTTTGATTGTGTTTTCATTGTATTAATGTGCGTTAATGTGGGTTTATCCTTAACAAGTGGTATCAGAGCCAGGTTGAAATAGTTTGTATGGGATCATATAGAGGGTGGAGATCAGAAAGGTTGATGTATTGGTGATGGTGCGTCTACATGGTTTTAGTGATTGTGTGTTTGAAAGCGGGATTTACTGTTTGATATGTGATTAGCCGGTCTAATTGGTGTATGTTGATTTGTTGATACAATGGGTACCAATTGCATCGTCTTGAAGTGGATTGTTGTTGATTTTATTGGTTCTTATTTTAATCGGAATTATTTTACTTTTTATTGAAAAGAAAGGAAAATTGAAGGTGCTTGTGAGAGGCGATGCTTTGTAAGGAACGATATTAATCAAGGCGTTGATTTGTGGCATTGGCATGGTGATGGCATAATTTAGTGTTGTCACGACCCAAATTTCTAATCCTAGATTTTGGCCATAAATAGGGTCACCGACCTATGACGTGGGACCTGTGTTGGGACACGTGCAGTGAACGAGGTATGTGGTCGAGATATATATTATTTTTGAGTGAAAAATGCCTAGTGTAATGTATGTGTATACATATATATATATATATATATATATACCGAATTGATATTTAATTGTTAACCGCTAATATGGCGCACGAGCGGGGATGCTCCTCGAGATGTGTGCCAACGTGGGACCGGGGTAGAGGGTGACATGGTAAGTCTTAATTTACTTGGAAAAGATTAAAATAACTAATGTAATGTACCTATGGTTAATACATAATTAAATGTACCTTAAGTTGTAGCTACAACATAGCTTAAAATGAAATGACCAAAGGCAAGCCTCGAGATTTGCACAAGCACACACTGCCATGAAGTCTTCTGTCATTTTTTGAGTTAGTGGACTGATTTAAGTGGGCTAGTAGGAGTGGTTTATGACCCTTATATTTCATGGGGATGTGTGAATCCAATTGATGAAAAGGTGCACTATATAAAGAACACTTAGTTTTCTTCTCCATTACTTTACATGCTCACAACACCAAGAAAGAAGAAATTCAGCAAAGCTGAAATTTTATTTGGGGAGATTTGAAGAGTTGAGAGTACTCAAAAAATTCAAAAGTCAAGCTAAAAGATCACAACACAACTAAGGTGATCATCTTCTTCACCTCATTTCATTAATATGAGCTCAAAATTTGAAGGTTTTGGATAAAAATATTATGATATGGATGAACAATCAATCAAAGATTTGGATGACCACATTGTCAAGCATGGCCTTCACATTGAATTGTAACATCAAGTATGACACTTGGTCAAGCATGGTTCTAACACATTGAATTGTAACATCAAGTATTGCTCCTACACTTCATATAACTTGTACTGCTCTCCAATGTACAACTACTCTTCCATGCATTGTCAAATTACTTGTAATGTGTTGTATGACATGTGGTGTATGTGTTACTTGTACACATTGTATTAGTACATTTCATCATCATCACCAAAGGACCTAAATAAACGGTGTCAACCTCATTGTAAAAACAAACCAAGTTGTATACAACTTCTCATTTCAACTCTCTCATTTCTTCTCTTCTACTTTGTAGTTGTAGTTCTTTGTAGTAGTAGAAGTAAGTAGTTCTTCTACTTTCCTTCTCTAGTTTTAGCAAGTTTCATCTCAATTTACAACACATTATCAGCACGAGTTTGCTCTGCATGAAGGAGGTCTCGGAAGCACGAGAGTGCTCCACAAGGAGGTATTGAAGATCAAGAAGTTTTACTAAGGAAACAAAGCTAGGAAAGTATAACTTATATTAATTCAAATAAGTTTGACTCATCTCTATTAATTTCACTATAGTTAATATCTCTTTAGTATTATGTGCATCATTCATATATGCACACATTATTTGGTTTCATCTTTTGAGTATGCATACATTTCGGTTATTTTATGTACATATATGTGTGTATGCACATGGATGGTTTACACACTATATATGATTTAGAGATAGTTGTATGCCTTCTAAAAAAAGGAAGTATATATTTCCATGAATTTGATTTACTTCAATTAATTTACCCACATGGAGTCTAAATAATGAAAACATGAATATTTTATTTATTGGAAAAGCTTGTCCTTTGATTTACTAGTAAGTATCTACAAAAAAATATATTCTATGTTCATACTTATCCCTTAATTATCTCATGAGTTGCACATCAAAATGAAATGAAAAAAAGGCCACTCTTGATCCATATCACACTTAGCCTCCTATCATATGGCCGTATTTGAACACAAAAAATGCCATTAGATTTTATCCATGCACAATTGCACATATATTATTAGATAGTTGGCTCATCAAATGAGAGTAAAAAAGGGGGTTCTTTTTTGTATGAATATGACTTGATGATGTTTTTCAATTTGGCTTTGCATTGATGCACCACCATGTATATGCATTACTTGCCTCTAGTATATTCGTTATATTTTTAACCAACATGCACATATATTCTCTCACATTTGGAATTGAATTTCATTGACGTAGATCAATGTGGGTGTATTACATTCAAAATCAAATAGCACTATATGCTCACTCTAGCATAAATTACAAGATGCGAGGCTATTAATTTTATGTTGCCCTTAGACAAGTTCAACTGGTGAAATAGCGCTATGTATTTTATAAAATATCAAGTACACATTATTTATGTATGATACATTACATATAACATCATACCGACTATGAAAGTATCTCTGTAGTTGCGTCTCATACGATCTACATCAGATATCAACAATTAATAAATGATACATAGTTTTTCTCATAAAATAAGTAACGATTAGTTATGCTCTATTTTTTTATTATACAAATTATACTATAAGTTTGAGTTGATAGTGGGTAAGCCTTGTCTCCGGTAAATCTAAACATTGAAAGGGAGACGGGTTGTCCCGTTCGAGGAGGCATGGTTGTTAAGTAGACTTTTGTCTCGCTACTCAACTTGGAGGTTGTCCCACCAACTCATACAAATAGTATATTTTGTGTATAAAATAATCAAGTTGTGAGTATTCATTTAATCATATATTATGTATTTTACATAAAAATGAGAAAACTATTTATGTTGTCTTTATTTTTAAATATTATACTTGATTGAATTAATTGCCTTAATAATATTGATAATAATAATTACTTGTCAAGGCAATGGAATGTTCAAAGTACCTATGCAAGGCTATGCGTATAATACTAATATTTATTCGTCAAATATCTCTTTAGAGATTTGAAAAGTGAATATTTCACTTTATATTATCATTTCACCTCATGGAGTTAGTTATATCAAGACCAAAATTGTTGATGCTCCAAAAAACTCAAAATGAGCGGCTAGGTCTCACGTTACAAAATTTATATCAGTCAAATATCATTTATTATTCTGTAATTTTAATTACCTCTATGTTGGGCCTACGCAGAACTATGACTGATGAGACAATAAAAGGCCATGTGGCTCGCCTCGATTTTTTACTGCAACAAATTATCGAGCACGCACGTCATAAGTATTAATTATGGATTGAATTCTTGTCTCGTGGTAGCTGAGTAAAATAATGAGATATTATAAATATAATATCACTCCCGTCCAATCGGCTCAGCTTCAAATTACAAAGTATAAGTTGCATACTATGACCATGGTCGCAATAACAAATTACGGACGTGAAAAAGGTGAAAAGATATGGTAAAAGTCATATTAACAATTTCATTGAAGGTTGGAATAAAAGTGGTACACCACTAGAAAGGGTAATACATTATTGACAATGAGCACTCATAATTATGACACGTCTCGTCACATATGAAAGACTATTTTGCCTAAATATTGTCATATATACAATACTCAAATATTTTTGTGACCTTTTACCATGCCTTCAAAATCGAGGCAAAATTATGAATTTCGCTATTAAAAATAGCTCAATTAAATTGACACAATAAGATGTGTTCAAATTTTGAGCTAAATAAAGGCGAATAACACGTCTTGCTTATTGTACTACATGTACATTATAATATAAAGAGTATTTCTCGAAGTTAAACTTAGCAGAGGCTAATTTTTATGCAATATCTGATACAACTATAATGTTGTCAATGACTTATCTAGAAGTTACTCAGTATAATTTGTTTCATCTGAGAATTTAAATTCCCAGCATTACCTTCTGGATTTTATTTGAAAAGGCATATTGATGAAATAAATTTCGTCATATGATGTAACGACATTAATAAGATGAAATAATCAATTTGATCATCCATGATCATCAATTACACATTCGTGTGGACATCAATTATGGAACCAAAAGATTTTATCAACTAGTAATTACAGTTGTGTTGTCAGTCTCAAGGCAAACTGTTGGTTAAATCATTCCAAATTAAAATTGTTGCGGAAACTCCTGTTTTCTTCTTATATCTTATTTATGAAAACATATGGGATTATTCATTATTATACTAAATATTTCCAACTTATGCATCAGCTAAGTATCCGTATATGCATTTATATATTTTTAATTTATATTGGCTATAATAATTTATTCAATTGATTTAAAAAAAAGAATTTAAGTTTCTAATTTTAAGTTTGAGATATGAAGTCATTGACACAACATATTTAGTTCATTTAAAGTTCTATACAACTCATTTTGGACAAATAACGAAATATCTCATATTTGAATTTTTTGATCATTAAGTTTATGTTTTATTTCATATGCTTAAATAAAACTAAAATGAGTTTGAAAAGAAAACTTTTGATTTATGTTGGTTTCCAACAATTGTATAATGCCTTGAGTCCCTAGTAAGGGATTTGCTTAAAATAAGTTTCATTGATTGTCACTTCGATGAAGAAATTTTCTCACCATTAGGGGGAGATATATAAAGCCAAATAAAAAAGAATGGCGTGAAATTGCTTAAAATGCATCAAAATTGTTGTATTATGATTATGATATGAACTTGAAGTTCAAGTAATCATCCATTAACAACAAATTATGAATCAATTACTTGATGCAATTACTAATATGAAAAGGTGATAACCCTGTATGTTCCACCATCAAAGGTTCATATATAAAATGATGTCCCTTTGCATCAAAATGCATTAAAACCAACATAACGCTTAATGCGTAAAAGTTTTCTTTGGTTGAAATGATACAAATCCCTCGAAAAAGAGGTAGGGAGTAAATACTCCTTATAAAATAAAATAATCCTTTGGTAAGGATTCAAAGTATCCTTTTAAAATGATGATCCAATATAACAAATAGTATGTAGATAAATGTCAAAGAAGACATAATTATCAAAAGAGGTTATCCAAACCGAGCTAAACTCATTAAGGGAACGATGAGTTGTTAGACTAATAGTCTAATAAAGTTGTGGCGCTATAAAGCAAGTTTGACTTAAACAATTTGGTCGGATGAACGTACCAAAACCTCAACAATTATTTACTTTGAAAACAATATGTAAGTAATCTATATTATTCATATGTCTTTATTGTAATATTATCATATGTCGATGGCTCAAATATTGTGAGAAATCACGACGACATCATTATATCATTTGAATAACTGAAAAAAGAATTCAAGATGGATGATTCTTGAAAAATAAAACTTAGCCTTGATTTAAAAATTAAGTATTTTCAAGTAAAAGAGTTCTCCATCTATTAATTTATTTTACTCAAAAGAGTAATTTTTTGTTTGCAAAGATTTGTTGCAAGATAATAAAATGTTTCACTCATGTCAACATGAGGGGGAGAATAAAAAAGAGTTATTGATTAATGTTTTGCGCTCTTTTTTCCTTGGCTATGGTTTTATCCCATTGAGTTTTCCTAGCAAGGTTTTTAATGAGGCAATCATAACAATATTATACTCCTTATAAAAATTTATGAGAGAAGTGCACTCTTTTTCCTTTACTAGATTTTTCCTACAAGGTTTTTCTAGTAGAGGTTTTAACGAGGCATTTATATATATTCTCTCAAAATATATCAATGTGTTGCGCACTTTTCCTTAGCTATGGTTTTATCCAACTAGGTTTTTCTAGCAAGGTTTTTAATAAGGCAACGCTAACAGTACTTTTGTCATGTCACGATTGATGAGAACCATGCACTATTTTTCCTTTACTAGATTTTTTCCACAGGGTTTTTCTAGTAGAGGTTTTAATGAGGCATGTTCTCTCAAAGTGTATGAATGTGTTGTACTCTTTTCCTTAGCTATGGGTTTTTTCTAAGGGTTTTCTTAGCAAGATTTTTAATGAGGCAATCAATAATATCATACTACAAATTAAGATTGATGAACACAATGTACTCTTTTTTCAATACTAGATTTTTCCCACAAGGTTTTTCTAGTATAAGTTTTAACGATGCACATTCTCTTAACAATTTTCATCCAAGGGGAAGTGTTATGATATGGATGAACAATTGATCAAAGATTTGGATGACCACATTGTCAAGCATGGCCTTCACATTGAATTGTAACATCAAGTATGACACTTGGTCAAGCATGGTTCTTACACATTGAATTGTAACATCAAGTATGGCTCCTACACTTCATGTAACTTGTACTCCACTCCAATGTACAACTACTCTTCCATGCATTGTCAAATTACTTGTAATGTGTTGTATGACATGTGGTGTATATGTTACTTTTACACATTGTATTAGTGCATTTCATCATCATCACCAAAGGGAAAGGGTGCCAACCTCATTGTAAAAACACACCAAATTGTATACAACTTCTCATTTCTTCTCTTCTACTTTGTAGTTATAGCTCTTTGTAGTAGTAGAAGTTAATAGTTCTCTACTTTCCTTCTCTAGCTCTAGCAAGTTCCATCTCAATTTACAACAAAAAAGAATTTCTAAGATTGTTCACTGATTATTTTGTCTCTTTATGAATGAAAAATTCATTGTGTTTATCAATTTAAGGATTTGAAACTGATTTTTCAAATGGATTGTGCTCTTAAAGTTTCTCGATGCATGTATGTTAAGTATTTGACCTAACCTCTGTAAATTAACCATAAATCTCTTATACAAACTCCAAATGGGGCAAATAATATGTCGTTCGAAAGGTAACTCATATATCTACAATTTTTGTCTAGAAAAATGTTGAAATTCAAACTCATTCTAACTCGAAATGCTCTGCAATTAGGCAGTTGAAATGTTGTTACAGAATTGTTAAAATGAACTTTGACAAGGCATAAGTCTATCAATTCTTATTGGATTAATCTCATCTTTTAGTATGTTGTTGTTGGGTATGTTATCTACATGACCAAAAATCATGATTTTTGGAGCTAAAAATTTGGAGAAATGATTTTTATAAAGTTGTTGGTCAAATTTTGACTAATTCAAGTTGTCTTTCTAAATCTTTGATATCTCCTTCATTTTATGTCAAAACCTTACACACTATACCATTAAAGAAAACTAAGACCTAGAGCTAAAACTTTCTTTTTAAGTGTCTTTGATGATTTGAAGTTAATGATGATTTAATTAGTGTTTCAATACTAAGTATCAAATTGAAGTTTTACATGAACTTAAAGGGTTGTTTTGGGTTATAGGTTTACAAATCTATTTGACCTGACCTTAACCCACTTAAATTGGTTAAATTTTATACTAGGAACCTAAGAGCCTAGAGAAGTGTTTCAGAAGTTCAGGTGAGCGAATTTCAAGTGTCAGGAGGTCGGTCGAACTAGGAATCTTTGCGTGAAAGGTGAGTAAACAGACTAGACACTTATTTTCATTTCATTTCTGCTTTAAATTCTGAATTTCAGTTGGTTCAAATGTGTTAATCCTTGTGCTTAAAATGTCATATTTGTTGTGTGATCTTCTCATTTATGGAGTAATTAGTTTATGACATTCCTTTTGAATTACTTATTTATTCTTCGCCAATATCTTTCCTTGAATACTTCGATAGATGAGCGCGACACACGAAGTATGAGATCCGGGGTATCAGCATCTATTCAGTTAGTGACACAAACCTACTACATGAGGTTGTTTGATGATATCCGCAAACAAGTAAGGTAATGCCGAAATACATGCATATTGATTTATGACATGAGGTCCATGTGTGGCCAAGTAGAGTAATACGAAGCGCACGTGTACTGACCTATTACATGACATCATTAGGATAGTTTTCCTCAACCAATAAGGGTAGTACCGATGTACACTACTAGCATAATTGTATCCAAGTCAGTCTTACTAGTTTCCTTGTGGTATTTACAAACATGTTTTTATTTCAAGCAATCTTTCATTGCTTTATGCTTTTAAATACCCATTTCTTGTATTTAGAAATGTGGATAAGTGTCTATTCTGGTTTACTGTTGTTTTTTTGTACTCATCATCCTTTTTATGATGGTGGGTGCAGATCCTTCGAGTAGTCGACCAAGGAAAGAAAAGATAGGTGATTTTTAGGAGTTGCAGGTTGTTACTACTTTTGGTAGGGTATATTTGTTGTATTTAATTACATGTTTTTCAGTATATTTTTAGGATTATTGGGTTAAGAGAACATGACTTACCCGACTACGATGCGTATATGATCTTATCGTCTTGGGTGATATATATGTGATCGTTGTTTCCTAGTTTCCACACTTACAATTTTATTCTAGTTGTTTCCGCTAAAATGTTAAGACTTCCTCTGTATTTAATAAGTTGTTAAAAAGTTTTGATTTACTCTGAAAATCATGAACAAAGATAAGAATAATAGTTGTCTACAATATGAGTAACGAGGAGAATAAGACAAAAGGCTAACTAATATATTGTTAAGTCCTACGTGGTTGTTGGTTAAGGCTTAATGACAGGACTAGGTCGGGCGATGCCGTGTTTAGGGAAACGGGCCGTCACAGTTGGTATTAGAGCCTAAGTTCTCGATAAGTACGAAACAAAACTTGAAAAAACACGAACTTTAGATGTGGAAACCAGACGATCCTTGCTTAGAAACTTTTAGTTGGGAAGTGGGCGAAAGTGGAGGATATTTGTATATGTACATTTTATATTTAAATGTATATATACAATATATGCGTAAAAGTTGATTCTCGATCGCGATCAATTTATGGAGTACGATGAGAGATCAGCTAGTGAGCGAAAATGATTGCAACAATAACAGTCAGTATATCATTACTGCAAGCACAAGCGACATGAGACTGACATAGTCACTGCTCAGGAACAACAGTTGATTAAGATCCTTGATTGAGATCTTCGCGATGATGCGAGCACACTTGACTACACCAGCTCCAACTGAAAAGTAAAGTATGAAGAAAAAGTCCACAAACTTACGACAAGCTGAGGGATGAGACGGTGATGAGTTATCAACTTCACTATAGATACTTGCGACGACTCACTAGAAACATTGTCGAGGACAACATCAATGAAATTTACTACTTCAGCGATGGATTGAGGCCAAGTGGCTATGAGAAAAAAGAGAGACCCAAAGGCGGTGCGCAACAGTATGGATGGTAAGTTTTTATATCTGCATTTCCTGAGCACCATTTTCCACTGAGCATGACAGTAGTTTGTACTTGTTGATTTGTGGAAGAGTGATGATTGGATCATTGAGGGCAAAACAGCTGAGTTCTTAGATATGAGAGGGATGATAATGATAGGATCGTTGGGGGTGAACCAACTTAGTCTGTGGTTTAAAAGTTGAAAACGTAATGAAATGAGTTAGAATAGTGTTATCTGCGTAAGAAACACCTAAAACTCTCTCAAAAGATACGCCTAGCAAAACTTCTCTTGAGTACTATGACCAAAGTGTCGTATGCGGTATGTGATGTGTATGTGGTCGTTGAGTTGGAATCGCCCACCGAGATGTATGAACCAAGGCTGAAGTGGTCGGTGGATCCACCTAGGGTATTTGAAAAGACGAGCTTTAGGGCTAGTGTCATTTGAACTTTTGGCTAGGGTAATTACGATGAGAATGGAAGTTTGCTAAAGTTGAAAGAAAATATTGATTAAGTTAAGATAAATTTCGGGGACGAAATTTCTATTTTGTTGGGAATATTTGTTACGACCCAAATTTCTAATCCTAAATTTTGGCCATAAACAGGGTCACTGACCCGTGACGTGGGACCTGCATTGGGACACATGTATTGAACGAAGTACGTGGTCGAGGTATATATTATTTTTGAGTGACAAATGTCTAGTGTAATATATGTGTATAATATATATCCGAATTGTTATTTAATTGTTAATCACTAATGTGGCGCGAGCGGGGACGCGCCTCGAGATGTGTGCCGACGTGAGACCGGGGGTAGAGAGTGACATGGTAAGTCTTAATTTACTTAGAAAAGATTAAAATAGCTAATGTAATTGCGACGGCCCCAAATTCCGAGGCCGCTCCGTGGCTTCCCATTTCCCCAGCTCGTGCACCGGAAACACCTGCCACGTCACTCATCTATCCAATTAATTTAAAAACTCTTAAGTTTCATGCCATTTAATTTAGTAGTTTACAATTTACAGCGGAAGTTTTAATATATCACCAAAAGAGCATTATATAAAGTCAACTTATTCAACCTATAGTGGAAAACCCGGAAGTACTCGGTATATAGGCGACAACTGCCATCCGTGAATGTTTATATACCAGTACTGAAGATGTAACAACCACAAGTTCCCAATAATAATAATTCAAAACAATTTAATACTAATACACATACCAGTAGGTCCTCGATAATGGACAAGTAAAGATTTTGTCGCCCGTGATCTCCTTGCCCCTACTGATACATAAGGTCTGCGCTCAGCCACCACAAAAAGGCAGATGGCGAGCCCAGTAAGTAAAATTCCAAGGAAAACCACCGTGCATTATAATTTAAGAATATAAATGGAACAAGTAAATAGTGTTAACCAAACATGCGGAATAGAAGGTAAATGCAGACAACTGCTCAAAGCTCATCGCATGAATATAAACACAAGATAAACAAATGATTGTGCACCAGCTATACAAGATGTGTGCGAGGACCAGAGCCCTGTCGTGGTCTGTACCATCGACTCTACCACTGTGTCCTAGACCACACACCTAGCAAGCGACCGCACAACCTTCGGATACATAGACGGGAAAACTCAACCGTCCCAGTAGGAATATAAATCACAGATTTTCAAGGAAATAAAGCTCAATGGAAATAAATAAGTAAATGCAGTAGTGGCGTTCAGTTGGGTTTTACGTACCTGAAAATACGCACTTCGACTTCCCAGACCCGTCAGTACGCCCCACCTAGCTCCCCAATGTCCGAGCTATGGTTTCTCGATCCCTGAAGTTCATATTATAGTGTTTTATACTTTTTGAAAACATATTATATAATTTTATGATATTATATTATATTTCTAATTTTTCCAATTGTGGTACCTCTCCCAACTGTGTCGGGGTTCCAAAAATACCCGAAAAGTTTCGAAACCACTTTTCTACCTTTTTCTAATTTTTTATATTTTTCTAGAATTTTTCTCAATTTTTATGATATTTTTCACTTATTTTTCCTATTTTCCAGCCAATAATAATATATATTATTAAATTTTTATTTTTAAAAAAAATTGTTTTTTTAATTGGGGGGCCCACCTGGACCGGTCCGGTCCAGGTGGCTGGACCAGCCTGGCTGGCCGGTCCGGCCCGGCCCCGGTTAAGGGGAAGTGATGCACGCGCGCTGCACGCGCGTGCATCACCTTCTTCCCCAAAGAGACGATTTGTCTCTGGTTTAAACCAGAGACAAATCGTCTCTGCTACACATTTTCTCTTTTTTTTTTTTTAAATTCCTTGCTTCTTCTTCTCCTCTCCATTTCTCTTCACTCTATTTCATTTGGAGACCCTTAAAACCTCTAAATCTCACCTCAAATCCACAAAAACAAACCTCAATTCTCGGATTTCATGCATGCAACAAAAATTCGAAATGACCCAAATTCGTCACCAATCAATGCAAATACGAGTAAAACTAGTGTAATTCATCACAAGAACTCAAAAACCTCCAATATGACCTCCAAAAACCATTAAAAATCAATGTAATTCGAATTTCACCAACACCCATTTTAATGGAAAATCAACAAAAATGAAGGTAAATTACCTTAGATTGGTTGTTGTGAAGCTCAATCTCCTCTCCAAGCTCGATTTCGTCCCTCCAAACTTCGATTTCTCTCACAAAATCTCTGGAATTTTGCATGCATTTGATCGATCAAGTTGTATATATAGTTGTGTTTTAATCTCACGTTCACACGCATCTCGAGGTAAATCCAATGGTCACTGAACACCCTATATCACCAACTTCTTGAACACCCTATCATGACACCATGTATCTCGAATTTTGTTGTTGTGCATCTCGATGACAATCCTAGGTGTACTGATTATTGATTTCAAACTATAGGACTTTATTATAATCCAATTGATTTAATTCATAACACCTATTCTAGTCATCAATAAATTTCATAAATTTGTGGATATGGTCACACTAATTCCCCGACCACTCGGCACCCCGTGCCCCGTGTCCGGCACGCTTCCCGAGGCGGTCCCACGCTTAGTGTACCCAATTTAATTTCCTTAGCTTAGCCTAAGCTTATATATTTTCATTTAATTAAATAAATCTTCAACCATAACATGTTTAAATAATTTAAATCTAATTAGCCCCATCGCCCAGCCTCACTGCTACTAAACCCCGCGTTGGTGCGTTCACCGAACTAAAACCCCGGCTCACAACTCGCCCGACAATAATTTACACACGTGCGATGTTTATATAAATATTAAATTCCCACATCGTAATAATAGACATACAACATGCACAAATAACATAATATAACCTGGGTACTCCTATCTGAGTCCACCCAGTTATCCACGTAACGCCCGAATTACCCGTTAATCCTCGCGACTAACACTAATCCTGATTAAATTAATTTGGGCCGTTACAGTAATATACCTATGGTTAGTACATAATTGAATGTAACTTAATTGTAGCTACAACATAGCTTAAAATGAAATGACCAAAGACAAGCCTCGAGATTTGTGCAAGCACAAACTCCAATGAAGCCTTGTGTCATTTTTTGAGTTAGTGTACTGATTTCAGTGGGTTAGGAGGAGTGGTTTAAGACCCTTAGATTTCATGGGGATGTGTGAATCCAATTGATGAAAAGGTGCACTATATGAAGAACACTTAGTTTTCTTCTCCATTACTTTACATGCTTACAATACCAAGGAAGATGAAATTCAGCAAAGCTGAAATTTTATTTGGGGAGATTTGAAGAGTTTGGGAGTATTCAAAAAATTTAGAAGTCAAGTTAGAAGATCAGAACACAACTAAAGTGATCATCTTCTTCACCTCATTTTCATTAAAATGAGCTCAAAATTTGAGGGTTTTAGTTAAAAAGAATTTCTAAGATTGCTCATTGATTATTTTGTATCTCTTTATAAATGAAGAGTTCATTTTGTTTATCAATTTAAGGATTTGAAACTGATTTTTCAAATGGATTATGCTCTTGAAGTTTCTTGATGCATGCATGTTAAGTTTTTTACCTAACCTCTGTAAATTAACCATTATTCTCTCATACGAACTCCAAATGGGGCGAATCATATGTTATTGGAAAGCTAACTCAAATATCTACAACTTTTATATAGAGAAATATTGAAATTCAAACTCATTCCAACTTAAAATGCTCTGCAATTAGGCAGTTGAATGTTATTACAGAATTATTAAAATGAACTTTGACAAGGTATAACTCTCTCAATTCTCATTGGATTAATCTCATTTTTTAGTATGTTGTTTTTCGATATGTTATCTATCTTGTGACCAGAAATAATGATTTTTGGAGCCATAAATTTGGAGAAATAATTTTTACAAACTTGTTGGTCAGATTTTGATTCTAATTCGAGTTGTCTTTGTAAATCTTTGATATCTCCTTCATTTTATATCAAAACCTTGCACACCATACCATTACAGAAAGCTAAGACCTAGAGCTAAAACTTTCTTCTAAGTGTCTTCGATGATTTGGAGTTTATGATGGTGTAATTAGCACTTCAATACTAAGTATCAAATTGAAGTTTTGCAAGAACTTAAAGGGTTGTTTTGGGTTATAGGTTTACAAATCTATTTGACCTGACCTTAACCCACTTAAATTGGTTTAATTTTATACTAGGAACTCAAGAGCCTAGGGAAGTGTTTCGAGAGTTCAAGTGCATGAATTTCGAGTGTTGGGAGACCGGTCGAACTAGGAATCTTTGTGTGAAAGGTGAGTAAACAGACTAGACACTTATTTTCATTTCATTTATGCTTTAAATTATGAATTTCAGTTGGTTTAAATGTGTTAATTCTTGTACTCGAAATGTCATGTTTGTTGTGTGATCTTCTCATTTATGGAGTAATTAGTTTATGACATTCTTTTTGAATTACTTATTTATTCTTCGTCAATGTCTTTCCTTGAATACTTTGATAGATGAACGTGGCATACGAAGTATGAGATCCGGGGTGTTGACATCTATTCAGTTAGTGACACAGGCCTACTACATGAGGTTATTTAACAAAATCTGCGACCAATTAGGGTAATAACGAAGTACACGTATATTGACCTATTATGTGTGACCAAGTAGGGTAATACGAAGTGCATGTGTACTGACATATTACATTAGGCCATTAGAATAGTGGTCCTTAACTAATAAGGGTCGCACTTCTAGCATAATTGTATTCGAGTCAGTCTTACTAGTTTCCTTGTGGTATTTGCAAGCATGTTTCTATTTCAAGCAATCTTTCGTTGCTTTATGCTTTTAAATGCCTATTTCTTGTATTTAGAAATGTGGATAAGAGTTTATTCTGGTTTATTGTTATTTTACTGTACTCACAGTCCTTTTTATTGCGGTGGGTGTAAATCCTTCGAGTAGTCGACTAGGGAAGGAAAAGATCGACAATTTTTAGGAGTCATAAATTGTTGCTACTTTTAGTAGGTTATATTAGTTGTATTTAATTATCTATGTCTTTCAGTACATTTTTGGGATTATTGGGTGTTAAGAGAACATGACTTCCCCGACTATGATGCATGTATAATCCTATCACCCTAGGTGATATATATGTGATCATTGTTTCCTGGTTTCCACATTTAGAGTTTTATTTCAGTTGCTTCCGTTGAAATGTTAAAACTTCCAATGTATTTAATAAGTTGTTAAAAAGTTTTAATTAACTCTGAAAATCACGAACAAAGATAATTGAATAATACTTATCTACAACACAAGTAACGAGTAGAATGAGACAATAGGCTGACTAATACGTTTTTAAGTCCTATGTGGCTATTGATTAGGGCTTAGTGACGAAATTAGGTCGGGCAGTGCCGTGTTTAGGGAAACAGGTCGTCACAGGTGTGTTTGTGCGAGGCGAGTGAGACTATCTGCGTGTTTAAACAGTGAAAGAAGTGTGCAAATTCGTTGGATGGGTGACAATTGGGCTAGGTGGTTACATCGTGAGCGAATAACCCAGAGTTATGGTTGATATTGGTTAAATGTAAGGTCAATGAAGGGTGATTGTGTGCATGGGATGAGGAAATGTTTGTTCGAAGTGGAGTCTTCTTCTTCCAGATTGAGTGTTCGATTGAAGAGTGGTCGAGTATTTTGCTGCAACGTGATTGTTTAGTGGTTAATCGTTGATGGATGATTGTTTCACGTGCTGGATGGATGTTCGTGTTAAGGATCAAGTTGATTGCGTGTGTGTAACCAAAAGAACTAGTTGATTGTGTGTGGTAAAGAGACATTGAATGGAAGCATAACATAAATCTTCTATAGTTTGTCTTCTTCATTTGTGATCCTTCGTTGATTGGGTGTTTGTGCGCACATGATTGGATGTGTTGATGCTACCGATTGATTGGATGTTTGAACGTGGTTGTTCGCGACGGCTACGTTTGTTTGGAATGTGTATTTGGTGGAGTTTTTGGCCAAGGTGGAGATCGTTGGGTTTTTTGGCTAAAACCCCTTGTCTTATTATAATTAGGATTTTAGTATTTTAGTTTGTGTTGAATTAGTAAGTTTAAGTTTTAGTAGAGCTTGATTATTTTAGAAGTATTTGTGCTTGAGTGGGAATGTGAGTCAGAGTGTTAACGAATATTATGCAATTAGGAAATATACACAAATCACTTCCGTAATTATGTTGTGCACAAATCACTTCCGTAATTATGTCATTATGTTGTGCACATAAATCACTTTTGTAATTATATGCTACCTTATTTAGATGTTTCGTTTTGTAAATAATTGCATCTCTATATATAGAGACATGTATATCATGATCAAATACACAATCAACTTATCGTATTCTATTAAGTTTTGTCATAGAGTTTGAGAGTGATTAGGAGTTTGTCCTATATAAAGGACTTAGTAGGTTAGTTTTGTGTGTGCTTGAGTGTGCACCTGTAATGCCTTGCGCACCACGTTGGGAGAATGTGATTGTTATATATTTTAGTATTAAATAAAGATTGTTCGTTTGATTGTGTTTTCACTGCATTAATGTTGGTTTATCCTTAACACATCTATGCATCAATATACTTAATTTGAGACCTCAGCAAAAGAGAATACATAATGTTGATGTTGCATTCCTTTGTACGGCAAGCAACTATACAGGAGGTAAGCAAGTAAGTTCACTAATAATTGAGGATAATTTTTATATTTTATTTACTTGACTAAAGTGGAAATTGAACCACGATCTCTCGAAGTTTTGTTTTTTTGACAAGGAATGTATTTACTGTCTCACCTGAAAGGCTTTGAGGTGGATAATTAATATACTAAGAATAGTACTCAAGACGATATATAGTTAAGATCATTAATCTGATGGGAAAGTTTGAACAGTAGTACTCTAAACGATATATATATATATATAATATATTATAATTAAACATGTAATTCTCAAATCAAATGGCAACTCATTACTAAACTCAATTAAACTGCACTTTCAGGGCCAACCGCACCCCAGCGTTTGGACTAGGATTAGGATTTAGATTTGAATTTGTCAAATCTGGAGGGGCTGCTTCTCCGCTCCTCATCAGCTTTAGTATAATGAAACCAACCAACCCTGTAACGAAGAGCCATTTAACACAAAACCACAAACATGAGAGAAGGAGAGTGTCAAAATGTAGTGATAAAAGGGGACGTTCGCGAAGGAGAGTGTCAAGTTTGGAGGACCCGGCAAAGATTGATGACTTCAAGTCCTTCTCTACTTTCCTCGGCACCACATGGTATTCGAGCAACCCCAGCGACAGGGAGCTGCTGCCGCCGCCGCCAAACTCAAAGAATGAATAGTCAGTCGGGCAGAATATAGTGACTGTGGTCTTGTTTAAATCAATGCCTGAAAGCAGTAAAGGAAGCTTTGATTGGAGAATGGGAGACATATTTGGAAAAAATTACATCCGTACGGTTATTTTTTTTTAAATTCGTAAATTATTATGATTTTCTTTTTTATTCTTTAATTAATGTATATCGTGTTTTCAAAATGCGTAATTGGGGTGACGTGGACGTATTGTCAGTACCCACAACACAAATGGCGCCTTTTGTAAAGAATGGCGCCTTTACGAGAGGCGCCATTTGTCCACCTCGTCCTGTCCACCTCACCACCTTGTCCACCTCGTCCAACTATTTGTCCACCTCACCACCTCGTCCAACCATTTGTCCACCTCACTTACGCAACACGAATGGCGCCTTTACAAAAGGCGCCATTCGTGTTGCCACCTCACCACTATCTGGCCACACCTCATGTCTCCCACGTGACGCCACACATCTCCCACGTGACGCCACACATGCTGCTCCCCCATGTGGACATTACGCATGCATGCATGCGTGGGATGCCACGTGTACACGGGTTCACGGGTTCATGGGATAAGGACACCACGCGTTCTCGCATTGCAGAGATTCTCTACATGCATGCAGAGAATCTCTGCAAGCACCGCCCCCTACAACCCCCTATCGACGACCTAAGGTCATCAATGGGGGGTTGAATGTTAGTTGGGGACGATGGGGAGATTTAAAATAGGGAGAAGGAGAAAGGCAGTGAGGTTTTCGTGAGAAGAGAGGGAGAGAGTAAGTGAGGAGCAGTGAGAAGAGAGAGGAAGAAAGTGTAGAGAGAGTGTGAGGGAGATCGAGAGAAGCGGTGTGAGGGAGAGGAAGAGAGTGTGTGGGAGATCGAGAGAGGAAAGCAGCGACCAGCGACGGTGACGGCAACGATGACAGCGACGGCGAAAGGCGGCAAGTGTAAGTGGAAATGTGTGTGTTTGGGTTGAGTTTATGAGCCGAGAGAGAGAGAGAGGGAACAGTAGAGAGGGAGAGAGTGAGAGAGAGAGGTGCCGAGAGGTGTCGTGAGAGAGAGAGGTAGGGAGTGACATGGAGGGTGAGAGTTTGCCGAGAGAGAAAGAGAGAAAGGTAGAGAGTGTGCGAGAGAAGGTGAGGTGCCGTGTGAGAGTGTGAGAGGGGGTGAGAGGTGCGTGAGAGAGAGAGAGGAGGGTGAGAGTGTCGTGAGAGAGAGAGGGGGGAGAGTTTGTGAGAGAGAGTGAGAGAGTGAGAGGTGTTGTGTGAGAGAGAGGTCGAGATAGTGAGAGAGAGTGAGAGAGTGAGACGTCTTTGTGAAAAGAGAGAGGACGAGATAGTGAGAGAGGCGAGAGAGTGAGAGGTCTTGTGAGAGAGAGAGAGAGAGAGATCGAGATAGTGAGAGAGGGGGAGAGTGTGAGAGTGTGTCGAGAGAGAGAGAGAGAGAGAGAGAGAGAGAGAGAGAGAGAGAGAGAGAGAAAGAGGGTGATAGAGAGGGGAAGAGAGTGTGTGAACAACGAGAGAGAGAGAAAAGGAGAGAGTGTGTGGGTTTAGGTTTGGATTTGGGATTGGGTTGAGTGTGTTAGCTGAGAGAGAGAGAGGGAACAGCTGAGCGTGAAAGAGTGTGTTAGCTGAGAGAGAGAGAGGGAACAGCTGAACGTGAGAGAGCGTGTGTTTTCGTGTATTTCGCAAACAATTCGTTGTTGGGGGAACAATTAGCCGAGAGAACCAATATTTTTAATTATTCTTTTTATGAATATTTTATTGTTGTTTAGTTTTCATTTGAATAAAATAACTAAATTTATTTTTTTTCACAGGGAATATTATTTTTTTTGTAGGTAAAGGAATATTAAATTGAAGAACAAACCGGAAGAAAAATAGTAAGAACAAAAATTTATTTATTTATTTATTTATTTATTTAATATATTTATAGTGTAATAGATTTTTTAAGAAAATGTGTTTATTGCATGGTGTGTGTAATTTAAATATTTTATTTTT
Source organism: Stephania japonica (assembly GCA_039657345.1). Taxonomy (NCBI): domain Eukaryota; kingdom Viridiplantae; phylum Streptophyta; class Magnoliopsida; order Ranunculales; family Menispermaceae; genus Stephania; species Stephania japonica. Next base: position 41,516,245 of record CM077562.1, read on the forward strand.
AAATAGCTAGTAAAGAATGTGAACATCATAGTTAACAAAATATTACAAATATTAAACCCTATAGAAAAACTAATTTTTTTGTAGTGGTGGTCGTAGCTTATTGTGTGTAGTGATAAATGCTTGATAATTATTTGGCACATTTTACAAGTGAGTGGCAAATCGACACAAAGATAAATATTATCTGTGTTATTTATTATCAGTGTTTGATTATTGCGACAAGATATCAATTACAAGTTAGTATTAATGGAGTGTCCGGTGTATACACTATTAGTCGCCTCACCGTCTCCAACAACGACAAGAAGGAAAAAATCTTTTACTTACAAATTTAATTTGTAAGTAAAAGTGTTAAAATTGTAAGTAAAAGTTTTTACTTACAAAATGTCGTTGGTAAAAACATCGTAAGAATAGACTCGTCAGTAAAAGTTTACACTTACAAACTTAATTGTAAGTAAAGAGATCCTTTTTTACTTGCAAACCCACCATCATAAGTAAAAGTGTATAATATATGTTAATAAAATTTCTATTCGTTTTCAATAATATTCATTAATATAACTAGATTTTTCATTTAAATATTATTTTGTTTAATTTTTGTGCCTTTCATTATTTTTTCACGTTAATTTAATGAGTTTCATTTTGGTATAAAAAAATTTAATGAGTTAGAGAACTTAAATAAAATACAGTTAAACTTAAATAAAATACAGTTATTTATTCCTTGATTATTGTTTTGATCAGTTTTTCATCAATTTGACAAACTTTGTCTTATTCGGGAGCCCAAAGCTAGCTAAAGTAGATCTAGCTGGGTAACCAAACAATGTACCAAAGCTCCTTAAACCAATAACTAGAAAGAGAAGAAAAAAATAAAGTTAGACAGTTTAAAATTCATTTAAAATTTTCTTCATTAAAAAAATTAAAGAAATTAAAAAAATTGAATACAACCTTCAAAAAAGCCATAGGATGTTTGAAGCTTGTAGAGACTTTGCAATAGGTTCATGCATCTTACATGCACCCAATTAATATAAAGAAAATAAGTTGAAACGTAGAGAATGCATTAGGATTAATCAACAAATGTAGGTGAAATGCAAATCAAAACCTTTGTAGAGATTGCATGTACTGACATGGATGAACCCATGAAATTAAGAGACGATGCAGAATCGAGATGAAATGCAAGGCGCAACAATGTCAAGAGGAACTCTTTGATGATTTGCGACGTGATGAAATAGAAATTAGTTGTGAGGTCAACGTGAGAGATACGACCGTGAGCCTAGGAGATAGGGAGAGAAATTTTTGGGTTTTTAACTTATTATCTTTGAAACAACGTGTGTGCATTGGGGGGTGGGATGTCGGGGGTTTCGGGTGTGTGTTCCCACGTCCGTGTTCGAGTACGTAGCAAGATCTTTATCTTTTTTGTGCCTATCTTCTTATTTTTGATTTTTTTTGTGCCTATCTTTTATTTATTTTATATTTATCCAACAAAATAAAAACCATTTATTTATTATTTACTTGTAAAAAGACAAAATTTAAAATTAAATATTACATTACTGTTTTGTCCCTTTTTAATGAAAGCTTAATTTGTTAATTAATTTTATTCTTCTTCTTCTTTTTTCTAGTTTGGTAGTTTCCCTTTTATTGAGTATATATATTGTAAGTAAAAATACATATTTACTTACAAAGCTATACATATTACTTTCCTCCAAGATTCATAAGCAAAATTTAGTATTTTTACTTGCGAACAAAAGTAGTTTATATAAATATATTTTTGTGAGTAAAAGAAATTCTATTACTCACTAAAAACTATTGCCGAATTCGGTCGATATTCACTTAATAATTATTAGCTTTTGCTTAGAACTCATGAGTCATAAGTACAAACAATACTTTTAGTTACAATTTTATCAATTTTTTTATAAACTTAAGAGTCATAAGCAAATATGGACTTTTACTTACACTTTTTATATTCGTAATTGAAAGTTTTGTAATTAAAAGTCGAATTTCTTGAAGTGAACATCAGTAACAAAATATGTAATCTCGCATTCACAAGTGTTCTCACTCTGCTCTCTAGTGCTGACAGTAGACTATAGGTGCTACCCCGTCCGGATATAGTTATTTCTAATTTTTCGGTCAACTATCATACAATGAAAAAATCATGCCACTACTCATCTTTGAATACGTCAGACCATTCTTCTTCCTCTTCTCTGGCCACGACCATGCAAGGAAATAGCTAACTTGTTAACTGTGACCGCAATTGATCATATTCGAACTCACTATCTACCACTTGAAGCTTCGATAACCACTGATTAAGAATAATAACATTATAGACGATATATTTAGTAAAAACAATTAAGCATTAGTGTATAACATGAGCCTTTTACAAACAACATATCGTTAGAGAAGCATAAAACAAGAAGTGATTGTTATCCATACAAGTATATAAATGATGTAATGTGTGTTGGCGATCAATAGGAATAGACTTTTTTGTTAGGCAGTGTAAACTTCCATGTGTAGGTACACTTGAAAAGTAAATTAATGTCAATATATATATTAATAAGTTCAAATTGTAATGGTTTGATGCTAGAGAGTTCAATGACATTCCCACCTTACCAAAGAAGAAGATAATTCTCAACTTTATTCTGTCAAATTTCTCGATAATTTATTCTGTAATAATATTTCATATCAAACACTTTGAAAAGTATGGATGGATTGATATTGTCAATATTGACAATATTGATTATGCTAACAATATTGACTATATTATCAATATATTATGTCAATAGTGATCAAGGAAACATGAAACCTATGTACGTCAACTTGTCATTTTTCCTTTCTGGTTTACAAAAATATATTGATTTGTGTTAAATGAAAGTTTTGAATTGTAAGTGATAGTAACTACTATTTCTTCTACATTGTCCATATCGGCTATATTGTCAATAAATATTGTCATCATGAGACTATAACCTACTTCAATCAATCAATCGAATTTTGAATTAAATAAACACTAAGTGGTAACTGTTGGAACAATTAATTATTTTATTTAATTATTTATAATATGAATGAAAATTATGTGAAAAGGTGTGTACTATTGTGTAGAGACATAATAGACCAAAAGGTGTATCTATTCACCAAGAGGTATTATGTAGAGACATAATAGACCAAAAGGTGTATCTATTCACCAAGAGGTGTGTCTTTTTCTAATAGACACATAAAAGTCTATATATATTCACTTGATGGATTGTTTTAAAATATAGATATATAATTAGAAGGAAAAGCAAATAGGTCAAATCAAAATGTCTTTTCTCTATTTTACATGCTTTTAAGTATGAGAGAGTATTGAATAATAGATTGGTTCGTAGACTAGTGATTCAGAGTGCTACAAATCACTAGTATGATCGTTGTATCTTGGGAGACTATCGTCATTAGACCATGAGCACCATAGCGGGGCGAAATAGTCTTAAGGACATTGAGTATAACTCAAGCCTCGATCAATTGCATCAAGTTTTCTTCTATTTCGCACCAAGTTTTCGAAAATCCCACCATCAGTAACTACTTTTATGCCCATATTGTCTATATATTACTTATTGACAACATACATTTGAAACGACATACAAAGATAAAGAAAGCTTGTTTCTACCCAAAAAAGTAAATAAATAAAACTTGTTAGATGTGTCATTATTGTTGAATAACCCACGTAATACTTGTGTATATCTGCACTATCAAGAACTTTTGTATATATATGAGAAGCTCTAAGGCACGTGACAACATTCGAATGCTTATATATATATATATGCAAGTGGCTGGCCTAGAGAACCTCTCAAATTGGAGTACACACTTTTGTAAGGAGTCAACAAAAAAACTATAAACCCTAGAATCACAACACGTTTAATTGAAACCAACAAGCAATATAAAACAAGAATCAAAACCTAGAAATCATACAACACCCATTCAAGAAGTCTCAACTCCTTCCATTATAAATTAAATCAAAGTTAAAGTGAAAAACAAACCTCCGTTTCTCCTCCTCACACCCAAACTCGAACAACATGTTCTCAAGCAAAATTCAAACACGAATAAGACTTTTCACCGCCCAAATGCCCTAGGCACCATCTTTCTCTTTGTCAAATCGAAATCACTTGTACATGGAATGCTCAAAGTGACTAATGTAACACGGAGAGGGAAAGAAAAAAAGACCTTCGAGAGTGCAGAGAGAGAGAGAGAAGTTGTTGAAAAATTACTACAAGATGCTCCATTTTGATATAGGAACAAGAATAATTTTTGATGAGGATTTATTGAAAAGTTCGATCGTGCCTCAAATCCTCATTTTGATCATTTCTTCGCTTGATATATATGTAATCTTTTTTACATTATCAATGCGGTAAATTATGTAGGTTGTGGAAGGTAGGAACATCCCGTTTCAATTTTATGCATTTGGAGAAATTGTTAAGGTTTTGCAAGGCATCGAGTACAACAAACCCTCATCAATGATCATGATTATTAAGTTTGGAACGAGTAAACATGAGTTGATGGATCACGTGTATAACGCGTTTGCTATTTCGTCCACTGAGACTCTCATTACGATGACGTATCGTCATGTAATAACTCATCCATCAGGTTCACAATATTTTATCCCCGTGTCGTTGCAAGACGAGACCCACTTCGAGTTGATGTGGTCAACAGTGGCGAATCTACCATTATCAGCGAAGGTAGAGATTTATTTAACCTTCGAGCCAATCAAGCCTTTTCAAAATTCTACTATACATTCACAAGTGGTAGAAGAAAATGTGGGCATGACATGCCCTGCATCAATGATGAAAAGATTACGTATGCAATCACCAATAGGTGATGTTGTGCAAGATAGATTTGTTACTTCGATTGATGATGACATTAGTGCCCCCAGTGATGACCCTAACAAGGACCACGACAACGACATTGACGAGGACGTATGTCCCCTCGAGGATGCTGCGCCATCTATTAATTGGAAAAGTATAAATGTTGTTACAGACGACCCAACCTACGAACCTCCAGGGGCAGAAAACTTGCAAGATGATGAGCAATTTGCAATTGACGAGGAGGAGTGCATGGAAGAAGTAAGCGATGAAGAAGTTTACCAATCATTGTCGGTGTATAATGAAATTGATTGGAAAGTGGCTAATTCTATTGCAACCCAACATTCTCATCATTCGACTGGATGGGACATGCCTAATTTTGAGTTGGAAAGAGGAATGTGCTTTGACAATAAGAAAGACTTGCAGCATTCCATCAAAGTGTGGCATGTTAACAACCATTGTCAATACCTTATTATGGAGTCAACTACAACCTTATGGGCATTGAAGTGCAGAAGTGCACCGGAAGCTGGGTGCATGTGGCGTCTCCGTGCTTGTTTGCGAAAGAAGAAACAATTGTGGGAGATCACTCAATTAGACGAGCCGCACAGCTGTATAAATCCCGGCATAGAACGCAATCATGCCCAACTCGACGCCAACATGCTTGCACGTGAGATACAAAGCGTTGTCCAAATAGATCAGGCAATTACTATCAAGGCCTTGGTAGAAATGATTAAGCTAAAATACGGACATAAAGTTCCCTACAAGCAAATGTGGGATGCTAAAAGGAAAGCAATTGCAAATGCATTCGGATATTGGGTGTAGCGACCCAAATTCTCCACCACCTAACCTATGTGTATGTTGGTAATTTCATGATAATAATGTGTTGGGTGTTTGATGTGAAAATACAATTCTAAACTTGTCAAATTAAATATGAGTAAGGGATTAAGTAAAGTTTTATTTGAAATAATAAAGTCCAATTGAGCTTAGAACCCAAAAGGGCATTTTAGACAAGTTGTAAATAATCATAATCCTAATCCCTAACCCTAATGCTATTTAAGCAAATCAAAGAAAACCCTAGCCGCAATCTTGTTAAACACCCACGTGGAGAGGAGGAGAGCAAGAGGAGAGTTCAGGCTCAAGAGAGGTACAACCTCACTTCCCTCCTTGATTTCTTTATTATTTGTTGAAGATTTGGAGACCAAAGGGTCGATAGCATCGACAACGGCAAGAACGCGAGGAAAATAGAAAAGAAAATAAGAAAGAAAATATTTGATCTATGTTAGAATGAGATTTTGGAAAGGATTTTGAGTCAAAGACTCCATTGAAGGCATGGTGAGACTCTAATACTCCCTAGATTTATTTTCTTGGTGTTGATATTGGCAATGAGAGTTGATTTGCAAAGTTTATTCAGTTTTTCTTAGATCTAGTCTTGAAATAGGTTATACAAATTTTTAAGTTTTATGATAATGAGTATTATAGATGAATTAATTTTGTTTTCCATAGTTTGACGGTACATGAAAGGGTTTTACCATGATTTTAGTAAATTGATCGCGGTTGAAGTTTATTGATATGGATTTGACATTTAAGGTTGAGTTGAGATTTAAAAAGGGACTTTGAATCTTTTCTTTGGGAAATAAACTTATTCGATAAATTTGTGGACTTTGACTGAATATTGTCATTTGGGAATTTAAAGTCTAAATTGAGTCTTGTATGGTGATTTGAATCTTTTTAATTATAATTCATCGAACGTCTTCGATTTATGTTGGAAAAACTAAGTCTTAGCGGATTTTTCTTGTTTTACATCACCGCACTCCTATTTTACTCGAATCATTGATTCTAATTTTAAGTGTCGATTTTAGAGTCGTGAATGACATTTAGCGAAGTCAGGTATAAAATAGGGTAAATTTCTAAGGTCTAGACAATTGATGTTAAACTTGTATGGTTGTAGATACATAAAGTAATTATTCTTTCAAATTGTCTAGATTCGCGAGACGGTTCACATCGAGCCCAAACGCGAGAAGATCGAGATTAGGATTCGTGGCGAGTGCAGGTAAGTGGGGAGCTTGCTCAATTAGCAAATATGGCTTGATTATTAGTTATGATTAGGATTCATAATTTGAATTATAGACTTGGGATTTATGGGTTGCGTCATGGTATTGGCTCGAACCTACGTATCTATGGAATATTAATGCACTATTATTCATGGCCCCAAAATGTGTGGAGTTCCACCGAGGGTCTTATTAGCAAGTAAATCAATAAGAATACCTCAGAATGTTGTGGTACCACCGAGGGTCGTTAACACCCAGGATGTGTGGAGTTTACCACCGAGGGCTTTACTTGACTAATTAAATTCATAAGTATGTCACGTAGAGACATGAGTTGGAGTTACCTTCTCTTGTACTCTTGAGACATAGGGATGTGCATCGGTGATGGCTTGGACGAACCTACTGTTGATTTGATGGGACAAACGAGAGGGCACATAAGGCCTGTGTGCTAGCTGGTTGTTTCCATCACTTTGAGAGTAGGAGAATCGGTCACCGGATTCTTGCCAATATCTAGTATGCATTGAATGGAACATCGACTTATCGTATTATTATATTTATAGTACAAAATCTCGCGAAACCCCCTCATTTGCATAAAATTTTAAAATTATGAAATGATTTGTCAATCTCTTTAATGTTATTCATGATTATTGTTGTTATAATTTGATGGCTTATGAATACGTGGTATTTGTTATGAAATGATGAATTCCTATTTAATTGTGACTTACGAATCTTATGTCTATAATAGTACTTGATGATTCATTATAAGTTTATCTTTTATGAAATCCTGTTACTATGCTACTATTCAATGAATCCTTGTTTGTTTTTCAAATACATGCTAGACTTTGCATGCTTATTAGGTATTACTTGCATATTTGATGGTTGAGCGGGTTTTTCCGCATTACTGAGCTCCGTTGCTTATTTTAGCTCACCCCACTTACATCTCAGGTATCCACGACAGCGCTAGGTTGAGGCAAGGGAGAGATGAGCTTGAAGTCTCCTCTTGATATGAGCCTTTATATATATATATATCATGTATATTTGATTTTGAACCTATCAACTTGGGGTTAAAATTAAAATAGATCTTTGGGTAGCTTGAATCCTAGTTATCTTTAGTTGATCTATTTCGGGGATTATAATAAACTTGTTTAGTTTAAAGGAGCATGAACAGATATATGATTTTTATAAAAATTCTATGAACTTAAATCTATTCTCTTAGGATATCTTTTTATATTTATTTAACAATTATTATCCTTTGTTTAGCCAATGTGTATTCTACAGGTTTATTTGTTTAGGCGTGCCAGACCGTTATTTGGGCGTGGTTCAGGTATCAGGTCTAAATGGCAGTCTGGGCCGGGCGACCTGACCCTAAGTAGGGGACGGGTCGTCACAGTTGGTATCAGAGCATAGGGATTAGAACCTAGGGAAATGTTAGGTTAGAAAAACCTAAGATGTAGGGCCTTTAAGTTTAAAGGTCAAGTTAAGTCGAATAAATCAGTGGTATGGGACATTAGTTCAAAGTCGACTTAACACGCAATAATGATAAATCCTAGGATGGGATGGGATAACAGAAATTTGATAAAGATTTAATGTGATGATTATTTACTACTTTGTGTATATAAATATATCGTTAGATATATAGGTAAATGTCTTTCCTTAAGACGTGAAACCTTGGTTCCACGAGTTGAGAATGACAATTAACGACACAAGAAAGTCGACGGGAAGTCCTCAGAAGATTACACATGCGCTGTAAGGAAGACTACAACGATTGCTGTAAGAATGGTTATGATAGAACTACTAAACTTATATTGAAAATTGTATGGCAAGATGCGCCTATACTTAACGATAGAGTGACAAATAAAGACTTAAGCAAGAATCGATAGACTTGAAAGCACAATGAGACGCCACGTTAAATACACAAGACGGAATTGTGACGTGGCTACATTTCAGAGAAGTAACTCTGACGCCGAGAACTATATTAGGATAATTAAAATTAACGATATCTTGTTGAAAACGGAAGTTTACAATCCTAGTAAGGATGTAAATGAATCTTTGATTTCAAACAATGATAAGCAAGTTAGTCTGGCCAGGTGGCTGAACTTAATTTAAGATATCGTGGACGCGTATACACTTAAAACTTCTAATGATCGATTAAGAGTGTGAATCATTGGTCTATAAATTCGATTTGAAGGCTATTACTATAGATCGAATTATGTTGTTTCAGGTGATCTATTTTTATCGAAAAATGATTTTTCGACTATATTGGACCATGATTTTTGTATTGTTTTCGAGTTGATATTTGCCGCACTTGATTGAAATTTTCGTGGAAGGATTTAACGTGACTTTACAAAATTTTGAAAAGGCAAACAAGTACAAAAAAAGAAACCATTTATTTTCATTGGTGTTCAAAAGATAAAGCGAATAGACTCATACATATTTCGAGTATTTAACGTTGTAATTTTAATCTTTACATAAAGAGTTTTACTGAATTTCAAAGTTTTGACTTGATGAAAATGCAAAGCATCGTTTGGATCTATGTTACCATTTTGTAGTGTTGGAATACAAATTTCCTCGTGGTTGTGATTTATATTTTGAAAGTATATTGACCAAATCGATTCGAAAGAGGTATTACAATTCGTTTGAAATGCGAGAAAGCTTTTAAATGATTTCATAAAAATAAGCTAGACTTAGCTTGAAAAATCGAAACTTAATATTTTGAAATGGACCTTGATTTGGATTTAACTTTTCGATTGATTGAATTATGGCATTCAAGTTTCGATTAAACCTGTGTAAAAGAAAAATAAAGCTAAGCTAGTTATCGATAGGTTGAATACTAAATATGAGGACCCAAATTAAGAGTTAGCTCGAAGCATAATTGCATAATGTATGAGATGGTAAATGAGAAATTAAAGAATACATTGAAAACCATTCAATGAGAAAATCTAGTGAATACAAAATATCAAATTAGTACACTTAAAGATGGATGATTTACTAAAATTGAAGATCCAAAGTCAAAGACTATTTCGGTGAAATAGCCATGTGTGAAGATCATGTTGTCAAGTAAAAAATTTGTAGATGTTGTAAAAACTCAAGATCTGAGGTTAAAATGATATAAATCAAAGGTAACTACTGCAACAAATAAATTATTCTAGTATAATTAGAAGCGACTTGATTCATAAAGTTGGGGATACCAGGAATTGATAAATTATGTTCGAAATGAATGGAGAGTACGCAATAGCAGTACCATGACTGAATAATTAACGGAAGCCCCAAACTAAACGGTATGTATGAGTCATATTAGTAGGTTTTAAAGAGCGTACGACGCAGTCAATAATATTATAATGAACTCGATGATAAGTGAATCATTAAAATCGGGGTACACCAATGAAAAGAATATTTTTGATATGATTAGACGTGTGGACTCATAGCTTTTGAGTCAAAATAAAACCAAACCTGATTGGTAGGTGATGGTTGAATGAAAAATGGCGTTGAAGAGTAATTGAGGCAAATGATTATCATATGACCTTAGTCAATAATGACTTGATTCTTAAAATTGGGGATCCTAGAATAGGATTGACCAATGGAAAAACAAATGAGTAATTTGGTGATGAGAAGAATTGCAAACTCAAGAGAGAACATGTACTGCAATAGTACCCTGTCCAAGAATGAAAATTTCTAATCAAAATGGTGACGTCGCTAAGAATCATGTTGATCACTTGTGCGAAGTAACTTGTGATCTCATAATAAAAGTAAAACATTAAAAAAAAACCCTGAACTACCAAACTAAATGGTTGAAAGGAAAGATGAAATATCTTATCAATGATAGGACGACCTGACCCTAGGTCGGGGATGGGTCGTCTCAGTTGTTATCAGTGATAGGTCGACTATTAAAAGTGAGGATCCTAGGTTAGGATCGAATCCCAATAAGATTTATACTGTACAATACGTACGAAACAATTAAGGATGGTGAGGAAATACCCTAAATTAGTAATAAAACATGAATATATGAGTAAAGATAAAATTTCATAAACTTCACACTGTAAATAATTGTTAAAGAAAATGTGTAGTTTACACTTGGAAGCCTGAGGGCTTAGTATAAGTCTAAAAGTGAAAGCCCTAATTTAATGGCGTAGGAGAATTTGAGGTTGCAACCCAGATGGGTAAGCAATAGATTTGCAAACGGTTAAGTGTTAAGGATATCAACACGTGGAGATAATGCACGAATAATCAAGGTCAACACTGTAACAGATGACAAACATAAGCAAATTATACGACATAAAGGTTTGCTTAAGCATGAGGTCATTTTAAATCAACCCCATGAGAAATCAGTTGATATTCTTATTTTCAAGAATCATTGAATTTGGAGAAAAGGAAGAACACTATGAATGGTTTTGTGCTAAATATAAGCAATGAATCATAAGCTAAATAGTACAAGATAATTCTCAAAATAGGTGTAAATATGAGTTTGAGTGCCCTTGAATTAAAGCTTTAGTAACAAGTCGTACAAGATAAACCTATATGAGTTTTATGTACACAGATTTGTACTTTATGGTTGAAGTATCCAACAAAACGTATATGTAGTGCGACAGTAGTAATGTACGAGTGTAATACATTGAAATATAAGTTTGAGTTATGAACTTGAAATAACTAGATCGTAGTGTGACACGAGTTCTTAATAACCACGTCTGGAGCATAAATTACGTAACTCCCAAGAAACGACGTGAATGTCAGGTTCGAAACATGAAAGCTAAATCACCTTCGTTTCTCAGAGAGTGAGGTACTAAACACATTATAAGAGCTAAAAGTTAGCTCAGAAAGATGAGAAAGGACCATTGTATACCAAAGAGGGGTCATGACTAAGTCAACAATGTTTAAAATAGTCACCCAGGATCGTGAGAATTGATCAGTACGAGGACGCAATTCGATAGATTTCCTGAAAATCGAGATATAGTGATAAAAGATCTTGGTATGAAATAAAAAAAATGGTGATGCAATGGAGCACATTCAGATGAATGCTGAACCTACTTAGAAATAATGACGATGTTAAAAATATTCCACAAGATTTTAAAGGTGAAAGCTTGTTTACGTCAATTAACAGTTAAGTGTGACGGAGGAGTTACAAAGTGGGTCATTAGTCAAAAGTTGACGTGAATTATAAACCTACAAGAATGAATGTCAATAAACATGTGATGCCAATAATATTAAGGAATTATTCTAGAGAGGAATATTATGTCTGCCTATTTGTAGCCTTCACATATAAGCCGCAAAGACATGATGAGTCGTTCAATGATGTACGTAATCGAGATGTTGATAGAGATGGTGTGCTAGTGCTCATGTTATAGTAGACAATTATCCTTGTTTCCCTACTACCAGTCAGTGATATGGTTCCAATGCCAGATAGGCAAAGATATTCTTTGACACAGATAGGCACCAGATCACATCTCAGTATGGTTCTACCTCTCTGTAAGTTGAGCGATTTGAGCGTATATTGCGATTTTGGTGAAGATTATAAAGGAATACCTTAAGAACACGTGACGACAGAGGAACTTGGCAAGTGGCTGAGTATAATGATTTTATTGATGACCTATATGAGGTGGGCTTTATGAATTTTAGTTTGCAAGATGAAAATAAAAAAAAAATGAGATATATTAAAGTCAGGGGTAAAACTTTATTTCATGTGGAGAAACGAGTAGAGCATGCAGGTGAAGATGGCCTCAGTTAAACAATGGGTCAAAAAGAAATCATTATGGACAGACACCAAACTACGTTGTACTTTACTTTTACTTTCGAGGACGAAAGTTCTTAAAATTGGGGATATTGTAACGACCCAAATTCTCCACCACCTAACCTATGTGTATGTTGGTAATTTTATGATAATAATGTGTTGCATGTTTGATGTGAAAATACAATTCTAAACTTGTCAAATTAAATATAAGTAAGGGATTAAGCAAAGTTTTATTTTAAATAATAAAACCCAATTGAGCTTAGAACCCAAAAGGGCATTTTAGACAAGTTGTAAATAATCATAACCCTAATCCCTAATCCTAATGCTATTTAAGCAAATCAAAGAAAACCCTAGCCGCAATCTTGTTAAACACCCACGTGAAGAGGAGGAGAGCAAGAGGAGAGTTCAAGCTCAAGAGAGGTACAACCTCACTTCCCTCCTTGATTTCTTTATTATTTGTTGAAGATTTGGAGACCAAAGGGTCGATAGCGTCGACAGCGGCAAGAACGTGAGGAAAATAGAAAAGAAGATATTTGATCTATGTTAGAATGAGATTTTGGAAAGGATTTTGAGTCAAAGACTCCATTGAAGGCATGGTGAGACTCTAATACTCCCTAGATTTATTATCTTGGTGTTGATATTGGCAATGAGAGTTGATGATTTGCAAAGTTTATTCAGTTTTTCTTAGATCTAGTCTTGAAATGGGTTATACAAATTTTTAAGTTTTATGATAACGAGTATTATGGATGAATTAATTTTGTTTTCCATAGTTTGACGGTACATGAAAGGGTTTTATCATGATTTTAGCAAATTGATCGCGGTTGAAGTTTATTGATATGGATTTGGTATTTAAGGTTGAGTTGAGATTTAAAAAGGGACTTTGAATCTTTTCTTTGGGAAATAAACTTATTCGATAAATTTGTGGACTTTGACTGAATATTGTCATTTGGGAATTTAAAGTCTAAATTGAGTCTTGTATGGTGATTTGAATCTTTTTAATTATAATTAATCGAACGTCTTCGATTTATGTTGGAAAAATCAAGTCTTAGAGGATTTTCCTTGTTTTACATCACCGCACTCCTATTTTACTCGAATCATTGATTCTAATTTTAAATGTCGATTTTAGAGTTGTGAATGACATTTAGCGAAGTCAGGTATAAAATAGGGTGAATTTCTAAGGTCTAGACAATTGATGTTAAACTTGTATGGTTGTAGATACATAAAGTAATTATTCTTTCAAATTGTCTAGATTCGCGAGACGGTTCACATCGAGCCCAAACGCGAGAGTATCGAGATTAGGATTCATGGCGAGTGCAGTAAGTGGGAAGCTTGCTCAATTATCAAATATGGCATGATTATTAGTTATGCTTAGGATTCATAATTTGAATTAAAGACTTGGGATTTATGGGTTGCGTCATAGTATTGGCTCGAACCTACGTATCTATGGAATGTTAATGCACTGTTATTCATGGCCCCAGAATGTGTGGAGTTCCATCGAGGGTCTTATTAGCAAGTAAATCAATAAGAATACCTCAGAATGTTGTGGTACCACCGAGGGTCGTTAACACCCCCGGATGTGTGGAGTTTACCATCGAGGGCTTTACTTGACTAATTGAATTCATAAGTATGTCACGTAGGGACATGAGTTGGAGTTACCTTCTCTTGTACTCTTGAGACATAGGGATGTGCATCGGTGATGGCTTGGACGAACCTACTGTTGATTTGATGGGACAAACGAGAGGGCACATAAGGCCTGTGTGCTAGCTGGTTATTTCCATCACTTTGAGAGTAGGAGAATCGATCACCGGATTCTTGCCAATATCTAGTATGCATTGAATGGAACATCGACTTATCGTATTATTATATTTATAGTACAAAATCTCGCAAAACCCCCTCATTTGCATAAAAGTTTGAAATTATGAAATGATTTATCAATCTCTTTAATGTTATTCATGATTATTGTTGTTATAATTTGATGGCTTATGAATACGTGGTATTTGTTATGAAAGGATGAATTCCTATTTAATTGTGACTTACGAATCTTATGTCTATAATAGTACTTGATGATTCATTATAAGTTTATCTCTTATGAAATCCTTTTACTATGCTACTATTCAATGAATCCTTGTTTGTTTTTCAAATACATGCTAGACTTTGCATGCTTATTAGGTATTACTTGCATATTTGATGGTTGAGCGGATTTTTTCGCATTACTGAGCTCCGTTGGTTCTTTTAGCTCATCCCACTTACATCTCAGGTATCCACGATAGCGCTAGGTTGAGGCAAGGGAGAGATGAGCTTGAAGTCTCCTCTTGATGTGAACCTTTATATATATCATGTATATTTGATTTTGAACCTATCAACTTGGGGTTAAAATTAAAATAGATCTTTGGGTAGCTTGAATCCTAGTTATCTTTAGTTGATCCATTTCGGAGATTATAATAAACTTGTTTAGTTTAAAGGAGCATGAACAGATATATAATTTTTATAAATGTTCTATGAACTTAAATCTATTCTCTTATGATATCTTTTTATATTTATTCAACAATTATTATCCTTTGTTTAGCCAATGTGTATTCCGCAAGTTTATTTGTTTAGGCGTGCCAAACCGTTATTTAGGCGTGGTTCAGGTATCGGGTCTAAATGGCAGTCTGGGCCGGACGACTTGACCCAAAGTAGGGGACGGGTCGTCACAGTTGGTATCAGAGCATAGGGATTAGAACCTAGGGAAACGTTAGGTTAGAACAGAGCATCCTCAATTTCGTCACAGTTGGCGGCTGTACATAATAAGAGCCCAGGGACGAAGATTGAGTGGTCACATAGATAATGGGCTGCAGATGAGGTCAGGACAGAGCATCCTTAATTTCGTCGTGTGTTGTTCGCATTCGAAGCATCAATCGAAGGGTTCAAGCATTATAGGCCTCTTCTACAAATTGACACGACATTCTTATATGGCAAATACAGTGGTAAGCTAATGATTGCCCTATTTGTTGATGGTAATGGACATCTACTTCCAGTTGCATTTGCAGTTGCGGAAAACGAATCAACAAACTCGTGGGGGTGATTTTTGAGAATGTTGCGCAAACACGTGGCCGATAGAGATGGTATTTGTATTATTTCTGACCGTCACTCTGGCATTCTCGAGGCTGTTAACATACCAGCAAATGGTTTTTGTCCACCAAGAGGATACCATCGTTATTGCCTGCGACACTTGACCAGTAATTTTAATACGCATTTCAAAAATGAATCGTTGAAGAACATCCTATCTCGAGCTGCTGGTCAACATCAAGTGAGGAAATTTGATGCATGCATGGAGCGTTTTGCTTATTTGTCATTAGGAAGTCCTCAATGTCTTCAATATGTGAATGCCATTCCCAAGGAACTCTGGACTCAATCGCATGATGGAGGCATGCGGTACAGATGGATGAATTCTAATGGGGTTGGTATGTATTCGATAGTAGTTATGTTTGTTATCCTATATGTGATTTCACTGTGCTGATATTACTGACACGGCATTATCTTACCATTGTAGAATGTTTTAACGGTGTATTGAAAGGGGCACGATTCTTGCCAATAACAGCAATGGTTCAAATGATTTACTACAGGTTGGTGACATACACCAACCGACGCAAGGAGGAAATCGATGAAGCAATATCGCACGAGCTCAATTACACGAAATATGCCATGGATAAAATTGCACATTATGAACAATCTGCAAGGAGACATTACGTGAAATTGATAAATCGCGACACTGGTGAGTTTGAGGTGCTCACTAGACGTCATGGCGATCGTATGCATAAAGGCAACAATACATATATTGTTATCCTGAGGAACTGGTATTGCAGCTGCAATAAATGGCAATCGTTTGGTTTCCCTTGCTCATACGTGTTAGCTGCATATGCCCTTATTCGAATTGATTATACATAATTTATTGAGCAATACTACAGTATGGACGTGTACGCACGATGCTACTCCTCTCAATTCAAAGCCATCCCCGATGAGAAGTATTGGCCGACTTTTGCGACGAAGATTTTACCAGATCTTAGGTGTAGACGTGGCCGAGGGAGACCAAAGGGAACACGAAGGCAAAATGAGATGGATCTTCCTAATGTTTTGAGGACCTTGCGATTTAGCATATGTCATCAAGAAGGACATAAACGAAGAACATGTCCGAATAGGGATCGTGGTCGAGTCCCTATTAGGAGGAAGCGTTGCAGTATTTGTCGTGCAGAGGGACATAACAAAAAAAATTGTCCATCCATATCTCAACCCCAACCCCCCAATCCAAACCAATGAGAGGATTTGTATTTTATTTGTAAACGGTGTCAGTTGGTAATTTCATAACATTTATATTAATATAGTATAACCGTATGTTACGTAAAGTAATAGATACGTATTTGTTAATGTTATAACTCGTAGTAATGATTTGTTGTGACTTTTAAAACTACTTGACCAATTTGTCTAATCACACAGTTATAGCGAGTACACATGGAACCAAGACCATCTGATCCTTCTCTTCTACGCCTCCAATCTACACGCAGATCATCGCAAGTCTGGAGGGGTCAGGTATATACATTTAACATGTATGTGCATAATATTTATGCAAAAATGTTTAATACATATATATATATATATATATATATATATATATATATCGACATATTTTTTAATTGTAAGGTACATGATACAATGCGCGTGCGAAGAAAACTGGGTGTTGTTGATCGACGAATTAATTACCATTCTCGAATGATCCCTTACCTATGATCTAGTGGCTTTTATGGTGTTTCACGCGTAAGATTTTTTAGACTTGACTGGGCTTTGATCACCGCTTTCGTTGAGAGATGGCGTCCAGAGACACATGCATTCCACATGCGTTATGGCGAGTGTACGATAACACTCCATGACGTTGAGATTCAGCTCGGGTTATCGATTAGTGGTATGCCTGTGACTGGAAGCACAGATGTCTACTATCTCGCGGTGTGTGAAAGACTACTTGGTGCAAGACGTGAACCACTTCACCTTTCTGGGAATAGAGTTCGTGTTTCATGGCTCGAAGACAATGTGCCACCTATAGAGGATGACAGCAATGAGGAAATGGTTCGACGTTATGTTCGTTCATACATTCTACAACTTATTGGTGGTTGTGTGTTCGCTGACAAGTCGAATCAATATGTACATTTGATGTTTCTTCCGTTGCTCGAGGACCTTCAAACAGCTGGACAATATACTTGGGGAAGTGCACGTTTGGCATATTTATACAGGGAGTTGTGTTGTGGATCTCGCTCTGGTGCGCACGAGGTCGTTAGTGCGACAATTCTTATACAACTATGGGCCTGGGATAGATTTCCATTTATAGCACCAAGGCGCATGCCTGTTCCTAGAGGTCGACCTCGAACATGTGATGGAGTATACATGCCCAATGACGTTCCGTTGGGATATCGGTAATAAAAATGTTTTTCATGTTATTTTCAATAATTCATTGCGTCTTTTTAATTTACGACAAATTTATTGTTTTGTATACAGATGGATAGTTGCATTTTCGGTAACTAGGACTGCCACACGTGTTTTATCATCATTTCGTGATGCACTTGATACGCAGAGGGAGAATGCCGTGGAGTGGCAACCATACGCTGATGTCATTGAGTCACTTCCACAATTATGTACTCAAGGTCACGGGATCTGGCGTTCGACGTGTCCTTTAATTTGTTTCCATATAGTTGAGTGGCATAGACCGGAAAGGGTCATGAGACAGTTTGGGCTGACAGGTCGTGCCACCTCACTGTAATTTTGACACACGTCTGCACCACGTCCAATTGAGAGGACACCCTCAAGAAAATTGGGCAGTGTATCACAGAAGATATATAGAGTTGTGGGAAAATCGTAGTAATACCCTAGCCACGATAGAACAAGAAGGGGAACATGATCAGGAAGAGTACATGAGGTGGTATAGATCTATCACCAGGCGATACATTGGACATAACGGGGCTCTACGCGAATTCTCGGTAACCTTGAAACTATAATGTTGTTATCCTCATGAGTCATATTTAAAATTGTTAACCAACACTGCATTTTTTTGTATATCAGTCTACATTTGCGCGTCAATTGGAGCGAGTGTTCACTGATGACGGAGTCGAACAAGGCATGGCTACTCTACATGAAGGCATCAGAATCTTAGATGAGGATGAACGGCAAAGGACTACTCTGTGGAATGATGAAAATGTAGTTGAGCCGGACATAGATGACGAAGCATCTCAAGAAGAAGAGGAAGAACAACAAGAAGAGGATCAAAGCCTAGCAGATAGAGGGAGGAGAAGAAAAACAACAACGACTCAGACTCTGGGTGAGAGCAGTAGACGTTCTTCTCCACCACCTCCAACTCGTCCAACACCAAGAACGTCAGAGACTGTTAGTGAGAGCAGCAGACGTTCTCCTTCGCCACCTCTAACCCGCCCTTCTTCTTATGGGTACTCTCCTTTGTCGCCCCCAACGCAACCGGATGCTCATATGTTTTTGCCTAGGACACGGAGCATGAGTGTTCATCCATATCATTTTGATCCATATACTCCTGGGCCATCATCTTCGTACATGGACCATAGAATGCCTACACATTCAATGCATGGTTCATTGCCTCAATACATGCCAAGTCCATTTACTCCGCCATATTATAACTACAATATTCCATATAGTGGAGATGGCTCATTCAGGCCCTTATTAGGCATGCCACCTCATGTTCCTTTCACCCTACCACATACAGGAAGTCAATATGTTGGAATGGTTCAACCCCTATCTTTGATAGCACATTGGTAGTAGAGGTCAATCGAGCCAACACGAGGAAGAAGTTCAGTCGAGTCATCGAGCTCAACAGACTCAGCCGGACGTACAAGCACGGAGAAATCCACATCGAAATAGAGTACGATCGGTTTGCCACACGGAGGAGCAGCGTCGACGTCGATAGAACTGCATCATACCTTTGTATGAGTGGATTGATAGGAGTGTTTAGGGTCCCTTAGATATCATGGAGATGGGGTTGTACATTTGGATGAAAGCCAAGAACTATAAATACAAACTCCTAGCCTATTTGTTTCACATTTGCATGTTGTTTTCAATACAAAAGTAAAAAAAAAAATTCAGAGCTATTGGGGACTTTTATTTGCTGGAAATTGTAGTCCTTAGGAGGTTATTCATCATCAAGAAAGTGATCTAGTTATATACAATCAAGCATCAACCTTAAGGTATGCTCATCCACTTATTTGCATAAAAATTAAGGGTTTTGAGCATTAAATCATAGTGCTTTCATGAGAGACCAATTTCAAAGTGTTTGAAGAGTGGTCTATGATCAAATAAGAGCATTAGTTTTATTATTAAACTTTAATTTTTGGATTTTTCAAGTTTTGCTCAAAAATTAGGTTTTTGAAATGAATGAGAATGCATGTTAAGTTTTTGCCCTAATCTCTATAAATTAAGCATAACTCACTCATCTGAACTCCAAATTAGGTAATTCCAATGACATTTGAAAGATAACTCAAAATGGAACAACTTTGTCCTACTTAGAAATTTAGAAATTCAAGCGTTTTTCTATCCAAAAACCCTCTGCAATTTTGATGTTGAATCTGAATTTTTTGGACTTTACTATTTTAATAATGTCTTATTGTTTGAGGAATAACTCAATTATTTCTTATTGGATTGAGTTCATATTTTAGTATGATGTTCTTAAGTATGATTTTAGACTTCATTAAAAAAATTATGATATTTGGAGCTATGGTTTAGGAGAAATAATTGTACAAATTTTCTGGTCACACTTTAAAAAAAAACAGTTTTAAGTTATTGTCGTAAAAGTATCATATCTCTCTCGTTTTTAATCGGAATTGTGTATTTCTTATAGTTTCGGAAAGCTAAGAAAGAGAGGACCAACCTAAAATCATTATTTTGTCAAAATTTAGTCATATAAATTTTCAAAAATGGGCCAAAAGACGAGGCTTGTCCGTATAATGGTCATTTGTATAAATATTTTTGGGTCGTTTTGGTGTCGGATAGTATCAACATTTAATTTAAAGACTAAGTACATCTAATATAACCTAGATTGTCACCAGCAAACTTCGAGAGATATATATGAGTCCGTTTGCGAGAGTTTGGGTGACGAGAGGCCTATTGGACTAGGAATATTGCGTGAAAAAAGTGAGTATACCTGATGATACTTTGAATTGCATTTCATTTCCTTTTATTACTTATTGATTGGCAATCTTTGTGACTATATGGTGCCTTTGTACTCTAATATAATGATATTTGTTGATAATCTTCACTCTTTGAACTTGTTCATCATGATATTGTTTTGTTGATGCTTTCATTGAATCCTTTCGTGTGCTCTATGTCTTCATTTGATGTTTTTAATGGTAAATGAGCTTTAAATAGCATGCTATTAGGATTAGAGAGTTTATGAATGAGACTATGGACTTTGTACTCGACTTGATTAGTTTATTAGCTTGTCCATATGCCTTTACCATTCTATACGGAGTCATTTTTGAATAAATAAAGTAGTGGTTGGTGAAAATAGTGACAACGAACCATGACATACTCACTTAAGTAGGTTTAAGAAATCAAACCTAATTAGTAAATTTAGTTACACATTTGTTTGTTCATTTCGTAATAGTTGATTATGACATTTATATTTGTTTCTAACTTACTCTTGAACCTTAAAAAAGTCATGTCAGGCAGAAATTATGCATCGTCATCTGGGGACAGATCTGGTGGACGATCCAGCAGACGATCCGGTGGTTGCAGAGATCGTCCATCTCACGACTTGGATAGTTCGCTAGTACGATCTCCCGCTGATGATGCTGAGCCTCAGCAACGTCAAGAGCAACTCACTCCGCAACAGCTTGCTCAACAGCAATTAGCTTACCATCAACAACTTTTTGTCCAACAACTGCTTTCTCAGCAACACCATCAATCACAATTATATCAGTATTCTCGTCCGCCTTATGCGCAGCACCCCCACCAAGCCCCTCTCCTTCAGCCATCGGGCCCATCTTTATTTGGCCCCAATGATCCATCCACTCTACAAGCTTACTCCTCTCAATTGGCGTCGCAACTCCCTCCACCTATCACTGGTCGCGTTACTTCTAGAGAATCTACCCGCGCATCTCCCTCCCATCAGCAGTACTACCAGCATGTCCCAATCGCTTCCTTCGACTCTAGTATGCATGCCTCCCCATCAAGGAGTCATGATCATGTCGAGCATGCATCACATTCGTCCAATACTTCAAGCCACCCTTCGAGTGAGCCGTCTATTAGTGGTGCCTCGCGTAGATCACAACAAGACGATGAGCCAGCTAGGGCCCCGAGACGTAGAAGTAATGATGACCGAGGCGCGGGGCGGGTATTTTTTACCATAAAAACTATGAAAGAATTGTAATTCAATGAAATTTTATTACGTATATATACTTACGTTTAATGAACTTACTATAATATTGGTCTAACTTTTTTTTTGTAAAAATGTAGTGGTACTTTCTTGCATCCGTCATCCGAAGTGTCAAAGCAAATGACGCAGATATATAAATTCGATTTACATAAGGATGGCTACTGTTAGGATACGGTTCCCAACCATATCAAGGAGCAATATTTTAACAAATGGGCGGTAAGAGATTTTTAAATAAAAAAATTAAGTTTCTTTTACTTAGCATATGTTGAAGACTTGACTTTCTATTATTACAGACTCATTTCGATTGGAGACGATCGGATGACGCTATGGTCAGACATTTGTACGACAGGCAAATTGTCACTCGTTACGCTGACTTTGTTAGTAAGATGGTGAGGAAGCCGACAAAACCAGCACATGTATCTCTGGAGGTTTTTGAGCATTACAAGAAGATGCGGTCTACTCCAGAATATAAAAACAAAGTCAGAACAAGCGAGCCGAAATCGGAGATCAGAGGTGGGGGGAACTGGTTCGGGTTCGTCTGTGCACGGAGGTGGAGCTATATCCATCTATGAGCATTCATTGAGACTGGTATGTTTTGGGACATGCATACATAGATACATACATACATATGTATACATTAGATTCATATAAGTTTCAAACTTAATTTTAAGTTAAACATATTTTATAGGAGAAGAAACTCGGTAGAAAGCCGACTACTTTGGATTTATGTTTATATCTCCATACAAGGGATCATGATGGCGTCACTTTCTTGGATCCGAGAGCAGAGGCGATTGCCGTAAGAAACTACTTGACCATAACTGTTTTTTGTTAATTATAGGTATCAATGACTTATATGACTTGTCAATGTTTAAATTCTTAATACAGGCGGCTATACACGAAAGGACCAGAGAGCTTTCACAGTTGCAGCCTGACACTCCAATTGATGAAACAAAATTATATTTGGAGATTGTGCAGCGAAATGATAAAGGCCGGAGATTTGGTCTTGGCTGGATACCGTCAGGGTCTAAGATGCGTAGACATGATGAAGCTAGATCTTCTCGTCCTATATTTGCAGATGATGAGCCATTTGACCAATTCAAGAAGGAACTCAAGGAGATGCAAGCAATGATACTAAATATGGTTAATGACATGTCTGTAAATCGCGATCAATTGCTTGAAATGCAAGGACGGTTACATCGCATGGAACAGGGTTTCATGGAGAGATCAGCTGCACAAAAAAGGCAAGATGATGTTGATGATGATGATGTTGATGATAATGATGCCGCTCACAATGACTCAACGACCGAGGATGATGAATGATGATTTCTTTTTCACAACATCCAAAAAGGTTAGATTTTTTTGGTTCATTTTTTACTTGATACTTATAAGTTTTTTATATTAGGAACCATTATAAATCTTATGAATTTATTAGGAACCATTATAGAAACATAAATCATGTAAACCATATATGGAGTCGAGATTATTGGAGTAATGTTTGTTATTCACTAGTTTTTTCTATTTGTATTCTTTATTTGAATATTGAATTGGGAGACTCAAAAAGGTTTTACTTCTAAATAGAATGTTTGTTTTAGGTCTACATTGAACATTTGTTAAGAATGATTTTGGGATTTTGTGTTTTAATTGGTTCTACACAAAAGAAATTGGTTCAAACTATATTAACATCTTTTATTTTGTGTTTTCATATTTGTGATATTGAATATATATGCTAACTGTTAATTAATTTTACTAATTTGTATTTATTTTTTCTTTTGTATTGAAATAAATATGATTTGTTCTTTATTATAGGTTATTTTCCATAAAATATATGACTTTTATATATGTGAATATCAATTTTGTATACCTCAAAGTTTAACTTATTTTATTTTTCTTTTTCTTTTTTTTGTAGGAAACTATGGTATATATGATGGATGGAGTGTATTTTTATGATGGTTTTTTTGGAAACTTATTTTGTGTTCTCCTATTTTGATTTTTTTTATTTTTTTGTATTGATATGGAAAGAGACAATTATTGATACACTAAGTTTATGTATTCAAATTTGATTAAATTCTATTGGAATGTATGGAATGTATGAATTCATTGGTGCCGTGGAATGTATTAACCAACCACCAACCGGAATGAATTAGGAATATATGAATTCATTGTATATGAATTTAGGGTTTAGGATATATGAATTTTGTATTGTTGCAGATATTAATTTAGGGTTTAGTGTAATATATGAATGTATTAAACCCAAAAACCGTAAATATGAATTTTGAATGAATATATATACCTATTCCAAACCCCGCTTAGCTCCAATAACACCCGACAAATCAAATTATCACCCGAATTATACCTATTATACCCTAAATTAACTTCAATTTGACATATTATTCAATTTTACTTTCGAGGTAAAACCCCAGTATAAAGTCTCCCCCGACTTTTGAATTTCTCATTTTCCATATAAAATCCTCAATTTCTATTTATTTGGTCAAAATATTATTTTTTCATATTTTTTCCTATTTTTCTGGATTTTCTTTTCCATTTTTTCTTTATTTTCTGTCTTTTTTTCCTGTGGAGACGGGTGCCCCGTCGCCAATTATTGGCGACGAGGCACCCGTCGCTAATTGACATGGCACGCGCCACGTCAACACCCTTGGTATTCCAGGAACGAATGGCGCCTTTACAAAAGGCGCCATTCGTTCCACATCACCCACATCAGACCAATCACGCCTTTACTAAAGCCAGAATACATTACTTTTGTAATCTTACAAAAATTTAACTTATTTAATGAATTTTAAAGAAAAACAACCTTACTTTTTGAAATCCCCCCATATATTTGTATCTAGAGTTTAAGAGAACTTGTGTGACGTTGTCGAATAGGCCAACTTCTTGTGCATGGGAGAAAGATCTGGACATTCCGAAGATGAGGAACACTGAGTGAACAAGAAAACTTGGAAGCCTATGTTGATCGAATTTTTTTTAGAGCAACATTGTTGATTGAATTGAAGATTTCACAATACATTGTATTCTCTACAACGGATTAGATTACAATTGCCTATTTTTTCTGTTAAGAATATATACATAGGATTGACCTGATATTTTTTCGATTCCAACAAAACTTTACAATTGTTTTGCTATAACATACTTCATAATTTGACGGGGGGCTTTAGTAATACCCCACACACTATTTTGTTTTTTTTTTTTTTTTTTTTTTACTTCAGTGAGAGTCGAACCAGAGATGCTTTGACGACCCAATGTTGTTAATTGATGCCTTTATTGAATTGTTATTAGTGGATTAATCTCCAATTCAGTGCCAAACTTGGCACCATTTCGATGCCAAGCTACCACTTGTCTTGTAGTTTTGCACGATTTTAGTACAAAGTGGGAACCCACCATTAAATTTTTTATTCATATTTTTATAGATTAATTTTGATGATGAAAATAATGTTAGAATGTCCACACATTAGATAATAATAAAAACTAATATTTAATTTGAAATTATTTGTGTTTAGTGTAAAAGATAATGTAATCAAATTGATCTTGAGACTAGTTTCAAACAAAAAAAAAAAATTGAAGATGAAACTAAGGGTAGTGTATTCAATTGATAGATTTTAAAGGATTTTAAAAGAGTTTGGAGGATTTTGAAATCGAGGTGTATTTAATTTGGATTTCAAATGATTTTAATGGACTTTTGAAAGTCAAGGGGTTTTCAATTAGGATTTTGATGGATTTTAATGGATTTCTAAAAGTTGTAGGTGTATTCAATTCTTAAACACATTAGATTGTGATGTATTTCTTTTCAAAAAATGTACATGACTAAATCTAACCCCTACCCATGAGATTTGGATGGATTTTGGATTGAGTCCTTCTAAATCCATCAAATTTCATTAAATCCATGGAAATCCATGGATTTTGAATTCACCCTCCTAATGTAGTGACACTTTTGCATTAAAATAGTGTAAAAGTAGCATTATTTTAGTGCAATACATTGGCTCTATTTGACAAGGCTAGGTGATAATCTAGCTGATAGCTGATAATCTAATAGTTGATAGCTGAAAGCTGATAATCTAACTGATTAATAAAATCTGTTTAGAAAAATTAACTGATTAGGTAGCTGATAAATATAAAATGACATAAAAGGGTAGACTATAATTTAATGCGTCACAAAACTTTATAACTTATTATTACAAAAAAAAGTAAGAAAATAAAAAAAAATTTCATAAAAAAATATAAAAAATACAAATATTAAATTCAAATATTCTTTCGAAAGGATGACCAAATGGTTTTTTTGTGGATGACACGAAAGGATTAGGAATAATAGTTGATGTTGGATGAAGACTTAATTAAATAATACATTCACTTCCTACCAAAAAAAAATAATAATACATTCACTAGAAAAACAAAAAGTTGAAGGTGCAAAATCGTTGTATATTGAATTACATAATTGACCATGTGCACATTTAAAGGAGGGCTAAATCCAGCCAAAAAATTAAAAAATAAATAAATAAATAAATAACGGCTTTTTTTTAGAGAAGCGCTGCTACAACTAGCGTATAAGATTTGAACTGATCATCTAGATTATTTTAAAAATCATCCACAAACCAAACACAGCTTACTATGTGAAGTAGCTTATAGATGATAATTATATCATCATTCACAACTACAAGTCTTCTAGTAGCTTAATTTATAAGCTAGTTTTATAAAAATAAATAAATAAAAAATATAAGTTAGTATGTGCTTGTCATATAGAGCGTAAAAACAATAATACCAAAAAAATATATAGAGCCTAAAAACAATTTAATAATATGAAATATCTTTTGTACATGTAAAGCATATTAAAGGTAACAAAACATATAATATATAATCTGGACAATATATAATATTGACAGTGGTAGAATGACACCCCAAACGCACACCGGAAGACACATCCCTACCACATTCACTATTTGTGCTCACTTTGAAATGCATAAGCTTGCATGCATCCCGATATTTAAATCATAGTTGGATAAGGGGGGTGGACATTCTAGGGTTGTCAGTCTAAAATTTGAACAAATTACATCCGTACTGTTGTTTTTTTTTTTTTAATTCGTAAATTATATTGATTTACTTTTTTATTCGTTAATTAATGTATTTCGTGTTTTCGAAATGCGAAATTGGGGTGACGTGGACACATACACATACAAATGGCGCCTCTTGTAGAGGCGCCATTGCATCCACCTCAGCACCACACATACCACACATACAAATGGCGCCTCTACAAGAGGCGCCATTCTATCCACTCTGCCACCTCATCACCACACATACAAATGGCGCCTCTACAAGAGGCGCCATTCTATCCACATCACCACACATCACGACATCACGAATGGCGCGTTTCGGAAATGCGCCATTCGTGTGCCACCTCACCACTACCTCGCGCGCCACCTCACGTCTCCCACGTTACGCCACACGTCTCCCACGTTCCACCACACGCTCCACCACACGTCTCCCACGCTCCACCACACGCTCCACCACACGTCTCCCACGTTCCACCACACGCTCCACCGTATGATACCACGCATGCATGCACTGCATGCGTGGAATGCCACCACGCATGCAATGCATGCATGCACATGCACATGGAAGCATGCATGCACTAACCACGCATGCATGCATGCGTGGTCACGCATGCATGTATGCGTACATGCATGGATGCATGTATGCATGTATGCATGTATTCGTGGGCATGTATGCATGTATGCATGTATTCGTGGGTGGGATGCGAGACCGACCACGCATGCATGCGTGTGTAGAGTTCACGGGTGCGTACACCACACGTGAACGCATTGCAGAGAATCTCTGCAAACCACCGCCCCCTACAACCCCTATCGACCTAGGGTCATCAATGTCGCATTGAATGTTGGTTGGAGGACGGTGGGGAGATTTAAAATAGGGAGAGGGAGAGAGGCAGTGAGGTTTTCGTTGATAGTGTAGAGAGAGTGAGAGAAGAGAGAGGAAGAAAGTGTAGAGAGAGTGTGAGGGAGATCGAGAGAAAGAGTGTGTGGGAGATCGAGAGAGGCAACCGCGATCGGCGACGGTGACGGCTACGGCGACGGTGACGGCGATGGCGAAGGCGGCAGTGTAAGTGAAAGTGTGTGTGTTTGGGTTGAGTTTGTGAGCCGAGAGAGAGAGAGGGAACAACCGAGAGGGAGAGAGTGTGAGAGAGAGAGAGGTGCTAGAGGTGTCGCGAGAGAGAGAGGTAAGGAGTGATATGTAGGGTGAGAGTTTGCCGAGAAAGAAAGAGAGAAAGGTAGAGAGTGTGCGAGAGAGGGTGAGGTGCCGTGTGAGAGTGTGAGAGAGGGGGTGAGAGGTGGCGTGAGAGAGAGAGAGAGGAGGGTGAGAGTGCCGTGAGAGAGAGAGGGGGAGAGTTTGTGAGAGAGAGAGGACGAGATAGTGAGAGAGAGTGAGAGAGAGAGGACGTGATAGTGAGAGAGAGAGTGAGAGAGTGAGAGTGAGAGTGAGAGGTGGTGTGAGAGAGAGAGAGGTCGAGATAGTGAGAGAGAGGGGGAGAGTGTGAGAGTGTGTCGAGAGAGAGAGAGAGAGAGAGAGAGAGAGAGAGAGAGAGAGAGAGAGAGAGAGAGAGAGAGAGTGAGAAAGAGGGGAGAGAGAGGGGAAGAGAGTGTGAACAAACAGAGAGAAAGAGTAGTGTGTGGGTTTGGGTTTGGGATTGGGTTGAGTATGTTAGGCTTATAGAGAGAGAGAGGGCGTGAGAGAGTGTTTGTTTTGATGTATTTAGCAAACGATTCTATGTTGGGGAGAACCGATATTTTTAATTATTCTTTTTATAAATATTTTGTTGTTGTTTAGTTTTCATTTCAATAAAATAACTATTTTTTTTTCATAGGGAATATTAATTTTTTTTTGTAGGTAAAGGAATATTAAATTGAAGAACAAACAGGAAGAAAAATAGTAAGAACAAAAATTTATTTATTTATTTATTTAATATATTTATAGTGTAATTGATTTTTTTAAGAAAATGTGTTTATTGCATGGTGTGTGTAATTTAAATATTTTATTTTTAAATAGTTAGTAAAAAATGTGAACATCATAGTTAAAATATTACAAATATTAAACCCTATAGAAAAATTAATTTTTTTGTAGTGGTGGTCGTAGTTTATTGTGTGTAGTGATAAATGCATGATAATTATTTGGCACATTTTACAAGTGAGTGGCAAATCGACCCAAAGATAAATATTATCTGTGTTATTTATTATCAGTGTTTGATTATTGCGACAAGATATCAATTACAAGTTAGTATTAATGTAGTGTCCGGTGTATACACTATTAGTCGCCTCACCATCTCCAACAACGACAAGAAGGTAAAAATCTTTTACTTACAAATTTAATTTGTAAGTAAAAGTGTTAAAATTGTAAGTAAAAGTTTTTACTTACAAAATGTCGTTGGTAAAAACATCGTAAGAATAGAGTCGTCGGTAAAAGTTTACACTTACAAACTTAATTGTAAGTAAAGAGATCCTTTTTGACTTGCGAACTCACCATCATAAGTAAAGTGTATAATATCTATTAATAAAATTTATATTCGTTTTCAATAATATTCATTAATATAACTACATTTTTTATTTAAATATTATTTTGTTTCATTTTTGTGCCTTTCATTATTTTTTTCACGTTAATTTAATGAGTTTCGTTTTGGTATAAAAAAATTTAATGAGTTAGAGAACTTAAATAAAATACAGTTAAACTTAAATAAAATACAGTTATTTATTCATGATTTTTGTTCTGATCAGTTTTTCATCAATTTGACAAACTTTGTCTTATTCGGGAGCCCAAAGCTAGCTAGAGTAGATTTAGCTGGGTAACCAAACAATGTTCCAAAGCTCATTCAACCAACAACTAGAAAGAGAAGAAAAAATAAAGTTAGACAGTTTAAAATTCATTTATAATTTTCTTCATTAAAAAAATTAAAGAAATTAAAAAAATTGAATACAACCTTCAAAAAAGCCATTGGATGTTTGAAGCTTGTAGCGACTTTGCAATAGGCTCATGCATCTTACATGCACCCAATTAATATGAAGAAAATAAGTTGAAAAGTATAGAATGCATTAGGATTAATCAACAAATGTAGGTGAAATGCAAATCAAAACCTTTGTAGAGATTGCATGTCGACATGGATGAACCCATGAAATTAAGAGACGATGCAGAATCGAGATGAAGTGCAAGGCGCGACAATGTTAAGATGAACTCTTTGATGATTTGTGACGTGATGAAATAGAAATTAGTTGTGAGGTCAACGTGAGAGATACAACCGTGAGGCTAAGAGATAGGGAGAGAAATTGTTGGGTTTTTAACTTATTATCTTTTGAAACAACGTGTGTGCATTGGGGGGTAGGATGTGGGGGGTTCCGGGTGTGTGTTCCCACGTCCGTGTTCAAGTACGTAGCAAGATCGTTATCTTTTTTGTGCCTATCTTCTTATTTTTGATATTTTTTTGTGCCTATCTTTTATTTATTTTAGATTTACTTGTACAAAAGACAAAATTCAAAATTTAATATTACATTACTGTTTCGTCCCTTTTTAGTGAAAGCTTAATTTGTTAATTAATTTTATTCTTCTTCTTCTTCTTTTTTCTAGTTTGGTAGTTTCCCTTTTATTGAGTATATATATTGTAAGTAAAAATACATATTTACTTACAAAGCTATGCATATTACTTTCCTCTAAGATTCATAAACAAAAGTTAGTATTTTTACTTGCGAACAAAAGTAGTTTATATAAATATATTTTTGTGAGTAAAAGAAATTATATTACTCACTAAAAACTATTGCCGAATTGGGTCGATATTTACTTAATAATTATTAGCTTTTGCTTAGAACTCATGAGTCATAAGTACAAACAATATTTTTAGTTACAATTTTATCAATTTTTTTACAAACTTAAGAATCATAAACAAATATGGACTTTTACTTACACTTTTTATATTCGTGATTGAAAGTTTTGTAATTAAAAGTTGAATTTCTTGTAGTGAACATCAGTAACAAAATACGTAATCTCGCAATCACAAGTGTCCTCACTCTGCTCTCTAGTGCTGACAGTAGACTATAGGCGCTGGCCCATCGGATATAGTTATTTTCAATTATTCGGTCAACCATCGTACCCCGTCCGGATATAGTTATTTCCAATTATTCGGTCAACCATCGTACAATGAAAAAATCATGCCACTACTCATCTTTGAATACATCAGTCCATTCTTCTCCTCTTCTTCTCGGCCACGACCATGCAAGGAAGTAGCTAACTTGCTAATCAGAATCGCAATTGATCATATTCGAACTCACTATCTACCACTTGAAGCTTCGATAACCACTGATTAAGAATAATAACATTATAGACGATATATTTAGTAAAAAGTATCGTGCCTCAAATCCTCATTTTGATCATTTCTTCGCTTGATATATATGTAATCTTTTTTACATTATCAATGCGGTAAATTATGTAGGTCATGGAAGGTAGGAACATCCCGTTTCAATTTTATGCATTTGGAGAAATTGTTAAGGTTTCGCAAGGCATCGAGTACAGCAGACCCCCATCAATGACCACGATTATTAAGTTTGGAACGAGTAAACATGAGTTGATGGATCACGTGTATAACGCGTTTGGTATTTCGTCCACTGAGACTCTCATTACGATGACGTATCGTCACGTAATAACTCATCCATCAGGTTCACAATATTTTATCCCCGTGTCGTTGCAAGACGACACCCACTTCGAGTTGATGTGGTCAACAGTGGCGAATCTACCATTATCAGCGAAGGTAGATATTTATTTAACCTTCGAGCCAATCGAGCCTTATCAAAATTCTACTGTACATTCACAAGTGGTAGAAGAAAATGTGAGCATGACATGCCCTGCATCAATGATGGAAAGATTACGTATGCAATCACCTATAGGTGATGTTTGCAGCAAGATAGATTTGTTACTTCGATTGATGATGACATTAGTGCCCCAGTGATGACCGTAACGAGGACCACGACAACGACATTGACGAGGACGTATGTCCCCTCGAGGATCTTTGCGCCATCGTTAATTGGGAAAGTATAAATGTTGTTACAGACGACCCAACCTACGAACCTCCGGGGCGAAAAACTTGCAAGATGATAAGCAATTTGCAATTGACGAGGAGGAGTGGATGGAAGAAACAAGCGATGAAGAAGATTACCAACCATTCGGTGTATAATGAAATTGATTGGGAAGTGGCTAATTCTACCGCAACCCAACATTCTCATCATTATTTGGATGGGACATGCCTAATTTTGAGTTGGAAAGAGGAATGTGCTTTGACAATAAGAAAGACTTGCAGCATGCCATAAAATTGTAGCATGTTAACAACTTTTGTCAATACCTTGTTATGGAGTCAACTACAACCTTATGGGCATTAAAGTGCAGAAGTGCGCCGGAAGCTGGGTGCATGTGGCGTCTCCATGCTTGTTTGCGAAAGAAGAAACAATTGTGGGAGATCACTCAGTTAGACGAGCCGCCCAATTGTATAAATCCCGGCATAGAACGCAGTCATGCCCAACTCGACACCAACATGCTTGCACGTGAGATACAAAGCGTTGTCGAAATAGATCAGGCAATTGCTATCAAGGCCTTGAAAGAAATGATTAAGCTAAAATACTCACATGAAGTTCCCTACAAGCGAATGTGGGATGCTAAAAGGAAAGCAATTGCAAATGCATTCGGAGATTGGGACGCGTCATATGCTACGTTACCAAGATGGTTGGCTAATTTGTACATAATAAGAGCCCGGGGACGAAGATTGAGTGGTCACATAGACAATGGGCTGAGATGAGATCGGGACAGAGCATCCTCAATTTCGTCGTGTGTTCTTCGCATTCGAAGCATCAATCAAAGGGTTCAAACATTGTAGGCCTCTTCTACAGATTGACGCGACATTCTTCTTGTATGGCAAATACGGTGGTAAGCTAATGATTGCCCTATCTCGTTGATGGTAATGGACATCTACTTCCAGTTGCATTTGCGATTACGGAAAACAAATCAACCGACTCGTGGGGTGGTTTTTGAGAATGTTGCGCAAACACGTGACCGATAGAGATGGTATTTGTATTATTTCGACCGTCACTCGGCATTCTCGAATTTGTTAACACACCAGTAAATGGTTTTTGTCCACCAAGAGGATACCATCGTTATTGACTGCGACACTTGACCAGTAATTTTAACACGCATTTCAAAAATGATTCATTGAAAAATATCCTATCTCGAGCTGCTGGTCAACATCAAGTGAGGAAATTTGATGCATGCATGGAGCGTTTTGCTTATTTGTCATCAGGAAGTCCTCAGTGTCTTCAATATGTGAATGTCATTCCCAAGGAACTCTGGACTCAATCGCATGATGGAGGCCTGCGGTACGGATGGATGAATTCTAACGGGGTTGGTATGTATTCGATAGTAGTTATGTTTGTTATCCTATATGTGTTTTCTTTGTCTTGATATTATCGACACGGCATTATCTTACCATTGTAGAATGTTTTAACGGTGTATTGAAAGGGGCACGATTCTTGCCAATAACAGCAATGGTTCAAATGATTTACTACAGGTTGGTGACATACACCAACCGACGCAAGGAGGAAATCGATGAAGCAATATCGCACGGGCTCAATTACACGAGATATGTCATGGATAAAATTGCATATTATCAACAATCGCAAGGAGACATTACGTGAAATTGATAAATCGCGACACTTTGGTGAGTTTGAGGTGCTCACCGGACGTCATGGCGATCGTATGCATAAAGGCAACAATACACAGATTGTTATCTGAGGAAGCGGTATTGCAAATTTGCAATAAATGGCAATCGTTTGGTTTCCCTTGCTCACACGTGTTAGCGCATGTGCTCATATTCGAATTGATTATACACAATTTATTGAGCAATACTACGGGATGGACGTGTACGCACAATGCTACTCCTCTCAATTCAAAGCCATCCCCGATGAGAAGTATTGGCGACTTTTTGCGACGAAGATTTTACAGATCCTAGGTGTAGACGTGGCCGAGGGAGACCAAAGGGAACACGAAGGCAAAATGAGATGGATCTTCCTAATGTTTCGAGGACCTTGCGATGTGGCATATGTCATCAAGAAGGACATAAACGAAGAACATGTCTGAATAGAGATCGTGGTCGAGTCCCTACTAGGAGGAACCGTTGCAGCGTTTGTCGTGCAGAGGGACATAACAAAAAAAATTGTCCATCCATATCTCAACCCCAACCCCCCAATCCAAACCAATGAGAGGATTTGTATTTTGTTTGTAAACGGTGTCAGTTGATAATTTTATAACATTTATATTAATATAGTATAACCTTATGTTACGTAAAGTAATAGATACGTATTTGTTAATGTTATAACTCATAGTAATGATTTGTTGTGAGTTTTAAAACTACTCGACCAATTTGTCTAATCACATAGTTGTAGCGAGTACACATGGAACCAGGACCATCTGATCCTTCTCTTCTACGCCTCCAATCTACACACAGGTCATCACAAGTCTGGAGGGGTCAGGTATATACATTTAACATGTATGTGAATATTATTTATGCAAAAACGTTTAATACACACATATATATCGACATATTTTTTAATTGTAAGGTACACGATACAATGCGCGTGCGACGAAGACTGGGTGTTGTTGATCGACGGATTAATTACCATTCTCGAATAATCCCTTACCTACGATCTAGTGGCTTTTATGGTGTTTCACGCGTAGGATTTTTTAGACTTGAGTGGGCTTTGATCACCGCTTTCATTGAGAGATGGCGTCCAGAGACACATACGTTCCACATGCGTTGCGGCGAGTGTACGATAACACTCCAAGACGTTGAGATTCATCTCGGGTTACCAATTAATGGTATGCCTGTGACTGGAAGCACATGTGTCGACTATCTCGCGGTGTGTGAAAGACTACTTGGTGCAAGACCTGAACCACTTCACCTTTCTGGGAATAGAGTTCGTGTTTCATGGCTCGAAGACAATGTGCCACCTATAGAGGATGACAAAGCAATGAGGAAATGGTTCGACGTTATGTTCGTTCATACATTCTACAACTTATTGGTGGTTGTGTGTTCACGACAAGTCGAATCAATATGTTCATTTGATGTTTCTTCCGTTGCTCGAGGACCTTCAAACATTTGGACAATATAGTTGGGGAAGTGCATGTTTGGCATATTTATACGGGGAGTTGTGTCGTGGATCTCGCTCTGGTGCGCACGAGGTCGTTGGTGCGACAATTCTTATACAATTATGGGTGCGGGATAGATTTCCATTTATAGCACCAAGGCGCAAGCTTGTTCCTAGAGGTCAACCTCGAACGTGTGATGAAGTAGACATGCCCAATGACGTTCCTTTGGGATATCGGTAATAAAAATGTTTCTCATGTTATTTTTAACAATTCATTGGGTCTTTTTAATTTACGACAAATTTATTGTTTTGTATACGAGATGGATAGTTGCATTTTCTCGTAACTAGGACCGCCACACACGTTATATCATCATTTCGTGATGCACTTGACACGCTTGAGAGGGAGAATGCCGTGAAGTGGCAACCATACGCTGATGTCATCGAGTCACTTCCACAATTATGTACTCAAGGTCACGGGAGCTGGCGTTCGACGTGTCCTTTAATTTGTTTCCATATAGTTGAATGGCATAGACCGGAAAGGGTCATGAGACAGTTTGGGCTGACACAGGTCGTGCCACCTCACTGTGATTTTGACACACGTCTGCACCGCGTCCAATTGAGAGGACACCCTCAAGAAAATTGGGCAGTGTATCACAGAAGATATATAGAGTTATGGGAAAATCGTAGTAATACGATAGCCACGATACAACAAGAAGGGGAACACGATCACGAAGAGTACATGAGGTGGTACAGATCTATCACCAGGCGATACATTGGACATGACGGGGCTCTGCGCGAATTCTCGGTAACGTTGAAACTATAATGCTATTATCCTCATGAGTCATATTTAAAATTGTTAACCAAACACTGCATTTTTTTGTATATTAGTCTACATTTGCGCGTCAATTGGAGCGAGTGTTCTCTGATGACGGGGTCGAACAAGGCATGGCTGCTCTACATGAAGGCATCAGAATCTTATATGAGGATGAACGGCAAAGGACTACTATGTGGAATGATGAAAATGTAGTTGAGCGGACATAGATGACGAAGCATCTCAAGAAGAAGAGGAAGAACAACAAGAAGAGGATCAAAGCCTAGCGAGATAGAGGAGGAGAAGAAAAACAACGACGACTCGGACTACGGGTGAGAGCGAGAGACGTTCTTCTCCACCACCTCCAACTCGTCCTACACCAAGAACGTCAGAGACTATTGGTGAGAGCAGCAGACGTTCTCCTTCGCCACCTCTAACCCGCCCTTCTTCTTATGGGTACTCTCCTTTGCCGGCCCCAACGCAATCGGATGCTCATATGTTTTTGCCTAGGACACCGAGCATGAGTGTTCATCCATATCATTTTGATCCATATGCTCATGGGCCATCATCTTCGTACATGGACCATAGAATGCCTACATATTCAATGCATGGTTCATTGCCTCAATACATGCCAAGTCCATTTACTCCGCCATATTATAACTACAATATTCCATATAGTGGAGATGGCTCATTCAGGCCCTTATTAGACATGTCACCTCATGTTCCTTTCACCCAACCACATACAGGAAGTCAGTATATTGGAATGGTTCAACCCCCTATCTTTGATAGCACTGGTAGTAGAGGTCAATCGAGCCAACACGAGGAAGAAGTTCAGTCGAGTCATCATGCTCAACAAACTCAGCCGGACGTACAAGCACGGAGAAATCCACGTCGAAATAGAGTACGACCGGTTTGCCACACGGAGGAGCAGCGTCGACGTCGATAGAACTGCATCATACCTTTGTATGAGTGGGTTGATATGAATGTTTAGGGTCCCTTAGATGTCATGGAGATGGGGTTGTACATTTGGATGAAAGGCAAGAACTATAAATACAAACTCCTAGCCTTTTTGCTTCACATTTGCATGTTGTTTTCAATAAAAAAAAAAAA
Organism: Stephania japonica; assembly: GCA_039657345.1. Lineage (NCBI taxonomy): Eukaryota > Viridiplantae > Streptophyta > Magnoliopsida > Ranunculales > Menispermaceae > Stephania > Stephania japonica. Next base: position 41,553,346 of record CM077562.1, read on the forward strand.
AAAAAAAAATTTTGAGCTATTGGGGACTTTTATTTGCTTTGGAAATTGTAGTCCTTAAGAGGTTATTCATCATCAAGAACGCGATCTAGTTATATACAATCAAGCATCAACCTTAAGGTATGCTCATATCCACTTATTTGCATAAAAGTGAGTATACCGATGATACTTTGAATTGCATAATGGTCATTTGTGTAAATGTTTTTGGGTCTTTTTGGTGTCGGATAGTATCAACGTTTAATTTGAGACTAAGTACATCTAATATAACCTAGATTGTCACCAAAGACAAACTTCGAGAGATATATATGAGTCCATATGAGTTTGTTTGCGATAGTTTGGGTGACGAGAGGCCTATTGGACTAGGAATCTTGCATGAAAAAGTGAGTATACCGATGATACTTTGAATTGCATTTCATTTCCTTTTATTACTTATTGATTTGCGAGTCTTTCGACTATATGGTGCCTTTGTACTCTAATATAATGATATTTGTTGATAATCTTTACTCTTTGAACTTGTTCATCGTGATATTGTTTTGTTGATGCTTTCATTGTATCATTTCGTGTGCTCTATGTCTTCATTTGATGTTTTTAATGGTAAATGAGCTTTAAATAGCATGCTATTAGGATTAGAGACTTCATGAATGAGACTATGGACTTTGTACTCGACTTGATTAGTCTATTAGCTTGTCCATATGCCTTTACCATTCTATACGGAGTCATTTTTGAATAAATAAAGTAGTGGTTGGTGAAAATAGTGACAACGAACCATGACATACTCACTTAAGTAGGTTTAAGAAATCAAACCTAATTAGTAAATTTAGTTACACATTTGTTTGTTCATTTCGTAATAATTGATTATGACATTTACATTTGTTTCTAACTTACTCTTTAACCTTAAAAAAGTCATGTCAGGCAGAAATAATGTATCGTCATCCTGGGACGGATCTAGTGGACGATCCGGCGAGACGATACGGTGGTCGCAGAGATCGTTCATCTCGCGACGTGGATCGTTCGCTAGTACGATCTCCCGCTAATGATGCTGAGTTTCAGCAGCGTCAAGAGCAGCTCGTTCGACAACAGCTTGCTCAGCGGCAGTTTTCTTACCTTCAACAAGTTTTTGTCCAATCAAAATTATTTCAGCAGTATCCTCGTCCGCCTTATGCGCAGCACCCCCACCAGGGCCCTCTCCTTCAGCAATCGGGGCCATCTTTATTTGGCCATGATGATCCAACCACTCAACAAAGCTTACTCCTCTTTTTGGCGTCGCAACTCCCTCCACCTATCGCTGGTCACGTTACTTCTACAGAATCTACCCACGCATCTCCCTCCCATCAGTAGTACTACCAGCATGTCCCGATTGCAACCTTCGAATCTAGTATGCATGCCTCCCCATCGAGGAGTCATGATCATGTCGAGCCTGCATCACATTCGTCCAATACTTCAAGCCACCCTTCGAGTGAGCCATCTATTAGTGGTGCCTCGCGTAGATCACAACAAGACGATGAGCCAACTAGGGCCCCGAGACGTAGAAGTAATGATGACCGAGGCGCGGGGCGGGTGTTTTTGACCGTAAAAACTACGAAAGAATTGTAAGTCAATGAAATATTATTACGTATATATACTTACGTTTAATGAATTTACTATAATATTGGTCTAACTTTTTTTTGTAAAAATGTAGTGGTACTTTCTTGCATCCGTCATCCGAAGTGTCAAAGCAAATAACGCGGATATATAAATTCGATTTACATAAGGATGGCTACTGTTGGGATACGGTTCCCAACCATATCAAGGAGCAATATTTTAACGATTGGGCGGTAAGAGATTTTTAAATAAGAAAATTAAGTTTCTTTTACTTAGCATATGTTGAAGACTTGACTTTCTATTACTACAGACTCATTTCGATTGGAGACGATCAGATGATGATATGGTCAGACATTTGTACGACAGTGCGATTGCCACTCGTTATCCGACTTTGTTAGTAAGATGGTGAGGAAGCCGACAAAACCAACACATGTATCTCTGGAGGTTTTTGAGCATTACAAGAAGATGCGGTCTACTCCAGAATATAAAGCAAAGTCAGAACAAGCGAGCCGAAATCGAAGATCAGAGGTGGGGGACTGGTTCGGGTTTGTCTGTGCACGGAGGTGGAGCCATATCCATCTATGAGCATTCGTTGAGACTGGTATATTTTGGGGCATACATACATAGATACATACATACATATGTATACATTAGATTCATATAAGTTTCAAACTTAAATTTAAGTTAAACATATTTTATAGGAGAAGAAACTCGGTAGAAAGCCGACTGCTTTGGATTTATGTTTATATCTCCATACAAGGAATCATGATAACGTTACTTTCTTGGATCCAGAAAGCGAGAGGCGATTGTCGTAAGAAACTACTTGACCATAACTCTTTTTGTTAATTATAGGTATCAATGACTTATATGACTTGTCAATGTTTAAATTCTTAATACAGGCGGCTATACATGAAAGGACCGCAGAGCTTTCACAGTTGCAGCCAAACACTCCAATTGATGAAACAGAATTATATTTGGAGATTGTGCAGCGACATGATAAAGGCCGGAGATTTGGTCTTGGCTGGACACCGTCAGGGTCTAAGATGCGTAGACATGAAGAAGCTGGATCTTCTCGTCCTATATTGAAAGATGATGAGCCATTTGACCAATTCAATAAGGAATTCGAGGAGATGCAAGCAATGATACTAAAGATGCTTAATGACACGTCTGTAAATCGCGATCAATTGCTTGAAATGCAAGGACGGTTACAACGCATGGAACAGGGTTTCATGGAGAGATCAGCTGCACAAAAAAAGCAAGATGATGTTGATGATGATGATGTGATGATGATGATGATGCCGCTCACAATGACTCAACGACCGAGGATGATGAATGATGATTTCTTTTTCACAACATCCAAAAAGGTTAGATTTTTTTGGTTCATTTTTTACTTGATACTTATAAGTTTTTTTTATTAGGAACCATTATAAATCTTATTAATTTATTAGGAACCATTATAGAGACATAAATCATGTAAACCATATATTGAGTCGAGATTATTGGAGTAATGTTTGTTATTCACTAGTTTTTTCTATTTGTATTCTTTATTTGAATATTGAATTGGGAGACTCAAAAAGGTTTTACTTCTAAATAGAATGTTTGTTTTAGGTCTACATTGAACATTTGTTAAGAATGATTTTGGGATTTTGTGTTTTAATTGGTTCTACACTTTTTTTTTTTTTTGATAAACATTGTTAACTTTGTTCTCTTTGTAGTTTTGGGTGATGTTTCCCTTATTTGATTGATCATGATGGAATTAATCTGAATTTGTAGTTAAGTTCAATTTTTATGGCAAAAAGCGGCATAAGTTATTTTTGCTTCACGTCTTTAATTCCTTTTTGTACAAAGGAACTCAAACTTATAGAATTGATTTAGGGCTTGTTCCGTTGATCTCATCATTTTATTAGACTTTTGATTTTATAAGATTGCCCTAATTCACTATTGTAATAGTTTGAATATTTTGCCCTGTGTAATTTATTTTGTTCAATCTTCTTCTTTAGTAAACTTAAATCGTCCTTAAAATGGGTCTAGTTACTTTTTAGGCTAAGCTTAGAGCTTTTTTTCGAAAAAGAATTGAACTTTGATTGTTTGGTGTTTTCCTGCTAATTGTGCGTGTCCGAACATTTTTTTTCTTCCCCTCCTACTTAGGATTGAAAATTAGGACTGGTTTGTTGTGTTTGCTAAGATAAGAAGTTGCCTCGTTTACCAAATGTAGATAATTTGATGGAGGCTCTATTATTGTTGTCACACTTTTTTGGGGATGTACATCAGGTTAGTTTCGCCCAAAATTACTCTGGAACTCTAAATACTAAGTCAATGATTTCAATAGGGATACATAGAGATGATCTCAAAAACATTGGAGTTACTTGTCGTAGTTTACAGTTTATACTACAACAAATGGAAGTAGATTTGGGTGATTTAAATTATCTCATTTTTATTTTTATTTTATTATTTTTGGTTTTGTTTTTATTTTTTTTAGCTTTTTCTATTTCTTTCTTATTTTTCCAAACTAAACTCGATCATATCTCGTTTCGATCTATCACTATTTTTTTCTTTGTTGCTTCTTGTTCAATTACATGGATTACTTCTCCTAGTTGGATGATCATAATATAACTGTCACATAGTGCTTGTAAAGATCACAAGAATATAGAATATAGTTCTTTTTCTAGAGTTATATCTTTTTGCGACCCTCTTGAAACTGGAACGGTGAATTTTCACTTTCTTTGGGGAAGTTTTTCATTTTATTAACATGATTAAGTTCAAATTCAGTGGCTCCTTTGCAGGTATGGTATGACATGATCATTCACTTTGCAATGAAAGAGTTTTATAACTCTGATCTTGCAACAATGATGCACGTAATTCAAAGAGATATTAAGGTATGTCAATGAATTAATTTGGATAGTGTTGGTTCGCCGAGTGTATATGTTTTAGCTCGCTCCTCTTCAATCTTTTCAATGAGCAAGGGTAGTGAAAAAAAATTCATATATCAAATCAAGGAGGAACTATACTTTCTCGTAAAGGAGTAGGTTTTACTTTGAAAGGCCTCCATAATATAGTGGGAGAGATCTCATACAACTTCAATCAGAAGTCACAATTAACTAATATGGATTATATTTCGATTTATACATCCCAAAGTGACTTAACCTCACTAATTACTCATTTTATATTACAGTTTGATGCATCTTTCTACAAATCTGATTACACAAGCTATTTGTTAAAGGAACAGTTATACTTATATTTCGCAGGACGATTGGTCCTCGAACATCTCATCATGGAGAGATTGCAACAAAAGTGACATAGTTTGTCCAGACTTGTAAGTCCATACTAATTGTACTCGTTAATATCGATTAATAAGCTTTATATATAGTTTCATCTTTTGTAGAGAATGTATAACATTAGAAGTAATTAAGTGAAATATAATACAAACTCTTGTTAGCTCCAAGGAAGTGTTCTCTTGACTCTTGACCAATTAGTTCACTTTTTGCAGGTATGCTTCTGAAAGCATTCAATTGGCATGCAAATATGCCTACCCAATCGCCACTGCGCAGATGCACTCTTAATGGTATCCTTTATACTTATCTGGATTCAAAAATGTCACTTAAAGCTAAAGAAAGTAATTACTTCAATTAAAATGGATATACTATTAATGACACTATTTATACTCTTAATGACATTATTTGCTATGCAACCCATAATTTTTTATGCTTGGACATAAAAATCAATTTAATTCAAAAGGCTGACTAGCCTTCAATAGATACTTAATTATCTTTATATGTCGTAGAGAATGGATCTCCTTTGAGTAATTTCTATGGAACATGATTACCATGAGCACAATTTATGAAAATGTAGCATCAACAGTATGTGCAATGAATGGAAGTTATGTTTGATTGAATAGTGCTAGCTCAATCTTTAGGAGCGAATTAAAGTTAATTTCCCTGGAGACATCAGATCAATAAAATAATGAATGCATGTTGATTTATAAGAACAAGCAAGGTTGATAGGATCTAGATCCTATATAGGAGACCCACAAGTGTAGGATCTTATGAATTGCTATGGACTCGAGAAGATTGGATTCTAAAACCTTATCTTCAATTAGAAAAGAGGATTCTTTTGTGTGTGGATTCTGCATATCTTGTTTGGTGTTATGCCTTCACTTTTTTCTGACAGAGAACAAAGGAATAGAGTTGTATCTCTATTGAAATATATCTATATTCTGATTGGTGTAAATTAAGATGCACTTCTCTCAATAATAGTAATAACAAAGGATGGATTCTTATAGATCCTTTGGGTGTCTACCTGGATTGCATGTGAAAAGTTTCAAATTGATTTTTATATCTAATGCTTAGATTTCTTTGATAATTGAGAAAATTTATCTGTTTTCCATTATGAATAAATATGTTCCTGTCAAATATCTATTATTTGCTTTGCCATTCAACCATTTATGCAATGAAAGCTTTGAATTTGGTGGACAAAGTACCTTTGTTTAAGTTTTTTATTATTGCCTTTTAATGATTCGAGAGGATCAAAGTACATTTGTTTACTACTGCTCAAATACTAAATATCTAGATCAATACTGATGGCATCCCTTTGTTTTTTATATTTTTTTTCTTCCTTGGCAGAAAGAGAAAATCAATCACATAATTGAGAAAGCTATCTTGAAAGCTGAAGAAGATAGAGCGAAGCTGAAGAAAGATATACTACATATATCTTGTTTGGTGTTATTCCTTCACTTTTTTTTTCTCATTCAGATGGCCTTATGGAAGAACTTGAAGAGTGTGATAAGCATATGAATCTTTTCATGTAATATTAGAGATTAGTTCTCAAAATCTTTAATATTTTCCATATTTCTTAATAATGTATTGGTTTAATGTAAATGAATTTGTTAATTTAATTGAAGAATTATAGGTTTTGTTCATTAGTTTTTTTTTTTATATCAGTTTTTGTTCTTTAGTAATCTTCGAATATAAATTTTAAACATTTTACATTCAATTGTATGATATTTTTTTAATATATTTGGATAGTCAAGTTTTTATACCTATTACCCGAATTAAACACTTAACTTTAAATTTCAATTTTACATTTTTCGATGTAAAACCCTAAACTCTAAAACCCCAGTATAAAGTCTCCCCCGACTTTTGAATTTCTTATTTTTCATATAAAATCCTCAATTTCTATATATTTCGTCAAAATACTATTTTTCAATATTTTTATGGATTTTGTTTCTCATTTTCTCTTTTTTTTTTCTTTTTTTTCCGTGGTGACGAGTGCCCGTCGCCACGGAAAAAAAAGAAAAAAAAAGAAAAAAAAGAAAATTCACGTGTAACGGGCCACGTCAACAACATCACCTATACCAACAAATGGCGCCTTTACATTTATTCCACATCACACCCTCACTTTGAATAGCGCATTTAGTAAACGCAGAATACATTACTTTTATAATTTTACAAAAATTTAACTTATTTAACGAATTTTAAAGAAAAACAACATTACTTTTTGAATTCCCCCCTAAAATTTTCAGTATAATATAACCTTAGAGACCACCAAGTTTATGAACCGGAAGAGATAGCAAATGCTTTGTCTTCATCTTATGAATTGCAGTTGCTGGGTCCAGACTCTTAGGACAAGTTGCCGTGCAGTTCTTTATATTCCTGCATCTATACAACCTCTTCTCATCTTCAGTCAATGCCTGCAGCCTCTCCTCGGTGAAATCGTCCCTACTGCATGTACATGTACATGTACACTAATTAACTACTATAAATCAGCTTAATTAAGACTATATATGTACCCAATCGAGCCAGCTAGCTTAATTAACAAGTTAATGAAGGTTATGGCTAAACGAACCTCGCTTCTTATTAAACGTACCCCCGTTACTTTTTTGTACCCCACTTTTGCTGCAATTGTTAAAACCAAGAAAAATGAGAGAATTAAGAGGCGTTGGAGTGGGAGTGAAGATATTTTGGAATTTTGAAAAAAAAAGTGAAGTATTTAAAGTAATAAAAGAAAGTGGAGTTGTCAAAACATTTCTGGTGAGATAGTAAAGTATGGTTCGAATTCCCTTTAAGTCAAAAAAAAAAAAAAAAAAAAGTGGGGGTACATACAAGTGACGAATTAAGTTGAGTAAGAAGTGCGGTCATTCTCCCACACTCACTACTTTTTTTTTTTTTTTTTGTGAAAACTGCAACTCTCTTAGTTAATTACTTACCTGTCACTAATCCATCTGTAAGCATGAAGCAGCACTGCTGGGCCAAGAAACTCTTCAGGGTTCCACCAGTAGGAGGGACAAGAAGTAGTACAACAAGCACATAGAATGCATTCGTAAAGACCATCCAGTTTCTTCCTGTCTATCGGAGATTGTCTGTACTCCCTTCCATCTTCCGGGGCCTTCTTTGTTTTTAGCCATGGTTCGATTGACCTTAATTAATTGGATATGCAAAAGAAAAAAACTATTTTCACAAAAACATTTAAAAAGCTAGTCTCCTACTTAAATTCAAGTGTCACTTTATACTTGATAGTAGTGAATATCAATTTCAAACAAAAGCCGCCCTTGATGGTGAATATCAAAGATGGGTTACCATTCAATTTTAATTTCAAATTAATATGGTAGTTTCATTCAACTTAAATATGGTAGTGATATCAAAAAAAAAACTTAAATATGGTAGTTTCTTTCAAGTTAATTATAGGGTCAGGGGTATGCAAACCGCAGCTTGATGGTAGACACCCTTCAAACCGTCACCAAACCAAGGATTCGCGATTTGATGATTTTACAAACAACCACCAAAAGCACAAAACCTATGAACCGCTACCAAATCAATCACAATTTAATCACTTTTTATTAGGTTTCATTTCACGATATTCACGCAACACATTTTCAAAAACAAAAGCAAAAATAAAATCTGCCACAATGCACAATGTCGATCCATACATGTCCACCACCAAAAATACAATAAACCACACTACATGTCCATATTTTTCCATCCACCAAAAATACATTAAAGCATTTAAACTTTATCCAAATTATAAGTCTAACTTTATTTTCAACCGTTTAAACAACATGGAAAAGCAAAAAAAGTGACATTAAACTCCATTTCATTAAGTTTCAATTTCATTTCCTACAATAAAACAACATATAATTAGAAACTCCTATAATACCCCTAGTGCGGCTCAGTTTGGTGAACTACAGTTTTAAAAAAACACAGACCACCAAATCGAGGGATTGCGATTTTTAAGTTTTCTAAACCACCGTTAGACCACGAGTATAAAAAACTAGACCAGAACAAGACAATTTAATCAGTTTAGAAAATCTTTGCGCAGACCGCGGCACAGCTCAAGTAGGAAGGTCTAGAAAATAGCAAATTTAGATAAAGTTGTTGAGATCAAAGCCAAAGCCACTTACAAGTCTGTGGACCAGCCCTTTACATGCATGCTCAACCTAAAAAAGACTAAGAAAATACAGTGGCTCATCTTCCCCTGGTTGAGATGTGCTTATATATAGTGCTTATCAGGGGCGGATGCATCCACCACGGCCGCCCCTCGAATGCTTTCGCTCCTGGTCTATTCTCTCTTCCTTACTTTAGCACTCTTCCAGTAGAATAATTGATCATGTTAAATTATAATATATGTATAGTGGAAACCCAAAAAATAAATTTCTTTATATATTTCTTTTTGAAACCCGACTTTTTATGTATTTAAGAACATTGTTAAATAAAACTTGTAAAAATCAAAGGTTGTAAAGATATTGAAGTCTAATTTCACCAAAAAATTTTGGAACTGAATTTTGAGTTGCAGTTAGAAAGTTATAGTCAAAATACACACTTAATTAAAGATGATAAAACTTATATTTAATTGAGAAATGTTTTCATAAAGATAAAGTTTAAAAGCTCTCAAGCATCTTTTTTTATTGTTTCAAATCATAAAATAATTAAGTGAAAGCCTGGGAGGAGGAAAAATAATTGATCTTCATATATAGACTTAATTGGTTAAAATATTCTAACATTTTACAATTTTTGTTATTATATCCTAACTTTTTAAATTTGTTATTATATCCTCACCTTTTTACATTGAAAAAATTGTAACCTAAGTCATTTTTTTACTCCAAACTTGATGATGTGGCACCTAAATAATAACTTTAAAAAGCCACCTCATCATCTATAATAACTAAAATTATTACTTAATATATTTTTTAAGCTCATTAATTAAATGTTACCTCATCAAATTTAAAGTTAAAAAGTGAAGTAAGATACAAATTTATTAATGTAGAAAGGTTAGGATGTAATAACAAAAGTTGTAAAAAGTTAAGATATTTTAACCAATTTTGCCTAATATATATATATATATATATATATATACTTTTTTATTTAATAAAAATTACAAAATTATTAACTTTCTTCTCGTAAAATTTTACTTGTATCTTATTAAATTATATTGCAAGTCATTATGATTATTAGTTTATTATTCGATTATGAATTTTTACTAATACATTTTTTAGTTTGACGCAAAAAAATTATTCTATGTGGCCAACCAAGTGTGATATGGCTTGAAATTGGGTCTAGGTAGAATCAACTCAATATTTTCTTTGATAACTTTTTCTTAAAGCTAACGAACTCATTTCAAAGCAAACACCAAAATATTAAGTTTGACAAGGGCACAGTTTGAGCCGATAAATGTGAATTTAAACTCCGTTAAATTATCGAGCTTTTACAATTTTAAATAGGGTCATGTCTATATTAGCCTTATGACCCTTACAAATCAAGTTTGACCCACATTAGGTAGACCGAGCTAATGAGTATAAGTCTAGATAAAATTTACCCCCTTAACTAAATTTTCTAGTTCCGCCTTCGGTGCTTTTTTTTTTATTTTGATTCAATAGATGATTTTATTGAAGTTGTAACTCAGAAATTACAAATTTATGACACAGCTTGTACAACCATATGTTAGTGATGCATGACGCCTAATATAGATTATCAAATCTAGTCATCTAACTCTAAAATATGTAGATTTCTCCCTAATCATAGACTTAATCAGTAAAATAAAGTCTAATATAAAAGGGCACTAAAAGTTGGTTATTCCTGAAAAACGTACTTGTATTGTTGGTAGAAGTTGGAGAGGTCCACAACCAAGTCCTTCACCACAAACATGTGCGGCAGAGGCATAATAGTGGTCGGTTTGTCCGTGTGAGCATCAATGGGCTTGAGACACGCCACTGTATTAGTCCCATCAATATTCATAGCACACGACCCGCATATGCCTTCCCTGCACGACCTCCTATAGCTCAACCCCGAATCCTCCTCGGCCTTAATCTTTTGTAGTGCATCCAACACCATTGGACCACATTTGCTAAGGTCGAGAAAGAATGATTGAATGTATGGCTTGTGATATGGTCGGTCTGGGTCCCACCGGTAGATTCTGAACTCTTTGATTAGTGATTTCATTTTTGGGTGCACCGAGCGCTGGGTCTCGACCGAGGCCTTTGCAAGGTCTCGCGCCGCGGCTCGGTCGGTTAAGACTGGGAAATTTGGAGATTTAGTGTTGTTTCTTGTTAGGAAAGTTGATGTTTTGTTGTAGAGGTGGCGGAGGAATTGGGAGCTCTTTGATCTGATCGTCATTGGTGGTGAATGTGGGGAGTATGGTAGGTTCAAATGTTGAAAGTGGATTAATTAAAGACTGGTTCGACCGTATATATGAAGGGCCATGTATAAATGCCATGCAATAGTAGACCTGGATCACACGTGTAGACTTCATGCATGCATGATGCATGACACAGCAACAAATGGAGGGGTCTACGTGTTACAATTTACAAGGAATGAGTACACAACCTACCAAGAAAAAAAAACCAAAAAGCATCAAACGTCTTAATGTCAAAACTATTCTTTTATGGAAAATGATAAGCGAACATTTTATTTTTTAACTATTAAAATATGTTAAAAGTGACCCTACCTTTCTAATTCTTTTTTATTCCAGTACTCAACTTAAGAATTTAAGTATTGTATTATTCTAATTAACCATCAAGACAAACTATTTGTAGTGTTCCTCTAAAACTATAAATGTTTCAGGCTATTTTTTTCTAATTTTCCTTGGATCTTACTTTTTGTGAACCGTCGTGATCTGAAACATTAAAAATGAAATGGTAACTTTTTTTTTTTTTTTCAAAAATGAAATTGTAGCTTTACTGATTACATGGCAAAATTCTAATTGATTAATGACTCGTCGAGAATCAAAGTTCACTTAATTGGGGGATCCAACGAACAATTATAATTTTTTTGAAGGCAGAATTATAAAGTTTACGAACTGAATAATGTGTTCAATATTATCATCAATTGCTTGATTTGCATCTAGAAGAGTTTGGACCAAACCTCTCCAGAAACTATGAACTTCGCTTACCACAACAGCCGAATCATCACAAACAAAGACACTGTGAGCCTCACACAAAAGTGCTCGTCTAGACTAACAATCGATTGGTTCGAGACACAAGACAAGCGAATGGCCTGTGCATCAAAGTAGAAGCTATGCATGTCAACTGTGTAACCACTAACAATTGTATGTAGCAAAAGAATTGACACCACTAAAAAAAAAGAACTGAAGAATGAAACAGTAAAATAATTTTACTACGCACAACGGCACAAGTCAATGGCATGATTGAACAAGAAGTATGACAGTGAAAAGTGAAACTAATCTCAGGCATCCAAGGAAGGATAATAGCAGCACAAGCTCTCAAGGCACGCAAGGCGAAGGCGAAAGCACTGAAAAACAAGCCTTGTGAACTGCCATAATAGATAAAAATAAAAAAAATAAAAAAAAAAGACTCAAAAACCACTATGGTTTTCGAAAAAATGCAATTTCGAAAAAATCAAGCACAACACGTTCAATCAAATTTGAACTAACCAAGAAACCACCAATAATGATTTTAGACTTTACAGGAATTGCAAATGTAGCTTCAAATCAACTAGTTCAACTACGTTAAAACCAAAGACATAATATACTTCACCCAAAAAAAAAGGTGACGAAAAAGACCACAGAAAATTAAAAAAAAAAAAAAAAAAAAATTAATAGGCAAGTCAAAAGTTTAGTTCTATTCCCCAAAGCAGCACTAGCTCTCAAGCCAGGCAAAGGCGAAAGCTCTTAGGAGGCCACAACCCAGAATAAACGTAATGATCCAAAACAAGAGCATTAAAATTCAAAAAGAATCATGATAAACCTAGAATTCCAATCAAGGTAATTGAAAAATGAAGATGTTCCACCCAAGTATGATCAGCAAATCCAAAGAAAAACATCACTAGAGCATCAACAATGCAAGCCCTAGAGAATAACTTTCAAAGCCACCTGCATAGCTTGTCAACATACATTTTCCATGTAAAACCAGGCCACACCAAAACCACAACCCAGAATAAAAGAATCCTTAACCTTTCAAATAGCACCCCAATACAAGCATGATAGAAGACCAAACTACTGAAACGTAGGGTTTCGCTAACCAATCACATTCACTAAATTAGCATCTCACACTGCTCTCTGCAGATTGAAAGGTAGGAGTTTTAGTTCTTGAAAATGAACAGACTCAAACAAAAAGGAATATTGAAAACGGCGCAAATTTTGAATTTCCCTACTTAATTACCTAATCATTTGACAACCGTGTGCTCTCAACGTTTGAACTCATTCACTCAATTTACAGCAGAGTGGATGAGATCTGCAGGGCAAAGGGCTTGTTCAAGCGGAACAACAGTGCAACAAGGAGCTCTGGCCATTGGGAATGTCCACCTGAGGATTGGGCTAAGATTAATTGTGACGGGGCAGTACGTGCGGTTGGGGAGGAGGCCACATGCGCTGGGGTGTTAAGGGATAATGAAGGGAACTTTCTATCGGCAATTCAATCCAAGTTGGGTTGTTGTTCACCACTCTATGCAAAATTATGGGAGGTCCAATATGGTCTTCAGTTAGCCTAGAGTAAGGAAATCAATAGGGTGATCCTCTAGTGCAGGACATCAAGGACAGTGTTAGGAAGGAATGGGAGGTGATTGTTCAGCATACATTCCGAGACAACAACGCCTGTGCAGACCATCTGGCAAAGGAAGCAGAATGAGAGAGAATTTGTTTCCATTGTGTTACTCCTTGAGCACGATATCTTGCGTTTGAAATAATAAAGCCAACTTTGGTTGGGTTTCTACCAAAAAAAAAAAAAAAGCCCTTGCAAGTGAAGAGCCAGTGTGCCGAGGCGGCAAGCCATGACAACTTTGTAACAATGGCATGTAGCAAAAGAATGTTTACTCTATAGTGAAAAGAAAGCCAGAAAATCCAGAAGTCTAACAATGAAGATGCATGGTTGGATCAGATTTCTGGCTTGGTAACTCTCATGAGAGAGCTAAAATAAAAGCACAGTAAAATCAAAGTCGATCATGTGGGGAAAGGATCATCATATCCAACACCAATTCATTATCAAATAATCATTAATCATAAGCAAAACAAAACGAATAAAAACAACATGCAAACATTCAATAGTATGCTTAGTGTTTCGAAGAAACAAACAAGTGACTATGTGCATGAGCTGAAACTGTGATGGTGGAACTAATCTCAGACATCCAAGGAAGGATAATAGCAGCAAATGCTCTCAAGCCGGGCGACGGCGAAAGCTCTCAGGCGGCCACTGCGAATGTTTTGAGAAACAAGCCTTAGATTTGTCATCACAGATCAAAAGATAAGACACAAAAACCTCATCGTTCCATCATAGGACCAAAAATGCAATTTGAAATCAATTGGTTCAACTACACAAAACCAAAGAAGATTAAAAAACTCAGGCAAGTTAAAAATTCAGTTATATATATCACTAACAGATTTTCCACAGTTGTTGTGGAGTCAATTGAAAGCATAGCCTCAGACATCCAAGGAAGGAAAGAAGCAGCATTAGCTCTCAAGCCTGGCGAAGGCGAAAGCTCTTGGGCGGCCACTGCGAATGTTTTGAGAAACAAGCCTTTAAAGCATCATCACTGGCATTACAAGCTTCAATCACCACAACACAGGTACAAAACAAGGGCATCACAATTCAAAAGGAATCACAAAACCTTATGATAAAAAACCTATATTTCCAATCGAATATGATCGGCAAATCCAAAGAAAAGAAAACATTGCTAATAAAAGTGATATGGATGAATGTGTATTCGTATCTACAATAGGACATCAAAATTGCAAGCCCTAGAGAATGGCTTTCAGTCCCCCGAAATCAAACCAGGTGATTCGAGAAATAAAAAAAAAAAGGGGGAATAAAATCAATCGAAACCCTAAGATCAAATCAACGGTGTAAGCATTGCTCTTAAATAAGACCAATCAGTGTCTCTCTCGTGCGAGCGAATGCGGCAACCCTAGTTCGAGTGATAATTTATAAGCGATGAAAACCCTAGTTTGAGATTGCGGTGGGAGCAGGGGTGAATCAGTAAATAGGTGTATAGAAAGTATTTTTATGGGCCTCTAAAGAAAAGGATGAGGAAGTGTGGTGGGTTCAATGAACCCACATAGCATCTCTAAGAGTAAATGTGATTTTTTTTTTTTTTTTTTCAGAAAGTAAATGTGAATTGCATGCATGGGTTTTTTTTTTTTTTTTTTTTTACCTTAGTGGAATCGAATCACGATCTTTCGAGGTCTTACCTTTTTAATAAATGATGTCTTTACCATGTCAATAGAGAGACTTTGACAAAAATGTCTATTATATATATCCATTTTTATTTTATAAATATTTAACCCCGAAAATATCCTTCAATGTATAATATGGAATTAAGATTTTTTTTGGCATTTTATTTTAATTTTAAATAAAATGAGCCCTTTGTTTTGTTTTTTATTTAATTTTTATAACAAAAAATGATGATCTAACAGTAGAGAAAATGTGTAAAAGTAGATATTGGAGTAGATACTTCTCCACTTTAATTCTCTGCTACATTAGCTAGGTATTCACAATCTATGCTATAGTATCATTAAAGAGTTCTTTTTGGGTTGAATGTCTATTGTGTCATAGGTAAAAGATCAATAGTCGTCGATTTAACTGAGTATGTGATACTGATCTTTGATACCAACTAAATCAAGCATGTGACCGACTTTCCTAATTGGCTAATACCTTATCGGTTCTTAATTGAATAACAAATAGATCTAGGTTAAACTGAGAGCAGTTACGATCTGATTATTCAAGATTAGTATTCTCACATAATTTTTAAATGTGAATAGTTTGTTGACCCTCATTGGCGGTTGAACAAGGTTATACACCAGCCAAAAAAGTAATTAGTCGCGGTTGCCCTATGGAGAATCGGGGGGACTAGGGATTTTTTAGTGGTTGTCAATTTCTTAAAACTAATTTAAGTAGAATTGTTTTGATAATCATTTTGGAAAGACCAACGACCATGACATGTCAAAGACCATCTATTTATTTTTTTGGTTACAAAAGGACCGTGTAGTTGAGTTGGTGGAGCCGTAGACTTAAGTAATTTCTTCCATTGAATTCAAATTCACAAGTTTTTAATTTTTGTTACTCAAAATCCTTCAAAACCTTTGTTTTCCTTTTTGTTACTGAACTTAGCATAAACAATGTCCTCAAGGTACAAAGCCCATGTTAAAAAAAAAAAAAAAAAAAAAAAAAATTGTAAGAATCAGTAACTAACTTTGAGTTATTTCACCAACGCATTCCGCCGCGTCATACATTTACTCTACCTCTGTTTTTTTTTTTACTTGAGCGGGAGTTGAACTCACGACCTCCCGATTTACCTTTTGACAAGTGAATGTTTGTACCATCTCACCTAGAATGCTTTGACATGTATTTACTCCACTTACTAAGTGAGTTTTGCTAAGTGTAATCTAGTCATTAATTCAATCGGCATTTCATTAAAAAGAAAAAAATCTTGGAAACCACTTTATACACTCCGCTAAATAGTCATGGCATATATTCATAGAAGCACCCCCAGCTTTGACAATAAAAATAATAGAAGCACCACCAAATTTTTATTTATTTATTTTATATATGTACCCACAAATTCATATTGGCCCGTGGTATGTGCAAGCCACAAAAGTGCAAGGATAAGTCACTTAAAAAAAAACACAATATTTGACCCATATGAAAATACCAACTTACCTCTTTACAAATCTAAATTCTCTCCCCTATCCTCTCTCTCTCTCTCACAGTTCCTCTCATGTCGTATTGTGCATACCATAAAATCGTCTCCAATTCCTCCAACCACCAACGACACCACATTGATTTTTTTGAGTCTAAAGATTGTAACAATTGTTGTATGTTTTCTTTCATGTTTGATGCACGAAAATAGGCTTTGAAGCTGTTTTAAATGTTTGATGCACGAAAATAGACTGTAAAGTTGTTTTAAATGAATGGGTTTGAACACTTTTGTTTGGTTTTTTAGGGCTTGGTCATTTGACATCATAGTTGGGTGTTGACGATCGGAAATGGAGGATGAACATATATGGAATGATTGATGTGCAACATGACAACTTGCAATAATTCCTTAGTTTGTCGATTTTTTTTTGTTTGAAAAATCTCGATTTTGCACTCTACCTCGCAGGGCCGAACCAAACTTATATGTTCGGTTACAGCTAATTGAAGAAGTTTCAAATGTTCAGTTGATGGTAACCGAACATACACATTTGGTTCAATTGATGTGAACCAAATATTGACACATCGTTCGGTCTTGTGAGGTCGGACCTCTTATTTTTGAGACCTTTGATAGGTTCAGAAACCCTTAACGTTATCGATAAAAGTAGAACTTAGGAGGCCTTTCGACGGGTTCAAAGACCTTTGGCTTAGGATCGTGGCGAGGGAAGACGCCGCCATTTTTGGCCTTTATTGCCCACAAACCACTCTTACGGTTATCTATAAAATCCAGTTATAGTTTCTGATCTTATTTGATCCACCAAAAATTTCAATTCCTCACCACCGAAAACCAAGATAATAACTTCATCGAACGATTCTGAGCCTAAGGTACTGTGACGACCCCTCCCTTAATATAAGGTACCGCCTGGCCTAATCTCGTAATTAAGCCCTAATCCTAGCCTCATAGGACTTAACTACGTATTAGTCAGCCTTACAACCTATTTGTTGGGAAATGTGCCCTAGGTCAATCCATTAACAGTCTTTATGAATACATTTTAGTTAATAAAATAGAGGATTTCATTTGTTGTTTATTATAATTGATTTGCATGTTTACATTATAATAAGATCCATGGGTATTTACAGAAATATCTTAAATGTCCCTAGTCGATTATTATACTGGGAACTATAATGAATTAAGACTAGTGTGAGTCTTGATTGATAATCATACGATGATCATACGTATAGGAATACGAATCAAGATCATGAGTACTTGTTAGGGAACAAAGTCTTGGACCGAGCCCATTATGAGAACATCACATGGATTAAGTCATAGTTGTTTCTCATGATAGGTATATTTTTCGGTCCTCGACTTGAGATTACCAGAGACTTCAACATTAGGAATACTGATTGATTTGACGCAATCAAACGTTGTCTTTAACAGGACAATTATAAAGGTTGTGACTGGTTACTGTGTGAATAATGTGGTGAAGTTGTGTAATCGAGATAGAATTTGTCCCTCTCATATAAAGAAAGATATCCAGTGGATCCCTCGATGTGTTAGACTGTTAAAAGGCCTAGTCTAAGTGAATTGATATTGATCAATGTCACTTATATGTTTTCAGTCTACCTAGAAATCGAGACTAGTACGATTGAATATGTTGAATGACAATTCCATGCCTTATATTTGATCAAAAGGATATCGTGTGACAAAAGGATATTATATACACTATTGATTAGGTTGTATCGATTTGATATTCGTACAACTTGGGTAGTCATAATGTCTTGCTAGAGGCCGCTTATGACTTGTATACCAAAATGTGTTTTGGTACACTGCCAACGTTGTATGAGCCTATTGGGTCGCACACTGAAAATGGTTTTGCGATATTTTAAGATGGTTCAGAAAAATGAATTTTATATGATAAAATTCATGACAGAAACGTCCTTATAGTGTATTACACTTATACTTCTTTAAGTAGGGGTATATGTGTAATTTACTTAACCGTCTATATACAAGGGTTGTATAAATAGACGCTTTGAGTTAGAATACAAGTACGAAAGATTTAAAAATGGCTGAAACTCTATTTTCGTTTGGAAAAATGACTTAGAGTTTTTAGTATGCTCTAGATCGTTTTGGAGAGAAACAAAAAGGGTTTGGTATTCTCTCGAAGCTAGCACTTCAAATCTCGGCCGTTCGTGTGTGGACTGCTGATAGAGGGCGTTCGTTGTTGGCAGCGCCTTAGAGATCGATTAACCTTCAGAAAGGTATATTGCGTGTAACGGCCCAAATTTTTAATTGCCGTTAATTATGACGTCATTGCAGATGTGGATGCCAGCGAAGACAGCTGAGGGACCCACAACGAGGACTGGAATGCACTCGAACTAGGTATACAGTCCGTATTGTATGCTTGTTGTGGTAAATTGTGATGAAAATATTTTAAGTAGTTAATTTCATTACAATATGTATGTTAATGTAGTTGATTGACGAGTGAGGAATGACCTCGGGGTGCGTGCGAACACGGGACACGAGGCACGAGGTGCCGGGTAGTCGAGGAAACTAAGGTGAGCTTATCCGTAAATTTTGGAAATTTATTGAATAACATAGGAATTGTTATGGGCTAAATCAATTGGAAATTAATAAGTCCTATAGTAGGCTAAATAAAACCATAACAGTTGATGTTTCTCGAGATGCACAACAGGTTCATGAGTGTCATGATAAGGTGCATAAGGTTGGAGTGACACAGGGTGACCATGAACCCTTGGATTGTTCTCGAGATTCGTGCACACACTTGATCAAATGATCAAGTATATATATACATACATGTTGACCGATCATAGAGAGAAAGAGAAGGAAAGTGAGGTTTTGAGAGAGAGATCGAAAAAGAGATCGGTGGGAAGAAGAGAAGAGGAAGAACAGCCATTTAGGGAGTGAAGAAGGTGATTTTGGGCTTCCTACAACAAGAATCTAAGGTATGGACACAATAAACTTGAGTTTTGTGGAAATTTTTGATGAGGGTTAGGATGTGTGGAATTCGGATTTGTTGGGGAATTAACACTTGGTTTTGTTGGGGATATATGTGAATGAGAATGACATGAAATGGGTGTGTTTTAAGCCAATTTGGGAGAGATTTGATGAATTTCTGAAAAATGGGTTTGAAAGGGTGATTTCTTATGATTCTTGGATTTCGAGTTTAAATTCGATAAGTTTGTGTTTAAGTGATATATTTGAGGTGAATGATAAGTTTTGGAGGTGTTGGGATCGAATGAAGGAGTTATGGGGTATTTGAAATGTGAAATTTTGAACTGTAAAAATCTGGACAGAGCGCGATTAGCGCGCTAATAGGAGGACCTAGCGCGCTAATTACCCTCTGGAAAATGATGAACAAGTGACTTAGATGAATTAGCGCGCTAATTCATCTCATTAGCGCGCTAATAGTTCATTTGGAATGTGAAAAATTGGAAAATGAAGAAATGAGTCTAACCAACATTTTAAACCTATTAATTGATAATTAACCTTCATAAATGGATTCCAGGGGTCTCGAAATAGTAATTGGAGTCTGGTTTAGTCAGAAATCGGACCGGGAGTGATACCCGGGATTTGGAGGTATTGGACCGGGGGTTGATTTGTGGAGCAAGGAGTGCGGTTTGAGGTGTGTAGTATCCCAATTGAACTTCACTTTAAGTATTTGAGTTTGATTTATTTGAATTCGGTTCCGATTATTCATTATTCCATTCCATTACTGCTTTACGGTGGTTGAGTTCTCTTACTTGGTGTTTTTACGGTAGTGGAGTTTACTCCTACTTAGAGCCTTTACGAGATCACTCCCCACCTGGTATTTATTCGTTACGGCCATAGAGTCCACTAAGTCATAGCACTTGTCTATGCATATACCGGTGAATAGGCTACCCGGTTATGGTAGGCTCGTGTGGGTGCGTCGTGGTCTCTACGCGCCACCTAGAGGGTCCGGGGACAACTTTGTTGGTGTGTTTGAGGGTTGTGCCCAAGGAGAGGCTCGAAGTATGACTTAGTCTGATTTTTACTATGCACGTACTTTGCTTCATTACTATATTTATACATGCGATGATCCTTTCACAGTTGTCTGTATTTCTTTTGTTCCGCATGTTTATTTATGGTATTTAAATTCCAAGTACTTTTACTTCCGTAATTACTTAGTGAATTTCCTTGGGATTACTCACTCTGGACTCGTCATCCGTCTTTTTATGATGGCTCGAGTGCGGATCCGGTACGAGTCGAGGGAAGGGCAAGCTTGAGGACTACATTGATTGATAGCTCTAGCCCTACTCGTATGTATGTTTATATTTACTTGTTTTATGCGGGTTTTGGGATTGGAGAGATAGGTTGTATACTTTTGATATTTTGTGGATCTCAAAGGACATGTATATGATGTATATTTGGTATGGTTTCCACTTAGGCATTTTGATCATGGAATTCAGGATAAATCTTTATGTTGTTCATTTAATTTTCCGCTGCGTAATTTATGGTTGAATGATATTGAGGAAATAAAAGTTAACTCATAACATCAAGGTTAACCGAAAATTGATTAGTAATGGATAATTGGGCGTGGGACACAGCTGGCGATGACGTGTCAGTTGTGGGCCCGCGTGGCCTCCCGTGGCGGACCAATGTGGAAATTGGGGCCGCCACATTGCGACTGAGGTATGATTAAGTTTTCATAGTATAAACGTGTTTTAATGGAATCAGATTCGGATCCTATTGAGGTTTTTCTCAAAATAGTTTTGAAATCTCCGCTGTGCATGAACCCCAAAACCCAACACTATTTACCTCGTTTCTCGTGTCAACAACCATTTATAGCATTTAATGTTAATTAAATCTTTATTAACATGGTTTGTTATTTAGCGGAAGTCTTAGTCATTTAATACAGAATTAAATTAGAATACTATGCAGAAGTCAATTGAAAAATAACCTAAGTTTGGAAAACCAGGAAATGACATCATATATATCAGATAACCTAAGTCTAAGTCTGGTCGAGGAACTAATGCTCAACCCAAATGTACAACCCAATGTAATAAAAGACATATGGTATCTAATACATACAAAATATCAAAATGGACCTACAACAAAAGTCGTGTCGCGCCGCTACTCAGGAAAAATCTCCTATCTTCTCCTTGCCTGGCCGGTTAGTAGATGGATCTGCACCCACCATCATAAAAATGACGCTGAATACAAGAAATAAACAAAAATCCCCGATGACAAGTTTAAATTGCATTTCCAAATGTGATCGACTGATATTTAAAAGCATATAACTAGGAAAGCTGAAAAATAAACTATATGCAAGTAAATACCAGAGTTAAACAAGTGAAACTGACATTAGTGGTGAATTAGGTCCGGTCGGCAGTTAACCGCGTCACTCCGACTCTATAATGATAAATCACAAGAGACTCTAACTCAAGTAAGTCCAAGGACTTTAGCCCCGATGTTTTGACTACATTAGGGACTCTAACCCCAAATGTCATATAGTGTCAGGTAATATGTGTCGTCATCCCCAGGGACTCTGACCTTGTGAGTTGTGCACACTTCGATCGAATACGGGACCTAATTACAAACTATTTTTTAATTTCAAGGAAGACCAAGTATGGAATATCAAGGCATAGACAAGTCTAATATCTAATCAAATAGGGAGTACAAATCCATATAAACCTTTTTAATATGTACCAGCCTAATAGCATGCTATTTATCCTTTATTTCACATTTAAACAACAAGAATAGACATAACATATGATAGAGGCAATGAATCAACTCAACAAGTAAATATCATGCAAAACTGGACTTACAAGTGAGCATAGAACACCAAGGACACATGATATTAGAATACAATGGTAAAATACTCAACAATGACTATATAAAATAACCAACAAGATTATGGAATGAAATGTTAAATCAAATTGCCAACGGGTATACTCACCTTCACGCAAATTCCTAATAAATTCGACCTCCCGACACCCGACTTGCGCTCTCGGACTCCCGGAACACTCATAGGTCCCTGGAATGTCATTTTATATCATTTATATTTATTTTTTATTATTTTTTAAAATATTTTTTAAGGGGGTTGGACCCCTGAACCGGGTCTAACTCGGTCCGGTCCAACCGGCCCGGTCGGACCGGCCCAGGGGGCCACACGCACGCACACCCGTGCGTGCGTCCCCTTCCCTCTTTTGAAGCATTCTTCATTTTTTTTGAACAATTACAATCAACCACAACCCCCTATAACACATCAAACATGCCCTAGACACTCCATATTTGCATTCAAACCTCAAATAAACATGAATTCTTGCATGTGTTTGATTAAAAATATGAAGAATAATGAAGAACACCACGAACATAACTCAAAATTGAAAAATTAAATCCAACCAAAAGCTAACTGAGTTTCCAAAGGTTGGACTATGTCTCAAGTGATTTTTTGCAAGGAATCCAAATATGAATTTAGATTTTGAAGACAACACCATTTTATAGCTCAAAAATCCTCATAACCGAAATCACAAGAAAAATCTCATTTTTGACAACAACTTATAAAATCCGAAAAATATGAAACTTGATGCTTGATATTAGATCTTAGATATGAATCAAAACTACCTTTGAACACTTTGATCAATTAAAACAGAGAACCCCTTGATTAAAAATGAAAAACCCAATTTTTGTGTTGCATGCAAGTGAAGAAAAACTTACTCAAGTTGTAGCTATGGAGTGTGTGTTTGATTCTCCTAACTTGTGTAGAAACAATCAACAAATCTCTCATAGATTTTCCAGCAAAGAAACCTCTCTCACAACTCTGATTTGTGTTTAAATAAGCATGCACAATGAAGCAAGGAATAACAAGAGTTGATATTTATAGTGCGGCCTAATCTATTGTACTTTCCCATGATACTAGGTTGATCAAATGATCCCAATTTACTCCTAATTCCACTAGTTTTCCAGCCATGTGACGCAGCATGTTGACACCAATTCATGGAAGTGTGTACTAGCGCATATCCCGAGGTAAGTTCTACGATTTGTTGATTTTTCCTTCAAACTATAAGACATCAAAATGTCAATTTAATTCAATTAACTAAGCTTCGGTAATTTAATTCACATAGACCATAATTAATTGGTCACACTAATTTATAAAATTTACCCAAGTGGTCACGCTGACTCTCGACTATCCGACATTTGGGCACGCAACTCGAGGTACTTTCCTCGTGCGTCGAATACCACATTTTCCAACTTAATTATATAATTTAACTCAGGCTAAGGTTAATTAGACACCAACTAATATTTTCTAGCCCAATTTTGCAACCTTGGGTGATTCTACTCAATACCCGCACTTGCACGCACTCCAAGGCATGTCCCCGCTCGTGTCGAATTGACAGAATAGTCGAACTGAACATTAATCAACATAATGTACACACCTACACCACACTAGGCATCCAACATACATAAATAAAATATTTCTCAGTCTTCGAGCTGAGTTTTTAGAACAGTGGGCCCACCCTCGGGCCACGTCATGTGTCGGTAACCCTGATTACGGCCGAATTCTAAGATTAGAAATTTGGGCCGTGACAGATACGATTCGGGCTTGATTGGAGAGACGAAGAGATTGGATGAGACGAAGGGATATAGGGTTCAATTCAGTTGGACGAATTGGTGTGGAGTACCATTTTAAATCAAAAAGGAAATTTAGGGAAGAAAAACATTACATTGGGTGCTCTTTGCCTTTAAATTAAAAGGGGTGCCTTCTGTGTGTGGCTTGCCCTCACATTTCTTTGGAAAATGATAATCTAACACTTTAGGTACACTTTGGGCGCACATTTTGTTTTTTAGCCATTTATGACTCTTTCTTATCTCACCAGGTGTGGATCCTACATCTGACATAATATCATAAATGGGCTAAAAACAAAATGTGCGCCCAAAGTGGGTTAAATTATCATTTTTCCACTTCTTTGACTTCACATAGCGCGACCGATGCATATTTATTTATTTATTATTTTTTGATGTACCCCCAAATTGACAACATCCCTCTCAAATCTCATCAATCAAAATTGAAAACCCTATCTGTTGTTGTTAGCGTCCTTGTGCCTTCTCTTGATCGCGGCTCTTGTAAAGACCGAAAATATTTTATTTTTGTGTGTTGTGTGTGCCTACAATACGTATTATATTTATTCAACATGACACACAATCAAACTTAGGCTGAGATACATTATACAAGTGTATCGAAGCGTGTTGGGGTTGTTTCTCAATTTATGTCAAACTTTGAGTTTAAAATTGGGGTTTTAATTGAGTTAAAACCTAAGAAAATAATGAAATAAAATAGAAAAGGGAAAATGACAAAAAGGGCAATGGGTTAAGTTAAGTAGTGGATAGGATTTAAAGGGCAGTTTGGTAATTTGACTGCCCTTTTATTTGACAAAATCGAAATCCAAAGGCGATCTCGATGAAACCCTTGTTTCTTCTCCAATTCGACGCCTTCATCCCAAACCGCCAACTTGTGTATCTCGTTCGGTCATCTCTCTCCCCAACTCGCCTCATCGCACGCGTCTCTTCCACTGGTCGTCGTTCTCCTCGCACGCTCTCCACTCTTGTCTCACTGTCTCTCTCTCTCGGTCATCAACTCCAGGTCAGTTGTTTTAATTTGTTTATTGTTGGATCAGTGGTTATTAGTGAGGGATTTGGGTGATTTGATGAATGTGTGGATGTGGTGATGAGGGGACACGATTGATGATCGAACTCTCTTTAAAAAAAAAAATGGGAACAAGAGGAAAGGAAATGTTGATTTGGCTACTGGCCAAACAATAAAAAAAATAGAATATATATATGTACATTAATGTACATGGATTTATATAATCAAAATGTTTATCACCTTGTTTGAAAAAATGATAATTAAAGCTAAATTTGAGAAAATTGATCGAGCCGAGACTTCGCTGATGTGGTTCGACTCGTGACGTGACCAATGTCGCCGCAATCAAAAATAAAAAATAAAAAATAAAAAATCTCATATTCTTGATGAATGAGGTAAATGAAAAGGAAATAAAACTAAATAATTTATTTTTAGAATAGGGGTTCTTACAGGTTTGGACATAAACTTAATAAGTACCATGTACATAGTGGACTAGACCGAGTATTGGGGTTTGGATTGGGAAGCATGTCCGAGCTGCGAGAGCGTACTTTTGCGACATTCGAGGTGAGTAAAGCCAGTTAGAAAATATATAGTAATTCGTTATCTATTCTTCTTTTCTATATTCGAATGGTTGTTTTCCCCATTTCTATGTGTCGAGTGACCAAGAGTTTAGGTGGTCGGGGTTGGGAAATGAGCTGTTCGAAGTGACTCAAGTTAGTCCATAGTTCAAAAGTTACCGTAAGGCGGTTGGAAGAGGCCTAAGGCCCACCGTCTTAAATTCAAGCTATTGGAAGTGGCTTTAAGCCCACAGATTGACCTTAAGCTGTTGGAAGTGGCTTTAAGCCCACAGTTTGAGGATGATCGCTTACGCCGTTGGAAGTGGCCTTGGGCCCACAGTTTGAGAATGTTTGGGGTTACTTCAAGCTGTTTTGAAGAGGTCGTAGACCCACAGTTTGAAGAGTGTTGAGACCACCTACGCGTCTATCTTTTGCATTCTGTCACTCATCTCTTCGTTGTTCATTTATTTAGTATGTCTATCATGCATTTACTGCCTTCCTTTCTATTTCATTTCCCGCATGATTTATGGACTATTATTATTGGATTCGTTGAATTACTGTGTACATCTTTCTGGTTATTACTGTACTCACTGTCCTTTTTATGACGGTGGATGTAGACCCGCTGACTAGCAGGCCGGGCAAGGTGAAGATTGACGACCACCTCTGAGCTGTGACGTGCATGTAGAATTGATTTGTAGGTTTCTGACTCTTTTGTACTACTTATATATGTTGTTTTGATATTACATGGAACATTTTGGGATCGAGTGACATAGGATATCATGTTTTATCGCTCTTGATACTGATCATCACCAGATATGCATGTTTATCCATTTATTTCAGGGTTCCACACTTTAGGTTGTCCTGACTTTATGCTTACCGAGTTATTTAAATTTGCTTGCGTTTATTTCCGCTGCGTAAATACTAGAAAATTGCATAACCTATCAACAATAAAATTGTAATATTAACGAGAATGTAACCATTAGCGGCTGACTAGGCCTGCGTTGATTTCACGAGGAGAGACTCGGGGGTCCACGTAGGTCTAGGCTGGTCGGAGCCCAGTTTATGGGGAACTGGGGCCATCACACTCTTGTCCTTGTTCTGTTTGCTACGCCTCTTCTTGACTCTTCTGCCATTCTTTCTCGTTCATCAATCTGCCGAGATACCTGCTTGCTGGTAAGGAGGAACAGGTGAGCATTCAGAGAACGGGGAAAGAAGAGATTTGCAGTATCTTTCTTTTTTACCCTTTTTATGAGATTGAATTCTAACTAGTTCAATAATGAAGATAGTGGGTTCCATTTTTCTTATTAACTAATTAGGAGTATATTTTAGCCATTAACTTGATTTTTATGGGTTGAAATTTCAATGAGGTAACAAAAGCTTGAATTCCAAAATCCTAAAATCAATGAATTTTAAAGTTCTTTTGATGGACAATTACAAAAAAGTTGTTAATAATGAAAAGAATGTTTCTGCTAGGCTTAGTGTAATTCTAGAGAAAATGGGAAGTTTGGAGGAGCGCTATACACCCGCCTCAGAATTTCAAGAAGATCACAAAGACCCACTTTTAGATATCTCTCCAACCGATTCAAAGGAACTCTGGCTCATTCAGTGGCCAATAAACCAAGTAATGTTTCTCTTTACTTTTTCTCCTATTTTCAAAGATCGTTTCCCAAGCTAACGAATTTTTTTTTCCCACTCTGCATTGCCATTTTTCTATATGTTTCTTCAGGTTCCTGATTTTGATGGACAAGAGGTTACATTAAAGCTGAAAGAAAATGGAACGTTGGGTAGCTTTGAGAGTTCTTCAGGTGTGATCAAATTTTCATTGATGTTATAACATCAATTATATATAATAACTTCATGTATACCCAAAATAAAAAATAACTTCGCGGTGCATTGATTATAATTAACACTTGCAGGAACCTCATATGATGTGGTCAGCTATGCATCCCAAGATCCTGATGCAACCGTTTTCTTATCATCCAAATCTGACTCAAAAATTGGTATGTGTAATAAAAAAGCTCTTTCTTGGATGAAGAAATTAAAGTTTGTGTTTTTCGCTCGGTTGTTTGGCCGTGTTATTGAAAGTAAGAATAATGTCATCATTTTCACTCACATTTTCAAACTTCGGTGTTGAGTTTTCAATGTTCTTCTCTTTTCTTTTGTTTTGGACAACTACCCACGTTATATGCATTTATTGAGTAGCTTGGATTTC
Source organism: Stephania japonica (assembly GCA_039657345.1). Classification (NCBI taxonomy): domain Eukaryota; kingdom Viridiplantae; phylum Streptophyta; class Magnoliopsida; order Ranunculales; family Menispermaceae; genus Stephania; species Stephania japonica. Next base: position 41,581,384 of record CM077562.1, read on the forward strand.
ATGTATATGGTGTTTTTCTCGCCTCTGAAATTTTTGAGTCAAATTAAAGAATCATCTTGTTTAGTTTAGTATTAATGTTTTTTTTTTTCTTCTCATCATAGAAGCGTCTATTAATGCTTCCCATAATTTTATTATTTTAGGTGTTTATATTTAAGATATGGCAAACACATGCTGAGAGCATTAAATTGACAAGGAACCCATGAGAGAATCTAGAAAGATTAAGAGCTGGCAGTGCTATATGTGAAAAAGGCTTATGTGTAATGAGCCGAAAAAATAGTTTATATATGTAACAACAACACTAACTCATCCTGATTGCCAAATTAGTTTTAGCTGACTCTACTACATGGATCCAACTTTTTAATTCTGCAGCTCAAATCACTGCGGTTGACGACGTGATTTGGCAACTTCTTAAATCTTGTATAATATAAGACTAATGTATCTCCAGTTGTCTTAGACCTGTCTCGTACTCTTAAATTCTTTCAATTTCTTGCCATAAGGCGCCTAACTTAAACTACTGTTAACCATCATTTTGTAATCATCATTCTGAGGATGAAAAGTGGAAGACATCTTCAGTTGAGTGCTAAAAGATTTCTACATTATGTTCCACGAACAGTTAACAAAATTTACGTTCTTATTAGATGCTATAGAAGTAAGTAAACCTTGAATCCTAACAACTTCTCTAAAGAACAACTAGCAACTAAAGAAGAATAAAATGTGCCATCTTGAAAACTTAATCAAGAACCATGAAAATATATTTGTGACGATATGTGTTTAGGCAACCCAAAATCAAAATACATACTACATTTTAGCATATGCATGTGAAATCTATCAACAAAAAACAAAACAAAATTTTGACCTTGGTTCTTTAGGCTATTCAAGAACTTACTTTATATTATGGCCTGTACAAGTCATGGCCGCTCAAAGCAAAGGTGTTATAATTCAGTGTTTTCTTTCCTAGTGTTAGCTACTTGAAAATGCGCCACTTAGGCACATTTCTAGCAAATCGTTCTCTGCGTGGTATTGAATTTCCCCAAGCTCCTTTGATTTTCTCTAAATTATTTATTTTTTTCAAGCACCGAATTAAGAATTACAGGCAAACTAATTTTTACAATTATACCAAATTAAGGGAAAATGGCATGATTGAAAATCTTCATTTCTAACTTCTGTAAGGAAAAATATTCCGACTAATGTCAATTTTTTAGAAGTTACTCATATTTAATAGAAGCTGTTTTATATTAGATAACGTAAATCTAGAAATTAATTTAAGTGTGACGAATGAATTGTACCTTATTGCGTAAAAGAAAAGAAATGCTATGTAAAAGGCTCAACGCCACTAGAGTTGATGCGAAATAACATTATATCAAAAATAGAAATAGAAAAGACATGACATTATAGCCAAGGATTGCAAGGCACCAAGGCAATGCCTAGGTCACTTCCCACCTAAGTCACTGACTTGCCGCCTCGGCGAAAACGCCTTGGCGTCGCAATGCCTTGCAATCACTGAACTCTACAAAAACTCCCTTCGACGAAATAGACTTTGAATTACTTCTGAATCTTGAGTGACCAAAGTCATTGGCGAAGTTTTTTTTTTTTTTTTTTTTTTTTTTTTTTTTTGAATTTTCAATCTGAGGTTCTTCAATGAATTAGTATCGAGTTTCATATCTTCAGCTTTAACAAGTATGTCATCAGAGCCTCTAATCTTTGTTTCTCTTATAAAAAGAGTGTCATAATGAAAATCTGGGAATATTGTTCTTCGAATAAGTTCAATGAAATTTGGTTTGGCATGATAATATACTAATCTAAAGCTGCTCCAAATGGGCATGGCATAAAGCCAACAAATATCAGGTTTTAAAGTCTTTGTAATCCTTTTTCTGTTCTCCTTCCTACCAATAATAAGTTCCCCTGCAACCTAGAGATATGACATATAAGTATAGAAATGTATTGTCATTTCTATAATTCTTTGAATAACTCTTAAAATTTATATTCTTGTGAACAAGGAGATTTTCTTAACATGTTGGCTATCCTATTTCCCATGCTATTTTGGGATGAGGCTTTGTTGTTGACATGTTGTGGCTATCTTATTTTTAAAAACCTTGGATACAATGTGAAAATTTTTAAAAGTTTGAAAGCAGTTGGAAAATCTTTTAATACTGGGAACAGGATTTCTTATAAATTTCTTGTAGTTCTGTAGCGTGCAACTGCAACTGGTTTCTTATTATTTCTCTCATGACGTTGTATTTATCAATTGAAGCAGAGAGGGTTTCTCTTGGCTATTGGGATAAGGCGTTCATTTTTACTTTTTTGTAAAAAAAAAAAAGTTCATTTTTACTTGGTTTGAACACAACTTGAGTTTATGCCTTAATGCTATTAATTTTAACTTCAACTGTCTCATCTCTGGTTCGTTCATGTTATTCTTGTGGTTGATTCTTATTTTATGGAAACCATTGCAACAGTTGGCCGATACACTTATAAACTTGCAACTACATATTACTTTTTTTTTTTTTGGGTTATTTCTTGAACAGTTCGTATTGCCTTTACAAATTGCTGAGTTGTCGACAGTAGTAATATCTATTCTCATTGCAGTTGGAAAAATCTCCCGTAGAGTTTCTTTGGTGCACTACCCTGAGCCAAGTGAGTTGGAGAAGCAAATGAAGACAAATTCTCGTCAGATGAGACCTTCAGGAACTTTATCTGCAAATTTTTCTCGATACACAGATCCAACACAAGGCCGCAGACAAAGAAGCAGGCACTCGGGTAGTCAAATGTCTCTTAGCACGCTCACCCCAGCTCACAGTGGAAGGACTAGAAGTTCGCTGTTTGGCAGCGGACAGCCATCACAGTCTTCCAAGAAAATAAAGACTGAAGAACAGACTAAGTCTGTAGATCGATCTACACATAACTCGGATGGGAGGGGTCCAAGTGATGTAACTTTTGGTTCTGTTGGCACTTCTCACCAAGTAAAATCAAAGACCAAGGACGGCATGTAATAATTGGATCATCGACGTTAAGAAATAGTTGTACAAGGAGTTTGGTTCAGTTTTACTTTACGCAAATACAGGTGCTTTCTGGTAAATTTTGTGATCTGTTGTACTATTCCACCAGAGGGCGCGATATGAACTTCTTCATATTTTATGTTAGCTTCTTTTTTTTTGGCTTTGCTGAATTTGGAAGTATTCATTATTTTGCTGCTTCCGTAGGTAACTTGTTTTAGTTTGTAATTTGATAATGTTGTTAGATGGATAGTGTTTTATTTACGCTCATAGGCATAGTGATAAGTTAGCACATGCAGATTTTGGGAATTCATTGTTAGATGGATACAGTGTTTTCTTTGACAAGCATGACAAGCTACCAACTCATTTTAGTTTACATAGAGTTGCTGCCAAAGGAGAAGTCAAGGCATGCCAACTTGTGAATAGCATCACCACCCCCAAAGCAACACTTGCGATGAGGCATTATCTGTTTAAACTATTGAAACTCGTGGTGCTAAGGATGAGGATTAATATATAATGCGGAAGAACCGTTGTATCAAAGTGAACGAACGCAATCGGTAAGTAGAATGATACCAAGATTGAGTTGAATTCATCAATAATTCTGATACAAATATGTTCCTGCAATGGCATTAAGCTACTTGAGGGCTTTGGCCTCTCAATATAGATTTACCAATCCGAGATATCGTAGACTGACTCGATGCAACATCCTCATACTACTGCAGGGTTCAAGCCTACATCAGTAAAAGAGATTAAACTAGCCAAATGAAGCAGACACCATTAGAACCACCTTACTAATGTTCAATCTTGCACTGCAAGACTGATAAAACTAAAAGTTGCATATATATAACGATGAGAAACTGAGAAGACATGAGAAAAATGACATAAAGATTAACTTCTAATACATCATTTTCATTTGCGACAACAGAAACAAAATCAAACTTTGCTGTTTATACATTGCCCCCTGGATTGCCATAGATTCAACGCAAAAACTAACACTATACATGAATTATAAAATTTAACAGCCTCGATATATACACGTTCTCAATTCGACAATAATTTACAAGAGATTCTGTTTAGGCTTCTATGATCTAGACCACGTACCTATGCTTATAATTGAAAAAAAAAGGTACCTATGCTTATGTTGTGGTCTTCTGCCTGATATTACTTTGATGCAGAACATGCATGCCAAAATGGTGTTCTTTGATATCCTCAAACGTTGACAGTATAACCTGCAATACTTCCTCCGCTTCCTCTTCATTTTTAAACTCAACATTCATCTGAAAAAGCGGCAATGTATTAGTCGACCATTTGGTCCGTGCTATAGTTTTCTTTTGTTGGTGTTGTTTCAACAAGGTTTCCGACCTGCTTCCAACTATGTTTATCACTTCCTTTTCTCTATCTACATGAATCAGAGTCTCCAAACCCATCTCTACTCGTATCACCCATTCCGGATCAGCAACGATACAAAACTCTGACGTATTCAGTTCCACCAAACTCGAACATGAAAAGATAATGACGAGCCTCTTTGTTATAATTACAAAAGTTCCTGTCTGTTTGAGCGCCTTGCATTTAACATGTATCTCGTCCTTGAGCTTAGCATCAGCAGCTCCGAGAAGCATTGCTGTTCCAATCGCCTCTTCCCATGAGTAGGGCTGCATGGGGAGTCCCCTAACCAGTGGTCTTGGGAAGCGTACCCGAAAATGTCGTGGACGGTGGAGCCTACTTCGATTTCTGATGCTCTGCGCAGTTTTTCCTGTGACCTCAAGAATACTAGCCACTGGTCTTGCTACAAGTCCCGCAGTTCCCAAGGCAATCCCTGCAGGAAAAGGCAATGCATCCACAATCAAACAACACTTGCATATAAATCCTTGGGCCTATATGCTGTCAATCATGGAATGGTGAAGGTGGGAGCTTCAGAAAGCTAATAAATCATGCTCTACCAGATAGAACCCCTGGAAGGCCATGTTTCTCAGCTCCTCTAACAGGTGATTGAAGAAATCCAGTGAGACCCTGAAAGTGAAAACACAAAATTAATAATTGTTTAAAAACCTTCTGGTTCTGGTTCTAAAGAATGGAAGTCAACGAAAATATATTAAATCTGCCTTCAGAGAGCAGATCGGAACTAGCTATGATGGATTAGATTCCATGGGTAACCCCAAATGCTATTTTAAACCTATTTAGGTGGCCATCACAAAGCTAGCCGTATAATTTAAGGGCCAGTTTTCCCAATACTTTTAAGACTTGGCCGCTCAAAATTAAGAGTCAACTTGGGGAAGTCTAATTCAATGTAGGGAATTTTGTAAGACCACAACACTATAAATTGACATGCTAGGGACGTCCAAGTTCTGTTAAGGTACATCAAAGAAGCATGTTTTTGTAATATATTTCATGTCCGTTCTCTTTTATATATGATCTTAAGTTTCTTAAGTACCACTTCAATGGTTTTGATCCTTTCGGATATTGTTTCTATTTTTTGCAATTTGCTAGAATTTGTACCTTCTGCTCAAGGTAGATTTTTATTCTTGTATCACATAGTATGTTTTTAGTTCGACTCCCACAAGTATCCAAGGTTCAAAATTTTGACTTCACCATCTAATTTGCCCACTTAAAATTCAGAAATAATTTGGGGATTTTTTTTCTTCTTCTTTTGTGGTTAGGGAAATTTAATTCAATGAGGGGAAGTTGTGCGAAAAGTCGTTGTCGTATGGAACTCCATGGGATTTCATTCTAAATGCTAAGAACTCAAATTTCTCTTTAATGGAGTTAAATACACAGTTATAAAATTGTAATGCAAATAAGCATCACAACTCAACTGCTTAAAATAGTTATTTTTCAATACAAACATGCAATTTGCAATTACATAGCATTATTACGAAATACAAATAGCAATTCGTCAACTACTTCCCTTTTTAGGTGTTAAAATTTCAATTTAGATTAGTTTCAATACCTTCTACAAAATCTCGCTGAAATTTCCATGAGCTTCTCTAAAACTTCTACGTAGTCATGAAAGTTTTGCAATTTTTGCTACTGTTTTGTAGGACTTCCCCAAATTACATCGAATTTAAATTTTGATAATTTTTTTCCACGCACATGGATTTCTTTTCCCTTCTTTTGAAGATCAACAAATTTTGACGCTATCATGTTGTTGTTCTTATTCTTATTCTTATTCTTATTCTTATTCTTATTCTTATTATCATTATTATTATTGCTATTATTATTATTATTATTGTTATTATTATTAATTTTGAGTTTTACAAATTATGCCATTTTACACAAACTACAATAAAATTTGACAAAATCTCGTCCGAGTCCATTTTTGTTAGTTACTTTCTATGCTAGTATTTACCTAATTTAGGGTTGACATATTGGTTCCTGATTCATACGCTTAATTTACAGTTGTTTCCATATTACTAGTATAACAATAACAACTTTCATGTGTGTGTACTTGTGTAATTGAAAAACTTTGTTTATCTATAATTCTGCTCTATTTTTTATAAATATATATATAAAAAACAATTGCAAACATAGGCACGCCGCAAACACCAAGGCACTACCTCGAACACAAAGGTACAAGAAATCAATCACATAAAAGGGACTGATTAACACTCACCAGAAAAAAAAAAGAAAAGAAAAAGAAAATAAGCATGCTCTAATTCCATGTGACAGAACAAAATTACAAAGAAACAAAGCTGTGCATTATGTGTATCAATTACATCTTTAGGTAATATATATACATGTAGGAAAGTCTCTACTATACTAGTAATATGGAACAACAACGACAATAACAACTCTTATAAGAAAAACAACAATAACGACAGATCACTAAGGCTGACTTTCATGCCTGCTCGATGGGGACTTTTTCAATAAATCATCGCGTACTAAATCAACAAAGCCAAGGTGTAACATGAACATAACCTCAATTCCAAATTAGTTGGGTTAGGCTACATGGATAAGACTTTTCCATTGTGCTCGATTTAATGCAATTGATGGTGACCTTTCCAAACCATTTAAACCCCCTCATTTGTCTGATCCATTCATAAAGACTAAAGAGTGACAAAAGTTTTATGTTGGTAGTCAACCTATTACAACTCTTCCTGGAAAATGGCTCGAGACCTCCCTCCCCCATTTTCCGGGTGTGGAAAATGGGCTTCGGACCTCCGTCCCCCATTTTCCTGTATGAAAAATGGGCTTTGGAGCCCTCCTTTATCCGGACTTGGGACTAGTTATGTAGTGCATAGAATGTTCAACATTGGTGGAGTTACAAGTAATATGGAAACAACTGTAAATTAAGCCCATAAATTAGGAATAAATATGTCAATCCTAAATTAAGTAATGCCATGCTAGGGGTGGCAAAAATTCGGGTTCGGTCAAGTCTGGGTCTGGGTCTGGACAACCCCTACTATAAAGAGTATATTCATTGTCCGGACCCGGTCCGGTTTTAAATTCAGACAAGACTAGCTTGTCCATACCCAATTTGCTTAAAATTCGGGTTGTTCGTTTGTCCGGATTTGTCGCAATTTTGAAAACTTACTTCTCATATTGAAAACCTCTCAAATGTTAAAATATATATAGATTATAATCCTGTATTTTGTAATTTAAAAAAGTAACGTCAAAGTCTCAACACATATTGCAAACTATAAATCATTGTAACATTACTGCAAATAATTTAATGTAATTAAAACATTCAATGTCAAGAAACAAATGTTCAAGTATAAAAAAGACTAAAATTTAATTTATTTTAAAATCAAAGATATCTTTAGTACATTAATTTATGTGTATTAGAGTAGATTATTGTTTGTTGATCTATTTTATAAGTTTTAAGTTCCCAATATTTTAACTCTATTTAAAATTCAAACCAGGTACGGTCAGGGTTTCAGGGCCTTGTTTAGACCCAGCTTGGTTTTAAATTTGAACAAGAGGTTTTTCTCCAGACCCAGCCCGGATTTATCATGACATTGTCCGAACCCTTTTCTTTCATGCCAGACAAAACCGGATACTAAATTGCCAACCCTATGCCATGCAAAGCCAGTAACTCAATCTGAGGAAGTCTTCCTTTTTAAGTCCTTTAGTGAACATATCAAGCAATCTTGTTTTTTTCTTGAGCGAACGAAGCACATCGAAGTCAATTTGTCATTTTGTGAGAAATGTAGTTACTGTAAGAACATTTGTTATCCTTTTACACCTTCAAGAGATCAAATCCTGATACCACCAAATCACTTAGGAAGGACAATTTCCTTAGATCAAGTAACATTTTAGAGGGAAATATATATATTATGTCAATCTTTGAGTCATAAATGCACAATATGTTTTGAGGGGTTCCCTGACATGGGTATATATTTGGGCTCCATTGTAGAATTTCCATCATTTACAACTATTGAATTCTAATCCAACACATTACTCTATGAATCATAAATGCACAACACATTTTGAGGGGTTCCCATGGAATAGGTATATATTTGGCTTCATTCTATATATATATATATCACTTAACGTTGTAATTGATACACATAATATACGGGTTTGTTTCTCTATAATTCTGCTCTGTTACAATTTTAATCGGTTTAATTTTTTTAAAAATATTCAATCAATTTGAGGAATTTACGAAAATTCTCATACTACATTTAAAAGAAACGAGGATCCAGCAAAGCATCAGATGATACTGTTTGGTAGTAATCTCAAGCAGTTTAACAATCAAAATAAGCATATAGTGTTAAAATTAGTAAGCCATACTAAACGAAGTACCTCTAAGAATTCATTTAATAAGCCTTTGCTCTGTGAACTTAAGAAAGCCTTCTGCTGTTTTTCCATTCTAGAAACTGCCTGGTCATCGAATGTCAATGCAACAATACTCTGGAACAAAAAACAATATTAGTATTACGCATACAAATATTGTAAGTAGTCAATGGCTCCAAGCAATTTTGTACCTTTTGGACAGATTTACTAAATTGAGTTGCTGCATTACTAACAGCATAGACTGTATTACTTAATAGACTACTTGTACCCTGTGCCATGCCTATAATCAGTCCAGCAGGGCTCTGCAGAGAAATGAGTTATTCTATGTTTCAGAAAACTGATTTTGTGATCATAGTAAATGGTGTTTGAATGGCATGGAAATGAAGCAAACCTGCAAAATCCCCTTGGCTGGAACTGATAAGAAATCCTTGATGCCAAGCCCCAGATTCCTTGCAAAGCCCATAGGATTTCCAATCACACCAGCAGAACCAAAGATCTGCAATTTCAAGCAATTGAAAACAGCTTAATAACAGAGCAAAGAAAAATAAAAAAATGTAACAAAGGATTGCAGTAGGAACAAGAATAACATGAATATCAGATTAAAAACTATGAAGCATCTCTTTGAATGAAATCTGTTAAGGGAGTACCTGAATTTGTTAGCTGGATGAGCTCATCTTTATCATGAACGAAAGTTCTTCTTTCATCATTTTCAAAGCATCAAAATGAACATTAAATTGATACCATGGGTAGTGAACGTGTGATTGGAAAAACAAAAATATCCCTTACTATATACCTTGTAAAACGCATTCACGTGATGTTAGTAATGTTAAGGTATATATGTGGGTATCGAGGGTTTGGCCCAATAGGCCCGGTTATGTGTAACTATATTTTGACCTAATTGGTCTTATAACAAACAATTCAGTCTTTTTCCCAAAACCTAACTTGGTATCAGAACCTATATATGAAACCCTAATTCTGAATCGCGTCTGATTCGTGGTGGTTGCTTTTTTCCATCGATGATCCTTTCTTAATTTTCTTAGTTTTTTGTTCTCGTTTCAGTTTTTTTTTTAATTGTTTCTCCGGCGGTTCGTTCTACTACCCTAGCTTTTGATATGCCGCACTTTTGATCTTCTTTTTCTTGGTTCCTTCTGTTTTTCCGTTCTTCATGCTTCCTTCTATTTTTTGTGTTATGTTTTGTGTTGGCTGCCACTGCCTATTGACACCAGTCGTCTCCTCTATTCGTGCGCACCTTGCGTACGTTCTTGTGCATTGCAACCTTCGCGAAATCTCTCTATTTGAGCCTAAGTCAGACTTCCTTCTTTGTGCGTCCTCCTTTAGTTTGGTGTGCGATATTATGAAAGTTCATTGGGAGATTTGCATTTTTTGGTGTGCGATACTATGAAAGTTCATTAGGAGATTTACGTTTTTGTGGAGGATTGATAGAACGGAAAGAAGGAAAAGAGTGGTTACATTGTTATGCAACTCCATCTCCACACAATCAAAGTTGTGATGTGTCCTTTTTATTGAAAGAAAGAGATGTGGGCCCGTTGAAGTTGAAAGTGCTTGTGAAGAAAACTTAGGTGACTGTGGGTTCACAATGGCAACATTGGCAAGCACACATTTTTGTTGTTTTCAAAGTTCCTTTCGTCATCATCATCATTTTGTCGGACAAACCTTTTCACAGCAACCCTGTGTGCGTATATCTCGTTGGTTTGTCATCGTTGTCGGGTTGTCGTCATTGTTTACTGGATGAATCTTATTGCAGCAGTCCCCTGTGTGCGTGCTTCTTGTCAGCACTTCTTGTCGGACAACATTTTCACAACAGCTTCCTGTGTGCATGCTTCTCTTGGCCCTTCGTTGTCGTCATTATTCGCTGGACAATCATATTCGTGGTGCTCATTGCTTCGCTCATCATGCATCCGTGTTTGTTTTGTGCCATAATATCCACCGGAGTTAGTTATTATTATTATTTTCGTTCTAGTCAGTTATTATTTTGTCTATTTGTTTCAATGTATTAGTTTACAAACTCAAGTCCGTTGACCCACCTTGAGTTAAAGGAAAGGTGTTATGGTATATACGTGGGTATTTAGGGTTTGGCCCAATAGGCCCGGTTATGTGTAATTATATATTAATCTAATTGGTCTTATAATAAACAATTCAGTATTTTTCTCAAAATCTAACACGTAAAACTTGATATTGTTGGTTAATAAGCTATTTACATGCATTTTTAGATACTATAATAGAGACATTTTCTTCTTTTTTATTTTTCTTTTTTCATTCAAAAAAGAACTGAACGTTCCACACATCTCAAATAGACAAACTACTTCACAAATTTCAATATCTTGATCCTGACTAATAACAAAAAAAAGACAAATAAATTGGCAACACTTCACAAAATCCATCTAACTAGCATTTGAAACCCCTCTTTTCTACAGCTTCCATCACATTGACTTCTAGCTAGACTAATAGAAAGAAACCAAATCAAATTTAGGAGAATTAACTGCATGAAAGACAGCTATAAGAAGTTTGGCCACATTTAATTAGTGCGCATGAGTATCCTCACCAATTCACTAAAGATGCAAAAAAAGTTGTTAAAAAAGGTCCCCACTGTGTGATGAAAGTACAATATCCCTTCATTTATGATAAGATTGTGACCCAGAAATACCGAATATAAGAATACCTTGTATGTTTCATGGAGGAGTTGCCTAGTATAGTGCCTGATGAGGATCTCTTGAAAGGATTCCCAGCTACCCATATGATGATCAACAATAAGTTCTCTAAGAAGGACTGGTGCTTCTTCAATGTCGGCAAGAGCCATGAGACCTCTCTAATGCAAAGAAGCATCACATAAAATAAAAAAATAACAATAAAGTGAGTTGAGTTGCAAAAAGAAAAGGACAAATAAAAGAAAAATCAACAATCGTATACATACAATTCTATGGCTGACTCACCACATGTAAATCAAAAAAATCTATGGCAGAGTCTATAGAGATGACATAATGTAACAAATAGCTGGAGGTGACTTATTCATTTTCAATAAAAAAAATTAGCAATCGTATAAATACAATTCTCGGACCACAGTAAGGGTGTTCTCACGTCTAAATGACTGCATACCTGGTTGGACTTGTTCATTTCCAATTAAAGGACATCGGGCCTTGGCCATAAGGGGCCCTAGTGATCAGACATGATATCTAGATACCACCTACACTCGTCGCAAGTAATGGTGTTCTCACTTCTTCTTCCTTTTCCATTTTCTCTCCTCATATTAGAACATTGCTACATGCATCCTCTATCTTCTCATTTCCCAGTAGCTTAATTTTAAGACTGTCGCAGGATTTTTTATTTTTATTTTTATTTTTTTGGCAATGAAAACATGATTAAAACTGCCATAGGATTAATCAAACGTATATTGGTACTTTGGGATAGAGAGGAGAGTTTGGACAGCATGGATATTGAACTACCTATGTTCCAAAAGGAAATTGGAACTAAGAAAATTTATAGTCACTCCAATTCCAACACTGAGTTTGTAAACGGCGCGTAATGCAACATTATCAAGAGCAGTCTCTAAGTTACAATAGACAACTAACTCAAGAAGTTTTAGGTATAAATCCCCTAGTAGCAAAAAAGTGAATACACATACTGATCATTCATTAGTTTTTGAAAGGAACTTAATTAGTACTCTTATAAATTAAAAAGAAAACTTGTGAAGGTGGTGGTGAACCATTGCTTTTATTTAAATACATTATCTTTCTTTAGTTAAATAGCTAAGTCTTTTGCTTTGGAGATTTTGTGGTGAAACACTAGTTAGATCAGTCTCGAAAAGAAAAAGGTTGTCAAGTAAGAAGAAGGAAAGGAAACCCAAGTTCTTGCAATAAAGAAGTAAAACTAGATAGGTTAAAAGAATCACCTGCAAAACAGTACCACTTGCATTACCAAGATATTCAGCTGATATTATACCTTCATTTTTAAGCATCCAGGGAGCACTAGAGAAGCTGTAAAATAAGAGGCATCATTTGGCTTTAAAGACTCTGACAGAAATTTATTCATTAAATCAACAACACTTCATTAAAAATTTAAAACAAAGAATCATTTTTAACAAAGGTTCATATGCTGAGCAACTAAATTACATTACATGCTAGATAGAACATTGCGGACAAAAGTTTGTCATGATCAATGAAGTCAATATTGCGCTTTCAAATTCTTGAAGAATAAATCCACACAATAGAAAGCAAAGACTAGAACACATCTGCTTTTATTCTGCAACTATAGCCATAAACAACCTAGCAATATGCTTTTCTAAGATATTATAGATCAACCACAGATTCTCCTAATCATTCTCCAAGGAATATTTCTGTATGACAGTGGAAGTTCTCCTCCAACAATTAGCTTACACCACATCATAGTATATAGCCCAAAAAAGAAACTCAACAATCCAGCAACACGAAATAAATGCACAGTGGCCAATACTTGCCTTTCATTTTACATTAAATGTTTTGTTTTTTGAGTAACCGTGGGTTTCCAGACTCTGTCTGACTAGTCCCACGGGCCCTGGGATTGCGCATGAGACCACTAGTGACCCGATGTTTAGCCATCGTGGGGAATTGATACCGAGGTCATGCGCCTAACCCACACAACCCCGTCATCGCCCTTACTAGTAGGCCACACCCGTCTGGGTTTTTTTCATTAATTGTGAACACTAGGTAGAATTGGAATCAGATGATAGCATATAGTTACTAAACATTAATACTCTCTAAAAATGTGTTTCAGAGAGGTTTTTTAGGAGAAGACCAAAAATCTAAAAATCAGTTTGCGAGTTGGTGTCGTATAGTGCTTCTCATTCCTTTTTTAGGTTTTTATTTTTGGACTTTAGGTGGTGAGTGTGTGCATGGGGAGGGTGGGGGTGGTAGGGGAATTTTCTCAAGATTTTACATGTTCATGGTGGTTTGGTTATAGAACTGATGAGACTTTGTTGGAAGCTTTTGGGGAGTCCTTATCATTTTCCTTTCTGTAGTGCATAAAATCTTTAATCTATAAAGTGTATGTATAAATCATCAAAATAAAATAAATGAAATAAAAATAAATGTTTAATTCAAGTGAAACACCTCAAACATAAGCAACCACTGTAGAGTAGCTACGGTGGCCAAGATCTAGTGTTTCCACTGAAATAACCAGAGCTTGAATCTCGTGGAATATATAATAAATGTTAGATCTTTAGTTGATAGTTAGTCCAAGTCCATCATGGATCTTGGTAGAATAATTCAGGTCCATTACGGATCCTGGTAGTTATGCGGGCCCATTGGGTCCACTAGGCTCACCTAGGCGCTATGGTTCATTGTGACCCACCTAGGTTGTGTATGAGTCTACTATGACCAGTTAGGTCTATCCATTGAGCGTCAGTAAGCTTATAATTCTACCTCGGGAGTTTGTAATTGGGACAAAAATGCCTCTTATTGGGTCGGGGGTTGCTCCTTGTGAGCTTGTAATAAAAAAAAAAACCTCAAACATAAGCCAAGGAAGGGTTTTTCTTGTGAGCTTTGTCATTATTTATCACAAGTATCGAAAATTCATTTTTCATGTCAGGTTTTGCAAAATTGCTTGATTAATCAAACTGATGTTTGCGGATTTAGTTTATGCAATTCTTTTCTCTTCCCCTCTCCCCCAGAAGATACATGGTTCTATATCTGTAAAAAGGTTTTACACAAGCAAAAGCATTACAACAGAAGTGTACATATACAATAAAGAAAAACAAAAACCAATTCCCAATGCTAGGCCACCTATCTATTCAATGGAACTCTTATTTTCCCCTCCACAATTAGGGGTGTACACGGACCGGATCCGATCCATTTAAGGTAAACTCGCTACTCGATCCAATTATTGTGGATAGAGAAATTTCAATTCGATTCAACTCATTTAACTTTTCAATCTGATTCAATCCAATTAATAAAATGCGGATTGGAACGAATCAAGTTCGCGGATTGCCATCATATAGTTGACTCATAATTAAAAATACACACATTGGTTAAGAACAATTCTATAATCATTAAACAACATAAAACAAAGTGCATGGTTATACCACAAATTAGACTTGATTCAATTTAATACAAAAATTATATGGCCAAACTAAAAGCTGGAGTTAAAAAACTAAGTAATACAATGAAAAAGAAGACCAACTATAGGTAGACAAAACAACCAATGAGAACTAGATGTATCTATAAGGCTAGATCTACATGTATGTTATGTTGTGGATCGAACCGGATTAGACTCGCAGATTGTACATGTATAATCTGCAAGTCGATCCGATCCGTGTAGATTGACATTTTTCCAATTCAATCCGATCCAACTAGTTATAAAATTCGATCCGATTCGTAATAATTGGACTGAATTGAATTGGATCCGCGGATTGCTGGATCAGTGTGACCACTATCCACAATCACCCAAAGGAGTTCCTATTGCAACAAACCACATTTTTGCACTACCCTTAGCAAGTACTTAACTGTTCACTATTTCCTAAACAATTCTAACCGTGGGTACCATAGTGAAGCAAATACTGCTTCATTCCATGCTTTCTTAAAGATGGAGTTTATGATTCAATCCCATATAGAGGGTCATTTAGAGTGAGTTAGGAGTAAACACTATAAATAGGGATGGGTTAGTGAGATTTGGCAGAGGAGAATTTGAATGTAATTGGGACTTAGGTTTGGTGAGAAGAGTTGCAGCTCTTTTTGGTGAGATCTTGAGAGATCTTCTCTCTAGTTTTTTGTTATCTCTCTTTTAGTTCATCATCAATAAAATTGTTGTGTTTTCTTAATCAGTTGTGTGAGTGTTCTATCAGTGGTAACAAAGCATTATATCAAGAATGGATTTCATATCTGTAGCAAACGAGATATTAAGTGGTCTGGAGAATCACCCATGATTGCGTCACCAGTGATGGAATGTGTGCAAATGAGTGTAACAGAGACTACTATGTTGGGAAATGTGCCCTAGGTCAATCCATTAATAGTCTTTATGAATACATTTTAGTTAATAAAATAGAGGATTTCATTTGCTGTTTATTATAATTGATTTGCATGTTTACATTATAATAAGATCCGTGGGTATTTACAGAAATATCCTAAATGTCCCTAGTCGATTATTATACTGGGAACTATAATGAATTAAGACTAGTGTGAGTTTTGATTGATGATCATACGATGATCATACGTGTAGAAATACAAATTAAGATCATGAGTACTTGTTAGGGAACAAAGTACTGGACCGACCCGCTATGAGAACATCACATGGATTAAGTCATAGTTGTTTCTCATGATAGGTATATTTTTCAGTCCTCTGACTTGAGATTACCAGAGACTTCAACATTAGGAATACAGTGATTTGACGCAATCAAACGTTGTCTTTAATCGGACGATTATAAAGGTTGTGATTGGTTAGTGTATGAATAATGTGGTGAAGTTCTGTAATCGAGATAGAATTTGTCCCTCTCATATAAAGAGAGATATCCAGTGGATCCCTCGATGTGTTAGACTGTTAAAAGGCTTAGTCTAAGTGAATTGATATTGATCAATGTCACTTAGATGTTTTCAGTCTACCTAGAAATCGAGACTAGTGCGATTGAACATGTTAGATGACAATTCCATGCCTTATGTTTGATCAAAAGGATATCATGTGACAAAAGGATGTTATATACACTATTGATTAGGTTGTATCGATTTGATCTTTGTACAACTTGGGTAGTCATAATGTCTTGCTAGAGACCGCTTATGACTTGTATACCAAAATGTGTTTTGGTACACTGCCAACGTTGTATGAGCCTATTGGGTCGCACACTAAGAATGCTTTTGCGAGATTTTAAAATGATTCAGAAGAAAGAATTTTATACGATAAAATTCATGACAGAAACGTCATTGTAGTGTATTACACTTATACTTCTTTAAGTAGGGGTATATGTGTAATTTACTTAACCGTCTATATACAAGGGTTGTATAAATAGATACTTTGAGTTAGAATACAAGTACACGAAAGATAAAAAGGTCCGAAACTCTATTTTCGTTTTAAGAAACGACTTAGGGTTTTTTGGTATGCTCTGGATCGTTTTGGAGAGAAACAAAAAGGTTTGGTATTCTCTCGAAGCTAGCACTTCAAATCTCGTCCGCCATTCATGTGTGGACTGCTGATAGAGGGCGTTCGTCGTTGGCAGCGCCTTAGAGATTGATTAACCTTCAGAAAGGTACATTGCGACTGAGGTATGATTAAGTTTTCATAGTTTAAACGTGTTTTAATGGAATCAGATTCGGATCCTGTTGGAGTTTTTCTCAAAATAGTTTTGAAATCTCCGTTGCGCATGAACCCCAAAACACAACATACTATTCCATCCAATCTTCAACTTCAGAACTTAGATCAAGAAAGGAATAAGGTAATACTCTCAGAACCATCCACCGTCGATCTAACACCACTTGAGTTCAAACTACAGGTTTCAAAAGTGATTGAAGTTCCCAATTCAGATCTGAAATGGAGCAGCATGCCCGGCGTGGATGTGCAGTCTCGCGATGAGCGCAGAATGCAATCGAGACAAATTACAGAGTGTTGGCTATGGATTCAAGCCTCGCCATCAACGAAAGTTCCAGATCTACCATTTCAAGGGTTGTTTGAGGAGTTGGCGATTGTGGGGCAACCAACACCACCAAATCTGCCAGTCACAAAAGCCTCAGATCCGCCAGATCCAAGAATTTCTCCGCCTCTACGACACTTTTCTTAGTCCTTGCGACTGGAAGCTCATTGCATATCCACCAAATTCACGGAATTAGGGCACGCTCGAGTTGTACCGAAGCTTCGAGAGAGTTCGCATGAGGGTATACAATGGGAGGCGACGGTCTTGAGCTCATCGTAGCGAGGAGAATGCTTCGCCGCCATTGCACCACCACCATGGCCGCCACCAGTGCTTCCGTTCTTCATCATCTTCAACTCTAGGATTGATTTGTGTCGCCTTATTATTGCGTCCCTCTGTTTTCTCGATGGGTCCATCACATTTGCAAATCTATTTTTGGGGAAGAAGATGACATTGGGCCAATTTCAAAGAGGAGAAGATCTAACGATGTGTGGATGGCCACCTAGACGGGGTAAGTACAACGTGTAGTTCTCCATGTCCCATCCATCTTTATTAGGGATTGATGTGTTGGCCTTTGATTTTCCTTGGGTTGCATATTCTGGACCTCATTTTAAGTTGCTAGTCCCTACATATTTCGAGGTCGATTGTAGGGCTCATGTTTTGTCTTCTAAGTTCATCCTTGATTCCTGCCTTTGGGTTATGAACAACACATGGTATACATTCATTATTTGGTTCTATGTCTCTAATGGAGACTCAACTACAAGGAATGTTGAAATGCATCTCTATAATGGTCGACCAGACCGCTTGATGATCAATTGGTTCACTTTGGAGGCCCTTCAGTATGAAAGGGTGTCTCCCTTTGATTATCCACTGGGTGCAGTTGGGGCTATGAGATTTGGGTGTATTGAAATTGCTTTTGCATTGTTTGGAGAAATACCATGGCACAATGCGGCATGTGGGACTATCGACTATCTTCATTGATGATCATGGTCACCTAGTTGTTCTTTTCGTTGATAGTGACAATGTTCTCACTCTAATTTTTCGTTCCCCTCGTATAATCAGTTGGCTTACTGCGTTGTGCATTGCGATTGACGTCCCAACTGTGGTTGCTAATATTTAAGTGTCATTGAGGCTGGCTTATGCATCACACAAGCGATTTGTGGTCTTAATCATTTGAATGTGAAGGGGTTGTTGAGAGTCATATCATGGTTGCAATTGCTCTCGAAATCTGTCGATCATCTTCTCTTTTGTGGGCTTATGTTTCACTCATCATGCGGATTCATGATCCTGGCTGATCTATTATCTCTTTTCCACCTTGGGACAAGGTGGATGTTTAAGGGGGAGTAATGATAGAATCCCATATAGACGGTCATTTAGAGTGATTTAGTTGTAAACATTATAAATAAGGATGGGTTAGTAATTTGAATGTATTTGGGACTTAGGTCTGGTGAGAAGAGTTGCGGCTCTCTCTGGTGAGATCTTGAGAGTTCTTCTCTCTTGTCTCTAGTTATATGTTTGGTTATATCTCTCTTTTAGTTCATCATCAATAAAATTGTTGTGTTTTCTTAATCTGTTGTGTGAGTGTTCAACCAGTTTACTGACTCCTGTATTTCCTAGCACCGTTTCCTAGTCTCTCACATTAATGTTTGTTATCTTCAAGTCACTCATGAATCTCCTTACAGACATCCTTTGAATATCTGCAATGAATAAAAATATGATCTACAGAGTAATCTATCAACTTCGCCCAAAGAACATCAATTAGAGGAAAGGGCAATCTTTAATGGAGCATGTCACCAACGCTAATCCTTTTAAGGGCAACCAAGCAAGAGAACGTCATCAAGGCTTTGAATGGGAAGGGTAGTGATGCTGTTGGAGATACAAGGCACAAGGTGAAATCGTGAAAGACTAACAGGTAAAGCTCGAATTTATCAAGTTTACTGATGCCACTATCCTCCCCAAAGATACTATTCCTGCAACTCAATATACTTATTCAGACAGTGGAAATCTCAATGGTTTTCACTCTGTCAGCCTACATTAGAGATGCATATTCCAAGACATACTTCATGAATCATCAATAAAATCCAAAAATGGAAGTAGAATGTAACGATGAAAGTGCATATATGGATGGGTAAAGGATGTCAAAAGAAGTAAGCATGTACCATGTGGATTCACACGAAAGAGTGCAGGCCCATTCCCACCTGGAGCTGCATGTGGGGTTTCACACAGTTCAGGGTAGAAAGAATGAATTTTCACGGACATCAAGGAAACATTATGTTGCACCCATGCATACGAATTGTTATTACTGATCCCGTATCTCCAATTCCATTTTGCGGCTACTGCTATATTTTTCAATCAAATATTTCCAAACACCACTCCCAGTACGTTTCTCACCAGTGTTCTTTTTTCTCATTTCTATTAATAGCATTGTTTCAAAGCACCTATGCGACAAAGTCTGCTATTCCATGTTAGCACATTGAACTTAACAGCTGATGAAAACGACTTATGGGCACTTACAGCCCTGTGCAAAGAACTGAATATTCAACCATCGATGCATTTTGACAAGCACTACCATTCATCCCATCCGAACCACGTCCATAAAAGTTACCTCCCCTTAATAAATCTTTAGAAATTTTTTGTTCAACCCACCAGAGTTATAAGAGAATCTACTAAATAATGTTTTGTGTTTAGAGGTCGTTTTTGCGTGTGGCCACTCTGTCAGACTTATAGGCTCGGTTGAACAGATCCACCACAGAACAATGAAAAAAACCTACTATAACAGCAATAGGAACCATCAATGGTCTAGGCTTATTTCATAAACTTAGAAGCAGATTCACAAATTTCTCCAGACAAGTTTAAATTAATTAAAGTATTAAAAAGTTAAAGAAAAGATTCTAGACAGTAAACATAGCAGCATTCTTTCTTTTAAGTTTCACATATAGAATCTACAGTTTCAATAGTAGTACACTTTATACTTTTTCTTGATTTACAGAGTCATTTCTTTTCGACAGGAATTCATTCAGACATTTAAATGAAAGGAAGAGAGCAAAGATATTGAGGGCCTCACCTTAATGCTAACTTAATATGAGACAAATCAAATACTTCAACATATATCTTTTTCTGCCTTCTTGCTAAAAGGTAAATTTGCTGCCAGGGAGCCCCGATTGGAACTACAGAGGGTAACAGTGGACTGCTGCAATTTTCTACAAATTCAAAGCATTTGATGAATGAAGTTAATATCTGTCAGTCAGTCCAGTAATTATGGAGTGCAAAAGTATTTGTTTGCCAAAACCATACCATGGTCAAGATGATGAAACTCTGAATCTGGACATTGTATTTTTGAGTTTCTGAGCCTCGGCACCACAGTTCTAAAGAAATTCAACAAGTACAGAATTACTTCTTCCTCAAGCTCAATACGCAATGGTGCCAATCTGCAAGCAATAAAAGAGAACATAATTGTCAATAAGAAAACTATTGTAGAGATTTATACAGTATAAAGACCCCATGAAGCATTCAGCACCTTAAACTTATATATTCGAAGGAAACCAATGAAATTTCCTTATTTCTCCATTTTGCGGCAGCCAGATAGAATATAGGTTGACATGATCTCTCAGAAGACGTGTGAGCCTTGGATTTCAGGTTTTTATCCTCCTTGGTTTTCATATTACTGACTGAATTACTTTCAACATCATGATCAAAGGATAAAATAACAGGATATGTGGCGTGGACCAACTGATTATCAATTTGCAGAGATGATATATGAAAGAAAAGCTTTTGTTGTTCCATATTCTGAAGGATATCAATCTTAGCATCATTTGCGGAAACAAAAAGCACCTCCTGCAGTCAAAGATACATCTCCGGTAAACTTAATTGATCAACGAAAAAGTTCACTTCTCGTAGACAATGTATAAGACATCCAGCTGTAATTTTAATACTCAGTCACACATGCAACTAAACAGGAACAGAGGACCTGTGGGATGGAGTTGATCACAGAAATGCCAATAAATGTGAAGTGCAACGAAACTCTCTCATTATAATCCTCCATCAACTCTTGCTTCTGATCAACTTTCCTTTTCTCTTTGAAACCTGGAAAACATGTTTCCTTCATATCTTTCAAAAGATGATGGCTTGAATTGATGATGCTAAGCACCTACAAGTTTTCAACACAATTTTTTTTTTCTTAAGGAAGGTGTAAAGTTTTAAAATGAGGAAAACACCAAACTTTGGTATCACAAGACTGATATAATCAAAAGGTTTACCTTAATTGCACCCTCAGCATGAATAGCTAAGAATAGTCGTCTTCCAGGCTTCTGAAAACAGACAAGAACAAATCACAAAAATACCCATTTTTTTTTGTACATTTTTTTTTTTTTTTGGGTACATAAACACCCATTGGAACAAGTTTGTGAAGTTGAACAAGAATAAAAAAGAACAATTGGAGGAGCAACGTAACGAAGATCCTTACCAGAATATTGAACACAAGGACATTACATTGACTTACTTTATGCTACTATTAATAGACATAATTTAACCAAAGTTTCAAGATGAGACCTGGTAAACTCAAATAAGTAGATTCATGATATGAGCATTTTGGCGAATCAATGATGCACTATGCTAAAGTGGCATCAAAAGGAAAAAAAAAAAAAAAACTAAAACCAATGAGCATGGAATCGAAACAGGCTAATATGGATCAATCAGAACATTAGAAAAGAGTTTATCAAGTAATCAAAATCATATGAAAACTGTCACAAGTATCATGAAATTAACTATGATAAACAATTCTACGCCTGACTTGAGCTCTTACTCTTCCGAGCAGATCACATAAGCAGCCAGATGATTAGACCTTCTATTTTGTGCACAAACACAAGATAATAACGCCTCAGTCCCAAATAAGTTGGGGTCAGCTACATGGATCAAACTCTTCCATTCTGCTCAATCTAATGCAATTGATGGCGTGCATTTTATTTTTCTTCAAACCCAAGCGATGATGTGAACTCATTTATCACTTTAGGCGGACTCTAATGCAGCATGTCACTAGGTGGGAACGACCCTATGTTTATATCTGTTTGATCAATTTCATAGAGTAACAAATGTTTTACACCAGCCGCAACCTGCCACAATTCTCCTCTTTAATCTGGACTTAGGACCAGCTATATAAAGCATAAGATAAGCTCCTATGTTCTACATAAGTGGATTTTTGTACATACACATGATAAGAAGCATCTATTCTGATATTCTTATAGTGTCTAAGAACCGCAATAATGATACACTGCTGGACAAGTATGAAGATGTAGACTAATAGGGGATGAAAGAGTAAGATAACAGGTTAGATTAAGTTTTATGCAGATCAATTGTTTCCACATCTATTGAACCTTACCTTCATTATTTGCTCAAGGAATTAAAGATTTTGTTGGTCACTAACCACTGGAATCCCAACCTAGGGTAAGACCATCCTTTTAGAGGTTAGAGCCAAAAAATAAAAAAAATCTTTATCAGCCTTTATGCTCCTCCATGTTGGTTGAAGTGTAACTATCCACTTTATATCGTGAATCATCACCAATAGCTTTACCAATCATAGGAAAACACATTCAACAAAACTGCAATCGCACTCTTCCCACAGTTCAATAAGCTTCAACTTCAAGAATATACTCTGGATGCTTTTGAGAGTAGAACTCAAGTAGGTACCAAAATTGGACGTTAAAATCAACATAAAAAATGAGGAATTGAGAATATACTATACATCAACATTAATATATTCTAAGAGTTTTCTTGCTAATTTTAGAGTTATCAAATTTGACTTTGTTTCTGAAAATATAGCAAGTCCTTAACATTAAGAACAAACTTCCAAGTCATCATGATGCAGCAGCACACAATTAATCATGGTCTTTTTTTATCGGAACAATTAACCATGATCTAAAGGAAGAAGCTTACAACAGGCCATGCTTGCCGGTTGCCACTTTGTCCAAATGCAACACTTTTTCTGTATCATTTGATGGATCTACTAGTTTTGGGGGGAGAGGGATTACAACAGATAAATTGCATATCACTTTGCCCAAATGTAAGACTATTCACATTTTTTTCTTGTTTTGATAATATCAATCTCTCATAAATGTGTCAAATGAAATAATTTTGGGATACATTTGAGTTAGTTAACATTTCAAATAATTACCCCCTGAAAAAATCTGAAGAAGCAAGTGAAGATCAATTGCTCAAAAATAATTGCCAATTAACATTAGGATTCAATGCTAAATGTCAAATTAAAATGTACCTCAGATGTTGAAGGTAGGTACACTGATGTTTGCTCTTTTACAACGTCAAGTGCATATGATCCTAAAACACACTCCCCAGGCACCTACAAATATCCAAAATATTGTCATTATATTGGCATTGACACATCTCAACAAGAAACCTTAAATATTAAACATACCTCAACAACAAGTCGGTGGGGAAAGCAAGGTTCATCCCATGCATATGGGCATGATGTGTAACTATGAACCACTGTTTCCAACACTTCACACTTTTGCTGATACACTCTCAATCTCTGGATCAAAAAAAAATAAAAATAAAGGAGACACCATATAGAAATTTAACACAACTTGCGAAACTAAAAACAAATGTTTCTACATCACATCCAATAGAGCATAAAGCAGCGATTATTTGGAGGTATTTTTCCTAATAGCAAAATTTAGAGGATTTTTACCTTTGCAATTAATTGAACTGAAACCAAATTAATTGTCTTTGGGCTCTATTGAAAAAAAAAAAAAAACCCGAGCACTTTACATGTCCTGGAAAGTCAATGCTTATTTATGATTTTAACTTTTTAATGTCTTTATAAACCAAGCTAAAGTCAATCAGTATTACCAGATATTTTATATAATGCAAGATAAATGAGAAGAAAATAAAATTTCCAAGAAACATTAAAGTTACCAAAACTTTAAAAGAACTTTAAGTGGACAAATTATTCAAGCGAAAGCAGATTTTGATCAAACTCAGGGAGAAAAAGAGCACACGAATGTGACATTGAAGGCACTCATAGAATGAAACATAATACATGTAGAACAAAACATAATAATATGAGCTCAAGCCCCCAAAATAAAACATAATAATATGAGCTCATGCCCCAAAAACTTCGGGTGATACTTTGATAAAGATATCTACCAGCTCTAATGCAATTCTAAGACAGTAGAGCGGAGGCCAAGGTGGAGATGTCCACAGGTTTTTTGCGGCCAAAAGAACAAGACTACTAAAACTAAGATTGAAATTTCAAGTACGCAAGCTGTGATGAAGTAATAAAATTGTCAGACTAGATTCTGGTGCATATTACAAGAGCCTTGCAAAAAGTATTTGCAAAAGATGCACTGATTAACCTAGTAACGCATGTAAACGCAGATTAGTGGTTCTTATCCATATCAATAGCATATCCATAATAAATTTTGAATGACTCTCTAGCTAACCAATAATTAAAACTTCTCATACTGTAACTTTTACCTCCATTGAGAAATTGTCAATTCTATATGGCATAAATCCTGTATTGTCATCAGATAGTAGAATCAATAATGTCCCAGACTTCCCAATAGTGCTCCCGACAATTTTTTCATCTTTAATGGGGACATCAGCATTCTGAATTTCAACACGTATCATGTTAACTGCACCAGAGACATAATTTTTCATTTTAACCTGAGTGTCACCCAAGTGATCAGGAGAGAAGCTGCCTGACCACATCCATCCAGGTTCATTAAACCGAAGGGAAATCAGCAACTCCCTGCAATAATTAACCAAAGAATCATGAATCAGTAAACAAAGAGAAAATAAAGGATTATCTAAGATAAGTTCAGGAGTGTTTCCAGGCTGAAAAGAGAAAGACCCAAAGAAAGATAACTCGATTAGCAGAAAAGTCCAACTAGCTCACTTTGTTGTGTCAGCTAAGTGAAGGTGCGAATGGTCCCCTACACCCAGAAGGGAAACAGAATCAGTTCCTTTTTGCTTGTAACATATAATCTTGCTGCACGCGTTACTTACAACATATCTGCAAAATATAAATACCACACTGGAGAATCAAGTATCTGGGAATGTCAAACATCAAATTAAGATATTGAGATAACTTATTATTTCTAAACAAATAGAACATAAGATACCATAGCATATCCAAAATTAACAGGTGTAGAATGTCAAGGAAATTGAATTACCTGGGTTGAAAAGTGATGGCCCTTGTCCTACCAGAAAAAGGTGAAAGTTGACTAGATGTGGCAGATATTATGAATGCCCCAGATGTACTGGTTTGAGGAACAACAACACTAGTTGAACCACTTGGAGGGACAAGGAAGAAAGAGCTAGACCAAACAGAATTTGTGGCATCTCCAGTATTTGATTCCGAAAGGCACAAACTCAGTCTAACCATAAGTTCACTTGCAGAAGAGCTAGGATGAGGAGAATAAATGCATGCTTTCGCAGTTCTGTTCACACTATCCATAACCACAAATTCCTTGTCACACTCAGACGCCTGTAATTGGCTTGTACCGCTTTTGTGTTCAAGAGAATGTGCAACAGAATCTCTTGTCGTAAAGCCCATGCTAAGAGACATCTGCCCACGTAATCTGGAACTTTCTCTCAATGCTAAAGGGTTATTTTTTGAGGTAAAACAGTGCTTATGTGAATCCTGCTCAGAAAGTACATGAGCAAGGCCATGCTTTTTTGACAAAAGCTTATCCAGCTCGACCAAGTGGTAGCAAGAAGGAATGCTGAAGCTATTTCCTTCTATTTCATTTCCGAATCCAGCAATAGCAAGAGGCAAACCAGTACAATTATATAGCAAAAATGGGACAGAGATGCAGAGCTCCCGAGCACCACAAAGGGCGTCCACCACTTTTTCCAAAACCACATATATAGGACCTGAAAGAGTCCAAATATCAAATTACATTTTATTCTCATTAGACAAAGATAATTAGCAGAGAACAACCGAAGTACAATTATATACCAGACTTACCAGTGCATGAATCAGGATGAATGACTAAGGTCTCAGATGAAGAAAATTTAGTTTCATTCAGCTTGGACACCGTTGCAAATGTTTCAGCACGTTGAAACTTTGAAGTACAGGGACTGAATCCATGCACATGGAACAGTAAGCCAAGATCATGTGTACTATCAACATGAAAAACGGAAGAACTGCCAACCTGACATATCAAAAGAAACATTTAGGCTATACATTATTCACTAAAAAAAGTAAGACTACAAAAGGGGATCCTTAGATCAGCAGGGAGGAAAACTAATATTCAACACATACACACCTCTGAAAGGACTACAGTACGAGAAATCCCGCTACTTTCTATTGTTATTGACACCTTGTGTGGTATGTAGCTTCTAACAAATAAAGGAGTCGTTAGTGTCACATAGTGAATAAATCTTTTCTTTGCATTACCTAGAATATGTCCTCTTTGATCCTGTTCTTCAAATATAGCAGTCGAATCTCTAGTAAGAATAGATTGACCTTCCTTTAGCAAAGTAGATGAAGGAAGGTCGATATGCTGAACAGAAATGCAACACCTGAACGGGTCACTGCTGGCATGAGACGGATAACAAACGAAAGACCTCAAAAAACCAGGCTTGTTTTCCATTGAAAGAAGGTTTGAGAGCTGTTGTGCCTCACTCCAAAGGTAATTCTTATCAAGGGGACGCCACCTCATGAGACCAGCCTCAGCCAGATGCAGAGGCAACGGAAACTCCTGACCGGGGTATATCGGATCTAGAACCTGAAAACAGCCATTCAATCTGGTAAGGATCAAAACAAAATTCAGAGAGAAAAGTGAAATATTTATACCTTTGGTGAAACCCCAAAAGGGATATCAAAACGTAGCTCCAGTGGCATTGAAGTTGAATTTGAAAGTATAACCTGAAACCAAAATAATTAGTTGGCTAGCACCAATAAACAACAATAAGATAGAATGATGACCATGCAATTAGACATACCGTGGAATACAACCGTATTAACTTGCTGTACTGTTGTACTGAAACATCAAATACCACAGGAACCACAAATCCACCGGTTGAATATTGTCCATTTCTATCTTCAATGTTCCAAGAATCTTCATTTTTTGGGGGTCCTTTTTTCTCAGATGCTTTTGAAAAGTTTACTTCAAAGTAGTTCAGACCTACGACATCCATTGAAATAGGGATAGAAGGTCTAGATGTTCCATCAACTTTAATGGAAATCAAATGTTGCACACCATTAAAACTTTTCTCATTAAGACTGTCAGATGACTGGGGTGGTCTGAAGTGAAAAGCATATTTCTCTGGAGTCTCATCAATGAAAATCGGAATAGAGGAACCAGGATGGACAACATATTCTTCCTTCATTGCTAGGATATCAAAGTTATCTGAAGTAGCAAGCCCATGAGAGACTTGGAATGACAGAGGCAAAGATGTCTCATTTTTAAGTATGTAAGGAGCATATATTGTGCAAGTATCATCTCTGGTCTGTTTTATACAACTTTGACTTTCACGATAGTCAATAAACCCAACGTTATTCCACACATCTCTGACCAGCTCATTAACCCTGTAAAGAACCTTCAAAGCACTAGGATTCAGAATATTACCTCCCAAAAATTCAATTCCACTCAATCAAAAATGTTATAATTGAGTTGGTGTTTCATACTTAACATGAAATCAGCAACGAAAAATGCTTAATGCAACAACTGTACCATGGTTTGCAGTACTATTAAGCACAGAACTTCAATAAGCGTCAGTTACATGTGCCTAATTACATGAAGCAAGCTAATCGTCCAATTTCCGGAACAATTAAGAAAGTATAGAAGAAGACCCTGAAAACATGTACAAAATGCTTCACAGCATACCTCAATAAGGGGTTCTGTGACATTCAGATTAAGACGTGTCATTGACTTCAGGTGAATATCAGTGGTGACAAAGGTGTTCAGAAGAACACTCTGCCTATGTATTTGGATCATCTTCAACTCAAAACCCCAAGGCTCTATAAAAGGTTCCCACATTACCTATATTCACCAATGCATCATTAAGTTATCATACATTCCAATGAGAGAAACCAAAAGAGGCTGCTTAAGTTACATACTGAGTGAATATTCTTGTAGTTCACCATAAGGTCGCCTGCTATTGAAACTTCTGTGTCTTTTTGTGATGCATCAATGAGTAAAAGCAAATTTCTCACAAGGACTTCAAGCAAAGGTGCATTGCAGCTCCACTATACGCAGATAAACAAACAATATTAGCACATAACAAAGGACGAAGTTTCGAATTTGAGATAAAGTTAAATAATATTAATTGAATTTGGCCTAAAAAAGCATTAATTGAATTTATTTGAAGAGTTCAATTCAACATAGAGCATTTTTCCAAAGACTAATCAACTTAAAAGAAATATACATTTTCATTTTAATCGTAAAGTAAGTCCTATGTTTTCTAACTTTTCTTGACCAAAGTATGTTGGAATCAGTGTGATAATACTTCAAGCAAACTAACTTAATGAATTATGGAAAGATTAAGAACATCTATAACACTGACGAGAAGGATTGCTAGTCTTTGCCTCTATAATTGAAGCAATATAATGGTAATAGATTTTAGGAAATTCATAATTTCCGCTCAGGTAATGAAACTGTTTCTTAGATTTAGGTGGGAAAGGTGGATCACATTCACTCTTTGGAAGACCCTTGTGTGATAGCAAACCTTGAGCTAGTTGTTTCCCAAGTCTCATGCTATCATAAAAACATCATTCCACCATCTCAAAATGCGTAGCCAATGTTAGCCCAACTAGTTGGAACTTTAAGTTTTCTAGACCCTTAATACTATTGACCATTCTTGAACTAGTTAGGATATTCCCCTTGACTCATGATAGAACTAGGTGGTTGCTCAGCAAGAGTGGCCAATATACTTACAAATCCATATTTAAGCTCCTTATACCCAAAAACCATGATCAGCCAGACTCTCCTTATAGGTACAAATGGAAAGGAGTCAAAGGACCTATACATCCCATAATATTAGAGTTTTTGTTTAGCATGTGTCTCTTAAGAAGATTAACACTTGTGAGCTGCTTCAAAGGTGATTGCCTCACCTTGCTACATCCCCTAACTAGTGCATACTATGCCAAAGGAAGAATGGGACTTTGGAGCACTTATTCTTGAATTGCATATTTACCTAAGAAATTTAAAGGGTAATGCTCGCGGAGTTTGGGAGGGCATACATCATCAATGATTGGGGCACACTTTTCTAGAGATACATCCAAAAATAGAATAAAAAATAAGGAGATTCAAATTAGGTTAAGGACACTAGCAGTGATTTGGATGCAAATAAATGCCACATTTAGAAAACTCGACATAATATAAATAAAAAAACTCAATCGTACATGGTAGACCTAAGATAATTTGGGATGCATTAAAAGGAAGGATTTAAAGGATCATGAAAGCACATCAACTACATTAATTCGAGTGGTGTGGGAGTTTGATCCATTTAGCCAACCCCAACTAATTTGGGGCTTTGTTGTTGTTGATGAAGATTCATGAGTTTTTCTTATTTTTCAAAAGGCATGTGCTCTTTCTCTTTTAATTCAACATTGACATTTTTTCCTTTTTATAAGAAACAACTCTTAATCATATTGCCTCCATACACCAATTTATTTATTGCACAAGTAAATTTGGTAAAAAGATGCTCCACACATGATGTTACTCATTAGATGGGATTGACTAAGGGATGCAGTGAGAGTTAGATAAGTCGTGTGTTAGGCCTCCTATACATCACACGTACTAGCATAAGCCCAAGCGAAGCACAAAACAAGTTCCTAAGTCAACGGTTGAAGTCGTTGCATCGCAAGGGCCCACTGGGGTCAGTAAGTAGTGTGTGTGTGGTTCACACGTCATGAGTGTCCTGTACACCAGAGAAGATAGGTGGGTGTGGGTAGTATCAATTGAGGCATTGCTTAGCCTCTATCATTCATTGAGCCATTTTGTTATTTTCGGGTAGACGTTTTGTCTTGGTGAGAGGAGTTGCATCTCCGTCTCTGGGGTCTTAGTTTTCATTCTCTAGTAGTTGTAACCCTTTCTTATCGTTTCATCAATAAAGTGTTGAGGGTTTTGTTCTTTGATCATCACTTAGAGTCATGATCGTAACAGTGGTATCAGATCAAATTTGTCCATGGGCCCAAAGATGGATCCTCACATAGAGGCAGTTGAAGCAGAGTTGAGTAAGGTCAAGGAGTTGGAAGGGTCAATCCAGGGTTTGAGAACTGAATTTCAGTCTCAGATCCAAGTGCAAAATCAGATCATAGGGCAAATCAAGCCGGTACTCCGGATGGAAGAGCTACTTCCACAGACCAGATTCAAGCAAAACTCCACAGATCGGGTCGTCGACTGGGGTACTGAAGCCAGATTCACCATATATGCATCCCGAAATTGAAGATCTAACGATGGAGAACATAGATCGAGAGGTTTGCACCGTACAGATCTGGGCCAGAAGTGCACAAAATTAAGATGTCGACATGCGATGGTGGAGAATTGTTGGGATGGTTAAACAAAGCGAAGCATTACTTCGCCTTGCATGAGATGCCGGAGATCTCCAAACTTCGTGCTGCCCGTATTTGTTTAATTGGTGCTGCTCAAATTTGGTTGCAAACGGAGAAGGTATGGTCGTTTGAGAGTTGGGACGAGCTCAAGTCTTAGTTGGTGTTGCGTTTCACTGAGGTGATCCCCTATATCTTTGCCAACATTTTTTCTCGATTAAACAAGAAACCACTGTGAATGAATACCGAGAGCGCTTCGAGTTTTTGTTGCTCCATCAGGAGGGTTTATCGAATTTACAGAAAATTGCGGTCTTCATTAACAGATTGAAGGATCACATCCACGTGGAGATGATGGTCGATCCCCCTGTGACGTATAAGGCAGTGGTTGCTCAGGTCCAAAAATTCGAGAAGAAAATGGCGCCTAGTGAGTCGCTTGGGCTTAGTCGCATCAACCCTCAACAACAGTCGGGCCCATTTCTAAAGTAGAGTCCAAGGGCCCACATTGGGTTAGCCACACTATTCCAAGCCCTAACCGAGAGTCTCAAACAAAGCCCGTATCTGCGACACGCCCTCAAAGGAAGTCTAGTCCTTCGGTCACTTCTTCGTCTTCATCTAGCCCAACCTCATCACATACACCTACCCCTAATGTCTTACCACCAAAGTATGCCTGACGAGGTCGAAGGCTTAGGCATGTCGGAAGCAGGTTCTGTGTTACCGTTGTGATGATAAGTGGTTTGCAGGGCATCATTGTGCACAGAAGACCTTGAATGTGCTGCTGGTGGAAGATAAACAGGCGAAGCTGTCCAATGAATCGCCTTCGGCCGTTTCTGATGATCAGCCGCAGTCAGCCACCTCAGAACTTTCGGCCCACACATTGGATGACAACCCTAATCCACACAAAATCAAAATTCGAGGTTCTTTTCACTGCCTTCAGGGCAGAAGTGTGGTGGTCCACATTGATGGTGGCGCCTTTCACAATTTCATTTCTCTAGCCGTGGTGAGTCTTTTACACATTATGATTTCCCCTACTGCTGATTATGGAGCTTTTGTGGGTGGTGGAGCACGCTTGTCCGGTTCAGGGGGTATGTCAAGGTGTCAATCCAAGGCCTCGATGTTGTCACTGATTTTTACCAAATTGGGATGCGCAGGCATGATCTTATTTTGGGAGTGAAATGGTTGAAGACTATGGGAGTCACCACATTCGACTGGCACCAGCTCACTCTCTCTTTTGTCTATGATGGGCAATCGGTGGTTATTCAGGTCGACCCTACCTTGCACTGCGCCTTAGTATCTTGCAAATCCATTCAAAGATCTCTAGACATAGTGGTGGGAGGTTTCCTGGTATAATGTTTGACTTTAGCTATTGAGAATTCCGTGGGTCTACTGACTGTCGTGGAACCATGTATACAACGGCTATTAGAGGAGTTTGATTCCTTGTTTCAGTTACCTTCGGGGCTGCCCCTTTCCCGCGATTGTGACCACACCATTTTCTTAAAAGAATGTACAGAGCCGGACCATGTTCGTCCTTATCGGTATCCGCACATCCGGAAGACGGAGATTGAGAAGTTAGTCAATGAGATGCTCTCGGCTGGGGTGATTCAGCCTAGTACCAACCCGTTTCCCAGTCCCATGTTGTTAGTTAAAAAGAAGGATGGGAGTTGGCGTTTTTGTGTGGACTACTGAGCCTTAAACAAAGCCACAGTTCCAGATCAATTTCCTATCCCAAACATTGATGAACTACTAGATGAATTACATGGTGCTTCAATTTTTTCTAAGCTGGATTTACGCTCGGGTTACCATCAGATCCGAGTCCGGGCAGAGGATGTCCCGAAGACCGCTTTTCGTACCCACAAAGGCCACTATGAGTTTCTTGTGATGCCTTTTGGCCTCTCTAATGTCCCAACCACTTTTCAGTCACTCATGAATTATATTTTCAAAGGACCGATACGTCGTTGTGTTTTGATATTTTTTTTTTATGATATATTGGTTTACAGTTCATTTATGAGTGACCATTGTGCTCACTTACATCAGGTCCTTTCTTTCCTTCAACTTAGTTCCCTTTTTGTGAATTGGAAAAAGTGTTGTTTCGCTTGCACTAACTTGGAATATCTTAGGCACATTATTTCGGGCGAGGGTGTGCGAGTTGATCCTATGAAGGTCGAAGCTATGGATCTATGGCCACTTCCTACTTCACCAAAGGAGTTGCGGGGTTTCTTAGGCCTCACAGTTTATTATAGAAGGTTTGTTCGAGCCTATGGGAAAATGGCAATCCCCCTTAATGCAGTTATTGTGTAAAGACTTTTTCTCTTAGTGCGACGAGACCGCCTTTGCGGTTCAACAGTTGAAGCAAGCAGTAAGGAGGTGCCAACCTTGGCTTTGCCCGATTTTGATGCTTTGTTTGGAGTGGAGACTTATCCTTCAGGTGTGGGGGTTGGGGTTGTACTTTCGCAATCCGATCGTCCAATCGCTTTCTTTAGTCAAGCTCTTTCGCCTTGAGCTTGCATAAGGTCGACTTATGAGCATGAACTTATGGCTATTGTGTTAGCAGTACAGAAATGGAGACATTAATTGTTAGGGCGCACGTTTTTAGTAAGGACAGACCAACGCAGTTTGAAATTCTTAGTTGAGCAACGGGTGGTGGCTCCCGACTATCAGCGTTGGCTTATTAAGTTGTTGGGTTTTCAGTTCGACATTCACTATAAACCCGGGTCGTCAAATCAAGCTGCAAATGCCCTTTCCCATTTCCCTTTTGAGTCGGAGTTGTGTTCCCTTATGGTGTATTCCTTTGCTGATGCGGTTGTTATTGCTAGGGAGGTAATTGTTGATCCCTTTTTTAGCCCTATCTTGGTTGCCTTTCTGCAAGGAGAAACGATGACTCTTGGCTAGTCTATCCGACACGATCAGTTACTGTACAAGGAGCGGGTAGTTTTGTCTTTGACATCGAGCTTGAAGCCTTAGTTGTTAGCTGAACTCCATTCTTCACCTACTGGGGGACATGGAGGGTTCCTAAAAACATATAAACGTTTCGCGAAGTATTGGCGGGGGCATGAAACATGACATTCAATCCTTCATTGCTTCTTGTGATGTATGCCAACGGAACAAATATGAAACACAATCCCTGGGGGGGGGGGGGCGCTCTGGCAATTCCAACCCAAGTATGGGAGGATGTGTCGATGGGTTTTATTAAGGGTCTGCCTTACTCAACTGGTGTCAACTTGATCTTAGTCCTCGTGGACCGATTGAGCAAGTATGCTCATTTTCTTCCTTTGCGCCATCTGTTTACGGCAAAGACAGTGGCTACGACTTTCATCAAGAAGGTGATGCGCCTTCATGGGTTTCCTAATAGTATTGTTTCGGACCGAGACAAAGTCTTTCTCAATCAGTTCTAGTGAGAGCTTTTTCGTCTGCAGCACACTTATCTCAATTGTAGCTCAGCTTACCACCCTCAGAGTGACGGCCAGACGGAGGATGTTAACCCTTGCGTCGAGACTTATCTTCGATGTTTCTTTCATCAACGTCCTAAGGAGTGGTCGAAATGGCTCCATTAGGCAGAATTCTAGTACAACACCTCATTTCACTCATCGGGACTACTTTTCATGTGGTCTATAGCAGAACTCCACCTACCATTGTGTGATATGGGTTTGCTCTTCCTCTGCCAATCCCGATTTGGATGCCTTCTAACGATCCAGAGACTTAGCAATTGTTGAATTGTGCGACCAACTCCTCCTGGCTCATAATCGAATGAAGCAACAGGCCGATAAACATCGCCGAGATATTTCATTTACAGTTGGGGATTTAGTATATTTGAAGTTGCGCCCTTATAGGCAACATTCGGTGGCCTGCCGAACAAACATGAAGCTTAGCCCTCGTTTCTTTGGGTCTTACAAAGTGTTGGAGCGTATTAGTTCTATCGCATATTGTCTCGATTGTCCTGCTGCTTCGG
Source organism: Stephania japonica (assembly GCA_039657345.1). Taxonomy (NCBI): domain Eukaryota; kingdom Viridiplantae; phylum Streptophyta; class Magnoliopsida; order Ranunculales; family Menispermaceae; genus Stephania; species Stephania japonica. The sequence continues at coordinate 41,616,162 of CM077562.1, forward strand.
CTATACACCTAATATTCCATGTCTCTCAATTACGCCCTGTGGTTGGCAATATTCAGGCGTCGGCTACCGTGCCCCCTTTTGCTCCTAATTCGGTGACGGAGGAAATGGAACCAGAATCAGTGTTGGTTTATCGTTCTCTCACTGTTGGTCCCGAAGTAATGGTCAAGTGGTCCTCACTAGCAGAGTCCGACATGGGAATTAGTCCGCCACATCCGGAAGTCTTTTCCAGCTTTCCACCTTGACGACAAAGTGGTTGTCCAGGGAGGAGTGTTGTTAGGCCTCCTATACATCACACATACTAGCGTAAGCCCAAACGAAACACAAAATCAGTTCCCAAGTCAACTGTTGGAGTCGCTGCATCGCAGGGGGCCCACTGGGGTCAACAAGTAGTGCATGTGTGGTTCACGCGTCACGAGTGCTATGCATAAAAGAAGGATAGGTGGGTGTAGGTAGTATTAATTGAGGCACTGTTTAGCCTCTGTCATTCATTGAGTCATTTGGTTATTTTCGGGTAGACGTTTTGTCCAGGTAAGAGGAGTTGCATCTCTTTCTCTGGTTGTTGTAGCCCTTTTTATCGTTTCATCAATAAAGTGTTGGGGGTTTGGTTCTTTGATCAACACTTGGAGTCAGGATTGTAACATCGCGTTTACTCGAAAAATGCACACACATCAATTACTCTAGCCACTAAGGGAGGCTCACCTAGGGATTTTTGCCCTCTCAAAATCTCGCCATCGTGATGAACCATCCCTCGTCCTAATGAGAATGTGTCAATGGGAAACATTACACAAAAAGTGAACACTTCAATGGGTTAGCCAAGAAACTCTTTTGCATCCCTTTTTTTCTAGAAACTAGGCTGTAAATACTTTTCATCACCTAATGCCAAAGTGCCCCCGTCAATGTTGGAAATCTCTGTAGACATTCATGGGCTTAGAGAGTGTTGGGCCACACATGCATATATGGGTTATGTAAATGGGGTTGGAGCCTATCTTGCACAAAACCAATTGCCTTGCGTTAGGATCCAATCTACTCAACTTATATACCACACCAAGTGTTATTACATTTTCGATGTGAAATTATATACTCCAACACTCCCCCTCAAGTGCAACTGGGCCTTAGACCAATTGTCGCTTGTCAAACATAGACCTACTCTTAGAGGTTCATACGAAGATGTCTAGGCCTACTCTAAGAGGCTCTAGGTCCATAAACTGGTCTACACTCCACTATTAGCCCAAACCAAGTCTTCAAACACGAGGCCAGGATCATCCTGCTCTGATCCCATGTAGTAATCCATAGGTCTGAAGAGTGTTGGGCCACACACGCACATGTGGGTATATAAATGGGGTTGGAGCCCATCTTGCACAAAACCAATTGCGCTATGCTAGGATCCAATTTACTCCACTCAAATACCACACCAATAGTTATTATATTTCCAATATGGGATTATATACTCCAACAACCTCCATAATAATTTTGAGATAAGAGCATGATTCCTCTTCTTAATATTTACACATTGATTAATAGTGTCCATTTCGCTGAAGGCCTTTAGACAATGTCCTAATGAATCAAACATTGTTGTTTCAGCTAACGGTCACTCTACTATATCCCAACAAATCCTTAAGAGAGCTCTTAGCCATTCTACTTGGCATTCTAAAAACAAACATGAAATATTTGGGTACAACCTCAAGGACTCCCTAGTCTTAATGACTTGTCTAAATTGGTGGTGGAAAAGGCTCACCAGCTGTACCACACGATGAGACCACTATAAGCTCACCAGGCGGAAATTGAATGTCTAAATATCTAGAAGCTCCCATAACTCACATGGTGTAAGTGTTATTTTTATTGCTTTTCGTCTCCATTACAAAGATTTACATTCGTGACATCCTCCATATAGGCATGCGTTAATGCTGCATTTCCCTACTTATTCTCTTTGCAAAGTTCACGATGAATATGTGGATCACCTTTTATGTTCAATACTGACACGCACATGATAAGTAACTTGAAGATAAGAAACCTTAATGAGAGAGACTAGGAGACAACGCTAGAAAGAAGGGGATTGAGTAATAACTTCATCATCTTTAAGAAGGCTAGGAGCCACTGATACTTGCTTCACTTTAGTGCCTATCTTGCAAATTATCCAAAAGGGAAAAAAAAAAAGCACATCTAAGGAGACAAGGGAACATGCTAACGGGAAACTCAGAATTCCACTATATTTGTAGGTTCTTGTGACAAGAAACAAATTTAGTTATTATTGAAGAGAAGAAATGGAGATAAAATTAAATTCCATTGTACCTATCTTGCAGATATATACTATCTTCCATTGTACCTATTTTGCAAATACACACTATCTATCTATCTATCTATCTATCTATCTATCAAATTTACGTATTATTGACGAGAAGGAATGGAGATAGAATGGAGATAAAATTGTAATAACATTCAGATACATACTATCTATCTACAATATGTATGGACAATGCTAGGAAGACCTTTTTAGGACACCCGAATTAGACACCCGGTTGTTGGTGTCCATTCAATACCCATGTCATGGACTCATGGGAACGTCATTTTACGGCCATTGGATTTTGATCTAATGGTTAATACACAAGTGCATTAATTGCTACACATGGGTCATTAAATGCTCGACAACACACAAATACATAGTTCCCATCACAAGGGTATATATTTGAGCTGCATAGTATATTACCCTATATATTATAGACATAAAAGAGGCATTGTTAATTTAGTAATGACTTTCAGTAAAGAAACTAAGAAGAAAACATACCCTTCCATCTGTTAGAAGCAAAGAGGCCTTCCTCAATTGAACCTTCAAAGCCACAGTAAACATATGTATCTGAGAAGATCCTGTTTGAGGACTCTGTAATTCAAGACCATGCCAAAAGTCAAATAATTGTTGTGACGACTGAACATCCAAACTGTCACTTCTGAAGTCAACATCAATGCGCTGCTTCTCATGTTGATCAATTGTTTCTGCTATGACGTCTACTTGAAACAATTCAAACAGCGTCCAAGAAAGTATTCTTTGATCCTCAACAGTTTCCAAAATTCCATTTATCTTTTCCATAGAACATTTCAGTTTTGCATGATGTCCATTACTAACCAATTCACAATCTTTACTGTTCAGAATGAGTGCTATATATTTACAGCTTTTCACACTATGTTTTTTTCTTTGCTCGAGTATATCAGCAAAATAGGGGGATGACATTTTCTGTGGAGGTTCAGCTTCCATGCCTTCATCAGTTGCTGCTTGTCTCACAGAAAGGGGGAAATGAAGTGATATGCTAATATCCTCCGACCTCATGATGAAAGAAACATTGTCTCCTATCTTTTCGGATGAAGTAGAACTTGAACACCCTTGAGATTCGGTATCATTATGAAGCAATTTTCCAGGAACAATTATCTGGAGTGAGTTTGAATCAGCATTTGATTCATTTATGAATGAAGTTTTAAAAAACACTTTGGAGTAAGAAACAAGAAGCTCTATGATCTCACTCCAATCTAACAAGTGTAACCAAACATGGGCAGACATCAAATCAACCAAAAGCTCATATCTGCCTAGATCTGATCTAGAGATATGGATAATGAGACCATATGAACTATGATCCTCAGACACGCACTCTACAAGTGTAGAAGAACTACGAAAAGAATGCAACAAAAGATGAGAGCAATAAATATCCATTCCAATGGGTACGTCATCTCGAAAAGATGCACAGAAGTTAAATTGCAAATCTGCCTTAGCAATCAACTGCGATGAGATGAGGTGGTTCCTCCTGTAGCAACCTAAGTTTATTGACATTGAATTTGCCAGAATTTTGATGTCTGTAAGGCTCACGTCTGAGACCATTGGCAGAACCACATTGCCATCTTTTAAACTTTTACTGAACTGCAAAAACTTTAAGACGTCAGACGTAAAACCCTTAGATTTGATGTCAATTAATGAGATTTGATCAATGACATCCAGGACTGCTTCAACTCCAAAAATAAAGCACTCATCTGCATAAAATAATAAAAAGAGAAATGAGATGTATCAAATAAAAAATGATTATTATGCATGTTTTCCACATTTACTCGTAACATAGAGCCACATGGGATGCACCAAACAATTATCTATAGGAGAAGTATTCTAATTGCAAGTATTAGCTGTTTTAGCTATCTGTTAATTAATCAAAAGAAGAATTTAAATTAACAGTCAGGTACATCAATTTATGGTCAGCTTGAACTCTGCTTTTGACGTGGTAAAATAATTAAGAAAATAGAGGTCACTTCTCAACCACAACAACAACAACATAGCCTCAGTCCCAAATGAATGACTGATATTCACTACTACACCGAAAGAGTTACACTAGAATTTAGAACAATGTCTAAATGATATCTTACCTTCAGCTACAACTTGACAATTCTGAATTCTCATCATGACATATGTTGAAGGTTTCTGCTCAGTAAGACCATCATTATTGCACGGAATTCTAATCCATAAATCAGCATTCATTTGTGCAATTAAGGGAATCTTTTCATGTTTCACATCTTGATGAAGGTCTGCAGAAACAAATTCATCATCTTTGGGTAGTACCAGGGACAAACACAAATCCCGTCCAAAGAAATTCAGAAGACAGAACTCATTTGCAACTTTATTTATTCGAACCATACAATCAGAAGGAACATCTGCAAAAGCATCTTCCACCCTGTTACATTGTCTGAAACTCCAGTATAGTTGGCGAAGTTCAAGATGCAGAGATTCACGCTTATTGCTTTCTAAGGGTAATATCAGCAAGGAGTCTAGTACCTCCAATTTATATGTGACACAGGTATGACCAAGAGTATCATTGTTATTGTTGTTGCTGACTAAGCAAGGTTCACTTTCATTGGAAGTCCAATCCGGAAGAGAAAAATAACCAATTAACATTGCCAAAAAATCAACTGGCAATAAACAACATACATGCTGAATGCCAATGCTTATTTCAATTTCTGGGACTACCCTTTTTTCTTTTTTCACACGAATATTTAGAATAGGAGAAAGATCTGGCACAGAAGAATCCCATAGAACTTCATGACGATCTTGGGTGGACCAAGATGAAGAGACAAGGAGTCCCTCAATAGAACATAACATAGTGAAGTAGTCAGAGTCATACATAATAAGCGAGGATTTAGTGACTGGCAATGTAACAGCTCCAATGATGCAGGAAGCATCATGAAAGTGCACTTTGGCTCTATTAAAATTCAAATCTAAGACGACTACATCAGTATCATATGTTCTTCCACATTCAGGAGATGCCCCAAGAGAACATGAAGGTTTTGTTGCAGGCACGCTAGACATGTGAGTTCTCTGCACCTCACTGAATCTCGGGATTCTAACAGAGTTCTTATCACACACCTTCAACGCTTTCCTCCATTCAGGAATTCCATAAATAAGAGACTCTTCTAGGTTACCGAGAGAACCTGAATTTTGTATTGTGATGAATGGAAATTGATCCAAGGGTATACCACTCAACAGACTGTCAGATTCCACTTCAAAAATATTTGAAAATCCAAAACGCGGAAGATCAAAATCAGGCAATAGCATTGTATCCTTGTTTTCCATACTAACACCAGAGGATGCCATGGCCATAGTGCCATACCCGGATAATTTACTACCAAAGTTAAGCAGCAAACCAAATATACCAGGGTACAAGTGCAGATCAATATCATTCAACCACAATCTGTACTTACGAGAGAGCAAGCCTTCACTTTTCTGAGTTTTATAATGTAGAAGGAAGCATCCGTTAGCTGATATATTACTCTGACCACAATCATCCCCAGCAATGCCAATTGCATCACCCATACCATGCTTAATTCCAGAGTAACCAAGAGATATGCTCCTAGAAGAGCACAAAGTACGGCTACAAGTCCCACTAACAGACGAGCATGCATTGATCGTTATTGTCTCAAGACAGATATGATACTCCACAAATTGGAGAAAAGAATACCTGCAATCATAGTTTGAGATGGAGTTAAGCTCCATGAATGAACACTTAAAGCAGTCAAAGCATCAAAAGGAAAAATAAAATACATGGATTGATTAAACTGAGGCATGCCATGATTTAAATTTCACAATCCAGGAAAGTCTACTCCCAACTAACAGCAATGACACAGATCAACCGAATTATTCACCTTCTTACTCAAAATCCAATATAGAGGCAATGGATGGCAGAAATCCTAAAGCATTCATCATATTAAAAAGGCTAATAGCCCTGGAGAAAAAATATTAGTTAGTGGCGGCTACATGGATAAAATGCTCCCCCCCAACCCAATTCCTTAGAATTTATTCGTAGTACTTGAAATAAATATTTAGTTTTGCATTATCTAAAATGTTTCTATTATATATAATATACATGCCTTCCAAAAAAGAAAGTTGGCACTGTTTTACTGAAAAAATAACACTATCATTTGCAAATTATGTCATTTCTCAACTTTGATGGAAGTTCAGTTACTTCTGTATAACTTTGTTTACATTTAATTATTAATTCAGTGTTTGAAAACATCTAACTCTTTTGATTGGAGTTCAAAACATCTAACTAATTCGTGGAAATGTGGAAAAGTTTGACCAACTTTCAAACCTTTTCATTAACCCAAAATCATGCTTTCTATCAAAAAGAAAATTTTTGGTGTCTTAGTAAATCCTTAGCAAGCATTGTTATGAACCAGTGTTAGTTCATAAATTGAGTTTACTGCTCACCTTTTGTGCAAGATGATAAGTCATAGTGGACTTGTTCTCAGAGTCCAATTTTCTTTCAGAGAGTGTTTTACATTTAACAGAATTATTTATTTGAAAAAAGAAAAAAAGAGGCCTTTCTTCAAATCAGTACTGTAATAGAACACTAAGGAGTAAGGAGTATAGGATGCAGTCATGCTCAGAAAACCAAGGTAGGAAAAGCGTATGCAAACAATGACACGTACATGGACCTATAAGCTTCATGAATACTGAAAAAAAAAAATTGCCTTGGAACTTACTCCATTTCTAACTCCCCAAGAACAAGGAAGAGGACCAAATTATTTTCTACATCATCTGCAATATTGGCATGAAGATTAACACGCTGCAACTTAGCAGTGACAGAAAAATTAAAAACATTATCAGCAGCTGACTCTGGTTTTGGGACAACCACGCCACGAAGCATTCCCATAATTGCAACATATATTGGCACTGAGAAATGTATATTAAGTGGTGATGAAGTAAGCTGAACCTGCATCAGACGGGAAAGAAAAAACAACATAAGATTCCCGTCCTATTGAACACCTTATTGAACCAAAGTGAACAGAAACCATGAGAACCACTAGTGAAAATGTTTTCCTTTCCCACGAGAAAATTTGTAACAAACGACATCATAACAATAATGAATTGACCTCATATGAACTACATCTACTAGGCTTTTAAAATCAAAAGAAAAAACAAACAGAAATACTGACACATACAGTCCTTTTCATTTACACTTAAATACCCAGAACAATTACTGAACGCAAATCAATTGGTTCATTATCAGGTATTACTGAGACTTGCAAGTCTTTAGTTAGTCATACCCTAACCAAATCACATATTCACTACCAAATTGTTCTTATGCATGTGGAAACTTCAAACACAAATTGAAGGCCTTTCCCCTAATTTTCTCCATGATAATCCTCATAAGTGACCACCCATGGCATAATAATTCTCAAATTATTTATTTTTTTCCTAACACATAATTATGAATGACATGCAGCCAGAAATTTACAAATCTTCTTACCATAACGGGAAAAAGTTACTCCTACTAAATATAAGTTTATTAATTAATGAAAAAACAGAAGTTTATGTCAAGTTTACAATGAATAAGTTTCAACTCATTAAAAACAAGAACAAAATAATATTTGAAGTGATCAAACCTTTTAAAATTGAACTAAATACTTTATAAATAATATTAATATACTAAAACAAGATATTAAAAGAGAGACAAAAAAATAATATGTTATTTTATGTCTTGAAAAAATTTAAATCTTGTTGGTACTTGGATAAGTTATTAGTTATTGATAAAAAATAAAATAGAGGAATAGAAAATATTCACGCAAAGATTTACGTGGTCCGGTCTTACTACTTACATCCACCATAGGAAAGGAGAGGGAATGATGTTCCATGTTTATTTAGTTATAACTTATAAAAGCTCTATATTTAAAGAGTTACAGGGATATTTACACTTATAGGAACTTCCAAAAAAAACATGACAATCAACTAATCAACCAATCAATATGACTTGGGCACATGGTGATCTGTTATTTTTTGTAATAGGCCCAAGTCCAAGCCATTAGATAGTGTAGGAGAGACTAGTTTAATGTGTGGGATTAAGTGTAGAAGTGGGGTTCACTCCAAAATGCTAAGGCAAGTTGGAGTTTCCACTTCCAAACTTATAGCCTTTATATTTCTTTTTCAACTAGTCCATGAGGGATTATTCCCTATCTCTAACACTCCCCCTCAAGTCCAAGTGGTCTAACCACTTGTGACTTGCTTTGAATTTGGTAAGCCTGGGTTTGTGTTCTTTTAAAACCTTAGAGGCCTCAGGCCTTCCAACATTTCATAAGCCTGGGCTTGTGTTCTTTTCGAACCTCAAAGGCCTTAGGTCTTCTAACAGGGGTCTAACTTCATCATGTAGCCCTTTCAATTTTTTTTTTATTTTTTATTTTTTATTTTTATTTTTATTTTTTATGGACTTTGGGTCTTTAATGGATTGTTAGACCACTATGCGCTCTAATACCATGTTATTTTTTATAATAGGCCCAAGTCCAAGCCATTAGAGAGTGTAAGAGTAATTAGTTTAATGTGTGGGCTCAAGTGTGGAAGTGGGGTTCACTCCAAAATGCCAAAACAAGTTGAAGTTCCCACTCCTAAACTTATGACCTTTATATTTCTTTTTCAACTAGCTCACGTGGGATTATTCCCTTATCTCTAACATGATCAAATAAGAAGATACAAATTGTATCCAGTACATAGGCGTTCTTTCTTTCAGCTATACCATTCTATTGTAAGCATGAATACAATAGGATTCATGGAAGGCAAGAGTTTAATACAAATAATCTCCGGCATTATAAGACTGAAACTTCTTGACCTTATTGATTATGCATCACCATATGGAATTGTGGGAGAATGAGGTTTAAATTGGATTTGTTTATTTAGAAATAAGAATTCAAGAGACTCCAATACAAACAAAAGATACAAACCAACATGCTCCGAAAAATAATAGGTGTGTGAGTCTCCAAATATCACTAAGAATTAGGTCAAAAGGAATGGATCTTTATTACTCAATGAAAAAAGCAGAGGTTTTTGTTTTGCAAGTGCACACGCGTTCATATGGAACAACAACAACAATATATGGAAAAACAACAACAACATAGCCTCAATCAAATTCTTTCTAACCCAACCCCGTAAAAGCCCAAAAATTAATGAGTGGGCCTTGGTTTGCATTTGTTAAACCCACATTCATATGGAACAGTAACAACAATAGCATTGCCTCATTTCCAAATTAGTTGTGGTTAACTACATGGATCAAACTCTTCCATTGCGCTCAATTTTTAGTGCAATTTGATGGTGCGTTTTCCAAATCATTTCAATCCCTCCCACTTAATGCGTCCCAAGTTAACTTCAGTCTACCTCTATCTCATTGAAATTCTTCAATTTCAATTGAGTCGAGTTTTCTAATTGGGGCATTTGCAGATCGTCTTTGAAGGCGTCTAAACCATTGCAACCGCCCTTCCCTAATCTTTGTATCAATTGGTGCTACTCCTACTTTTATTTGTATATCTGTATTTCTTATTCTATCTTTACGAGGTTTACCACACGTACCTATGCATTCCCATTTCCGCTACGTTCACTTTATGTACTTGTTTCTTACCGCTCAACATTCACTTCCATAAAGCATAGCTAGCCTAATTGCGATCCTATAAAATTTTCCTTTTTACTTGGTAAGAATATTTTTATCAGTTATCACATCTGTTGCGCTCCTACATTTATTCCATCCCGCTTGAATCCTATGTGCAACATCATTTTCAATATTACCATCATTTTTTATGATTGATCATAGATATTTAAGGTGGTTCTACTTCCCCTAATCTTACCACTCCATCATCTTGATGTCTAGTATTCCTAAACTCACAATGCATGTATTCGGTCTTCGTCCTACTCAACTTAAAGCCTTTAAATTTTAATGAATTCCTTCAAAGTTCTAATTTCAGTTCATTCCATCTCTTTCTCCGTCCACTAAGACAATATCATCTGCAAATAACATACACCCTGGTATATCCTCCTGAGTATGTCTAATCAGTTCATCCATAACAAAAGTAAAGAGATATGGGCTTAAAGTCGATCCCTATAAGTACTATTGTAATGGGAAATTCTTTTGTGGTTCCTTCAAATATTTTCATAATCTTTACTACTCCACATCCATATGGATATTGAAAAGAAATTTGAGGGTAGCAAGGTTTCAACCTTGATCTCCATGATGGATGGTTACAACTCCTACTTTGTGTTTATTTATCAACACTTATTTGATATAGTCACTCTCTAAAAATGTTAACAAGCTTTGTTTGGCTGGCCTAGGCCCAACCCATATCTACTTTGGGTGGGCTTGAACAGTCATGTATAGAATCACGCATGGGAAAGTCTCGATAGGGTTTAAAAATCAGGCCCGCCAAATGTACTAACCCACAACTAATTTGAGGGAGGGTCCAATAAGAAAACATAACCTGAGTGTACTAGTAGTTACCAATTAGCAACAATTTATCACGTAAAAGAAATGTGAGAATTCTATCCCATTAACCTTTCGACAACCAATCAAAAACCTTAAGTTTTATATTATATATTTTCAAGTGATGGAATAATAACCCAACTATCAAGAGTCCAAATTCAAATATACAAGTTCTATGTTATAAAAAAACAATTCAAGCTTTTAACATAAATGTCACAACTTCTAACTCTTACAACAAATAATCAAGAAAAAGAAAACAAATCACAGTATAAAGCTTATCAAGCCTAATAATGATCCACATAATTCTTAATAAAACTTGAAAAAAAGCATGTATTGCAAGAAGATATCAAAATATCGTGCATCTTAGAATTGTCATGTCAGTATAAGGAGTCATCAGATGAACTAGTATTAAAAAACTACTTATCCATACCATGTATTTTCTAATAAAGATTATGATATGCAAGCCAAATCAAAGAAAACAAAGAAAGGCAACTCTCAGAGATGAGTTCCTTAATCAACGATTTTCAAATCTAGTAGTCAGAGTTTCCTTTCAGAAAACAACTGTTGTTTGTAGTTTTCGTCAAAACTTTTGTGGTCTTTCAACACTTGAAGTACCCCACCAAACAAGTAGAAAGAAGTTTGTTTTCAAACATAGAAAAGTATATTTTGGAACTAACGATAAATGTGAGAAAAATGTTTGCGATTGATTAATCCTACTAAGTGGTTTTAAGAATCGTCCTTTTATTCATGTTAGCAGCTTTGATAGGTTATGATATGCATTTGTTAATAATTAAGGCTTGAAAACCTGAATAACAACTCTACAATAATAAACATCGAATTAACTACCTCCAATTGTTTGAGCTGTGATTCATATGGGATTATACAAGACATCAAGGTAGCAGAAGCATCAAATTTCTCAAAAATCGTCATTACTTGATGGCAGTCGGGCAACACTATCTTCACCTGATAGACACATGTTCCCAATTAAATAAGGGAATTGACACACTTGCAAATAAAATAAAGGAAAAAGAAAAAGAAAATATGTACACAGAGAGAGCGAGGGAGATATAGATATTGCTTAGAAAACATTTACCTTAAAATCACTGAACAAAACTTCAAATTGCTCAAACAAATCCTGACTCAAAACACCTGTAGATAAATCCTCAGTAGATTTTGAGCACTGGAAGTCTGCAAGCAGACCGTTTTGTGGGTTTCCACCCACTGATACAGAAGTTTTCGTCCCACTCACAGACTTAAAGTTAACCGCTCCCAATTCCAAACACTGCAAAATTAAGTTAAGTAGTTGAAAACAGCTTCACAACAGAAGTAATACCAAAATAATAATTTTAAGGGTTCAATTAACGTCGAAATAAAACTTTATGATCAGAAAGTACCTCAAAAGGTACGCCAAACAGCACAATAGAAAACTGAGACATTTATGTTTACAAAATTTGTTTGATGGATCATTCTTTACAGACAAATGATTTTCTAGTCATATTTTCTTTTCTTAATGGCATATGAAGTTTTGAAATTCAAAGTTGGATCCAAACTGCAAGTCAATAGACATTCCAGGCCTTGGCTAAGTCTACAGGTGTCACATTCTGAGCAAGATCGTGGCGGTACAAAGAGGAATTTGTATGGACCAAAAGCTTGTTGGCTCAGGAGGTTCAAAAGGAAAGGGACTGGGATGAAGTTATTCATCACCTAAAAGGTAGTTGATGACAAGTGAAGATATCGGGAGATGAAATGAAAGATCTCTAAGGGAGAAAATCGAATTTTGAACAACATTAGGCAGTAGCATCTCAATAGAGAAAAAAAAAATACAACAAAAAATTAGCACGGCTGATGAAAGCTTCAAAATGCCAGTGATATGATTGTGCCATTTAAGCTAGGAACTTGAGGTTCTACTCAGATCCGCTAGGCGGGCATTCTGAACTCGCTAGATTGACTCGAACCAATAGGAGGAGATCTTGACCTAACCTAAAACTTCGTTTGAGTAGCAGTGGGACACCCAAACCATCTTGACTTGAATAAGTAGCGCTTTGAGACGTCTGCAGTAAAGAACTATCGTGAAATCCTAACATTATTTGTATGGATGCAGGCTCAAATGACATTTAAACATCTTCACTTTGCTTCATCCAAACTACATTGAAGGATACTTACAGCTAGATTCCTTTGATTTGCCTACATAAAAATTACGTACAGTTGAGCCTATAAATGTTTGGTAGGTTTTCAGTTAAGAATGGGATCAAATGATTAAAGCAGTAAGTCAATGCATAAGTAGGATACAAGTGAATATGTATTTAAGCTGATTAAGTCTGTCTACTGCTTATAATGGTGATTGAGAGTTAAAAACTGAGCTCTATGAAGTGATTAAAAAATTATAAATAAACAAATTTATGTAGAAAGATTTTGACATTAATAAATAAATAAAAAACCAAGAGAAGCATAAGAATATGTGATGCGGTGACCAATATGTTCAAATTCTTCACACTATATTGCAGCCTTAGCTACATAGCAGAAGCTTGAATTCAAAAAGGAAGTGGTTAAACAGACCCCAGTTTCAATTTTCGTCCCCCCATATAAAAGGGCTTTTGCTCCCGCTCACCCATACCCCAGTCACTCAACCGACTCTCCTCTCTCAAATTGCCCCTCAACTCTTGCCAAACTTTGACGAAATTCGAGCGAAACCACATCTATTTGACGCCATAAGTGCATTCCCACCTCTTTTCTTGTTGATTCCCGAGTTTTTTGAGTTTTTTGCTATTTTTGAGCCTTTTTTGTGGTGGTGTTGGGTTCAGGGCTTCAATTTGAGACTTGAATGTCACTATTTTTTGTCATTTTCATGTATTTTTGAGGAGTTTTGAAAAATAAAATTTCGTTCTTGTCGCTCGTGGGTTTCGGACACTTAAGGTCGAGACCTCTATAGAGGTCTTAGCTGACTCCCACCAAAAATTCTAAAGAGGTCTTGGCTTACTCCCATCGAGAACTTTAAAGAGGTATCGGCTGGATCTTTGTACCCACCAAGACCGAGACCTCTTCACAATCTTAGTGGGAAGCGGTTGAGACCTCTAAAGAGATCTCAGTCAGAGTCGGTTGAGGCCTCTAAAGAGGAATCAGCCTTGTGCGTTCGAATCCTGCGGACGACACTTCCTCACTTCTAGGGCATGGCGCAACCACATCTGACTTTGTTTGACGAAAAACACTCCTACAACACTTGCGACCTAGTACAATTGTACAAGTGCTATGTAATTGCTAAAATCGAGAAATGGAGAGAATTGAGGGGTGTTGGGTAAGGGTGAGGGTGATGCGGTAAGCAAGGGTATTCTTGGGATTTAGAAAAAAAAAGTTATATTTGAAGTAAAAAAAAAAAAATTCAAAAACTGGGGTACAGAGTAATGAGGTACAAGAAGCAAGAACTGAGGTTCATTTAGCTGCTTCCATTCAAAATCCATTATGATAGTTACCATGGAAAAAAAGATGTAAAAAAATTCATAAATGTATAACACAAGCCTTGGACAATGAATAGAAGATCTGGTGGAATGAATTTAAACAAAAAATATTTGTTTATCTTAGAGTCTACATAAATAGTGAATAGTCTGAGTGACGAACCTGAGGCAAGTTGGATTTCAACTGAATATGAGAAAAAATTTGAAATGAATGTTCCTTGATATATATTTCACTTGCATTGTTGCACATAGTGTAAGCCTATTTCTTCCTATGTACATTCAATTTGAAACATAAAATGCCTTTAACAATTGGATTGCTCATTTGATTGAGATTGGATGTTTATAGTCCTACAGAGACAGCGTAATACATAGATGTTTGTAAGTTGTCATGGGGTACTTATTTAAGAGGAGAGTTTGTTGGGAAATGTGCCCTAGGTCAATCCATTAATAGTCTTTATGAATACATTTTAGTTCTTCCATTGAATTCAAATTCACAAGTTTTTAATCCCAACTTTCCTTATTTTCATGTTACATAAAATCCTTCAAAACCTTCGTTTTCCTTTTTGTTACTGAACTTAGCATAACCAATGTCCTCGAGGTACAACACCCATGTTAAAAAAAAAAAAATGTAAGAATCAGTAACTAACTTCAAGTTATTTCACCAACGCATTCCGCCGCGTCATGCATTTACTCTACTTTTTTTTTTTTTTTACTTGAGCGGAAGTTGAACTCACGACCTCCCGACTTGCCTTTTGGCAAGTGAATGTTTGTACTATCTCACCTAGGATGCTTTGACATGTACTTACTCCACTTACTAAGTGAGTTTTGCTAAGTGTAATCTAGTCATTAATGGGCATTTCATTAAAAAAAAAATCTTGGAAGCCACTATATACACTCCACTAAATAGTCATGGCATATATTCATAGAAGCACCACCAAATTTTTTTTATTTATTTTATATATGTACCCACAAATTCATATTGGCCCGCGCTATGTGCAAGCCACAGAAGTGTAAGGACAAGTCACTTAAAAAAAAACACAATATTTGGCTCATATGAAAGTACCAACTTACCCCTTTACAAATCAAAATTCTCTCCCCTATCCTCTCTCTCTCACGGTTCCTCTCATGTCGTATTGTGCATACCATAAAATTGTCTCCAATTCCTCCAACCACCGACGACACCACATTGGTTTTTTCGAGTCTAAAGATTGTAACAATTGTTGTATGTTTTCTTTCATGTTTGATGCACGAAAATAGGCTTTGAAGATGTTTTAAATGTTTGATGCACGAAAGTAGACTTTAAAGCTGTTTTAAATGGATGGATTTGTGTTGGGAAATGTGCCCTAGGTCAATCCATTAATAGTCTTTATGAATACATTTTAGTTAATAAAATAGAGGATTTCATTTGTTGTTTATTATAATTGATTTGCATGTTTACATTATAATAAGATTCATGGGTATTTACAGAAATATCCTAAATGTCTCTAGTCGATTATTATACTGGAAACTATAATGAATTAAGACTAGTGTGAGTTTTGATTGATGATCATACGATGATCATACGTATAGGAATACGAATCAAGATCATGAGTACTTGTTAGGGAACAAAGTACTGGACCGACCCGCTATGAGAACATCACATGGATTAAGTCATAGTAGTTTCTCATGATATGTATATTATTCAGTCCTCTGACTTGAGATTACCAGAGACTTCAACATTAGGAATACAGTGATTTGACGAAATCAAACGTTGTCTTTAACCGGACGATTATAAAGGTTGTGATAGGTTATTGTGTGAATAATGTGGTGAAGTTGTGTAATCGAGATAGAATTTGTCCCTCTCATATAGAGAGAGATATCCAGTGGATCCCTCGATGTGTTAGACTGTTAAAAGGCCTAGTCTAAGTGAATTGATATTGATCAATGTCACTTGGATGTTTGCAATCTACTTGGAGATCGAGACTAGTACGATCGAACATGTTGGATGACAATTCCATGCCTTATATTTGATCAAAAGGATATCGTATGACAAAAGGTTGTTATATACATTATTGATTAGGTTGTATCAATTTGATCTTTGTACAACTTGGGTAGTCATAATGTCTTGCTAGAGACCGCTTATGACTTGTTTACCAAAATGTGTTTTGGTACACTGCCAACGTTGTATGAGCCTATTGGGTCACACACTAAGAATGGTTTTGCGAGATTTTAAAATGATTCGAAAGAATGAATTTAATATGATAAAATTCATGACAGAAACGTCTCTGTGGTGTATTACACTTATACTTCTTGAGTAGGGGTATATGTGTAATTTACTTAACCGTCTATATACAAGCGTTATATAAATAGACGTTTTAAGTTACAATACATGTATGAAAATTAAGGGTCGAAACTCTAATTTTTGTTTTAGAAACGAATTAGGGTTGACTGGTACGTTCTGAATTGTTTTGGAGAGAAACCAAACATTTGGTATTCTCTCGAAGCTAGCACTTTGAATCTCGGCCGCCGTTCATGTGTGGACAGCTAGTAGAGGGCGTTCGTCATTGGCAACGCTTTAAAGATCGATCAACATTCTAAAAGGTATATTGCAACCGAGGTATGATTTAGTTTTCATAGTTTAAACGTTTTAATGGAATCAGATTCGAATCCTGTTGGGGTTTTTCTCAAAATTGTTTTGAAATTTCCGCTACGTATGAACCCCAAACACCATCAGAGTTTGCCAAGACTATCTAGATAAATTAGGAATTAGATATTAATTGTGATGCACGTAAATTGTTAGACTTTTATAAGGTTCTGATAAGTCCATATTTGTGTTGCATTTTGTCTAGCAATTGGTATGTTTAAAGGGACCCAAACCTCTAAAAAGTGATCTTATACTCTCCTTTACGTGATTCTCAGGGTTTTTGGAGCTGGAAATAGATTAAGGAGCAAAACTGGAGCAAGTTGAAGCCGCAAGTCAAGATGAAGAAGTCCAATTCTGCCCCAGCACTGCCACCAACACCATCAAGACGTATCACACGACGCCTCAGATAGAGAGCATTGGAAAAAATTGCAATTCTTAACGTCGTCGCCAGCACCTCGGAATTTGTATGTATGACACTAGCCGCAGGGCCACAAATTGAACAAAAGTCCGCCCACACATATTCATTCCCACCAAGACATCGCTCGAGGCGTCATGATAAAGCCTCGTTACTCCTAACGTCGTTTGTGGCACCGTCCTTGTTAAGGCCATGACGCCAAGCCAGATTTTGTGTATTTGACAAACATTTCAATGGATTTTTAGAGATTCAAAGGTTGTTGGAAGGATTTTCAGGGTATTCCTATAAAGTACAAATGTGTTTAAGGGTTTAATGGTTTATGTATATTTGCTTTTGGAAAAACTTGGAGAAACTTGAGTTGAAACTCAATTATGTCAAGCTAAACTTGTTGAATGTAAGTCGGAGGCGAATCGAGCAAAGTCATTTGTGTTGCTTCAATTGTGACATCTTTTTAATGCATATTTACTATTCATTTCATTGTTCTATCTTCTTTGGTATCGCATGATTTTGTGTTCTAGATCTAAGATTCTTGTAAATGGTTCATGCATGATTCTAGGTGGAGTACTACAGCCAGTGAGTCGATTGCGTACGCAAAAGTGTAGGAGGCCTCATAATCAGTGGTGAGTGATCTTACTGATTGATTTGCACCCTTTTGGAATTGATCACATACCTTCGGAGTCTAGGCTAAATCAAACACGCTTCAAGATCCGTTTGTCTTGGTGTAGTGTCCTCAATAAGCTCAAAGCAGTCGCAACATTGAACCCTATAGCGCTTGTCTGGAGTTATGTGTCGATTAGGGGTGTAGTTAGAGGTCTTACCCTAGCTACTGACCTTAGGAGGACTAGGAGTTTGAACACTTATTAAAACTTATAGCTACACTAGGAACTGATTGGCCATGCACTTGCAAAGATAGAGGACCAATAGCTATAATAGAACGCCATATGACGGAGCTTGTGAAGTTGGAAGTAAGGAACTCATTCTCATTGAATTTCTCCAGCAAATCTACATTTCTTTCTTTCATTATTACTTCACTCAATTCTCTGACAAAACCCCCTATTTTTGACCTAGAGTAAAAGCTAAGTCCCTAAGGATCAACCCCTAGCTTATTGCTACTACAAACAATTGTCATAATCAGTAACCATTTAGGGTTTGTTATTGGCTGCTCGAGATGCGACCAGGTCTAACAAAGTTCTTTGAACTTAAAGCCCGGTCATGGATCCTACGATTGGGTAATCACATACACAATAAATCATAGCATATTTGATATATTGGCTTTTGCATACAGTGATTCAATAGAAAGAGTACGAAACACCAAAATTACGAGCAACTATGAACGTTCAAGAAAACGTGGATGCATATTGCACATTCTAGGTCAATAGTGTAATATGTATCACATTTAAAGAAAGAACTATGACTAAGGCATTATGAGACACAACATATGATCATCTTAAAATCTTCTTAAACAAAAACTAAATAAAATATAAACATATTATTTCAACATATATTATATACAACAACAACAAAAAAAAGCCTCAATCCAAAATTAGTTGGGGTCGATGGATCAAACTCTTCCATTTTGCTCGATTTTGGCTCAATATATATTATATAGTAAATTAATTTAAATGCAAGTTATGCAACAAAAACTAAACTACTAATTATATGCAAATTGCAACAACTAAAGATGGACGAACTTTATTCAATGAATTTGTACAATGAAGCCGAATGTAATCATTAGTGCACAATGAAATATTTGAAGCATCTGCATGCTTATGATTCAATAAAAGAATTTAGGACCGTTTCTCAAACCCAATGGTGTTACTTGTCAAATGGTCACATATGCAACAACAACTATATCACCAAAGCTTTTGCCACCAAATATCCCAAAAATTACCCAAGGCATTGTGGTGCTCTTAAAAAAATTTAAAAACTTGAGGGTCTCATGCATAAATTGCAGTATACATACTTGTCTATATGGTAAAAAAGAATACTTAGTCATAATCACATGTATAAAATTGATTAATCAGTTAGTTAACAAAAAGGGAAGGGAGTCGCAATACATTATTTTGGTTCATGCCTAGGGCTCAAGTAGCTGCTACCTAAACACCATCTCTCTTCGATGAGACTCATATCCTTGATGACTCTATGACACAAGTCAAAATTATAAATTAAAACAAAGGATGCCAATTAACAGTTTAATAATTCCTTACCACAACTAATCTACTGACTTAAAATCAAAAATTTCTAAGCAGAACCGTAATCGATTTGCTGATCTTACTGGCAACAAAATCAATGCAAGGATTCAGTGGCCCCAAACATGTCATTCAAGTAGAGTCAATTGTGAATATGAATAATTTGCATAAACATGAATAGCACCAATAAAAATGAGAAACATTAAGCAAACTCTACATGATTCAAAGAACCACCAAGTCAGAACATTACCATGACAAACAATTCAGAGTCTTGGCATCTCCAAGGAATTTGTATGAGGATCACACCACAGCTGAAATCCCAGATTATTTTGGTACGATGCAAGAAAACGTATCTAAAAAAAAAAAAAAAAGATTTACATATTTTAGGAAAAAAATCTAAAAACAAGTACCAGAAGCAAAAATAAAAAAGAAAAAGAAAAGAAGTCAGAAGAAGAACCCACTCTGCCTTTGATAATAATCGAGCTTGAAAATTTTCAAACCCATTGAGAGATAACATTACCTGCAGTTTCACAAATAAGAATACATTTTATGAATTTCGTGAAAAACACAGTAAACTAGTAAGAATATCATTTACGAAGCGTTAAACAATTATGATCCCAAGTCAGCCGTTTAAATGGAGGGATAGATAGAAGACCCCGCAACTACCAAAAAGACAACTAAACAAAGAACTATAATTTCATGTCAATATATTGTGTTTGAAATTCAATATATTGTGTGTTTAAATTTGAAACTCAAGTTCTCATAATTTAATACATTTGTTAATTTAATTTAATTTTTTTACTTATGAAAGTCCGTAGGATAATGAGATGTGAAGGCTGAAAATCTTCACGCACAGTATAAACTGGGCTCAGCCGCTCAGTATAACATTTACTTTCTTTAGCTTCATAGAACAAAACTAGAATAAAGTGTTCACATAATTTTAAGCCCTCTAAGATTCCACAGATTAGTTCTCTTACAAATAGAACTCAAAGAAAGGATTTCAAAAAATCTGTCCTCCAGACTGGCTTCTAACCCACTAGACAGTCCCCCGCTACTAAAACATCATTAGCTGTACTAGAATAATATTATATTAGAATATTAAGAGAAGATCTTTGCAAACTTCACATTTGTGCCTTTTTCAATGTTGAAAACCAAGGAACCCTGAACCTTTATACAGGTCACACAGAAGCAAGTTTAGACAAGGTTTTGACAGTCATGCAACTAATAATTTTTGAGGGTTGCTATTTCAACCTGACTGTCCTCTCTCCCCACCCAATCCTAAAAATAAAAATTATTCCTATCAAACAATTAAAATTAAAATTCTTGACCAAAATACCTTATGAGGTAACGACAACAATATCCTTGTATAAAATCTACCCATACCTCTTCCACACTCGAACCCCACTTCCCACCCGACACTCCTCTTTATCCTCTTCTTCTTCATGTTCTTTTTCCCTCTCAATTCAATTAAAAAATATCAAATTTATTGATTTAGTGTGAATAAAGTCTGAATGGTAGACAACACTTCAAGACACTAGTTGAAATCATTGAAAAAATCTCAAACAATTTGTTTAAAAACACACAGTTCCTTCAACCATTAATTTACAGAGCTGCACAGCCACCCTCTCCGTGACTATCAATTCCCTCTCTCAGGACCGCCGTCGACTCACTCATATCTCCTTACTCAAAACAACCCTATTTTGTTCTCTGCAATCAAATCTCCCACGGTTGCTGCCGGAAAGCCCCTCCTTTCCCTTTGTCTTTCAAATTATCTCTGTCTTGCTAGAGGTAATTCCTTAACCATCTTTAGTGAATCTAACACCAACGCCGGCACCAGTGCTGCAGTTGGAAAGGGGTCTGTTCTGATCAAACTGCCCGTGCAATTCATCGCACTGGAATTTCAAAATTGTTTCTTACATCAGGGTTAACTTAGGAATTTTAAAATTGTTGTTGGGTGGGTTTATAAAATTTTACAAAGCAATAGCGTAACCAATTAGATTAGGTGGGGACTGGGGAGAGAGTTGATGGGTTGAAATAGCAACCCTCTATTTTTTTTAATAAAAATTGGTAAATAGGGACTAAACCCAAATCACACAACATATACTGCGCAAAAGACACAATCACAATCACAAGTACACAACACAATAACATTTCCACACACACAAGAAATGCAATGATGCTCAAGGTAGCAGCTTACCCTTTCATGATGGAACTTGAATGAAACCAATATTTGAATGAAATCCAAGAGAT
Organism: Stephania japonica; assembly: GCA_039657345.1. Lineage (NCBI taxonomy): Eukaryota > Viridiplantae > Streptophyta > Magnoliopsida > Ranunculales > Menispermaceae > Stephania > Stephania japonica. The sequence goes on from CM077562.1 coordinate 41,637,845, forward strand.
TCAGTAGAACATCTGAATCATAAGTAACTTCAACTGGTTGAAGCAAAACCTAGCAAGCAAGTAGAATCACAGCAAACTTTGTGAAAAAAATCTATCGCAGCACAACGTTAGCATTAGCATAGATAGTTTTTCTGTTTAAGACGTTGTAAACCATCAACAATGTAATCACCTGGTTCAAGAAAATACAATACAACAGAACAAAAAAAGTACCTTTACATAAGACTCAGAGTCATAATTTAACAGCGGCATATCAATTTGAACAATAATTGAAGGTGACAAATTTTCAGCAGTAATGGCCTGCATGTAGACAAAAAATGGAATCAAATAACTATATCCCCTTGGATTCTCAGCTTATGAGGTTGGGTGCCCTACTAATTCCCACGGGAATAGCCAAACCAAAATAAGAAGGGGATGAAAAAGTTTGAAATCCCACGAATATCAAAAAAACAAAATAATAACACGATGGAATAAGTTAGAAAATATCAAAAACTACTTGGTGTATTGCCAGGAAAGTGAAATATCAAGCCTTTTTCATAAATATACCATTGAAAATGGTAACAGAACCATAACATCCGCAAGTCAAAGATATCAGACAAAATAAATCCACAAACCAACTAACATTTGTAAGCCAATGTTATCAGACCAACTGTAATTGAATTGAATAACTTTCAATCAAGAAAAAAAAAAAAAAAAAAAAAAAATAAAAATAAAAAATAAAAAAAAAACAAACAAACAAACAAACAAACAAACAAACAAACCTACAAGCAACATGGAAATAAGTTCAGAAAGCAAAACTAACGTAGAACCACAATAAAGGATGAGTCCCCAGAAGAAGGAAAAAAAAAAAAAAAAAGCAAACACATTGCCGTGCTTATATATGTTTTCCACAGTGATTGCAAGGCGTCGCCTCGGTGTTTTGGGGCAAAACCGCCTAGGCGGTAGCTTAGGCGGGCAGTGTCCTAATTAATTTTTAGAAATTTGATGGAGCTATTTACAATTAAGTTCGATAATAAGAATTCCTACCCAACAACAAAATATTCACACAATTAATGTTATATAAAGACCTAAAGACTTATTAATATTTTGAAGTATATATTGAATAGGAATCGCAATGAATAATAGGAAATTAGTGTTACTCAAGGACCTATAAATAAATAATATTTTGTCTGCCTAAGCCAGAGAAATCGCCTCGGGTTGCAATCCTCGGTTTTCTAAGACTCCTACTATTAATGTCTCATAGCCACTAATATTTTCCTCGTGGTAAGTCATTATATTCAATTTTCACCAGTGTAGAAATCAGATCAAAATGGTGATGTACATATATAAAAAAGTAAAAATAGTTCTGGAACATGACAACTGAATGTACGAATGGATTAACCAGCAGAACCATTGACAACATCTATTCTCCTAGACTTGAAGAGAAACCAAAATTGCTTTTGTTTTCAAAATGATAACAAAATGTGTGTAGAATAAAAGTCGTACAAAAAAAGAAGATCAACCATACATTCATATCATGGGTCCCGGTCGACACTGAAAAAGAACTAATAATCTGATAGGAGCACAACGATTAAGAACACTTTTACTGATATAAAATGAGAAATACAGAAAACAAGAACACAATGATAGACTTTCAAGAATTTTATCCGTCTCCCAATACCAAATTCACAAGAACTCCACTCAAGACCAATGCTCAGAATGAATCTTCACCCACCCTCACTACTGTTATTGAGAGTGCTTACTCCAACCGACTAAACATTGGACCTATCCTATTTCTCTTGGATTTCATCATAACAACATACAAGAACCACGACTAGAACAATTTCCCTAGACCTTCTAATCATGGTATGTTGTGTTGTCCCTTTCATAAGTCTTACTGCCCTCCAAGTTTTCCATGACTTACGGGTGAAATCTGGAAGACAATCAGCAAGAAAGCTAAGGTTAACTTAACCAGCACCAAAGCAGGATCTCTCTTTAGAACAATCAACAGCCACCAGCTACCCAACAAATAATATACCTTAGGCTTAGGGTGCCAAGGACTATTTAACATACAATCAAACTATTTCAACAACACATGGCAAAATTGCTTGCAATTTTGATATTTTAGCAGCAGTCCAACAGAAGAACATACAAAGAGACATTTCCCAGCCAAAAACTTTATGACGTTGCTTGCATATGCAGTAACTAGACATGGACGCCTCTTCATTGCAATGAATCTTAGGGAGGCAATGAGATCCAAAGTAAACTGCCACATGCGCAGTGTTTTCAAGGCACTGGTGGTTTGGGCTGCCCACCGCCTAGGCATTAATTAGTCAGTACGTAGGCATTAAAATAAATATTAAAAAATGTTAGGGAGGTCTTTATAATTACGAAAATTTTCTAATAGAAAAGCAAAATTTCAGACCCAAACCCTCCTTCCCCATCTCTCTACCACTCCTCTCCAACTCCGGCGAAACTCCGGTAACTCTCTCTCATGTCGCTCAACTGTTCTCCCTTGGATAACAGCCACTGTTCTCCTTCTCCCTGGGAGTACAGCCACTATTATGATTGTTCTCTATGGGAGACAGTGTTAGGGATTGTTCTCCCGTTATTGATCGACTGATGCTTTTGAAAATATATTTTTTATTTAAAAATGTGAGTGAATGTTTAGAAAAATGTGGAAGTGAAAATATGTCGATGAGAATGTGTCGATAAAAAATATGGCCTTTACTGTAGAGGGGTCTCTAAATAAATTATAGTGTTTTCTTGGGAGGTCTAAGTAAATATTTTTAGTCCGCTTAGGCCCCGAGTAGTCTAGGCGGTCAAACAAAAGGAAGAAAAAATACATAAATATTTTCTTTAAGGCCCTTCACTAATTTACAACAAGAGGGGCCTTGCACAAAGTGAGATTTTATTTTGAAATTGAGGACAAACAATGTGCCAATAAAGTCCACGTTCGAGACTATCCTGAATGAAGTATCCACGCATGGAACTCCTAGGAGAACAACATGAATTTCTTTCAAAGAGGAAGCCCCTAGATCATGCTACCACTAGCAACCTATAACACACTATTGGCTTAATTAATACATTGTACACAAAGGTTATACAAATCACCAACAAAAAGGAAGCAGGCATCCTATCGAATTGGATCTTGCAGAAGTTTCTATTCGATTGCCTCACACCTCAAAGTCAACTTATCAGCCTAAGAGAGGACCCTAAAAAAAGGCACATGTTCAACTGATCATTGATGGGTTTCATAAAGCTCCAAACACATTGAGCAACCAATCGTTGTTGGAATTCAAGTGATTCACAAACTAGTAATTTGGCAAGGCTATGAAAAAAGCAAACTCTCGCTTCTTAGCCATCATTGTTACATAGTTGATCGCACTATGGGAATGGGCCACCTCAAGCTCGTAAGCTACTATTTTAAGCTATTCAAGGTTCTAAACGTTGTCTACGCCTTGTAATCCACCCACTAAAGTTCGAAAGTAATCTAGGGAAGTTTAATTCGGCGAGGAGAAGTTGTGCGAAAAACTCGCCAGTACATGGAAGCCCACGGAATTTCATTATAAATGCTAAAAACTTGAATTTCTCTATAAAGGTGTTAAAAATACACATATTACACAACTGTAATGCATAAGAGACACAATACAACTGTTTAAAATAGTTATTTTTCAACAAAACATGCAATTCGCCGACTACTTCCCTTTTGAGGTGTTAAGGTTTCATTTTAGAATGGTATTGATACATTCTGCAAAATTTTCTTGAAACTTCCATGAAATTTCTCTAAAACTTCCACATAGTAATGGATGTTTTGCAGTGTTTGCTACTTCTTAGTAGGATTTCTCCAAATTATGTCTAACTTCCCTAAATTATGTCGAATTTTTTGAGGAGTTTTGACATTTTTATTCATATCCATGGATTTTGTTTCCCCTCTTTTGAAAATCGACATAATTTGGGGAAGTTCGGGAATTTAGTCGAGTTTTAAAATCATGAAGCTATTTACCCTCAAAATTTCAAGGTTCTTAAGAAAGATTTTTGTAAGTTATAATCAATCCAGAAAATTCCACATGTGGAATTGACCAACAAAGAACGATATGCTCACCTATATGTGAACCAATAGATCATCCCTATTAATGCGCATATAAAATTCTTATCTTTACCTTGTTAATTCAATACTAGTAAATCCACCACGTCAAAAATTCTGAAATCTCTGAAATCACTATTCTACAAGTGAACTTCCACTTTAGGAGATCATCCTTTTGCTTTCCTCTACTTTAATTAAGCAAATAACCTTTCAAGTTCCACACTATTACTGACTAGTCTCATTTTCATTAAAACAAACAAACGATGAATTTATGCAAAACAAATAAAAACTAAAAAGGATTAACGGCAAAGAAAAATACAAACCCTTGTAGCAAGCAATAGAACATTATTGTCTTGAGGGTTGACTATCTCCACTGAATCAATAGAGAAAAGAAAATTGCACGATTCTTCCCAATGTTTGCTTTCAATAATAACATCATCACAAGTAACTTTAACAGCTTCCTTATCTTGTTTTCTGAAATTTTATAAAATATCTTGTCAATAACATTCGAGCTTGACTAAACAAAGAACCAGAAATAATTGAAAACAACAAAACAACCACAACGATATAAAACAGAGAGACATTTGATTTAGTGTAGCTCATATTCACTTCAAAAAGAGTGAAGTGAATATGCTCATATTCGGACTTGGCACCGGCTATCCGGACTTGGCACCGGCTATGTATAGCACGAGAAAAGCTCATATGCTCTACATAGTTAGAGTTTCAATACATCCAAAGACAGCCGGCCAATGAAACAAAAAAAATCTGACGGTATATCAATAGACCTACTTGGGACGCATTGAGTAGGAACAATTTAAAGAATTTTGAAAACACTCCATCAAGTACATTAAATTGAAGCGTGGAAGAGTTTGATCCACGTAGTCAACCCCAACTAATTTGAGTTTGAGAATTTGTTATTGTTGCTGTTTGTGGTTCAAATTCACTTCAAACACAAAAAAGTAAATCGGGTTGGTGTTTCGCATGCGACCCATCTACAACAAGAATAATAACAAAACCTCAATCCCAAATTAGTTCGGGTTGGCTACATGGATCAAACTCTCGCACAACGCAATGGGACACACCTCCATATCCATAAAATCCAACGTTCTTAGTAAACAAAAAACATTGAAGATGATTTATGACAGAGATCCAGAAACTAGACCCAAAAAAAATGTGAAAACTAATAAAAAAGAAATTGATAAGGCGAAAAGTTATACTTATTGTAGAGCGTCGCAACAACACGATGAACATTGAATTTCATTGAAGAATAGATCCTGTGCTTAGTAGCAGCACTACCGTCAACAGAAACTTGTGGATGAAACTCTGTCACTTCAAAGATATCCTTCCAAACCAAAATAAGGAAAATTTAGAAAAACACAATTCTTGCAAAGGCAATGACAACAAAATGAGTACCTTGATAATTTCATCAGACACAATGCCAGAAAACTGTATAGAATCTTCAGTCCCACCAGCACCAAGCATGCCAAGTGACAACCAATTTAGCCATCCACGAGATTTAATGATTGAACTATCTTCATTTAGCGGCTTTTCGGAAGTAACAGTTCCACTACTTTTCTCCATATTGGTAGGTTTAGAGCTCAACAATATGTCCTGCATGCACTTTTCAGAAGCACAAGATGCACACTGTTAAACTAAACAACAGCATACATTCTCAATTCCATAGTTAAAAAACAAAACAGAAGTCCTGTAAAAATCACTTCCACATTTTGATCAAAATATTTAACAAGAAAAGCAGCACAATAAAGCTCATTCTAGCCGATCTAATCAACTCCCAATCGCAAAAAGAATACTTCAAAAGTTCTCATACCTGAGATTCAAGTTCCGCAATTGTCCTATAAGTCAAGATATCATCAAAATCAGACTCTTTTTCCATCTGCTCCAATTCTATGAGAATAGCTTCATCCACAGGCTTCAAATCACCCATAAATAATGATCAGGGAACAGGAGGAAAAAGAGAAATGGAAGCCATTCTAATGAATAATTTTATGTTGCATTGCATCCACATTATATATATAACTTTGAAGTCAATATACATTTTTTAACTATCAAAGATATATGTATGGATTTTCAATCCAGAGCAAGTAATCTCCACTAAAACACAGTTAGGACCTTGAATTATAAGGAGTTATGTTCAGCTTAAAAATGAGCCGAACAGAACAGTGAAACCAGCTGAAAGATAATTGTCATGGATGAAGAAAACGAGGTTTAATAGCATTGTGGGAACTAAACGATTGCCGAGGCTTTAAACATAAGGTTTATGAAAGAAAAATATCAGATAACTTTACACAAAGAAATTTGAAAAAAAAAAAAAAAAACCCAAGAAAAATATCAGATGTCTTAACAGATATAGATGATAAAAAACACAAAAGCCTCGTGGTTTTAAAAAATCATGCAAAATGTTTTTTGTTTTGTTCTTTATATTTGTGATTTAAAATATCAGAATTTAAGAGACTTTGTATTTAAAGCATAAGATATAATAATACGTAATGGATGTACGTGTGTATGTTTTAGTGGTTATATAAAGAGAAGTAGAGAGAAGGGGGAGATTTCGAAAATGCAAGTTAAAACATACTATCATATTGTATATATTAGATTTATTAAGGGAAGAAAATGATGACACTGCGTAGGGACAAAAGGATCCAATATAGTTAAAAAAGCTTGGAGAAGGAAAGAGCAAAATGAAAGGAAGAAAGAGGAAAAATAAGGAATTTGAAGGTATATATAGGCGTAGTACTAACGTTTTTGGGAATGTGCTAATTAGGAAGAATTTAAATGATTGTGAACGCACATCACCAACTGCATTAAACTAAGCTGAGTTGAAGCATTTCGTCTATGTAGCTGGCAACAACTAATAAAAAATAGGACGCCAGAGGACAATGATGATATCATATTATTAAAAGGTATGTCATTAGTTGGTTCAGTGAAAAACATAGACAGCTAAAATTTTGATACTGTGATTTTGGCCACAGCTCAATACATTGTGTTAGACAGTTAGAGAGAAACAAGAGATTGTTTGAGAATAGGAATCTTGGTCAATATAGTATAAAGGATTCAACTAAGAGACTTGCAACTTTTTGAGTTGGCAATACTCAATGGGCAGAAAATTGCAGAGTATGTGTTTTGAATAGGGAATGGGATGGACTTTGGATTCTTAAGATAATATCAACAAAATTACTTGCATCTTTTTTTATTGTGACCACTAAATGGGGGTAAAACGTAAAAGTTAACCAGCTTCTATTTTGAACAGGGAGTGGGTGGACTTTTGGACAGAGAGATCATAGTCATTAGGGTAAGTTGGTAGCCAAGACTGATGATCCAATTCTGATGTTCTTCTATAATTCTATTCTAACCATTCTGTAACTTCTGTTTCATATCAAATTATCAATGTAATGTCTATATGTTTCCAAAAACAAAGCCTTCATACCATGCTAAAAGTCCGATTCAATCTTTAACATTCAAATTATTAAGCATCACAGTAAATCAGAATTTTAGGTACAAATTAACAAAATTTCAATAAATTAAGTGTATCAAAAATGCTAATATGCCATTGATATTAGGAAATTCTCTACAAGATTAAGTCCAAAGGAAAATATTTATAACTCAAGTAATAGATGAACATTATGTAACGATAAAAAATTGTCAAGAACATGATAAACATGTAGAACCATGACAAATAAATCTGGGTTAAGATGATTAATCAATACTTATAAAGGGGGAAAAGACAAACTGTCATAAAAGGCGTAATAAAGAAATACAGCCGTTCCTAGGTTCAACCATAAACAAAGATATTGCACTCCATAAAGCCGGAGAAAGAATATTCACGTGCACCTTCAGAATATTAGGCTGATTAACTTGCCCCTAGGAAGAATTACTTTATTCTTAAATACAATGAAGTGACATTATCTCACAAATATCATAGCTCCAGTCAAAAATGCAGTCTTTGATTCAATTTTTTAAAATTTGTATTAACTCCATCGAGTATTGTCGACTTTTATCGAAAAATATTCGTTAGTGTCACCATTCTTCTCCTGAGCTAGACATCTTATGCATAATAATTAGTGGGTAAGCACCACTTTGACGAAAACATCAACACCAAGAATGATGCTCCTTTCTTTTTTTATTTTTCCAGAATCTAACAATTATCCGTAGTTATAAATTTCGATAAGATCTGAACACATAAGACAAGGAAGATGAAACCAAACAAGAATTTCCGACAGCGAACATAATCAACTAAAATTTGATAAGAAAGAGTGCACGATATTCACCTGTTCCCTTCCAAGATAATCGAGCTTCTTCTTATAAAAATTCACATACTTCCGACAAGAGCTCCTACAGTTCACATAAACAATAGACAAATCACCTTCAATAAGTAATTCAATGCTTCTGAAAAAAAAAAGTAATTCAGTGCAACATTAAATCTAACATAAGAAATGCTAAAACAATGAAGAGCTGATACCCGCTTAAATCCAAAGTTGTCCTAAAACTTTACATTTTATACTCAACAACGTATCAAAGCGATACTATAGGCATTCTTGGAATCATGTATACATTGTATAGGCCATAGGAAAGGAAAGCAATAGACGATCAAGTAAAAATAAAAAATAAAATAAAAAAGATATAATGACTTGTTTGCAAGAAAAATAAGTTACTCCAAAGTGATTCTACATTATAATTTTACAAAGGACGGAATTGCCAACTCCAAGATTATATAGGAGGGAGTGTGCACGTGTGTGAGCGAGGGCTTAAGATTTGAAGATGAGGTTTCACCGAAATGCCAAGGCAAGATGGTGTCTCCAATCAAAATTTTTAACCCATTCGTTGTTAGCTTGAATACCCAATGTACGATTATTTTTAACACCCCTCCTCAAGTTCAACGACATTAGGTGAGACTTGATTTTTAATTGGATTCTCAGGTCCTACAAGCATTACCCACACAAATTGAGCAACTAATCAACTAGGACGAGCATATTTGCTAACTCAAATCCAACGAGGGCATGTCCAACTTGGGGGGCATTAGTCAACTTGGGACATTTTACTTCATTGAATCACTAAGACCAAGGGCATTAGCTAACTTGGTAGATAACTTGGACTTAAGCAACCGATGCTCTGATACTATACTAGAATTTTACATACGATGAAATTGCCAAGTCCAAATTTATATAGGAGGAAAGTGTGCTAGTGAGGGCTTAAGGTTTGGAGATGAGTTTTCAATAGAATGCTAAGGCAAGATGGTGTCTCCAATCTAGACATATAATTGATTATTTCTTAACTTGAATATCCGATGTGGGATTATTCTTAACAGATCCCTCTCTTCAAAACTTCGAATGCACCACATCCCACTTGAATAGCTTTTTTGATTAAAAAAAATGGCAAATAAAAGAATAATTTAATTCATTCTATAAATGCGTATTATTTCTCTATCTAGAGGAATGTTCATGGCTATCATAGGGAATCTTCGAATCGCATAGAATATCGTTACGCAAGAAAGATCATTAAGAAATCAAGATAAATGCAGTATGTCCTCAATCATAAAAGATCAAAAGTTTAAATTGGTTCAGCCAATCATCTAAAATCCAAGATTTTGGTAATAAACGTAGTAAAAAAAAAAACTACAAGCAAACTATTTATTCCCCCAACTGATAGAAAAATTAAACATCAATGCCATCCTTGGCACCCAAAATTGAATTTTAACCCCATATTTAGCAAGCTGAAAGTAGAATAAAATACTAGGAACACCGAACACTTAACAAGAAAGTTAATCTCAAGAATAACTCACATTCGCCAACCAAGATATCTCCACGATGTCTTCTTTAATTTTTTACGAACATCTGAGAGGACAGATGTTTGGGCATAGCGCCACCACATTCTCTGCCAACCTTCATGTTTTTTGGATAAAGAATCAATTGAAGGCCGATAACGTCCATATCTATAAAGTGCAATGAGAGGAAAAAGGTTCAGCATAACCATTACATGTGGCCCACTCTTAAAACTTGTAGTTTCCATTTGCCTCAAAATCCATACCATGTCAGTCATATCCAACTAAACAAAAAAAGTAATACTTTTTTTTACGGAAAAAAAAAAAAAAAAAAAAAGTAATACAACTTCTACTATTACTACTACAACAACATAGCCTTAGTCCCAAATTAATTGGGGTAAAAAGTAATACTAACAGGATACAATTGTTTTCCACAGAAACATGGTGGCAGATTAAACCATAACAATTGAATGATAAATTGAAGAGGTTGCACAATTGGAGGATAAGGAAAATAATATGGTTGCAAGCCTTAGTGTAGTGCTCCAGAAAGCTAACTAATTTATATATTATCCACAAGGAACACATTATACGTGAAAAGGGAAGCAAATATATTTTATTTCACATGTATACGTACAAAAGCAGAAGAAATCAGCAAATTAACTTTGGACGTAAAGGCAAGACTGAAAGTAAGAATCAACAATTGCATAACCATAACAGAAGGTATGATGTATATATGATAAGATAGTTAGAAACAGAAACCTTAGACAAAACTAACCAATCAAACATAGCCCATTCATCAAAGCCATTCACAATCTTCTGAAATAGCAAGAAATCCGAACCAATTTAAGCATATCTTATTTACAAAATTATGATTTAGGTTTAATGGAAACTACGAACACCAAGAAATATTCATTAGCTGGCAAGATAGAGGCAATGCATAGGCAAATCAAGAAAAAAATTGACCATGATGGATTCATAGGTTCAATGTCATCTAGTCGAGAAAACTTCAACTCTACTGACCAGTCTCAATCATAAATCTCATTGGCACGATATTGCAAAAATTATGCAAGGAAAAAGCAATAAAAGTAATATTTAATACAGAACTTCAAAAATCAGTACAATTGAACTTACTTCTCTTTCAATTGGTACACGGACAAATAATCCAAAAGAACCAAGATTTGCCGAACCTGAACCTCATTCAACAGCAATACCTAAATTTACAAAGTAATCAAAACAGAAGATATTAGGGAAATAAATCATTAATACATTGATAAAAACAAAGAATGCTACAATGACATTCTTGTAATACACACATTTGCTACAAATGTGTTGGTATCCTTTAGATGCACATTGTAATGTGTGTGCACAAACATCGATGCACAAAATAAGATATAGTATGTTGAAAAAGTATGCACAAAAAGAATGTCACAAAATGTAACAATCATTTCCCAATATAATTAAGTGGAGTACTTATTAATCAGCATGCCTTAGTTACATTACATAAAAAAACACAAGTCTCAGTTACATCTTCATAAAAAAATGTCTTAGTCACATGATGATATACGACAACAACATAGTCTCATTTCAAAAGTCAAGTGATGATATAAAAGAGAAAATATATTTGGTATATACTATAAAGGTTTGATCCATTACTTCATATGAAATCCATAATTAGCTTTTTTTACAACAAAAATCTATAATTAATTGTACATTCATATTTGAAAACAAAAATGTAAATACACGTTATCTTTTTAGGAGAAGACATATTTGTATTTTATGCCTAGGGAAATACTAATTTGACAACAATTTTACACACAATCACAAAAATAGCCTCATAGGATGTAGTAGTAACACTAATATAAGTATTGTTGCACCCTAAAACAACGGCAACATACTAAATAAAGATTGATTACAAAACTTTTAAGGTTCATACAATAATACTTGGCCCCCCCTCCGTGTCAAGGCTAGTTCCCCCCCTGTCTGTGATGATCGAATATTGCGGCACACCACTCTCAAGCTTTCCAGACTTGTTTACCTGCGGGAATAAAAAGATAAAATACAAAAAATCAACACAACCAGAGACATTAGCAATGTTACACTGACACTAATCCTATAAATGAAGTGGATAGCACTCCTGGCGCATCCAATCCCTCAACAGAGTCCAATTGCAGATGATGCAGTCGAAATAATCTTGAATCCATGAAATGCACAAAGTACCCAGAACTCTATTCTTGGCATACAAGCTTAACTGAAAATAGATTCACACGAAAGGATGTCAAGTTTGTACAAATAAATTCAAATCTTCTAATTTGCAAATAAATCTAAGGTCATGTTTCTTAGAAAGAAACTTTAAATTGAGAGGAAAGAATTGCTTATGGCATAAACTTTCCTCTAATCTACAATTTATAATTGTTTTTGATACTTTGTGATTAAAGAAGAACTGTCGTTTCATTTCTTCACTAAGCCCCAACCTATCGTGCTCTCTCTTCTTCTTCAATATGTCATACAAGGCAGCAACAACTAGTGTTTTTTTTTTTTTTTGAAAACAGCAGCAACTAGTGTTAAAAATAAAGAATCCGAGAATTTTCTTCAATTCTTTTCAAATCAATCTTTGGACGTCTACAACTTCTTCTATTCTAATTTCTGAGAATTTCTATTGCATAACCCAACTCTGCAATTCATAATTATGAAACCAAATGTGCAACATAATCTTGAGTGCAATCTTATGTTACGCAGACTCAAGTACAACAACATAGCCTTAACCCGAAAATTATTCGATGTCAGCTGCATGGATTAAACTCTTTCATTGCGCTCGATTTAGTGCAATTGATGGCATGCTTTCCTAATCATTTAGATCCCCCCTAATTAAAGCGTCCCAAGTTCGCTTCGGCCTACCCCTTACCCCATAAAATTTCTTCAGTTTCTATGGAGTTGAGAAAGACTTGGCTAAAAGTGTCAAAGATTTTGGGCACGGGTAGGGATATAGATAGACACTGTAAGTTTTAAATATATATTTAATTAATTTTTACGATTTATGATATTCTACATACATACTTCAAATAAAAAACAATTTCTTTTTTTAAAAAAAAAAGGTAAATGAGAAAAAAAGAAAAATTTAAACACATGCCAAACACTTCTATGTTTGTGTACAATATGCATTGATGAAGGGTATCATTAAGTCAAATAGAGAGAGAGAGGAATTGCAAGAGAAAAAGATTTAGGGCCCAAGATTTAAGAGAGTTGAAGATAGATCGGGCAAGACCAGAAAAAAGAGTTAAGGACGGGTGGGGGGAAGACGAAGAAGATGAAAAGTACTAGTTTCTCTTTGTCCTACATCTTCATCACAGACTTCTTCACTAGTGGTGCTCAAAGCCCAAGATCTCCATCTCTAATTCAAATTCTTCGTTGGTGATGCTACTTTGGATAAAAAAAGGCTTGGAGTTGGCTACATAGAAAAAGATAGAGGATTCCAAAATGCAAGATCATATACGGCTGAGGATTTCAAGCCACAGGATTCATTGAGATCTGTAATAGTCAATGGTGTCAGATGGAGTGGTGTTTGATATTGAACCAAATGTCAAGCTTTCAAGCAAGAACAACAAAAAATAACTACAAATCCTCCATCCGAAGCTTCATCTCCACATGCGATTCTCCAATCATTGTCATAATCATGTTGCAAAACTCCCATTGCACAATTCTTGAATCCATTTCCTCATAAATCGAGAACATAAATTGATGTTATACCAATTAGATTGGAAACGAAGTTGGAATAAAAATTTGATTGATCCAAATAGAGAATTACAAAGAACAAGACCATGAACTAGACTTTCGATAAAACAACATTCTCTAAAAATCTCTTAACAGAAACTTTAAACCACTTGGCACAACCCCAAAGTACCTTTATCTTCCATTTTAACACATTTCTTAGCTACGAAAACATACCAGAAACCCTAAGAATTAGTGAATTACTATTATGATCCTAAACCACATCTCAAGTTATTAATTATACACAATCACGCATACAATGGGTATCAACAAGTTGTTCTCATCCCATAATCCCTTGCAAACCATAAAAGTCAAGATTCCAAAGGATTCGCTATAAATCGATCCCAGGATTTGACACTTCATGTTTTTTTTTTCTTGCAAATTCTTGTGCATTAGTGTATATACCATCAATCATAATAGTCGGCCTAATTTATTTCCAAGAGAAAGATTATAAGTACTAGGAAAAGAGGTGGACTACATTATTTGAATATGCACTTGACCTCAATGGACAATGTCGTACTTTCTAAGATTTTGCTTTAGCTTTTGAGAATAATCATTTTATATTGGCACTAATAGCTAGACCATCCTAATTTTTGTATACAAGGCAAGTTTCCAAATAAAATTTGACGCAATAGTCCATAATACTTTCCAAGCTGAGGTTGCACAACAACACTGAATTTTTCCCCCTCGTGGAGATATTTGTAGCCAGGGTCAAACATCTAAAATTTGAATAAATTTTGGAAACTGACTTGTTGATAATAAATCAAGAGTAACCTGGGTTATTTGATGACTTGATGAGAAACAAATCTAAGAAGAAACAATTTTGACAGAACTAATACCAATTGTCTGTGCACAATTTTTATGAACTATACCAATTTAGGAAATTTACAATCTTTTATTGGAGTTATTTATAACTAACTTAAAAAAAATGGTAGGGGCTGAAAAAAAATTAAAAAATAGCATCAACTGTCAAATGCTTTTCTTAAAATCAATAAAGATCATCTACACAATCTCTTGATCCCATTACACCTCTCCATCAATATCAACCTAAAAGCCAATAGTTTCCACACTGGCCAACCGAAAATAGATCCAAATCGATCTACTAATACTAACTCGACACTATCTTTATTTCCTAGCACACATAATGCCTCAATGATTTGCAAACTTAGGTGTTATTATATATATATATATATAACACTCTTCCTTCAAGAAAGTATGTAATATTTTATTTATTGTTCTCAAATTTGACTGAAAAAAAAAAAAAAATCCTACAGTCTTAGCATCATTTCCATTGCTACGCCCACGCTATAACCAATAAGTCAATTAAGTCTAATTGTTACTCAACATTAGAATTGGAAGAGTTTGATACATGTAGCCGACCCCAACTAATTTGGAATAAAGGCTCGTTGTCACTCAACATTGGCAAATGCCAGCTAGACTTGCATGCATAAAATATTTTTTCCTTCAAATTTAATTCCATAAAACATTGTTTCACATCTATAGCTTATTAATTATGCATTCCTACCCTTACATTTTCCCTGTAACATTCATTCAGTAATTTTCAAAACAAATTTTCCATCTTTTTTTTTTTTTTGAATGCCCATCTTTTTATTTTGGTTAAGAAGTTTTCTATCTTTCGTTTATACTTCATTTATAGAAACTCACTCTCATAAGTTTGAATAACTTACAAGGCTACAATAATTAACATCTTCTGTATTTGGGTCTTTCTTTTTATTTTTGCAAGTTTATGCAAATTGTTTCCTTTTCTTCTGTGGTACATATACTTAGCAAATATCAAACAATAAAAAAATTCCACTGATAGAGTAGCAATTCTAAGGACCTCCATGAATTATGTATAAGCTATGGACAAAGAGAAATTTTAGAAACCAGTTTCTTGAACTAGAGTTTTGATTCAATTGAAGAGCCAAAATATTGGTCATAGGATTGATCAAGCAATAGATCCATATCATTAGAAGCTAAACTGATTCAAGCACTGATCTACAAAGTGATGTGAGGCTTGCAAGCAAAATAAGTGTTCGAATATATAAAATCTCACATCGGAAATATAATAAGAGTTGGTGTGGTATAAAAGTGGTGTAGATTGAATCCTAGCACAATCCAATCCAATTAGCTTTGTGCAAATATGGGCTCCAACCCCATTTACTTACCCACATGTGCGCCTGCGGCTCAACACTTTATAGGCCCTTGGATTTCTATATGGTATCAGAGTGGAGCAATATTGAGCTCGTATTTGAAGACATGGTCGGGCTAGCGGTGGAGTCTAAACCCATCTCTGGATCTAGAGCCTATAAAAGTAGGCCTAGGCATGTTTGTCCGGACCTCTAAAAGTAGGTTCGTGTTTGGCAAGTGACCACTAGTCCAGGAGGAATTAAACTTGAGGGAGAGGGTTGGAGTATGTAAAATCCCACATCGGAAATATAATAAGAGTTGGTGTGGTATATAAGTGGTGTACATTGGATCCTAACACAAGCCAATTGGCTTTGTGCAAAGATGGGCTCCAACCCCATTTATTTACCCACATGTGCGTGTGTGGCCCAACACTCTCTAGGCCCATGGATTTTTATAATAAGAATACATGCTTCTTGTAAAAAGAGAACTAAAACAACAAAAGATTGAGATCCACACTTTAAAATCATGATAATATAAGTTACAAATGAATTAAATCAAATGAACCAAACATCAAGTCGGTTTTCCTTCTCTAGTACTCCAAAACGTTTTTCAAGGTAGACACAAAAGTGGTCTAGTGGATGATATGCCTATTGGTTGATGAAAATGTGTACTAAAGCTATTAGCAAAAAGCAACAAACTAAAACCATTTTTAAATTGTTGCATTGAACTTGATTACAATGTTGCAGAGGAGAAAGTGTGGCACATAGGATATATTCCTATTATCAATATGGAACAAAACATATATGAGCATGACTAAATTCTTAGGTGAGTGTATAGAGTTCATTTATAATCAGAGTTTTGAAATAAAAATGTTCATCATCGATGTCCTCCTCTACTTTGATTGTGCTTGTGATAGCAATTTGAGAATCAACAAGGGGAAAGAGGACGGTACCTCCACACTTTATTGATCTTCAGAAAAGCAAAGGGATTACAAAGACAAGAGAGAGAGAGAGGTTCTCAAAACTCTCCGACCCGAGGAAAACAAACTTTTCTCACCCAGACTAATGGACTCCCAAATCACTCACAAGACGAAAGATGCTCTACAAAAGCACTGATTCACCTTATAATACTCTCACATTTGTCCTCACTCACATACCAAACTCATGCACATTTTATTCTCTTTACACTCACACTACTTGTAACTATTACATCGCACTCTCTTCAAAATCCTTAACTTAAGTAGTTGGAGTCGACCTACCAGTCTTATCTTTCAGTTTTGATTCCATACTCCCCTTTTTTTTTCCAGAATACACCTTAATTGGAGGGTGACCCAGGACTGTATCAGCTTGCTTTTTAAGGAGAGAAGAATTCAGATGCATATTTTCCACAATGATTTGAAATGCTTCACTTATCAATCAATTTAGCATAGGAACACAAAATATATGACCAATTATTGGAAGGAACCGATTAAAAAAAAAAAAACTCTTGGCAACACAATATGCGTAAACACTAAACATAACATTCCTAGAAGATGATTTGAAAGCGAAAAGGACAACAATGCCTCGATACTAAATTAGTTGTGTTCAGCTATATGGATCAAATAGATATTTCAATATTTTCACTAATTAAAAATAACAAGACCAACACGTTTGTGCAACCAAATCCAACCATGATTTTCAATTAGATCAATATGTAGCTCTTCCAAAGAAAACTATTTGTGGAATTAAACCAAAGACATGGAAATATCGAAGCTACAAATAAAAACAGCGACATAGGAATGCAGAAGTATAAGGAGTTGAGAGGAGTAAATAAAAGGATGTAAAACTAATACCAGTTGAAATTGCATACCGTAAGAGACAAAGCCACATCAAAAGGAGCCAGTATGTACTCCAGTGTTTCACTTTTGATATTTGCATCAAAATATGATAGGAGGCAACCAACATTATCAATAACTGCCAATTGTGAAGCTTCATCGGTCTTGTTACAATAAACTCCTAAACCTGAAATCTCGACATTCTTACTGACTTGATTGCCTTTCAATTTTACGTTAGATGACCTGCCATGAACAAAAAAGAAGAGGCATTAAAATGTCGACTATTCCAAATGGATAACCAACGGATTAGACTAATTATTTTGAAGGGTTTCGCCCAGCATCCTAGCAAGGAGGGCTGGCTTAATTAAGATAACTACATTCTGACCTCAAAAAAAGATAACTACATTCTCGTCCTCCCTCATTTTTAGGTTTTGATTTTGCAAAAATTTAAAGTTTTCAAGAAAAAGTGTAAGTCATTAAACATATTCGGATTACAATTATTCTTTTTTGCGCTATAGAGTTGTGTCTCTTGAGTGGATCACACTAAAAATCAACAAGAAAAAACATTAATGATGTGTCATCTTCAAAAATAAATGTTAGCGCCCATGACCAAGCATTATTTGTGCTTCATTAATCTAACGTAGCTCAATTTAACTAAATTGCATGAGTTTAATAATGGCATGGAAATTCTTCGAATTTTTCCCACTCGAAAATAAAAATTCAACTTCAGCCAAGATTTGTAACTTCAAATACAAAATTAATTTGAAAAATCTAAATGAGATTGATTTGTTCTACAACTTCTTTCTTTATACATGAGATTGATTTGGAGATAATATTGTTTTAGTGGATGAAACAAGAGGTGGAGTAAATAAGAAATTAGAACTTTCGAGAAATATATTAGAATCTAAAGACTTTAAGTTGAGTTGGACGAAGACCCAATAAATGCATTGTGACTCTGTGAGTTAAGAAATACTAAGCATCAAGATGATGGAGTGGTAAAATTGGGAGAGTACAAGTCCCTAACTTAGTGTTTGGAACGCAGGAATTTAAGGCGGGAATTTAAATTTTTGGGAATTCAATTCCTAGAAATTTATTGTACGGGAATTTAAACTCAAAACTTATGATTGGAATTTGAAATTCATTTTTTTGTTAATAAAAGATGTATAGAATAATTTATTTTATTACTACTAAAAATTAATAAAAATCTTATAAATGTTTTCAAGATAAATTAATTGACGTTTTAAATATTTTATACTTTTAAAAATATAGAACAAACATAATTGCAAGAATAAATTTTATAATTTCTTAAAAGTATAAAAAAACAAATATTAGTACTAAAAATTTAATAAAATCTTAGGCTTTATTTGGTAGAACAGATGATAATCTAGATGATGGTTGATAATCAAGCTGATAGCTGATAGCTGATAGTTGATAGTTGATAGTTGATAGTTGATGGTTGAAACTTGATACTATATAGCAACACCAACAAATTTTAGTATAATGTTAATTAAAAGTGACAACATAGGCACACCCCCAGTAGGAGATAAATTATCTCGGCCAACTAGTTATGGGTACTTAACAAAACATGTGGTATAATTATCTGCAAAATTTATACAGATGATGAAAAACCAAGGGAAAAATGGGGTGGAAAAAACTCAAACCACTTCTAATCTCAACGCAACATGTATTTGCGTTTGAGATTTTTCTATTTATTAATCTAGCTTTTATGAAAAAATACGCTAATTAAAAAAAAAAAAAACAAATAAGACGTGACAGGGATGTATTCCAATTCCTTAATACGTGGTAAAATAATTCAAATAAGAATTACAATTCTATCTAAAAGTTAATTCCATGCCTTTACCAAACATAGGAATTAACTCAATTCCAATTCCAATTTTATTTTCCCACGTAGGAATTAACCTAATTCCAATTCCCATCTTCTAATTCCTACCAACCAAACACCACCTTTAGATATCTAGGATCAATCATAAAAATTATAGAAATATTGAGAATGACGTTACACATAGAATTCAAATTGGGCCAGACGTGAAGTGCAACAGGTGTGATATGAGATCAAAATATCCCTACCAAGCTAAAAAAAGTTATAGAACTGCAATAAGGCATACTATGTTTTATGGAAGTGAATGTTGGACGGTAAATAAACAACTACATAACATGAATGTAGTGAAAATAAGTATAATTAGATGGATGTGTGGTAAAACTCGTAAAGATAGAATAAGAAATAAAGAAATTCACAGAAAAGCAGTAGCACAATTGACGCAAAGATTAGAGAAGGGCGGTTGCAGTAGTATGGACACCTACAAAGACAGCCTACAAATGCCACCACTAGAAAACTCGACTCACTAGAAACAGAAACTAAAAAAATTAGAAGATGTAGGGGGTAAATCGAAGCTAACTTGAATATGAGGGATGTAAAGGATTTGGAAAGCACGCCATCAATGCACTTAATTGGGCGCAATGGAAGAGTTTGTTCCATGTAGGCAAACCCCAACTAGTTTGGGATTGAGGCTTAAATCAAAGGATTTCATCTGAAATTCACAAATTAGATCACTTTTGCTTAACTTCATAAGGATTCTTCATAAACTTTTCTTTTGAAGCCTCGTGATTCCTAACTAATTTGGGGTTTACAACAATGGACATTGAACTTTACACACTGCACTTTAGTCACAAAACTTGAATATGCAATGAAAAGAAAATCACTTTTATTCAAAAGATCTTCACGAAATCTAGTCTGACGATGACACCAAGCCCTAGTTGGTTTTTACCCACAAGCACTCTTGAAGGTGTCCCAACTGCTGACATGATGAGTACTTAAAGGACTTACATTAGCATTTTGGCAAAATATCACCTACAGTTTTGTGAAGGCTTCCTATCTCATTTAAACAAGGAAGAAGACGAATAAGAGTGCATGCAGAAACATCAAACACGTAAGAAGACAAATAAGCATGCATGCAAAAAGCATGAAACAATGTTTGGTCCAACATGCGATGTCAACATTAACCCAAGGCAACAATCTACAATTGTGTTTACAAGGTTTAAGTTTTAAACTATAATGGATCAATCGCAATAAACATGTTCATTACAACTTTACGATACAAGTTAATATCTAAATTTAATATCGAATGCAAATACAAAACACGAGCTAAAAATATTGAAAGGGTTTGGAATTGAACATGTCATCAAGTTCATCAGAAATCATATATTTTACATAAACTAGGGAGTTTTTTTCAAAAAAATAGAAGGGATGGCAAATGCGCAAGCAAAAAAATATCACATTCCCACAAATAGATATTCTTCAGGGTTCACATTAGCCACGCTGACAACCAATGACATATTCGGAATCTACAAATCAGAAATTCAGTGATGCTTCTGATATTGTGAGAAAAAGAAACGGAATTACCAAATAGAATTTTGCTTCATCGTCAAACTGGAAAACCTCAAACCAAATGCATATTGTTCCTGGACAAGATTCAAAAAAATAAGTAAAAACCATAATGGAAAATTAGAAATTATAAGGCACATCCAATAAAGATTGAGGAGCTTCCTTATCATTAAAAAATATTTCTAAAATCACAAAGCCTTTATCCCAAATTTGTTGGGCTCGACAACATAAATCAAATACTTCAACTCAACTCAAAATGGTGCAGTTGGTGAAAATTTTCATATACTTTAGATCATTTCTAATTAATGCATCTGCAATATCCAAATAAAAAAAAATGCATTCTTAATGAGTCGGCTACATGGATCAAACTCTTCCACTCCGCTCAATTCAATGTCCTTGATTGTGTGCTTTCAAAATACTTTAAATCCTTCCTAATTAATACAACCCAAGTTATTCTAGACCTATCTCTACACGGTTCAATTTCTTCAGTTTCTAGTACTATGTCAAGTTTTCTAACTAGAGCATATGTGTGCCATCTTTAAATGTTCCCAAACTATTTCAACCACCCTTCCATAAATTTTGCACCTATTGGTGCTACTCCAACTTTTTTGTGAGTCTTCGTATTTCTAATTCTATCTTAACGAGTTTTACAACACATCCATCTAATCGTCCTCATCTCAACTAACACTTATTTTATGCATGTGTTGATTAACTCAACCACACATGACACCAAGTGCATTCCACTTCCTCCAGCCTGAATTATATCTATAGTCATCTTCGATTTGATCATCCTTTTATAGGATTGATCCTAAATATTACAAATTACGAATTTTCGCTTCTGATTTTACCACTCCATTATCTTGATCTCTACTATCCATGAATTCATATAGCATATATTTGATATTAGTCCTACTCAACTTAAAGCATTTACAATCTAACATATTAGTCCAAAATTCTTGTTTCCAATTCATTCCATCTCTTATTCCGTCAACTAAAACAATATTGTCTACAAATAGCGACATTGCATACCCTCTTAAATATGCGTAATTAGTTCCATTCACAACTCAAACGTAGAAATATGAGTTTAATGTGGATCCTTTTTGTAATTCCACAAACTGTCCAATAATAGTTATCACTTCCTTCATAATACATTGAATAGAGTCTATGTATTAGCATGCGCCTCTTTTCTCTTTCTAATAACCGCCAAAGGATATGGGATCTTGTCATATTCTTATTCTAAAGTTAGAAATATGTAAATATCAAGAGGAGATCCTTCTTTTCTCTATATTTTTTCATTAATCTTCTTATAAAAAAAATTATCTCCACAGTGAACCTTCCAAGCATGAATCTAAAATGATGATCTGACATGGTGATTTCCCCTTTCAATCAGCTGTCAATTATCCTCTCCCAAAATTTAATTGTATGACTCAGTTTAATTCCTTGATAGTTTGAGCATTCTTCTCGAAAATTGGCACAATAGTGCTTATTCTCCAATCCATTTCCGTCTCTATAGTTTTATGATTTTGTTAACCTTGTTTCTCAACCAAGTCAATCCGATTTCTACTATCCAATTTCAAACCTTTAAAAGAATTTCATTAGAACTGGTTTTCCCATTCTGAAATTGAACTCATTCAATGACTTTTTAACTACAAGGATCCTAATATTACTTGTGTAATAATTTAAATTTCTTTGTGGACATTAGTTTTCTTCTATTGCGATATTTACTTGGTTATAGTTGAATAAACATCAAAATAGCTAGTCTGATTCGCGGAAACCCCAACTGTGCACAGTCCACATTGCTCTTTCCTTACCTGTCTAGGTCATCTTCTTCCCTGGACCATCTCCATAAAGTGCAGTGCCTTTTGATCGCTGAGATCTTAATCATTTTTTACTCTGGATTGTGCTTAAGACGCTCACAATGGGTAAATTTATCTTTCCAATATGTTATTGCTTTACAGTATTAATATGGGCTAGTCCTTGTCGAATTGAACTTACCAATTTGAACAGTGGACTGATTAGAGAATATTATCTTTTTTTTAGGTTTACAGTATTAATATGATTTTGAGGTTTTGCCAATGGAATATATTAATACTATAATTTTTCTGTCTGTTATCTATTTTTTAGAGTAGCTATCTATGTGATCTTGACATCACTGTTTTTTCGTCTATGGAATTTACATATCCCAGGAAAGATAAAAAACTCTGTGTTGAGACTGATTAGAGAATGTTACCTATGAAGTCCAGACTAATTGAGAGAGGCTTGGAAATTGATGGAACTTGGCCATGTTGTGGAAGAAATGAAGAATCTATTGAACACCTATTCATAAGATGCCCAATGACACAAGGGGTGGTGTTCTGATCGGCTATTGAAGCATAATGGAGTGGGTTTTGTCTACAAAATTGATTTCTTTGAACTCTGGAACCGCGAGCGGGAGGAGCAAAGGAATCGAGTTTGTGTTGTGTTGGCGATATGGGCTTTTAGGAATAAGAGAGTGCTAACACAACCAAATGAGACAGAACTACGTCAGATTCCATTGGACTGCGAGAGAATTTTTTAAGCTCATACAGATTGGTCAATTCGACATGTTCGACAACAAGTGAATGAAGAGTTGCGCATAAGATCGCAAAACTTCCGAAATGTCATCTTGTTCCCAATTTTTGGGAAGAGGCTCCTATGGATGTAATTTTCTTATATCAAATGTAATAGTGAGCAAGTTATGAATGAATATATTTTCTTTCGTCAAAAAAAAAAAAAAATTGTACGATGTTCAAGGAGATATGCTGTTTAGTGTTACTTTTGATATGGTGTAATCTTTTAGGAGAAGGTAATATTGCGAGTATTATCATGTTATGAACACAAAACTTATGGTGATGTAATGTCATTTGTCTTGTAAGTTGAGAATATGAAAAAGCCCTTCAAAAGTATCATCACAAAGAAAAGGGAAAACTAATTTCATGGGGCGAATATTACAACCTAAGGCGTTCGAATCATGATCTAGAAATCTATTTGCATAACAATAATACTACCTAAGCCCACGTAGAAATTGAGGCATTCCACTTAAACCAAAATGAGAAGATTTTAGAAACAAAAATCCAACTAATACTCATTAACTGAAAGGGTAGTCACTAGTCAGAAACTCAACTAAAAGACATTGAAAAATATAAATTAGCAGTGGAGAATCACCACCCAATAAGTGACCTTTCAAATAAAAGAAATTTAAATTTGCAAACACTGCAAACTGTCAAGAGTGTGGCATTGAATTAACGGGAGAACAGAGCATCCAAGTGTTCATATCACATAATCTGAAGATATTGATTTGAATACATAGACAACTCATCGGTAAATTCATGTTTACCGTCTTCAACTAATCAAAACAAAAGTAAACTTAAGGCTTCATCATCATACACACAGGACCCAAGATATGAGATCCAAAGAGGGGTAAAGAGCTGCACTAATTGAATTTAAGGTAATCCAACTCTTCAAACCAAGCATAAATAAATTGGCAATGCAATCCACAATATTAATTAAGAAAAAATCTCACTTTTAATTGTGTCGAGTCAATCCAGTGAACGAAGAATATAAGCGAAGAAGACAAGTTTTTCGTTTCTGATTTTCAGTTTACGTTTTAGGTTCGGTTTTGTTTGATCGACATTGTTTGAGGTGGGTATTATGCAAAATGCTAAACGTACATCAAAAAGGCACGTCAGGACCTCAAAGCACGTGTTTTGCATGGGGATCTGTACATGCACGTATCTTGAGGTGCAAATGGACAACTCAGATGGCTTGATGTGCCTTTTGATGTGTCATTGTGTTTTTCTGATGTACGTGTAGCAGGGTCCTTTAACTGATTGATTTAGCAAAGAAATCCTTTTAACTTTTTTTTAGTTTAAAGCACCTCCATTAAATGCCACGTCAGTATTGATTCGACCCAAAAAATTAGTTGAGCTAAAATTGATTCAAAATTGATTTAGATATAATTATTAGTTTGGGATTATTTAGATACAAAACTGAAAGTTTGGGATTATTTAGATACAAAACTGAAAGTTTGGGATTATTTTTACTACTTGCCCTTACATATTTTTTAAATATTCATCTAGTTAGAAGAAAATCTATTTGGGTATTATGTCCATTACTCAAAGTGATTAAGCATGATTCACTTTTCCAAAAATTACTATAAGCGATGACCAAAACAAATACCTAAGTGAACTCAAGGATCAATTATCTTGTTTAATTTCTATTACCAATTTACCATAGCCATATCCTCCATGAACTCTATCGAACCCATCATCACATGACCCTACATGTCCATTCATATACCTTCAATGTTTAAAACAACGCACTGAGGCGTACGTATTGAGGCGCGCCTCAGTGGTTTGTTTTCAAAAATACGCACTGAGACGCAGGGAGGCTTAAGCCTCAGTTATTGTCGTGTGTTTTGTGTGCCGTGTTTTGATTTATGCAATTTTTAGACCACGATCTTTTCCCTTGGGTGGATTCTTCAACTCAACGGTTTGGGTTGATTCAAAAGAGTTGTTGGGTACTATTTTTAGTGGTTTGGGTTGCTTCAAGATAGTTGATGGGTACTTTTTTTCCTTTTTTTCTTCAAAAAAGAGAACATTAAGGCTGTTGTTTTAACAGTAGCAAAAAAAAGCAGCATATGACTGATGCTTGATGACTTGTAAGTTAAAAAAAAGTGGAATCTTTTGGTAGACTAATAGTTTAGCATTGTCATATACTACCGATGATGCCTTTACTCCTTATTATCTTACTAATTTGATACGTTTGGCTTTAATAGTTGCATTTGTGAACGTGTTAATGTATATATGTATATATGAATTACTTATAATATTTAGCATGTTTTTATGATAAATTGAGGCTTACGCCTCGCTTCTTTTAAGTAAGCTACGCCTCAATAACATTTAAACATTAATACCATCCAATAAATATATTTTCATCTAGGGGAATACCTCAAATAAATCCATCTAAATCCTTACAAACTTTATGTTTAATGCTCCCATTAAATCATACCTGTGCTGCCCATTAATTATGTTAATCTTTTTGTTTCCAATAATTAATTTAACTATGATTAATCTATCACCTATTCTCTTAACTTCTAGGACTCTATTCTTACAACAATCATTAACAATAATTCCTACTGCATTAATTTTTTCACCTACTGATATACGACAACTTAAACCTTGTATTTCCTATTTCCCTACTTTGTTCTCCAACTAATTTTGTTTCTTGGAGGCAACCAATAATAGCTCGCCTTCCAATCACAGTATCCACTAGTTTAGTTGACTTCTTTATTGTGGTCTCTATGTTACATATCCTTAAATAGAATCTTTCCTTCCCGTGCTTGTTTTCTTTTTTTTATTTCGTACAAAATAACTGAACAAGGGAGAGGCTAAACAGACCTCATAAATTACTAAACATACCCCAGTTTTGTGAAATTACCCAACTACCCCTCTATATAAAAGGATTTTTACTCAGCATACCCCACTCACACCATACCCCAGTCACCTCTCTCAAATCGCCTCACCAAAAATCAACCAAATCTTACAAAATTTGAGCAAAATGGCATGGATTTGACAACGTGGGTGCATTCATCATCTCTTTTAATGTCAATTTCGAGGTTCTTTTTTTTCTTGTTGAGTTGTTTTGTTTGTGAATTTATTTTTGGGCTCAGGGCTTTGATTTGAGGCGTGAATCTTGCATTTTAGGTACAAAGTTTCAATGAAATTGAAAATATTAAGTGATTCCGAGCAAAACCCACTATTTTTTGGTCATTTTCATGTATTTTTTTAGAGTTTTGAAGTTTTTTTATTCATTCTGGTCGTCCGCGGGTTTCGGAGTAACAAAGTCGACACCTCTAAAAAGAGGTGTCGGACGAATTGGGCCGACACCTCTGAAGAGGTATCTGACAAACTGGGTCGACACCTCTAAAGAGGTGTTGGTCGAACTGAGCCGACACCTCTAAAGAAGTTTCGGCTGGTTCCCTCTGTCACCCACTGAAACCAAATTATCTTCACATTATCGGTTGAAGTTGGCTGAAACCTCTAAAGAGGTGTCGGTCTAGTTCATTCGAAACCTCTTCAGAGGTGTCGGCTCTGTTCGTCTGACACCCGGGTGCAAGGGTATTGGGGTGAGGGGGAAGGTGATGGGGTACACTAAGTTAAAAAGTGGGGTACACTAAGCATGGGTATTTTTGGAATTTTTGGAAAAAAATGGGGTACACTAAGTAAAAAGTGGGATACATGAAGTAAAAATTCAAAACTGGGGTATGTTTAGTAATTAATGGGGTCCGTTTAGCTTCTCCCTTTATCAATAGTTATGTTTTAAACTAGCTACTTTACTAGATCATGTCCTTTCTATGGCAACGCATGCTCATTTTATTACCCACTTATGGGCGATGGGAACCAAACCACCAAACCCTGGCTCAAATACCACTGCATTCAAGCTCAAATGCAACAAGCTGCTAGAAGGGAGCGCCTTAGCTTCTATTTATGTTTGATCCAAATAATTTATTTCTACCAAAAAGGAAAAACATATCAGGATCATAATTAGACTGCAAATAACACAATTTATATACATGCCTCACAAAATTTGATGTATAGTTTGGTTAACAATTCATAATTAATTAAAAATAAAGATATAATCCAAATATGTGGTTGTATTGTTTTGTTTTCTAGTTGAAAAAAAAAATATTGTGAAATTATTTCCTAATGGCACTCTATCGATTGACTAAAACTAAGTAGGGAAACAGAAACAAGCTTTAGGATCGAAAATTTGAGATTAATTACATTAAGACGAAAACTCTATAGGTACAAGTCAAGACTTGGGAGGTAACGAAGAATGAAGGAAAAGAGATACCAAGGAGTAAAGTTTCAAGAAATCAAGTTGAATATATTAGGAAGAAGGAAAAACTAACAATGGAAACCATAGAACTAAACCAGACTTTGACAGGGTAAAGTAATGCTTTGAAAACATTATTGACCAAAGTGCCCCTATGAAATTGAAATAAAAAAAATTCATTACAGCCTGACAGGAACATAATTTATAATGAAATAGAATTCTTATTAATAATGCACAGCACTCATAAATCCCGACCTAATCCACAATTTGTTGGAGAAATATGAACCGAAGTAATATACCACATCAATTTTTTTGAGAAATAGTACCACATCGATTGATGGTAGCTTCAGATGAAGTATACAAGGTTAGAGCTTGCTCTCATCAACACTGTGGCCTTCCATAATATTAAAGAAAAAAAAATAAACAAACAAACAAAAACATTATACATGTCTCTAGGTGATAAGCTCAAAGATGTTTTATTCCCAGTGAAAATGCATGGATATAAGCAGATGGGCAAATCTTACAAGTGGGAAAATAGACGATAGGATCAGTGCCCTAGGTTGGTAATAAGATACTTGGACTCGGCACTTTAGAGTTACGTGCCCATGTCGACACGACACAGACACCAATATGGGGTATGAGTTCAACCCTCGAAAAACAAAATTCAAAAACTCAACTGTTTTGAGGATTCGAGGGATATGGTTTCAAGATTAGCATAAGAAGAAAATGAAGGGCAGCAGTAGAAGAATGAATCAGCAGCTAGAAGAAGATCAAACCAGCAGCAGAAGATGTAAAAACAAGGAAAGAAGAAGAGAGCAAACCCAGAGAAGGAGATAAGCCTATGAACTGCTCCCATCGTCGTCTCTCTCGCACTCTCGATCTCACTGTCTCAGAATCTCTCAAGATCTTGCCGATCACTCTCTCCTCTCTCATACTAATGTGTTTCGACTAATTAACCACCCTGTACCCACACAAATTTTATAAACAGATTGTTACACAAGATATTAAGGACCTGTTTGGCAATTGACAACAAAATCTGTTTTTCTTAATTCATGTTTAAAACAAAAACTCATTTTCCTATTTTAATAAAAAAAAAAAAAAAAAAAACTGTGTAATCGAAGGTGCAAGGAGCACTTGAGGTGACATTTGCCAAGAATGCTTGAGACGCAAGCCAAAGTGAAGCCATACATATAAGTCTATAACATATTACAGCCAATAATACTATTACCAACTTTACTTCAAATTATCTAAAATCTGTAACTCATATTCCTTCCCAATGCTTCTCTTTATTTTTTTTTCTTACATTTTATTAATACAATGTTATCATAAGCGCATATCGATTGATTTGTGATAGAAATATTCCTACCAAGTAAAAAGAAACATTTTATAGGGCCGCAATTAGGCCAGCTATGCTCTATGGAAGTGAATGTTGGGTATTAAAGCAACAAAAACTACATAAAATGAACGTAGCAGAAATGAAGATACTTAGGTGGATGTGTGGTAAAACTTGTAAAGATAGAATAAGAAATACAGAAATTCAAAGACAAGTAGGAGTAGCACCAATTGACACAAAGATTAGGAAAGGGCGATTGTGGTGGTTCAGTCACCTGCAAAGACGGCCTACAAATGCACCCACTAGAAAACTTGACTCAATAGAAACTGAAGAAATTCGACAAAGTAGGGGCAGACCGAAGTTAACTTCAGACACATTAATTAGGAGGGGTTTGAATGGTTTGGAAAGCTCACCATCAATTGCACTTAATCGAGTAAAATGGAAGAGTTTAATCCATGTAGACGACCCCAATTAGTTTGGGACTGAGGCTATGTTGTTGTTGTTGTTGTTGTTGTTGTTGTTGTTGTTGTGGCAGTTGGACAAAGAACTTTTCTAGTCAAATAAACAATGAGGATAAATTGAATCTATCAAGTCAACTACAGCACAAGAAAGGCTAGGTCAACAAGATTTGAAAAAGAGACATGCACAATATCAGCAATAGCATTAATGAAACTAATTTCTTTGTCAAAGATTGCCTGGTCATGCTTAATGGAGGTGCCTTAAAGTCCCCTTTATTATCAGAAAACAATTAAGAAAAGAAAAGATAAACAGTGATGTACCCAGAAGTCAGCAAATTACCAAGTCATGCCCATTGATGCATCGAACATGAAAGTTTTTTACTGACACTTGGATGCCATCTAGAATCTGCAGATGAAAGAGATTAAGAAAGGATGAGGTTATAACTTTAACCTTTTGGCAAGCTTAACCCTAAAAGAAGCCTGCACTTTGCCTCATTGGGGATGAAATGGTAAAAGAGAGCTGCTTTAAATTTGTCAAACGCATTTATTGATTAATAATAAGAGCAAAAAAACATCATTCCAAAAAAATCAATAATGATAAAAGTCAAAAAGCCAATATTACCTTTGCAGTAATATATGAAATAAATGATTGCCCTGCCTGATTATCTGCAAAAAAGTTATTCATGAATTTGCTTTCAATCATGCAGCGATATAATTCATGACTAGGATGTCAAAGAAAAGTGAACTTGACACATTAATACACATAACATAGATCACTAACAGACAGACCATGAACAACAAATAGCATAAAAATGTGTTTGCCATAAAGAAGTTAACAAGAAAGGGACTTGGCTCTACAGAGAATGACTTAAAATGAGAGTCGTCAAAACGAATATCTTCCCAACAAATAACCAACAGTTCCCAAAGAACTGCTTTAAGAAACTGATTCAGTTGGCCTTCAAGTCAACTCACCCTCAAAAGGTAAACTCCACATACCTTCAAAGATCCAAAAAAACAAAAAGACACTAGTGATTCTATTGCTAGTCTTCCAACAGCAAAAATTTTGGAAAATCCACGAATAATCATTAAATAAGAACAAGGATCAGAAAAAGACTTACGCTAAAGCACCACTTTGGTCTAGTTGGACTCCTACCAAATTCAATGCCCAAGAAGTTTACTGAGAAGTTATTAAATTATATGCTTACTAGTAGTGCAGTACCATATACAACCATACCTCGGGTCAAAGAAAGAAAAATACCTTGGGACATCAAGAGATACTTTATATGTATTCTGACGTGGATATCTATTAGCAATCTCAGTTTTAAACTGTTCCGAGTAAATTACTTTTTTTATATCGGGTTTGGTCTTTATTTAGTATTTAGCACATACTAACTTTAGTTCTTAATATAATTTGTAGAAAGATTTTAGTTTCATACTGTGCAAGGAGTCAATTACAAAACCCATTTTTATATAAATAAAATAAAATAACACATGAATTTGTAATCGAGTCAAACGATAATGATGATGAAATATATTTTATTCTTCACGTATGCTACATTAATTCCATATCAAGGAAAACATAGATCATCACCCCTTTACTATTTGCTCTGCTCTAAAACTCTCCTCCTAATTCATCTTTCTTCTTCTAATTATCATATATCTATCGTGGTCTTCTTCTTTTCATACATCCATACTAAGTTTTAATCAAAGATTTGAAACCAAACACTAGTCAGTTGATATTTATCAAATATTAACCTATTTTTCACATTTGATTTAATCTATCACCACTCACTAGTAACTTTTTGGTTGCCCTCCACATCTCTCTCACAATCATATTAGTTCTGACTAGTGTGTTCTACACATACATTAAATAAATAAAAGACGTGATTCCAGTGGCTATTTTCATGCTTAATGCTTTGACACACCTCTAACTCACAAGATTTTGAGTTCAATTAGTGGAAGAGAATGATGCCGATATCTATCGAAGCCTACTAATTTAACAAAGTGATTGATCTTAGTAATTATTGTCTTAGGATGGGTCTTACATTATGTATTTTATTTATAGAAGATACTTTGTATTTTATTATAAAAAGCACGGTTTCCAAATAAACGAGTCCTTTAGGAATCTTGAAACCTACAACTTCAAGGTACTTTCATCGGGATGGCAGCAAGCAATGATGATTGAGTAAGACTTAGTGTTTCCCCAGCATCACTTATCGATCTAAAATACCTAGAATGATTCGTAGTGTATCAAAAGAAATTGGTAGAAGGATTTGTTTCCAAATGAGAAAATAAACAATAAAACAGTAGATAGCAATAACTATTGTGATGTGTACATACATATCAACCTTAAGTGAGTTCAACATGTGATAGAAGAATAGTACATGGGTAGAAAGGAAAGAACAAAAACGGATGGGTCATTGTAACCAAGTTAGCAAGTATGGTGCGCACGACACGGGCAACTATAACAAAACTGAACAGCTAACCGTAGGTAGTTAATACAGTTTAATTTAAGTCTGCTTAACGAAACAGAACAACTATAACAAAACTGTTACAAAATTGGTTCCTTACTATGACATTCACTCACAAGATAATTTTCTGAGGATGTTGACAGGATTTTCATGCAAATTTCAACATAGTTTATGCTATTTATTTCTTTTACAAGGTGTGCTTCCCCAACTTTACTACCACATATATTTCCAAGAAGTGAGCCCCATATGATGATACGAAGGTAGCAAAATAGAGTAGTATATCCATCAGTTTTTTTTTGTTTTTTTTTGAGAGGAACTTCGAGTCATCGAGATTTATGAGCAAAAAAAAAAGCTTCAAAGAATTGAATATATACAACAAGCACATTGAGACAATTTCCTTGGTGAAGCATGAAAATTAAAATCTTCAAGAACTCTCACCACAAACACGTCTTGACAATTTTGCCAATTCTGCTGCTGCAAGTTTGGCTTTTTTCCCAGCGAATTCTCTCTTTTCAACTGAATCCAAACTCCACTACAAACAAATGAAGAAGTAATTAAAAAATCATTGAACACAGACCATATATTCATACATATAATCTATATGGACATACCTCGTGATCCTCTCGTTGATAGGCACATATGAATACATCCTCTAAAAGGATTATGATTGGGTCCCAACCAAGTTTTTTCCATGGAATTCTTATGCTTAATCTTCCAACATGACCTGTTAGATCTATTCCTTTTTAGATAACTCAAAAGAATAGAAGCGAGATACTAAGAAAAATATGATGAGCTCAAGAAGAAAACACCTTTATGATTAAGAACTAAAGGACAACTGTTAAGCATGCATGCACAACATAGGAGCAATAATGGTTTACATTAGCAGAAACCGGAGACGGCAAGGCAAATTTCTAAGTATTTAAGTAAAGCGGCCAAAGGTGTTTCAATAACATACAGAAACCTAAAGGTCCTCATAAATTCATACGATTCTAACGTAAAACCACTTCAAACCTGCTCCCAACTCAAAAGCCCCCAACAAATCAACCATTCCTCTCATGCACTTTACCAATCGTTATCTTACATTTCTTTCAGCGAAATCCGTCAACTCCTTGAATGAATGATTAATTAGAGCGCTCACCTATGCTACCATAGCATGAAGTACCTATCTTGGTATAATGGTACATCAATAGCATACATATATATAGTTGTTGCTTTAACTGCATCTTTGCAACACAACCTCAACCAATTTGAACAGATTAAAATGGTAGTTATGATAATACCTTGCTTCAAGGCGAACGGTAACTGTAGGTAATCAAAAGCTTCCAGATTCAGGCCTACATTCTCCAACAACACTTGACCTAAAAAAAAAAAAAAACAACAAATTCAACACAAATTCGACTATTCACAATGCTCTGAACTACTAATAGGTCAAAGAATTCAATCTTCCTGTGCAAATAGAGTAATTTAGGTCAAACAAAAATTGATGAGTGAGTGAGTGAGTGAGAGAGTTAGTTACCGTTCCAGAGGCCGATCTTGAGCTGGTCCTTCTGTATGTCCTTGACGTATCGGCCGAGATACTCCTCCAACAACTTCTGAACGATCCCTTCGAACATCGCGAGCGAGTTGTGTGTGATCGCCGAACCGAAACGTCGTTGAGCGCATAGGGTTCTGGTGGGTTCTCACATGGGGAAACCAAGTTTCGAGGTTGATCTAATGGAGGGGGAGAAGAGAAGGATCGAAGACGCAGCGAGAGAGGGTGATGACGCCGTGAAGCGCGGGATTGTTCCCCTTCCCCAGCCAATGTCAGGCGCTTTCAACTAGGCCTCGTTTGGCGTCCCAGGGATATCATGAGAAGTGTTACAATGACAATAGCAAGTCATTCATGACTACCTCGATATATGAGTCACACACAGATCTCAATGCTAACACGTTAGCTGAGGCCGCATAGAAGGCTTTTGTGAATTAATGTGGGTTGGGGTGTGTGATACCAATTGTCAATCTAGCATTTTCCTTTATTCAATTCATAATTGAGGATTTAGGTTTGGTCGGTTTAGTTTTGTGGTTTTCCTACAGCAAATAACATCACTTGTGATTTGTGTGTATTTTAGGGGTGTACAAAAAAAATGATTGACCCAATAAACCCGATTGATCCAAACCAACTCAAGTTATTCGGGTTGGATTAAAAAAACTATTGATTTTGGTTAGGCTCTTCAAATTTGATAATCGATGGGTTGGTTCAGTGTTTGGGTTCTACTATTATAGACTCGATTAGACATGAACCAACCATGATCATGCTAAATATCTGTCAAGTATTTTAGATTTAGTTTACATTAAATGTTTATTTTTTTAAAAAATTTTATCTTTGAACTTTAATCATCTTTTATATTGGGGAACTATTAAAAAATTGCGTTTTAGTTTCTAAATGTGAGGAACTTCATACGTTTGTTCAATAATCATACTTGAATATTAGTATGTTATATATTTTTTTTGGCTCTAGCTGGTGATCATAATTTTGTTTGCTTTATTATTTTAATTAGGTGAATTAGAATTTGAGAGTATATGTTGCAAGGAGTGAGTGTTTAGAAGTTTACTTCCTCATTTTTTAAAGAAAAATAAAAATTATTGTGCATAAATTTTCATAAGTATGTTTTATAAAATTCACAATTTCTATACTTACATTAATAAAAAATCAACCCAATGATTGAAACCAACCCAATTCAAACTCATAGAGTTGGGTTGGTTTGATTTTGTAGAATCAATTAATTTGGTTTCATTCAAAAAATATAGACCCAAACTATTTTGGTTTGATTCATGGTTTAAGGCAAACCAAAATCAACCCAACCCACCCTTATTTGTGTGGCATGTCATTTTTCATATGAAAAGAAAAATACAATTTTTTTTGGTGCCATTAAACACATAGATCAAACTCTATCATTCCCTTAATTTAATTTACTTGCTCGCATGCTTTCTAAATTCTTTAAATTCTTCTTAACCAATGCATCATAAGTTATCATCAAGCTACTTCTATATCATCTAATTTATTTAGTTTCTATTAAGTCGAGTGTTCTAACCAAAGCATTTGTAAGTCCTCTTCGGACATGCCCAACTCATTATTGTAACTACCCTTCTGAATTTTTTTCGACAATTGATGCTATATCTATTGTTCAAGCAACTCTTCTACTTTATTCGAATTTGGAATCACTCATCCTTTCTCTAGAATTGAGCTAGCTATATATGTTGAGCAAGAGCATAAGCATAAGAGACTATAAATACTCTTTTAAAAAATTTAATCTTAATCTAAGTAGAGTATCTTGTCAAAAGGTGCTATCTTAGTACCCCTCTTGAGAAAGTGCACTTCCTCTCTAAAAGAGAAGTTGCCACCTCCACTTCCCAACATTGGCTCGAGAAAAGTGTAATTCCCCATCTCACCAAACCAACCAAACATGGTCATGGCTATGTCAAGTTTGTTTAGTTGTTGTTTATTTGTTTGTCCATGTTAGTGGGGTTGTCGCCCCATCTTAAGACATTAGTTGATATTTAGTCCAAGTTTATCATAGATCTTGGTATAGTAATATTCTAGGTACCTGCTAGGCTCACCCATGTTCTTGAGTTTGTAGTGACTCATTTACATTTTTCAAGTCTACTATGATCAAGTAGGTTTGTTCACTAAGCAACATTAAATTTGGAATTGCTCACAAGGAAAAAAAAAATGGAATTGCTCATCATGAGCTCGTAACTAGGACTAAAATGCCTCTTAAAAGGGATGGGGTTGTTCTTTGTGAGCTTGTAATAATAAAAAAATAATATTGGACAAAAAAAATCTAGTAAAGACATCTACATTAAAACATTTTTTTCGTTCAAAGCATGTAAATTCTTACTCTAGCATGATTTTATTATTTGAATATTCTATGGAGGCGTCTTGGGGTTGCATGTAAAACTGGTTCAATTTGAATTTGAGTACAATGAGAACTGACAAAAAAACAACAACTAAATTACTAAAGGAAAATGCACAAACAGTATACATTATTATTACAAAAAATAAATAAAGCTACTTCGAAGTCAATAATTCTAATATTCACAATGACTTTTTCTCTTCTTGAAAGCACAATGAATTAAGCTACATGTCAAAAATAACACGGGCAAGTCTCATTGAACTTGGCCTAGGAACTCGACATTGCCTAACTGTGCAAGTTTTGATCTGGTACTTTGTATATGAATGCTTCCATCTCTAAACCGGGCAAACCTTTGATAGATAATCACAACCCTTGTACACTTCCAATCCTGCGCGGCCCAATTCTTCTTCCTTAAAACATGCACACCGCTTGCTTGGTTTCCCTGTCAATGCCATCTCCAACGGTCTTTGAACTAATCTCGGATATCCTTCGTCGCACCAAACCTGGCCAAACCACCAA
The DNA here is from genome assembly GCA_039657345.1 of Stephania japonica. Lineage (NCBI taxonomy): Eukaryota > Viridiplantae > Streptophyta > Magnoliopsida > Ranunculales > Menispermaceae > Stephania > Stephania japonica. Next base: position 41,674,324 of record CM077562.1, read on the forward strand.
GAACTATGATAACTGCAAAATCATTATAACCGACGCAATGAAATGCATGAACAAGTCTGAATATCTAGTTAGCTATTCCCAAATGAAACGATTTGCCAACCCAGGAGCCCAAAGCAACGGCGAATAATACTAGAAGTCGGTTGCTTCAACCTTAAACGAATTATGCTATGCTTGGATCTCCTAATAGAGGGCTGACTATCCATAATTAAGTAACCAACCCCAAAAAAAATCACTTCAAGAAGGTTTAAATTCTTACTTCTCCCCCTTCTTGTTGACTCCACTTAGAATTGCAGGTAGGGAGCTTTGCATCTTCATTTTTCTGCTTCTCCAAAAGTTGTGCACCTCGAGCAGCCTTTGCTACAACGCCTTTCAAAGAATTTGTGGGGTTACCACTCTTGTCATAATAACGACCAACTAGTTTACCTACATGTCTGTCAAATAAGAACAAGAGGACATTATGTAATGCACAATGACAGGTCATTCTACAGTTATGAACAATAACAGTTGAGTTGAAGCGGCAAAGAATGAAGGATCCAGGAATCACATAGATGCAAGTAGACTTCGCAGTTCACAATGCTCACAATTGCTATAGCCTACTGTACACCAATAAATACGTTGAGTAATGAGAACTCCCAGATGAATGTGGAAATTCAACAAGAGTACACATTAACAAAAACTATCCCTAAACCCTAAGCCCCAAAAACTATCCTAATCAATATAGGAGAATGATGGATTCAGGGGATTTAATGGCACTAGAAAAAGTCATATGTCACCTGTTAATTTAGTTCTTAAATTGCAAAAATGCCACTTTGTCAGTTGATCTAGATAAAAAAAGGAATAAATAAGTTCCTTACTTCCCATGCAGAAGATTTGTACCCTTTTTATTGATTTTTTTTCTTTTTTTGTGTGTATGTATCATGTATGCTTGTTTTACAATGTGTTAAAGTCTTTAAAATATCATGCCCCCCGAGCATTGGTCGAGTGGTAAGTTTCATTCACTAACACGCCGACCAAGGCAGTTGTGTTGAGTTTGAAACTTATCCACTCCTTTCTCCCTCCGATTTCTTCCTTGGGTTTCCTGGTGGGGGAATTAAGGACCCCCAAGGGATTAGTCGGGTCCACTATTAGTCTGGTGTCAGCTGCAGTGGCTCGGATACCCTCGGCTATAAGAAATACTTACAACTAATCATTTTTTACAGAATATCAAGGTCTAAAGTTAGATTCTGGGTCTCTATAATGCCCAACACACTGTGAGGAGCCAATTAGCTTATGAACTATATTATTAAGCTGAACAAAAGTGTTGGGGATTTATGAGTTGACAGGACATAGTTTAGAAATAGCAATTTTTTTTTCCTTTTTAAAATCCATTATTACTTATTAGTAACTTCTCAAACAGTCAAACTTGATTATGATGGTATCAAATCTTTTGCTCGGTGGATGGCATTGTCAGACACGGGTGCATTTCTAGGGATTAGACTTATAATGGCAATCATTGAATATGATGACATGTCCTTTTAACAACAAAAGCTGAGACATTTCAAACACGAAGCACAATGAAAACGGAGGTCGGATTATGGCTATAAAAAATTCTGGGTACCTCCTTGTAAGAAAACCTCACCGAAAACACTTGGATATGATTTTGGAAAAGATTTCCAAGAAGTTGTACTGGTGAAAAGAGAATCATTAGCTAGTGAAGGAAAGATAACCATCATTTGATTAGCCATAACTTATAAGTTCAATGCCAATCCTTGTTTAAATTTCAGCTAAATATTGCTATTGAAACTAGAATTAGATCATTCTTGAGGTCAGGCTTCGGTTGGTTAAGCAATTACCAATTCTTTAAGTGAGGCACTTCACATCCTGTAATAAAGGAGGCTTGGTAATTGGGTAACATAATGCAAAAGCACAAAGCCCTGGCCCAATGCCTAATTAGCTAGGGATTTCCTTGAAGATCAAGAATGATCAAGTTCTCATAATATCATGAAAACAAATACAACCTCTTGCATCATTAATCACCCAAAAAGTCAACAAATGTGTCTTGCTTATGGTAGAGGATAACAGAATCATCAAAGTTTGGAAACACAAGGTGTGGGGATTCCCATCTCATTTCGACCAATACCATCATTCTCTAGTTGTTCTTTCATCAAAACCATCCTATAGCTTTTTTGTTTTCAGACATATTTTCTCATTAACCTTTTCCACCCAAAGTACACTTACATATTCCCAAGAACCTAATTTAAGGGACAACTTCTCATCAAAAAGCTAGGAGGCAGCATCACCAACCCAAGTTATCTTAATCGTTGCATACTATGTTACCACCATCATTCATCCTCAGCAACGTTCAATAAAAAATTACAACGTTCCATGGTACCAAAAGAGAAGGAATATAATATAATATATATAGTTTTCTTTTAGAAATAATACGAAGTCCAAAAGGACCACAAGTAAATAAAAATATCAACACGTATAGATTGACATATATTTATGACATCTAAAAGATAGCTTTAAACTATATCTAACCAGTTACATAGGGATAATGATATTACCTTCTTGAAAAATAGCAGGATTATAATTTGGATATTGAACATAGTTACCACATGTGTAAGAAGATAAAGTGTGCATTAATGACATCCATCTTCTAGATAAGGGCCTACAACTGAAGTTCAATTTTATTTTGATAATTTTGAATAACACCATTGAGAGATTTAGACACGTTATCCTTTTTACTGGAAAGATTTCTTCAATAGAAGTAGCAAATCTTAAAATGTGAACAAAAAAGAGACTTCAACAATATATATTTTACTTGTAACTTCTGAAGTAGAAATCACGCCAATCAACAACACTCTTCATCTGCCAAACAAACATATGAAAAAGCAAACTATATAAGAATAATGCAATAATGAGATTCTGTTTTATTAACGAAAAAGGATACTTTACGTAAAAAAAATCACTAAGAAGATAATAGATAAATAATTGAGCTACAGAGAAAATAATCAGTGCTTATTATAACCTATCAAGAGACAGCCGGTTTTTACTATATTACAACAACATGCTAAAACAATTTAGAATTGCTCATGAACTTGTTTTGACGTAAAACTAATCCTTATCTTTTTCTCTTTTTTGTTATTGAAAAATAGTGAACCAAAACCACAAAATATAAGTCCGAAGATTCTTCTAAATCAATTGATTGAATCTCTTACTTTTGAATATATCTTTGATCTTTCCAGCCTTTAGAAATGAAAATGCATGGCAAGCTTCAATTGGAAAGTGCCAGTCCTTGTCTAATGATACATCTAGAAGGAGATTTATTAGGGGGAAAAAGAGGCATAATTATAAGCACACCAAGCAAAGATGTTTCTGGAATAAAGAGCACTTTGCCAGGTCTTATCTACTTGATGTTTTGAGATAATGCCGTTTCAAAAGTGAACTGCTAGAAACTAACCGCCAATGATATATTGATAATAAATTAAGAGTTGCGCTAAGGGCACCCCGCAATCCTCTCAGGGCACCCCGCCATTTTTAATTAAAACTGGTTTTTATAACCAATTGACAAAAATGCCCTCATCCAACCCAACAATTCACATGCCCATTCAAATCCCCTCTCAGGGCACCCCACTTTTGAAAACTCAATTTTTTTACGAAGTCAAGTCGATCCATCGTGGGCCGGACATCACGTTTGTCGATCAAAGAGTGCGCACTAGCCATTGTCAATCGCGTTTGTCGATCCGTCGACACCCGGAGATTCGACGAGTTTTAAGTGTTTTTAAAGTATAATAGTTGAAGAAAATGAGTGAGAGGTGGACGTCGCACACGACAAGTAAGTTTTTTTTTTTTTTTCGAAGGTGAACCAAGGACGCGAATTTATCGGTCACACACACAGGACCGAGACATGTAGTGTCTCGGTACCCTATAACCGATAACTAACAAAATGTGTCGGTTATTACCAACCGAGTTTAATCTCAAATGTAGCTTTTTATTACACTTCGATTGGAAGCAATCGAGACATAGCTTAATGTCTCGGTAACAGGTCACCGAGACCAAAACCAATAGTCTTGGTGATACATAGCCACGTGGTCTAAGGGTCTTTCTCACTTAGGTGTCGGTTGATATTAACCGACACTTACACAATGGTATCGACAATGAACGTCCGAGACCAAAAGACAGATCACGACCCTATGTGACCGAACACTACGAGATTAAAGTTAAATACATCGTCCGACCATTAAAACAACAAATCTACCTTAAACAAGCAAGAAAGTGAAGGAATTTGGTATATTGAGGCCTTGATGTCATGATGGAAGGGAGAAAAGAAGGATTTCATTCGATTTAGTGGTGGGGTGCTCGCACTTCAAATGAAATGGCATTTTGGTAAAAGTACCGGGGTGCCCTGATCAGCGGGGTGCCCTTAGCGCGACTCTAAATTAATAACCCTGGCATAGGATGTTTACTTTCCAACCCCACCTTTACAATTAAACAATCTAACCCTCTCAAAAGAACACAAAAAAACATCTATTGCTGGGGGGTTTAGAAGCTACCCAATCAATGTAGAGACTAAATGCTTCTTGGGCTTGTTTAGGACTTCCTCTTAATTGTTATTAGTTTGATAAGTAATTCCATAGGTCGGTGCCTGCTCAATTTGGGTTCAATTTTTTTGGTTCCCTAACACATTGCAATAGTTATTGGTCAGCTATGATTTAGTTGGGCATGCTCCAGAGGTCTAAATTTTGCCAATTTCTTATGCTTCAACTCTTTGTATTCCTCATTATGACTTAAGTCTCTGTCAGGTATGCGCTGGATTACAAAACTGAAACCCAACCTAGCGAAAACATCCCTATTGAGATGGATGAGGCATTACTTGCCAAAGGCAAGGTTGTGGATTTCCCTCATGTAGGAGTCAAGTTCGTTGGTTTCTTATAAATAAAATCTAAAATCCATTTTAGGTTTCTACCAACTAATTGCAAATGCAATCTTGGACACCTAGTTCTGCATCAGAAAAAAAAAAATTGCAACTTTTCCAGCTATTAGAAAAAGAAAATGACAAATGAACTTGATTACCTCAACACTAGATAGACCACGCAAGGAATCAGTCAGTCCATCTCCTGAAAAATATTGATACAAGAAAATAAAATGTTATATGATTGTTGGAGATGTTGGGATAGTCCCACATCGACTACTTAGAAAGAAAAATAAGGCTTATAAGTGTGGAGTGGACACTCCATCTTGCCTTGCATTTTGGAGTACCCTACTTTCACACTTGTAGCTCATACATAAAATTAGTCACCACACTCTCCTCACCTTGAATTGGGCCTTATATGATAAAAATTGAACATGGTATCCCGGCCCAGTTCTGTAGGGGGGCCTGATGGCCACCGCCCCAGGCCCCCACTTCAGAGAAGACCCATTTGGGCTTATAAATTAATGGATAAATACAAGTATTCACACATTTGTTTTTTAACCTTTATCGCCCATGCCAAACAACGATAAGTGTTTTTTTTTGGTCAAATACAACAATACGTGGTTGACTTCTTGGGCTCAGTTACTTTTGTTCCCATCGTTTGACATGTAACCTATTTATTATTCTCTCTTTTAACTCTCACACTCCAAATCTCTCTCTCTTTGAGCCACATTTTTCTATTTTCTATCTATACATGTTTGTGCTATTTTTTTTTTCGAAATATCATACGTTTGTGCTTTTTTTTTTTATCAAGTTTACACTATAAATAGATTCTAAAAAAGCTTGAGTTGTTATGCGCTTGTGATACGGTGCATCAATCAACATATTTTCTTAGCTATCTAGTTATCATGAATCACATGACTTTAATAGTAAATATTAAACGAATCAACTATGTTGTTGATTAAGGAAGATTTATTATTAAATACATATAGCTTATAGAGTTTCTAAGAATTTTTTCTTCACATAATGCATGTCAGGCAATTTGACAATAATAAAGTAATAACTAATAAGTATTGAACTTAGGAGCTAGAGCATCTCTAGTGAGATGGATGAGGCGTCACATGCCAAAAGGCAAGATTAGGGCGGTCATGGTTCCACTCCTTTTAAAGTAAAAAACATATATATTGAACTTATGTATTTGTTTTTATGCTATTTTTAATTATTTTTTTTTTGTTTCTAACCGTATTTTTTATTTTATACTATTATTATTATTATTTTTTGTTTTTTCCTTTTATTCATGTATTTTTTAGTTATTGACTCCTTTTTTACTTCGCCAATAATTAGTGTATATTTTTCATTGTTGATCCTAAGTCCTGATAAAAGAAGAGGGAATAAAAGTCCAAAAAATTCTTTTTTTTTTTTATATAAAAGGCCCATTTTTTGAGTCTCGCCCTAGGCCTCAAAGAGGACAGAGCCGGTCCTGATGGTATCAGAGCCACTGGTTGGCTTAATAGCTCATTATCCAAGGACCTTGTAGGCATCCAACAAAAATGGTTAATTGATGCACTGCGGTAAGTCCTAGTTGGACTTGAGGGGGACAGTTGGAGATGTTGGGATAGTCCCACATCGACTACTTAGAAAGAAAAATAAGGCTTATAAGTGTGGAGTGGACACTCCATCTTACTTGGCATTTTGATGTGAACCCCACTTTCACACTTGTAGCTCGTACATAAAATTAGTCACCGCACTCTCCTCACCTTGGATTGGGCCTTATATGATAAAAATTGAACAATGATACTGTTTGCATTAAGTTTTCCTTGAAACAAGAAAAAAAATTGAAAGAGGCAACAAAAAGACTCTGCACTTGTCACATCGTTCGTCTATAAAAAAAAATGGACTTAAACATGAACGTTTTGTGTAAGTAAGCAAAACCATCCTTGGAGTCTTCTTCAACCTTGTTTAATGTAGAACGGGATGGCCATGTTACTTGAACTCTCGACTCTTTTCTCCAACCAAAACTCAATTTGGAATAAGCAAAATACACGATTTGCACAAGGGAACTATTTATTGACAACAAATAACATGGATTTCCAATCTGAACTTCCCTTCATTCAACCAAACAATGGAATTTAATTCCTTATAATTGTTTTAAAAAAAAAATCCTTACAATTTCAATTCCAAAGAATTGAATTCCATGCATTTAAATTCCATCGCATTTATATTCTCGGGAAATTAAATTCCCCTCCATTTAATTTCCTATCCCAAGTTCTCGTGTACCAAACACCCTCTAAGCTTTTATGAATGATCAAAATGCCATGAAATATTATCTTGGTTGTTTGTACGGAATCAGCTGTAGAGCTTTCGTGACTTAATTTGCATGAGGGAACGTCATAGAATTTGGATTCAAAGAAATTGAGCTCATTTAGTAGTTGTTGGATAGCCTGGATTGAGCTTTTCAACGAGGCACTAAAATTCAAACAGATTTGCTTTAATTTTTCATCAAATTCCTATTCTAGAAGATTTTAACGTCGATAAGAAGGCTTTCACGATCAGTCTTATGGTAAAAGGAGAATTTTCGTATACATCTGTTTATAGCCCTTCCAATTGAATTACACTATGAAACACACGGTATGAAAATTCTCTTAAATTCTTCAAACTCTCCGAACTAATTAGGTCATTTAGATTTAGTAAGCACCAAATTACTTTAGAAGTAAAAGAAACCTTGACACGTTTCGAAAGAAAGGAACAAAATTATGAAGGAGAAACATTGTTGTGCTCCTCAAATCATGGATTCAACTTAATAGAACTATGCTTGGGAATAGTATCTACCAAAATATCTCCAAACGATTCTATGGAGGATTGGTTAAAGAATTGCGGAGATGTTATGTAAATTCTTAATGATGATAATTCATATTGGTGTTAAGTTGTAAATGTTGGGTTTCCTATATCTTAGAGTGGCCTTTTCTTTATCTCTAAGTTTGTATCAACCAAATTATGAAATTTGTATTGAGTGTTGAGTTGCTAACCATTTGTATATCATAGGTAACATTCACAATTAAGTTTATTACGTTTTTTTGTATTCTTGGGAGCTTCATACCATTTTTCAATTGTTGGAGCATGTAAGTAGGTAGCATTCATAACAAATTTCATAATTGTTCAGATTTTATATTTCTCACGAGCTCTATAATTTTCCAGCATTGTTTTGTGATAAGTGATATTCATTGTATGTTCCAAAAGCTTCACATCTTTCACTACCTTTGCACCTTTAAACTTGTACACCTTGCAAGCCACCAGAGATTTGGAATGCCTAGGAGGTTTACACAAACAGGAAGTGTGGCAATGAGATTAATAGATATTGTCCAAGGAAACATATGATGCATGGCAGTCTTGATCTGCACTCCAAATGTTCCTAAACAACATAGTTTCATTTTTTATACTCAATACTTCATGTCTTTTCTAAATGATGCATTCAAACAATACAAGGACAATATACAAGTGTCAATAACGGCATGATCTAGGTACTACATCTTCATGGACACCAAATTTCAATATTCAATAACTTTCAAAATCAATGCACATAAGGCTTAAAGAATACCTGTGAAGTTTCCAGAAACAAATGCACGCGAAGCATCCCTAAAGTTTTTCAGTGTAATAAACAACCATCAATATACAAAAAAATGAGACTTAGTTATGCATAGAGAAAGACAGAAAAGTATGTGATACATCACTAAACAACAACATAGCCTCAGTCCCAAATTAATTGGGGTCGGCTACAAGGATCAAACTCTTCCATTGTGCTCGATTGTGTGCAATTGATGGTGAGCATTCCAAACCATTCAAGTCCCTACTAATTAATGCATCCCAAGTTAAATTCGGTCTACCCCTACCTCGTCAAATTTCTTCAATTTCTATAGAGTCAAGTTTTCTAGTGGGGGCATTTGTAGGCCGTCATTGCAAGTGTCCAAACCATTGCCCTTCCCTAATCTTTGTGTCAATTGGTGCCACTCCAACTTTTCTTTGAATTTCTGCATTTCTTATTCTATCTTTACAAGTTTTACCACACATCCACCTAAGCATCCTCATTTTTGTAACGTTCATTTTATGTAATTGTTGTTGCTTTACCACACAACATTCACTTCCATATAATATAACTGACCTAATTGCGGTCCTATAAAATTTTCCAATACATCACCAAACAAAACTCACAAGAAAAAAAAAAAAAATCATTCCACACGTTCACACAAATCCCCACTACATGACCCTCTAAAACCCCTTCCAAGATCATTCCTTTTTGAGCCGCACAATCGGACAATGCGGTTCAATCAACTCAATAAGTGTCAAACTCAATTCACTGCACCACCATGTATTGGCGTGAAAAAACCGAGTTTTGCTAGTCTGATTAGACTACATTGCCAGATCACAACCATGTAAATATCAAATAATCCACGCAGACAGGCACAAACCTTCCGGCAAAGTGGCTGTAACCGCCACCAGGGCCGTAATGCGATCTCCCCTTGGTCACGTCGAATACAGACCTGAAACAAGTTACGCCAAATTAGCAAGTGAAACAATAATCAAAAATCTTGAATTAGAGGGAAATTGAATTGGTACCCTAGAATTCCCAACAAAATGGGCAAGCTATCGTCGGTGCCGTTGTACATGGCGAGCTCTTCCTTGGTCCATAGCCTCTGAACAGACAAATTGCATGACTTGTAATAGGTTCTTCAATAGAGAATGAAGTTGTGAAGTTAGAACCTGAAATTGTTCAGAGAAAGAAAACTGACCGATTTGATTAGCGATTGTTTGTATGAGAATCCGAGGAGGAGAGCGATGAGAGCTACTGCAAGAACCGATGCTAAGAGTGATGGAGAGAATCCTCGGATCATGTCTTCCGTGGATCTATCCTACTTTGCTAACTCATCTCCCCCACTGTTTTCAATAAAACCAGAAGTACAGATACCCCCTTGGGGTCTTGGGTGATGATACCTCATGTCAAACAATAAAACAATTTACTTTTTAAATATATTAATAATCAAATTCTATCTCAAATATTTTGTTAATAAACTAATAATTAAATTCGGCATCAAGCATATATGTCTATTAAAAACATATATTTCACCAAAAATCGATTGGTTCGAGTGGTAAGAGACTCGTTTCCTTAAGCGAGGTCTCAAATTTGAGTCTCATGAATGAAGAAAATGAATTGAAAATGTCATCCTCTGAATGAGACTCGACAATGCTCAAATGTGAATTAGTCGGTGATGTTAAACATCCTAACACTATGTAAAAATCAAAAAAAAAATGTCTCAATGACTCATACATCACAATTGAATCAATTGATAAAAAAGTTTCGTGCTAAGAATCAATTTCTCCCCATCCCTACCTAATCTCTGTTCCCATCTTCCTGTGGAGATTCCCCACTCCATTGACTCTCTAAACTTGAGGGGCGAACTGATCCAATGACTTCGGGGACCGACCGACCGAGTCACACTTGGCCCAACAACGCAGGGGGTGATCTGTACCTTCTCCCACAAACAATCCGTTACTAGTTGCTACTGATTTCAAATTACTTCTCAGTCCCAATCTATCCGAACAATTTAATGGCCAGCGTTACTGCCACCACCACCACCACCACCACCAACTCAACTACTCTGCTCTCCAGAACAGATGCGCCCCTCATTCGTTCTTCTTCCATCTCTCCATCCAACCGTTCATCTCTCCTGACCTTCTCTTCTTCTCCTTTTTCAAAACCCATTCCTCACTCCCTCGTCCTCTCAAGTCAGACACCACCACTTCACAAATGGCGAACTAGGGTTTCCTTCTTTCCTGCCTTTCTCAGCAGAGGCAAGAAAGATGATCCCGAGGCGCTTAAGACCGAGCTCCTGGAAGCCATCGCCCCGCTCGATCGAGGCGCCGAGGCCACTCCTGAAGATCAAGAGCGCGTTGATCAGGTGACCCAATTTCATTCATAAACATAGACAACTTTTTTATTTTTTTACCTGTTATACCGAGAGTAGTTAATGCATTGATTAGAAGGGATTTGAAGGATTTTGAAACACGCCGTTACGGGCATTGAATCGAGCGGAGTGAAAGAGTTTGATCCGTGTGGCTGACCCAACTAATTTGGGATTGAGGCTTTGTTATTGTTGTTTTGTTAGACCGCAAACATCTAATGGGATGAGTGCTGGAAGTCACCAATTCTTGACAAGATAAAAGAGCTGCTCACGGTGAGAAATAAATTAGACCAAGGCAACTTATCACTTTTCTAGTCTTGCTTATGAAGTGAACACATTTCTGAAACCCTTGAGCACTGTATCTTAAATAATATTTTGTTTTTTTCTTTGAAAACTGACTGTAATATAGATAAATGACTACTTTTAAAATGTTCTATTGAGAAAGAAGAGCTTCCTCGTCCTATGTGAATGATCTCCTTCTTCTCTTCTATCTTAAAGCAAAGCTACATGCTACAATGACGGACTCCTAATCAAAGCTAGTAAATTAAAATAATATTTCTCGTGGTGAGAATGAACCCCCCCATCTCAAACAAGGAAACGACTAACTCGTAATATCTCTTAATTGATTCATGAGACTGAATATTGAGCCACTTTTAAATGACCTACTTACATAACCCACAACCCACAATTTAAATTTCACACAAGTAAAACGTGTTGGAAAGAGATAAGCTAACCTAACAAATCTCCTAATAGCCTCCTAGTTGGCCTATACTTTTCTTGACTTCTTTCACTAGCATGCCATGGCTCTATGTTGCCTTATCATACAAGTTAGTAGGCCACTAATTGAACATCCTTCTATTATACGGTACAACTGTCAGACTATTGATAAATTTGGACAAGGATCCTTATTCTGGATAGGAGAGCTTGGCAACTAAAAAATAAGGATAAAAAAATTGTCGAGGGATATCAATTGATTGAGCGAACGAAGATTGGGAAGGGAAAATACCTGATTTGTCCCTGTACTATATTCTCTTGTCTAGGGGATCAATGGATCACATCTTAAGTCCTGCCATCCAAGAGAGAGGATTGTAAAGAGAAGATGCCTTAGGTTCCCAATCAATGAGGTTCTTGGATGAATAAAGATTCCATGTAGCGAGATATGATGAGTGGACCATAAAAATGTAGATTTTGCTATGTGAATGGGAGAGAAGCCATTAAGGGAAAGGGATCTAAGAGCAAGATATTTGACTTCCCACAAAATATCTTTGATGTAATAGCCATATGAGGCTTATTATAATAATGTCTTTTTATATGTATTGGAGATCTAGTCTTGATGTACTAGTGTTTAGTTATTAAAAGTGCAAACACAACACATTTGTTAGCTAAACCTAGTACATCAATACTAGATGTCCTATCTATATAACAAAGCCTAATCCAAACCCCTTACAAAAGAGGCTTAAAGTTTTGCCTTCAACGTCTCAAAAATAGGCATTTTTGCACACTCTAAAAAAACGAACCATTCAATTTCCACATTGATTTTTAAACCAGTTCAGTTACTATATTTAAACTTCAATTAAATATAATTAATTGAAATGAAACTACCTAAAATGTGATTGGTTTCTAAATTTAAATTTAAAGAGAGAGATATAAAAGTTTTAGTTTCCATATTAATTTACAGCCATTTAGGTTTAAAATTTTTAGAAGTTACATGATTAGCTAGCCATGTGCAATTGAGGTTTAACGAAGCAACTAGACAAGCAATTGCAACCTCACGAGACTTCTTCTAATAACAAATATATAAAATTTTGCGTTATTTGCTTGTGAACGTTTGAAAATGGTTTATAGGTAATTAGTTCAAGTAGTATGTGGCTATTAAATTAATGTTTTATTTTATTTTCTTAAAACAAAACATTGCACAACAACTCAATTAACAATGGTTGCCTTCAAAACATTTCCAAAGAAATAAAGAATCGACATTTATTTGCCACTTCTTGTGGCATTTAACATGAAGGAAGTGGATGAACAACACTACATTATTAGAATTTGCACAATAATTAGACGTACCATATCGTGTGCCTATATAAGCATGCACCTGTTTTCATTGGCCTCCCACACAAACGACTCACGCTAGGAAATCTTTCATCATTCACATCTTTGTCACTCTCAGTTATGTTCAAATAACCAAAGTTGGCAACAGTTACAAATACGAAGCAATGCCAAAAGAGTCAAAGCTTATCAAAGATATTCCTCCACAATCCAAAAACCGGGTGGCAAAGGTTATTATTGTTAATAAGTTTCTAGTTACAATTTCTGTGACGAGTCAAACACCACATCAACGATTCCTCCTTGTTGATGAGGATGTAAGTTTTTTTATTTTGTAATTTTTCAATGTTAATTTACTTAAGTTGTTTCTTAAATTATGTTCAATTTTCTTTTCTTAGGACTACAGGGCGCAAGCAATAGTTTTTGACTCATATTAATGTATTTGAGATTTATTAGTTTCAGATACGTGCTTCGCACGCTTTGCACATTCGGTGAAGGAATGTTCTTTTCTCGTGCTTTGCACCCGAAAATAAATTCAAAATCAATACATTTAAATAGAATACATTTTAGGTAATAAATATACTCATCGTCAATATTTTTATGAATTTTTTTTTAATTTTTAAGACAATATTTCAACCAATATATAAGAACAATGTGAAAGTAATTACTTAGAAAAATTGAAAACTCAAGAACCGTCCTTTTTTTGTGCAAAAAGAACCATCCATTCGTCAATTTGTCTCCATTTATATAAGTCCACGCATCTTATTTTATCCCTACTAAAAACTTAACTCAATATAAACTGAAGAAATTCGACGAGGTAGGGGTACATCAAAGTGAACTTGGGATGCATTAATTAAGAGAGGCTTGAATGGTTTGGAATGCTCACCATCAATTGCACTAAATCGAGCACAATGGAAGAGTTTGATCCATGTAGCCGACCCTAATTAATTTGGAACTGAGGCTATGTTGTTGTATTGTCTTTTTTCAATATAAGTCTCAAATAAATTAATATTTAAGTAAAAAATTGTTGCTTGCACCTTGTAGCCCTAAGAAAAACAAATTAAACATAATTTAGGAAACAAAATAAGTAAATTAACATTGAAAAATTATAAAGAGTTTACTTCCTCAACAGCCAGGAGGAATCGTTGATATGGTGTTCGACTTGTCGCGGAAATTGTAACTGGAAACTTATAAACAACAATAGCCTTTGCCCCCCAATTTTTTAGATCTTGGGGGAATATCTTTGATAAGCTTTGTCTCTTTTGGCATTGCTTCGTATTTGTAATTGCTGTTAAGTAAGGTTATTTAAACATTATTGAGAGTGACAAAGATGCAAATGATAAGAGATTTCCTAACGTGAGAGATTTGTGTGGGAGGATAATGAAAACAAGAGCATGCTTATATAGGCGCACGATATGACATGCCTAATTATGTGCGAATTCTAATAATGAAGTTGTCTTGCCCATCCACTTCCTTCATGTTAGATGCTTCAAGAAGTGGAAAATAAATGTTAATTCTTCATTGATTTGGAAATGGTTTTGAAGGCAACCATTGTTAATTGAACTATTTTGCAATGTTTTATTTTGGGTAATAAAATAAAACATTAATCTAATAGCCACATTCTACTGGAATTAATTACCTATAAACCGTTTTCAAGCGTTGACAAGCCAATAACTTGAAAGGTTTACATATTTGTTTTAAGTAGAAGATTGGTGAGGCTAATTGCACATGACTTGCTAACTGGGTAGCTTCTAAAATATGAAAACCAAAATGGTCGTAAAATTAATATGGAAAACTAAAACTTTTGTCTCTCTTTAAATTTAAATATAGAAAGAAACCAATCACATTGTAGACAATTTCATTACAATTAATTATATTTAATTGGAGCTTAAATATAGTAATTGAACTGGCTTAAAAGTCAATGTGAAAAATGAATGGTTTGGTTTTTTTTTGGGTGTGAAAGCCTATATGAGACTTTGAAGGCAAAACTTTTAGCCTCTTTTATAAAGGGGTATGGATATTGAAAAAAGACATTAGCACAGTAAAATAGGATCAGTGGACTTATATAAGTGGGAACAAATTAATAAACTTTGTCAATGCCTTTGTTTGTTTAGTTTTCTAGTATTAGTGATAAATGGATGGTTCTTGAGTTCAATTTTTCTAAGTAATTATTTTTCCTATTGTTGTTGTATAATGGTTGAAATATAATGTCTTAAAAATATGAAATTCATAAGAATATTGGCGACGAGTATATATTTATTACCTAAAATATATATTCTATTTAAATTTATTGATTTCGTATATTCTTTTTGAGCGCAAAGCACGAGAATAGAAAATTCCTTCACCAAATGTGTGTGAAACTAGTTTTTTGTGATAAGTCTCTTATGGCCATTACATCAATCTCTTAAAACCTAATGTAATTTACTGTTAGTAATCTTGAATTAGGTGATGTTAGTGAAGACTTGATGGAAATAAAAGACACAAAAATTCAAAGAAAAGTAGAAGTAGCACCGATAGATGCAAAAACTAGGTGAGGGCGGTTCTGGTGGTTTGGGCACATCCGAAGACGACTTGCTAATGAAATTAGAAAACTTAACACAGTAGAAATTGAAGGAATTTGATGGTATAAGGGTAAAATTAAGATAACTTGGAATGCCTTAATTGGTAAGGGATTTAAAGGATTATGGAAGCACATCATCAATTGCTTCAAATTGAGCTTAGTAGAAGATTTTGATCCATTTAGAAGGCCCCAACTAATTTGGGATAGAGGCTTGGTTGTGGTTGTGGTTGTGGTTGTGGTTGTTGTAGTAACGGCTTGTTAGGTAGGCTCTACATATTTCCATGGGCATGGATTCGTGCTTCTAGTAGCAAGGCTTTCAATCCAATTTGTAGTTGTCACTTCCGCATATGTTTCTTATAACTTTACTTGTAGAGTATCCCTTCCCCTAGCGAAGCACTTTGCTTCCAAGGTTGCATTTGTCACAACGGCAAACCTATCTTTTTATAGCTCTTTCTAATTCCCATGTAAATAATTTAAATAAACATTTGTAAATTTCTTTCAACCATAAAAATTTTTAATTTTCAGGCCATCTTATTGACTATCCAGGCTTTCTTAAAGCAGATAGGAAATTTGTTTGGATTTCCTCCAAAACCACCTTTGGCAAAACTAGTCTTGTTTATCTCAAGAGACAAGATTTCTTCTATCTACCCTTCTTATTTTTCTATAGGTCTTGTGAACCATTGGTTTCCAAAGTCATTCCTTCTTGTTGCTTCTTAAAGGGAGATCTAATATGTCATAGGCCAAGAGTTGGTGGTGTAACCAATGGAATCTGCTCAAGTTCTCTTTGGACAATTGTACATATTTATCCCTAACAATTTTCTTTTAGACATGTTAACTTTTAGGCTTGATAGGAAATAGGATTCAGAAGAGTTTGGAAACGGAAAATTATAAATTGACCAACTTTTGACACCTAGCTTTTGGACACCCTTTAGATATGCATCGATAATTGTGCGCACGTGTTTCAAAGTGTATCTAAAGGACCTCCAACGACTAGGTGCCAAATGTAGGTGTCAAAAGCGGGTTACTTTAGCATTTCCCTTTGGAAATTCAATTTAGATTTGGAAACTCATGCCATTACTCTTAGAAAGAACAAAATTAGCATGTATGAGTTGGAAGTGAGAAGTGCGTGCTTGGTTCCTTCGTTGTAGAGAACTAGACCCATGAGCATCCAATTGACATTGTCACATGGCTTGACAAAGTAACTTGTGAACTCATTGTCCTTTTTTCTCCTCATGATTTTCTTCCACTTCATTGCCTATAGGGTTGGCATCATATATTTGCCTTTCACAAACGAAGGACATCTAGTACTTAGCAGAACTTCTCTATGCCTATCTGCTAGAATTTTAGAGACAATTTTGTACTGCTCGTATTAAGGCTATTAGGTACTGGGCCTACTGACAGTAACTAACTTATAGATTGAAGCATCGGTAGATATCGCCAATTTTGGCCTCAGTGTACCCCACTGGGAATTCAATAATGGTAGAAATAAACTCACATTGAACTTCACTGTTGCAGAAGTATTAGCCATGCTAGAGAAATTAACGTAGAAGACTTCAAAGTGTTGTGTTCTATTCGTGTGAAGTATTGACGTCATGCAACTAGGTTTCGTAATTAAAAGATTTAAAACACAAAAAGTATGAGGTTGAATAAGAGAAGAGATAGACAAAAAGAAGTGACGCCTCTCTCTCTTGGTCTTGGCTCTTGGTCTTGATTTTTCTCTTGTTAAGAAGACCCACAGTTCCTCCCTCAAAGTTATGAATCAAACTCCCCTAGGACCCCTTAATTTTTGAGATACCAGTAAATGACCAATATATGTAATGTACTTGTTTAGGGAGTAGTTAGATCTTCCAATTGTTGCTATCTTGCTTTAGTTTTATTATTTGTTGGGTTTTTCTTGGTACAAGAAAAGGGTTTATTACTTTGTTTGGCTACAGTTATTGATTTTCATTTAATTTATTCTTTTGGATATTTAATATTTTGCTAATTAGATTGCTCGAAAGCTGGAAGCAGTCAATACGATAAAAGAACCTCTCAAGTCTAATTTTTTGAATGGGAAATGGGAACTTATTTATACCACTTCGAGATCGATTTTGCAAAGCCAGGTACCTTTATGTGGAACTGGTTGTTTTGCCAGTGTTCCATAAGCAACTTTCAGTTTGAAGTCTTTTGATTATATTGTGTTTTCTTAGTTCTTGAAGAAACTTTTGAGTCAGTAATTTGGGTTAACTCATTTGTGTTGTTCATTTAGTAATAATGGAGTTGATCAACCACCTTTTTGAAGCTAATTAATTGCAGTTTTCTTGATATTTTGTGACATATTTGGAAATGATATGCTCGTTATATCAACATCATACCATATGGTAAGTTAGGTTTTTTCTTATTTTCTAGTAGTGAGATGTGATTGGCGTAAGGGGTAGGAAACAGAGGCCATACTTTGGTAGGTTCTCTTTGATATGTGATTTACATTCATATAAACTAACTTAAGATGATGACATCTTGTCAATATCCAAAGATTGTGTCCATGGTTGATTGAGCCAGAAGGAGTGTGTTTTAGCCATCATTAGTGGGTAAGAAATTAAAAATTAGAAGGAGTATTAAAAATATGCATTTTTATGACCAGATTTGGAACCTAATACTAATAGTATCCTTTTAGGAGAATGACATTATGAAATGGACATAAAAAAGAACTATTATTTTAAGGGTAAAACGGAAACAAATACTACTTTAAAGAGAACGAAACGGAAAATTGATGAAGGAACAAATAATTTTTTAATATATCTACTCTAATCATTTTAAGGAAAATGGGTTTAATGAAGTAAATGTTGACAAAATTAGCATTAGACGTACTTCCATAAAACTCAAGAAAAAATTAACAAAGTTGAATTATTTTGTTGAAGTTTTGTATATTTTCTTTTTGTGATTTGTAATTCGAGCTTTTATAAAGAGAAATTGAATTAATTTGATTTTTTCGGTTTCTTATAAAAGGTAGTTGCCAGCGTTACTTGATATCTGCATGCTATTTTTGAATGGACACTTCTGTTTGTGAATTTCCTATGAAGAGAATAATGAATATATGGATTGGCTTTTGGCATTGATAATTATCTTATCCTCCTGTGACAGAGGCCAAAACTCCTTAGACCAAATGGAAAGATATACCAAGCAATTAATGCAGACACATTGAGGGCTCAAAATATGGAAACCTGGCCATTCTTCAACCAGGTGTGTTTTCCATTTAAATTTGTACTTAATGTTGTCTGAACTCTTAGACATTTGAGTTTATTGTTTCTAATTGCAAGAAAAAAAGTTTGTTGTTTCTCATGTGTTCTAATTTCTGCATAGTCAAAGAGTGGGCTTCATATGTGCAAAACCTTGGTTGTATTGATAATGTATTAATTTGCTTAGGTGGCTTTGAGGTCTAATATTTTGTTTGAACTGTGTGCCTAACCTTTCGATTAATATGAATAGGGATAAAAATGCAAGAAAGGAAAACTAGATTTGTATTTCCACTATGAGATCTACAAGAATACTTTGCCATTGTTTTAGAAAATGGATATTTCAAATTTCTATTTATTATTTTTGTTCATCAATTTACTGGATTCTCACATGTTGTTCACATTAGGTTCATTTGCAATTTTTGCTTAAAAAAAATTTTTGGTCTTATACACCTCCAATGATTGGGGCTCAAATTGTCTTGGACAAACGATCTTAATGGTGATGGATTGTAATGTGAGAACCAAATAGGACATTGAATGCCTTTGAAGCCAATATGGCAATATTGCAAAAAATGGCGGGACCTTGCAGAATATTTGATTTGAAATCACAGTTTGTGGATTCTCTAAATATTGATTTGTTAAGGTAACTGCGAAGAAATGAAACTAAATAAGTTCCCAAAAATATGGATAAGGAATTTAGAAAACAAAAAACTAAAAAGCATGAGCATATAGACATCAAGAGGCATTAGATTCTTCTTGTCTTTTGCAATTCAGGAGGAGTCTGTGATTGATGCATGTTTCTACTTGGTATTTTCTTTATGGAATTGATTGTTGCATTTTTTACTTGGTATTTTCTAGCTTGTATTCAAGTGTGAGCGTTCAAATATTTTTTAGTTTGTTTCTTGAGTGTATGCCTGATGTTTATGCAGGTCACAGCTAACTTAGCACCACTGAATTCAAAAAGGGCAGCTGTTCAATTCGACACCTTCAAAATTGGTGGCCTGGTAGGTTAATATGCGTCTTACAAATACTTTGGCTTACGCTCCATGATCAGTACTGTTCATTATGACCTTGCACAGGGAAACAAAGGCTTCCAAAACCTTCTAAGACCACTTCATATAGTTTCTTTTCCAATGCTCAAACTTAGTATCACTATACTTTCATATTGAATGAGAACAATACCCTTTTCGTTTTGGAAAGTACACCTTGAAAATCTTTGTTAAAAATGAACCTGGTTAAAGTTTTCTTTTTGGAAGAAAGAAATGCCCAAAAGACCTCTTTACTTTGAAATTGATAATTTGCTAGTGTTTATTTCATAGATAGAGATGAACATCTCACACACACTACAAAGATTGTCAAAAGGTTTTGATTTTTCACCAGTCCTGAAAAGTGTATGGATAAGACTTACAATAGCCCATTATTGGCTATAAAGTGAATATAGCAGCGAGGCTAACTTTGAAGTTGGGCCTGAAAATCGGAACTTGACCTGTGAAGTATTTGGACCTTCCTTTCCCTTCTTTAGAGGGTATCTTGAAGGTTCTTTGTAATGGGAACTTGGTTCTGAAGAAAGTTGCAAAAAGGTAGCCATCGACAACAACATAGCCTCAAGGCCCTTAACCCAAAAAGGTAGAGTTGTGGAAAAATGGATTTCTTTGGAAGAAGGTAAATGATTCTCATTCAATTGGTATCAAGAAATAAAGCACTATAATCTGATTAGTTATGGACTTGAGTCCAATTTATATATCTGTTCAAATTTCTTGTAAGTTCGGAAATCCATTTTGATAGATTTATGTGGGATATTCTATGGAAGGTTGCATTAGTGAGAGTGATAGAGATGTGGACAGGCATTGTCATGGCAGGAGTATTGTCACTGGGGCAATGTATTAACAGGTCTCTGGAGCGATGATATTCCCACCATGAGAATGTGGCACCATCGTCTTACATGGGACTTTGAGAGTCTTTATTGTTTATTATAATTGGAATTCTTGTTGTGTTTATCACATGAGTGTCGTTGAGTTGATATTGTATCTTTATGGAAATAGGGTGTTATTAAGATAGATTAGATTGAGTTTTAGATATGATAAATTAAGAATTCAGTGTTATCTTTTAAAGAATCCTAGTTTTATTTTAAGTCTAGTGGTGTTTTGTGAAAGCTATAATATTCTACAGGACATTTAGCTTTGTTGGTTGGTTGTTCTGTATTAATTTTTGAATAATAAAGTTTAGTGAGTTAGTAAGAGTACTCGTCTTTGTGTTTCAATCTTGTCTGGGTATTTGTAAAATAAACGAACACAGAGACTGTGTGATTGTTTTTTCTGATTCAAGCGTTCAAATACTAAACAGGTTAAAGAATTGGTTCAATGTTAAATTTTGCTAGGTTTCACTTCTAATTTGCATCAGAGAGTTGTTATAGTTAAGAATATGTGAGGCCCTATAGAGACCAGAGAAAGAGGGGCCTTGGAATTGAGAATATCGAGGGAAAACTTTTTTTGATAAGAATATTGAGGCCAAAGAAAGCGTTGGCAGCCAAATTAGTATGGGGATTTCTGAGGGAGATAGGAGAGCTTTGGGCTTCGATCACGAAAGGTTGCTACAGTCTTCACTCCGATGGTTGTGATGTGGATGGTGTGGTTGACATACTTGTAATAAACTAGAAGTTTGTTCCCTATTTGCTTCTTTGCTCCATATTTTATTCCAGTGAATGGCCTGAAATTGGCTGGTCGTTCTTTAGGAAAACCCTTGGTGCTCCCTAAACTCTACCCAATTTTAGGTAAACCTATTAGAGTGTTTCCGGTAACGGCGGTCTTATACTATCTTGAAACTTTGGCTTTGGAAGGGACATCAAGACCTTCTCTAACCACTCTCGCTTAATTGAAAACTTCGAAGGTAAAAGAATTGGATTGGTCACGCTAGGTGGATGATTGTGGAGATCAGATTTGTCCCTGTATTACAACCTAGTTGATAGATGCCCATCACTATATTTCATCAAAGCATATTTTTTGTGTAAAAGATGGAATAATCCCTTTGAGAAATAATTTATTTGGTTCAAAAACTGATTCCTAGGAGAAGTAATTCCTTGAATCTTCTGCTGGAGCCACTAACATATTTACATGAATCTTCTTAAAGCATGATTTTGCAAGGAAGATGGAAGAATTGTTTAAAATTTCTTCAATAATTTGGCCATATTGTAGTCCCATGTACTACAGATTCAACATCATACATACTGTTTTTTGCTAATGAAGTGTTGTTGATTGATGTGTAGATACCTATTAAGGCACCTGGTCGAGCTCGAGGCGAACTAGAAATTACATACTTGGATGATGAGATGCGGTAAGAGTTATGCGGATTTGTATGAAGTCTTTAAGAATTTTATTTTGGTAGTAAGAAAAAGAATCCTACTTAGTTTTAATTCTAACTCTTTCTTCATTGGATGGGCTTCGCTATTGTTACCACCATAGTAGTTATTCGTTAAAACCAAACCTTTGGGTGACCCAATGGTTTGGTACGGGGTTTGAGAGTAAAAGGTCATGAGTTCGAACCCTAGTGGGGACAAATTGTTTCTTTCTTATAACAAAAAAGTAGTTATTAGTCAAAGTCCATTCTCAAAATAAAAGTTGTTATTAGTTAAAGAACATAAAGACAACCACGAGTTCGTTTCAATTACTTTCATAGATGCTAGTATTTTAAGTTTTCATATGACCAACTGTTTAAATAAGGGAAAAGTAGCTCAGTTTGATAGTTACATACTTACATGTCAAAACCATCTGGATAAATTGAATGGTTACTTGGATCCTGTATATTCTTTCATCTTAATGACACAATTACTGTGACGATCAAGAATTCGACTTTGTCTAAGATTTCAATCACTTAAAACTCAGAATTAATTGTGGGATTCTTGTTCAATGTAGGGGATTTTGTATTGTTTGATTCATCTCTAAAGAGAAATATAAACAAGTGTTGGTAAGATCTAAGCTTTACTAATGCAGATTAAGGAAAATTGTTGGTTATAAAACTTCATGTCATTTCTCTTTTTATGCTTGATCTCAAGTTTTTAAAGTTCAATTTAATTGGTTATGTTCCTTTTGAATATTATTTATTTTCTTCTCTTGGCAATTTGTAACTCATTGCTCATACTTGATTTCTTTTTCCGTGTTTGTGTAATGTGTTTCAATTGTTCAAGAGTATATATTTATTCTAATAAAAAATGTCATTAGGTATAATCTTTTTTTAATAAGTTAGCATTTAACTGTTTTTAACTCATTGCTCATACTAGATTTGCTAATTATTTTGTTTTTAACTTCAGTAGATTTTTTGTCAAATTTCTTTTACATATAATTCTTAATTTTACATCAGGAATAATCTAATATATTTAACGAAGTCTGGAGAATTTTCATGTCATGAATTGCTTTAGCAATCCTAAAAGATATGCTTGTGATGGGGCTACCAACTACATTATCATAATGGAGATGCTAAAGTAACTCACTTTTGACATGCACTTGGTAGGTGCCCTCGGTATCCTTTGGATACACCTTGATTTTTGTTCGCACAAACACTGATGCACAAATCAAGGGACACCATGAAGTGCATGTCAAAAGTGGGCTACCAAAGCATTTTCCTTATCTGAAACACTCTCAAGTGTTCTCTTGTTTGTCTCTGTAACCTAAAATGCATGCAACGTTTAACTTACTTTTATTTGAACATGTGATGATGAGTGATGATACTGAATTCTTGATACACTATTGAGTGTTTACTTCGCAATCTAGAGGGACATCTTGAGCACTATTACTATGACCTTTTCTTCTATTTGCCTTGTTCTTTTTTCTGCTATTCTCTGCCTGAACAACATATCAAAGTTTACTAGGCGAGCAAGTTCAAATTTGGAAATATATAAAATTACCTGATTTCGTATTTAGCTCGCTGATGTTATGTTATTGTTATTGTAGATTACCTTGAGAAATCTTGTCCCTTGAAATTCGGAAATGCATTTTGGGGTGGGACTGCCAAAGGTGGTGTGTCTATACTAGCTAGACGACCGCACATAATCCATGGAAAATTTGTGAAAAGCCATCTCTCATTGAAGAAATTCTGGCTCCTTTTCACGGCAAGAATAAAATTCCCTTATTCGATGAAGAACTTCTCCTTTAAGCAAAAAACCCAATTACCCTATTCATTGAAGATTGGAAAAAAATAAAAATAAAATTCCATTACACTGATGAGATGTTGATAACTTGCTTTGCATCTCGAGGAGTTGGATTTCTTTCATTGAAGCAGCAGTAATTTTAGAGGATTGGTATAATCTGGTGTCTGATTAGTTTCTCACGGTGACCATGAAAACTAAAGATTTCTTCTTAACTGAGTGTCTACAGATTGTATGTATGTCTACAGATTGTAATTATTTTCAGTAAAGCAGCATGATAAACGGTTGATTGAGTTCCATTGTGAATTGACATTCTAGCATTATTTTTCAGAATATCGAGGGGTGACAAAGGAAACTTGTTCGTCTTGAAAATGGCGGATCCATCGTATAGAGTTCCTGTGTAATGTTCAGGTACCTAAAACACCTGTTTCAGTCATTCCTACGTTGATATCCATGCTTCAAAATTTCTTCTTTATGGCTTGTAACATGAAGTATTGTACCATAGTTCATTGCATGGACAAACTAATGCAATGTGTATGTCTAAGTGAATCACTGTTATATTGTGGAAAGCCTTGCAGTGCTACCTGGTGTATAAATGTCTATTAAATGTTAAGTATACTACTACTGTATATAAGTAATTGAAATTGATACATGTATTTACTGTTGTGCTTTGTGCTCTGTTCGTGTGCCTATCCATTCACAACATATGAAGCTCTCATCCACATATTCTTATTAATGATCAGAACACAAAAGACTCATATTATGGGGTGATTACGACCAATAATAAGGTGGGTTTAGCAGAGAGTAAAAAAAATAGAAAAAAGGTTGCGGTCCTACAGTTTACAACATAATAAAAAGGTTGCGGTCCTACGTAATAAGGGACTCAGATCTCTTTTTTTTTAAGACTACTCGTATCCCTAAACTGATTACTTTGGACTCGCTTTGGGTCGACCCTCAACTAGGGTAAAGAGCTCTCAGTTGTGGACTTACTCGGATCTCCTTAAGCAAGGTCTCAAGTAGCTTTGTGGATGGAAAAAACTAGGTTGGGAGTACCACTCTTGATATGGGCTTGACTATGTATGAGCGAGGATTAATCAATGTGATTTATGTTGGATAAGATGTGAGAAACTAAAAAAAAAAAAAATACTAGTAAATGTGCAGTAATTGGACCTGTTAGTTGTTCATCTAGATTTTTTGATGTTACGTATTTAAATCTTTTAATTTTTTAAGGCATATTTTTGTAGGGTGGGTGTGTTATGTGTGGAATAATTAAGGTTAATCTTAGACACCTCAATAACCTAAAAAAAGTCACACTCCTGAAAAAAAAAAACAAAACAAAAAAAAGTCTCAAATTTTGATGGTAGAGCAAAATTTTGGTGATTACAAACCTTGGCTGTTGGATTTACAGTGGGAATCGAATAAAGAGTAATGTGGAGGTGCAAAAGCTGGCTGACTATTTCACAATCACAAATAGAACATCACTGAAACATGCACTTCGTATCCCACATTATAGACATCGTGATCCGTGTAGCACAAGATTTCCTTTTGTAGAGAAGAGCAGGTCTGTAAAACTGTGTATTTCACAAGAAAATAACAAAACCTTGTATAATTAACCGCCCTTTTGTGTGTGCTTTGGTACAGGTGCTGGTGGAACTTCTAAGGTCAATTAATAGCTGAATATCACAAGAACGTTCCAACACACACACACACACAAAAAAAAAATCCCTAAACATGCTAGATCTCTTGATCTAATTTTCCAAAATTGTGTTGCATGGAGAGACATTATTTCATGATGCCCTTATTTGGGATGGAGAGTACGAGTCTAATTAATCTTGTCGGCCTTATCAGCTCTGATCCAAATCTGCTGATCTTGTCCCATTAGCAAAAACACACCAGCAAGATCAAGCACCTCTCCCTTTCTAACTAATTAATTAACACATATACCCATTTGTTTTGTATCATAATCTGCTTTGCATTTTTGGAAGATGTTGATTGAGATGCTGCACAGTTTCGTCAGAATCACATCTCACAACAATCCAACCATCAATCTGATCCTTCTGAATATGATTTTCTCTACCTCCCCATTGATTTCAAGTAATAATTAGAGAATTAATAATCACTCATTTTAATTAGTCTAGTCTTTCATGGCTTAATATTGATTAATATATTTGGCTAATAATTGGGGTTTCTTTGATTATTCATTCTACTTTGCAGAAGTGGCTTTAACCTTGGCTATGCTTTTGTGAACTTCAAAAACGTCGCGGACGCCATACGCCTCTACCGCTCTCTCCAAAATCAGCGCTGGGAAGCATTTGATTCCCAAAAGATCTGCGAAATCAAACACGCCCGCATACAGGCAAGGCCTAATTTTTTTTTTTTTTTTGACAACAGGCAAGGCCTAATTAATTAATATCTAATACAAATTAAATGGCATATACTATATATATATATATATGTATGTATTTGTTCTACTAGTATATACAAACCTTGAAAAAGTGCTGCTAAGCTGATGAGGGTGATTAGGGTTTTGAGGACTAATTTTTTATTTCAAGAAAAACACCATTATCATCTAACTTATCAATTTCACTTGACTATTGCAAATCATTTAAATAATAGAAAAGAATCAGACGATTGTGTTTCAAATCATAAATTGATATCTACCACAATATTGGTAACCGAAGACAAAAACAATATAGAGAAATATAGAAAAACTTACATGGAACAATGATGCCATGGACTCTTCTTAAAACAAAACGCATTTTAACTATAGAGTAAGGGCATCCACGAACATTTACCAAAGCATCAACTTTCACCCTTAACGTAGAAACTCTTCAAGTATTTATTTGCATTTATGATTTTTGGTCCATCAACTGAAAGCATAACCATTTCGTTGATATAGTGAATAGCCTTTTAAATGTTGTTCATATTGATATGCCCCCTAAACAATGGCATTAAATGTAGCATTATTTGGAGTCAAACCTTTCTTCATCATTTCAGTAAACATGTCTTCAGCTTTTTCCAACATTCCTTCCTTAAGGAATCCATTGATCATTGATTTATATGTTTTAACTACAACAAAAATACTTTTTGATTGTAATCTATCTATACTTCTATACTATATATATAATGCCAATCCACCCCACAACTCAATTAATTTAAAATTTAACATTATTCCAACATTGCCTTCAAATATTTTTTCTATTGGTTTAAAAAAATTTAAACAATTCAAACTGGGGGAATTTATGGACATATAGTTGGTTTCTTCAACCACTTCAACTTTTCACAAAATCGAAAGTTAAACATAAACTTTTCCTTAATTATCTCCCACTACTTTTAATGAAAAAAGATAACTACTCCCACATCTCACTATTCTTATTGTAAATAAACTCCACAAAAACTAGCGGCGATTTCCTTTTAAAAATCCTAAATTTAAGCAAAACTGCTCCTTAATTAGAGGATCATCGATGAGATTCTTCTCTTTTCCTTATATTTTCATGATTGTCTCTTCATCTCTCCCTTTCTTAATTGTCTCTCCCCTTCTGCTCTGAACGCGCTCTCTCATCCTTTTCTCTGAATGCGCTCTTTATTACTGATGAGGGTTGTCTGTTTTGAGAGTGAGGCGGTCTACCAACAACTTGGATGCTTAGAGAGTGAAGCAGTGGATGAGTGACTTCGACAACTCCTCGGATGGTAAAATAGCTTATTAATGACTAACTGTTGATTCTAATGTCTTCAACGGGTAAATCTCCAACACAATCACCTAATTATGTGAGATTTAGTTTTATGTAAGAATTTCTAATCGACACCAACTTCAGATCATAATTAATTTCTAAATATCAACTGGGCGCTACACACCTCTCGATCCCTCTCTTCTTTAGCACGGAACACATCTTTTAAAACAGGTGGATTCGTTCCCTTGGAGATTGAGGCATCAGTTCTACGACTTCATCAACCCCTTGGAGAGCGCGTCAACGATTTCTCCTTCATTTGCTTAAATGCTAATCTTCCCATCCGGTAAATTCTCAACGCATTCAATTATCTTGATTAATTGACTTACTTCACAAAATAGGTTTAATGTTCCGTGCTAAAGAAGAGGGACCGAGAGGTGTGTAGTGCCCAGTTGATATTTAGAAATTAATTCTGATCTAAAGTTGGTGTATGATTAGAAATTCTTATGTAAAAGCAAATCTCACATAATTAGGTTATTGTGTTGGAGATTTACCCAATAAGTGGTTAATAAGCTATTTTACCCTCTGAGGAGTTGTCGAAGTGGTTCATCCATTGCTTCACTCTCTAAGCATCCAAGTTGTTGGTACACTGTCTCACTCTCTAAACATACAACCTTCATCGGCAATAATGAGTGCATTCAAAGAAGAGGAGGAGAGAGCAAGTTCAGAGAAGAGGGGGAGAGCCGATTAAAAAAGGGAGAGATAAGAGAGAATCATGAAAATATAAGGGAGTGTGAATAATCTCTTCGACGATCTTCTAATTAAAGAGTAGTTTCACTTAAATTTAAGATTTTTAAAAGGAAATCGCCGCTAGTGTGTGGAGTTTCTTTACAATAAGTATAGTGAGATGTGGGAGTAATCTTTTTTCATTAAAAGTAGTGGGAGATAATTAAGGAGAAGTTTATGTTTAATTTTTGGTTTTGTGAAAAGTTGAAGTGGTTGAAGAAACCAACTATATGTCCATAAATGCCCCCCAGTTTGAATTGTTTAATTTTTTTTAAACCAATAGAAAAATGCATTTGTGGGCAATGTTGGAATAATGTCAAAATTTGAATTAATTGAGTTTGTGGGGTGGATTGGCATTATATATAGTATAGATAGCAATTAATTGGGACAAATATGTGTCTTAAAAAAGAGGAGGTTGCTCTTATAAGCTTGTAAATATACAATAGAAGTCTACCCAAAAAAAATACAATAGTAGAAATAAAAAGAACTAATTGCGATAGCTTTTGTTTCAGTGATGTAAAGACATCACTTGCCAAAAAGGCAAAACATCGAGAGATTGTGGTTCGATTTTCACTAAAGTTAAAAAAAATAAAATCGTGCGAGCCTTTGTTTCAGTGGAGGCTTGAGTAAGTCACAAATATGAACCAAGTGACCAATCACTATAGTGGTGAGACGATTAGGACTTGCTAGCTAGTTATTCACCTGAATCTGATCTCTCTATGAGGTCATATGTTCCAACCTTTTAATCATTTTTTTTTGACTTTACTGGGAATCAAACCACGATATCCCGAGGTTTTACTTTTTTGACAAGTGATGTCTTTGTCATCTCACTTGAGAGGCTTTGAGAAGAACCTTTTAATCTTTGAGTTCGGCTGGTTTCAAAAAAGAATCTTTGAGTTTGGCTAAGTGCACCCTACCTTTTACTAAGTGCACCCCAGAAAAATTCAAACTTTTAAAAAATCAATCCTACTATAAAATGACCCTTATGCCCTCACTATGATTAGTGCACCCGCCTACAATTTCTAAGTGCACCCCACACTCTTCTTTGTGATTTGTAGGCATCATCGAGGGGTTCGGTCTCGAAAGTCCAAATCTCTTGTTGGAGAGTTGGTCAGAGCCCACCGAACCTCTAGTTGCAGAGTCGGCCACAGCTTGCCGAACCTTTAATTGGAGAGTCGGTCGGAACCCACCGAATCTTTAGGTCGGCAATTGTAAACTAAATCTCACCAAAGAGGTTCAGTTGGACAACACCATGCCTAGTGGATAAGTCTCGGCTACATATGGCCGAACCTAAAATAGATGTCTCGACCAAGGTTTTGAAGTTGGGTACTTCAGTTTGGATGAAAGGGTATTTTGGTAAAAATGTGGGGTACACTTAGAAATTGAAATTTGAATTTGGGGTGCCATGCAAAATGGGGTGCACTTAGTAAAAGGTGGGTTGCACTTAGTCGGACTATAATCATTTAAGACAGTATTTCTTGTAGGATGGGGTTCTATAACGTGGAATAATCTCTAGGTGCAAAAGCTGGTCTGACTATCTCACAAATTGCACATCTGAAACGCTTCTAATCCCATAATATGGACATCGTGATCCGTGCAGCACATGATTTCCTTTTGTAGAGTTAGCGTAGCAATGCTTATGATGAAAGCAAAGGCCGGACTACATCCAAAAAAGGTAGCGGCTAAAAGGACTCCAATTTTGTGAAATTACCCAACTACCCCTCTATATAAAAAGATATGCTATAGGGACCCAGCTAGAAGCACCGAATTGGGCACCGCGTCCACATGACGCGCACGGAGTGGGCCCCATCGACTAAAACTGTTAGTTGCCAAAAGTTCAAATTCCATTTTTCTGCAAAAAAATCAAAATCGAGATAGCTGGTCTGACTGGCTGTCTCTTAATGTACTATGCTCTGATCTGGATTTGACTAGTTACTGTAGCAAATTTGAATTCCCCTCTAAAAAATC
The DNA here is from genome assembly GCA_039657345.1 of Stephania japonica. NCBI lineage: Eukaryota > Viridiplantae > Streptophyta > Magnoliopsida > Ranunculales > Menispermaceae > Stephania > Stephania japonica. The sequence goes on from CM077562.1 coordinate 41,704,546, forward strand.
AGACAAAGCCCTAAATCAGTCGCTTCCACATTTGGGGCTAATTGAAACCCCTGTTCGTCCCCCTGCCCGTCTTCATCGCGAATTGGCTGGTTCGTCGACACAGGTGGAACCTGATGGTGTTTGGGGTTCATACGCAGTGAAAATTTCAAAACAATTTTGAGAAAAACCCCAACAGGATCCGAATCTGATTTCATTAAAACGTTTAAACTATGAAAACTAAATCATACCTCGGTTGCAATATACCTTTCAGAATGTTGATCGATCTTTAAAGCGCTGCTAATGACGAACACCCTCTACTAGCTGTCCACACATGAACGGCGGCCGAGATTCAAAGTGCTAGCTTCGAGAAAATACCAAACGTTTGGTTTCTCTCCAAAACAATTCAGAACGTACCAGTTAACTCTAATTCGTTTCTAAAACGAAAATTAGAGTTTCGGCCCTTAATTTTCATACATGTATTGTAACTTAAAACGTCTATTTATACAACGCTTGTATATAGACGGTTAAGTAAATTACACATATACCCCTACTCAAGAAGTATAAGTGTAATACACCATAGGGACGTTTCTGTCATGAATTTTATCATATAAAATTTATTCTTCCGAACCATTTTAAAATCTCGCAAAACCATTCTTAGTGTGCGACCCAATAGGCTTATACAACGTTGGCAGTGTACCAAAACACATTTTGGTATACAAGTCATAAGTGGTCTCTAGCAAGACATTATGACTACCCAAGTTGTACAAAGATCAAATCGATACAACCCAATCAATAATGTATATAACATCCTTTTTTCATACGATATCCTTTTGATCAGATATAAGGCATAGAATTGTCATCCAACATGTTCGATCGTACTAGTCTCAATCTCCAAGTAGACTGAAAACATCCAAGTGACATTGATCAATATCAATTCACTTAGACTAGGCCTTTTAACAGTCTAACACATCGAGGGATCCACTAGACATCTCTCTCTATATGAGAGGAACAAATTCTATCTCGATTACACAACTTCACATTATTCACACAGTAACCAATCACAACCTTTATAATCGTCCGGTTAAAGACAACGTTTGATTGCGTCAAATCACTGTATTTCTAATGTTGAAGACTCTGGTAATCTCAAGTCAGAGGGCTGAAAAATATACCTATCATGAGAAACAACTATGACTTAATCCATGTGATGTTCTCATAGCTGGTCGGTCCAGTACTTTGTTCCCTAACAAGTACTCATGATCTTGATTCGTATTCCTACACGTATGATCATCGTATGATCATCAATCAAGACTCACACTAGCCTTAATTTATTATAGTTCCCAGTATAATAATCGACTAGGGATATTTAGGATATTTCTGTAAATACCCATGGATCTTATTATAATGTAAACATGCAAATCAATTATAATAAACATAAAATGAAATCCTCTATTTTATTAACTAAAATGTATTCATAAAAACTATTAATGGATTGACCTAGGGCACATTTCCCAACAAAACTAGTGACCAACTTCATCGACACAACTGGAACAAAAACTCTGGTCTCATATCGACAGGGGCTAATCGATTTTCGTGGGCTCATAGACACAGCCGGTTAGATCGACTGGTTCGTCGTCGTGTGCAAGAGAAGCACGCGATAAGGAGGTATAACCGGAACAACTAATTGGTTCGTCCTCATCTCGGGTACATTGACATTGGGAAAGTAAAGAAACTCGTTTCTTTTGAGGCAAGAAAAAGGGACCACAATCACAGTTTTCTGTGTTTCATGCAAGTGATTCATCAAATCTTTTATTAAAGTTGATGTATTTTGCTGTTTCTAGTGTTTTGTTTGTTTGGGGCAGGGAATTAAGGGTTTTGTTCTCAGTGGCAGATGAGATTCCTTTAAGGCTTAACATGTTTTGCTGGCTGAAATCAAAATTTTTTTAATGGTTTAGCATGTTTAGCTGGTTGAAATCAATTTTTTAGGAATGGAATGAACAAGTTTTGTTGGCTGAACTGATTTGTCCTTAGAGATTATTATGTTTTATTGGCTGAAGTAATTTTTTACAGCCACGATTTACTCATTGATTTGTCCTTTCATTTAAGGACTGCATTCCATTAGGCAAAACTAAGAAGGAAATTCTTCACGTGACAGACCCCATATTACACATGGACCACTGATGCAACTGTGCTCATTTTGTAGGTAATACGATGGTGCCCTCATTTGATTTGAACGAGCTGGTGGAGTTAGTAGTTGATTTGGGATTTGATAATGACATTGAATCCGCTAATGCAAATGGTCAAGTTGAGGAGGGGGATGTAACTTCTGGCACTGATAGTGTTGATGATGACGTAATTGCAAATGAAGAACCGAAGGCCCCTAAGTTAGGCATGGTGTTTGATAGTCCCGAAGATGTTAAAAAGGCATTTCAAGAGTATGCAAATAGGAATGGATTTGGAATCAAAGTTCGATTAACAGATAAGAAAGATGGAGATGTTTGGAAGTACGTTTTCACATGCTGTAAGCAAGGCTTCAACAAAACCAAGGGGGCATACCAAAGATGAGGCCTTAGTGGAAGGTGTGGTTCTAGTGCCAAGTGAACGCTAGGTTAATGTTTGACTGCAAGTGGCACATCAATAAGGTTTATTTGGAGCATAATTATCCGCTCAGCAGCACATCGAAGTCTAGATTTTATTGTTGCATTAAGTTCATTTCAATTGCAGTTAAGAAGAGATTGGAATTTAATGCTCGTGTTGGGATTCCACCCTGTAAGTCTTTCATGGCAGAGTCCGTCCATGTAGGAGGGATCGATCAAATGACATTCAATGAGAAAGACATACAAAACCACGTTGAGTTTGAGCGACAACTCAGGATTGGATGTGGGGATGCGGAGGCAATTGTGAAACATTTTCAAAAGAAACAAAAATAGAATCCCAACATCTTCCATCTTATTGCATTAAGTGAGCATAATGAGTTGAGATATGTGTTTTGAGTCGACAACAGGGCTAGATCAACTTATCAGTACTTCGGGGATGTGGTGTCTTTTGATACAACGTACCTAACCAACATGTACGACATGACATTTGCTCCCTTTATCGGTGTGAACCATAACAATCAATCTATTTTGTTGGGTTGTGCTATACTGGGTGATGAGACGAAGGAAAGCTATGAATGGCTTTTAGTACATGGTTTGATTGTATGGGGAAGGAGCCGCAAGCCATCATAACTGATCAATGCCCCTCTATTGGGCATGCTGTAGCGAAAGTTTTCCTTAAAGCGCGACACATGTTGTGTATATGGTACATAATGAAGAAGGTGCCTGAGAAGATAGGCAGTCATCATGATCGGGAACGCATTATCTCAAGGTTAAAAAGGTAGTTTACAACTCCCTTATTGCACATGAGTTTGAAGGTGAATGGCCTAAATTGTTCACGGACTTCTCCCTCGGTGAGAAATTTAGTACTTGGTTGAAGGACTTGTACGCCATTAGACAAAAAATGGGTTCCAGCGTACGTGAACTGAGAGTTTTGGGCTAAGATGTCGACGACTCAGAGGAGCAAGGGGATGAAATCATTATTTCGACGGATATCTTAACACAAAACCTCTCTTAAATAATTCATTGACCAATATGAAATGACATTACAGAAGAGGTGTGAGAGTGAGGCGAATGAAAACTTCAAACCATTTCACAAAGAACGTCCCTTTAATTGCAAACAACCATGCGAGCATTAAATGGTAGAAATATATATACACGGACAAGATATTTGAGATTTTTCAAGATGAAGTGTTACGAAGGTTGGACTGCAAGGCAATAATAGTCAACAACGATGAGTATACATATACTACGACGTGTGGCAGATAATAGACATACGTGATGAGGGAAGTGTGATCACAAAAACTTTCAGCGCCATTTATGAGATGGCCACCCAAAGAGTAATTTGTGTATGCCGATCATTTGACTTTAGGGGGATTCTTTGTTGTCATGTGCTTTGTGTGTTTTGTGACCGGGATATCATGTACATCCCATTGCAGTACATCAAGGACCGTTGGAGGAAAGACTTCACACGCACATATGAAAGGACCTACACATAGAGAAGTTGGATGCTAGTGCAATAATCGTTATTGAACGATATGACGTTATTGTTACTAGATGCACTCTAGTTGCTGACTTTGGAGCCCAAATAGTTGCAAGGTTTAAGCTTGTCCTTGAGACCATGGATAAGCTGAAAGGGCTTCTTTTTGACATGCTAGATCGGGAGCCAGGTCTCGAAAATTTTGCAGGAGCCCAACAACCTATGAGGGGTACTACTAATGACACAATTAGGGAACCAAAGGAGTCAAATAGAAAGGGAAGAACTCGTAGTAGATTCAAGGCATTAGCAGAAAAAAAAGACAAAACTTAAATGGGTGGTGGTAGAGGTGATGAACACTGACGCGGGTCAACCTCCACTGGAAACCTAAAATTTCTCATTACCCCCTTAAATGAATGGAGTGTCACAGAAGAAGTCAACTAAGAAGGCAAATAATAAAGTAGTAGTGTCGAATAAGGTAATAATCTAAGTTTAACCAACTTATTTGTTATTTTGACACAAATTAGTAGTGTAACAATTTTATTACAAAGTTCCTAATAACAGTCATGAAAAAAAAACTTCCTAATTACATGGTTCAAACATGATAGGGGAAGATGTTCAAAGGGAATGTAGATATGGAAGATAGTACCAACATTATGGAAGATAGTACCAAAGGGACACTCAGCTAATGTTTTGAGACATGTTCGTTATCTAACGTTACATTTTGTAGTTTATATTAGTTAATATTTTTTAAATGTGTTACAGAGAAATCCTTAAAAAATTGATTGTTTTGTTGTTGTTGTTATAGAGAAATCCTCAAGAAATTGATTGTTTTGTTGCAACTGTTAGAAGGCAATGGGTAAACAAGGTACCAACTTTAACCCTTTTTATGTTATTATCCTTTATTTTCAATATCAACTTATATGTGTATCTAGTGTGTTGTGATCAAGTCCAGGTATACTTTGAAGGTAGTTAAGAAATTTTTTTAGGTGTTGTTAATACGGAGGTTGGTGGGTGATGGAATTGGGGTCAGTGGGACAACTAATATGGTACATGAGCGCCAAGTGTCAATAATGGGGGTGGAGCTGGGTTTTTTTAGAGAGTTAATGGGTTAGTGGAAGTGTTGTTAATGGGGGAGGTGATTATAAGTTGATCCATATTAAATAAGGACTTGATGGTGGATGGTGGTTGGCACGAGAAATAACAGCGGAAGCAAAACTTTTCCTCTTCTAACCGAGAACAGTATAACCTTATCTTCACTTCTTCTTCTCGATGCACCTGCAAACTCTGAGATCATTAACATGATGAAATCAAAGGCTGTTCAGCGTAGGATGCTGATAACCTTAGAAGGAATGCAACTGAAGCAAGTGGTCCATCTACTCCACAGGACAACAAGGGCAATTCCTCAACTAAAAAGGTCTTAAAGAAGGTTTTGCAACCCAAACTAGAGAAGGGATCAACACAGAAAAAAAAATCATCTTCGAGGCCAAGGAGGTTCGTTAAGCCTCCTCTACCATCAAACACTTCAGACTACCCAATGATAATTGATGTGACGACCCCAGTTCCACAACCTTAAACTGGGTCGCGCCCGGCCTAGACTTACGTAGACCCTAAGCCAATCTCGCTAAATCACGCAAGCCTAGTCAGCCTTCCCTTACCATTTACCATTTATTAGGCAATTACAAGTTGAGTTAATCAATTAGTGAGTTATCATAATCATAACGGAAACAATTAAATCTCAAACTAATTAATTAAACTCATAAACGCTAGTCAGGACAAGTTAGAGTGTGGAAACCCCGCATATGTATATCATCATCAATGGACAGTCAGAGAAGAGTAACAACAAGATATACATGCCCAAGATCTCTCAAAACCCAAATTCTCAGTGTTTCAAGAAATATATATATATATATATATATATATACACTAATACAAAAAGAATCACCTATATCAGACAAGTGGAAAGAACTGCTTTGGTATCCTCAGATGATATCTCCTAGCTGTGGAGCCTTCCCCTTGCTAGACTTTTGATTTGCACTCCGTCAAACACAAGAATGACAAGCACAGGTAAGTAACTCCAAGCATGACATAAATGCAGCATTTTGAAATAAAAGTACTAGTCTATATTCATGCCGATAGAAAGAAAAGGACAGGGAATGCATGAATAAAAAAAATTGTAAATAAATCAATTGAGCAATCGAATATGAGTGTCCCGGAAAACAAACAGATAGGCACAAGTGGTCCCAACCAAACGATCGTTGAGTCAAGGAAAATGCCTATAAGACTTGGAGTTTAGGACGTGATACACTCACACCATCCTAAAGTCCACGCGGATGAGATTCCTTAATAGTCCAAGTAAGAACTCTCACCCGTCCAGAACCAGAATATTATGCATCCCGAGTTCGTGGCTCTGGTATATTACATCAGATAACTCGTCCTATCCAAAGGATCACGTTGACTCACTTGCCCTCGGACAATTCAATGGAATGAAATTTCCAAAAAAAGGAATAGAGCAATAACAATAACAATTTAAAGTTCAAGAAATAACTGTAAAATTCCTCACTGGTTTACTTACCTGTATCCAAGCTAATACACACTCATATCAAACTCTGACTCACCTCCTATGAATCCCCGTGTGACCTGTCAATGACTATACCCCCTGATATTAAATTAAATTACAATTTACCGTTAATTACTCTCCAATTTACCCAATTTTCTATAATTATTTCATTAGTGTAATTGGGTTGATTTTCAGGGTATTGGGTCGTATTTGGACCCATTTGGACACCCGAGAGATCCCCGAGATTTTTTGAAAATTTGTCAATTTTGTTCACTGTGAACAGTGTCACACTGCAGGTGGCGCCGTGGGGGGGGGGGGGTCAAACCCCTGCGACGTCACATAAAGCGTGACATTCTGAGCTCTCTGCCTTAGACTTCGCAAGTGGCGCCATGGGGCTTTTCCTTCCACGACATCACTTAAAGCGTGACTTCACCCAGAGCGTATGCTCTAGGTGCCGTGATCGACGTCGTGGGCATAAATGCTCCACGACGTCCCTCGTGGCATGCAAGTCTGCACTTGAATTCGGGGTTTTTCAAAACTCCGGCTTGCGTCGCCGCGTTTCGAGCCTATCCCAAACTCTTAGGAACGTCCGATACAACATGAAACCACCTTCGCTTTGCATCGAAACCTCGACAAAAACCCCCAATTTTGAAAATCATACAAAAATCCTAAAATTCACCAAAAATTCAAGAAAACCTACAAATCACCAAAACCACCATTGAAACACACCAAATCCATCCCATTGACATTAAATCCATCAAACCAATCAATCAAAAATGAAATCCCAAAATCATCGTTCAAATCTATCGCAACGAAAACACTCAAAATTACTGCCAAAACGTAGATACACATGTGGGGAGTTGGGATCTCACCTTATAATTCATAGCTGATCGATCCCTTGGTGTCAATCCGCGTCGAAAGCTCTGGAAACCCAACGCCCTATCGTTTCTTGTTCGGATGAGAAAATGAGAGAAAAGGTGAGGAGAGAGAAAAGTTGGTGATGGGGTTTATATACTCCCGTTCTCATCCGCACTCATGCACGTATCTCGAAGCACATCACTTGGCCCTCCTTTAATCCATCTAACCCCCTAACACAAAATTATGACTTCAATGGGTGACTCTCACCTCGCATTTAGCCATTTCCCTGCACAAACCTCGCGTTCCTGAACCTGTTCCACACCTCGACTCGTTCGTCATGTACTCCCGGACGTACCCACGTACCGGACACGGTACAACTTTTATTTATTAATTATTTTACATTTTCTTAGTGTTTTTAATTCAATTAACCCCCGGACTGCTAATTACCTGACAACTATTTGCCCGAAACCCACTATTCACGTTCTTCTCGAGCCAAACCCGTATCCCAACACCAACGCTCACACTCAAACGTCATCACACGTTTAGGACTTTGAAATTTACATTCGAGTAACACAGAACAAAAATAATATACCTCGGCATTGACAACCGAGAATTAGACAATTGTATCACGGCAAGTGGGCACACGTACAACTTAAATTGACACGTGACACAAGTTAGATTTTAGGATCGTTATAGTCTTTCCAACTAATTGAAATTTCGTCCTCCAAAATTAAAACGAAACTAAAAGAAGACTTACTGAATTACAAGAGGTAGGGAAAGTGCTCGCGCATGTACGACTTGAGCTCTCATGTCAGCTCCTCGTCCCCGTGGTGCTGCCACTTGTCAAGGACTGACGAGATCTCTTTGTTCTTTAGAATTTTCACTTTCCAGTCCAGTATCTGAATAGGTTGCTCGTCATAGGTGATGTCCTCCCTCAAGTCTATCTGGCTCAAATCCACCATCGGTTGTCTGCCCTCTCTCGACCTATCCAGTCTGAGCATAGAGATGTGAAACACAAGGTGAACTCCAGACAACTGAGGTAACAACTTCAACTCGTATGCAACTTTGCCTATTCGCTTCCCAACTTTAAACGAACCAATGAATCTCGGCGCAAGCTTCCCTCTGATCCCGAACCTCTTGTGACCTTTCATCGGAGACTCCTTCAGATTTACGTAGTCCCCGACCTTGTACTCTAACTCCCCATGATACATGTCATAATATCTTTTCTGCCTTTCCTGCGCACCTTTCAGTCTCAGTCTGTGGGGCCACTCCATTTTGATTATTTTTTTTTCACTTTTTGCAGAAAAATTGATTTTGAATTTATTGGAAGCTGACAGCTTCAGTCTGTGGGGCCCACTTCGTACGCGCCACGTGGACGTGGTGCCTAAGTTGGTGCTTCTAGCTGGGTCTGTGAAACATTTTCCAAAGATTTTTACTCACTTAGACCCCACTTACCCATACCTCACTCACCTCTCTCAAATCGCACTCATCAATAACTCAAATCCGACGAAATTCGAGCAAAATCACATCGAGTCGACGCTGTGGGTGCATTCATCATCTCTTTTAGTGCCAATTTCGAGGTTTTTCTGGTTTCTTTTTCTTTTTCTTTTAAATCGTTTTGTTTGTGAATTTACTTTTGGGTTAAGGCTTCGATTTAAAGCTTGAATCTTGCATTTTGGGTACAAAGCTTCAATGGAATCAAAATATTAAGCAATTTCGGGCAAAACCCACTATTTTTATAACCATTCTCATGTATTTTTGGGAGTTTTGAAGTTTTTTTTGTTCATTCTGGTCATCGGGGGTTTCGGACTTACAGGGCCGAAACCTCTAAAGAGGTGTCTGACACACAAGGCTGACACCTCTTAAGAGGTTTTGGACACAAAGGGCCGACACCTCTAAAGTGGTTTTGGTTGGATCCCTCCGTCACCTACTGAGATTGAGTTATCTTTAGATTATCGGTTGAAGTCGGCAGAGACTTCTGAAGAGGTCGGCCCTGTGTGTCCGACACCTCTTCAGATGTGTTATCTCGGTTCGTTCGAAATCCGTGAACAACACTTCTTCAAAAGTAAGGTATGGGTAATGGGATGAGAAAGAGTATTTTTGAAATTTTAAAAATAAAAGTAAAGTACACGAAGTAAAATTTTAAAATTGAGATTCGTTAAGGCGCCTCCAAAAAAAAAAGACAGGTATATTTGACTCTGTATTTCACAAGAAAGTACATTTAAGCCCAACCTTAACAAAAGCCGTTTTGTGGTGTTTTGGTACATCAAGGCTAATTAATAGCTGAATATCACAAGAACGTTCCATAGAAAAAAAATAAAAAAAATAAAAAAATCGCTAAACACGATAGGTAGCAACATGTTTTAATATTCCCATAGCGATCCTATCACCAATATGGGCACACAACTCTCTCGTCCAATTTGACTGTATATTATGAGCTAGTCAAAGGAAATTCTCTCTTGTCTAATTTGACTGTATATCATGAACTACTCAAAGAAAAGGGTGCCTCTAATAATCTTGTCGGCTTTATCAGCTATGAACCTATGGTCCAATATCACTCCAATCTACTCTTAATTGTCCCAAAATATTAGCAAAAAATGGGTAGCAATGTCAGAACTTTTGTTGTTCAGTCTGGATGAAATATGGGTACCACAATGGTAAAACATTTGATTAATTGTACATGGGGACATGGTGACACACATGGAAATATGAGGAATGGAAATATTTTTTGGAAGTAAAGTAAAATCAGTCTTTATCAGTTGTACGCAATCCCTAAAACATGATGACTGACACTATTGCATTGTTTGTTAGTTTCTAGGAGAAAAATTAAACCAACTTTGGTGCTTGTAAGCCCCAAGTCTTAAAAGCATATACAGAATGTTATAAAATACCAAATCACTTTTCACTCAAAACTTTAAATGTTTTGTCTTTTTCTTAAGTAGCTAGGGACATGCTATGTTTATTAGGTGTTTGCACGGTCCTGTTTAGACCCACAATTGGGGCCACCTTAAACGACCAGGTCACCACCAAACAGATTGCAACAAATGAATTTTTTTTAGTGAGAATTGAATCATAATTTCTTGAGGTCTTGTCATTTTGATAAATGATGTCTTTATCATCTCATCTGAGAGATTTTTACAAAACTTAATTATATTGAAGCAAATTAAAGCATCATATCTCGTGACAAAACTTGAGGCATCACTTGTCAAAGGACAAGATTTAGAGAGGTCATGGGTTTGAATCTCGTTAAAGTTAAAAAAATGCGCGCGCGTGTGTATATATATATATATATTACAACACTATCAATTTTGTAATCGGCCCGGCTATGTGTAAATCAGTTTTTATTATAGGCAAACCAGTAACTTAATTTCCGCATATACCCTCATATAAAATGACATTTTTACCCCTCATCAGTCCCACAATTTTTCACATACCCTTTCTCGCTCAAGACGTGTGCACCCCACAAAGGAAGCTTGAAGTTCAAGCTTCGACTTCGACGAACCCCTCAGATCACCAGCGAAGCGAACTCGCGAATTCAAATGCCTTTACTATCGTAAGAGTCCATTTCGCCATTGTTGTTGCTGGAAAAAGTTTAAGTTGCATTGTTTAAGTAAGCATTTGAAATGGTTTGAACAAATTTTGGTGTTTTGCTAGATCTTTATTTGTTTACATTATTCAATGGGTATTTACCATAAAAGATGGAGCAAAAGTTTTAGGAGATGTGGATTTGCAAGATGAAGAGGTATTTAATGAGTTTTGAATCATTTTTTTTTGTGTTAAAACTCAGGTTTTCGCCATCTGGTTCGACCATGCAGGGTTGATCTAATGGAATTTAATCGGTCCATAGGGACCAAATGAAATTGTTTAAAGAATTTTGAGTCTGTTCGGTGAAGAAAGACCTATCAAATTTTGTTTGGTCGGTACATATTGGCCAATCGGTACTTATATTTTTGGTTACTCATTACCGAACATAATACTTTTAATCGCTCGTTGACCGAACAATCTATTTTCAGGATTTGTTTTGTAATTTTTTGTTGTACTTGAATCAAGGTCTAATGACTTACCATCTTGCAGGGAAATTCTTGCTCTTTTGAGTATTTTGACTACACTAATGACTTCAAGACAGGTGCGCCATTTAGAAGTAAGGTTGAGGCAGTCAAATGGGTTCAAAGGCAGCGAACTAGTAAAGGATTCATCATTGTCACGAAAGGCTCCAATGAGGGGGTCGATGATCGTCTTTAGGGAAAGGTGAATATGGGTGTGAGAGGTCTGGTTCTTATAGGGGCGATATCCAAAGAGTTGGAAAAATGAAAGCTAGTGAACGAGAACAAATTTTTAAGGAAAAAATTATGGTGGATGAAAATGGGGAGGTTTTGAAGGGGACATTAAGGGGTAAATGTGGCACTAAAAAATGTAGTTGTCCATTTGCTATAAATATCAAGGAACATGCAGATGGTTTATGACATGTGAAGGTGGTGTGTGGGCATCATAACCACGACCGGGGACGTTATTTGGAGGGTTACGCATACGTTGGTCGATTAGATCTGAAAGAGCATGTTGTGTTGGTACAAATGATGGATGAAAATATTAAGGCCCGAGAGATTTTGGACACGTTGAAAAAGAGGGCCGATAAGATGGAAGAAGAAAATGCATCAACCATGCATACGATATACAATGAAAGACAAAAACACAAGTTTGATGAGGCTGGAAGGAGATCATAAATGCAACAACTCATGCATTTGTTTGGCATACATGCATACCTCACATGGCATCGGAAACACGAGGAAAATGATGTTATGACTGTCTTATTTTGAGTTCATCTCGACTCCATCAAGTTACTATGTTGTTTCCCATTGGTCTTGTTTTTAGATAGTACATACAAGATAAATAGGTATTGCATACCTTTGCTAGAGATCCCTGTTGTCACGTCGACTGGGTTATCTTTTGTTGCGGGTTTTGCATTTCTATCATCAAAGAAGAAAGACAACTGTAATGACCCTAAAATCTAACTCGTGTCACATTTCAATTTACGTCGTACGTGGACCCTTTCCATGATACAATTGTCCAATTCTCGGTCGTCGACGTCGAGGTATGTTATTTTTGTTCGGTGTTTAGTATTATATTTTATTACCCGAATGTAAATTTCAATGTCCCAAACGTGTGAGGACGTTTGAGTGTGAGCGTTGGTGTTGGGAAACGGGTTCGACTCGATGGAAATGTGAATAACGGGTTTCGAGCGAACAGTTGTCGGGTAATTAACAGTTTAGAGGATTTAATAAATTAAAAACACTGACTAAATACAAAATAAATAAAAATTAAAAGTTATATATCGCGTTCAATACGTTGATACGTCTGAGATTACGCGACGAACGAGTCGTTGTACGGAACAGGTTTGAAAACGCAAGTATTGTGCGAGAAAACGGTGAAGTATTGATATGAGTTACTTATTGAAGTCACCAAGTTAGTGTCAAGGTGGTTGGATGGATTAAGTGGTGGCCAAGGGATGTGCCTCGAGATTTGTGTGTATGGGTAGATGAAGGGAGTTGTATATAAAGAGAAGTCACCAATTTTTCTCTCTCCTCTCTCATTTTTCAATCTTATCCAAACGAAAGCAACGAAATGTGGAAGGGTTTTCAGGAATTTTTGACGCGATTTGACGCCAAGGGATTGACCAATCTCGAATTCCAAGGTAAGATTATGGTTTTCCACATGTATGTCTACGTTTTGGTCATAGTTTTGTGGGTTTTCGTCATTACGATTTTGGACGAGATTTTCGGGAAATGTTGGAAATAAATTTATATGATGGGCTATTAATCAAATGGATGATTTATTTGTAATTTGTGAAGTGGTTTGGTGATTAGGGATGTTGTGAAATTTTTCGAAATCAATGATTTTTCGAGGTTTAGATGCGAATCGAAGGTGGTTTGGGATAGTCACGGACGTCCCTAAAAGTTTGCGATAGGCTCAAAGTGTGGTGACGTGAGCCAGGGTTTCGAAAAACCCCTAAAATAGCGTGTAGAGCCCACGCCGGGAAGGATGCCGTGGGCATTTATTGCCCATGGCGGATGGGGTAGTGAGCCCCGAATCCACTCAGTAGGGTCGCCGCCATGGGTTTAACCCCACGGCGCCACGACGACGTGAAAATGTTCACAGGGGCATTTTTACGAAAATTTTGAAAAACTTCAGGGATTTTTCGGGGACTCAAATACGACCCAAAACCCCAAATATTAATCCAATTACACTAATAAAATAATTATGAAAAAGTAGGTAAATTAGAAAGTAATTAATAGGATTTATTATTTAATTGAATTATCAGGGGTTTTAGTTGTTGAAGGGTCACACGGGATTTGCAGGCGGCGAGTTAGAGGTCGTGTGAGTGCGAATTAGCTTGGATACAAGTAAGTAAACCAATGAAAAATTTTACAGTCATTTCTTAAGCTTTAATTTGTTGTTATTGCTCTGTTCCGTATTTCTTTTGGAAATTCCTTTGGTTGAGTGTTCCATTGGCAAATTAGTCATGATTACGTTTATTTGCGATATGAACCCTTATCTGGATGTTGTTGATATCTCCTAATTGAGTGTGCGTTGGGGGCTCTTATTTGGGTCTATGGATATCTTATAGTCGCAAAGGGTTAGGACTGGTAGGCCGTGTTCTCATCATGAACCCGAGTCTGCTGGGCTTTACTGTAACTCAACGACTTTTGGTCGGGATTCCTTGCTATTCGATTTTCGTATTCTGAACACTTTATATTCGATTGATTTACTTACAGTCTTGCGTATTCATGCGATCCTTGTTCCTTTCTTTCCATCTGCATGAATTAAAATGATTTATTTGTTTCAAAATGCTGTAATTATGTCCTGTTTGGCATTACTTACTTGGGCTAGTCATTCTTATGTTTGACGGAGTGCAGATCCATAGTCCAGTAAGGGAAAGGCACCACAGTTAGGTGATATCATCTGAGGATACAGGAACGCGTCTTTCCACTTGGCTGATATAAGTGACCCTTCCTGTATTATTGTATATATTGTTTTGAAACACTGGGACTTAGGCTTTTGAAAGGTCTTGGGCAACTATATCTATATGTTGCTCTTTTCTGACTGATCATTGATGATGATATACATATGCGGGGTTTCCACACTCTAGTATGTCTTATGTTGTATGGTTGTGATCATTTCGATTAGTTTGAGGATTGAATGCTTCCGCTTAAATAATGTTAACTCAGGAATCGACGTTTTCAACTTGTAAATGATTTAAAATGGTAAATGGTAAAGGAAAGCTAACTAGGCTTGCGTGACTCAGTGAGATTGGCTCGGGGGTTCACGTAAGTCTAGGCCGGATGAGGCCCAGTTTAGGATTATGAAGCTGGGGCCATCACAACAACTATCTTTGAGTATTGTAGTATATTAGTACCCTTTTAGATGGGTAGTCTAAACCACATGTGATAGTTACCGATAGGGAGTTAGGACTGATGAATGCAATCGAGCCGGTCTTTCCCATATCGACTCACCTGTTATGTACTTGGCACATTAATAAGGGTGTGACTTCGAACACCAAGAAATATTTTGAACGTAACGAAGACTTAAATCTTTTCATGATGTTGAATATGGCCGACAAGTATGGTTGTGTGAATAGACTGCTTGATTATATGATGGATACATGAGTTAGACATTACTAAGAATACTTTGTTCAATCATGGACATACCTGGAATTCCATCATGGGCATGGTACGACAGGTAGAGTTAAAAGTGCACATAATGCCTTGAAAAAATGTCTTGAAAATTCTTGTGGAAACTTCGAGGATATGTGACGCGCGCCGAACGCGTCAATAAAATAAATATACCTAAACCAACTATTTTGTAGATAGTGGTAAATGGTCGATCCTACAGAGATTGGTTTTCTTTCTAAGGTAAGAAAAATAACAAAAAGGAAATCGCGGGATTTAGAGAAAATGAGTTAATTACCTAATCTAAATATAAACAAAATAAATAAAAGCAATTAAAATAAAGTTAAAAACAATTAATAAAAATAACACCTAGGTCAAGACATACAAGTTCGGTTCAATAAAAAAATTGAATTCGGTCGTCAACTTATGTCAAAAATATAAATCACATTATCCTAGTGTAGCTATAGACCCGGGTTCCTCACACTTCCTGATATCGGCAGCCAAGGTACGACCGTTGACTACTTTCCTAACCAAACACGCAACCTGATCGCTAGTGCTCCAAATTTAACGTATTGGTCGTATTATTTCGATTTGTGAATGCACTACACCTAGACAACCGGATCGCTAGTGCTCCCGATTTAGCTTAGATTTCTATGGTATTTGACCGGTCCCAAAAGGGTTTAATCAATTAGTAAGGTCAATTGCCACTAGTGTGGTCTTATTGCACAAGCACGGGTGCTTACGACTCACTGACATATAAATCAAGGTTTAAACTAGTGTTTAACCTCAATTGCTTAATCAATACCAAAGAAAATAAAATAATAATGAAAAGCTTGCAATTAAAATATATAAATCTCACAAATCCATTGAATATGCGCAGTTGAACCTCCCTCGCAGTCTTGCCTAGGCTATGAACTTAGTCCTTCATGGTTGAAGAACTCAAAGTACAAAGAAAAATAAAAGAAAATGGAGAAGGAGAGATATAGGAGAGAATGAGGAAAAGAGAGTCGATCCCCCTATTTTCTTTCTATTCTCTTTCTGTTTTGATCCTTCCTTCTTTATCTCCTGATCGATCTATATATATATATATATATATATATATATATCTTATATGAATAGATATATATGTATATAATATAATATAAAAATATAATCTTTTCTAAACAAATCTAACAAATCTATCCACTTCCAATTCTCTTCTTCTTGAACAACACAATGTTGTGTTCTTTATGTGTGGGCCCACCAATGCTGCCTCGAGATGCGCGGTAGCACGCTTTTCGATGTAGAACATATCTAGGCATATGAATATTCTATTTTGCACAGTTTTTCAGCCCCATTTCAATCGCGCAGTCTATAATACCTGAAAATGATAAATACAGATAATTAGACTAATATTTTGGAGACTTTACTATAAAAACACTCAAATACATAAAAATACTATGACAATATTACCAACTTATCAAATACCCCCAAACTTAGGACTTTGCACGTCCCGAGCAAAGGTGTGAATAACAAAACACAAATAAACTAGACTACTAATATAGATATGAATTAACTCAACTAATCCTACACCCGATTCAGAAATTCATAGAGTCCCTTTGGTTTACATAGCCACCAAGTTAACAAGCCACTTAGAAAATTTTGGAGTTATGATATGTCAAGAACCGCAACCCAAACACAACTAAGATCACACTTTCAAGACAAAGATGCAGTCAAGACAAATGCCATCAACTACTCATGAGTTTTCTTGATCTATACATTAAAACACGCAAGTTTAAAATTCTACTTAATTTAGTGAAAGCACTCGAGCTAAATCTTTTTTTATGTGAGGAGTTTTCATAGACTTCCACCTTTATTCTTTTTTTTTCATATTCTCTATTCCTTTCTCCATTTTTTTTCAAGTAACACGGTCCCTGCTCCATTTCCTATGGACCGATTTTCTCACTTTTTTTTCCACCACAAATTTCCATGCTCCATTTCCTATGGAAACTTGTGGAACTCTCAATATTAAGAAAACTCCTGTTAGCCCTTCTCACTTTCACTATAATCAAGCAAATTCTCCAATGTGGGTTAAAATATTATCACTTGTACAATTTGACCGTCTGCCCATTTTGGTATCTAGCACAAGCTCAACTAACATATTAAGTCTCTAATCATGAATTCCTAAGAATGTTGGGCTACGACTTGATTAAGTGTTTCTCCTAATTTCTCCAAAGTTTCAAGTCAACAGGCAACCAGAAAGCACTCATCCATAACCAAAGGTATGAACAAAGTCTCAGGTGACTCTAAATGCAACATATGCAACATATGACACTATTTTAGGTCTAAATGCAAGAACAAACATAGATAGACATATGTCTACTAATGATAATACTAAAAACTATACTAAATGCATGCATGAAAGTGTATCAACTCCTAATGACATGAGAAAGAGAAGTATGGAGGAAAAATAAATGGAAGAAATGAGGGAATGAGTGATACCAAACACCGCCATTATCATCCATCAAATCGCATATAACTGCATATAATTAAAAAAACTTAAACGATCTCACCTGCGGTCTTTCGCATAGAACATCATCCAACTCAATCCACAAATCCTAAAGTACCCCCAAACTTATTTTGAACCTTGTCCTCAAGGTTCAAAACAAGCCAAGAGATCCATGCAACAAAAGAGAGAAAAGAGTGGTGAAAAAGAACATGGATAAATAAATAAGAAAATGATACAAACTCATGCAATTTTTCTTTTCTTTTTTTTTTATAAAAGTCCCCAAAAACTAGTAACTGCGCAAAATATCTCATGTCTAGGTGACTAAGAAAACTATGAAATAAACTCACCATAATAAGAGCAAGAACTAGTAAGCATGGGAGTTAACTCAAATGATCCCTATCAAATCTGGCGAGCCCAAAGTCTTTCAACTAAGGGTGAAATCAACAAGATGATGGAATGAGATCTAGGGTTTTGAGTTCACTCAAAATCCGCCACTAATGCGGCGACTTAAGTTGGATATGTCCCAACCAAGTTTCAAAACGCCTAGTAGAACTCAGGGGGTGCTCCAAATGCCTCAAGTGCTCGTCATGTATAACACCTGCAAAAAGTCCAAGAAATAGAAGTTAGAATTTTATTAAAACTAAAATAACTAAAAACTAAACTAAACTAAAATAATTGCTAGAAATAAATAAATGAAATAAAATAAAAAAATAAAGCTTGGCTGCCTCCCAACGAGCGCCTTTCTTTTAAGTCTTTGGCTAGACTTGTTGTGATTCATCACGTGATGCCCTCTCCTTTGGAGATATCTACAACAAACGGTGCATCAACATATTTGGGCAATGCAGACTGCACGCCCTCCTTCAGAATCTGGAGCTCATCCGAGACCTCTAACACATAAGAATATGTCAAATCATGGTCATCTGACACAAATGTGCCAACTGCGTAGAAGATCTGCGAACACTCCTTTACGACCACCCCCTTGTAATGTCTAACAAATATGCATGGGAGGGTGTGTGGTTTCACCAACACCAGAGGTTGGTCTTCCTTGCTCTCTTTTTGCGGTTCCTCCGACATTTCTAAAATGACATAAATTTCTTTCTCGGCTTCATCCGCTTCATTCTGCGAAATGCTAATGTCCCGCTCATGTAAGGAAACTTCAATTATTTCCTCTGGTTTACTCCAATAGTCCTCAATCGGTGTAGCCTCATTTACCTCAACGCTCTTCAATGGGATTGCACTCATGGTCTCAGCTGATATCTTCTGGAGAATTGACTTTATTTCTTCTTCAGCTTCTTGATCCCTTTGTTCAATCCATTCGTCTAATTCTTGCTCGGTGAGGTTCATGTCTTGCTCGGTCTTTAGAAGAAACCTTATTATATCCCTTGAAGGCTGATTCCGCATGGAACTATATGTGTCCTGCTGATATGATAATTTACTCCAATCGTCAAAGGGGTATTTTTTAGTGCTTGGAGAAAGCCAGTCGGAGATCATATCTTTCTCCATGTCTTCAATGGTTCTCCGTTCTTGTTGAGGACTCCGTGGACTTGGCCTAGACATACAGAAGTCGGGTTGTGGCGATGCATAGCTAGGACTGTGATGATTTCCATACCTCGAATTGTTTAGGACAAGCATACGTGGGATGAAAGTATTCCCCACAAAAATCACAAGCCTCGACCTGTTGCATAAAAGAATGTGAGTTAGAAAATTGATGTGCATTATGTGACATACCTACCCCATTCATACCATGATAGTATGAGTCTTCAAATCGATCATAATTATGGTAGTAGGAGGCCATCGAGAAATTTCCTGCAAAAATCTTAGGAACAAGGGACTATATACAAAAATAAATAAATAAATAAATAATAATAAATAAATATACAACAAAAATAACCAAAGAAAGAAAAACCAATCCCCGGCAACGGCGCCAAAAATTTGACGCACGCCGAACGCGTCAATAAAATAAATATACCTAAATCAACTATTTTGTAGATATTGGTAAAGGGTCGATCCCACAGAGATTGGTTTTCTTTCTAAGGTAAGAAAAATAACAAAAAGGAAATCGGGGGATTTAGAGAAAATGAGTTAATTACCTAACCTAAATATAAACAAAATAAATAAAAGCAATTAAAATAAAGTTAAAAACAATTAATAAAAATAACACCTAGGTCAAGACATACAAGTTCGGTTCAATAAAAAAATTGAATTTGGTCGTTAACTTATGTCAAAAATACAAATCACATAATCCTAGTGTAGCTATAGACCCGGTGACGTACGCGGTTCCTCGCACTTCCTGATATCGGCAGCCAAGGTATGACCGTTGACTACTTCCCTAACCAAACACGCAACCTGATCGCTAGTGCTCCAAATTTAACGCATTGGTCGCATTATTTCGATTTGTGAATGCACTACACCTAGACAACCGGATCGCTAGTGCTCCCGATTTAGCCTAGATTTCTATGGTATTTGACCGGTCCCAAAAGGGTTTAATCAATTAGTAAGGTCAATTGCCACTAGTGTGGTCTTATTGCACAAGCACGGGTGCTTACGACTCACTGACATATAAATCAAGGTTTAAACTAGTGTTTAACCTCAATTGCTTAATCAATACCAAAGAAAATAAAATAATAATGAAAAGCTTGAAATTAAAATATATAAATCTCACAAATCCATTGAATATGCGCAGTTGAACCTCCCTCACAGTCTTGCCTAGGCTATGAACTTAGTCCTTCATGGTTGAAGAACTCAAAGTACAAAGAAAAATAAAAGAAAATGGAGAAGGAGAGATATAGGAGAGAATGAGGAAAAGAGAGCCGATCCCCCTATTTTCTTTCTATTCTCTTTCTGTTTTGATCCTTCATTCTTTATCTCCTGATCGATCTATATATATATTATATATTATATATATATATATATATATATATATCTTATATGAATAGATATATACGTATATAATATAATATAAAAATATAATCTTTTCTAAACAAATCTAACAAATTTATCCACTTCCAATTCTCTTCTTCTTGAACAGTACAATGTTGTGTTCTTTATGTGTGGGCCTACCAATGCTGCCTCGAGATGCGTAGTAGCATGCTTTTTGATGTAGAACATATCTAGGCATATGAATATTCTATTTTGCACAGTTTTTCAGCCCGATTTCAATCGCGCAGTCTATAATACCTGAAAATGATAAATACAGATAATTAGACTAATATTTTGGAGACTTTACTATAAAAACACTCAAATACATAAAAATACTATGACAATATTACCAACTTATCAATATGTGGTGGGTTATTAATAGTTTAGTTGAAGGGCAACATATTGAAATAAAAGAGTCTTTTAAGACGAGTTTGAATGTCATGCAACACAAGTTTGGTGATAACTTGTAATGTATGTTGCGAGGATTTGTTTCACAATATGCTCTAGAAAAAATTGGCAAAGAGGTTGAACGATGCGAAAATGTTAGGACTGATCCACTAAGATGTGGTTGTGTATTGTGCAAGACCTTCGACTTTCCTTGTGCTCACGAAATTGGAATTCTTCAATTGGCAGGTTCACTAATTCCATTTGTCGATGTTCACATACATTGGCAAAAGTTGAGCATGAACCCCGAGCAAGCTGTGAATCGGACGAAGTACAATTTTAAATAGGAGATTCAAAGGGTGATTTGAGAGGTTTGCAAGCCTTGAATATGAGGATCAGCGCCGAAGGGTTGTGCACAGCTTCGAGAGATTAGTTGTCCCTCATCAACGTAGTTATTGGTTCCAGTGGAGAAAATCAAGACAAGGGGAAGAAAGGCATCACAACTGGTGAAGGGAAAAGTGTCACAGGAGATAAATAAGAGGAACACTAAGGCAGACGAGATTAAGGAATCTACAAAGAGAAATCCATCCTACCACGAGTATGTCCTTACTCCAGAAGCAATATCGATGAATCCTTCTTGTCAAGTGTCAGTCAATGTTCATAGAACACCTACATATTTGCAGAATGTGACTAAGGATGGTTATTGCGGTGTTGCACCTGATGAATGGCTTGATCATATTGAGAGAGTTGATAATGTTATGGGGGATGGTAATTGTGGTTACCGTGTTGTTGCAGTTGGTCTTGGCCATAATGAAGATGACACATGGAAACAAGTGCACAATGATATGTATTGGGAGCTTCATGGTAACCAAAAACTTTGGCATCCAATCTTCAGTGATTATATCTTCGATAGTCTTGTAGAATCCGTGCAGCACTACAATGACACTAAGGACCCGCCATTTGAGAAGTGGATGACTATGCCTAATATGGGACTTGCCATTGCTACATGTTATGGTGCCAATTTAGTGTGCCTATCAGAATCTTGTGGTAGTTTGACATTCCTACCACGTAGGGGCAAACCACCACCATCACTAACTGAGAGTCGTAATTGGGATTACACACGTATGGAACAACCATTACATGAGAGTAAAGTCAATCAACCATATTTTTTGTCCTAGATGTAGTAATAAATATTACTTTTTATTAACTGGTTCATATTCGTTTACAAGTATTATTCAAGGTGGATGACCCTTTTCCTCAATTGTATCCGAGGTGGAAACCAAATGTACAACCGGATACGACAGTATGGAGTGAGAATTTGAACGTGAAAAACCCACCGGTAGTTGTGTATTCTCAAGACGCAGTCTCAATTACCATTGACCTTGACACACCTTAATCCCTAATGTTACATATATTACTATCTGTACCAGACACACTTTTTGTATATCCTTACATGACACACTTTCATATAAAGTCTAGGTGATGTCGTCATATCGGACACACTCATTTTTTGTACATTCGATACATGACGTATAGTTGGATAAGATTTTGTAGATACAAACTTATTTTATATAGTATATATTGTATCGGCCCGTTATAATTATAACACTGTTATTTAATTATTTTATATTAGGACGCCAGCTCGGACGACACGTGGACGCCGCGGATAGGCTAGGCATGACCCGAACTTAGGGCACTACTATGTACTGTTGTGTTTCTTTGAGTTCTGTGATGTATTATTACTATGAATATTTTGTATTATTCATCACATGTGTGTATCTATATTTACTTGATGGGCGAGTTTGAGTGCCAAGGTTCCGTTTCGTAGAATACGCCAACGCGAGGGTTCGGTAGCAGTAAGGCCGGGCATTAGGGTTGGATTAGATTTAATCAATATAACATGATTATGGTTGAGGATATAAATGTAATGAGATTTAAATATAACTTTAGGCTAAGTTAAGTAATTCAATTAGGTACACTAAGAATGGGTCCACCTCGGGAAGCATACCGGACGCGGGGCATGGGGAGCTAGGTAATCGAGAAGTTAGTGTTACCTATCTAAAGTTACATAAGATGTAATTGGTACCCTCTGGATCGTTTTGGAGAGAAACAAAAGGTTTGGTATTCTCTCGAAGCTAGCACTTTGAATCTCGGCCGCCGTTCGTGTGTGGACAGCTAGTAGAAGGCATTAATCATTGGCAGCGCCTTAGAGATCGATTAACCTTCAGAGAGGTATTGCGACTGAGGTATGATTAAGTTTTCATAGTTTAAACATGTTTTAATGGAATCAGATTCGGATCCTGTTGGGGTTTTTTTCAAAAATTGTTTTGTAATCTCCGCTGCGCATGAACCCCAAAATCCAACAGTATTATGATGCACGGTGGTATTCTTTGAGATTTTACTTACTGGGCTCGTCATCTGCCTTTTGTGATGGCTGAGCGCAGATCCTAGTACTAGCAGAGGTAAGGGGATTTTTGACGACTACATCTAACTTACCTACTCTGAGGCCTGCTGGTACGTTTGGTGGTAGCTATACTTTTGGTATTTTGTATTATCTTTTAGGGTTGGGAGACTACATTTCACACCTGTACTTTTATATATACTGTTATAGTTGATCGCCTATATGCATAGTATTACCGAAATTTCCGTTATAGGTTGAATAAGTAAACTTTACATGCTTTTGGTGATATAAAGACTTCCGCTTTTAATTCATTATGAATGTTGATTATTTAATTTAATTTAATTGTAAAATCTAAAACTACATGTAAACTACTGAATAAATCAACAAGAAATGTAAGAGTGTCAGATAAAAGATGAGCAGGAGTGACGTGGGCAGATGCTTTAGGTGCTGAGGCAGGGAAGTAGCTGAGCACGGGGCTGCCTCAGAATTTAGGGCCGTCACATATATGATGTCGTCGTATCGACACGTTAATTTTTTTTGTATTGCATTTTCCTTGAAATTGTAAGTGGCTTTATTGAAAAAAACAGCAGGTTCACTACTTTGTTGTTGTGAACCCCCTGTTAGTTGCCATTCAGTTGTGCAACAAGGGCAAAAACCATGGTGATAGTAGGTAAAGGTTCCATGAGCATAATGTGTGACTTCACAGTTGAATAGCTCTCATTCAAGCCTTTTAAGAAACGAATTACATGGTCTGACTCTTGATACACTCTCACAGTTGAGAGAGCATCACATTTACACTTTGGGTTACAAGAACAAATGGGAATAGGTCGTAGATTGAACAACTCATCCTACAAAATCTTCAATTGTGCAAAATAATCGGTAACAGTAAGAGTACCTTTATGAAGTTGATAAATCTTTTCTTGTAATTCAACCACACAAAAAGAATCACCTTGTGAGAATCGATCCTTTAGATCAAGCCAAATATCTCGTGTTGAGTCGATCCAGCTAACATTGTTTGCGATCGACTTGTTCACCGCTTGAATCAACCATGAAAGAACCAAGGTGTTACAATGTTCCCACGCTGAGAAGAGTTGAAATTTTTTGTTGGGAACCTCAATTGAGCAATAGATGAACTTTAATTTATTCTTTGATTGCAAAGCCATTCGCATTGCTCTAGACCAAGAATGGTAGTTGAAATCCGTGAGAACATCAGAAACAAGGACCAATGATGGGTTCTTGATCAACCTCTAAAAAGTCATAAAACCAAAAACCAGTCTCTCTTTAATTAAAAACCACACATACAAAACACACATGTCTCACCTTATATACTGGTGTGTGTGTGTGTGTGTCTCAACAACACTCATGAGACCAGATCACACAACTCACGTGATCTTAGTCTCGAACTAACTCAACAACTACCCTCACATATACAATTACCTTCTTACCCCTGAATACATTGAGTTACATATTTGATATAAACAACAAAACATTACACAACCAACACATATTATATCATCCCCCCTTAAGATGAATCATCCCTGTACCAATCACAGAGGTTCATCTTGGACAATAAAAGAGTAAATTGGGGAGCAGCTAAACACTTAGTGAACAAATCAGCTAGTTAGTATTTAGAGGGCACATACTTAGGAGCAACAAATCCTTTCTTGAACTGATCTCGGACAAGATGACAATCAATGTCAAGGTGTTTAGTACGTTCATGAAAAATAGGGTTGGTTGTGATGTGTATAACAACTTGATTATGACACCAATGGGTAATAGGAAGTGAAATTGAAATTTGGAAATCAGAGAGAAGGTAGGAAATCCAATGTAACTCACATACTGTCGAAGACAAGCTTCGATACTCAGTTTCAGCAGAAGACCTTGAAACTGTAGACTGCTTCTTAGTCTTTCATGCTACAAGTGCAGAACTCAAAAAGACACAATAACCAGTAAGAGACTTACGAGATAAAGGGCAAGATGCCCAATCTGCATCACAAAAACCACTGACTTGCAAATCAATCTGCACAGGGAAGAAAAGACCCTTAGAAGGACAACCCTTCAAATATCTCAAAACATGAAAAGCGAGAGACCAATGATGTTTAGTGAGAGCTGTAACAAACTGGCTCAATTGTTGAGTGGCATGAGAAATATCAGGCTTAGTAAAACCCAAGTAAATTAATCGACCAATAAGACGTCGAAACTTTTCAACATCGTGGAGAACAGGAGAATCAATATCATCCATCTTGGTATCTCTGGGAAGTAGAGTGGCAACAGACTTGTACCTAGATAAACCAGAATCAAATAGGAGATTCAACACAACTTGCGTTGAGTCACATAAAGGCCAGAATTAAACCGAGCCAATTTAAGACCAAGGAAGTATCAAGCTTGCCCAACATCATTGATGGTGAACTGTTTATGTAAAAAATCCTTGACAGTGATCATAACATCAAGAAAAGAACCAGTAAGTAATATATCATCAACATAAACCAAAAGGGCAAGAAAAACATATCCTTTAGAGCATAAGAACAAACAATGATCATGAGAAGACTATGTAAAACCAAACTAATGAAGTGTATTAGTAAAAGTAATGTTCCACTAACGTGAGGCTTGCTTAAGCCCATATAAAGATCGTTTAAGCTTGCAAACCTGTCCGGGAAGAGCCTTAGAATAACCTTAAGGAGGATGTAAATATAAATCCTCAGTGATGAACCCATGTAAAAAAACATTATTGACATCGAGTTGATGAATATGCTAGACTTTAGCAGCTACAATAGCTAAGAGAACCCTAATTGCAATAGATTTAGCCATAGGTGAAAAACTATCAACATAGTCAACACCCTCAATTTGGTGGTAACCCTTAGCCATTAAACGAGCTTTATATTTATCTAATGTGCCGATAGGATGATACTTCACCTTATACACCCACGTAGACCCAATAGCCTTCTTATAAGAAGGCAAAGTAGTAAGATCCCAAGTCTCATTAAGCCCTAAAGCTTCTAACTCTTTATTCATAGCATCCACCCAAAGAGGATGCTTTTGTGCTTACAAAAAGGATGATGGTTCTTTAATCATAGAAAGAGCAGCCAAAAAATCTTTTTAATGATCACTCATGGTAGAAGAAACAATATAAGGAAAAGTAGGGGGGATCCAACAAAGAAGAAGAAATAGGAAGAGTTGGAGAAATATCAGAAAAAGTTATACTATTAGTAACAAAATCATTCAGCCAACCAGGGGATTTTGTAATTCTAGTACTTCTTTTAGGAACAAAAAAATGAGGAGAGGGAGAAGGAGAAGGTGAGACAAAATGAATAGAAGAAGAAGAATCTGGCGATGAAGAAGAAGGAAAACAAAGTGGTACATTGGTGATTAATAAATTTAGTACCATTATCAGTTCTAATGGTCTGAACAGTTTGAGAAAAATGAGTTTTAACAAAGTGTAAGAAACTTTCAATAGTAGTGCAAGTAGTAGATTTACATTGCAACAAATATGTCCATGTAAACCTACTAAAATCATCTACAATAGTAAGAAAATAATGCGCGCCCTGTATTGAAGTTTGCTTCTAAGGACCCCACAAATCCATGTGTAATTATTGAAAAGGAAAAATAGTTTTTATTGAACTCAAATGAAGTGGATGTCTGCACTGTTTTGACATATGACATACATTACAGGGTCTATCAGGTAAGAACATTGAAGACATAGGATACAATATAGGTAAATGTTTAGTAACAATAGGAGAAGGATGGCCCAATCGATGATGCCAAGAAAAAACATTATTTATATATGTAGAAACAACATGTTTATTTAAAGCAATAGTAGAATAACAAGAAAGAGAATCAATGACCTCCTGGTTGAATGAGTTTTGATCAAGAATGTATAACCCTCCTAACACTTTCCCAACTCCAAGGATTTGAGAAGACTCAACAACCTATCGTAAACAAAAAGTAAGATGAAACACAAATTTAATGTGTGCAGAAGCAGAGAGTTTGCTAACTGACAATAGATTGTATTTGAAAGAGGAAACATGCAAAAAAGAATGCAAGGTAATTCTAGATGAAAGAACAATATCACCAATGGCATCAACAAATTTAACAGTACCATCTGGCAAATAAACTGGAGTAGATTGAATAGGTAACTTAGAAGCATGAAATAATGAGTGATCAAAACACATATGATTAGATGCTCCTATGTCTATGATCCAATCACCATGTTGTAAACAAGCATGAGCACAAAAGCTAGGGTTAAAGAGACTACCTGCAAAGTCTCTAAGATGAGCTAAGTTCACATGAGAATCCCCATCATATCCAACTACATATATGCCCTTCACGAATTTCTCAATGCCTTGTTGAATCATGGTGGCCATGTTAGCTTGGAAATCATCATATTTCTAGGAACTTTCAATATCAAAATCCAGAGGTGATTCAAGCATATTTGCTAGATTTTGCTTATGTTCCAGGACTAGTTTTTTTTTTCAACTGAGTTCCTCTACTTTGTAAACCACTCAAGGTATCCATGCAACTTGAAACAATTTTCTTTCGTTTATTTCTTCATCTTACAATGGTCACAATAAAGATCATCTTTGTTGATGAATTTCCTGCCACGAAACTTGCTACTATAACTATTTGTGTTTTGTCCATTATGTGCACCGCTCTGAGCTCCACTACCTTGAAGGCGAAAACTCTTATTAGATCTATTCGTTGCCATTATGACAATATCCATTTCAGGAGCAAAATTCACATGAACTCGTCGTTGTTTCTCAACTTTTTGTATCATCGAATAGGCCTTATTGATGTTAGGTAGTGGATTCATGACTAGGATCTGATTTCTTATATGAACATAGCCATCACTCATTCCGATCAAAAACTGAATCAATCTATCATTGGACTCCAATTCCATCATCTTCGCATAATTGCCACAATTACAATGTGGAATTGGTGCCAAACAAGCCAGCTCATCCCACAACTTCTTCAATTTTGTGTAGTACTTAGAAACTGAGAGCTCTCCTTGATTAATGGAGTAAATCTCTCTTTTTAGTTAGTAAAGTAGAGGTCCATTACACTCACCATATCTCTTTTTAAGATCTAACCACAAATTATGCGTAGAAGTTGCTTAAAGGAAAGCTTGTACAATTTCTTTTGAAATTGAGTTAAGAATCCAAGAAATTACCATGAAATCCACCTTGCACCAGCGATCATGATCTCGATGAGACTCATCTGGTTCAATACAACTTCCATCGATGAATCCAAGCTTCATCTTTGCACCAAGAGCAATGCGCATTACTCTGCTCCATAAAAGATAGTTGAAGTCGGTGAGTGGATTCATTACCAGCACCAATCCAGGATGATCAACGTTGATAGATACAGAGGTCCTTCAAAACTATAAACATTCGTACCATACAGACTCGAACCTTCACTCGTAGCACTTCCAACTTATTGATTCATTGCCATGACTCAATCACTTGGTTGAATCACGAAGAACAACTCAGATCTGTAACACATACCTCCTTCAATAATTTAAATCTGAAGTTTCAAACCTTCGATTGCTCAGATATGAAGTTTTAGACCTTTGAACAACTCAGAACAACAACACAGATCTTCAATAGCTTCAGATCTTCAACAATAGAGGTTTGTTAGGATCGAAAGAGCTAAAACTTGCTCTGATACCATGATCAACCTCCAAGAAGTCATGAAACCAAAAACCAGTCTCTCTTTAATTAAAAGCCACACATATAGAACGCACATGTCCCACCTTATATACTGGTGTGTGTGTCAATAACACTCATGAGACCAGATCACACAACTCACATGATCTTAGTCCCGAACTAACTCGACAACTACCCTCACATATACAATTACCTTCCTACCCCTAAATACATTGAGTTACATATCTTATATAAACAACAAAACATTACACAACCAACACATATTATATCAGTTCTCATTAGGATGAATGTGAAACGGGCTGGAAGGAGATTCTTCTAGTCTTCGTGAATTATCTTGCCTCCTATCTTCCGCCATGTTTTTATAAACAAGAAGGAAGAGTAAAGAAAAACAGAGGTAAGAGAAAAATAGAGTCAGAGTTGAACAAGTTTCTCTGATACCATAACAAAAAAATAAAAAAATGAACAAAATAGAAGAAAATACTCTTCTTTGTTTTGTTGAGTTTTTGTGTGCACATGCGCGCACACACACACACACACACACACACACACATATATATACAAGTATGTAACCTAAAATCCTAACTAATACATGAGATAACTACAAATTTCACCTACTTACAAGATAAAAGAAAATCAACTATGGCTATCTAAAAACTAACAAACAAAACTAATTAAACTTATCCACAATGCCACATGTGCCTCAATAGAGACATAAGACATGATCAATAGAGGTATCTCTAATCTAAAGGGTATACCAAAGGAACGTGCCTTTCCTAATGGGCACTTAAAAGTGTATATATATATATCCACCAGATGGATCAATTTTTAAGAAGTTAGAAAATAAGTCTCTTTTTCTCTATTTTTTTATAACCGTTTCTTCTTCTCTATTCTTATGATTTTTTGTGAATGAGAGGGTATAGAATCAAACAATTGGTCCGTAGGCTGGTGATTTATAGTACTAAAATCACTAGCGTGATCATTGTATCCTGGTGAGACTGTCATCATTAGACCGTGAACACCGTAGAGGAGTGAAATAGTCTTAAGGACATTAAGTCTACTCAAGCTTCGATCAATTACATCTAGTCTTCTTCTATGGTCCATACTTATGGACTTGTAGTGAGCCTCTATAAATGGAGATTACAAATATCAAATGGGACTCTCGGCAATTTGATCATTAATGTGAGTGATTATATCACTAAAAAAGGTGCAATGTTTAGTTGCAATAACATCTTCAGTAGATACAGATCATGATTACAATCTCTTGGGCCAGATAGATTGTGGTTATTAAGGCTATTGTGATCTATTTATTGGGAAAAGAAAGGGGCTAATTAACTTGCATTGGTTACCTCTAGTTGTGACTAGACAATTGGTAATGTTTATGTTTTTTCATTAAAATAATTACCCCTGCGAAGATAATGAATATCTGATTGCATTGTGATATACTTTTATTAATTGATTGAAAAAGAATTGAGCATGCTCATTCAAAACCTTAAAATTCTTTTTTTATTCACTTTTGTGATTTTTGTTCTTGAACCACCGTCAATCCTCTCAACGGTCGATGGTGGTTCCAATCGAGTCTCTTTTGTTCTTTATTCATTCAATAAACAACAAATCTAATCAGATTTGTAGATATTGATCCATCCTTATTGCGGTGCATCTTCATCAATGGTGTTGCGTGGATTTGTGCGGCTCACTGGATTGATTTATCTTTAATTTTTACTTTATAGTTAGTTTTCTTCCCTAATTGAAAGTTTTTAATTTGTCTTCTCTTTGTTATGAAGTTTTAAGTCTTTTCTTTGTTGAGAAGTTTTGTTATTCGTTTTATGGTTCTAGTACTTTTGTGTATTGTCATGAGTTTCAACATCATAGAGAGCAGTCTCTGCTTGTCAAACTGTTTCAATTTCGAAAAAAAGTCAAATTAATGGTAGTTTGTTTGCACAAATAGGATTAGCGAATTAATGTACTTGATTATTTATCTAGTCTTGTATTGAGCCATGAATGATTAATGAAATTTTAATTTCTCTTCAAAAAAAAAAAGAAGAAGAATTGAGCATGTCTGTGTTGTATTATTTGGATGCATATGAATTAATCTATTTGTTCATTACTAAAGCATGGTACGTGGGTTCTTATGAGACTATTGGTGCAAATTGTTTCACGATAATTTTTCTACATACATTTGCTCTTGTTTTAAGAAAGGAAAAATAATGAGATTTTTGAAAAAGTACATGAATCAAGTGAAATTAATTTTAAGAATGCTATATAGATTATTAAACATTTAGATTATCAAAATTGTGGGGGAATGGAAAAAATTTAATTGCAAGCCCTAATTTTGATAATTATTTCTTTCTAGTTGACGGATATGTTGCCAATTTTTCTATGAATATTTCAAAGATGTAGGGGGTACTGTGTATAAAAGATTTGTCTAATTGAAGAAAATAAATTAAGAACAACTCCGAGTATAGTATTCAAATAAATTATTATATGTATTATCAAAAAAAATAAAAATAAATTATTATATGGCATGATGTTTTGAAAAGAATTTATCAATAATGACATTGAGTCTACTCAAGCCTCAATCCATCTAGTTTTCTTCTATTTCGCATCGAATTTCCAGAATTCTCACCAATAATCTTATGGCTAATATTAATTTGACTCGGAAAACACATCCAGTCAACGCACCAGCTAATGTGGCACCTGTGATTCCTACTAAAAAATAATTGATTTTTGGCTGCGGATGCGTTGACTGAGTGTATTTTTTAGGTCAAATTAACATTAGCCTTATTTGAATCCATTTCATTGATTTGTAAGTGTTGAGATTTGGTTTGACAAGGGAACTAAGAAAATAAGAGAAATTGACAATGGCGATAATAATTAATTGCGATTGGGATTTAATGAAGATTTCTTCACTGGAAGTGATGCCGGTACGTACATGATGATGAGCAATTTGTCAAGTAGCCACATTGGATCAATCGAAAAGATTTTAATTTCCAAAACCCTAGATTTACGTTAACTTAAATAACTCCCTAGATCTACTTCTAATGGTTGTTTGGCTGCAAGTGTCAGAGGCACCATCTGGATGATCACGATTGGTGAGAGGAAGTGCAGCGGAGATTTGTGGTACATGGTTGAGGCGATGAGAAAGGATTTTGGTTAGCAATGGTAGTTTAGTACATAATTGAGCAGGCTTTTTAGATTGGGTGGAAAGATAAGGTGGAAGGGTTGAAATTGTAAACTTTAAAATTTAAACATATAGTACACTAATATTACTACCACCAATATTACCATTTTTAACCCCTTCTTACTTTGTTGAACTAATCCCATAAAAATTAGTCGAGCACCTTAAATTCCATAACCCAAGAGAGAGAAAAAAATATAATATTATGGCCAAGAGTATGTCAACATGGTGTACTTCATTACGTGGGTATGACTCCTTTACATAGGCCTTTGGTAAGACCAAAGGACATGAGTTACATTTCCATACAATTACATGAATAAATTACTAATGAAGTAAGTGAGAACATGAAGTAAGTGGAAGAGTCATCCGCATCTAATTACATTTACAACAATGTTCATTTTATTCATGTATGATGATTTCTTATAACCCAACATCCAGTACGTCGAAGTACATTTTGCGTAATATGTGATTTGTGATCTTATATATATTTGCCACAAAGTAATTATTTCACCAAAAATATTAGTAGCTACTAGGTAAAAAGTCATTAAGTTTAGACAGTCCTGCAGTTTAGGATTTATGGTAATATTAATACTGATCATATATCACGATGCAATTACCAAGTAACACTAGTAACAACCGCGTATCAAACTTGGGTGTGAAAAATAATTACCAGTGATACATAGTGATTCTGTATATCAAAAAAAAAAAGTTGTTCCTTTAATCTGACAGTCTTCTGCTCCACCTTCCCTATGCCCCCCGCCGTCACCACTCCACGATGGCGACCTTTGATTTGTCTTCTCCACATCACCCACCTCGAGATCAGTACCTCCAAATCCCAATCCACCCCAACGCCGACACCGTGACACGCCCTCTCCTCTCCTCTCCTCTCCTCCCATAAATGGGGAATTCAACTCCCAACACACCCACACAAGCACACACAACACCAAGCGTCTCATCTTCTCTTTCAAATCTTTTCAACAACTACAACTCTTTGAGAAAATGTTGAACCCACAAGCCAAGCCATTCCATTCCTACCACCACCACCAACTCCACCACTCCTACAACAACAACAACAACAACAACAACAAGAAGTCGCATCATAATCCCTTCTCAACTAGTACGAATGTTGCTTCTAATCCACCATGGCCTATAGTGCTGCCTAATAATAACTCTGGTTTTCCAACCTTACCCACCAACAAGACCACCCACTACTACTTTTACCGCCCTACTCATCCTTTTACTTTTAACCCCAACAAACCCATGCACTACTACTACTACTACTACTACTCTCCTAATTCACGCCCCTTTTTACCCCCCAACGCTCCGGCGGTGCGTCGCAATGGTTTTGGTTTTGGTTTTGGTCTTGGTCTTGGAAATAGAGGCCTCTCTTCTTATTCATCTTCTTCTAATTCCATTGATTTTGATGAATGTGAAGCTAAGGTTCATGGGAAGACTACTGTCATGATCAAGAACATACCCAGCAAGCTCAAGTAGGGCCACCTATCTTCATTAATTAACATATACCCATTTGTTCTGTTTCATTTGTCATATAATGCTAATGTGCCCTGCATTTTTGGGTTTATAATTTGCAGTAGGAAGATGTTGGTTGAGATGCTTGACACTCACTGCTTTCATCAAAATCAGAACAACGTATCATCCCAACAACCCAACCATCAATTTGTTCCATCTGAATATGATTTTGTCTACCTCCCCATTGATTTCAAGTACTCAATATATACAAGAATTACCACTCATTACATGTTAATGTTTTACTCAAGTTTTTGATGACTTTATATAATTTTATCTCTCAATTAATTTTATTTTGCAGGAGTGGCTCTAACCTTGGCTATGCTTTTGTCAACTTCACAACCGTCACAGGCGCCGTACGCCTTTACCGCTCCCTCCAAATGCAGCGCTGGGAGGCCTTCGCTTCCCCAAAAATCTGTGAAATTAAATACGCCCGCATTCAGGCAAGGCCTAGCTACGTACTCCCTAATTAATATATATGGTTCTACTTGTGTGTGTGTATATATATATATATATGGAAAATTTTATGGAAATCCCTTTTCAAAATGGGTTATACATTTATGTCGCCTCGATTAATTTGTTTGATTTAAATCCAATAGTGTGCCCATGACATTAGTATAGTATATATTTGGTTTTCATATATATAAATATTCATCATGTTTTTGCTAGCTAGCCAGTTTGTTTGTTTGATTGATTTTGTACATATATATACAGGGAAAGAAAGCACTAATTGGACATTTTCAGCACAGAAAGTTCAGGTGCAACAATGAGGATTTCTTACCCATTGTTTTCTTGCCACCGAGAAACGGCGTGAAGGGGTTTTGTTCCTCTTCCAATGTTCTTGGAACGTTAAGACTAAGAGGAAGGAGAGCCAATACAGTAGTTCACAAGCCTTGTAGAAATGCTGCTAATAATTAATTAGCTGATGATCAGGGCCGGGTGATTAGTATTGTGTTCATGATAGTTTAAATTTTATATATATATTCTAATATATATAGTCTAAATATAGGTTTAATTTCTAGTAATACAACTAACTGAATAGCTATTGTACGTTCTTGTTTTGTTAAACCATAAACCCATAGTCACTAAAGAAATAGTGACTAATTTTCTGTGAGTGGTTTGGGTTTACAAAGTTGAAATGATTTGATGCGTAAAACACTGGGTTATATTGTGTGTACTCACATATGCGTCGCACGGTTTTCATGTGTTTATGACTTTATTAATGACGGTTGATATATCATCTAGGGTTAGTGTGAAAATTAATGTTTAGTACTTACTATTAGGTAAGAGATCAAGTGTTTATTGTACCAAATTAATTAAGACGTGGTATTAATTAATTCCTGGTAACAAGTGTATATTTGCAAAAATCTCAAAAACCTTAGGGGTTTTTTAAAAAATTTTTATTTCAAAGTCATCCTCAAGCAATCAATGACTTCAAAATTATAACTTGTAACACTCCTTTAATATTTACAAAAATCTCAAAAACCTCCCTTTGAGTCTGGACCCTTAGTGTCCAAATAGATTTTTTGTATTTGCTTTGCTTGCATTGAGAAACTAAAAATTCTCTGTATTAAGGCTCTCTAATTTATAGAATGTCAGAAGTTATCGAGTCTGTACGAAGTAACACAACTTTTGGTGTCAAAAACAGGTAAAAAATCCGAAATATTTCGCACCAAAAGTCACATTTCTTCGCAGTGGTGCTGGCCTCTGACACTTAGGCACCGGTCGGCGCGGGTCCAAAATAGACGGCGCCACTCTCTGTCTGGTGACAGAAATTGATTGGTGAGTGGCACTGACCCTAGGTGCCATGGGGCAGCAGCACTCTCAGGTTTTTTTTTTTTTTTTTTTTTTTTTTTTAAGTTTTTACAGAATTTGCCCACACCTGTTTGAGAAAATTCTTTTGAGATCTGTAATCTCCACACCTACATTTAGAATGAAAATGTCCTTTTATTTGAACCCCATATTAATGAATCAAAGCTTTGTTTTTAAGTGATTCCTGACTAAGGATTATGGATGGGACAGTAGAAGTTAATTGGCCATGCATTTTATTTTATTTTTTATATGTGATCTGAACGGGGCTTTGGTAGGTTATAAACTAAGTTGCATTTAGGGTTCTAGTTCTTGGGGTGTTCGGCTGGTGGACTAAGTGGCACATATTCGATTGGTATCCGCCGAGCTCAAGCTCGGTCGGCTGTGCAAGCCTTTTTCTTCGTAGTTTCTCTCTTAAGGAGTTGGGACTCCAAACCACAATCATTAGGTGGCGGGGAGTACTTGAAGGTTGGAAGCTTTGGCTTCATTTGGGCTATACCCATCAATTTGCATGGAAAGAATGTTGGATAACTACGGTCTCGGTCTCTATGATGATTAATTTCATTTGTTAACATTCTTTTGTACAGTGATTCTTAGAGGGTATCCTGTCCCTCTTTGTAAATACTTTTGTGGTTAATGCAACTTTTAGGAGCTAGCTTAACTCTTTTTTTTTGGTAGGATTGATTCCTACTTTTTTTAAAAAAAATTAAGCTGTATTTAAGTCATATCTGAAAATTGGTTTTTTTTTTTTTTTATTTTTTACTTCGGAAGGAATCGAATCACTTTCTCTCAAGATCTTGCCTTTTTAGCAAGTGCTGAAAATTAAATTCCTAAGCATGCTTATGTACCAATATCTATAAAATGGGTTCCTAAGCATGCTTATACTTATTTGTTATTAGATACGTGCTCCGCCCCTAAGTAGATACTTTAGTTAGAACCTGCCAAATTCGATTTTTTTTTTGGTAGGATAAATCCAAAAATTTCATAAGCATGATTAGGTGACAAATTAAATAATGGGCAAAGCTAACGGACCCTATTAATTATTAAATGTATCTCAATTTTTGAATTTTTACTTCATGTACTCCACTTTTTACTTAGTATACTTCACTTTTTTTTAAAATTTCAAAAATACCCTTGCTTAGCGTACCCCACTTTTTTACTTCGTGTACCCCATCACCTTCACCCTCACCCTCACCCCAATATCATTGCTTCTAGGTGTCAAACAAATAGAGCCGACACCTTTGAAGAGGTTTCAGATGAGTAGGACCGACACCTCTTTAGAGGTCTCGGCCAACTTCAACCAATAATGCGAAGATAATTTGGTTTCAATGGATGACAGAGGGAACCAACCGAAACTTCTTTAAAGGTGTCGGCCTAGTTCAACCGACATCTCTTCAGAGGTGTCGGCTCTGTTACTTCGAAACCCGCGAGCGATTAGAACGAATAAAAAAACTTCAAAACTCTAAAAAAAATACATGAAAATGACCCAAAAAAATAGTGAGTTTTGCTAGGAATCACTTAATATTTTTAATTTCATTGAAACTTTGTACCTAAAATGCAAGATTTACGCATCAAATCAAAGCCCTAAGCCCAAAAATAAATTCACAAACAAAACGACTCAACGAGAAAAAAAAAATCAAAAAAACTTTGAAATTGACACTAAAAGAGATGATGAATGCACCTACGTCGTCGAATCCATGTCGTTTTGCTCGGATTTTGTCAGATTTGGTTGATTTTTGATGAGGCGATTTGAAAGAGGTGGGTATGGTGTAAGTGGGGTGAGTGGGTGTGAGTGGGGTATGTTAAGTAAAAATCCATTTATATGGAGGGGTAGTTGAGTAATTTCACAAAATTAGAGTATATTTAGTAATTTATGGGGTCAATTTAGCCTCTCCCTAAAATAAATTTGGATTTTAAATTATGTTTAGGTATCTGAGGTGGGACTCATATGTTTATGGACTGATGATCATATGGTAATATTTTATTTTTATGTCGTGTACCTAATATGTGTATTATACACTATTCGTCGTAAGAAGTTGATACTCGTTGTTCAATTGCTACGGATTGCGTTAGAAGTTTCTCTAATTTTTTGTAAGAAATTAGGGTATTTTTTGGGTTTGAATAGTGGTTTAATGTGTGTAAAATGGATTAAGCTATTTAAATAAATAAAATAAACGTGAAATTACGAAGAAGGGATGTAGGTTAGTAAAGGATTTGGATAAGTATTGTAGGGCAGAAAGGTCCTTTTTCTGCCCTTTTTTGAAATATAAATCGAATAGGGAGTTCGATCAAGGGTGGATCCAAGATTTTTAGTTGCCCTGGCTATAACAAAATTGTTACATTTTTATTTTTCTCCTTGTATTAAACGCGCGCGTGTATATATATAGCTAAAGTCATGTCCGGCATAAGAATTGTTTGTACATGCTTTGAAATGAGGCATACATAAAATTTTAGTGCATAACACGTGGGTCAAGATCGTGTCGATGACTCATGTGTCGGATGTGACTTCGGGTGTGACTTGGGCATTGATATAAATATATATATATATATGTATGTATGTATGTATGTATATATGTATGTATGTATGTATGGAGGAAATAAAATAAAATAATAAAAATAGATGAGTACCATGCTGTTCAAATAAGAAAAAAAAATTAATAGATTTGAAGAGAAAAAAGATTGGCCTAATAGGTAAATATATTCTATCGTTTTGTTAATTTTGCAAAATTATCTTAAGGCTTCAATTTTTGTAAGATATTCTAACATTTCATTTCACTACAAAATTGTATCCTTTAATGAAACTTGGACATTTATGCCCCCAACTTAACACTATTACAAACTTACAACTAAAGTTAAGTTATTAAAAAATAGTAATTAAAATAAGGGAATGGCTAAACGGACCCCGCAAATTGCTAAACGTACTCCAGTTTTGTGAAATTACCCAACTACCACTTAATATAAAAGGTTTTTATTCAACATATCCCATTAATTGCTAAACATACCCCAGTTTGTGAAATTATCAACTACCCCTTCATATAAAAGGTTTTTAGTCACCATACCCTACTCACCCATACCCCAATCACCTCTCTCAAATCGCACTCACCAAAAACCGGTCAAATTCGACGAAATCCGAGCAAAACCATATGAATTTGACGTCGTGGGTTCATTCATCATATTTTTTGTGCGATTTTGAGGTTTTTTTTAGATTTTTTTTTTCTTTTTGAGTTGTTTTGTTTGTAAAATCGTTTTCAAGTTTATGGCTTCGATTTGAGGCTTGAATATTGCATTCTGGGTTCAAAGTTTAGATGAAATGGAAAATATTAAGTGATTTCGAGTAAGCCCCACCAATTTTTTGGCCATTTTCATGTATTTTGAAAATTTTGAAGTTTTTTTTGTTCATTGTGGTTACCCGCGAGTTTTGAACTAACAGAGTCGCCGACATCTCTAAAGAGGTGTCGGACAAACAGGGTCAACGCCTCTAAAGAGATTTCGGTTGGATCTCTCTCGTCACCCACTAAGATCGGTTATCTTCGCATTATGGATCGGAGTCGGCCGATGTGATGGCCCCAGTTACATAATCCTAAACTGGGCCTCGCCCGACCTAAACTTACGTAGACCCCGAGCCAATCTTCCTGAGTCACGCAAGCCTAGTCAGCCTCTCCTTACCATTTACCATTTATTAAGTAATTAAAAGTAAAGTTAATCAATTAGCGAGTTATCATAGGCATAGCAGAAGCAAATAAGTCTTAAACTAACCAATAACCTTAAGACACACAAGTTAAGACAACTTAAGGTGTGGAAACCCCGCCAATGTATATCAACTATAACAAGTCAAATGAGAGTATCAATAAGATATATATGCCTAAGATCTCTAAAAATCCCAAAACCCATGTTCCAAAACAAAATATGTAAATAATACATCAAATGGTCACCTAAATCAGCAAGGAAGAGTCGTTCTGTATCTTCATATCAAGTCCCCTAGCAGTGGAGCTTTTCCGTTACTGGATTGTAAATTTGTACTTATCAAACACAAGAATGACGAGCCCAGGTAAGTAACGCCAAACAGAACAATAAATACAACATTTCGAAGTAAATAAAGCATTTAACGTTCATGCAGATAGAAAGAAAGAACATGTTACGCATTAATATATAAAGTCTGTAAATAAATGAATGAGCAATCGATAGATGAGTGTCCAGGAATTAAAATAGAGAAGCGCAAGTAGTCCCAACCAATAAAGTCGTTGGGTCGAGGGATACCTTACAAGACTTGGAGTCGAGGACAACATTCATGGACAATCTAGCGAAGGGAACTCTTCGAGACAAGAGAAAGAAAGAACGTATGAACTAAAACCAAATCGTGCATGAATATATCTCGTCAGATCACGTTGAACTTGATTGACAACTTAAAAGAATGGAATCGCAAGGATGGACATTGAACAATAGCAATAATAAATTTAAAGCTCAAGAAATAACTATAAAGTTTCTCACTGGTTTACTTACATCCAATTCAAACTATCACGCACTTACACGGACTCTGATTCGCCTCCTACGAATCCCCATGCGAACAATTGCCCTGATTACACATTTATTGTAATATTCCATTAATTTACTTTAATTTAACCCCATTTTCCATGTTTATTTTGTTGATGTTATTGAGTCGATTTCTCGGGCATTTGGTCGTATTTGGACCCATTAGGATACCCGAGAAATCCCCAAACCTTTCCAAAATTTTCTCGAAATTCACCTTCGTTCACTGCCCCAGACGTTGCGGTGGCATCAAGGGTGGTTCCCCTGGCTGCATCCCTGCGACGTGGGGTAAGGGGTCTTTACCCCAGGTGCCGTGAGTGGCACCGTAAGGTTACCCCTGTTGTGCCCTCGCGACGTCGCGCCCTGTGCGTGTTGATAGGGGTTTTTGCACCCTCTGACTTGTGTCGTCGTGTTTCGAGCATATCCCAGCCTTGTCGGGACCTCGATATCCAACATATACAAAAACGCCGATTATCCATCCAAAAACCCATTATGAAACATATACAAAGTAAATAATAACCTCGAACTATCGCTCAACCCACAAAGTATCCTAAGTGAAATACATAACTAAAAAGTAATACAAAATATCAAAATACCTTACGTGTATAGACAACAACGTGAGTCAAGGCTCAGAGGTAGTTGTCAATCTTCTTCTTAGCCGTCCTGGTGCTGCTCAAATGACCTACACCCACCGTCACAAGCTAGACGGTGTGTATGGTGATATTTAAGTGATAACTGGAGAATTCTATACTATATTTCCAATTTAATAAACATGTATTTAAAAGCATAATATAGTTGAAAGATGTTGAACAATTAATACAAATAAATACCACAGTTAACATGAATAGTTACACTGAAACAGGCTAAGTCGAGATGATCTGTGTTTAATCGGCGGTAAGAGATATCACTTAGCCTTTACCAGTACTGTATGGAGCTGTGCTCAACATATCATTATTTTCTAATAACCTCAAATGGCAGAGTTGTGTTCTACGCGTATAAATTATCTATACTTACTGACAACCCCGTGGCCTATACCACGTGTGCCGCCCAAGTGTAGTGGCGAGTGTCGAAGACCCTGAAAGACCAAAACCCCTGTGAACCCACGCATCTCTCGTTCAATGGACACTAGATAATCTCTACTTTAGGTTTCAAGAATGCATATCCTTCGACGCTATGATTTCAACACAAGTTAGGCTACAAAGCCCCAAGGAAAAGAATACAAGTCCAATCATAACAGATAACCCTAGAGCATGCATTTCCTAAGTAATTATAAATCCTCAATCATAGCCAATCATCAAACATTTAGGAAATAGAGTCAATGATAACATCACAAGGCATCATGCTATGTCAACATTCATAATGAACATAAATAAGGAAAGCATGATGTGGGAATTCAATCAGCAAGTCTGCAAATAGATTGAATAATGGTAAATGAAAGGAATGAAATAAAGTAAAGTGTTCCCACAACTTCATTTACAAGGCAAAGCAAGTAGTCCTAGCTATCCAGCCTCACGACACTTCATAACCTGCATTCCTAGACTCCCGGTATGCTCTCCTAAGTCCTGGTATGTTTAGACACAATTTTAGTCGGCGTGTGTGTGTGTCAATTGTATGGGTCGTATACTCGATTGGTCAATTTAGTCTTTTAATATTTCATTTTAAAATGGGTTGTGAATAGTGGCTAGCGCTATTGTTCCTGGGTGAATAGTATAGTACCCAACGCGCTACTGTTCTTGGGGTGAACAATACTTCATCTTCCCCAGAACATGCAGCGCACTGGGCAACTTGGCTAGCGCGCTACCTATGCCGAAACCCAAAATTCCAGAGGGAATTCTATTGTTTCGAAGATACCACATGCCATATATTCATTTACTAACACATGCATGTTTACAAAGAACCAAAATAGACTCGAAAAACACCCAAAAACACATGAAATCCTTGGATTTTCATAATCAAACCATACATGAACACATTTTCCAATTTTTCATCAAAAACTCCAATTTATTCGAAATTCTGATTGGAAAACTTAGATAACAGTCGAATCAAACTTATTATGAAAGAAAAAAAAACTTTGAAAACCGAAATCATAGCTCAAATCTAATTTTCACACAAAAACCCCATTTTCAACCCATTTTAATGGAAAAGAGGTGAAGATGGTGATTACCTTGGTTT
The DNA here is from genome assembly GCA_039657345.1 of Stephania japonica. Lineage (NCBI taxonomy): Eukaryota > Viridiplantae > Streptophyta > Magnoliopsida > Ranunculales > Menispermaceae > Stephania > Stephania japonica. The sequence continues at coordinate 41,746,737 of CM077562.1, forward strand.
GATTATCTGGTTTCTTTTTCTAGCTCGAATTTCCTCTCCAAATCCACCAGAATCCTCTACTACAGCTCTTTTTGCATGAATTGTTGGTGGTTTTTGAGGAAATCCACTCATCAAGTTGTATTTATAGGTTAAGTTTAATCTAGTGTGCACTACTTATCTCGAGGCAAGTTTGATGGCTCTAAGCTGGGAAGTCCAACTTTCTTGGTGACACATAATTATGACTCTCAAGATGGGAGTGTGTGCTAACATGGATCCCGAGGTCAGTCCTTTGGTTATATTAATTCAATGTCAACTATAGGACATTTAAATGTAAAGTGTATTATTTAGGAACTATAGATTATGTATTAAATTGATTGAAAATTATTTAACCAAGTTTAGACTTACTACAAGTTTAGCTGTAACGACCCTAAAATTCTAACTCGTGCCACGTGACATTTTAGGGTCGTATTGTGGGCCCAACTGGCCATGGTGTACTTGTTTCGGTCATCGGGAGTCGACAACGAGGTATGTTATGTTTGTTTGGTGATTTGTATTATTTATTTATTACCGAACATTAAATTCAATATCCCTAATGTGTGAGGACGTGGTGAGTGTGTGTTGGTACCGTTGAACGAGTTCGGTACGAAATAACGCGTTAAACGAGTATTTGAGAGTCTTTGGGACGAAAATGAAATAAAAACGTTAACATTTATAAATGAAAATAATTAATGGAATTAAATAATAAATTATGGGCGTCGAGTGATACGTGGGGTCGTGGGCGACACGCATGAGTCGAAAGGTAGTGTGCACGCCCGAGTGAACTCGTTGGCGCGCAAAACGAAATTTTAGGCATGAAAAATACAATGATATATATATATATATATTTATATATATAGAATATATATAAATGTATATATATATAAGTAAAATGTAAAATGACCAAGATGGGCATTTTGTTGTGAAGAGAAAGAGGATAAGGGCAAAATGGTCTTTTGACCCAAAATTTGATAAAAAATACCATCGGCACTCTCCATTCTCACATTTCGACCAAGAAAGAGGAGGAGATCGAAGAGAGAGAGATCGGTCAAGTAAGGGTGTGAAGGTTTTCGGAATCGATGGAGTGATTGAGGTCGAGAGTTTGGGGAATCGGTACAAAGGTGAGTTGTGATTGTTGTTGCGTTGTGTTGTTGGGGTTGTTGTTGAGTTGTTAATTTTGGAAAAAATTGGATTTTTAATTGGTTGGTGTTGATGTTGTTGTTGTTGGTGTTGTTGTTGTTTGTTGTAAAGAAAGAAAAAAGAAAAGAAGAGAAAGATAAAAGAAAAAAAAAAAAGAAATTTTGGCAAAGACGAACTGGAATTTTTCCAGTTTGTCTCTGTTGAAATGAAGAAGAAGAGAATGGGGTGGGCCGGTCGTGGTGACCGGCCCGACCGCGGGCGGGCCCGACCTATTGGGCCGGGGGTCTCGACCGGTGGGGACTCGACTTTGGGTGGACGGCCGGACCCGACCCGAGGACCCACCATTATTAAAATAATAATTTATTTATTTATTTATAATAAATAAATAAATTAAATATGTTTTATTTTTATTTTTTTAAAATAAATATTGGAAAAAATCTGAAAAAAATTCAGAAAAATAGGAAAAAATTTTGAAAAATTATATTTCAACCAAATAAATAAAAATTTGGAAATTTTTATGAAAAATGAAGAATTTGAGATTTGCGACGAGACTTTTGTCGGGGTTTTTGTCTCGTAAAGCGTGAAATTTTTAAATATAGCCAGAAAAATATTGAAAAATATTTTTCTAAATTGTATGAAAATATAAAGTTTCGCTCGGGTATCCTAATGAGTTTAAATGGAACCCAATACCGAATAAGGGACCCAAATTGCGTAAAGGAACAATAATTTAAAAAATTGTAGAAAATGAGTTAAACTTGAGAATAATTGAGGAATACTTGAAATAATTAGGGAAAAATTAACGAAAATTGGTCGTAATAATTGTCAGGTGACGAGCGGGGTGTTGGAAACTAATTAGGGAACGTGTGGAGCTACGTGAGGGCGTTTTTAGAGGAATTTGATGTGAGTAAAGGCAATAATAGAATCAACACAATTACTTTTCTATTTATTGATTAATTATTCATGAAATACGAGCCCTTTGTATTCCATTCTAGTTCAGGTGACCTAGGGTTTAGGTAGTCCGACTATGATGAGAAGTCTCAACAAGTTTAGCAAATGCAAGATAGATCGTGGCTTCTCGTTGGAGCCTATCGAAATGATTTAGCATCCAATTTGTGATCGTGGCTTTTTTTCGGTAGTGTGTTAGGAATTTAGCAGCCAGCTTTATTTGTGGCTTTTCCTAACAGAGTGTACGTTCGCTGGAGGCGACCTTCGGCCCACCGGTTCGTACGGGGTGGATTGAGCAGGAGGCGTTTTGGGCCTATCGTGTCAATCGCAAGTCGATGAGGTTTTGTGACCGCGGTTTGATTGGGACTATCTATTCGCCTATCCATTTGTTTCTCGGTCACTTGATTTTCGTTGTTTGTACTTGTTGAATTTATTTATCATGCAATTTGCTATCTATTTCAGTTTCTTGTTATACACTGCATGATTTATAGACTTGTGATTATTTAAAAGCCAGTAATTTATGTTGAGATATCTATTGTTGCTGTTTACTGTTATATTTTGTACTCACCATCCTTTTTATGACGGTGGGTGCAGATCCACAGACGAGTAGGGCAAGGCGCCGATGCTTGGCGATATCCTCTGAGGCACGCTCAGAGTCATTAGCTTTGCTCTCACTTTGTAGGTATTTTTGTCCTTTTGTTGTATATTTTGGCTATGTATCCATTTGTTTTGATATTTTGGGACTTTGGGGAGTTGAACTTGACTGTTGATACATATATATATATATATATGTTCCTTTTGGGTTCTCAGTTGATCTGTTATACACATGTGATGTTGTTTGGATAAGATTTTCTACCACTAGGTTGACTGAGTAGTAAACTATTTTAAGTTGGTGTTAAAAATATTTCCGCTGCACACCTAACTACAATTGAGGATAAAAGATTAGATAGAGTTAAAGTGAATCAAAAAGAGTGATCCAGGGTGAGTGAGTGAATAATGTATTGAGTAATGGGTAAGTTAAGGCTGACTAGACTTGCGTTGACTCGTCGGAGACTGGTTCGTGGGTCCACGTAGGTTTAGGCCGGGCGAGACCCAGTTTGTAATATAATATTATTTTGAGCATGTTAAATTTTAATGTGTAATATAATATATCGTTACGTCAATTGCTATTGTAGATCGCGATGGCCGACCAGCGTGATGTTGGAGATCAGAGTGGAGTTCGTGATCCTCCACCAGATGCGTCGAGTGACGTTGCAGCTCTGGCATGTGAGTTACAGTCCTGGACTCAGAGAGTAGAGTCACAGGGACGGAGGATGGACGAGATATTGGATATTCTCAGGGGACAGGCACAGCAGTTGCCATCTCCATCGACTTCAGGGATAGCTCCTAGACAGGATGTAAGTCCGGCAACAACTCAGGCTACTCTACCGGTTACTACTACTAGTGCAGTACCTACACCACCTATCACCGCAGTTGTTCCGGCACAGATTGCGGTGGAGTCACGCGTTCATGATGATATTGATTCACGCCTGACTGCAGAGGCGAGGTGGACTCGGGAATATGAGAAGTATAAACCAAAGAAGTTCAGTGGCGGTTCAAGTGTAGATGAGGCGGATTTGTACATTCATAGTCACGAGAAAGTTCAGAAACTTCTCAAGATCGAGGATAGCAAAAAACCTGGGTTGGCAGCATTTTCTTTGACTGGTGATGCAGAGATGTGGTGGGAAAATTTAGTATCCACACATGGAGAGCCGACTACCTGGTTAGACTTCAAGAAGTATTTCAGTCAGAAGTTTTATCCACCTTCGGCTATGATAGCTAAGAGGGACGAGTTTATGCATATCCGACATGCATTAGGAGAGTCAGTTATGACTTATATGGGCAGATATCAGCACTTACTTCTTTTTGCTGATGGAGTGGCTGACCGAGATAGAGATCAGGTTTATTATTTTACTGAGGGCTTGTTGCCAGCTATTGGAGGGACAGTGGTCACTACTCTACTTCCTACACTACAGGATGCTTATGACCGTAGTTTGGCGAGGGAGGCATATCTGAGGACACATCTCGCATAGGGATATGATCAGCCCCGAGAGGTACAAGATGAGCGGGGACAAGTTCGTTTAGGGGGTAGGAGGAAGAGGAATAGATGGCAGATTCAGCAGTATGGCAGAGCTCAGAGTGTAACTTCATTCGCACAATCTTCGCAGCCAGTTCAGACATATGTCACCGCACCTACTCAGACACAGAGTTACCCTAGTCGACCACCACCGATAGCACAGCAGGTGCAGTAGTCTAGAGATGGTAGGGGCAGAGGCAAGGGTAGTGTACAACAGGGACAGATGTCATGTTAGGGATCGAGTAGGCAAGATTACTCAGGACAGAGACCTGCTGGAGCGTGTTATAGGTGTGGACAGGTGGGTCATCTTGTCAGAGAGTGCCCACAACCAGCTGAGTTTCGACAGAGACCTGCGGGAGCTTGCCATCGATGTGGACAGACGGGACATTACATCAGAGAGTGTCCACAGCCTGTTGATGTTCAATAGAGAGTAGCACCGCGTCAGCAACAGACGAGGGAACGTGCACATGTTGTTGCTGAGCCAGACCCTCAGGCGACTCGACATCTCGTTGAGGGTATGATTTATATTTGTGGTCATTTGATGTATGTTATGATTGACTCTGGTTCTACTGTTTCCTTTATTTCTGGGCGCATGGTTGATGAGTTAGATTAGAGAGACCTCTAGTTCTTAGTACAGCTGCTGGGGATAAAATCTATCCTAACATGATTTGTGAGCGTTATATTGTAGAGATAAAGGGACATGAGTTACCAATAGATCTTAAAGTGTTAGAGTTTCTGGAGTTTGATGCGTTGTTAGGCATGGATTGGTTAGGTTCTTATCACGCACAGATTGATTGTTTCGACAAGATGGTCACATTTCAGATGCTCAGACAGCCAGAGTTTACTTTTCGTGGCGGTGCGACTCAGTTGAGAGTTACCAGAGGCAAGGTAGCCACGAGCAGTGAGATTAAGACGTTTATGAGTGTTCTAAGTACGGTAGGAAAAGCTGAGGCAAAGATCGATGAGGTACCAGTTGTGTGCGAGTTTCCGGACGTGTTTCCAGCAGAGCTTCCCTGGTTACCACCGACGAGAGAGATTGATTTCATTATTGATTTGGTTCCCGGAACCAAATCGATATCAATTCCACCGTACCGGATGGCTCCCAAGGAGTTGGAGGAGCTAAGATCACAGCTAGATGAGTTGTTAGAATTGAGTTTTATTCACCCAAGTATGTCACCTTGGGGTGCGCCGGTTTTGTTTGTGAAGAAGAAAAATGGCAGCCTGAGATTTTGTATCGACTATAGGCAACTGAACCGGGTGACAGTGAAAAACAAGTATCCATTACCTCGTATTGATGATTTGTTCGATCAGCTAATTGGAGTGCAGTGGTTCTCGAAGATTGATTTGAGATCTGACTATCATCATTTGAGGATTAGAGCAGAGGACAGAGAGAAGACGGCTTTTCGCACAAGATATGCGTCATGCCGTTTGGGTTGACGAATGCCCCTGCAATGTTCATGGATCTCATGCATCGTGTATTGAGACAATATTTGGATAGATTTGTTATAGTGTTCATTGACGACATTTTGATCTATTCTAAAACTCGTGAGGAGCACGAGGAGCACCTCAAGACGATTTTGCAAACGCTGAGGGAGCATAGATTGTATGCCAAGTTTAGTAAATGTGAGTTTTGGCTTACAGAGGTTGGATTTCTAGGTCATATTGTTGGAGCTAGCGGAGTGTTAGTAGACCCTGCTAAGGTCAGAGTAGTTGTTGATTGGCCTACACCGAGTTCAGTGATAGATATTCGGAGTTTTCTGGGATTGGTTGGTTATTACAGATGATTTGTGCAAGACTTCTCAAATATTGCGGCACCGATGACGCAGTTGACGAAAAAGGAAGTCAAATTTCAATGGGATGACAGTTGTGAGCAGGCTTTCCAGACTTTAAAGGAGAGATTGACTACCGCGCTAGTGCTCGTATTACCTGAGTCAGGGAAGGGTTTTGAGGTGAACACCGATGCTTGTTTGGTCGGTTTAGGCTGTGTTTTGATGCAGGACGGTAGAGTGATAGCTTACACGTCCCGACAGCTGAAGATTCACGAGAAGAATTACCCTACACATGACTTGGAGTTGGCGGCAGTGGTGTTTGCACTGAAGATTTGGCGTCATTATCTCTACGGAGAGAGATTTGTACTATTTACTGACCACAAGAGTTTGAAGTATCTCTTCACTCAGAGAGAGCTGAATATGAGACAGAGACGGTGGTTGAAGTTCCTTAAGGATTAGGATTTCTCGTTGGAGTATCACCCAGGGAAGGCTAATGTCGTAGCTGACGCATTGGGCCGAAGAGGGGTTGACTCGAAGGTTGTGACGTGTCACATGACACATAAGTATGGATTACTCGAGACGGTTGAGATGATGTACTCTGTTGATATCTCGACCAGCACTAGAGTGTTGATTTGTGGGCAGTTGAGGACTCAGACAGTCTCTATCCAGAGTGTACTTGATGGTCAGCAAGTTGATGAGCAGTATCAGAGGTACAGTGAGTTTGCTAAGAGTTCAGATCATCCAGAATGGAGTCAGTCGACAGATTTTTGTCTGATATTTAGAAGGAGACTGTGGATTCCATCAGTGGCTGAGTTACATGATGAGATTCTCCAGGAAGCTCACCGCTCACTTTTTTCGGTTCATCCGGGTAGGACCAAGATGTATACTGATATGCGTCGTCTGTTTTGGTGGCCGGGGATGAAGACCGATGTTGGTGATTATGTTATAGGTTGTGAGATATGCCAGCGAGTTAAGGCTGAGCATAGGAGGCCTGGTGGATTACTGCAGCCGCTTTCCATTCCTCGCTGGAAGTGGGAGCATATCGCTATGAATTTCGTCAGTGGGTTACCTCGGTCTCAGCGTAGACATGACAGTATTTGGGTGATTGTGGATAGATTGTCGAAGTCTGCGCACTTCATACCGATTTCTACCACACATCGAGTAGATAGGTTGGCGAGCTTGTATGAGAGAGAGATATTGCGACTGCATGGAGTGCCATTGTCGATCGTGTCAGACAGAGGGCCTCAGTTTACGTCGCAGATTTGGCAGAGTATGCAGGCACAGTTTGGCACGAAGTTGGATCTCAGTACAGCGTATCATCCACAGACCGATGGACAGTTAGAGAGACCGATTCAGGTGTTGGAGGACATGTTGAGGATGTGTGTGTTAGAGTATGGTGGTTCTTGGGAGGAGTATCTTCATTTGTGTGAGTTTGCTTACAATAACACTTATGAGGCCAGTATTGGTATGGCACTGTTTGAGGCACTTTACGGCAGGCCGTGCAGATCTCCATCTTGCTGGGCAGAGCCAGAGGATGTGGCAGTGATTGGGCCAGAGATTGTAGTAGATCACACAGAGAAGGTACGACTGATCAGACTTCGGTTGAAGGGTGCGCAAGAGAGGCAGAAGAGGTATTATGACAGGTACCATGACGAGTTAGAGTATGAGGTGGGAGACTATGTATATCTAAAGGTCTCTCCACTGAAGGGTCACAAGAGATTTGGGATCAAGGGTAAGCTTGCGCCGAGGTTTATAGGTCCGTTTAGAGTCTTTATGAATACATTTTAGTTAATAAAATAGAGGATTTCATTTGCTATTTATTATAATTGATTTGCATGTTTACATTATAATAAGATCCATGGGTATTTACAGAAATATCCTAAATGTCCCTAGTCGATTATTATACTGGGAACTATAATGAATTAAGACTAGTATGAGTTTTGATTGATGATCATACGATGATCATACGTATAGGAATACGAATCAAAATCATGAGTACTTATTAGGGAGCAAAGTACTGGACCGACCCGCTATGAGAACATCACATGGATTAAGTCATAGTTGTTTCTCTTTATAGGTATATTTTTCAGTCCTCGAACTTGAGATTACCAGAGACTTCAACATTAGGAATACAGTGATTTGATGCAATCAAACGTTGTCTTTAACCGGATGATTATAAAGGTTGTGATTGGTTACTGTGTGAATATTGTTGTGAAGTTGTGTAATCGAGATAGAATTTGTCCCTCTCATATAAAGATAGATATCCAGTGGATCCCTCAATGTGTTAGACTGTTAAAAGGCCTAGTCTAAGTGAATTGATATGAATCAATGTCACTTAGATGTTTTCAGTCTACCTAGAAATCGAGACTAGTACGATTGAACATGTTGGATGACAATTCCATGCCTTATGTTTGATCAAAAGGATATCGTATGACAAAAGGATGTTATATACACTATTGATTAGGTTGTATCGATTTGATATTCGTACAACTTGGGTAGTCATAATGTCTTGTTAGAGGCCGCTTATGACTTGTATACCAAAATGTGTTTTGGTACACTGCCAATGTTGTATGAGCCTATTGGGTCGCACACTGAAAATGGTTTTGCGAGATTTTAAGATGGTTTAGAAAAACGAATTTTATATGATAAAATTCATGACAGAAAACGTCCTTGTAGTGTATTACACTTACACTTCTTTAAGTAGGGTATATGTGTAATTTACTTAACCGTCTATATAAAAGGGTTGTATAAATAGACGCTTTGAGTTAGAATACAAGAAAAAAAAAAGATTTAAAAAAGGTTGAAACTCTATTTTCGTTTTAAGAAACGACTTAGGGTTTTTTGGTATGCTCTGGATTGTTTTGGAGAGAAACAAAACAGTTTAGTATTCTCTCGAAGCTGCACTTCAAATCTCGGTCGCCTTTCGTGTGTGGACTGCTGATAGATGGCGTTCATTGTTGGCAGTGCCTTAGAGATTGATTAACCTTAAGAAAGGTACATTGCGACTGAGGTATGATTAAGTTTTCATAGTTTAAACGTTTTTAATGGAATTAGATTCGGATCCTGTTGGGGTTTTTGTCAGAATTGTTTTGTAATCTCCGCTGCGCATGAACCCCAAAGGCAAAGCTAAAGTTGCCAAAGCTGCTGCTGCACCTATCGCAAAGCCTATGGAACAAGTCAAGCTCCAGATTGTTCCTACTTCAAAGCACTAAAAGGAAAAGGAAGGAAATTTTCATTTCTGCCATGCACCTAAACATTGGTTCAGAAATTGCAAACTCTATCTAGAAGATCTAAAGAAGAAAAAGGGTAGTGCGACTACCACCTCAAGTATTTATGTTATTGAAATTAATTTATCTACTAGTAATCCTGGGTATTGGATACTGGATGTGGATCTCACATTTGTATAAATGTGCAGGGACTCACCAGAAGTATAAAGTTGAAGAAAGGAGAAGTCATCCTCCGCGTAGGGAATGAAGCAAGAGTTGCTGCCCTGGCTGTTGGATCATATGACTTAGTCTTACCTAGTGGACTTATCTTAACTTTAAATAATTGTTATTTTGTGTATGCCTTGAGCAGAAACATCATTTCAGTTTCATGCTTGGATATGGATGGTTTTGATTTTATTATTTCGAATAATAGATGTTCAATTTATCGTAAAGGAATATTTTATGCAAATGCTGATTTGTGTGATAGTCTTTATATTCAAAGCATGAAAAGGTCCACTGATACTCCAATCTTTAACATAAATACAAAGAGATTTAAGTCAAATGATTTGAATCAAACCTATCTTTGGCATTGTCGTCTCGGGCACATAAATGAGAAATGCATAACGAAGCTCCATAAAGATGGACTTCTAGATTCATTTAATTTAGAAACATATGAAATGTGCATATCTTGTTTACGAGGCAAGATGACTAAAAGTCCCTTTACTGGACACAGTGAAAGGGCAAGTGATTTATTGGGTCTTATACATATTGATGTATGCGGTCCTATAAACACAATGGCTAGAGGAGGTTATCAGTACTTCATTACATTTACTAATGATTTCAGCAGATTTAGTTATGTATATCTTATGAAACATAAAGGTGAATCATTTGAGATGTTTCGAACGTTTCAAAAATGAAGTGCAAAATCAGCTTAGTAAAACTATCAAAACACTTCGATCAAATCGAGGTGGTGAGTATTTAAGCCAAGAATTTGATGATCATCTTATAAATTGTGAAATTGTCTCCCAATTGACTCCACCAGCATCTCCACAATGGAATGAAGTTTCTGAAAGGAGAAATCGAATCATATTAGATATGGTTCGATCTATGATGAATCATGCAGATCTTCCATTATCCTTTTGGGGTTATGCATTACAAACTGCAGCTTTCACTCTAAATCGAGTTCCTTCTAAAGCGGTTGATAAAACACCATATGAGATATGGTACAGGAAGAGACCTAGTTTGTCTTTTATTAAGATTTGGGTTGTGAGGCTTACGTAAAGCGACAAGTCTCAGAAAAACTAGCACCTAAATCTGATAAGTGTTTATTTGTGGGGTATCCTAAGGAAACAAAAGGATATTACTTTTATAATTCTGATGAGAACAAAGTGTTTGTTGCTCGGTATGGTGCCTTTATGAAAAAATAGTTTATTTCAAAAGACACTGGTGGGAGAGAAATAAATCTTGAAGAAGTTCAAGAATCACAGATAAACACTGAAGCGCTACTGGAAGTTCAACAACATTCTAAACCAGTTGAAGCTCCGCAAGTAACACAAGGCCCACGTAAATCTGGTAGGGTAAGACATGAGCCAGAGAGATTCAGATTTCTCATTACTTGTAACGACCTGCAACTTTAATCAAGTAATTAGTGATAAACTGCAACTTTAATCAAGTAATTAGTGGTAAACTATATAGTAATCACAAAGAGATTCAGTTGGAAGTACGGTCGGCGTATCTTAAATAGTGTGTATGGGTGTGTGTTAGTGAATGCAATTGTGTTTGTATGGTGTGTATTATATAACTATGTAGTACAGATAAGTAGAAAATGGGATAATCTGGGAAATTGTGAAGGTTGAATGCCGGTAGAGTGACGAGAGAGCGGAAACGCCTAAGTGAACTCATTGGCGCAAGAGAGTTAGAGTTATATAGAAGTTTGTATACTTATATATATACATAGGAGTTATAAATATGTATATGTATAAGTATATGTAGATAAATATAAATATATATATGGGGCGGTTCATACATATTTATATATATAGATATGTGAGGAAGATAAGGTTAAGTGACCTCGAGATGGGAAAATACGCATCTCGAGGCAAGGTTTTATTTATAAAACCAAAAGTTCACCGCCTCTGTCCATTGAAATCGCGAGAGAGAGAAGAGAGAAGAGCGGTGGAGGGAGAGAACGCGAGGAGGAAGAAGAGGCGAGCTGCGGGAGTGAAAGCGGAGGAGAAAAAAGCGACTTGCGAAGGAGAGACGAGCCGCGAACGTGAGGGCGACGAAGAGATTAACGGTTGGGTGAGTTTTATAGTTGTTTGGAGATTTGTAGGTTTTGGGAATTTGGGGAAGTAAACCGCAAATCAAGTTGATTTGAAACTGTTGCGGGGAAAAGTTTATAGTATGTTGCAGAAATGTTTAAATTTGTGAAGCTGTTGCGGGAAAGATAATAGGAATAAGTGGTTGGTGAATGTATAAATTTGTGCACCGTCATTACATTAAGATAAAGAGAGATGAATAGGTGATTTGTGGGTTGATGAATTTGTATTGTGCGGGGAAAGTTATATGAATTTGCGGGAAAAGCTATATGAAATTGTAATGTGAGGTTGCAGGTATTGTTGTTGCTTTGGAATATGAATGTGTAGATTTGGATGTGGTTTAGGAATTGTTGCGAGAACTGTTGTAGGAACTGTTGCAGAAACAATTAGGAAGTTGTAGAGTTGTTGCAGAAACAATTAGGAAGTTGTAGGAAATGTTGCAGAAAAGTTGATGAATTGGTAGATTGGAATATGATTTGGGTTTTAAATATTGTTTAAATCGCGTTAGCATGAGTTAGATGTGATAAATTGTAAGTTAAGAATATTGAGGTTAGTTAAGGGAAATTTTGTAGAGTATGGATTTAGATTTGAATTATAAATCATATTGTAGATTATAGGTTGACATTAGTTAATGTGAATAGGTTTTCGAACACAAGAACACGGAAGTGAACCCCGAGAGCAAGGAAATCAAGAGGAGGTGTTAAGGAAGCGTAGTCAAGGTAAGTGGAACTCGTGTTTTCCATCATTTATGCAACATAATTAAATACTATTAGAGCATATAGTATTAGAGACTGGGAATGGGGGCAATGTGTTGTGACTTGAACTGTTTTGTTGTTTGTTTTACAAAAGAAAATGAGAATCGGGAAGAGGTTTGGCGGGACGGATCGGCTCAGGGTTTGGAACCGTGTTGGGAGGCCACCCATCACGGCGCCCCGATGACTTAGGAATTATTCCACCAATGCTTTCCATTTGAGTTGGCGGCACACCATTTATGAATTATCGGTGTCGGTGGTAATTCATGAGTGATGTGGGAGTGCGACTGTGTTTTTAATCAAATGAAAACCTAAGTCACAATACGAGCTTGCAAATGACTTATGAAATTGCATCTCGCTTATGTATTGGTTATATTGTTTAAACACCCTCTTTAAATATATGTTGGATTCATATTGCTACGCATTGATTAAATTATTTAGTTGATAATTGATGGATTATTCGGGAGTCATTTACTGAGCATGTAGGAGCTCACTCAACAACTTAATTTCAGGTTCTCGACTTACGGCAGAAGAGAAGGGAAAAGGGAAGCTTTAGGAGTTTCGAAGACTTCTCTTAATGTAATGAATCTGAAGTACATATGTATATATTGTTTGATTATGTTATATCCATAACTGAGGGTTGGGTTGCTTTTACAGATCAACAAAGTTTTGTGTAATATAGTTTTGAGATATTGTTTAAGATTACTATAAAAGCTTTAAATTTTCAATGTTTTTGGAAATGAAAAGTTTTATTTGATATATGCGATATACAGGTTGTTATCAGGTGATAAGGAAATAGGCTGCTGGCTCTAGTTAGGCCTGATCTGGTGTACCGAGGCTTAATTAGAGTTTCAGGCCGAACATCCTCTATTTAAAGTAGGGACTGTTAAAATCTAGTTAGGCCTGATCTGGTGTACCGGGCTTAATTAGCTTTTTAGTCTGAGCATCCTATAATTAAATGGACGGATCGTTTCATTACTGATAGTCGTGATGTGTTAATTATGGATCAAAATGAGCCCACCACTTATCAAGAGGCTATGTCTGGACCAGACTCAGATAAATGGCTAAGTGCCATGAACTTTGAGATGCAATCCATGTATGATAACCAAGTTTGGAACTTGGTTGATTTACCTGAAGGTAGTAAGACCATTGAATGTAAATGGGTTTTCAAGAAGAAAACTGACATGGATGGCAAAGTGCATACTTTCAAAGCAAGACTTGTAGCAAAACGTTTCAGGCAGACTCAAGGTGTTGATTATGATGAAACTTTTTCACCAGTAGCCATGCTTAAATCCATAAGAATTTTAATTGTCATTGCTGCATATTATGTTGGGAAATGTGCCCTAATTCAATCCATTAATAGTCTTTATAAATACATTTTAGTTAATAAAATAGAGGATTTCATTTGTTGTTTATTATAATTGATTTGCATGTTTACATTATAATAAGATCTATGGGTATTTACAGAAATATTCTAAATGTCCCTAGTCGATTAATATACTGGGAACTATAATGAATTAAGACTAGTGTGAATCTTGATTGATGATCATACGTATAGGAATATGAATCAAGATCATGAGTACTTGTTAGGGAACAAAGTACTGGACCGACCCGCTATAAGAACATGACATGGATTAAGTCATAATTGTTTCTCATGATAGGTATATTTTTCAGTCCTCTGACTTGAGATTACAAGAGACTTCAATATTAGGAATACAGTGATTTGACGCAATCAACGTTGTCTTTAACCGAACGATTATAAAGGTTATGATTGGTTACTGTGTGTATAAGGTGGTGAAGTTGTATAATTAAGATAGAATTTGTCCCCTTCATATAAAGAGAGATATCCAGTGGATCCCTCGATGTGTTAGACTGTTAAAAGGCCTAGTCTAAGTGAATTGATATTGATCAATGTTACTTAAATGTTTTCAATCTACCTAGAAATCGGGACTAGTACGATTGAACATGTTGGATGACAATTCCATGCCTTATGTTTGATCAAAATGATATCGTGTGACAAAAGGATGTTATATACACTATTGATTAGGTTGTATCGATTTGATATTCGTATAACTTGGGTAGTCATAATGTCTTGGCAGCTTATGACTTGTATACCAAAATGTGTTTTGGTACACTGCCAACGTTGTATGAGCCTATTGGGTTGCACACTGAGAATGGTTTTGCGAGATTTTAAGATGGTTCAGAAAAATGAATTTTATATGATAAAATTCATGACAGAAATGTCCTTGTAGTGTATTACACTTATACTTCTTTAAGTATGGGTGTATGTGTTATTTACTTGACCGTCTATATACAAGGGTTGTATAAAAAGATGATTTGAGATAGAATACAAAAAACAAAAAGATTTAAAAAGGGCCGAAACTCTATTTTCGTTTTAAGAAACAACTTAGGGTTTTTGGTATGCTCTGGATCGTTTTGGAGAGAAATAAAAAGGTTTAATATTCTCTCGAAGCTAGCACTTCAAATCTCGGCCGCCGTTCGTGTGTGGACTGCTAGTAGAGGGCATTCGTTGTTGGCTGTACCTTAGAGATTGATTAACCTTCAGAAAGGTACATTACGATTGAGGTATGATTAAGTTTTCATAGTTTAAACGTTTTCAATGGAATTAGATTCGGATCCTGCTGGGGTTTTTGTCAAAATTGTTTTGTAATCTCCGCTGCACATGAACCCCAAAACTCAACATATTTTGATTATGAGATATGACAAATGGATGTAAATACAACATTTCTTAATGGGAAGTTGCTTGAGGACGTGTATATGACACAACCTGAAGGTTTTGTACATTCTGAGAATTCTAGGAAGGTATGGAAGCTTCAAAGATCCATTTATGGATAAAAGCAAGCTTGTCGAAGTTGGAATCTTCGTTTTGATGAAGCAATCAAGGATTTTGGTTTTATTAAGAACGAAGATGAGCCTTGTGTATACAAGAAGGTCAGTGGGAGTGTAGTTGTTTATCTGGTACTGTATGTTGATGATATATTACTCATTGGAAATGACATCCCAACATTGCAGAGTGTCAAGTCTTGGTTAGGGAAGTGTTTCTCAATGAAAGACTTAGGAGATGTAGCCTACATCCTAGGGATAAGGATCTATAGGGATAGATCTAAGAGGCTAATCGGTCTAAGTTAGAGTGCTTACATAGACAAGGTACTGAATAGGTTCAGTTTGCAAGACTCTAAAAGAATATTGTTTCCAATGTCTCATGGCATAAGTCTCAGCAAGAATCAATGTCCTAGGACAAATGATGAGCAAGATCATATGAATAAGATTCCATATGCATCAGCTATTGGATCTATCATGTATGCTATGCTATGCACTCGACCTGATGTATCATATGCTTTGAGCACTACAAGCAGATATCAGTCAGATCCTAGTGAGAGTCACTGGATAGCAGTAAATAACATCTTTAAGTACTTAAGAAGGACTAAGGAAGTGTTCTTGGTCTATGGAGATTTTGAAAATGATCTAGTTGTAAATGGTTACACAGATGCAAGTTTTCAAACTGATATAGATGATTTTATATTGCAGTCTGGATATGTGTTTACTTTGAATGGGGGTGCAGTGAGCTGAAAAAGTTCGAAGCAAGAGACTGTGGCAGATTCTATAACAGAAGCTGAGTATATTGCATCGTCCGATGCAGCAAAGGAGACAGTTTGGATCAAAAAGTTCATTTCTGAACTAAGTGTGGTTCCAAGTATTGCTAACCCTATTTGTTTGTATTGTGACAATAACGGGGCAATAGCACAGGCCAAGGACCCTAAATCACACCACAGATCCAAACATATAATCAGGCGTTTTCATCTCATCAGAGAAATTATTGAGAGGGGAGACATAAAGATTTGCAGAGTACCTACCGAAGACAACGTTGCGGATCCATTGACAAAGGCTCTTCCACAAGTGAAACATGATGATTATGTTAGATCATTAGGCATTAGATGCATGAATGATTGGCCCTATAGCAAGTGAAAGATGTTGGGAAATGTGCCCTAGGTCAATCTATTAATAGTCTTTATGAATACATTTTAGTTAATAAAATAGAAGATTTCATTTGTTGTTTATTATAATTGATTTGCATGTTTACATTATAATAAGATCCATAGGTATTAACTGAAATATCATAAATCTCCCTAGTCGATTATTATACTGGGAACTATAATTAATTAAGACTAGTGTGAGTCTTGATTGAAGATCATACGTATAGGAATATGAATCAAGATCATGAGTACTTGTTAGGGAACAAAGTACTGAACCAACCCGCTATGAGAACATCACATGGATTAAGTCATAGTTGTTTCTCATGATAGGTATATTTTTCAGTCCTCTGACTTGAGATTACAAGATACTTCAGCATTAGGAATACAGTGATTTGACGCAATCAACGTTGTCTTTAACCGAACGATTATAAAGGTTGTGATTGGTTACTGTGTGTATAATGTGGTGAAGTTGTATAATCGGGATAGAATTTGTCCCCTTCATATAAAGAGAGATATCCAGTGGATCCCTCGATGTGTTAGACTGTTAAAAGGCCTAGTCTAAGTGAATTGATATTGATCAATGTCACTTATATGTTTTCAGTCTACCTAGAAATCGAGACTAGTACGATTGAACATGTTGGATGACAATTCCATGCCTTATGTTTGTTTAAAAGGATGTTATATACTCTATTGATTAGGTTGTATCGATTTGATATTCGTACAACTTGGGTAGTTATAATGTCTTGCTAGAGGCCGCTTATGACTTGTATACCAAAATGTGTTTTGGTACACTGCCAACGTTGTATGAGCCTATAAGGTCGCACACTGAGAATGGTTTTGCGAGATTTTAAGATGGTTCAGAAAAACGAATTTTATATGATAAAATTCATGACAGAAACATCCTTGTAGTGTATTACACTTATACTTCTTTAAGTAGGGGTATATGTGTAATTTACTTAACCGTCTATATACAAGGGTTGTATAAATAGATGATTTGAGTTATAATACAAAAACAAAAAGATTTAAAAAGGGCCGAAACTCTATTTTCATTTTAAGAAACGAATTAGGGTTTTTGGTATGCTCTAGATCGTTTTGAAGAGAAACAAAAAGGTTTGTTATTCTCTCGAAGCTAGCACTTCAAATCTCGTCCGCCGTTTGTGTGTGGACTGCTGATAGAGGGCATTTGTTGTTGGCAGCACCTTAGAGATCGATTAACCTTCAGAAAGGTACATTGCGACTGAGGTATGATTAAGTTTTCATAGTTTAAATGTTTTCAATGGAATTAGATTCGAATCATGCTGGGGTTTTTGTCAAAATTGTTTTGTAATCTCCGCTTCGCATGAACCCCAAAACCCAACATATTATGACTGTGAGATATGGCAAATGGATGTAAATACAACATTTCTTAATGGAAAATTGCTTGAAGACGTGTATATGACACAACCTGAAGGTTTTGTACATTCTGAGAATTCTAGGAATGTATGCAAGCTTCAAAGATCCATTTATGGATAAAAGCAAGCTTCTGGGAGTTGGAATCTTCGTTTTGATGAAGCAATTAAGGATTTTGGTTTTATTAAGAACGAAGATGAGCCTTGTGTATACAAGAAGGTCAGTGGGAGTGTAGTTATTTTTCTGGTACTGTATGTTGATGATATATTAATCATTGGAAATGACATCCCAACATTGCAGAGTGTCAAGTCTTGGTTAGGGAAGTGTTTCTCAATGAAAGACTTAGGAGATGCAGCCTACATCCTAGGGATAAGTATCTATAGGGATAGATCTAAGAGGCTAATCGGTCTAAGTTAGAGTGCTTACATAGACAAGGTACTGAATAGGTTCAGTTTGCAAGACTCTAAAAGAAGATTGTTTCCAATGTCTCATGGCATAAGTCTCAGCAAGAATCAATGTCCTAGGACAAATGATGAGCGAGATCATATGAATAAGATTCCATATGCATCAGCTATTGGATCTATCATGTATGTTATGCTATGCACTCGACCTGATGTACCATATGCTTTGAGCACTACAAGCAGATATCAGGCAGATCCTGGTGAGAGTCACTAGATAGCAGTAAATAACATCTTTAAGTACTTAAGAAGGACTAAAGAAGTGTTCTTGGTCTATGGAGGTTTTGAAAATGATCTAGTTGTAAATGGTTACACAGATGCAAGTTTTCAAATTGATATAGATGATTTTATATGGTAGTCTGGATATGTGTTTACGTTGAATGGGGGTGCAGTAAGCTGAAAAAGTTCGAAGCGAGAGACTATGGCAGATTCTACAACAGAAGCTGAATATATTGCAGCGTCCGATGCAGCAAAGGAGACAGTTTAGATCAAAAAGTTCATTTCTGAACTAGGTATGGTTCCAAGTATTGCTAACCCTATTTGCTTGTATTGTGACAATAACAGGGCAATAGCAAAGGCCAAGGAACCTAAATCACACCACAGATCCAAACATATACTCAAGCGTTTTCATCTCATCAGAGAAATTATTGAGAGGGGAGACGTAAAGATTTGCAAAGTACCTACTGAAGACAGCGTTGCGGATCCATTAACAAAGGCTCTTCCACAAGCAAAACATGATGGTCATGTTAGATCATTAGGCATTAAATGCATGAATGATTGACCCTAGAGCAAGTGGAAGATGTTGGAAAATGTGCCCTAAGCCAATCTATTAATAGTCTTTATGAATACATTTTAGTTAATAAAATAGAGGATTTCATTTGTTGTTTATTATAATTGATTTGCATGTTTACATTATAATAAGATCCATGGGTATTTACAGAAAAATCCTAAATGTCCCTAGTCGATTATTATACAGGGAACTATAATGAATTAAGACTAGTGTGAGTCTTGATTGATGATCATACGTATAGGAATATGAATCAAGATCATGAGTACTTGTTAGGGAACAAAGTACTGGACCGACCCGCTATGAGAACATCATATGGATTAAGTTATAGTAGTTTCTCATGATAGGTATATTATTCAGTCATCTGACTTGAGATTACAAGAGACTTCAACATTAGGAATACAGTGTTTTGACGCAATCAAACGTTTTCTTTAACCGGACGATTATAAAAGTTGTGATTGGTTACTGTGTGAATAATGTGGTGAAGTCATGTAATCGAGATATAATTTGTCCCTCTCATATAAAGAGATATATCTAGTAGATCCCTCGATGTGTTAGACTATTAAAAGGCCTAGTCTAAGTAAATTGATATTGATCAATGTCACTTAGATGTTTTCAGTCTACCTAGAAATCGAGACTAGTACGATTGAACATGTTGGATGACAATTCCATGCCTTATGTTTGATCAAAAGGATATCGTGTGACAAAAGGATGTTATATACACTATTGATTAGGTTGTATCAATTTGATATTCGTACAACTTGGATAGTCATAATGTCTTGCTAGAGGTCGCTTATGACTTGTATACCAAAATGTGTTTTGGTACACTACCAACGTTGTATGAGCCTATTAGGCGCACACTGAGAATGGTTTTGTGAGATTTTAAAATGGTTCAGAAAAACGAATTTTATATGATAAAATTAATGACAGAAACGTCCTTGTAGTGTATTACACTTATACTTCTTTAAGTAGAGGTATATGTGTAATTTACTTAACCGTCTATATACAAGGGTTGTATAAATAGACGCTTTGAGTTAGAATACAAGAAAAAAAATATTTAAAAAGGGCTAAAACTTTATTTTCGCTTTAAGAAACGACTTAGGGTTTTTTGGTATGCTCTGGATCGTTTTGGAGAGAAACAAAAAGGTTTTGTATTCTCACGAAGCTAGCACTTCAAATCTCGGCCGCCGTTCGTGTGGACTGCTGATAGAGGGCGTTCGTTGTTGGCAGTGCCTTAGAGATCGATTAACCTTCAGAAAGGTACATTGCGACTGAGGTATGATTAAGTTTTCATTGTTTAAACGTTTTTAATGGAATTATATTCGGATCCTGTTGGGGTTTTTGTCAAAATTGTTTTGTAATCTCCACTGCGCATGAACCCCAAAACCCAACACCTTCAAACTCTTCTCTGCAGTGGTGGTAGCAGGCATAACCTCAGTCAGTACGGGAGGTACCATATCAGTCTGAGTGGGTGGTAAAATAATCTCCGTCTGTACTAGCGGAGCAACCTCTATCTCTGGCATCACCGCAATAGGAGCAGGAGCTGTCGAGGCTACCGCAGATGGTGTCGTCGTAGCAGGTGTCCTCAACAATCATAAGATCTTCTTCAATCGTTGATCTTGAGACGTGACTCGCTACGTTAATGTGTGGAAATCCTCAGGACAGCGCGCTATCGACATATTATTGTTGTCGCTAGGACAGCCTAATCCGCCATCGCTATATGACAAAGAAAGCAAACTTCCGAATCAATGGATAGCTATCGATACCATATAGTACACCATATCAAATACAACATGTACAAAACAAGTTCAAAGTTAATCAACTCTCTTCAGTCCCCCAACTAAGGTTCTAATTCAGGATCGTATGGTTCCACTATGAGTTTAACCATTACACAAACTTTCGTTGGTTTATGTCTTAATGGCTTGTGATTTAAAACTCAAAGTCAAGTATAAAACAACATGTCTCTGATATCAACTATGACAACCCTAATTTCCCATAAAACTGGGCCGCTCGGCTTAGACACACATAGGCCCCCAAGACCATACTCGACAAGTCTATGCATGCCTAATCAGCCTCAAATTTTCAAATTATAAGTTAAAAGAATGAGTTATCAGATTATAAGTGTTAATAGATCAATACGTAGCGAAAATTAAACTATAATCATGCAAAATAACTCAACATAAGGGAAGTCAAGATAATTCTATTAATGTGGAACCCCGAATAAATGATAAACATTTATTATTTGGTGACCAATGTATGAATACGACAATACATGATATCAAACTCTTAATTCCAAATTCAAATAAACCGTAGTATTTGAAAACAACATACAATTAACAATAAATAGAGACACCTACACTAAAAGCAGAAGAGAACCTTTCCAAGTGTCCTTAGAGATAATCACCTAGCACATGTCCCTTCCCCTTGCTCGTCTCGATATATCTGCACCCATCGTCACAAACTAGACGACGAGTAACTTAGAATAATTGAAAGTAATGCTAAAAAATATAACTTAATTCATGAATAACCAATAAAACAGTATAAGAATCACGTGGTATAGAACAAGGCAGACAAATAAACAAGTTGCATGATAAACAGACTGACAGATAACATTGAAATATGAGTGTCCTTGAATAAAAAGAGACCCATAAGCGATCTAATCTACAACAATCCACAATAATATCCACAACATATCCACAACAATCCAGTACTCGAGAATCATGCAACACTAGGGGTGGACAACATCCCTGCAGGAAATGCTTACATTGGCCCAGTTAGTGTGGGCCCAATAGTACCTTCTCGACACACTTATGCTAAGAACACCCAATCAAGGAATAATAGAATGGAATGTCAAGCATAAGATCAATTCAAATATCACAACAATAGAGGAATATGAATCACATGTTATTTTCTTAATTGGCTTACTAAGTTACCTGGTAAGATCGCGACCGACACTCGCCCACGCGACTCTAACCCTTATTTTGGGGTTTCCCAACTACCTCTTAATGAATTGAACCCATTTGATTGGGTTTATAATCAATACATGACCCTAGATGAATTCTCAAATTTTCCCAAATTTTCCAAAAATACCCAAAAATTTATATTGTTTCACTGTTTGGGACGCCATGAGTGGCGCCGCCATGCACAAACGCCCACGGCATCTTCGCAACGCCTTGTATTACTTCTTTGGACTCGATGTCGTAGACGACGCCGCCAGAGTATAAACCCGAGGCATCTCTGCAACGTTACTTCTGTCTTCTGGTTTGAGCACCGTGGGAGACGCCGCCAGGATTCTAGCTTGCGGCGTCTACGTGACATTTCATAGTTTGTGGATTTTTCCACTATTTTTGATGCCATCGCCGACACCGTTAGTCTTATCGCCCACGATGTCCTGCGCAGCATCTGGATTAGAGTAGATTCCTAGGGTTTTTTGGAACCCCGGCTCGCATCGCCACGCTCCGCACCTATGTTAAACTTGTACAGAGGTCGAAGACCATCAAAACCAACTTTGGATCATCGTAGAACCTCGACGAATGTCCGGGATGAAAAACATCCCCAAAAGCCATAAAACTTCAACAAAATTAAGTAACGCCTCTAAAACTCCAACACCAATCACAACATGGGTGTTGATAGCTTTGTGGATCACCAAGGCATCGGGAATTTTGATAAAGATCGATGTCCCGTGCGGTGTGCTCGTGGTCATCGTGACAAAATTGAAGGAATACAACGCGTAGACGAATGAAAGAAGGAGAGGAGTCGGGATCTCACCTGAATTCCGATGATCCTGGACTCCGCGAACCTCCGATCAATTGATCAACCCTCTAATGGTTATCCTATTCTTTACTTGGTGCTCAAGTTTTGAGTAAGAGAATAAAAGAAAGAGAGAAGAAGAGGAGAAAAGAAGAATGAGAGGAAAAGTGGAGAGGTGGGCCTTTTATAGGACTCCACTTGATGACTCCAATAGGTGACTTGCACATCACTTAGTTAACCAACTCTTTTGCCCATTCGTGCGTTCTCGAACTTGTAACGTACCATGACTTGAGCGTCGCGTGCGTCTGGTCTCACCAACATCCTCATTTTAGTCATTAAGCTTAGTTATTATTCAAATAACCATTTATTATCATTTTTGTGTTTTATAACCCCTGTTCATCCTAAGCGAAGCCTCACTCAGACTTTCGGTAATCCAAATGGCTCGAACTCGTACTAGGATGTATTTACTAATAGAAACACCACATAAAAGTAAAATTACCTTAGTATTAACTCCCAAGGTTCGAAATGTTGGGTTTTGGGGTTCATGCGCAGAGGAGATTACAAAATAATTTTGACAAAAACCCCAATAGGATCCGAATCTAATTCCATTAAAAATGTTTAAACTATGAAAACTTAATCATACCTCAGTCGCAATGTACCTTTCTGAAGGTTAATCGATCTCTAAGGCACTGCCAACAACGAACGCCCTCTATCAGCAGTCCACACACGAACGGCGGCCGAGATTTGAAGTGCTAGCTTCGAAAGAATACCAAACCTTTTTGTTTCTTTCCAAAACGATCCAGAGCATACCAAAAAACCCTAAGTCGTTTCTTAAAATGAAAATAGAGTTTCGGCCCATTTTAAATCTTTCGCTCTTGTATTCTAACTCAAAGCGTCAATTTATACAACCCTATATATAGACGGTTATGTAAATTACACATATACCCCTACTTAAAGAAGTATAAGTGTAATACACTACAAGGACATTTCTGTCATGAATTTTATCATATAAAATTCGTTTTTCTAAACCATCTTAAAATCTCGCAAAACCATTCTCAGAGTGCGACCCAATAGGCTCATACAACGTTAGCAGTGTACCAAAACACATTTTGGTATATAAGCCATAAGCGACCTCTAGCAAGACATTATGACTACCTAAGTTGTACGAATATCAAATCGATACAACCTAATCAATAGTGTATATAACATCCTTTTGTCACACGATATCCTTTTGATCAAACATAAGGCATGGAATTGTCATCCAACATGTTCAATCGTACTAGTCTCGATTTCTAGGTAGACTGAAAACATCTAAGTGACATTGATCAATATCAATTCACTTAGACTAGGCCTTTTAATAGTCTAACACATCGAGGGATCCACTGGATATCTCTCTTTATATGAGAGGGACAAATTCTATCTCGATTACACAACTTCACCACATTATTCACACAGTAACAATCACAACCTTTATAATCGTCTGGTTAAAGACAATGTTTGATTGTGTCAAATCACTGTATTCCTAATGTTGAAGTCTCTGGTAATCTTAAGTCAGAGGACTGAATAATATACCTATCATGAGAAACAACTATGACTTAATCCATGTGATGTTCTCATAGCGGGTCGGTCAAAGTACTTTGTTCCTTAACAAGTACTCATGATCTTGATTCGTATTCCTATACGTATGATCATCAAATGCCTGACGTATCACGACAACCGGTCAAGGTCTAGAATACGACACGTGGCGTGTTAATTTTAGAGGGTTGTTACATGAAAACATCGATAACCTGGGAGACATGTGAATATGACCTCTAGCAACAGACAATCATATTCCATGGCGCAGTAACATTCATCACACCAATTACACACAATGAATATAAAACACTACAAAATATATGCTAAAACAAATAAGTAAATGGGCTCGAATGTATAGTTAATAAGTAAATAAAATCACCACTAGATTAATCACGGGAAACCGCAACTTAAGCCAATCGTACGCTATAGTCCTTCCACCATTTAAAATGTTAAATTTCGTCAACGTAGGTAACAAAAATGATGCATGACTAGTTAAAAAGAGTAAAATGATTTATATTACTAAACTTGACGACTCATATCGACCAACAAATGCAAAAAAAAATTAATTTCCCCTAAAAAACATAAAAAAAAAACTCAAAGTTCAAGGCCAAATATACTATAATGAATGTTTAGGGACCAAATGTACACTAATAAAAGTTCAAGGACCAAAAACATAAATGATTCAAAGTTCATGGACCAAAACATATGTTTTGCCAAAAAAAAAAAGTTAAGTAGGAGTCGAACCAATAACCTCTTTAAACCTTGTCTTAATTGACAAGTGATGCCTTGTCCATCTCACAAGATAAGTTTGATTTTTTTTTGAAACCTAAAAAAAAGGCACATTAATGGTTACTAACTCAAGAGAATGAGCCTTCTAAAAAATAACTGCCTTTGTTTTCTTTCAAAAGCCCTAAATTTTTTTTATTAATTCTCTTTTGTGATTTTTGATCTTGAACCATCATTGATCTTCTATTTTGATCGGCGGTGGTTCAAATCACATTTGTTTACATTTTATTTATTCAATAAGCTGCAAAATCTAGTCAAATTTATGAATATTTTTCCATCCTTGTTGCAGTACATCTTACTAAACAGTTATGCTTGATTTTTGTGCGGTGGCTGGGTTGGTCTCTTTATTAGTTTTTATTTCATAGTTAGTCTACCTTCCTTAGTTGGAAGTTCTTGATTTGTTTTTTCCTCGTTGGAAAGTTTTGTTATTCGTTATGTGGTTCTAGTGGTATTTGTGTATTGTCAACATTGTAGAGAGCAACCCATGATTGTCAAATCATTTTAACTTCATAATCGCATACCAACTGGAAGGAGTGTCCAACACCAGACCTTCTCTGTTGACCTGTACAAACTACACGTACTGGAAGGCAAGAATGGAAGGTTATGTTGTGTCCGTGGATGTCAAGGCATGGAGATCTATCAAGAAGTGTTATGCCTCACTTATTATAGATGGGATAGCAAAGAACCCTGACGACTAGACAAAAGCTGAAGAAAAGTTGTTGTCGCAAATGCCAAAGCTCTCAATGCCATCTTTGGTGCAGTAACACGAGCATCTCAAGTTGATTTCTTCATGCAAAATAGCAAAAAAGCATGGCCGATTTTGAAAGACTTCTTTGAAGGGAATGAGCAAGTGCGAGAATCCAAGCTTCTCATGCTCAAATCATAGTCCGAGCTAATGAGAATGGGAGAAGACGAGACCTTGTCAAACTACACTGCCAAGTTGAAGGATTTTGCTAATCAAGCACATCAGTTGGGTAAAAGATACTCTAATGAAAAGATGGTGCAAAAGGTCGTCAGCACACTACCTGAGAAGTTCAATGTGAAAGTTGCCTCCATACAAAACAACCGATGTCTCAAGAATCTGAGATTTGAGGAACTCATGGGTTTGCTGACAACCTATGAGATACATCTTGACCAGTAAAAGAAGTAGACAAAGGAGCTTGCACTGAAGGTTGTTGAAATAAACTCTACTTCAGGAGATAAAGAGCTTGCTTTACTAACCCGTAAATATAATAAATTATACAAGATATTTCAGGGTTTGAAGGTTATAGTGTGACGGCCCCAAATTCCACAATCCTAAAATTGGGTGCCGCCCGACCTGGACCCACGTGAACCCCCGAGCCAGTCCCGCCGAATCACGCGGGGCTAGTGAGCCTATCCTTACCATTCAATCATTTATTAAGCATTTAAAAGTGAAGTAAATTAATTAGCGAGTTATCAAAGTATAAAACGGAAGCAATCAATTTCAACTAATCCATTAACCTCGAAAGCTCCAAGTCAGGACAAAAACCTAGGGCGTGGAAACCCCGCATATCATATATAATGTAAATCAAATAGAGTATCATCCAAGTCATAAATATCCAACAATCTCTTAACCCATAACCCCATGTACAAAAACAATATAAGTAACTAATAAAACAAAAAAAAATCACCTATATCAGCAGAGGAGGGCCGTTCAAAGTATATTGCCTAACTGCACGGCCTTTCCTTTATTGGACTACGGATCTACAATCGGTCAAACACAAGAATGAAGAGCCCAGGTAAGTAACACCAAGCAGGAATAACAATAATACAACATTTCGAATTAAATAAATGAGCAGTCAATTCATGCAGATAGAAAGAAAAGGACAGGGAGCGCATGAATATATAAAGACTATGGATAAATAAATAAACAATCAAAATTGAGTGTCCTGGAATACAAAGGAAAGGCACAAGTGGTCCCAACCAATCCAAGTCGTTAAGCCGATGACAAAATCTCCTCAAAGGCTAGGAGTTGAGGACAAATCTCCTCAAAGGCTAGGAGTTGAGGATAAAATCTCCTCTAAGACCACTACGCAAGTGCAGAGTCCCCAACAATTTGGTGGAGAACTCTCACCACGTACATGTTATCATAAACAATCACGTATCCCCAACCGTAACCCCGGTATAATACACCGCGAGCCCAAAATTCTGCAAGGATCATGCTTGACACACTTGCTTTAGGACAATTCAAAAGGAATGGAATGACAAGATAGCATCGAGACTATATTAATAAATAATTCAAAGCTCAAAAATAACTGTAGTGTTCCTCACTGGTTTACTTACCTCGATCCAAGCTAATTGCACTATAGCGAACTCCAATTCGTCTCAACGTAGTCCCGCGTGATAATACTCCTGATAATACAATTCATTGTAGTTTTCCATTAATTTTTATTCAATTTTCCTTATTTGTGTTTATTGTGTTTTCGGGTCGAATTCTGGGCTATTAGGTCATATTTTGACCCAATAGATACCCCGAGAAGTCCCCAATTCATTTCGAAGATTTTCCTAAAATTTTTGGAAAATCTGGGCACTTTTGGCGTCGTCGAGACGCCGTGGGCAACGTCGTAGGGGTTTTATACCTTACGACGCCATCACGGTGTGGGGCAGAGAAAGACTCTGCCCTAGTCGTATATGGGGTGCGCCATGAGGGTTTATCCCTCACGGCGTCCCCACGACGTGGGGGACAGAGACCCCTCTCTGTCCTCAGCACCGCACCTCTGTCTGAGGGACTTTTCAGGGGTGTTTACCACCCCCAACTCGCGCAGCCTTAAGCCGATTTGGTCAATTTTTCATCGGGGATTCAACACCATTCCAAAAACATCCTCGACACAATCCAAAACATTTGAAATCCTCAACGAAAAACCAAAAACGAAAAACATTAAAAAATCCCCAAAAATTCATCAAAAATCCCAAAACTCTCCAAATCGAAAATCGTCTTCACAAAACTTGTGTTGATCGTCGAGAGGATCACCAAAACGTTGAGAGTTTCGATCGAGTTCGAAACCTCGACGTGGTGTCCAAATTTTGTCGCGACAAACACGGGTAAAACCAATACCAATACATAGAGAATGATGAGGGGATGATGAATCTCACCTTCGTTCATCTGAATCCGCCACCGTCGCCCCGCTCCGGCCACCACAGTCCACCAGTGACTTGAAGGAGACGTTAGGGAGAGAGAAGAGAGAGAGGACAAAGAGAGAGAGAGAGAGGTAGGTGTGGAGTTTATATACCCTTCCCTAATCTTGGCCCAACATCCCCATCTCTAGGCCCATATAATGGTTCATGATCACCCCATCACACCTACTTTAGTGACTCTATTGGGTGACTCTAGTTGACTTGCTCCTTACTCTAGTCTATCCACCTCATCCCTTGTGCATCTGGACTCGACCCGCGCCGCACTCCGCGTGTATTGCGCACTTGGTTGAATCGCGTACCAATTATGTTGGTTATTTTAGAGTTTGTATTTTATCAGTGTTTTAAGTCGACTTTGTCCCCCGAACCACTAAACATCGTCTTGCTCAACCAACACTTACACACCAAAAGTCCTTACACGTTTGGACATTAAAATTACTGCTAAGGCTATAAAGTATAATACAAACATCAAACAAATATAACATACCTCGGTGTCGACACCCGAGAATTGATGATTGTACCATGGCGGAGGCCCACGTATCGCCTGTATTGACACGTGGCACGAGTTAAATTTTTAGGTCATTACATATAGGTTCATCCCAAAAAGAAGGAGAAACAAAGATGATTGACAAGAGTAAAATGACTTGCAGAGAATGCGGAGGTCTATGAAATTTCTAGGAAGAATGTCTGTAATGACCCGAAAATTTGGTTATTTATGAATGATGATGTGTATTACGTATTTATACTCGTATTTGAGTGATCGAATAATGAAGTCGTTGAACGAGTAAGGAAACTGGACGAGCGGGGATCGACATTTGGGATACGGGTACACGGGGACTTAAAACATAATAAAAATACAATTAAAAGAATTTTTGTAGAATTTAAATAATTATTTAGCGAGACGAGGCAAGACTACACAGCACAATGGAGAAATACAGACCGAGGAGTACAAGATTGACGCGGGAGTTGGTTAACTAAGTGACTTACAAGTCAATTGTTGGAGAACACATAAGAGATTGTTAAAGTGACATAACTCTAATTTAAGGAGCCATGGGATTGGCCCCGAGATGCGTGGGTGTTTTAAGATGAAATATATAGGAAAATATAACAAACTCAAAGGGTATAAGGGTCATTTTGAACAAAATGATATATATATATAATTGTTCATAAGAAAAACTAATCACTTAACCAACAAAACATTTTTTTTGTTTCCTTATCTCCAATTCGGCTCTCTCTCTAATCGACTCTTCTCACTTCATCTCTCTCGTCAGTCTCTCATCTCCCCCTCCACACTCTCTCCTCTATGACTATGCCACGAGCCTCGTCGGAGTTGCTCACTCATCGGAGGTTCTCTCTCCCTCCTCTCCTTTTAGCTTTCTCTCTCTCTTATCTCTCTCTCTCTCTCGCATTCTTGCTCACTGGTGTGGCTGGCTGACAATGAGCAGTGGTGGGTGGCGATGAATGGGACGGTGGTCAAAAATGCCTCATCGGCGTTATCACAGTCTCGGAGCCCCAAATCACGGCGGACATGGATACCTGTCGTTGAAATTATTTTGGTGTTTCTCTTAGATGTGTCGGTCTTCACGCGATTGGTGGCGGTGCCACGGCTGGGCTTCGGTCGGAGACGGCCCATAGTGGTATCGCCAAGGTCCTAGTAGCCCGGAGCACCCCCCTCGCTACATACATTGTTTACTAGTCAAGTTACTGGATGATGTCGACTGTTGTATTTATAGGTTTCTCCTTCGTTGAGTCTGTCCACTGCCGCCGCTTCTGGCCGTTGCTCTAGTGGGTTCGGTGGTTGGCTTACATACATTATGGTTTTCAAACCCGAGAGAGAATATTCATTTTTTATTGAATTATCGAAATGTTCGAGTCATATAAAACGTTGGAAAAATACTAGGGTTTCAACCTAGATTAGTTAATGACTTGACCTATTAATACGAGTTTCCAACTTTGTCAAGTAGCGGGAAACTCGGGGATACGCGTTAGGATTCGCGAGAGTGGATATGGTTTGCGATTAGTTAGAGTACACTTTCCTTAAAACTTGTGTATGATTTGTAAGCCAGTAAGAAAATGTCATGTGATTCATTATCATTTATTCAGATTTGTTATGTTATATTATTGGTATTCCATTCCGTTCCTTGTTGTGTGTTTCTTGGACGTAAGTGTTTCGTCTCAAGAGTACTAAGACCTGCACTAGAGGGATAAAACACGGGCACTCTTGTATAGGAGTGTATGACCACCCTTAGTGTCTGTGTGACATCGAGTACTGGGTGGGTGGGCTTGTGTCCCTCCCATCATAGCTGTGCCTTCACTTGTGTCGATGCTCGAGAAGACCTCGCGAGGTCTTCGCCGTTATGATATGATTTAGACCACTTATGGGCCTCTTTTGATTCTTTAGAACACATTTGACTTTCGATTGATATCTATTAGTCTGTTTATCATGCACTTGATCTATTTAAATTCCTGTCTTTCTATTACCGCATGATATTTAGACTGCTTTACTTGATATATCATGAATTACTGTTATATTCTTCTAGCATTACATTCGATTTCTCAAGTTGCTCACCGTCTAGTTTGTGACGGTGGGTGCAGATAAAGCGAAGTGCAGTAGAGGCAAGGAGCCCTGCTAGGCGACTTTTTGTAAGGATTAGGGGCTGGACTTAGAGACCTTAGTGTAGGTCTATTATATCTTTTGCTCAGTTGTATGACATTATATATATATATATATGGGGTTGCTTTTGATATTGGTATCATGTACGGATTTACATCTCACGTCTGTTTGTACATGAATATTTTGAGGCTTTCCACATTATAGATTCATAATTTCCCTTTGACTGAGTTATTTCTCTTACGTTAGTTTATTTTCTTTCCGCTGCGTAAAACTTGCAATAATTCTTTCATTAATTGTATAATTGATTGATTTGAGGCTAACTAGACTCGCCAGGTTCACCGAGTACCGGCTCGGGGACCTGTACGAGCCTAGGCCGGGCGTGCCCAAATGCAAGGGGAATTTGGGGCCGTCACAGTTAGTATCAGAGCATAGGCTTTAGAATATTAAGGACAGAGTATAGAGTTGTCTAAAAATTGTGATACCAACGTCACAGTTGGTATCAGAGCGCAAGGTTTTCTAAAGACTTGACTCTTGATTTAAATTCATAAAACACAAGCCATTAAACCAGTGGAAGTTAGGAACGGTTGAACTTAGAGTGAAAACCCTATGATCCTGACTTGGAATCCTAGTTGGGGAGTGAGGATGAGTTGGGTAATGGAAACTGAAAACTTATTGGCATAAGTATGTTTTATGTGATGTATTATATGGTATCGATAGGTATTCGCCGATCAGGGAACTCGCTTTCTTTGTCAGATAGCAAGGGCGGACCAGGTTGGATCTAGTAACAATAGCGATAAGTCGTTAACATGTTGCGTAGATGACCTTCGTGCGTTGGCGTAGAGAGTTGCATTTCAGAGCATCGATCGGAAGGACATGGTAAGAAGTGGACGAGGCATCCGAACGACGATAGTGGTTTTCGAAGACGGAAGGTGTGTTACCAGTGCGAACAACCTGGAAATTTCCAATACCGATGTCCAAACTCGTACGAGGACCAACAGGATGACGATCAGCCTCATGTCATTGAGGACGTGCACATGGTGAGTGAACAACAGCTGACAGTGGTTTGTAATCCTACTGAAGGTGAAGAATTTCCTGGTTAACATACAACATGCATGGAACTAATTATTTGAAACTTTAGGTGTTTAAATGCGATGTCGGACGTCATGTGACACGAGTTAGGGTCGATACTGGCTAGAGTGGTGCCGTTTAAACTTAGTAGAGTTGTTTATGAGACAGACCTAACTTAGATTAGAGTTCGACTTGTGTTGCAAATGAGATGGATTTTATGAGTGTGTATTAGTATTTTAGTATATTACGGGTTTCGAGCCGTTCAGGCGATATTTAATTGAGTGAGGTTTCGATTAGTTAAACGGGGGATAAAAACAAGTAAAACATACAAATAAATGAATTTTTATTTAATTTAATTAATTAGTTGGCGAAACAAGGCGAGACTACGCGCGTTATGGGAGTCGGAACAAGGAAAAACGGACCGAGGAATGTCGTTTGAACGTGGGAGTTGGTTAAATATGTAACATACAGACTATAAAATAAAAATTATTATTTAAGGGTAACTTCCCCAAACTTCCTCAAAAACTTCTTTGATTTCTTTGATTTTTTTCATTTTTTTATGGTTTCGATGGAAGTCATCGAAGTTGATCAATGTTTGGCGAAACATGTTGAAGTTTCAAGCAACATTTTGCAAGTTTTAATTAAAATCGATTTACTCCCTCACCTATTTGATCTCTCCCTTAACTACTACTCCCTTAATCATGCTAACGTCTATAACGTTACTAATTATTTTTGAGAAATATAACGTCTATTTAAAACGTTATAAATATAACGTCTATTTAAAACGTTATAAATATAACGTCTATTTAAAACGTTATAATTATAACGTCTATTTATAACGTCTATTTATTTTTTTAGAAATATAACCTCTATTTATAACATTAGATAATTGAGGGAGGGAGTTAGATAATTGAGAAATATAACGTTAACAATTTAAAAGTCAACACTATTTAAGACAAGAAACTAACATTTTCATATCAAATCCGGCCATCAGACCTCGTTATTGCTTCGCGGTGGATGTCTTCTACAATAATATGCAGTAGACATGCATGCGAAAATTGAATCATTGAGATTGAAGTATCTAAAAGACTACAAAAAGACTCTTCGATCTGAACTATACCAAGGTTTGCAAGATGCAACAAATGTTGGAGAAGCATGTGCAGATAGAGTAAAAGAACTATTCTTCCATCATCATATAATGGGAGCCCTAGAGATATGTACAACCGCTACCAAGATGCAATGGCAATTGTTAAAAGGTAGCGAGAAACTCGGGGATACGCGTTAGGAACGTGAGAGTGTCTACGGGTTGCGATTAGTCAGGTAAGTACAATTGCCTTAAAAAGCATTTGTATGTTTGTAAGCCAGGAAGAAAATGTCATGTTATTCATTATCATTTATTCAGACTCGTTATGTTCTATTATTGGTATTCCATTCCATTTCTTGTTGTGTGCTTCCCGGCGTAAGTGTTTTGTCTCAAAAGTACTAGGACCTGCACTAGAGAGATAAAACGCGGGCACTCGAGCGCACGAGTGTGTGACCACCCTTAGTGACCGTGTGACACCGAGTACTGGGTGGGTGGGTTTGAGTCCCTCCAGTCATAGCTGTGCCTTTGCTTGTGTCGATGCCCGGGAAGACCTCGCGAGGTATTCGCCGTTATGCTATGGTTTAGACCACTTATGGGCCTCTTTTGATTCCTTGGAATACACTTGATTTTTGATTGATATTTATTAGTCTGTTTATCATGCATCTTGTATATTTAAATTCCTACCTTTTTATTTCCGCATGATATTTAGACTACTTTACTTGTATTATCATGAATTACTGTTGTTTTCTGCTGGCATTACATTCGATTTTATTCAGTTACTCACCGTCTAGTTTGTGATGGTGGGTGCAGATAGGGCGGAGAGCAGCAAGGGCAAGGGACCCTGCCTAGGTGATCTATTGTGAGGATTAGCGGCTGTATTTGGAGACTATTTTGTAGGTTTCCTTATGTTTTGCTTTTATGTATATCGTTTTATATATATATATGCTTTAGGATTATTAAACTCGGCAAATTTTGATGAGATTGGTATCATGCACCTTTGCATTTCGAATTGTACATGAATACCCGGGGTTTTCCACACTTATAGAATTCCTCTACTTCCTTTGATTGAGTTATTTCCCTTTTTTTTAATTGTTTAGTCTTCCGCTGTTTACTATTGCAATAACTCTTTCATAAATTACTAAATTGACTAAATTGAAGGCTGACTAGGCTCGTCAGGTTGGCGAGTGATGACTCGGGGCTTGTACGGGTCTAGGCCAGGCATACCCAATTGCACGGGGAAATTGGGGCCATCACAGTTGGTATCAGAGCATAGGCTTTATAACCTTAGGGACAGAGTTTAGAGTTGTATTAATATTGTGATACCAACATCACAGTTGGTATCAGAGCACAAGGTTGTATAGACCTGACTCTTGATTAAAAAAATTCATAAAACACAATCCATTAAACCAGCGGAAGTTAGGAATGGATGAACTTAGAGTGGAAACCCTATAATCCTTTTTGAAACATAGATGGGGGAGTTCGGGATGAGTCGGATTTAACTTTATACATATTACGATTGTTGTGTGTATTATATCGTATCGGTAGCTATCCATTGATTTGAGAAAGTCGTTTTTTCGTTCAAACGACGATGGCGGATTAGTTAGGTCCGAGCGACGAGATCGACAAGATTTTGTTACGATGCCTTGAGGAGATACGTACATTATCTTAGAGAGCCGCGACGCAGGACCAGAGATTTGAGGAGTTAGTGCGGTTACTGAGGACATTCGCACAGACTACTACGACGCCATCTACCCCGACTACGTTGCTTCCTACGAATACTACTCGGGGAGTCGAGATTCCGATTGCTGCGATGTTCGTAACTCCGATTTCGTTAGCAGCGATACCTGATGGAGCTGTTGTTGCATCAGTTGCGCAAACTGAGGTTGAAACACCGCCGATAGCACAAGCAAAGGAAATACCTACTACATTAGCTACACCGGCGGCCACTACTGAGATTACTTCAGTTACGACTCCAGCAAAGAGTGCGGGAGTCACTACCAAGGCTAGGTAGTGGAGAGAGTTCAAGAGGCACGACCTGTTGAAGTTCTATGGTGGTACCGATATTAGAGCAACAGAGCTGTTCTTGAAGAATCACGAGAAGGTTCACACCATCATCGCTACTGAGGAACACATGGAGGCGACTATCTTTTCATCAATGTTGCAAGGGGAGACGGACGATTAGTGGATGACAATCGTTGCTACCGAGGCGTCATGAGCGATTGGGTTGACTTCAAGACCCAGTTTAGTTAGAAGTACTTTCCACCGACTGTCCTTCGAGCGAAAAGGAACGAATTCATTGCGTTGAGGTAGAGCGCAAGCGAGTCTGTGGTGGAGTTTAGGATTCAATGTTTCTTTTGGTACGAACTAGTTTGGTGCATTTCATGTTCGGGTTATAAAATGAGAAGACGAAATTGAGACCTTGTGGGTAGTGTATGTGGTAGAACGAAACAGGATGTCGATGCTGCTAAGATATTGAATCGCGTACGAGTATTTGTTACCCAAGGTTAGATTTTAGGACGCGTGTTTAGAGCAAACAGTGATGCAATTGATTTCGAGAAGATTTAAGCCGTGAGATCGCTTATGCATTCGAATATCTAAAAGTTTGCGAGAAGAACGGACCAACCCATGACCTGGAGTGAGCTGCGATAGTGTTCGCGCTGAGGATATGAGAACGTCGCCGGTACGATGCTCATTCGAGTTACGTAATGATTCTGAGAGCTTGAAGCACCTATTCATTCAGAGGGAGTTGAACCTAACACAAAAGCCTTGGCCTAAGTT
Source organism: Stephania japonica (assembly GCA_039657345.1). Lineage (NCBI taxonomy): Eukaryota > Viridiplantae > Streptophyta > Magnoliopsida > Ranunculales > Menispermaceae > Stephania > Stephania japonica. The sequence goes on from CM077562.1 coordinate 41,782,435, forward strand.
CGTGAAGAATTACAACTTTTCGTTTTGCGTAGCATCCGAGGAAGACCAACGTTGTTGCTGATGCGTTGCGTTGCAAAGGATTGGATGCGGAGGTAATCGTGTGTCAAAGAACCTACGAGCGTGGTTTACGTGAGGCAGCCAAGTTGATGAGTTCAGCAGACGTACCGATGACTATCATGACCTAGATACGTGGTTAAACGATGTTGCAGACCGTCTCATTTGTCATTGTGCGCGAGGGACAGCAAGACGATGCGTCATACCAGTGGCGCAGTGAGATGGTGGATAGTTCAGATTGCCCAGACGAGTCGGTTGGCAGACTCATGCTAGAGGTATCGCGGGTGACTGGGGTTTCCATTGGTGGCTGATGCATGTTACGAGGTACTTTAGGAGATTCACCGTTCCAGTTTTGTTGTGTATCTGGGTTGACCTAAGATGTGCGCCGATATGCGACATTCTTTTGGTGACCAGGGATGATTTCTGAGGTGTCGGAGTTGTTCGAGCGTGTGACATGTCAGCGCGTAGAGGCTGGGCATCGACGACCTGGAGGACTACTACAGCCCCACCCATTTCTTGATGGAATTGGGTACATATTGATATGGAGTTCGTTAGTGGTTACCCCGATCTCCTCGTGGTTACGATAGCATCTGGGTAGTTGTGGCTAGTTTTGTTTGAGACTTAAGAGTGCCCAGGAGTGGCAGAAGAAATACTTGTCGAGTATCACGATGAGCTTCAGTATGATTCGGGGAGACTATAAATATCTGAAGGTCTCTCCACTGAAGGGTCACGAACGGTTCGGAGTCAAGAAATGACTCACTCTGAGTTTTTATCGGTCTCGTTAGGAGCTGCAAAGAGTCGTTAATCTAGCTTACTTATTAGATAAATTTCGGGACGAAATTCTAATAAGTGGGGGAGACTGTAACAACCCCAAATTTTTAACTGACTTGTGTTGCACTTGTCAAAATTGTGACCCGACTACGTGAATACTGGACAGTATTTTGAACTTTGGGAGTCGACACCGAAGTGATTTTATGATTCTTTGATTGTGTGTATTAGTATTTTAGTATATTACGGGTTTCGAGCCGTTCAGGCGATATTTAATTGAGTGAGGTTTCAATTAGTTAAACGGGAGATAAAAACAAGTAAAACATACAAATAAATGAATTTTTATTTAATTTAATTAATTAGTTGGCGAAACAAGGCGAGACTACGCGCATTATGGGAGTCGGAACAAGGAAAAACGGACCGAGGAACGTCGTTTGAACGTGGGAGTTGGTTAAATATGTAACATACAGACTATAAAATAAAAATTATTATTTAAGGGTAACTTCCCCAAACTTCCTCAAAAACTTCTTTGATTTCTTTGATTTTTTTCATTTTTTTAATGGTTTCGATGGAATTCATCGAAGTTGATCAATGTTTGGCGAAACATGTCGAAGTTTCAAGCAACGTTTTGCAAGTTTTAATTAAAATCAATTTACTCCCTCACCTATTTGATCTCTCCCTTAACTACTACTCCCTTAATCACGCTAATGTCTATAACGTTACTAATTATTTTTGAGAAATATAACGTCTATTTAAAACGTTATAAATATAACGTCTATTTAAAACGTTATAATTATAACGTCTAATTATAACGTCTAATTATTTTTTTAGAAATATAACCTCTATTTATAACGTTAGATAATTGATGGAGGGAGTTAGATAATTGAGAAATATAACGTTAACAATTTAAAAGTCAACACTATTTAAGACAAGAAACTAACATTTTCATATCAAATCCGGCCATCAGACCTCATTATTGCTTCGCGGTGGATGTCTTCTACAATAATATGCAGTAGACATGTATGTGAAAATTGAATCATTGAGATTGAAGTATCTAAAAGACTACAAAAAGACTCTTCGATCTGAACTATGCCAAGGTTTGCAAGATGCAACAAATGTTGGAGAAGCATGTGCAGATAGAGTAAAAGAACTATTCTTCCATCATCATATAATGGGAGCCCTAGAGATATGTACAACCGCTACCAAGATGCAATGGCAATTGTTAGAAGGTAGCGAGAAACTCGGGGATACGCGTTAGGAACGTGAGAGTGTCTACGGGTTGCGATTAGTCAGGTAAGTACAATTGCCTTAAAAAGCATTTGTATGTTTGTAAGCCAGGAAGAAAATGCCATGTGATTCATTATCATTTATTCAGTCTTGTTATGTTCTATTATTGGTATTCCATTCCATTTCTTGTTGTGTGCTTCCCGGCGTAAGTGTTTTGTCTCAAAAGTACTAGGACCTGCACTAGAGGGATAAAACGCGAGCACTCGAGCGCACGAGTGTGTGACCACCCTTAGTGACCGTGTGACACCGAGTACTGGGTGGGTGGGTTTGAGTCCCTCCAGTCATAGCTGTGCCTTTGCTTGTGTCGATGCCCGGGAAGACCTCGCGAGGTCTTCGCCGTTATGCTATGGTTTAGACCACTTATGGGCCTCTTTTGATTCCTTGGAACACACTTGATTTTTGATTGATATTTATTAGTCTGTTTATCATGCATCTTATATATTTAAATTCCTGCCTTTTTATTTCCGCATGATATTTAGACTACTTTACTTGTATTATCATGAATTACTGTTGTTTTCTGCTGGCATTACATTCGATTTTATTCAGTTACTCACCGTCTAGTTTGTGACGGTGGGTGCAGATAGGGCGGAGAGCAGCAAGGGCAAGGGACCCTGCCTAGGTGATCTATTGTGAGGATTAGCGGCTGGATTTTGAGACTATTTTATAGGTTTCCTTATGTTTTGCTTTTATGTATATCGTTTTATATATATATGCTTTGGGATTATTAAACTCTACAAATTTTGATGAGATTGGTATCATGCACCTTTGCATTTCGAATTGTACATGAATACCCGGAGTTTTCCACACTTATAGAATTCCTCTACTTCATTTGATTGAGTTATTTCCCTTTTTTTTAATTGTTTAGTCTACCGCTGTTTACTATTGCAATAACTCTTTCATAAATTACTAAATTGACTAAATTGAAGGCTGACTAGGCTCGTCAGGTTGGCGAGTGATGACTCGGGGCTTGTATGGGTCTAGGCCGGGTGTACCCAATTGCATGGGGAAATTGGGGCCGTCACAGTAAGTTTGGGCACAATGGGTTGCCAAAACTAGCCATGAGTACACCTAAAGAGATGCAGGACCAGACTGGTTATGATTCATCTTAAGATGCATGGACACATAATATACATGATGGCCACGATTACAACTTTGTCGAACATATTTACTGTCTGGGTATGAATGAGACTTGCGTTGAAACGCGAGTAGGTTGGGAGGTCATTACGGGTTTGACATGCGAGTCGCGATCATCGCGCTTTACTTCGTAATTACCTGACTTTATGTTGTGGTAGTGGATGGTGTCTGCGACGAGGTCGTTGGCATTCCTACCATTTCGGGAAACGGAAGCGGTCTGGAGAGACCGTATTCGAATTAGGCGGTTTGAAGTGGTGGTGACCTGCAGTCTGAAGACGGAGATGAAATCAAGCTATTCGAAGTGGCAGAGGCCCACAGTTTGGTAGATGTGGAGAAAAGGGAGTGGACCTAAGACGTTGTGTTGTTCGAAGAGACTTTATACAAGTCCGTAGTTTAATACCTGATTTCGAGCTGTTGGAAGTGACTCTCGCGCGAGTTCACAGTTGCTCATAGCATATTGAGCTGACTGAAGTGACTTTGCATTGGTCCGCAATTCAACGGTAAAAAGAGAGCAGTCTGAAACAACTCTGGAAGAGTTCGCAGTTCAATACAAAGGATCCGAGCTATCCGAAGTGGCTCTAAGCCCGTAGTTTGAAGGGGTGTGACGGGTGTTGGTTCCCCTTATTCGCTCGAGTTAGAGCTAATTTCGAGGAAGAAATTCTTGTTAGTTGGGGAGACTGTAACGACCCGAAAATTTAGTTATTTGTGAATGATGATGTGTATTACGTATTTATACTTGTATTTGAGTGACCGGACAATAAAGTCGGTGAACGAGTAGGGAAACTGGATGAGTGGGGATCGACAGTTGGGATACGGGTACACGGAGGACTTAAAACACAGGAAAAATACAATTAAATTTTTTTTGTAGAATTTAAATAATTATTTGGCGAGACGAGGCAAGAACTATGCGCACAACGGAGAAATACAGACCGAGGAGTACAAGATTGACGCGGGAGTTGGTTAATTAAGTGACTTACAAGTCAATTGTTGGAGAACACGTAAGAGATTGTTAAAGTGAGAACTCTAATTTGAGGAGCCATGGGATTGGCCTGGAGATGCGTAGGTGTTTTAAGATGAAATAGAACAAAATGATGTATATATATATAATCGTTCATAAGAAAACCCTAATTACTTAACCAACAAAACATTCTTTTGTTTCCTTATCTCCAATTCGGCTCTCTCTCTCTCTAATCGACTCTTCTCACTTCATCTCTCTCGTCAGTCTCTCATCGGAGTTGCTCACTCACCGGAGGTTCTCTCTCCCTCCCTCTCTTTAGCTTTCTCTCTTCTCGCGTCGCGGCTGCTGCTCACTGGTGTGGCTGACTGACGACGAGCAGTGGTGGGTGGCGATGAATGGGACGGTGGTCGGAAACGCCTCATCGGCGTCTTCACAGTCCCAGAGCCCCCAAATCACGGCAGACATGGAGTACTGTCGTTGAAACTGTTTTGGTGTTTCTCTTGGATGTATCAGTCTTCACGCGACTGGTGGTGGTGCCACGGATGGGCTTCGGTCGGAGATGGCCTATAGCGGTCTCGCTAGGGTCCTACTAGCCAGGAGCATCCCCCCTCGCTGCACACATTGTTTACTAGTCAAGTTACTGGATGATGTCGACTGTTGTATTTCTAGGTTTCTCCTTCGTTGAGTCTGTCCACTGCCGCCGCTTCTGGCCGCTGCTCCGGTGGGTTCGGTGGTCGGGGATGGTCCTTAGAGGTCCACCCGAGTCCCCATGCCCTTGGAGCACTCTTGGTTCCCTGCGTATGCGTTGTTGTTATCCGTGTGCTTGGTGTTATCAAAATTGTTTGTTGTTGAGTCTCGCCGGAATATGCCATGACTGGCGGCGCTGCTGGCCGGACCACCACTCGTGGGGGATTGTCGGGGACCTCACCAATGTCCTCGATGGTCTCTCGCAACCCTTGGTGTGTCCGAACCAGTACTGATATAGTTATTTTGTTGTTATTTTACGTGTTGTCGTGTTGTTGTCAGGTAGCAAGAAACTCGGGGATACGCGTTAGGATTCGCGAGAGTGGATACGATTTGCGATTAGTCAGGTAAGTACACTTGCCTTAAATTGTGTATGATTTGTAAGCCAGTAAGAAAATGTCATGTGATTCATTATCATTTATTCAAATTCGTTATGCTCTATTTTTGGTATTCCATTCCATTCCTTGTTGTGTGTTTCTTGGCGTAAGTGTTTCGTCTCAAGAGTACTAGGACCTGCACTAAAGGGATAAAATGCAGGCACTCTTGTATAGGAGTGTGTGACCACCCTTAGTGATTGTGTGACACCGAGTACTGGGTGGGTGAGCCTGATTACTGCCAAAATCTAATATTAGAAATTTAGGCCGTGACATGTGATGGTGTTTGGGGTTCATACGCAGCGGAAATTTCAAAAAAATTTGAGAAAAACCCAAGCAGGATCCGAATCTGATTCCATTAAAACGTTTAAACTATGAAAACTAAATCATACATCGGTTGCAATATACCTTTCAGAATGTTGATCGATCTTTAAAGCGCTGCCAATGACAAACGCCTTCTACTAGCTGTCCACACACGAACGACGGCCGAGATTCAAAGTGCTAGCTTCGAGAGAATACCAAACGTTTGGTTTTCTCCAAAACAATTCATAACGTACCAGTCAACCCTAATTCGTTTCTAAAACGAAAATTAGAGTTTCGGCCCTTAATTTTCATACATGTATTGTAACTTAAAACGTCTATTTATACAATGTTTGTATATAGACGGTTAAGTAAATTACACATATACCCCTACTCAAGAAGTATAAGTGTAATACACCACATGGACTTTTCTGTCATGAATTTTATCATATAAAATTCATTCTTCCGAACCATTTTAAAATCTCGCAAAACCATTCTTAGTGTGCGACCCAATAGGCTCATACAACGTTGGCAGTGTACCAAAACACACATTTTGGTATACAAGTCATAAGCGGTCTTTAGCAAGACATTATGACTACCCAAGTTGTACAAAGATCAAATCGATACAACCTAATCAATAATGTATATAACATCCTTTTGTCGTACGATATCCTTTTGATCAAATATAAGGCATGGAATTGTCATCCAACATGTTTGATCGTTCTAGTCTCGATCTCCAAGTAGACTGAAAACATCAAGTAACATTGATCAATATCAATTCACTTAGACTGGGCCTTTTAACAGTCTAACACATCGAGGGATCCACTGGATATCTCTCTCTCTATATGAGAGGGACAAATTCTATCTTGATTACACAACTTCACCACATTATCCACACAGTAACCAATCACAACCTTTATAATCGTCCTGTTAAAGACAACGTTTGATTGCTTCAAATCACTGTATTCTTAATGTTGAAGTCTCTGGTAATCTCAAGTCAGAGGACTGAATAATATACATATCATGAGAAATAACTATGACTTAATCCATGTGATGTTCTCATAGCGGGTCGGTCCAGTACTTTGTTCCCTAACAAGTATTCATGATCTTGATTCGTATTCCTATACGTATGATCATCGTATGATCATCAATCAAGACTCACACTAGTCTCGATCATTATAGTTCCTAGTATAATAATCGACTAGGGACATTTATGATATTTTTGTAAATACTCATGGATCTTATTATAATGTAAACATGCAAATCAATTATAATAAACAACAAATGAAATCCTCTATTTTATTAACTAAAATGTATTCATAAAGACTATTAATGGATTGACCTAGGGCACATTTCCCAACAACATGAACTCACTCCACTTCTGGCCGCAACAGTAGCCTTCGGACTCTTCTCTGCAGTGGTGGTAGCAGGCATAACCTCAGTCAGTACGGGAGGTGCCAGGTCAGTCTGAGTGGGTGGTACAATAATCTCCGTCTGTACTAGTAGAGCAACCGCTGTCTCTTGCATCACCGCAATAGGAGTAGGAGCTGTCGAGGCTGCTGCAACAGTCAGTGTGTAGCCTTCGCATAGTCGACAGTCGGGGAGTAGTCGGTGTCGATGGTGTCGTCGTAGCAGGTGTCCTCAACAATCACAAGATCTTCTTCAATCGCTGATCCTGAGACGCGACTTGCTACGTTAATGCGTGGAAATCCTCAGGACAACGCGCTATCGACATATTGTTGTCGTCGCTAGGACCAACCTAATCCGCCATCGCTATATGACAAAGAAAGTGAACTTTCGAATCTAGTGGATAGCTATCGATACCATATAGTACACCATATCAAATATAACATGTACAAAACAAGTTCCAAGTTATCCCAACTCTCTTCAGTCCCCCAACTAAGGTTCTAAATCAGGATCATAGAGTTCCACTATGAGTTCAACCATTACCCTAACTTTCGCTAGTTTATGTCTTAATGGCTTGTGATTTAAAACTCAGAGTCAAGTATAAAACAACATGTCTCTGATATCAACTGTGACGACCCTAATTTCCCATAAAACTGGGCTCGCTCGGCCTAGACACACATAGGCCCCTGAGACCATACTTGGCAAGTCTATGCATGCCTAGTCAGCCTCAAAATTTCAAATTACAAGTTAAAAAGTGAGTTATCATATTATAAGTGTTATCAGATCAATACGTAGCGGAAATTAAACTATAATCATGCAAAATAACTCAACAAGGGAAGTCAGGATAATTCTATTAATGTGGAACCCCCGAATAAATGATAAACATGTATTATCTGGTGACCAATGTATGAATACGACAATACATGATATCAAACTCTTAATCCCAAATTCAAATAAACCGTAGTATCTGAAAACAACATACAATCAACAATAAACGGAGACACCTACACTAAAAGCAGAATATAACCTCTCCAAGTGTCCTTAGAGATAATCGCCTAGCAGGGTCCCTTCCCCTTACTCGTCTCCGGTATATCCGCACTTACTGTCACAAACTAGAGGCGAGTAACTGAGAATAATTGAAAATAATGCTAGAAAAATATAATGTAATTCATGAATAACCAATAAAACAGTATAAGAATCACGTGGTAAAGAACAATGCAGACAAATAAACAAGTTGCATGATAAACAGACATGACAGATAACATCGAAATATGAGTGTCCTTCGAATCAAAAAAGGCCCATAAGCGGTCTAATCTACAACAATCCACAACAATCCAGTACTCGGGAATCACACAACACTAGGGGTGGACAACACCCCTGCAGGAAGTGTTCACATTGGCCCAATTAGTGCGGGCCCAGTAGTACCTTCTGACACACTTATGCTAAGAACACCCAACCAAGGAATAATAGAATGGAATGCCAAACATAAGATCAATTCAAATATCACAACAATAGAGGAATATGAATCACATGTTATTTTCTTAACTGGCTTACTTACTTACCTGGTAAGATCGTGACCAGACACTCGCTCACGCAACTCTAACCCTTGTTTTGGGGTTTCCCAACTACCTGTTAATGAATTAAACCCATTTGATTGGGTTTATAATCAATATGACCCTAGATGAACCCTCAAAGTTTCCCAAATTTTCCAAAAATACCCAAACATTTATATTGCTTCACTGTTTGGGACACCGTGAGTGGCGCCACCATGCACAAACCCCCACGGCATCTCCACAACGCTTTGTATTACTTTTTTGGACTCGATGTCGTGGACGACGCCGCTAGAGTATAAACCTGATGCGTCTCTGCGGCGTTACTTCTGTCTCTCTGGTTTGGGCACCGTGGGAGACATCACCAGTATTTTGGCTTGTGGCGTCTACGTGACGCTTCATAGTTTGTGGATTTTTCCACTATTTTAGACGCCATCGCCGACATCGTTAGTCTTATCGCCCATGGTGTCTTGCGCGACATTTGGACCAGAGTGGATTCCCAGGGTTTTTCGGAACCCCGGCTCGCATCGCCACGCTCCGCACCTATGTTAAACTTGTACGGAGGTCGAAGACCATCCAAAACCGACTTTGGATCATCGTAGAACCTTCGACGAATGTCCGGGATGAAAAACGTCCCCAAAAGCCGTAAAACTTCAACAAAATTAAATGCCTCTAAAACTCCAACACTAATCACAAAACGTGTGTTGATAGCTTTGTGGATCACCAAGGCATCGGGACTTTTGATAAAGATCGATGTCCCGATGCGGTGTCCGTGGTCATCGAGACAAAATTGAAGGAATACAACGCGTAGACGAAGGAAAGAATGAGAGGAGTCGAGATCTCACCTGGACTCCGGCGAACCTCCGGTTAATTGATCAACCCTTTAATGGTTGTCCTATTTTTTACTTAGTGCTCAAGTTTTTGAGAAGAGAATAAAAGAAAGAGAGAGAAGAGGAGAAGAGAAGAATGAGAGGAAAAGTGAAGAGGTGGGCCTTTATAGGCCTCCTCGTCATCCACTTAAATATGCGTATCTTGAGGTAGATCAAACGCTCTCCCTTTTTAGTTGTCCTTCAACTCTAACTTCACTTGATGACTCCAATAGGTGACTTGCACACCACTTAGTTAACCAACTCCTTAGCTCGTTCGCGCATTCTCGAACTTGTAATGTACCACGACTTGCGCGTCATGTGCGTCTGGTCTCACCAACGTTCTCATTTTAGTCATTAAATTTAGTTATTATTCAAACAACCATTTATTATCATTTTCTGTGTTTTATAACCCCGTTTATCTTAGGCGAAGCCTCACTTAGACTTTCGGTAATCCAAATGGCTCGAACTCGTACTAGGACGTATATATTAATACAAGCACCACGTAAAAGTAAAATTACCTCAGTGTCAACTCCTAAGGTTCGAAATGCATAACGTATTACGATAGCCGGGTCATGGTCCTGGAATACGACACGTGTCATGTTAATTTTGAGGGTCGTTACATGAAAACATCGATAACCGGTGAGACATGTGAATATGACCTCTCGCAACAGACAATCATATTCCCATGGCTGGCAACAACATTCATCACACCAATTACACACAATGAATATAAAGCACCACAAAATATTTGCGTGACCGTAAAACAAATAAGTAAATAAATGGGCTCGAACGTATAGTTAATAAGTAAATAAATCACCACTCGATTAATCATGGGAAACCGCAACTTAAGCCAGTCATACGCTATAGTCCTTCCACCATTTAAAGTGTTAAATTTCGTCAACGTGGGTAACAAATGTGTCGCATTACTAGTTAAGAAGAGTAAAGTGATTTATGTTACTAAACCTGACGACTCACATCGACCAATAAATGCCAAAAAAATTTAATTTTCCCAAAAAAACATAAAAAAAAAACTCAAAGTTCAAGGATCAAATATACTACAATGAATGTTAGGGATCAAATATACACTAATGAATGTTTAAGGACCAAAAGCATAAATGATTCAAAGTTCAAGGACCAAAACATATGTTTTGCCAAAAAAAAAAAAAGTTAAGTAGGAGTCGAACCAATAACCTCTTTAAACCTTGTCTTAATTGACAAGTGATGTCTTGTCCATCTCACAAGATAAGTTTGATTTTTTTTTTTGAAACCTAAAAAAAAGGTACATTAATGGTTACTTACTCAAAAGAGTAAGTCTTCTAAAAAACAACCGCCTTTGTTTTCTTTCAAAAACCCTAATTTTTTTTATTAATTCTCTTTTGTGATTTTTGATCTTGAACCACCGTCGATCTTCCATTTTGATCGGCGGTGGTTCAAATCACATTTGTTTACATTTTATTTATTCAATAAGCTGCAAAATCTAGTCAAATTTGTGAAGATTTGTCCATCCTTGTTGCAGTACATCTTTCTAAACAGTTATGCTTGGTTTTTGTGCGGTGGCTGGGTTGGTCTCTTCATTAGTTTTATTTCATAGTTAGTCTATCTTCCTTAGTTGGAAGTTCTTGATTTGTTTTTTCCTTGTTGAAAAGTTTTGTTATTCGTTATTCGTTATGTGGTTCTAGTGGTATTTGTGTATTGTCAACATTGTAGAGAACAACCCATGATTGTCAAATTATTTTAACTTCACAATCGCATTCACAACCAAATTAATGACAATTATTTTGAATAAATAAAATTAGCAAATCAATGTACTTTTTAATTCTATATTTGGCCTTTGTATCGAGGCATTAATGATTAATGAAGCTTATATTTTCCTTTTTAAAAAAGAACTCATAGTAAGCCAACATATTATAATATTTCAAGAAGCGAAATGTAATAGATATTACAATGCATATTTAAGCTTGAAACTATCCTAATTAAAATAGATAGAATTACCTTATAAAAGTGGAGAACTACCTCCGTATAGAGGGGATAACTACCTCAATTTGATAAAAAAAAAACCATCTGCATGAGTAGACAAACCTAAATTAAACATAAACTAAATCTAGAACAAAACAAAAATTGAAACTCAAAACCAAATCAAACCCAATCAAAACAGGTGAAAAATAAAGAAGTAGACCACTGCAACAATACTATAGAAACACTATAACTACCCGCTGCGAACACTACAACCACGCTTGAACCACCGTATCCTCACCGGCACAAAGGAAAATCACAAAGAAGGGCGGACTAGTTCAAGGTACTTGTGAAAGAAGAAAACGTGTTTGGAGTGTTTGACTAGGTGGCACTGCCACATCATAAGATATGTAAAAAAAAAAAAAAAAAAAAAAAATGGACGCTCATCGATGTGCGTATGCACGCAAAAGATATGCATCTAAAGGACCCCAAACAAGTGCTTGTTAGAAGTAGTGAGAGTGAGTCAATACACCAAACGGATTCTTATTCTCTCTCTCTCAAACATACAAACCCTATCTCAGACTCTTGCTCACTCCAACTCTTCAACCATCTCTTCAATTCCATTGGGTTAGAGAGTTGATCAATCAATCAAAGCAATGGAGAAGGAAAAGTTTTGGGTGTACAACACCATGAGCAAGCAAAAGGAGTTGTTCAATCCCAAAGAGCCGGCAAGGTTGGCATGTACGTGTGCGGCGTTACGGCCTACGATCTCAGCCACATCGGCCACGCCCGTGCCTACGTGGCTTTCGATCTCCTCTACAGGTCACCTCCTCTCCTCTCAATTGAATTTGGGAATTGGGGGGTTGTCCCGTTTGCTTGCTTTTCAATTATTTTATTATTTTAATTTTGGGGGGTGGGTGCAGATATTTGGAGCATTTGGGGATATGAAGTCAAGTACGTTCGCAATTTCACTGACGTCGACGACAAGGTAATAATATTCCATTGCTCTGCATCAATTGGTGTGTGAACGTGTTTCAGTCATAACAAATGATGTTTTATTCTCTATATGAACTTCAAACAAGTATGATCCCTTACAGGACCGAACTTGAAGGGGGGAGTGGCGTGATCGCGACCGCCCCGGGCCCCTACCCCATTCAGGGCCCCATATTTTTGAAAAGAATATACAAATTCTTTTTTTACTTAATTTGTATTTTTTGAAGATATTTTGAGATTTTTTACCGTATCAGTGTGCATCAATTGAGTAAAATTTTTGTGTGTTTTGCTTCAATCATATGATGTAGTTGATAAAGATTCATTATTAGGTTCTTTCACGCTTTTATAATTGAGGAGCCCCCAAGTTATTATTTCGCCCTAGGCCCCTCAAATACTTAGGACCAGCCCTGATCCGTTATGTCTATGGATATATCTAGAATAATTAGGCAGTGGTGAAAGATTCATTTAGAATGAAATTCATGACGAATTGATGGTCCACGCTTCCCAAGTGACTTTATGATTGATTCTTTCGGCTCAGCTCTGTAGTTGAAGTATTGAAGCCTTGCGTGCTTGTAGATGCAGTTACTCTTTCACTGCAAGATTTTTTATTTGAACATTTGTATGGACAAAAATAAACCTGTGCAACACATGCAATTTTGTGGAAGTTTCACTTGAAAACCAGCTAGATCTTGCCCACTCAAGTCATGGGCTGTCTGTTTGGGCTTGTAGTTTCACATAAAGTGTTTGATTGTAAAATTCCATTCCTTACTTATTTATCCAAAGAATAAGAAGCTTTTGTTTTAGGGAATGGTAGGAAGATGTCGAGTCTTAGATCCTTGATGAAATTGGGATTTTCTCTTGTATTTTCTTTCGAAAATTTTACACCGTTATTGACGACTCTTACTCTACTCCCTTTCCTTATTCTCTACAAATTTTGATATCTTCTTGTTTCTTGCCTTCAACTTAGTGGTCTACTGCCCTCATTTTACATAATATATAAATTTATTTCATTGTGGAAAGTCTCCTTTTATTCAAAGTTGTGATTTTTGTATAGTTTAAAGCATATGAATCCTCCTTCGTGGTAGAAAAGGAAAAGGAAATATACACACACCACGTAGACATTGATACTTTTCCATATAAAATGTATTAAAATTACTAGTATGATTCCTCTTTGTGCTCCTCCACCCCTGATTTTATTAATATATAATCCATAATCTTTCATGTTTTGGCATTCTTGAAACCTAAGAAAGTGAATTTTTATCCACAATCTCATTGCTTATTGCAATTTATCTTAAACTTTCTGCAATCGTGGGCTTCATAATGCTATTATGTTTGTGTATAAATTTTGACCAAAAAATAACAGTATTGGTTTTACAATTATGCTAGTAATTAGTAAAAGAAATGTATCATTGTGTAATGTTATTGGTTATGTTTCATGTAGATTTATGACAAGCTTAGTCGTTATTTAACCCAACCCTAGATGCTGCCTTTGTTTACCATATTAAAGTACTCAAGGTATTAAAAATTAACAAAATTCACTGAAACTTTTAAGTGTGGTCAACCACCATGTAAATATTACTTTAATTATCTAACTTTTTATGCTTTTAATATATTAAATATAAGTGTGACCGTACTGTACTATGCTTTTAATATGAGTAAGCAAATGAATTTTGGATAGTTGGTATTGGCAATTTGGTCTCACTTTGTAATTGTCAATATTTGGCTAACTCAGTGTCCTGTTATTAAGTATACATGTTAAGCCATATGAAACCTAACATTAGGACTTAGTTATGAGATTTTCTCTTACTCTTGTAAGTTCTTCCCTAGCAATTTTATGAAAATGATATTTTATAGCTACTCATTATTTCTCTTCCCTTTTGTGATTAACTCCTAACACCTTTCTACTTTTAGATTATTCGCAGAGCAAATGAGTTGGGGGAAGATCCATTGGAATTGAGTAATCGTTTTTGCCAAGAGTTTCTAAATGATTTGGACGATCTTCAGTGCCGTCGGCCCACCCATCAACCACGTGTTTCCGAACATATGGACCAAATAAGAGATATGATTTCGCAGGTGCTTTTTCTTCACTTCTTTTCTATTATATATTCAAAATTGTTGGTTGATTTGGTCAATTTTGTTTCTCTTTTGGTAAACATGAAATACAAAGTAGAAGGTTTTGTATCAGTATCTACTATCTTCAGTAGGCTTTATTTTATTAGTTCTTATATTTGAGTAGTTTTTTTTTTTTTTTTTTTGTAATTTTATCTTCAGTTTTTCTTTATTTCCTTTTATCTGTGTTATGGACAATATGTCTCAGATTAAATATACTTTCCTTTCATGTGGTTAAGTGAAACAATATTAGTCAGGTTGTAATGGAAAAACAATTTGATGGTATCAGAGCTGATGTAAGGCTTTTTCTCTCCCCTTTCTAAATCGACATTGACATTTTTTCCCATTCCCTAGTCGACCTCCCTCTTCCTTCAGTCATTTTTTTTCTTTTCTCTCTTCTCCCTTTCCTTAATTCTTTGTTACCGCTTTATGCTTGTCTTGTTGACTATTTTAATTCTTGGCTTTCTTCATTGTGTATCACAATTTAGTCTTGTTCCTCTTCTTGCTCTGATCTTTACTATCATTTATGCAACAAATGATTGCGCTGCTTGTGTTTGACCTAGCACTCATTATGTTTGAGTAAATCATGTTTTTCATCAAAAAGACACTATCTATATTTAAGACACTATCTCTATTTCATGCTTATAGTTTCTTATCATCCAATAGAAGAATTTTTTCTTTCCAGTCATTTTGCAGCTTTTAACTCATTGTAGTTTAATCCTTAAACTAGAGAATAGTGCAAGTAAATATAGATATTGTGACTAAGTAGCTTTAGTAGGCTTTACTTATTTAGTTTTCTTTTTTGTAGGTCTTTTTAGGTAGATGTATGTTCTTTTGCTCATTTCCTTGTTTTTGTTTTATGGATAGTATGTATTGCGTGGATTAGGATAGGTACACTTTCATCTTATGAGATTGGTTAAGTGATGTAGAAATAGTTATGTTTGTAATGGCAAAAAAACTGTTTTGACAATGATACTAAAATTATTCTTCTCTTGTAATGGACATGGTTTCGTATGTATTTCACCTGTAATTAGTTATCTGCAGATATCTTTTGAAACACTTCATCAATCATCATCTCACAATTAATTCTTAATGTCTTATCCATTTCTTCTTTCTAGCAATGTGGTTGGTGCAAATCCTAATTGAAATTGAATCATCGCATCATCATGTTACCATCATGCATGGTTGTGGAACTTTTTGTTGATGGTTCTCTTGACTGTAATAACAATATTTGTCTTACCAAAAAAAAAAAAAAAAATTTGGTATCTTTGTCTAGCATTTTGTGTTGCTTTATGAATTTGTTTCTGTGGAATGGTAATATCTTTGATTTGAGCTGCTCTTGACAATTTTATTTAGGCAAACTCAGGTGCGCCTCAAGGCGAGATGCACCCACCTCACTTGGGAATGCCTAAATGAGGGCTTTGAGAGAGATTCAGTGGGACGCGATATGGCGAGGCGCCTTACTGTGCTTCTTAGCATGCTAGAATTGTGCCTCAATGATAGCACTATGACTATTAAATAATGTTATCGCATGCTAGAATTGTACCTCAATGCTAGCACTATGACTATTAAATAACGCAAGTATGAATTTAAAAATATATATGCCGGGCTTTCTTCATTCAGGAGTGCGCCTTGCACCTTCAGCCATGTGCCTAATAGGCCACTTTGGCCTTAACCGTGCCTTAAATTAGTTCAGTTGTTGATATGCTTGAACCTTTTATTTGGGTACTGGAGATGATCTGTATGAAAGATTTTACTTTTTTCCCTTTTTCTGGAAAGGCTTCAGAATCTTTATTGGGGCAAATTTATGTACACGGATGACAAAAAAGATGAAATGTAGATTGCTGCTTATTTTTGCTATTAATTTTGTGTTATTGGCTAGGTCTGTTCTTTTGACAATTTGTTTCTCCTGGCAGATAATTAAGAATGAATGTGCCTATCCTGTTGATGGAGATGTGTACTTTGCGGTTGATAAATTCCCTGCTTATGGTCAGTTATCTGGCAGAAAACTTGAAGACAACCGTGCTGGTGAACGAATCGCTATTGATTCAAGAAAGCGAAACCCTGCTGACTTTGCATTATGGAAGGTGACAGAACTTTCATGGAATTCTGTTTCATTTTGGATGCTCAATGCACTTCTATTAAACTTCCTCTTATGATTATTGCAGGCTGCGAAGCCTGGTGAACCAAGTTGGGATAGCCCTTGGGGTCCTGGAAGACCTGGATGGCATATTGAGTGCAGTGCCATGAGTGCTCATTATCTAAGTTTTTGTTTTGATATTCATGGTGGAGGAATGGATTTAATCTTTCCACATCATGAAAATGAGTATGCTCAGAGCGGTGCTGCCTGCTCTGAATGTAACATCACATACTGGATGCATAATGGTTTTGTCACAGAGAACAATGAGAAAATGTCCAAATCATTGGGGAATTTTTTCACCATACGTGATGTAAGTGATTGAAGTTTGTTTCAGTGGGTGCTTTTACTTCCTTTCGCTACTAATATTGCAACTTGTTTATTGAATCTCTTTTTTCATTTGTCCTTTAATTATGCATTTCTAACACCCTGTTTTTGGCAGATTACCAGCCGATATCATCCACTTGCTCTGAGATACTTTTTGATGAGCACACATTATAGATCTCCTGTAAATTATTCAATTTCACAGCTGGAAATTGCATCAGATTCTATTTATTACATTTATCAGGTAAATGACATTTGAATTCTGCTCTAGAGATAATAAATAAACTTCTTGATGACCTTTTTTTAGGCATGTTCTATAAATTGTGCTTTTTTAAAGGGTGAGTGTGGTTTATCTAAGTTCTAGATTTTTAGCCTAAATGTCTTTGTTAGATCTATTTTACACTGCAATGTGCTTGATACTGGTGTCATTTCTGACTACTTTTGAATAGCAAGAGCTGGAATCGATCTCTTGAATTTCACCAAGTGTATGTATGATTGTCAGTAATGTGACTGTACTTTTTCATTACTGATTATGTTTCCTTTTACTTCAATAGAGTTCCAGTTTGAAATGGAAAAAAATGGTTAGAAGCAAAGTTGTCAACTCGGAAATGAATCATAAAATCGGTTTGGGGTCTTTTTGAATCGTATCGTAAATCGTAAGATTTTTTTTTATTCCTTCAAAACACTTCTAAATGACTTTAAACATATATATAAACTTATAATATTGATTTATAAGTGAAAATGGACCCATGTGCTTTACAAATTCTATTGTTTTGGGTTATAGCATGCATTTGTGTTTTTTTTTTGTTGAGGTTGTATTTTTTGAGGTGTGTGTGTGTGTGTGTGTGTGTGTGTGTGTGTGTGTGTGTGTGTGTGTGTGTGTGTGTTATTTTTAGAAGTGTATTTGTGTGTCAGTGTGTTTGTATGTGGCATGCTGCATACATTTAAAAGAACAAGTTGACAACTCTTGGTGTGGGGTTGTGGGCCCAAGAGGAGATAAAGGTGAAGAGGATGAACAAAGTACTAGATCTAGATGATCAGGTTCTTCTCTCTCTCTCTCTCTCTCTCTCTCTCTCTCTCTCTCTCTCTCTCTCTCTCTCTCTCTCTCTCTCTCTCTCTCTCTCTCTCTCTCTGTTTGTGTTTTGAAACCCTAAAAGTCGGTCTCTCTCTCAAAAGTGAAAATCGACTTAAAGAAAAAGACGAAAACGAAAAAAAAAAAAAAATGTTGGTTTTGGGAGTCGCTGTCAATTCACAAATAATTTGGTCTATTCACTTCTAAACCGAGTTGAGTTAACATTCAACTCGGTTTTCATGCCCACCCAGTCAACTTGTACAATTTGACTTGCAAATCGTACAAGTTTGACAACTATGGTTAGAAGAGTGCTGAAATCAACCAAGGAATTCTGCTTATGCAATATGCACAGATCAGTTGATGCAATTAGAGGATCTGTTGTGGTAGTCTATAGTTGCCTTGCATGTCTTCTAAATGGGTTTGTCATCCTACAGGATGTAGGTCCCAAAGCTTTAATTTCCATTTCCATAGACCTTAAACCTACCGTGAAGCTTCTGAGGTGTCCCAGATGCTATCCTAGCTTCAACCTATTAGGATATTTCCAGTGATTAACACAGGAGGAGCTGGTCATTAGATAGGAGTGGTCCTTTTTCATTCAAGTCTATGTTAAACATTTCATATCATTTGGCCTTGACCAATCTTGCCCCTCCACATTTATACGGAGAATCCCTACCCCCATAAGGTGGAGGTCTTCTCTTGGCTTGTGCCCTTAGCAAATTAACACGTGAATCTGTGATAACCTCTAAAGACAACTGCCACAAGTTTCACTTTCTAGCAGGTTGTGCATCCTATGTAGGCCAGACAGTGAAAACATAGATTGTTTGTTGTTGAACAGCAGCGTTGCCAAATGTATTTGGAAACCAATGGTCATGAATTTTGGTAACGAAAATGCAAGGATTGATGGGTGGGATGCATTTATTTACAAGGGGGCATTGGAAAGGATGACCAAGATTTAGAATTGCTTGGAATGCGGTGGTATTAGTGGTGCTATGGAATGTGTGGTTGGACATGATGATAGAATTTTCAATGACAGCAGTAGATTACTAGTTCTACTTATGCGAGCTGTTGGCGCGCATAATGTAAGGGAACAATAACTCTGTTAAGCTGATATGTCCGTATAAAAAGTTTTGGTTCTTTTCCCTTTTTTTCATAATGATATTTACACTGTTTCTTATCTTACCGAAAAAAGAAAGAGGGAAAAAAATATGCTTTCTTGTAGCCTCAATATCTGCTTGATTACTCATTCCAAAAAAATATGCTTTCTTGTAACCTGCTTTCTAGCAGGTTGTGCATCCTATGTAGGCCAGACAGTGAAAACATAGATTGTTTGTTGTTGAACAGCAGCGTTGCCAAATGTATTTGGAAACCAATGGTCATGAATTTTGGTAACGAAAATGCAAGGATTGATGGGTGGGATGCATTTATTTACAAGGGGCATTGGAAAGGATGACCAAGATTTAGAATTGCTTGGAATGCGGTGGTATTAGTGGTGCTATGGAATGTGTGGTTGGACATGATGATAGAATTTTCAATGACAGCAGTAGATTACTAGTTCTACTTATGCGAGCTGTTGGCGCGCATAATGTAAGGAAACAATAACTCTGTTAAGCTGATATGTCCGTATAAAAAGTTTTGGTTCTTTTCCCTTTTTTTCATAATGATATTTACACTGTTTCTTATCTTACCGAAAAAAGAAAGAGGGAAAAAAATATGTTTTCTTGTAGCCTCAATATCTGCTTGATTACTCATTCCAAAAAAATATATCTGCATGTTTATTTATTTATCCTTTATAAAATCTGTCACCAAAAATGACTTGTCTTTTTCTCATGATTGTTAGACCTTGTACGATTGTGAAGAGGGGTTAAATTTTCTTAAAGACCGTTTTCTTAAGGAGGAAAGCAATCCAAAGGCTGAGAAAATCACCTCAGAAGCACAGGATTGCATCAAGAAGTTGCGTAGTGATTTTCAGATTAAGATGTCAGATGATTTGCACACTCCTGAAATCTTGAATGGTACTCTTCAGGAAACATTTAGGCTTATGAACAAGTCTCTGGAGACACTGAAGAAGGTATTTTTTTTCTGGCATTTTACTTTGCACATTAAAAGAGGAGGGATACATAGATTGTCTATAGTAGTGAAGTAATCTACTTTTATCTGATCATTGAAAAAATCATGCCTCGATAACCAAGTATCTTATCTTTGGTCTAAGTCATCCTATGGGATGGTGGGTGAGACCTCAAAGACATACTCATTTTGTAGAAAAAGGGAGATTTCTTGCTCTTAGGGGAGTTGATGCGGAACAGAATGCAAAACGCCCGCCCAAACTTCAAGTTCAAAAAACTGAAAAACAAAGGAGAAGAAAACAGAAATTTCTTGCTCTTAGGGGAGTTGATGCGGAACAGAAAATATGCCTTTTAATGTACTTAGACACTCTTGACACTTCACATTATTAGAGAATTGTGTGATTCAATAACATAACCACATAAAACTCATTTTTATCGCATCGTTTATTTGCAAAATATGTTTTAATCTCAACCTGCTGTCGAACTCCTTGATATTCAAACTAGATTGTATCAGGAGCTTGCTGCATCAGTTACTGGTGTCAAAATTCTCAAGCCTGGATGGCCACTTCCTGAGTTGGGGATCTTTCCCTCAGTTCAATCCCCTAGGGTTCATTTGATTTTGAATCTAATGACCTAGGTTGCAATATGTTTGTATTATCTGTATTTAATATTTTTTTTGTAAATTTGTGAATTGCAGAAAAAACAACAGCAGCGAGCATTGTTTCATTCTCTTGTTGCGATAGAGAAAGAAGTTACAGATATTCTGGATATCTTGGGACTGATGTCGTCAACTTATTTGGAGGTACGTGAAAAAAAAACGTTTTGTTTTGTTTTTTCTTTTCTTTTTTAGGTTTACTAATCTTATTAGCTCACTTGTCCCTCTGAATAGGTTTTGCAACAACTGAAAGGCAAGGCTTTGAAGAGAGCAGAGCTAACAGAAGATGACATCTTGCAGAAAATAGAAGAAAGAACTCAAGCAAGAAAAAACAAAGACTATGCCAAGAGCGATCAAATACGACTTGAACTGAAAGCTAAGGGTATTGCTTTGATGGACATAGGATCGGAGACGATTTGGAGACCTTGTGTACCTGCTGAGCAGGAGCAACCAGTTGCCCCACCGTCTACATAAGGGATGTGGTACTGACCATACTAGCTCGCTGAATTTACTTTTTGGGAATTAGGAAGTTTTTTAACAACATCCAGTTTCCATCTATTTATTTTGATTTTTTCGTTAAGCTTTTTCAGTTTTGAACTTGCTGCTGAGGTCTGTGGTCTTTGGTTGATGCTGTTGATTAGTGACTAAAGTGCCAAATTATAGAGTCTAAGCTACTTTGCCTTCTTGTTGAGAGCAACAAACTAAGGCTGGAGTGGGAAAAAAACAAAAACAAATGCTGAAAGCATCAATACCACCTATGCCCTTCAAGTGGGAACAATATATACTCAAAGGGAATGCCCTTGTTTAATGTAACCATGATTGTACTTCAGAATAAAACTTCAGTTGCAGAAACCGAGCACTTGTAATTTTGAGTGTATTCTCTTGGAATGAATTTGGCAAAGATGCTACACTTACAAGTATAGTATATGCTTGTTTAGATGTTTTACCAGAAGCTACTGCCATGAGTCCATAACCATATTATCTTCTCATCTGCAGTCAGCTATGCTATCCTTTTACAGCAACAAGACATCTGTCATCAACACGACGGCAATGACTGTAATTGAAGTGTAGATTCTTAGTCTTTGTTTCCTTTTGTGTTTCTTAGCTGACTAACCTATTTTTCGCAATTGTTCACATTGTTCAATGCTCTTAATTAGTAGGAATTTTTTCACTGATAAAGGCTGCTTCACTTGATGGAGCTTCCCTTTTTTACTCCTCTAACATGCCTTCTGTTAATAACCAAGAAATTATTATAACTGAAAGTAACAAATTGGTCTGCAAGTTGTTGCATGTCACTGTAACAGTTGAACTGTATTAGGGAAATCTAGATGTTATCAATGTTTAAACGCCCTGTGCTATTTGAGCTATTCACATCCATGTCATCTGATATTGAGTTGAAGAGTAGAACCATTGAAGATGAAAGAAATGCTTATTGTGGAGGATTTTCTTTCTTGCGATGCTAGGGTGAACGACCTTTTTTTATTTTTTTTTTTTTTTTATTTTGACTTCAATGGGAATCAAACCACGATCTTCCGAGGTCTTGCCTTTTTGGGACTGACTTTTGGCACCGAGAAATGACACCTCGGGAAGTGTGTGCGTGTATGCACATAGTTCATGCATGACTTAATGCCACATGATATACTCGAGACACGTGCATCGCATTGTGTATTTCTAGGTGCCAAAAGTCGGTCGCTAAAGCTTTTTCAACAAGTGTAGAGAAAAATCTTAGATAATTTAGGATGTACTATTAATTAGAAGGGATACAAAGGCACATCATTAATTATATTAGATTTAGTAGAGTGGAAAAGTTTGATCCATATTGTTAACCCTAAGGGCATCTACAATGGTTAGATTGTACAAGTGTATGATACATGTTAGTGTCGTGAATGATTGTCATCAATTGTCTTAAAATGAGTTAATGATTCAATGTGGTTCGCATGTTGATTTGAAGAACCACAATCTGTTAAGATATGTTGTTATAACATAAAGATCATGATCAATTATAACAAAGCCCAAAATCTAGTAGTTGTGGTTTGTTATGATCAATCCTTATCCACAACCAAATGAGAAGTTGTTGGAGTTTTGTGTAGATTCAAAGAGCCATATTGCTCACGTGATTCATGTGAAGAATGTGGAAGTTTATGAGGATCAAGACGATCGGATTCTAATAGTTGTTAATTCATATATATATATATATATAATATCATATATATATATGTCGAAGTAGTGAGTGTATTTCATCTCTTCTAACTTTGTTTTGTGTAGTGAACATGTGTGTTCACTTATTTGCTTATCGAGTTGTAAAGTTTCAAGGGGACTTGGGTACTAGTGTGAGGGGGAGCCTCATTCCTGCAAGTGGGAGACTTGTGTGTAGAATTTAGAAAGCGTAGGGAGATGCTAGTAGGAGCTCAGTGAGGTGTCACTAAAGGAGTAATGTAGATTGTACATGTTCTTAGAGGATTTTACATCTAGGCGTGGCCCTGCAGATGTAGGTCGTGGACCGAACTGCGTAAATAATCCCCTGATCTTGTGGTTTGCTTTATTGTTTTCATTTACATTTTAGTACTATTTAATTCTTGTTACACTTACTACGTTTCCTGTTGTAACTCGCATTGGCTTAGTAATTTCATTTAGTATCAGAGCGGGTACTACTTAAACTCTGTTCTCACATACCGTAGTGAGGTTCGAATACTAACCATATAAAACAACAACATAGCCTCAGTTCCAAATTAATTGGAGTAAGCTATATGGATCAAACTCTTTTATTGTGTTCGATTTAATGCAATTAATGGTGAGCTTTCCAAACCATTCAAATCCTTCATAACTAATGCATCCCAAGTTAACTTCGGTTTACCCTACCTCGTTAAATTTCTTCGATTCCTATTAAGTCAAGTTTTCTAGTCGGGGCATCTGTAGGCCGTCTTTGCAGGTGACCAAACCACCGCAACCGTCTTTCCCTAATCTTTGAGTCAATTAGTGCTACTCCTACTTATCTTTGAATTTATGTATTTCTTATCCTATCTTTACGAGTTCTACCACACATCCACCTAAGCATCGAATACTAACCATATGTATCAGGAAAATCAGTTAGACCAACTGGAAGGAGTGTCCAACACAAGACCTCCTCTGTTGACCAGTACAAACTATACGTACTGGAATGCAAGAATGGAAGGTTATGTTTTGTCCGTGGATATCAAGGCATGGAGATCTATCAAGAAGTGTTATGCCTCACTTATTATAGATGGGTAGCAAAGAACCCTGACGACTAGACAAAATATGAAGAAAAGTTGTTGTCAGCAAATGCCAAAGCTCTCAATGCCATCTTTGGTGCAGTAACACGAGCATCTCAAGTTGATTTCTTCATGCAAAATAGCAAAAAAGCATGGCGATTTTGAAAGACTTCTTTGAAGGGAATGAGCAAGTGCAAGAATCCAAGCTTCTCATGCTCAAATCATAGTCCAAGCTGATGAGAATGGGAGAAGATGAGACCTTGTCATACTACACTGCCAAGTTGAAGGATTTTGCTAGTCAAGCACATCAGTTGGGCAAAAGATACTCAAATAAAAAAATGGTGCAAAAGGTTGTCTAGCAAACTACTTGAGAAGTTCAATGTGAAAGTTGCCTCCATACAAGACAACCGATGTCTCAAGAATCTGAGATTTGAGGAACTCATGGGTTTGCTGACAACCTATGAGATACATCTCAACCAACAAAAGAAGTAGACAAAGGAGCTTGCACTGAAGGTTGTTGAAATAAACTCTACTTCAGGAGATGGAGAGCTTGTTTTACTAACCCGTAAATATAATAAATTATACAAGAGATTTCAGGTTTTGAAGGTTATAGTGTGACGGCCCCAAATTCCACAATCCTAGAATCGGCGCCGCCCGGCTTGGACCTACGCGAACCCCCGAGCCAGTCCCACCGAGTCGCGCGGGGCCAGTGAGCCTATCCTTACCATTCAATCATTTATTAAGCATTTAAAAGTGAAGTCAATTAATTAGCAAGTTATCAAAGTATAAAGCGGAAGCAATCAATCTCAATTAATCCATTACCCTCGAAAGCTCTAAGTCAAGACAAAAACTAGGGCGTGGAAACCCCGCATATCATATATAATGTAAATCAAAGAGAGTATCATCCAAGTCATAAATATCCAACAATCTCTCAACCCATAACCCCATGTACAAAAACAATATAAGTAACTAATAGAACAAAAAAATCACCTATATCAGCAGAGGAGGGCCGCTTCAAAGTATATCGCCTAACTGCATGACCTTTCCTTTACTGGATTGCGGATCTGCAGTCGGTCAAACACAAGAATGACGAGCCCAGGTAAGTAACGCCAAGCAGGAACAACAATAAATACAGCATTTCGAATTAAATAAATGAGCAGTCAATTCATGCAAATAGAAAGAAAAGGACAGGGAGCGCATGAATATACAAAGACTGTGGATAAATAAATAAGCAATCGAAATTAAGTGTCCTGGAATACAAAGGAAAGGCACAAGTGGTCCCGACCAATCAAAGTCGTTGAGCCGAAGACAGAATCGCCTCAAAGGCTAGGAGTTGAGGACAAAATCTCCTATAAGACTAAGACCACTACGCGAGTGCAGAGTCCCCAACAATCTGGTGGAGAACTCTCACCACGTACATTTCATCATAACCAATCACGTATCCCAGCCGTAAACCCCGGTATAATACATCGCGAGCCCAAAGTTCTGCAAGGATCACGCTTGACACACTTGCCTTAAGACAACTCAAAAGGAATGGAATGACAAGATAGCATCGAGACAATATCAATAAATAATTCAAAGCTCAAGAAATAACTGTAGTGTTCCTCACTGGTTTACTTACCTTGATCCAAGCTAATCGCACTCTCGCAAACTCCGATTCGTCTCTACGTAGTCCCGCGTGCTAATACTCCTGATAATACAATTCATTGTGGTTTTCCATTAATTTTTATTCAATTTTCCTTATTTGCGTTTATTGTGTTTTCGGGTCGAATTTCGGGTTATTAGGTCATATTTTGACCCGTTAGATACCCCGAGAAGTCCCAAATTTGTCCCAAAGATTTTTCCAAAATTTGGGAAAATCTGGACTCTTTGCGTCGTCGAGACGCCGTGAGCAACGCCATAGGGGTCTTATACCCCACGACGCCATCACGGTGTGGGGCAGAGAGGGACTTTGCCCCAGTCGTAGGTGGGGTGCGCCGTGAGGGTTTATCCCTCACAGTGTCCCCACGACGTGGGGGACAGAGAGACCCCTCTCTGTCCCCAGCGCCATGCCTCTGTCTGAAGGACTTTTCGGGGGTGTTTACCACCTCCAACTCACGCAGTCTTAAGTCGATTTGGTCTATTTTTCATCGGGGATTCAACACCATTCCAAAAACATCCTCGACACACTCCAAAACGTTCGAAATCCTCAACGAAAAACCCAAAATGAAAACCATTCAAAAATCCCAAAACTCTCCAAATCGAAAGTCGTCTTCACAAAACTCGTGTTGATCGTCGAGAGGATCACCAAAACGTTGAGAGTTTCGATCGAGTTCGAAACCTCGACGTGGTGTCTAAATTTCATCGCAACAAACACGGGTAAAACCTATACCAATACGTAGAGAATGACGAGGGGATGATGGATCTCACCTTCGTTTGTCCGAATTTGCCACCGTCGCGTCGCTCCGGCCACCACAGTCCACCGGTGACTTGAAGGAGATGTTAGGGAGAGAGAAGAGAGAGAGGAGAGAGAGAAAAAGGTAGGTGTGGGGTTTATATACCCTTCCCTAATCTTGGCCGAACACCTCCATCTCTAGGCCCATCTAATGGCTCATGATCACCCCATCTCACCTACTTTAGTGACTCTATTGGGTGACTCTAGTTGACTTGCTCCTCACTCTAGTCTATCCACCTCATCCCTTGTGCATCCGGACTCGACCCTCGCCGCACTCTGCGTATCTTGTGCACTTGATCGAATCGCATACCAATTATGTCGGTTATTTTAGAGTTTGTATTTTATCAATGTTTTAAGTTGACTTTGTCCCTCAAACCACTAAACATCGTCTTGCACACCAAAAGTCCTTACGCGTTTGGACATTAAAATTACTACTAAGGCTATATAGTATAATACAAACATCAAACAAATATAACATACCTCGGTGTCGACGTTCGAGAATTGATGACTGTACCATACCATGGCGGAGGGCCCACGTACCACTTGTATTGACACGTGGCACGAGTTAAATTTTTAGGTTCGTTACATATAAGTTTCATCCCAAAAAGAATGAGAAACAAATATGATTGACATGAGTAAAATGACGTGCAGAGAATGCGGAGGTCTATGAAATTTCCAGGAAGAATGTCCATCAAAGAAGAAGGAAAAATCACTAACCTCAACCTTAAGTGATTCTGATTCTGAAAGTGACGAAGAGATGACTAACTTGCATATTGCTTTCATGGCGACTGTTGTTGCAACACAGTCATCTGGTGTTGTCACAACTGAAGGGATAAAGCCTGTCATAATAGAGAAAGCCTCAACTGCTCAATAGCCCAAGAAAAGTGTTGCTCACTAAATTGAAAGTGATTATGATGACTCTGACTGCCAATTTGCTAATCCAATATCAGATGCAGATTTCAAAGAAACATACTCTGAGATGATGTCCAAGTGGGAGGAAGCAGTCACACGCAATCAATCTCTGCATATTCGTCTTAAAGAAAAAGAATGAGAGCTTGTTGATTACAGACGCAAACTGGAGCAGGTGCAGAATACACTAAAGCAATGAACAAAGGGAAGACTCAACTCGATGACATCCTTTCCTAGGGGAAGGGGAATGGAGATCATAAAGGTCTCGACTATGTTGTAGGTACATCCTTAAAGACATCAACACCAAAATAAACAATGTTTGTCAAAGCTCAAGAAGCTGTCACGACCAATCAACAAGTCAGGTAGAGATTCAAACATACGTATTATTACTTTAGGATCAAAGGTCACATACATCCTAGGTGCTATAAGATGATCAAAGAACTATCTAGAAGGTAACACGAAATTACACATAGGGTTTCTAGAGTAAAGCAACCCATTTAGAACTTAGAAGAGATGGGTTCCCAAAAAGGAAGAAGTGTGTAATGTAGCACACATGTCCATGAGATCGATGATGAGCACTGAGTGGTACTTTGACAGTGGGTGTTCTAAGCACATGATTGGTAATAAAAAGCCTTCTTAAAAAATTATCAGTCATGTGTTGAAGGGCATGCCACTTTTGGGGATGGAGTCAAAAGTCAAGTCATTAGGAAGGGAATGTTGGCAACTGAAGACTTTCCAATACTAGAAAGAGTATTTCATATAGCAGAGCTCAAAGGCAATCTGTTGAGCATCAGCCAGTTGTGTGATCAGGGGTATCACGTAAACTTCACCAAGGAAGGATGCCTAGTTCATGATTCTAAGGGAGAATGTGTAATGACTGGAGGTAAATAGGATAACAATTGTTATTTGTTACGACAACAAAAGAGCATATGTTACAACAGCTAGACAAATCTCATTAAAAAGTGGCACGAAAAGCTAGGCCATGTTCATTGCAGACACATGCGCAAACTTGTCAATCTTAATGTTATTCGTGGACTTCCAAGGTTTCATCTCACCACCAGGATAGTTTGCGGTCCATGCCAATTGGGAAAACAGAAAAGGGAAAGTCACAAGTCGATTGAAGGATGTAACACATCAGCAGTTCTAGAACTACTACACATCGATCTGGTGGGACCTACTCAAGTCACCAACATTTCTAGTAATCGTTACTTCTTGTTTGTGTAGATGATTTTTCACGTTTTACTTTTAAAGAAAAATCATATGTATTTGACAAGTTTCAAGATCTATGCCTAAAGCTCATGATAGAGAAAAATCCACATGAGAACATTTGATCAGAGTTCGAAGTGACTATGGGAAGGAGTTTGAAAACTTAAGCTTTCATGATTTTTGCAAAAAACATGGCGTACATCAATAATTCTTAGCACCCATTTCTCCTCGGCAGAATTGAGTGATGGAAAGGAAGAACGTACACCTACAAGAGTTGGTCAAAGTCATGCTCACATCAAAAGAGCTGGCAACCTAGTTGTGAGTCGAGGCTGTTGGCACTGCATGTTATGTGATCAACATAACCTATCTCCATCTAACAATGCACAAAACACCATATGAGCTATGGAAAGGTAAAAAGCTTAACCTTAATTACTTTCACCCTTTTAGTTAAAAGTGTTTTGTGTTGAAGGACAGTGTGCCTCTTGAAAAGTTTGACAAGAATAACGATGAAGGAATATTTTTGGGGTATTCCTCAAATAGCGAGCATACAGGGTGTTTAACAAGAGCACTAGGAAAGTAATGGAGTCTATTAACGTGGTGTTCGATCACACACCTCCTGAGATTCAATGTTAAACAAAAGGTGATGATGAAGTACATAAAGCCTTTGAATCAGTTACAACAAAACCATTTGCTATTGTTACAATAGAGGTCCCTGAAGCTGTTGCAACAATGACCACATCATCAACTCCTAAAGGAGTATCAAAAATTGTACCAGCATGTGCCAGTAGAGAACCTAACACCAAAATTCAGAAAAATCATTATGCTAATAATATCATTGGCTCTGTTGATGATAGAGTGATCACTCAAGACACCAACAAAGTTGATTATCGGAAGTTAGCAGGGTTAATATGTTGTCTCTTCCATTGAATCTAAGAATGTTTCTGATGCTTTACAAGATGAGTACTGATTAATGGCTATATAAGAGGAACTGAATCAGTTTCAATTATTAGATGTTTGGGCATTGGTTCCAAAACCATAACATGTTAATGTGATTGACACGAAGTGGATTTTCAAGAATAAGTCTAATACACAAGGATAAGTTATCAGAAACAAAACAAGGCTTGTTACTCAAGGATATACTCAAGTAGAAGGTATCGACTTTGATGAAGCCTTTGGTTTTGTAACTAAACTTGAATCCATTCGATTGCTACTTGTTGTTGCCTAGTCTCTTAGTTTTAAATTGTATAAGATGGATGTCAAAAGTGTATTCTTGAATAGAATGATTGTTGATGAAATATATATGGAGCAGCCCAAAGGATTCATAAATCCTTCTCACCCTGATCATGTTTACAAATTGAAGAAGGCCTTGTACAGGTTGGAACAGGCTCCTCGTGCCTGGTATGACAAACTTACAAAGTTCTTACTCAACTAGTGCTACACAAGAGGAAACATTGACAAAACTCTGTTTGGCAAACAATAGTCTGACGTTGTTCACATTGCTCAGGTATGTGTTGATGACATTGACTTTGGTTTATCAACTCCAAATCTTATTATTAAATTTGTTGCAAGTATGCAAAGTGAATTTGAAATGAGTATGGTAGGAGAATTCACTTACTTTATTGGCTTACTAGTCCAATAGGCTAGCAATGGAACCTTTATGTCCCAACATAAATATCATTGTCCTTAGTTCAGAGGTTTGGTGCAGCACATACAAGGCATATTCGTACTCCCATGAGTACCACAGAGAAGCTGAGCAAGGATGCAACAGGGAAACCTATTGATCCTTCATTATATCGAAGCATTATTGGAAGTTTGTTGTACTTAACAGCAAATCATCCGAATATTGCTTTCAATGTGGGTTCATATGCTCAATATCAAGCCTCTCCCAATGAGTCACATATGGTGATTGTCAAGAGGATTCTTCGTTACATTGCAGGTTATACTTACTTGGTTTTGGTATTCTACTAACTCTAACTTTTCTCTAGTTAGGTATAATGATGCAGATTGGGCGGGAAGTGTTGATGATCGTAAGAGTACATCTGGTGGATGTTTCTTTGCTAGAACAAGTCTTGTCTCCTAGTTCAGCAAAAAATAGAACTCTATATCCCTGTCAACTGCAGAGGTTGAATACATTGTTGTTGGAAGTTGTTGCACTCAACTGATATGAATGAAGCAAATGTTGTGCAACTACAACATTGTGTTACAACAGCTAATGGTGTTCTGTGATAATAAGAATGTTATAAACATCTCAAAGAATCCAGTCCAGTACTTATGCACCTAGCACATTGATCTGAGGTATCATTTCATTCATGAACTAGTTGAAAGACAAGAGGTATGCATTCAATACATAAGTACTGATGATCAGTTAACTAATATTTTGACCAAGTCATTGGATGTTAACAGGTTCAAGAAGTTAAGGGGTGAGTTAGTGATTTGTTCATGCCCTATTTAGTACATTTGATATATCATTCTCCCTCCAAACATTAATAAAGTTTTATTTTTCATTTCATTTATATAAAAGGGGGAGATATATATCGTTTGTTCTTTTATGTTTGTAATTATCGTTAAGTAATCATTAGGCATTGTTTTTTAATTTTTTATTATAGCATTTATTTATTATAGCCGTTGGATACATTAATGATAAATGGATAGTAGTTAAGTTGAAATTTTGTAGGGATTTATTTGTTTTGGTTGTAATTATCTTGAGTTGGTGAGAGAGTTATTATGAGTTAGCATTCTTGGTTAGATCAAATACTCTAACTGATCACATTCATCTCTTGATTTTTATGCATCGTCCTCTACTCGTGTGTGATGTTTGTGTGTTCAATCTGTAGTTGAAGCAAGCTCGCAACAATGGTTGTAACACGACGAGGAGGAAAGGGTTCCACATCCAAGTCACCATCAAAGCCAAAGGCTTAGAAAATACCCAAATCGACCAATAAGAAGGATGGTGAAAGAGCATATCCCATTGATGCAGTACCTTTGCAAAGCATTTTGCCATTTAAGGTTCAAGTTCATGAGAAATCAGTGTCGACATCTGAGGGCTTACCACCTTTGATAAGAGACCATCAAAGAAGCCTAAGAAGCTTGTTGCAACCCCTACACCCTCTTCAACCTCTGAATTTGATGATGCAAAAACTATGAGTTGAGGCCTGTAGGGACGACTTTTGAGCAATTGCCTAAAATATCTGTATTCATGAAATAGAATAAGAGTCTATCGTAACAGGAGATTGTCCCTGTTACAATATATCGGCCAGATATGCATACCGAAGAGGGTATTCCAACCCAAGATGACACTATAGCGGGCCCAAATCTACCAAGGCCCGCCATAATGCCAACGCGGGCCTACAACTATACCACGTCACTGCTAATTATGTCCCACGCGCAACCAACCCTCTATTTTCCTCATTCATCAAAGTTATAAACATTTAGAATACAGTTGTAGCGGAAAAACTTAATACATTTTAATTTGAAGTTTTATAATTTCACTAAAAAATATTGATATAAAATAAATAAATAAATCTATTAGTTTCACCAAAAGAACCAAAAATCCTAGCTCTGCCCCTGTTTCCCACCCCACTTTGGTGTAATATCAAAACCTCACATTACCTCCAACCAAGTTAATTTTTCATACCGAGCATCTTGAGATCGGTTGTCACTTGATTTGGGACTGATATAAAGAAGGTTTATTACGTAACTACCAAGTTTCAGTTAGCAGATTTGTCCACTAAGTCTTTATCTTCCACTTCTTTTTTTTCTTTTTGTTCATGTTGGCTTAATAAACATTCATTGTGCAAGCTCTAACATGTTGGGGTTGTGAAGTATTTCATTTCAATTTAGCTATGTTTATAATTTAGAAGACTTAATTTGTGATGTAACTAGTGGTTGCAACAGTCGATCTTGAGAAGATCAAATGTTGATCAATATTGAACAATCAATAGAATATGTATTGGAGACGTTCTTTTAATTGTGGTTCAATTTCTATCCATCCTAATTGGTGTCTATATATTTTCATCGTGGATGGTTAACACCAAACTAAAATTAAAAAAGCAACACAGAGAATGGCCATGCACAATGGAACATAATTTCAACAAGGATTACAATTCAAGATTCATAGTGGTAAGCAAGTCACACATGTCGTTCATACACACCTCGAAATACCAGAAATGCATATCCCGATACATATATGCAGGTTAAGGACGCGTGAACTGTGGCTCAATGTATCTTAATTTGGATGCGACTTTTTTCTACCTTTTCACTGTTAGTTAATGGTCTCAGAAGTGACTTTAGAGATTCGATTTTTGAAGAATTTGATGTTTTTATAATGATAATATTAATCAACGGTTATTGTTCAATTAAATATGTTTTTTATTAGAATTTTAATTAAAAGACTTTTTTCTAATTGTAAGATTAATTATAAACAACAATCTTAGAGTAACTTTGTAGAGGTTGGTCCATTCTTATTGCGATGCTTCTTCATCAACGGTGTTACGTGGATTTGTGCGGCGCGCTGGATTGATTTGTCTTTAGTTTTTAATTACTTTATAGTTAGTTTTCTTCCCTTATTCGAAGTCTTTGATTTGTCATCTCCTTGTTATGAAGTTTTCTTATTCGTTTTGTGGTTCTAGTACTTTTTTGTACTGTCATGAGTTTCAACGTTGTAGAGAGCAGTCCCTGATTGTCAAACTATTTCAATTTCGAAAAAAACTAAATTAATGATAGTTTGTTTGCACAAATAGGATTAGCGAATCAATGTACTTAATTCTATGTCTGGTTCTGTATTGAGCCATGAACGATTAATGAAATTTCAATTTTTCTTAAAAAAAAACAAACTCAAACTTAATGAAGTTGAATTTCTTTTCTTTTTTTGACATAACCTCCTGAATTTCAATTTTTATTTTTACTTACTGAAGTTCAACTAAATACTTTAGTGTAATAAATTAAATATGTTAACAACTTTGTTAGAGTTAAAAATGCTTTAACAACTTGATGGATATATGCCAAAACATCTCTGGTGAGATGAACAATGCATCATTTGCCAAATGGCAATGTTTATTAAAGAGGTCGTGGGTTCGAATCTTTTAAATCAAAAAAAGAAAAACATTGATAGGTATATATTGGTCTAACCTCCATCTAGATATATTGCTAAATGTATAATAAAATTTAACTTTCATATGAGAACTTAAAAAAAATAACAATGAGACTTAATTGTTCACCTATAAATTAATTACTTTATTTGTGATATGGATATCTAAGAAAAAAATGATTAATATTATCATTAAAAAAATAACAATGAGACTTAATTGTTCTCCCAAAAACTAATGAATACTAAAAAGTTTTTTTTGTAAAGACATGAGTTCTTTCGCTCGTTTGTCGCTTTGCCGGTGAGTGCTGGAGAACCACCGACAAGAGTAGATCGTAAATAATATGGTTCGAAGAGTGAGGATTCTGGTATGGAGGTTGATCATGGGTCGTATAGAGATAGACTATTGGTGGAGAAGAGGTACAAGTTTGTAGAAAAGATGGTTTCGGAAGTGGGGGACATCAAGATTGATAGAGATGAAAATGGGCCTTTCATGGTGATATTGGATAAGTTGAACCAGTTTATGGATCAGCAGATGGAGAAGGCACTAATTATTAAACTCATTAACAGAACAATGGGGTATCAGATGCTTCATAACAAGATCAAAAACTCATGGGATCTAAGGGGTGAATTCACTATTATGGATCTGACTAATGGTTACTATTTGGTTCATTTTACTTGTGAGTATGATGTAGAGAAAGCTTTGAATGAGGAACTGTGGTACATTTTAGGGCATGTTTTGTCAGTACAACGTTATTATTCTTCTTTTCAGGACAACTGATGCTCCGTTGGTGCAAGCAGCTGCGTGGATCAGAATTCTTAATTTGCCTGCTAAGTATTATCATGAGCCAATCCTCACGGGTATTAGTAATATGGTGGGAAGAACAATAAAACTGTTGGGAAATGTGTCATAGGTCAATCCATTAATAATCTTTATGAATACATTTTAGTTAATAAAATAGAGAATTTCATTTGATGTTTATTATAATTGATTTGCATGTTTACATTATAATAAGATCCATGGGTATTTACAGAAAAATCATAAATGTCCATAGTCGATTATTATACTGGGAACTATAATGAATTAAGACTAGTGTGATTCTTGATTGATGATCATACGATGATCATACGTATAGGAACACAAATCAAGATCATGCGTACTTGTTAGAGAACAAAGTACTGGACCGACCCGTTATGAGAACATCATATGGATTAAGTCATAGTTGTTTCTCATGATATGTATATTATTCAGTCCTCTGACTTGATATTATCAGAGACTTCAACATTAGGAATACAGTAATTTGACACAATCAAACGTTGTCTTTAGCCGGACGATTATAAAGGTTATGATTGGTTACTGTGTGAATAATGTGGTGAAGTTGTGTAATTGAGATAGAATTTATCCCTCTCATATAAAGAAAGATATCTAGTGGATCCCTCGATGTGTTAGACTGTTAAAAGGCCTAGTCTAAGTGAATTGATATTGATCAATGTCACTTGGATGTTTTTAGTCTACCTAGAGATCGAGACTAGTACGATTGAACATGTTGGATGACAATTCCATGCCTTATGTTTGATCAAAAGGATATCGTGTGACAAAAGGATGTTATATACACTATTGATTAGGTTGTATCGATATGATATTCGTACAACTTGGGTAGTCATAATGTCTTGCTAGAGGCCGCTTATGACTTGTATACTAAAATGTGTTTTGGTACACTGCCAATGTTATATGAGCCTATTGGGTTGCACACTAAGAATGTTTTTGCGAGACTTCAAAATGATTCGAAAGAATGAATTTTATATGATAAAATTCATGACAAAAACGTCCTTGTAGTGTATTAAACTTATACCTCTTTAAGTAAGGGTATATGTGTAATTTACTTAACCATCTATATACAAGGGTTGTATAAATAGACATTTTGAGTTAGAATACAAGTACAAGAAAGATTAAAAGGGTCGAAACTCTATTTTCATTTTAAGAAATGACTTAAGGTTTTAGTATGCTCCGGACGTTTTGGAGAGAAACAAAAAGGGTTTGGTATTCTCTTGAAGCTAGCACTTCAAATCTCGCCGCCATTCATGTGTGGACTGTTGATAGAGTGCGTTCATCGTTGGTAGCGCCTTAGAGATCGATTAACCTTCAGAAAGGTACATTGCGACTGAAGTATGATTAAGTTTTCATAGTTTAAACGTGTTTTAATGGAATCAGATTCGGATCCTGTTGGGGTTTTTCTCAAAATAGTTTTGAAATCTCCACTACGTATGAACCCCAAATTACCAACAAAAACTAGACCTCAATACCGAAATAAGTCAAATAGGTCAGTTTGCACGTATTGCAGTGGACTTGGATCTGTCTCATCCCCTGGTGTCGCAGTGTAGATTGGCAAATGTATGGCTTACTGTTGAATACGAAGGCATTCCTCAGATATGTTATTCATGTGGTTGAGGAGGCGATGCGGGAATCGAAAAAGGCACAATGAGGGAAAGAGGGAGCTAGTTCATCTTCTGGCAAGGCTACTAATTCTGCTCCAAATGAAGTAATCGGAGATGATAAATTTGGACCCTAGATGATAGCACAATGCCGCCCTCGTCGAAGACCGATGAAGGAAAGTCCGCAAACTCGCAAGGAAATAATCACGCGAGGATATATGGATTCTCACCCCACAATTACGGGTAACAATTTTGGACATTTAGATTCTAATGATGGAAAGTCATCAATAGGGGCTCATTTTAAGGAAATCAATTCCTCAAATCGTGGAGGCATTTTTAATAGCCAACGTGAGAAGACAATTTCTCACCCCATAATTACGAGTAACCGTTTTGGACATTTAGATTCTAATGATGGAAAGTCATCAATAGGGGCTCATTCTAAGGAAATCAATCCTTCAAATCGTGGATACGTTTTTAATAGTCAGCGTGACAAGATAGTTTCTCACTCATAATTATAGATAACTGTTTTGGAAGTTTAAATTCTAATGATGGAAAGTCATCAATAGGGGCTCATTATAAGGAAATCAATCCCTCAAATCGTGGAGTCATTTTTAATAGCCGACGTGATAAGACAGTTTCTCAGTATGCAGATGAGAAGAATGATAGAAAAGGAAAGTCTAAAGCCCCTACTGGATCATTAATGGACATTTCTAACACGGCTAATACCATCAATCGACCCACCAAGGCAAGATCCAAGACACGAAGTATGACATCCCACCAGGCCTCTCCCATTTCCCCTGCACCCCCAGATAATGATGTCAATCTCGAGGTAGGAAAAAGAGATCTAAAGTGGGAGAATTGTCTTTGGCAGGAGGTTAAGCCAATATCAAAAGTGAGTCATTCCCTGACTCGAGAACAAATTAGTAGCATGGCTATTGAGAATCCAGCACCTCTAGAAATCCAAGGTAATGAGTTAGTCCCTGTTAGGGAGGCGCTCCATTTCACTAATTTTGTTAATGA
This sequence comes from Stephania japonica, assembly GCA_039657345.1. Classification (NCBI taxonomy): domain Eukaryota; kingdom Viridiplantae; phylum Streptophyta; class Magnoliopsida; order Ranunculales; family Menispermaceae; genus Stephania; species Stephania japonica. Next base: position 41,819,501 of record CM077562.1, read on the forward strand.
TGCAGGGTCATCAAAGGGTTCCCGATTCTTTAAACATATAGTTAAATATGTCTTTTATATCCTGGAACTGTCAAGGAGCAAAAAGCCCTAAGTTTTGAGTGAGCATCAAAGAACTTATAAAAGCTAACAAGCCTGATGTTCTTGCTATCCTTGAACCTCAAATTAGTAGAGACATTGCTGATGGGGTTATCAAAAGAATTGGTTACTCAAATTTTTTTAAAAGTTGATGCTAATGATTTCTTTAGTGGGATATGGCTTATATGGTCTACTTCTAATATACAACTATCTATTAAAGGTTGTGGTAGGCAATGGATCCACATATCTTAGCAAAAAGGGACTGAAGGGCTATTGTACTTTTGTCTACGACTCACTGAACTATAAAGTCTGAAAGCTGCTATGGGAAGAAGTATCTGCATTGCACATTCCTAACTCTCTACCATGGGCTTCTTGGGGATTTTAATGTATACCTTACGTCTGATGAGAAAATAGGGGGCTCAGGCCAATTCTTCTAAATGGAGAGAACTATTTGAGTTCATGAATCTTTATGCCTTACATGACCTGGGTTTCAAAGGCTCAAAGTTTACGTGCGTTCAAGGAAGGTTAAGGGAGCGACTATACAGAGGACTATACAATGGAGAGTGGCAGATATGTTTTTCTAAAAGTGTTATCTTTCATTTACCTAGACTCAAATCAGATCATCACCCCTTGCTCTTGTGCTTGCAAACAGATGCTTCTCTTAAAGCTGATAGGTCGTTCCGCTTCCATTCATGCTGGACAACTCACGAGGGCTTTAAGGAGTTTGTCAAAAATAACTAGGCAAACAACGCAGAGTTTCATGTATTGTTTCAAAATAGTTTGCGAATAAGCTCAAGTGGTGGAATACCCACATTTTTGGAAATATTTCTCTGAGAATGAAGAAGTTACAGTGGAGGTTGGAGAAACTTGATCAAAGCCTGGATAGAGCCTTCTCAAACTAACTTGCACAATCAGAGAACTGAACTACAAAAACAACTTCAAGATGTTATTCTCCATGAAGATATACTTTAGTACCAAAAATTTAGAACCAAATGGCTTAAGTTTGGAGATAAGAACACCAAATACTTCCACCAAAATACAATTACTAAGAGGAAAGGGAATCGTATTATGGCATTAAAGAACAAAGATAGGGAATGGGTGAATGATCAGGAGACCTTCAAGGTAATGGCAATTCAATTCTACAATAAGCTGTACCTTGATGATAGTATGCGGCCTCCTTCACTTAGTTGAAACCACAAATTCCTGACCGTGCTACCGCAAACCAGAACAATTTGATGAAAGCGATTGATAAGCAGGAAGTTTGGAATGCATTTTTTGATATGGGGGCTTATAAAGCTCCTGGCCCTGATGGTTGGAGTCTTATATTCTTCTAGTCACAATGGGAGGTGGTGGGTGTTACTACTACAGTAAAAGACTTCTTCTCCAATGGAGTTCTCTCACTTGATTTAAACGATACCCTACTTATTCTCATCCCAAAATTTATTTCCCCCGAGTCTTTTTCAGCTCTTCGACCGATAAGTTTATGCAATGTTATATATAAACTTATTACTAAGCTAATTGCAACAGGTTGAAGCTCTTGTTAAACAATATGGTGAGCAAGAATCAATCGAGTTTTATCACTTCAAGAAATCTGTCTGATAATACTATCATCGTACAAGAGATCATTCATTCAATGAGAAGAAAATCTGGTCGTAAAGTTGGCTAGCAATCAAAATTGATTTGGAGAAAGCATTTGATAGAATACGTTGGAGTTTCATTGAAGAAACTCTTGTTGCTGATGGTTTTCCTAATGTGTTGATCGACATAATTATGCATTGTATATCTACACCAAAGATGGAAGTGTTATGGAATGGAGGGATAACATAGGGTTTCTCACCATCCAGAGGAATTCGCCAAGGAGACTCCATCTCACCTTATACCTTTGTTCTCTGCATGGAGATGTTGGTTTATGGTATCCAAAAAGCGGTTGATGATAAAGAATGGAGTGGAGTTCTCTAAGTAGAACTGGTCCCATGATCTCTCACTTGTTCTTTGCGGATGATATGTTCATTTTTGTGGAAGCTAACATGTCACATGTAAAAATAATTCAAAAGATTATGGTAGAATTTTGCAGTTACTTTGGCCAAAAGATCAATGCTCATAAAACAAAACTCTTCTTCTCTAAGAATGTGGTTGCACATGTGAAGAGGCAAATCAACAATAAAATGGGCTTCCAGATGATGGAGAACTTGGGAAAATATTTAGGGTCTCTTATCCTCCCAAAGATCAAAGAAGGACACCTACGAGGACATTGTTGATAAATTGAGGGCACCACTCTCAAGGTTGAAAGCGAAACAACTCTTGCTACAGGCAGGGTGCGCTAGCTAAGGCATGTCTTCAATCTATACTTATGTTTCATATGTATACCGCAAAACTCCTTTGACGGTATGCGATGAAGTTGATAAAATTGTGTGCAGTTTTATCTGGGGATCTGACGTGAAAAGGAAAGTCCACCTAGTTCGATGGGAGGTCTTGTGTTCTAATAAGTCCTTGGGGGTTAAGGTTTAGAAAGACAAGGGAGAACAATGAAGCCTTATATGGAAGCTCTGTTGGGACTTTTATACTAAGAAAAAGTGTTTATGGGCCAAAGTCATGAGAATGAAGTATTGCAAGTTGAGAAATGAGGAACTGTAATGGCCTCCAATCCATCTATCGGCAGCTACGGCGTACACCACGGGCCCACAACCCTTCCAACTCATCATCTAGCTATGTCCCACGGCCACTCATAAACTCAATATAATCAAATTCTTACTAACTTTAAGTTATGTATTAATAATTATTGATTTAAGTTAGCTTTAGATTCTTTATTATCATTTTACCTCAAAGTACGCAGCAGATAATTAAAAAAAATCATCAAGGTGTTTTATGAGCATATTACCTAAGGTGGAAACCATCTCAAAATATACATCATATACATATCAACTGAGATCCTCAAAATATGAAAATTATAACCTACAAGTTATATACAAGTCATATCTATCTCTCATACCCAAAACCCAGCATAAAATAAGGAAAAAAAAAAAACGTACGAGTAGGGCAAATGCAATCAATCAATGTAGTCCTCAAGCTTGCCCTTACCTCGGCTCGTACTAGGATCTGCACTTAAGCCATCACAAAAGGCAGATGACGAGTCCAGAGTGAGTAATACCAAGGAAATTCACTAAGTAAATACGTAAATAAAATGCTAGAATTTAAAATATTTTAAATAAACATGCGGAACAAAAAAATACAGGCAATTATGAAAGATCATCGCATGCATAAATATAGCAATGAAGCAAAGTGCGTGCACAATCAAAGTCAGACTAAGCCATACTTCGGGCTATCCGCCAGACACGGACCCGTGAGGATACCTCTAACGGGTGACTCTGGACCCTCTAGGTAATCGGTGTACATTCACGGTGCACCCACACATGCTATCATACCCGGATAGCATATTCACCTGTGCATGCCTAGACATATGCTATGGCTTAGTGGACCCTATGCCATCGCAACGAATAAACACTAGGTGGTGAGTGATCTCAACACCGTAAAGACACCAGGTAGGAGTAAACTCAACTACCGTAAAGTCACCAGGTGAGAGTACTCAGCCACCGTAAAGTAATAAGGAAATAGAATAGTAAATGTACATGACTAAATTCAAATAAATCAAGCAGTAATTACTAAAGTGAATTTCAGTTGGGTTACTACACACCTCAAACCGTACTCCTCGTCCCGTAAAATAAACCCCAGTCCAGCTCCAATGAACACCCGAAAATCAAAATTATCACCTAAATATACCTAAGATTATTTGTCATTGAATTAGCTTCAATTTGATATATTATGTCAATTTTACGTTTTACGAGGTAAAAACCCCCGACAAACATCTCGCCAAAATCCTAATAAAATCCCAAAACTCATTAATGAACCATTTTCTAATTTCTAACATTTTTCTAGATTTTTTTGAATTTTTCATAATTTTTAGCTATTTTCTCTCTTTTTTGTATTTTATTTTATTTAAAATTGTTTTTGATTTATTTAAATAAAATAATAAAATAAAATATTATTTAAATAATATGAGATGGGTCCCCTAAACCGAGTTTGACTCGACCCAACAAGGTCAAACCCGGTTTGGGCCACCTGGACCAGGGTCGGGTCAGGCCCGGCCCAGGCCCACCCGGGTTGGTTTGGCCGGTTCAACCGCGTGCGTGTGTGCACCCTCCCCCCATCTTCCCATTCGTTGAAACAACTTTATTTCAATAGAAATTTTTTTTTTTTTTAATGGATTGGAATTGGGAGGGAAGGGGAGACGACATGGGGTCGTCTCCCTCCTCGGACGAACGAACTCGCAGTTCGTTCGAGCTCTCAAGCTCCACCCCACCAAACCACCGAACCATCACCACCACCACAACAACAACAGCATACACAACAACAACAACAAGCCAACAACACAAACTCACCTCGACTTGCGACAATATCGTCGAGCTCTCGATCACTCCACGATCCTCTCTCTCTTCTCTCTTCTTCTTCTCTCGTTTTTCGATCAAACATGGTGAGAAATGTGGGGGGTGTTGGTGGTGTTTATCAAATTTTATGGTGAAATGATCATTTTGCCCTTATGTTTTTATCCTCTTCCTTAACAATCAAATGCCCTTTTTGGTCATTTCACAATTATTTTTTATTTTTTTTTATTTTCTAATTTTTAATATATATATATACATATATATTTTTTAAATTACATATATAGGTGAATATATATTTTGCCCACGAACGTCTCAGCTGGCGTCCACGTCTACAATGACATCATAAAATAATGGCAATTATTAATTGGGTAGTTACAGGAACCTTCATTGAGAGCGGGGTGCCCTGCCTCGTTGGTATAGAGGAGTATATGTCAATTTTGGCCTCTATTCAAGGAAGGCGTTACTAAGATTATTGGAGATGGATGGGGAACTTTATTCTGGAAGGAGAAGTGGGTGGAAAACGTGGACTCTCTCCTACCCTATGCTACTACTTCACTTTTCAACAGGGACGTAGAGTAGAAGGTGGCTCATTATATCACATCATCAGGAAGTTGGGACCTCTCAAAGCTTGCACAGATTCTATTAGTGAGATGTGCAACAAAATTTTGGCCATTCCTCACCCTAATAGTAGCAAAGGAATGGACAGGATCTCTTAGATGTACAACAAGTCTGGGAAGTTTTTAGTTAAGAAGGCTTATGAGCGAATCGCCAATGAAGATATCTAATATGATGATACAGGTTGGAGATCAATGTGGGATTGAGAGGGTCCGCAGAGAATCGAGACTTTCCTATGGTTGGCTAGGCATGATCGCCTCCCTACTAACATGTTGTGTTGTAAACGCCAAATTAATACCTCTCATGTTTGTAAGAGATATAATGCAGAATCAGAATCGGTTTTTCATGCCTTTAGGGACTGCCCTATAGCAAGGACGGTCTGGGATAAACTTTTGATGGGAAAACAAAGTCCTAACTTCTTTAGTGATAGACAAAGAGAATGGTTGGATTTTAATATAAAATAAGGTGACTCTTCTTGAAAGACCTTATTTGGTGTCACGTGCTGGGTTCTTTGGTTCACAAGAAATGAGTTTGTCTTTAAGGGTATCCAGACGTCAGTTATAGAGGTGATTTCTCAAACTCGAGATAGAACATATGAGATAATTAGATATGGCGCTCGAACACGCACCGCTGGTCTTGATGGGCAAGCTAAGAAGGAGACACGATGGAGGAAACTAGATGAGGGTTGGGCAAAACTGAATTGTGATCGGGCAATAACGAACGACCTCGCATGCTCATCTGCTGCAGGGCTATTACGAAATGATAGAGGAGAGTTCATCTCTGGTTTCCAAGTCAAGTTGGGTAGTTGTCCACCTTTGTCAGCAGAAATTTAGGCGTTATTGTACGGAGTCCACATGGCAAAAGAGAAATGACTCACTAAGGTGGTGATCGAGACAGACTCATTAGAAGCTGTTTCGCTCATGGATCCTCATCATACTCTGGTTTACATGGACTACCAGATCGAGGAGATTCAACGGACTCTTCATCAGATGGAGGTAGCTACATTGGATACATCTCCAGATGTACTAATGCTTGTGCAGATTTCCTAGCGAAAATGCGCTCGGATTGCAGTATGAAGCTCATAGATTAGACATAAAGCCTTATTGTATTTGTAGCGACCCCAAATTCTACATTGGTCTGCCACGGGAGGCCACGCGGGCCCACAACTAATCACGTAACCGCCAGCTGTGTCCCACGCCCAATTATCCATCATCAATCAATTTTCGGTTAACTTTGATGTTATGTGTTAATAATTACTGATTCAAGTTAATTTAGGTTCCTTTAATATCATTTAACCTCAAATTACGCAGCGGAAAATTAAATTAACAACATAAAGATTTAACATGTATTTTATGAGCATAATACCTAAGTGGAAACCATACCAAATGTACATCATATATGTGACGACCCTAAATCTCCCGGGGCCGGCCCGTGACCCACGCCTTACGCCCTCAAGCCAATGCGCGCGTCACATCACCGGACACGTCATCACTTCTTTGCCACGTCGAGCTACGTGAAGTGATGCTCGTGTAACTAATCCTACTATATTAAGTTGTCGACACATCTAGCAGATTAGTTGATAATTACAATTATATCATCGGCGGAAGCACTTAATTCATATTTTATGAGAATTTATTTAACCTAAGTAGTGAAAAACCAGGATACAAACACCATGTATATAACTGAGACGAACTAAACAGTAATCCATATACATGTGATAAAGTTATAAAGTCCCAAAAACCCAACAAAATAGTATATACATACATGTTATCAAAACACTAGCTATCGCAAACAACGGCCTTAGAGATAGTCGCCTAGTATCTCCTTTCCTTTGCTCTTGCTTCGTACCGGGATCGCGCTCAGTTGCCCAACACATACAGCAACGAGCCCAGTGAGTAAATTCCCAAGAGAAGTCTACACGTTAATCATGAAAAACCACCATAATAACCTGCGAGACATATGAATATGACCCTGACGACAGGAATCATATTCCTATGGTGGCAGAAACTTGATATCCAAAATAAAACCATTCGATCACACACAGTAGAAATAACACACCATTCGAGAAATCTGGTCCAACCACGATATCATTTATAAGAAAACTAGATAGAAGTGTGACGGAGTCTAACCAAACTAGATCATACTTCGTAGATTCGGATGCCCCCGGCTGAGCACATCAAGCCTAGACCACACCCAAACTACTAACGGTGGCCAGGAACAAATCACAACCCACCGGACACGTGCACCCCGCTGCTCGGGTAGCTATTCACCGGCTATGCCCAGTACACGCGCTACAACCTAGCCTACTCAATTCCGTACCACGACCATCTCGATTAACCTCCGACAATGTGAACACATCAAACACCGTCCAACACATAATCGCAGTGCATAACATGGCAACCAAAATATGTAACAAGGCGATAAATAAACAAATGAATAAACACATCATTCATATGGACAAACCACGCATGAATTAAAGTGTAACATTCTCAAGGGTTTTACGCACCTGTAACTACGCACTCCGACTTCTCAGACCCGTCAATCCGACCCGCCTAGCTCTCATATGCCCGAGCTATGGTTCCCCAGTCCCGAAGTCCATTTATAGTGTTTTATATTATTAATAACACATTTATAATATTATATCATATATTCCATTTTTGCGGTTGTGGTACCTCTTAGGACAATGTCGGGGTTCCAAAAATACCCGAAAAGTCCCGAAACCACTTTTCTACCTTTTTCTAAGTTTCTATATTTTTCTAGAATTTTTTCCAATTTTTCTGATACTTTTCAATTATTTTCCCTATTTTCCAGCAATAATATATAATATATATATATATATTATTTAATTTAATAATAAATAAAAAAAAATTTTTATTTGGGGAGGGGGGCCCACCTGGACCGGTCCGGTCCAGGTGGCTGGACCGGCCTAGCTGGCCGGTCCGACCCGGGTCGGGGGTGACGCACGCGCCACGCGCGCGTCGTCCCTACCTCCGAGAGACGAAATCGTCTCTGCAGTTCTACGAGACGATTTCGTCTCTCCCCGTTTTTTTTTTTTTTTTTTTTTTCTTTTTTTTTTTCTTCTTCCCTCCTATCGATTCCTCTTCAACCTCACTCCATTTAAGACCTCTAAAACATCATAATCTCACCACAAATCCACCAAAACAATATCAAATTCTCGGATCAAAATATATATAAATAAACCCCAAATTTACCAAATCATCTCAATTTTCCTCAAATTCGATCCCAATTGATGTAATTCATCAAAGTAAACCTTAAGAACACCGAATTTGACCTCCTAAAACCATTAAAAATAAATGAAATCCGAATTCACCACAACCCATTTTAATCACATTTTTTTATCAAAAATTTCCATTAAAATGGTAAAATTACCTTGGATCTCCCTTTTGAGTCTTCAATCTCCTCTTCTCCAAGCTCGGATTCGTCCCCTCAAACCCTCAAATTCACTCACCGATTTCCAGAATTTGTTGAGAAACTAATTTCTTGCATGCCTCCACCGATCCATCGACATTTATATATTTGTTCTAATCAAATGTGTGAACGCATCTCGAGGAAAATCGTACGGCCACTGATCGCCTGTGTCACACAAACTTCGAACAACCAATCATGACATTATCTATCTCGAATTTCCTTGTTGTGCATCTCGAGGATTATCCTATGCATGCTTGATTTTTCTTATCAAACTATAGGACTTCAACTAATTCATTAATACATTAATTCAACCTTAGGTTAAATCAACTAATAAATTTATAAAATTCATAAGTGCGTCACACTAGCACTCAGCTACCTAAGCAACCCATGCCCCGTACCCGGCTACCCAATACCCAAGTACCGGTCCTCGACACGCACTTCGGGACATATACCCGACTCGTAGCCTTGCCGATGTCAACTTACACACATGTGAAGTTTATATACATAATAAATTTCCACATCACAATAATAGACATACAACATACACAAATAACACAATATAACTTTGGGTACTCTTATTTGAGTCCACCCAGTATCCATAATAACGCCCGAATTAACCGTTAATCATCGTGATTAACACTAATACTCAATTAAATTAATTTGGGCCGTTACAATATACATATCATATGAGATCCTCAAAATATTAAAAATATGACATACAATTTATATACAGGTCATATCTACCTCTCAAACCCAAAACCCAGCATAAAACAAGAAAAATAAACAAACATACGAGTAGGGATAAAGCTGTCAATCTACGTAATCCTCAAGCTTGCCCTTCCCTCGATTCGTATCAGGATCTGCACTCAAGCCATCACAAAAGGCAGATGACGAGTCCAGAGTGAGTAATCCCAAGGAAATTCACCAAATAAATACATAAATAAAGTTACTGGAATAAAAAATACTATAAATAAACATGTGGAACAAAAGAATACAGGCAACTGTAAAAGATCATCACATGCATAAATTTAGTAGGGAAGCAAAGTACGTGCACAGTTAAAATCAAACTAAGTCATACTTCGGCTATCCACCAGGCACGGCCCGTGAAAATACCTCGAATGGATGACCCTGGACCCTCTAAGTGGTCGGCGTACATTCACGATGCACCCACACAAGCCTATCATACCCGGGTAGTCTATTCATCGGCGTATGCCTAGACAAGTGATATGACTTATTGGACTCTATGCCCCTAACGAATAAACACCAGGTAGGGAGTGAACTCAACACCGTAAAGACACCAAGTAAGAGTAACTCAACTACCATAAAGACATCAGGTGAGAGTACTCAGCCATCGTAAAGCAATAATGAAATAAAGTAATGAATAAATATGACTGAATTCAAATAAATAGAACAATAAATATTAAAGTGAAGTTCAATTGGGATACTACACACCTTAATCCGCACTCCGCGTTCCGAAAACTAAACTCGGCTCAGCTCTAATAACACCCGAAAAATCAAATTATCACTCGAATTATACATATTATCATTTATCATTAAATTAGCTTCAATTTAATATATTATGTAAATTTTACATTTTACGAGGTAAAAACCCCGACAACATCTCATCAAAATTTCGAGAAAATCCCAAAATTCCTTTATTTGATCAAAATATAATTTTTTTCTAAAATTTTCCTATTTTATATAAATTTTCTATGCATTTTTCAGATTTTTTTTTAAAAACTGTTATTTTTTAATTAATTAGGGGCGGTTCGGCCTGAACCGGGCCGAATCGGGTTCGGCTCAACCGGGCCGAACCGGCCCCTTCTTTGTTGGAACAACTCTGTTCCAACAGAAGAAATTTTTTTTTCTTCCATTTTGGTTGGGGTTGGCTCTCAACCCCAACCCCTCATCTCCTCTTAGCATGGGAGACATCTCCCATGCCATGTTCTTCCTCGGACGAACTACCATGGCAGTTCGTCCGAGCCCGAGCACCACACCAATACCACCAAACTGTCACCACCACTACAACGCACACCAATAACAACAAAAACAACACAACAATATCAACAACTCACCTCTTTGGTCTCTCTCTCATTCTCTCACCTTTCTTCTCAACTCCTCTCGACCGAAATATGAGAAAATGGTGGTGACGATGGTATTATCAACAATTTGAGGTAAAATGACTAAAATACCCCTATGTTCTTATCTTTCACAAACAAATACCCTTTTTGGTCCTTTCACATTTTTTTTTTCATTTTTAATATATATTTATATATATATATATTAAATTCCTTATATACATATATATATATATATATTCGCCTATATGCGAATACTCGGGCTTACTGTACCACCCACGCGTGTCGACCACAACCCCGCGTGTCCCACGGGCGCCCACCAATTTACTATTTTGTCACATTTAATTCATTTTATGTGTAATATTTTCCTACTTAAAATTTCATCTTTAACATATCGACACACATATCGTGCGTTCAACACACAATCTCTACACGTCAATTTAAAATATAATTACACATATCGCGATGTCGTTAACCTATTTTAACATAAACATCGCAAAATTAAACAAAAAACACACAAAATACCATTTACCTAATACGGTCGTGCTCTAATCTCGTTGTGGGACCCACGAACGTCCCCTGGCATCCACGTCTACAATGACGTCATAAAATAACGGCAATTATTTATTGGGCCATTACAATTCTTCCCAACTAGTTTAAAATTTCGTCCCGAAATTTAAGTTATAATAAACACTCACCAGTAAATAACTGAGGACATCTCCGTCTCATAGTCAACTCGAGCTCCCAGGTGAGACCCTCGGTCCGTGATGCCGCCATCGTACCAACACATTTGGAATCTCCCTATTCCTCAGAGTCTGTATCATGCGATCCATAATCTCTACAGGTTGCTCTTCATATGAAACATCAGGACGAACCTCAATCTGTCTAATATCCACCATCGACCTCGGTCCGACTTAGCTAACCTCAACACAGACACATGAAACACTGAGTGAATGCCCGCTAACTCTGATGGCAACTCCAACCTGTATGCCACTGTCCCAACGCGTGCCATAACTCTGAAAGGTCCAATATACCTCGGTGCTAGTTTCCCCTTGATCCCAAACCTCGATGACCTTTCCAGGGCGAAACTTTCAAATACACCAAGTCATCCACATCATAACTCAAACCCTCAAGATATCTATCAGCATACTTTTTCTGCCTATCTTGAGCTGCTTGAATCTCAATCTAATCTGCATAATCTTCTCGGTGTGGTCAACAACAATTTCAAGCCCAATCACTGCCACATCCTCGCGTGCTGCCTAACAAGCTGGTGATCTGCAGGGTCTACCATACAAAGCCTTAAATGGTGGCATACCAATACTTGCCTGATAGCTGTTGTTGTATGCAAACTCGCACAACGACAAATACTCTTCCCAAGGACCTCCAAACTGCAAAATGCATGCTCTGAGCATATCCTCCAATATATGTATTAATCTCTCTGACTGACCGTCTGTCTGATGATGATAAGCCGTACTGAACTGAAGTCTAGTCCCAAAGTGCTCCTGCATGCTCTCCCATAACTTTAAAGTCAACATGGGATCTCTGTTAGACACAATAGATACCGGCACTCCATGTAGCCTAACGATCTCTCGCTCAAAAATAATACTCAGCTGAGGAAACGAATACTTCATCGATATAGGGATGAAGTGTGCAGACTTCGTCAATCTATCAATAACAACCCAAACAACATCATGGTGCCTCGTAGTCTGTGGCAAACCACTGACAAAATCCATCGTAACATGCTCCCATTTCCACTGTGGAATGGGCAGTGGCTGTAACAATCCAGCTAGTCTCCTATGCTCGACCTTAACCTCTGACAAATATGACAAACCCTAACATATGTACCCACATCGACCTTCATCCCTAGCCACCAAAACAAACATTGCAAATCATGATACATCTTGGTCCTGCCAAGATGAACGCGTATGCCGCGAACAATGTGCGTTCTCAAGAATGCTATCACGTAGTTCCTGCACCTCAGGTATCCACAACCCGCCCCTGTGTCTCAAGCACTCGTCTAAACCACCAGACCAATCTGTGTAATCGGGATCCTAAGCCAGACAACTGAAGCGAGAAAAATGTTCGTCAGCCATTTGCCACTCAGGGACCCTCTCTAACGACACAATAAGAACACGCATCTGGCAACAGATATGAACATCAGCAAAAGCATCTGACAAACACAACACCGTCGCAGCCTCCAGTAATCCATACTCATGTGTCATTTGCCGCAGCATAGTCTGACTTTCTACACCACTCCGGCTCAACGCATCAGCAACAATATTCATTTTCCCATGATGGTACTCAATCGCGAAGTCATAGTCCTTCAGTAACTCCAAAGCAACCGTCTCTGTTGCATGTTCAGATCCCTTTGAGTGAATAGATACCTCAAGCTCTAGTGATATATGTATAACATGAACCGCTCCCATAGAGATAATGCATCCAAGCCTTTAATGCAAACACAACTGCTGCTAGCACCAAGTCATGCACTGGAAAATTCCCCTCGTGGGGTCTCAATCGCCTCGATAAATAAGCAATTGGGTGTCCATCCTACATCAACACGCATCTAACCCAGTACCGGAAGCATCTGTGTAAACCAAGAAGCCTCTCCCCACCACAGGTAAAGCCAACACCGGCGCAGAAGTTAACTTCCTTTCAACTCCCAAAATGCTTCCTCACATTCTTCAGACAACTCAAACCTAACATCCTTCTTAGTCAACCTGTCATCGGTGTTGCAATCAAAGAAAAATCCTGCACAAGTCGCTGGTAATAGCCCGCAAGCCCTAAGAAACTACGAATGTTCGAAACTGACTCAGGTGTCCTCCAATCAATGATAGCTCGAATCTTGTCTCCATCAACAAATATCCCTTGACTACTAATGACATGTCCGAGAAATTTCACCTCACTCAGCTAGAAAACACATTTGTTGAACTTAGCGTTCAATCGGTGCTCCCTCAACGTCATCAAAACATCTCTGAGGTGTCTCTCGTGCTCCATACGAGTGTTACTATATATTAAGATATCATCGATGAATACAATCACATAACGATCCAAAAATGGCCTCAATACTCGGTGCATCAAATCCATAAGAGATAGCCGACGCATTAGTCACCCCAAATGGCATGACTATGAACTCAAACAATCCATAACGTGTGCTAAACGCCATCTTCTCGATATTACTCTCCCGAATCCTCAACTGATGATAACCAGATCGTAAATCAATCTTCGAGAAAAACTTAGCACCCGCCAACTGATCAAATAAATCATCAATCCTAGGAAGTGGATAACGATTTCGAATCATCACCTGATTTAGCTTCCTGTAGTCTACGCACATCCTCAAAGAACCATTTTTTTTGTAACAAAAAGGGCTGATGCGCCCCAAGGAGACATACTGGGATGAATAAAACCCTTGTGTAACAACTCCTCTAACTGGGACCTCAACTCTCCATGCTCTGGCGCTGACATCCTGTACAGTCGGCTGTATATCGGCGCGTCCCCGAAATCAACTCAATAATGAACTCAACTGCTCTAGGAGGTGGTAAACCTGGAAAATCATCTGGGAACACCTCAGGAAACTCACACACTACTGGGACATCCTCTACTATAACCTCTGGTCTCAGGTCTGGCTCAACCATCGTCTTAAATGCCTCTATCTCTTGAGTCGTAGCAAATCGACCTCTTGTAATCGGTAAGTCTGACGTCGTACCAACAAAATTAAATACTGGAATGCCCATAATATCAAATACTACCGTCTTACCGAAATAATCAATGTGTGCGCGATATGCCGATAACCAATCCGTACCCAATAAAGCATCAAACTCTAAATACTCTAGGACACGGAAGTCGACAAGTAACTAGTGTCCCTCAAACTCTACCAAATAATTTCGGCATATCCGGTTAGGGTAAATCTTATCCCCAGCAGCCGTAATGAGGGTAAAATGTGGGTCTAAAGTCTTAGCCTGTAATCCTAACTGTCCGACCCTACGTCCCGATATAAAAGACAAAGTACTATCGGAATCAAACAATACATGCATGGAGATATCGCAAATAAACAACATACCCTCGACAAGTTGACGAGTCGCACCACGATCTGGCTATACGATAGTAGGTGTAGCAGCAGTATGAACTCCCTCCCTAGCTGGCTCAATTTGTGGTCGTGAGGATGAAGCTGACATCGGACAATTACTCTGTATATGTCCGACCTGATGGCATCTAAAACATCGACGCGTCTCCTGCCAACCCGACTGTGATGCTATCAGTACCTGATCCCTGTCACGTCCCTAACCTCTCTGTCCCTTAGGACTCTGATCAGACCGAGAACTCTGGCCAGACCTATCTACCAACTCGCCTCTATGTCCCAAATAAGTCTCGCGAGTTAAAGCTCTATCGTAAACAATCTGTAGAGTCTCACCTCCACTCGCGACAATCACACCTCCGATCCTTTCATCTAATCCCCAGATGAAATAGTAGATCTGGAGTCTCTCAGTGTTCGCCACGTCCATGACATATATCATAAGGTACCTGAATCGGTCCATATACTGAGAAACTGACATAGTACCTGTCTTAGTGCCAAAAACTCCTCTCTCAACCTCAACTGTACCTCCGTGGGAATATATTCATCTAAAAACAGCTGTCAAAACGCTATCCACGTCGACGGTATGGAGTGAGTGTCAGTGTAGGTAGTCCACCAAATCGTCGCTCGACCCCTCAAACAAGCACTCCCGAGATACGTGTCTCGATCTCGCTCGGGTACCTCTAGCGATTTGATGTAATCATCACGTGCGTCATCAACCAACATCCTGTAACCTCAGGATCACTGACTCCAGTAAAGTATGCTGGGTTAAACCTCATGAAATCTTTCACCATTTTCGCTGCCTTTGACATCCTACTCTTGGCAGTCGAAGCCACTACCTGCTGCTCTGTAGTAGTAGGCGTCACCTCAGTAGTCTCAACTGGTGCTATAATAGGCTCAACCCTCTCTATCACTGTCTCTATCACTGGTGCCTGTGTGTCAACTATCGGTGTAATCACTACCAGAGTGGTAAACGTAACTAACTCAGCAGTGGGTGCTACTGCTGGTATCCTCGAACTCTGGATATATTCCATCAACTCAGCCATCTGTGCCTGCTGTAGTAATTGTTGCTCCGTCACTCTCTGCACCATGGCTCGTAAATCTGCTGCTTCGCTAGTAGTAAGACCAATAGTCTCCCCAACCTCCTGCTGTATGGTCGGCGGAGTAGTAGGAGTCTGTCCGTCCATCATAAATTGCACAACCAACGGGCATTGGATCAGACTCAATATATACGCATATAATATGTAGTACAAAATCAAACATACATATATATATATATATATATTCCTGATTCTACCCATCTCTCATCACTTCCCACTAAGGTTTTAATCATTCACTTGTGGTTTTCAAATATAAATTTATTAAAGTTGATGCTCTTATTCAGTCTCCAATTAAGCTTAGGGTTTAACAAACCTAGGCTCTGATACCAAATGTAGTGACCCCAAATTCCACATTGGTCTGCCACGGGAGGCCACACTGGCCCATAATTGATCATGTAACTGCTGTGTCCCACGCCCAATTATCCATCATCAATCAATTTCCTGTTAACTTTGATGTTATGTGTTAATAATTACTAATTCAAGTTAACTTAGGTTCCTTTAATATCATTTAACCTCAAATTATAGCGAAAAATTAAATTAACAACATAAAGATTTAACATGTATTTTATGAGCATAATACCTAAGTGAAAACCATACCAAATGTACATCATATACATATCATCTGAGATCCTCAAAATATCAAAATATGACCTACAATTTATATACAGGTCATATTTACCTCTCAAACCCAAAACCCAGCATAAAACAAGAAAAATAAACAAACATACGAGTAGGGATAGAGCTGTCAATCTACGTAATCCTCAAGCTTGCCCTTCCCTCGACTCGTACCAGGATCTGCACTCAAGCCATCACAAAAGGCAAATGGCGAGTCCAGAGTGAGTAATCCCAAGGAAATTTACCAAGTAAATACATAAATAAAGTTACTAGAATCAAAAATACTATAAATAAACATGCGGAACAAAATAATACAGGCAACTGTAAAAAATCATCGCATGCATAAATATAGTAGGGAAGCAAAGTACGTGCACAGTTAAAATCAAACTAAGTCATACTTCGGCTATCGTCCAGGCACGGCCCGTGAAAATACCTCGAACGGGTGACCCTGGACCCTCTAGGTGGTCGGCGTACATTCACGATGCACCCATATAAGCCTATTATATCCGGGTAGTCTATTCACTAGCATATGCCTAGACAAGTGCTATGACTTAGTGGACTCTATGCCCCGTAACGAATAACACCAGGTGGGGAGTGAAGTCAACACCGTAAAGACACTAGGTAGGAGTAACTCAACTACCGTAAAGACACCAGGTGAGAGTACTCAGCTACCGTAAAATAATAATAAAATAGAGTAATGAATAAATATGACTGAATTCAAATAAATAGAACAGTAAATACTAAAGTGAAGTTCAATTGGGATACTACACACCTCAATCCGCACTTCGCGTTCCGAAAACCAAACCTTGCTCAGCTCCAATAACACCCGACAAATCAAATTATCACCCGAATTATACCTATTACCATTTATCATTAAATTAGCTTCAATTTAATATATTATGTAAATTTTATGTTTTACGAGGTAAAAACCTTGACAACATCTCGTCAAAATTCCAAGAAAATCCCAAAATTCCTTTATTTGATCAAAATATAATTTTTTTTTCTAAAATTTTCCTATTTTATATGAATTTTCTATGAATTTTTCAGATTTTTTTTTCAAAACTGTTTTTTTTTAATTAATTAGGGGAGTGGTTCAACCTGAACAGGGCCAAACCGGCCCCTTCTTCTTCGTTGGAGCAGAGCAACAGCTCTATTCCAACAGAAGAAATTTTTTTTTTTCTTCCATTTTGGTTGGGGTTGGTTCTCAACCCCAACCCCTCATCTCCTTTGGCATAGGAGACATCTCCCATGTCATGTTCTTCCTCGGACGAACTACCATGGCAGTTCATCCGAGCCCGAGCACCCCACCAACACCACCAAACCATCACCACCACCACAACGCACATCAATAACAACAGAAACAACACAACAACATCAACAACTCACCCCTTTGGTCTCTCTCTCGTTCTCTCTTATCCTTTCTTCTCTTCTTCCTCCTCTCGATCTCTTCGATCGATTGAAATGTGAGAAAATGGTGGTGACGGTGGGATTATCAACAATTTGGGGTAAAATGACCAAAATACCCATATGTTCTTATCCTCCTCTTTCACAAACAAATACCCTTTTGGTCATTTCACAATTTTTTTATTTTTTTATTTTTAATATATATTTACATATATATATATATATATATTAAATTCCTTATATACATATATATAAATATAAATATATATATATATTCGCCAATACTTTCGCGCCTAAAATTTCGTCGTGCACGCCAATGAGCGTACTCGGGCGTGCACACTACTGTACCACCCACGCGTGTCGACCACGACCCCGTGTGTCCCTAAGCGCCCACCAATTTACTATTTTGTCACATTTAATTCATTTTATGTGTGTAATATTTTTCTCAACTTAAAATTTCATATTTAATCTACCCGGTACCCGCGTTGACACACATATCGATGCGAATACTCAACACACAATCTCACACGTCAATTTAAAATATAATTACACACATCGCGATGTCGTTAACCTATTTTAACATAAACATCACAAAATTAAACAAAACAACACACAAAATACTATTTACCTAATACAGTCGTGCTCTAACCTCGCTATGGGACCCATAAACGTCCCCACTGGTGTCCACGTCTACAATGACGTCGTAAATAATGGCAATTATTAATTGGGCCATTACAGTATTTCCCTCTTGTTAGCATAAGATAAGTGCGATAGCACAGTGTAATTTTCAACCCTTTTTTTTAGCCGTGTTCTTACCAAAAAATAAAAAATAAAAAATAAAAATGAGTGAGGTTAGACTTGAAAATGAAGTAATTATTTGGGATGGAGACCTAATATGAATCAAAATAAGAGTTGAAGGCTCACATCACCTAAATAATAATTCAAAGACCAAATCCAAACAGACCTCAAAGTTTCTAATCGATTGTGTCAACAAAAATTACCAAATTATAAAACACTTTTTAGAATAAATAGAAAAACTATTCAGATAATAAATTAATATTATCAAAGAGTAATACATTAGAGTGATTTACCAAATTATGTACAAACTTTGTTATAATTTTGATGTAATCTTAACTCTAACCTTCAATGAAATCGTTAATTTTTATTTTTTATTTTTTGGTAGAGATGAAATCGCTATTTTGTGATGATGGTACTGTAATAAATTGGTGTATATTTACACCTGACGCATTTGAGGTAGAAAAGCTCCAACTTGAATCATAATCGCTATTTTGTGATAATGCTGTCACGGTCGTCCGATTGATTTGGTCACATGCTTAAAATACTCTTAAAGAGTCAATTATGCTTTTGACCGGCTCAGCCCGCTCGCCATTTTTGACCATTCCCCCCATTTGTCCCCCACCATGTTCATGTAGAGAATATACAGCTAATGGTAACAACTACGTTCTTATATAAATTATCTTAAAGAGTTTACATATTCGAATATCCTAATCAACTTTATAAAAAAATTCAAAATTAATCATTACCACTATGTAATAATAATAATAATAATAATAATATAAATATATATAGGCCATTTTTTTAAAGAAAATCAAAATTAGTTTAAAATTGAACGATTGAGTAACGAAATAAGTACTAATTAATTAATACTAGTTCTTTAACAAGATGTGTCCAAACCTGGTTTGACGAATATGAATTTAGTTAAAAATTTGTCAATTGATTTTGTATATTGGACAAAGAGGAGGCGAAAATCCCCACATAGAGATATAGGTAAACAAATGTGGAATTAAAGAGCATTAATTAATTACAATAATTATCGGTCCATTAGTTACTCTCTTTCAATCAAAAATATAAGATTTTTAGCTCAAAACACACATATTAAGAAAGCATTAATTGCGAGTTTAAGTTATATTCTTACTCACATATAATTATTTATTTCATCCAATAAAAGAAAGACAAATGTTTAATTATAATTAAATATTGAGTAAAAGAGAGGTAAAATAGGTATAAGAGGTACAAAGTTCTTTCGAAATCTGAAAACGTCATATATTTTTAACTGGAGAGAGTAAAATATAAGGAACAATTCTAATGAATATATGTTACAACTAGTAACCATGCTATTACAACACTTTGGATTTAATCCATCTATATGTTCATATTAAACATGGAGATTAAAGAAAAAGTGATAGCAGTATCAACTAGTGCAAAAATTAAGGAAAGGAATTTTTTGTGATTTGGCATTTAAAAACAACCTACAAATGCAACAATTAAAAAAGAACTAACTCAATAAAAATTGAAAAGTTTTGATTAATTAAAAATAGGCCATAACTAATGATCGAGACACATAAGAAAGGATTCAAAGAATCTAACTCATTTGAAATGAAGGTTGCTATTATTACTATCTAATACTCTGTCTGATAAAAAAATATAAAACTTTCTACGAAACCACTCTTTAAAAAAAAATAAGACGTTTAAAATTTGAGAGAACTTTCTACCTTTTATATCTATTTTACTTATTTTTTAACTTAAACATTTGGTTTCAAAAAAAAAAAAAAAAAAAAATTAAACATTTAATTCTAATTAAATACTTGTTCTTCTTTTATTAGGTAAAATAAAAAATTAAATATGAGCAAATATATAATGTAAACTCATAATTAATGTTTTTTTTTTTTTTGATAGTTGAAGATATCCTGGGCACCGTCTCTGACACTGGATTAATGGTGGACCCGACTAATCCTTGAGAGTGAGAGTCCTTAGTTGCCTTCTCACTAGAAAACCCGAAAAAGAAATTGGAAGAAGAGAGTGGGGAAGGTTTGAACATAATACATCTGCCTTGATCAACATGTGAGAGAATGAACTTACCACTCGACCTTATATCCCTCGAGGGTCTTACAACTAATGTTTTCTTAAAATGTGTTTTGAGCAAAATATTTTTGACGGGATGGAGCAATACTCTTAACAAATTCAAAATGGTTTCGAGAAAGAAACAAAAATCAAAATGGCACAATAATACCCCATAAACTAAAAGAAAAGTGCTACAATGACAATGAGAAAGTCACACCACAACTCACATTGGCCCATAAGCTACAAGAGTTATTAATGTCTACCTCAAGATGCAGACACGCACAAATTTTGATGCATAACACATGGATCGAGACTACATAAATAACTCTTGCAGATTAATGTGTGTTGAGTGTCACTTGATCATTGTTATTCAAGTATTTTTCAAACTAAAATTGTACCCGTCAAATTAAGTTGTCATTTGTCAAGGCATCTACATTATATAGTAGCTCTTGAATTTTTATTTTTTATTTTTATTTAAAAAAAAAAACTAGTAGCCCACGATTAATGTTGTTATCATAGCATAGCAACATCAAATCGCCGGCCCTAATGGATCCTCTCCAAAACCAAATCTCTAAAATCTACGTGGCATGCATCTGTGAAGCCATTCTCAAACCGTTAAGTATAACTCAGTAGAAAAAGAGTCAGTGAGTAGTGTGACACAACTGAGTGAGCCAGTGCGTCTGTGGCTGAGAGATAATCGTACGTGCGATCATTGACCACCCAATCAGAGAGCACCCACTATTAAACTTGACTTCCCATTGACTTTGTTGTGTGCCGCCAGATCTTCCTCGATCTTCGTGGCGAACACTAACATTTAAAGTAGCTCGTTTCGATCATACTATGAGAGTTGCTATGAAATTATGAATCAAAAAAGTGCTGTGCTTCGTCTTACAATTCTGCCTTCACAGTTTTAGAGATATCAGAGAGGAGTGAGTGAGTGAGAAGAAGTGGTGGTGAGTCTTAATTAGTGTGAATTAATAATAACTTGTTCAACATTTATTGAAGTCAGAAATTGGGGGCGATGTATGAACACATCCATCGAGACATTTATATTTATTTGATTATTTGATATTGTACTTATTTATGGGTTTGTTAATTTCTTCTTGTTTGCTTCTTTGTTCAGAGTAAACACAACAGAGCGGCAGGCGTGGGGGGGTCTTATGGTAATATAAATAATGTAAGTCATCGCCATTCCCACTCTCCACCTCATCAATTTCTCTTCTCCCTCTAATATTCGCAGCACTACTAAAACGCTAAAAGTATAGACTACTGAAATTGCTATCATCTTAATTTCAGAGCATGTATATGCAAGAGTGTGTATTTTCTTGGATATCTTTATGTAAATGAAGGACGATTTTCCTTACAAGTTTTGAGGATGTATGGATCAAAAAATATAAATTATAGAGGGGTGAAGCGATGATTCACTACGGATACTCCTATGAGCACTCACCTAAATTTTTTTTTTTATTTTTTTTTTATTTTTTTAACAATTTTGTAGTCATAATGAGTGTATGTATGTAGTGGTAACCTTAACATTATCCTCAAGCACAAAATTATAAAAAAAAAAAGTAAAAAAAATTAAAAATCAGGATGCGTGCTCTTAGTGAGTGTCAATAGTGGTCACTTTAGCATTTTCCTTTATGTAAACCAATTGAGTGACCCAATAGTTTGGTATTAAATTTGGAAGTAAGAGGTAATGGGTTCAAACTTCGATGGTGGCAAAGTTTCTTTCTTATTAAAAAAAAAATTAGTCTCATATCAGTTATTTAACACTTTATAATAAATGATGTATATAAGTATACAAATATGTATCTTTTCTCAAATAGTATTGAAGTTTTTTAGAGCTGCACCTAAAAAAAGGCGTTTACAATAAAATCGACTAACTTATGAAATTAAAGATGATTAAATTGAAGATAATGTCGATAGTATCACAATTCACAAATGAATGAAGTGATTGTTAAGATATAGGTATCTCAAGTCATTCTGAGTTCTTGGATAAATATATCTAGATCTTGTATTAATTATAAGTCAAGCTCGTATAATTTATGAGTCACGTTAAAGGTAACTCAGCTATGGATAAAGGCGACCTAACGATAAATTTTTTTTGAACTCTTCTTAAAAATGATTCATATACGTTTCACTAAAATATATATATTATACAGTAGCTCTTGAATTTTTTATTTTTATTAAAAAAAAATAGTAGCCCTTGATTAATATTGTCATCATAGCATGGCAACATCAAAAACCAAATCTCTAAAATCTACGTGGCGCGCATCTGTGAAGCCACGTTCTCAAACCGTGAAGTATAACATAACAGTAGAAAAAGAGTCAGTGAGTGAGTGTGGACACCCCTGAGGGAGACGCATCCACCATTAAATTTAACTTCCCATTGACTTTCTAGTGTGCCGCTAGATCTTCCTCGATCTTCGTGGCGAATACTATTGTTAAAACTAGCTCGCATCGATCATATTATATACTGTGAGAGTTCCTATGTGTGAATTTTTGTGAATTAATAATAACTTGTTCGACATTAATTGAAGTCAGAAATTTGGGGCGATGTGTGAACACATCCATCGAGACATTTATATTTATTTGATTATTTGATATTGTACTTATTTATTGGTTTGTTGATTTCTTCTTGGTTGCTTCTTTGTTCAGAGTAAACACAACAGAGCGGCGGGCGTGAGGAGGTCTTATAGAAAAATAAATCATGTAAGTCGTCGCCATTCCCACTCTCCGCCTCATCAATTTCTCTTCTCCCTCTAATATTCGCAGCACTACTAAAACGCTAAAAGTATAAACTACTAAAATTGCTATAATCTTAATTTCAGAGCATGTATATCCAAGAGTGTGTATTTTCTTGAATATCTTTATGTAAACGAAGGACGATTTTCCTTACAAGTGTTCAGAATGTATGGATCAAAAAATATAAATTATAGAGGGGTGATGTGGTGACTCATTACCGACACAAGCACACACCTTAATTTTATTTATTTATTTTTAATGATTTAGTAATCATAGTGGGTAACTTTAGCATTATCCTCAAGCGCAAAAAAAAAAAAGTAAAAAATAAAAATAAAAATCAAGGTGCGTGTTCTTAGTGAGTGTCAATAATGATCACTTTAGCATTTTCCTTTGTCTGAACCAATTAGTTAACCCAATGGTTTGGTATTGAATTTGGAAGTAAGAGGGGTATAAACTTCGATGGTGGCAAAATTCCTTTCTTATCGAAAAAAATAAAATAAATTAGTCTCATATCAGTTATTTAACACTTTGTAATAAACGATGTATACAAGTATATTCCGTCAAAAAAAAAAACGATGTATACAATTATGTATCTTTTCTCAAATAGTATTGAAGCCTTTTAGAGCTGCACCTAAAAAAAGACGTTTACAATAAAACCGACTAACTTATGAAATTAAAGATGATTAAATTGAAGACAATGTTGATACTATCACAATTCACAAATGAATGAAGTGATTGTTAAGATATAGGTACCTCGAGTCATTCCGAGTTCTTGGATCAATATATCTAGATCTTGTATTAATTATAAGTCGAGACCTTCGTATCATTTATGAGTCAGGTTAAATACACTCCAACTATGGATAAAGGCACCCTAACGATAAATTTTTTTGAACCCTCCTTGAAAATGACTCCTATACGCTTCACTAAAATATATACGTTGATGTGCCCTTATACACAGCTAGGGTGCCTTTAATGCGTCACTTCTTTCATTTGATATCTCCTTATAGCCCGATGTCTTAGTTGTCCACACTTGGCAAACCCATAGCCTTCGTGAGGTTAATGAGTTTGGTGAAGGTGTTCCAAAGGACAAACATTCCTCTAAAGAAGTCTAACTATTTGAAAAAATAAATAATAATAATAATAATAATAATAATAATAATAATAATAATAATAAGTCTCAACAAACCTCTTTTAAGCTAAGATATTTTTTTTTTCGAAACTACAGCATTGAAACTCATAATAATACACAAAGTATTATAATCACAAAACGGTACATGACACCGTGACAGAAACGCACACCAGAATATACATGCCTTTTACAAAAATGAATCAATATGTTTGACAAAAAAAAAGAATTAATATATAATATTTGATGTTTCTAACATTTTGACAAAAAAAAACGTTAATCTGGTGTGTGTGTGCGTGTGTATGTTTGACAAAAAAAGAATTAATATATAATATTTGATGTTTCTAACATTTTGACAAAAAAAAACGTTAATCTGGTGTGTGTGTGTGTGTGTGTAGGGTTTAGGGTTTAAAAGAATTAATATATAATATTCGATGTTTCTCGTTGCCTTGATATTTGATTATATATTAGTTTTGTTTCCATGTTTTTTTTTCAAGTTTTTTATTTTTACTAAATACTGCTTTTTAGCAACAAATTATGTTTTCTTTTTTCATTATTATTATTATTATTATTATTATTATTATTATTATTATTATTATTATTATTATTATTTTGCTTTAGCTAGAGTTGAACCCACAACCCCCCTAAACTTTGTCTTTTAGCAAGTGATGTCTCATCCATCTCACTATAGATGTTTTCACAACAACTTATGTTTTTGCTATGGACTTCTTTAAATAAGCTATAGGCCGCATACACCAGTAATTTTATTTAGGTAGTGACTACTAACCCCCCTATACCTTATATACGCCCTCCATTTAATTTAAACTATTTTAAAACTAAAATATCTTAAGACAAAATTACATAAATAATCTCACAGTAAATTAAATCATGAACCCATTTTCTTTTCCCCTTTTGCTTTCCACTTTCTACGCCCCTCTTCAACTTTACTTTTCGATCTTTACACTCTTCCCCAAATGAAATCTTAAACTCATCCCTAACTCTTATCTCACTCATTACACCCACCCCAAATTAAACTCACTCCTTCTCTTTCATTTAAAGGGGGGACTTAGAACATGAACTAACTTATTGGGTGTGACGACCCCAAAACCTGAGGCCCACCACGTAATGCCCCCACGAGCCCACAGCCTTGCCACGTCGCCGCTTGGCTGTGTCCCACGTGCAACTAACGTCCTTTATTCCTCATTAATCAGAGTTTTTAATCACTTATTAATTCAATAATTTACATTAAAAACTGTGGAAGCCTTAATAACATATTAATTTACTATTTCATTTCATCAATTTATAGCATCATATATTCCTATGTGGAAAACCTAGAACATTACACTGTATATAAGGCAACAAAAGTAAATACATACATATAGTGGTGTCTCAACAGTCCCCAACTGCCCAATAATAAAGTAAAATACAAATTGTACACATACGAGTAGGTCCTGGACGATAAACTGTCAGAGGTAGTCGTCCAGTGTCTTCGCGTCTCTACTCGTACCAGGATCTGCATTCAGTCACCCAACAAATACAGTGACAAGTCCAGTGAGTAAACTTCCAAAGAAAACCATCGAGTAATTAATAATAGAAGTCAATAGATAAGGTTAACCAAACATGCAATGAGTATAGGCAGCCACAAAACCCTACATACGTAGCTAACAACCAATACAAGATGATCAATGAATAATCCTAATGTAACAAGAATCCTGATAAATCTAGATGAATGTGTGACGCAACTTGACAAACTAGATCATACTTCGCTAATTCGGATGCTCCAGCTGGCGCACATCAAGCTTGGGTCACACCCGAACCATTAACGGTGACCGAAACAAATCACAACCCACCGGACACGTGCACCCCGCACCCGGGTCGCCATCCACCGAGTACGTAAATACACGTGATATAATCTAGCTTGCCAGATCTCATACCACAACCGTCTCGAATAACCACCGATAATATAACCAAACGAATGCAATAGCCAATCGATAAACCAATGCATGTTCACATATGAAATTGTACCACGAGAATAACAATTACAAGAGCGAAACCATTAAATACTCCAGATATGTTTCTGTTGGGGTTTATGCATCTCAAATCGTGCTCCAATTCCCAGGACTAATCCCTGATCCAATCCTGTTCTCACCTCAAAATGCGCATTCAATACTCGAATATGGTATCCTAAGTCCTTTGCATTTGAATCAATCATTTAAATCCTAAAAAACTGAAAATTCAAACATTTATTAATTTATTTTTTATTTTCATATTATTGTTCCCTATGCCGTAGGTGGCGCCGTCGTGGGTAAATCCCCACGGCATCCCCCATGACAGCACCTGGGCAGTGAGTTCTTGCTAGTCCTGGGTGGCGCCGTTGAGATTTACTCTCCACGATGCCGACTGCGGCGTCAACCCTATTTGACGCTTGGTCATCTTGAGACCCTTCGGTTTCACCGCCGCGACTCGAACTCGTTCGAATGTCCTACAGTCCTACAAATCAATCATAGAGTGACTACAAACCTCATCAAACCTTAACAAAACGATAAACAAGGCGATTTCCACCAAATGCTAATAAAAACTTGTTTTTCCTTTGACAACTACAACAACTTCAACAAAACCCTCCAACAAATGCTCAAGACCACCATTAAAATCATAGAAACCCTTTAAAATTCCAGTGAGCTCATCTCACTCTTCGAAACCCTCGCCAAAACCTGCAAAAGTCGGTCCGAAAGATAAAGAACGACGAGAGGATAGTAGATCTCACCTCGCTCTCGCGATTTGTCACCGGAATCCCCTATAAATCTCCAAGCTTTCTCACCAAAACCCTCCCTTCTTGCTCTCCATTTTCGGATTTCTCATGGATGAGAGAGAGGTTAGTGAGAATTAGAACAAAAACCCATATATATACTGAAATCTCCATCTTAAGTGATGCACTAATCACTAGGCTCATCTTGTGGCCTTAATTTGGTCAATAAGTTCATCCTAGTGACATATTTAGGTGACTTGGTCCTCTTGGTCTTATCCTCTTAACACACAACTTATGTGTTCCTCAGGCGTCCGGTACTCGGCACTCGACAACTCGACCTACTGTTCAATACTTCGACAATATATCCGGCCTACAACGTGTTCCCATATTCATTATTTTTTTTAATTGTTTTATCTATGTGAACTCATTCCCATACTTAGTGTTCTCATTATTCGTCTGCTCGGTAACTCGCGTCAGCACGTTTTTCTAGACGAATACTTATCACACTATCTCACTTCGTCTATAAATATAATACACACATGCGATGTAATAAGTCATGGAATAATCATTATAATCGAAGTTGCATCATCAATCAGTCAAAAATAACATTTTTCACCCGACTAAGTATATCGTAGCCTGTTAGTGGCGTCCCCGTGGACCTAAGTTGGTGTCCGCGTCAGAAAAATACTCGAATAACGGTATTTATAAAAATTGGGCTATTTTACATTAGGGGCTATAAAAAACATTAAATTAACTGGGGGGCTTGATATAAGGTATAGTGGTGCTAATAGTCGTTCCCTAATAAAAATAACCCCTTAATACCATATGAATGGTCGGTATATAGGAAACCACTGTATATACAATATAGGACTGAGCTGAAATTCATGCATAATGAATTTGAGATTTAACACTACAATTGAGTTTTTATTTTTAATTTTATTTTTGAAAAATGCTACAATTGACAACCCAATTGACACTGACATGACGTGTAGGTCCACATCCTTATAGCCGTTCGTGTATACCTCGGGATACACACCACACGTGTAATGCATTGAGAACTATGTGTATAACACATATTTTCAAGTGGAGTGTCACTTAGGGTGTCAATTGGGTGTCATTATAGCATTACTCTTTATTGTTTTTTAAGAAAGTACGACAATTGAAAACTAATGAAACTTGCAAAATCATATTGAACCTGCCTGGCTTCTTTCCCACTTTTGAACATGAGCCCATTTCCGCTTCGAACGGCTAATGATGTTATCTATTGAAATATATGAAATGTAAAAGTAACGAGTAAAATGAGAATTCAAAGCACTACACAACTTATTATATTTATCAACCCTAAGTAATAGGAAAGTATAAATTCTCAAGACTAAACACTCCTCTCTTAAAATGCTAAATACTAAATGGGTGAAAGGTTCAATATATGGACGGAGAACTTAATTCTACCTGGAATCAAAACAAAGGAATAAGAGATTTCATGTTTCTTTTCTATATCAAAAGAAGTGGACCACTTTCGTTCAAGGCTTCAAAGCTTAAGTTTCTAAGGGAAAATTAATTTACAAGAAACAACAAAACCCACCAAATGTTTTTTCTTCACTACAAGCAAGAATTCAAAGGAAACCATGTTGTTAGCCGAACCTAATTAATTTGGAACTGAGGCTATATTGTTGTTGTTGTTGTTGTACAAGCAAGAACTAGCTTGAGTTAAAGGATTTTTTTATGATATGCTTCCAACCATCTTAGATTTCTTTATATTCTTTAAATGACTTTCAGTCCAGATGTGCAATAAAGGAAAGGCCTAATAGGCAAATATATCCTAACCATTCAAGATTTTTACAAAAATATTCTAACCTTTCAATTTTTGCAAAAATATCCTAACCTTTTGATTTTTTTGTAAATTGTATCCTCACTTTATATTTTTGAGTAAATTATATTTAAAAATATAAAAAATTATGCACACAATTAAGAATATTAGTTCATATGATGCAATGCTTATGCAATGTAATGATCATTCATCAGGTTAAGGGAGTGGCTAAATGGACCCCATTAATTACTAAATATACCCCAGTTTTAAATTTTTACTTCATGTACCCCACTTTTTACTTAGCGTGCCCCACTTTTTTACTTTGTCTACCCCATCACCTTCACCCTCACCCTAATAACCTTGGCCCCGGGTGTCAGACGAACAGAGCCGACACCTCTAAAGAGGTATCGAATGAACAGAACTGACACCTCTTTAGAGGTCTCGACCAACTTCAACCGATAATGCGAAGATAACTTGGTTTCAGTGGGTGACGGAGGGAACCAACCGAAACTTCTTTAGAGGTGTCAGCTCAGTTAGTCTGACACCTCTTTATAAGTGTCAGCTCTGTTCATCTGACACCTCTTCAGAGGTGTCGACTCTATTACTCCGAAACTCGCGGGCGACCAGAACGAATAAAAAAACTTCAAAACTCTAAAAAAAAAACATGAAAATGACCAAAAAATAGTGAATTTTGCTTCAGAATCACTTAATATTTCTAATTTCATCGAAACTTTATACCTAAAATGCAAGATTCACGCCTCAAATCAAAGCCCTAAGCTCAAAAATAAGTTAACAAACAAAACGACTCAACAAGAAAAAAAAAACCCAAAAAACCTCGAAGTTGACACTAAAAGAGATGATGAATGCACCCACGTCGTCTAATCTATGTCGTTTTGCTCGAATTTCGTCAGATTTGAGTGATTTTTGGTAAGGTGATTGGAGAGAGGTTTCTAAGGTATGGTGTGAGTGGGGTGAGTGGGGTATGCTGAGTAAAAATCCTTTTATATAGAGGAGTAGTTGGGTAATTTCACAAAATTGGGGTATGTTTAGCAATTAATGGGGTATGTTCAGCTCTGTTCGTCTGACACCTCTTCAGAGGTGTCGACTCTGTTACTCCGAAACTCGCGGGCGACCAGAACGAATAAAAAAACTTCAAAACTTTAAAAAAATACATGAAAATAACCAAAAAAATAGTGAATTTTGCTCAGAATCACTTAATATTTCTAATTTCATCGAAACTTTGTACCTAAAATGCAAGATTCACGCCTCAAATCAAAGCCCTAAGCTCAAAAATAAGTTAACAAAAAAAATGACTCAACAAGAAAAAAACCCAAAAAACCTCGAAGTTGACACTAAAAGAGATGATGAATGCACCCACGTCGTCGAATCCATGTCGTTTTGCTCGAATTTCGTCAGATTTGACTGATTTTTGGTGAGGTGATTTCAGAGAGGTTTCTAAGGTATGGTGTGAGTGGGGTGAATGGGGTATGCTGAGTAAAAATCCTTTTATATGGAGGAGTAGTTGGGTAATTTCACAAAATTGGGGTATGTTTAGCAATTTATGGGGTCTGTTTAGCCTCTCCCCACTTTAATTGTGGTTTAACATATAATAACTACAAGCGAGGATACATATTGATTGACATTAAAAGGTTATGATATTTTTACAAAAATTAAAATGTTAGAATGTTTTTGCAAAAATTTTTAAACGTTTAGATATATTTGCCTATTAGGCCTAAAGAAAACCATGAAGGATGTGAGATTGACTACGGATTCTCAAGCCACACAAAATTTGATAATTTGTGAGCTCAAACCAATTTTTAATGTGGATATAAAACAGAGATATGGGTGTCCACTATTGAAACAAATTCAAGTAACAACAAATCTTGAAAAGATAAGGTAGATTTAAAAAATAGTTTCCATTTCAAAATCTTAGGCAAGAGAGAAAGAGTGCCTCCAATGGGACCATAGATTGGAGTGAAAATAGATCTACCTAAGACATAATCCACATCCAATCCAAAAAGTGCTCTCAAATGAGATCATATATTGTGAGTGTCTTCCCTAGCAGTAGGGGTGGCAAAAAAAAGGGTACAGGTCCGAACCCACCCCTTAATAACGACTAAAAATAGTGTTTGGACTCGTACCCTTTTTGAAATGGATACTTTTTTTGGTCCAAACTCGTATGTTTTTTTTTTGGTAGGAAGATTCGTATGTTTTTAAAATATACAAGACCCGTTTTTTGTCTGGACCCGTTTTTTCATATAATAAAATAATTTTTTTCACCTAATTATTTACAAAAAATGCATGATTTTTATGTCACCGTGCATTACATCACAACAAAAAAGACGTTATATATTCAAAACTTGTGTCTAACAAATTTTCATATCAAAATAACATCATGAGTGGAATTACAATGTAAACATCATGAAAGTTACCAAATAACCCTATATATAAATAAAATATTATTCAAATTAATCGCTAAAAAGATACTCAGTTTTCAAAAAAATTTGTTAGGACTCAAACCCGTTTTTTAAAACAGAAAAGAAAATATGTCCGAACTTGTATTCATTTTGAAAAAATTATATCCAGACGGTCTGGACAAATGCGGGCAAATGGATCCAAACACTTTTTGCCACCCCTAATCTAACTTCATATGAAATCAGAGTGGATAGTGTCTACCACAATGTCTAGATTCAACTGTCATATCATTATTGTTTGTTATAGAGAGTCAAAAATAGTTCCAATTCATGGTCTAAATTCATTGTTCATTTTGAAGTTTGAATGTCTATCTAATGTCGCATAGGATAGACATCCTTCCCACATCCATGACAAGGCACCAATCCATGGTCTAAATCCAAATTACCATGTTGATGGAGATAATTGCCCCTGTTCTTTTCCATATTGAACTCCTTCCTTTTGTCGGCAAGATTCTTATTTGAATAGGGAACTAATTTTTGAATTCCTTCCTTATTTTTCCAATATTTGTTGTCACTAGTTGTACTCTTGTCTCAATATCAACCTCATTTTATTAGATCATTCAAGCAAGATATCACTATCAAAAGGAGGTACTCCCCTACAGAGCAGATCATGTTCAAGTAAGGTGGAAAGCAAGATATCAATTATGGATGTTCAACGTGCATCACAAGAACTAACATTCACATGAGCAAGGAGTTAATACCTAGAAAAGAACCCCCACAGTTGGCTTAAGCGAAAGGATAACTCGCACACTGGATGCAACAACTATGGCACCTTAAATTGTGCCCTGAATGCAAGAATTAAGGGTAATGCTTCCTAAGAATACATAATAAGTTGGTGTACAAATACAAAGAAAGGGTTTATGAATTAGAGCCATTCTATCAGGTCAATAACCTTAGTGAAAAGCAATCATTTAATAAAGCTTACTTTGCAATGTTCACTGGCAACGAGTCCTCATGTATGAACTCCAAAAATAACTTATCTTGTGGCAATGGGACATCCATAGTTCCTGTGGAAAATAAATGATTAAAGACTTTGCACCGATAGCAATTCAACCAAGTTACTTGCTTCAGAGACTAGGGGTTCCCATGAGTGAATTCAGTCAATCGTTTGTCTTCATATTAATAAAAGATGATCTACCACTTGTAGGAGTTTAAGTATATCAAAATTAGGGGGTACATACCAAGCAAGTGGGGTGGCTCACTAGTCTGGTATGGGGTATTTGTGTGAGAGGTTGGGTTCGAGTTCCGAAGGAAAAAAAAAAAATCAATTGGAGGATTTGATAGGATTTTAAAAGAGTTTGGAGGATTTTGAAATCAAGGTGTATTTAATTTGGAGTTCAAAGGATTTCGAAAAGTCAAGTGGTATTCAATTAGGATTTGGACGGAATTTAATGGATTTCTAAAAAGTGGTGTATTCAATTTTTAAACATATTAGGATTTTGATGGATTTTAATGGATTGTGATAGATTTCTATTAAAAAAATGAACATAATAAAATCTCACCTCTATCCAAGAGATTTGGAAGTATTTGGATAAGTCCATCCAAATCCATCAAATTCCATGAAATCCATCCTTTAAATAAAATCTCACCTCTACCCGATGAGATTTGGATAGATTTTGGATTAGTCTATTATTTTTATGGATTTTGGATAAGTCTATTATTTTTGCAAGTTTACTAATTGGCTTACACAATTTTTTCTTAGGAGCATTTCATCAAAGAAGTGGGTTCCAAGCACACGCACTAACTTTAATCCATATTTCTTCAACCATCAATACTAGTTTCCATCACTGAATTGCATAGTTAATTAGATTTGAGTGAAGAAATGTCCATAATTGAGCAAAAATAACTTCCTATAAAAAAAAAAAAAAAAAAACTTAAATAACAGATCATGCATTAAAAATAATTGAAGCACAAAAAACAGTTACTCTCATGCATAATAGTTGATTAATTGATTTCCTATTAAGATAAATAATATAGTAACTTATAGATGTTCAGTTGCTTATGCTATTATATTCGTAAAACACTTCCCCAATATAAGCAAAATATACACATTAAATAACTTTAAGCTAGGCCTATTAAAATATTTTTTTTTTCAAAAAATCCAAAATAACATACCGCAAGAAACGCTCAATTGAATAGACCAAATTCAACCAGCGCAATTACCTGAACCATTCTAAGGACTAAAGACCCTGAAAGAGATAAGCAGTTCTAATTAAATCTCCATGGGACAAACAAAATCAAGATGAAGCAAAAGTAGTGTAAATCAGATAAGTTGAGAATCCTACTAAGTATGACTTGACTCACCTTATTAAAATCACCTAAAGCGCTCTTTTAGTGTACACAAGAAACTTACAAAATTAAGAAAATAATAAAGAGTTCATGGTCAGTCTAAATGATGTCAGTTCAGCCAACTACTTTCTTATACTTTCTTATAATGTTGATGTCTTAATCTAGAGCTGTCTATTACCTCCTTAAAAGCTCATTCAATGTTTCTGAAGTACAAGAAACAGAGAAAATCCAAATCAGGAAAATCCAAGTTTTCTAATGACTCTTGTTTTGGATTATGTAAGAAAAAGTGAGAAGCAGAGAGCTTAAATCACATACCATGATATACATGGTAGAATTTTACTTGGGTAATATGGAGAAGACAATCCACAATGCTCATAAACAGTGAGCGGCGCCAACTCCACATTTTCTTTCTGCCAAACATAATGATGATGACAAGAAAAGAAACTCAAATTAAGCCGGCGTTTGGTTCGACAGTTTAAAACGTTGCTATACATGGGGAGCATTGAAGCATATCGAATCATGATCTTCTATTGCTTAAGTGAAGGACGTGCTTTGTTGTTAAAACTATGGGTGTTTACATAAGCGTATCATCATCTAGTATCTCTTTTATGAGAATTGTTGATGTATGTATATTGCAGGGAAGTGCTGGAGATTGTTCCACTTGTTGTGGACGTGCTTGGGCAATTAAGTAACGGGCTTGATTCCTTTGAATTGCCCAGCGAGTTGAGGAGCCTGAAGAATCATCTTGAGATAATGAAGAGAAATCTTGAAACCATGGACGAAAACCAAGATCCAAGAGGTGTGTGGTTGAACAAACTCTAAGGTACTTGACCTATGAAGTTGAAGACTTTGTTGAAGAATGCAAGCAGTTGCTTGAGAGCAGGAGTAAACTGAGCAGGTATATAACCATTCTCTTTTCAACTGTGAAAGGGAAGAGAAAAAAGTTGAAGGACATTCAAAGAAACTTGTTGAGATTAAGAAAAGAGATTAGCTTTTCCTTGAAGGTGACGAACAATAGCTTCTCGCAAAGCGACAATTACACAAACGAGTATTCCATGCGAACTGACGATGAAGAGGTAGTAGGCCTTGATGCTCCATATAACATCATTGAGCAGTGGATCTATAAAGCAGCTGCAACATTGAATGTGCTTGGAATTTATGGAATGCCTGGAGCAGGCAAAACAATTCTTGCTAGAAAGATATGGCAAGGTATGAAGAGGGATGAATCAAATCACCGGTTTGATCACGCTCTCTTTGTTTCGCTTCAACCGAATTTTGATCTAAAAGATGTGGTCAAGGGCATGTTGGAAAGTTGTGCGTGGAAGTTGAAGTTTCAAAAATGGCAAATGAGACTGAGCTTTTGGAGAAGTTATATGAACAACTAAGGAATAAAAAGTACTTCATTGTCTTGGACGGTGTTTGGCAAACATCCAATGGGTCATGGTGGAACAGCATGAAATCATTCTTACCTAAGGAGAAGAATGGAAGTTGTGTCGTCGTAACAACTCAGGTCAAAGAAGTGGCAAGATCGATGGGAGCCATCGAGAAGCACATCTATAATCTCAAACCTCTTCCGGAGAACGATAGCCTTAAGTTGTTTTCCAGAATTGCATTCTCAAGCAATGAATTTCATCAGCCTCCAAGTACCGAAATAGGGAACATTGCTAAGGAAATTGCAGATAAACTTGGAGGGCTGCCTTTGGCAATCAAGGTAGCTGCTAGAATCATGTCAGGAAAAGAGCCTTCGATCTTTAGGTGGAGAAAAACGGCGGAGCACTTCAATGAAGAGTTGTTTAATGGAGGTGAATTTCTCAATCCATTCTTACGGTTGAGCTACGGACAATTGTCTAGGCGTCTGAAATATTGCATGCTTTGCTTCTCAATCTTCCCTGAAGATTACGAAATATCTTTGGAAGATGTGGTAGATCTGTGGTCAAGTGCAGAAATTATTCCCAAGTCTGAAGGCAACAAGACAGCACTAGAAATTGGAGAAGAATGTTTTAATCAATTGATCAACCGAAGTTTGTTGATTGGGGTACGAAAAGACATTTTTGAAACAAGGTTTCAATCTTGTAAACTCCCCATCATGATACGCTTAGCGGTGATGAAGATTAGGAAAGACAAGAATTTCATGCTTGTGGATGATCAAGAGATGAAATTTCCACATTCACCTCGGGTTGGCATAGTTGAAGGTTCTCATAACATGGATCAATTAGGAAAGTTTAATCCTAAGTTGCGAATACTGGTTGCCAGGGACATAGCCGAAAATTTAGTATTCGTCTCGAATATGAAACGTATGAAATTCAAGCTATTAAGAGTCTTGGATCTTTCATTTGATAGTGATTCATCAAATGAAACAACAGGTGAAAACTGGTTAGATGACACTGTTAGATCACTACCACAGCTTGCATGCCTGAAAATCGAGAACTCAAGATTAACTTGTTTACCAAAATCCCTAATGCACCTCAGAAATCTTCAGTCACTATGTCTGTCTCAATGTTATGATTTAAAAAAGTTGCCACCAGAGATAGTATATTTGAAAAAACTAACAGTCCTTGATGTTAGTTCTTGCAAGTCTATACAATGTTTGCCTGCACAGATTGAAAGACTCACCAACCTTGAAATACTCTACGGTTTCAAGCCTTCAAAATCGAAGGGCCAGTGTCCGATGTCTAGTTTGAAGCAGCTGACTCAACTGAGAAAACTTTGGATACAAATAGATTCAGAATACCAAGTTGAAGAGGGTGAGTTCATGGTGCTCTCCGAACTCCAAAAGCTGGAAGCTTTGGCCCTAACATTAAAAGAGATCAATAATGTTGCACCCGCTAGCGCATTGGATTTTCAACTTCCGACTCTTCAGCGACTTCACTCCCTCTACCTTCACAACTTACCCGGCGAAAGCAGTCCTAAATGGCTCGATCCAGCTCATCTTCCTAACCTATCTCATCTTCACATTTATGAAAGCAGCATCAGGATGTTCAATAAGTCCTTCTATGGCAATGGAGAGAGTAAGTTTGAAAAATTGGAAGTCCTGGCACTGACTGAACTGAAGGAACTAGAGGAAGAGTGGACAACCATGAAGACTGCTATGCCTAGCTTATACTTGTTGAAGATTGAAGAATGTCCCAAACTAAGATCACTTCCTTTCCCAGTTGAAAATGGTCTCGGCTGCTGGGTTCAATAGCAAATTTATACGTAGAGCACATCAACAACAGTCAAGGGAGGAAAAA
This sequence comes from Stephania japonica, assembly GCA_039657345.1. Lineage (NCBI taxonomy): Eukaryota > Viridiplantae > Streptophyta > Magnoliopsida > Ranunculales > Menispermaceae > Stephania > Stephania japonica. Next base: position 41,856,604 of record CM077562.1, read on the forward strand.
CAACATGGTAATTTTATTTTTTTTCTTAATCTAAGGCAAATAAAATGACTGGCTAGCTAGATCTACCAATTACTAATTGATACATTCCATATGGTAATAAACTACACAGATTGAAAGGCCTTTGCTCCAATAGTATATTTTCTCCTCAAATTATTTTGATTTGATGTTAGCATGTGAGTACCTAATTGGACTTACAACACTTCCATCACAACATTTTGAAGGCATATGTAAGACCTTTCAAATGAATACTAGCTATGAGTTGTAGAGCAATGCCACTAGACTATAACTTCAAGAGGAACATTAATTAGTTTTGGTTGATTTACCTGATGTTTGTTGTTGCTGCTTTCATCATTCTAGGTAGGCCATCATACGAATGAGTTGATCTTGATTTGAGTGACCAGAATTCGGTTACTTACGCATTTTCTAAACTAATAACACATCATGGCCATTATTGGAAACAGTTATGTGAAGCATATGCTTGTTGAAGATTGATGAGTGCCTAAAGCTAATTTTCACTTCCTTGCCAGATTGAACATGGGTTTTGCCTTTGAAGTTATGGGAACTATTGAAGGGAGATAACTTCCACGCGCGGTAAGGCTCCTTCTTAATTTTTTCTAATCATAAATTTATAAATAGACCTATCAAACACTTAGCATTGCGTGGACATCAATCTACAAAGTTTGAAGCTATAACTATGTAAATGCACTAAAATTACCAAAATACTTAAGATTTTTTTGCCTTCTTGAGTTCATAAAAATGATATGCTCCCAAATTGTTATTGTTCTCTCTATTTTCTCCAAAATCAGAAGATGCTTCTTTTTTTGCTTGTGAATTGATGACAACATTTCCATCACCCCATGCATTGTGAGCACATATGTGAACTTTCGTTAGTTTGATTTACCACTTACCAGTTTTTGCTTTTGTAACATGTAGGACAGACATCTATCGGGAAAGAGCTGAGTTTTATTGAATGACAAGAATCCCGTGCATTGCTAGATCATTTATTTGCACTGGCTTAAGGGGCTGAAGTAGTACAGTCAATCTTATTGGTGTTGAATTGATTGTCCTAAGATTGTTCATTGCATCAATATTTATTCATGACAGTTTTCTGAATAGAATTTAATGATGTAAATGTAAATTTATGTACATAGATAAGTCCAATAGTTGTACAGAAGTAGATTTAATGATGTAAATGTATGTACATATTGTACCCACAAATTTCAAGACTAGTAAAAGTTCCTTGTGTCATGCATTATCTTTATGTTTAAATTTTCATTCCTAAATCTTATTGAGGTTTACGTATTAGTGCGTGCATATTATAATAGGAAAGATTTAGAGAGGTGACATTGAGATTGTTGAAAATCTTACTATATATGTTGATTCAACAATGTTCATAAGTTGAAAGAAAACTAATATTTGCATCAACTATTTATTTTCGATCGAACTTCAATTTCTTCAGTTTTAATTGAATAGAAAACACTACTTCGCCATTTGAAATCAACAATAGCAGTAATCCACAAACACGTAAATGATCAAAACAGAGAGAGAGAGAGAGAGAGATTTATGTTGGAGTACATAATCCCATATTGAAAACATATAATAATAATAAGAGTTAAGTAGTATATGAGTGATGTAAAATAGATTCTAACATAGCCAATTAGTTTTGTATAAAAATAAGCATCAACCTCATTTATATATTCACGTATCCTCATTTGTACACCCACGCGTCTCAACACTCTACCGCCCCAACTTGACTTTTTTTTTTTTTTTGGAAAAAAAAAAAAAAAAAAAAAAGTTGAGTTGAACCAATCAAACCAACCCTAAATATAACAAATATTAAAAACATACTCTCAATCCCAAATTAATTGTAATTGGCTATATGGATCAAACTCTTCCATTTCGGTGATGGTGAGCTTTCCAAACCATTCAAATCCCTCAAGATTAAACCAACCCTAAATATGTTGAAGTAAAAAAAAAACCCAAAATATATCTATTTTTTGTCAAACAAGATAGTGTTTGTTGAGGCACACCAGCTACCACCGCATTTCCCAAGTTCGCGACGGAGCCATCAAACCACGGCAGCGCCGCCATCTACCACACCAGTCAATAGGCCGACCTCATCAGACTTGTACTTTCCCACCATCGCTGCCATCTCCGACCCCATCGCCGCTGTCGCCTCCGCCCTCCCTCATACTCTCTTCTTCTGCAATTACCTCCCTCCTCTTCCTCCGGCCGCCACGTGCCCTTCGACCCCCCTCGTCTTCTATGTCGTCCTCGTGCCATGCCTCCGCGGGCAAGGCCAAGGCCAGGCCAAGGTAAGGCTTGGCCAAGGCAGGCCAAGGCGAGGCAAGGCCAGGCCAAGCCAAGTCAAGGCAAGGCCAGGCCAAGGCAACGCAAGGCAAGGCCAAGGCGAGGCCAAGGCAAGGCGAGGCCAAGGCAAAGCGAGGCAAGGCAAGACAAGGCCTTGGCACAACAGTTGACTTTCCTTGACTCGGGCATTGACCCTAGTCAAAGTACGCTTGGTCTCATTTTGGGATGTTTCCTATTGGAGTTGGAGAAACGGCTTAACATCTACTATAAGGGGAGGTGGGCTCTCTCCTAGGGGTGGCATGGGCAACAGTGACAAGGAAGGCCCTCGAGCACACCTTGGGCACCATGCCAAGGCGAAGACCCACGGACCATGGTCCGCCACTCGAGCCGGTGGGACTCGACCCCGAGCCCGGCTTAGCACCCAACGTGCTGGACACGGCCGGGCACCACGAGCGCGATCCCTGTCCCTTAGAGAAGCATGGACCACGTTCCTTGAAACGTGGAAGACCAAGTCGAGGTAGTTGGGGAACTACCTTGGTCATGGCCGGGCCATGACCAAGCCACGTCCAGGCTTGTCCCGAATACATGGAGCATGTGCTAACTGACCCAGTAATGGAGGCGGTTACGGAACCAGTGGCAGGAAGGGAACAAGGCAGCTCGGCAACTGCCTTTACCACTAAGAGAGTGGTGATTTACCAGGTCTATGGATTGATGTACACTGGACATGTGTCCTAGTTGGTTATGTAACTACCTAATGGCTAGTCTATAAAGCCAAGGGCTCTGAGCTTTGGGAAGCATGGAGTTCCACAGTTGTAATTCCAATTGAGAGCTAGTAAAAACGTTTCCTTGTTGCCTATTGCTTGCTGTCCCTTTAATTCGAGTATTGGCGTGCTGAACTAAGGTGGCCTTTAGGCACCACAGGTTCGATTGAGAGAAAAATTTCCTAGTGAAAAACCCCTCTTTCATTGGCCTTGTGACAATTGGTATCAGAGCCTCGTTTGGAGACAATGGCGACTCGAGCAACAAGCGATCTAGGTGAGAGGGTGTCTCACCTAGAGCATGTGATAGCAACGATGTCCACTCCGGCGGAATTGGCGGAGTCTTCAACTACGTCCCGACGTATTGAAGCCTTGGAAATGTTGGTGGCTTCATTGGTGACTAGGGGAGAGTCACAAGAAGCCATGATTGCTATGTGGGAATCAAGATTTGAGGAGCTCGTAGCAGATGTGCGGTCAGTGGGAGAACTTACCACCGAAACAGCCTCGACAATGGCTGTGGAGGTGAGCTTACTCAAGCGAGCTGTTGGCGGAACCTCGGAGGGTCCTATAGCGGCGAAGCCCCGAACAAAGGTGCCAGAACCAAAGAAATTCTCTGGCAAGCGGAGTGCAAAGGAGATTGAGAATTTCATTTGAGACATGGAGCAGTACTTTGCTACTGTTGGCACGGAGGAGAATCAGAAGGTCATCTTGACCCCTATGTACCTTGAGGGTGATGCGAAGCTTTGGTGGAGAACCAGAGTGGATGATGATGCGGCTGCGGGGAGGCCTAAAATTGTAGATTGGGAGGTGCTCAAGAGGGAATTAAAGGATCAATTCCTTCCTACCAATGTGGCTTGGCAAGCGCGGGAGGCTTTGCGCAAGCTCAAACAGACGGGATCGGTGCGTGACTATGTGAAGGAGTTTTCCTCCCTCTTGCTGGACATCAAAAACATGTCGGAGGAGGACAAACTCTTCAATTTCACCACGGGATTACAGTCTTGGGCTCAAGCCGAGCTAAGGAGGCAAGGAGTGAAGGACTTGCCTGGTGCAATTGCGATTGCTGATAGTCTTGTGGACTTCAAGACTAGTTCCTCCCCGAGCGAAGGGAAGAACAAGGAGAAAAAGCCATTCAAGAACCACCAGAAAAAGGGCGAGAAGAAGCCTTTTCCTCCTTAGCCGACGAGCTCGAAACTAGCACCTAAAGCAGACCCGAAACCCTCATCAAGTTCCTCAAATTAGGGCTGTTTTATTTGTAATGGCCCTCACAGGGCACGAGACTGCCCAAAGAAGGAGAAACTTTCGGCCTTGATCGCGGAGGATGATGGCCAACCTAGAATGAACCCATTACAGCTGCTGAATGCAATTCAACAAGCCAAGACGAGCCTTTCGGAGGGGCTAATGTACATGGATGCTGAGGTGAACCAGAGACGAGTCTTGGCAATGGTGGATTCGGGAGCTACTCACTCATTCGTGGCAGACCATATGGTGGGGAAATTGGGACTGGATCTCGTTGAGAACTCCAATCGAATGAAAACAGTGAATTCGGAGGCAAAGCGAATTCAAGGTATGGCCATTGATGTGAATTTGAAGGTTGGATCTTGGGAGGGAAAGATCAAACTAATGGTTGTTCCCTTGGATGATTTTGATGTCATCCTAGGGAACGACTTTTTGCACTTGGGGAGCATTGCATTGATGCCGTTCTTGAGAGGACTGTTCGTGATGAACAAGTCCCACCCTTGCTTTGTCCCTGCGACTAACACAATTGCAGGAAAGGAGAAGACGAAGCTATCCCATCTTTCAGCCATTTAAGTGAAAGATGGACTAAGGAAGGGGGAGCCCACATTCCTAGCAGCCTTGGTGGAGACTAAGGAAGGAACGACATCAAAGGTCCCTGATGTAGTTACGGAAATGCTAGAGGACTTCGGAGATGTGATGCCGGTAGAGTTGCCAAAACAATTACCCCCACAAAGGGAAATTGACCATGAGATTGAGCTGATCCCCGGCTCAAAACCCCAGCACAAGCCCCGTACAGAATGGCTCCAAAGGAGTTGGAGGAGCTAAGGAAACAGTTGCAAGAGTTGTTGGATGCTGGATTCATTCAACCATCCAAGGCCCCTTACGGAGCACCAGTCCTGTTCTAGCGCAAGCACGATGGTTCTCTTCGAATGTGCATGGACTACAGGGCACTAAACAAGTTGACGGTAAAGAACAAGTACCCTATTCCACTTGTGGCAGACTTGTTTAATCGATTATCTGGTGTGGCCTACTTTACGAAATTGGACTTGAGGTCGGGGTACTATCAAGTTCGGATTGCAGCTGGTGACGTTCCGAAGACAGCCATGGTGACTAGGTATGGTTCGTTTGAGTACTTAGTCATGCCATTTGGCTTGACAAATGCTCCTACTACATTCTGTAATTTAATGAATGATGTATTGAGGGAATTCATTGATAGATTCGTCGTTGTTTACCTTGACGACATAGTGATTTACAGCCAGAACCTCCATGATCATGTGGATCACTTACGGACGATTCTGACTACCTTTAGGGCTAACCATTTGTATGTAAAGAAGGAGAAATGTGAGTTTGCTGCGCAAACAATTTCTTTCCTTGGTCATGTTGTAGGCCAAGGCAAATTGCAAATGGATCCAGAGAAGGTGCGGGCTATCATGGAATGGCCAAACCCCTCGAAGGTCTCGGAGTTGTGATCGTTCTTGGGGTTGGAAAATTACTATCGGCGGTTCGTAGAGGGCTACTCACGGAAGGTGGCGCCACTGACAGACTTGTTAAAGAAAGATCAAGCTTGGGAATGGACGGATCGATGCAACCAAGCTATGGCGGAGTTGAGGCAGGTCATTGCCTCTGAACCAGTGCTGGGACTACCAAACTTCGAACTACCGTTTGAGGTGCATACAGATGCTTCAGATAGGGCCTTAGGGGCAGTGCTTATCCAGAAGAGACACCCCATTGCCTTTGAAAGCAGGAAACTAAAGGATGCGGAGCAGAGGTACCCGGCTCACGAGAAGGAAATGCTAGCTATGATTCATGCTCTCCATCTTTGGAGGCATTACTTGATGGGAACCAGTTTTGTAGTGCGGACAGACAATGTAGCGATTACCTATTTCATGAGCTAGAAAAAGCTCAACCAGAAGCAGGCGAGATGGTTGGATTTCCTTGCAGAGTTCGATATACAATTCGAACACAAGCCTGGTAGGCTCAATTCAGTTCTAGATGCATTCAGTCGCAAGGTGGTGGCTGAGATGGCAGCAGCAGTGGTGAGGCTGGAAGGTGAATTCTTGCCTCGTATCAAGGAGGAGACCAGCAAAGATCCTACTTATAAGAAGTTGCTAAAGTTAGTAGCGAAGGGAGTCACTTGGAGGTTCTGGTGTGATGACGGGGTCCTCTATGCCAAAGGAGGACGCCCATATGTCCCTAGTACGGGTGGATTAAGGCGGCTACTCTTGAAGGAGACACACGATGCTCGGTGGGCTGGGCATCCGGGCATGGAGCGCACCTATGCCCTCTTATCACGTTCTTACTTTTGGCCGAAGATGGAGGAGGACGTAGATCAGTACGTGCGGACTTGTCTTGTATGCCAAAAGGACAAGACGGAGAGAAGGAAGGCACCAAGGATGCTGGAGCCTCTACCCATACCAGAGAGGCCATTTCAAAGCATCTCTATGGATTTCATCACTGGTCTTCCTGATGTGCAGGGAATGACCAGCGTAATGGTGGTGGTAGATCGATTCTCAAAGTATGTTACATTCATAGCTGCTTCGAAGAATTGTGATGCAAACATGACGGCGGAGTTATTCTTAAAACATGTGGCGAAGTATTGGGGCATCCCAGAGGATATCATCAGTGATCGAGATGTTCGGTTCACTGAACGGTTTTGGGTTGCCTTATTCAATCTGATGGGATCAGAGTTGAAATTTTCCACAGCAAACCATCCTCAAACAAATGGGCAGACAGAGAGAATCAATGCTCTGCCGGAAGACTATCTCAGGCATTATGTGAATGCGAGTCTGACAAATTGAGTGGATTTACTTGATACAGCCCAATTTTGTTACAATCTGCACAAAAGCTCAGCTACGGAGCTGAGTCCATTCGAGATGGCGACAGGACAACAACCGGCTACTCCACATGAAGTAGTCAAGTCAAAGTCGATGGGGTCGAGCCCTGCGGCATATCGGTTTGCAATGAATAAGCAGGAGCTGAGGGAGGCAGCTCATGACAGTTGGGCCAAAGCTGTCAAGAGAATGAAGAAGTATGCTGACCAGAACAGAAGACCCTTAGAGTTCCAGGAAGGAGATCTCGTCTTGTTAAAGCTTACTCCTCAGATATTGAAGAAATTCAACAAGAAGGAGACACACAAGGGCCTGGTGCAGCGATACGAAGGACCATTTGAGGTGGTCAACCGAGTGGGGAGGGTAGCTTATCGCCTAAAACTACCAGAAAGGTTGAAGATACACCCTACATTCATGTAAGTTATCTCAAACCTTTCCATTCAGATTAGGAGGATCCAGGGCGGAGTGAAGGCAGACGAGCTCCACCCTTGATACGGAAGGAATTTGCAAGGGAGATCGAGCAGATTCTAAACCACGAGGTGCGTGGGCAAAGTAAGAAAAACAGGCGGATTTTCTACTTAATCAAGTGGGTTGATGTGGAAGAACCTACTTGGGAGCGAGATACTACCCTATGACAGTTTGAGAAGGAGATTTCAGACTACCAGAAGTGACAAGAACCAAGCAATTCGATGAGGGCATCGAACATTTCGGCCGGGGGAGGTTTGTTACCACCCCAATAAGCTGAATTTGACCATGCTGGGCTGGGTAGCATGATAACTCAGCAAATGACCGAGTTTCGGTGGACTCGGGAGGTTTTGGTGAACTCCAAAGTCGGATTGGGGTTTAGTGCATGGCTCGTGCCTAAGTGGGCAAGCCTTGGCATGGGCAAGGTTGGACAAGGCTGGGCAAGGCCAAGGCCAGGCCAAGGCAAGGCTTGGCCAAAGCAGGCCAAGGCGAGGCAAGGCCAGGCCAAGGCAAGGCCAGGCAAGGCGAGGCAAGGCGAAAGGCGAGGCGAGGCCAAAGCAAGGCCAAAGGCAAGGCCAAGGCAAGGCAAGGCAAGGCAAGGCCTTGGCACAACAGTTGACTTTCCTTGACTCGGGCATTGACCCTGGTCAAAGTACGCTTGGTCTCATTTTGGGATGTTTCCTATTGGAGTTGGGGAAACGGCTTAACATCTACTATAAGGGGAGGTGGGCTCTCTCCTAGGGGTGGCATGGGCAACAGTGACAAGGAAGGCCCTCGAGCACGCCTTGGGCACCATGCCAAGGTGAAGACCCACGGACCATGGTCCGGCCACCCCGAGCCGGTGGGACTCGACCCCGAGCCCCGACTTAGCACCCAACATGCCTGGACACGGCCAGGCACCACGAGACGCAGTCCCTGTCCCTTAGAGAAGCATGGACCACGTTCCTTGAAACGTGGAATACCAAGTCGAGGTAGTTGGGGAACTACCTTGGTCATGGCCGGGCCATGACCAAGCCACGTCCAGGCTTGTCCTGAATACATGGAGCATATGCTAACTGACCCAGTAATGGAGGCGGTTACGGAACCAGGTGGCAGCAAGGGAACAAGGCAGTTCGGCAACTGCCTTTACCACTAAGAGAGTGGTGATTTACCAGGTCTATGGATTGATGTACACTTTGGACATGTGTCCCTCCCTTCTTGAGGCCACTTGGGGACTAAACTTGTTGAGGTGGTAGAAATAAACGTCACAATTAAGTAGATAAAATACATTAATATAAAATACATCTATTAAAATAAATTTGAAATCTTCAATAAACTCTAAAAGTATTTAAAATTAAAATTGACTAAAATTCAATTGAACTCCTTAATTTATTATTAATAGACTATTGAGGGCACTTAATTTTGAAGCCATAAGGTCCTATATATAAGTTTTCTAATATATATAAGTTCTTAAATAAACTCAAATTCCTTGTAGTAATCTAAAAAACCCGTAAGTGACTCCACCGAATCTTAGAAAATCCATTTTGTTCTCAATTCACTTGTTAAATCGTCAAGTCTTCTCTTATGTGCTTCATCAATTTTTACCAGTGAATCTTGTGTATTACTCAAATCGCTAGAACATTCGACCTGATTACTAGTGCCGATTTCTCCAGTGATTCCTAGTTCATTCTCAATATGCTCTGAATTCGATGGCTTTTTTTTTCAATTGATTCTCTGATTTTTTTTTTTTTTCTTTCATTTCTTCATTTTTTCTAATTATTACCTGAAATCACAAAGATAAGAGAACATTCAGTGTAATATCATCATTTATATCTAAAATTAATCTAAATTACACTATAAGACATGTCTAATTACTAACCTATCAACAGGTTTCAGACACATAGAGGCGACACCTCTAAAGAGATCTCAGATGGATCCCTTTGTCACCAATTGAGATCGAGACCTTTTCACAATTTTTAGTGGGAGGTGACAAGATATCTAAAAAGGTCTCGATTGACTTAAAATAAATATGTCATTAATGAAATTCCTATTTCCTTTAAAATTAAAGGCAACGGTTAAACGAACTCTAGTTTTGTGAAATTACACAACTACCCCTCAATATAAAAAAGTTTTTACTCACCCACTCATCAATACCCAACTCATCTCACTCACCTATACCCTACTCACATTTCTTTCAAATCGCATTTACCAACAACTCAATCTTATACCTGCGGGTTTCAAACTAACAAAGTCGACACCTCTTCAGAGGTGTCGAACACACAGAAATGACACATCTAAAGAGTTTTCGGCTATATCCTCAATTACCCACTAAGATTGAGTTATCTTCGAATGAGACTCTAAAGAAGTGTCGGCCATATGTGTCTGAAAACCTCTTCAGAGATGTCGACTCTGTTCGTCCAAAACCTACGGGGTGAACAAGAGTATTTTTAAAAAAATTTAAGAAAGAAAAAGGTAAACTAAGTAAAAAAAGTTGGATACACGGAATAAAAATTTAAAACTGTAGTATGTTTAGCCGCCTAAAAAATACAAAATAATATATATATATATCCTCCCTCAATATATACAGTCAAGGGCGGTTATGCTAACTTACCACATATTTCACTTTGATAAACATAAATACTTTATGACCTAAATTTGATTTCAACCCTAGAAATTTTATTTTAGTTGGTCTTTCTAGTAAAGTGTAATCCTTAGTCTAGCCAGTTTAAGACAACCCAACAGTAAGAAAGTTATTATAACTTTTTCATCGAATCAAAAAATAAGAGATGAACAGTTAAATTTTCAGGATTTTTACTTGTAAAGACCACAATATGTAGACTTTTTATTCGAAAAAATACAAGAGATTTGGTCAAAGAAAAAAAAAGAAAAAGATGTGCTACTAGCAATACTTGGGAAAAATTACATCCGTACGTTTTTTTTTTTTTTTTTTTTTTTAAATTCAAAAACGTCATCGTCAATAACGCCTTTACTAAAGGAGATATACATATATTTTTGAAATTTTAAAGAAATTTACGAATTTAAAAGAAAACCAACCCTATTTTTTTATATAAGCCCCTCTCCCTTATTGTAAATCAATAGATTTTTGACGACGGAGACCCTCTCTCTCTTGACTCACAAACTTAACATTTCCAAATCACACACACGCTGCACTTTACTAAAGGAGATATACATTATTTTTGAAATTTTAAAGAAATTTACGAATTTAAAAGAAAACCAACCCTATTTTTTAATAAGCCTTGCTTACATTTCCCTCTTCTTGACTCACAAACTTAACGCACGCTACTCGTTGTGTTCGCTCTCTCGATCGCCTCTCGCACTCTCTCTCGATCTCCCACTTCTCTCTCTCTCACCGCTCTCTCCCTTTCCCTATTTTAAACACTTAAACACCCCTCACTGTCCCCAACTAACATTCAACCCCCCATTGACGACCCTAGGTTGTCGATAGGGGGTTGTAGAAGCTTGCAGAGATTCTCTCGCATGCATGCAAAGAATCTCTCGCAACGCGTCACGCTCTCACCGCATGCGTGGTGTCCTCCCATGTGGCATCCCACGCGTCATCGTCTTCTCGAATGCGTGGTGTCACGAATGGCGCCTTTACAAAAGGCGCCATTCGTGTTGGTCCGCCACTATTTGTGTTTCACGCTAATTACGCCTTTTCGAAAGGCAATATACCGCAATTAAAGAATAAAAAAATCACAATAATTTACAAATTAAAAAAAAAAAAAAAAAAAAATCGTACGAATGTAATAAGGCGAGAGGGAGAGGAAGAGAGTGTACGAGCCAGAGAGAGAGAGGGAACAACGATCGGGAATATATATTATATATAATATATATATATTATATATAATATATATATTATATATATAATATATATATATTATATATATAATATATTATATATATATATATATATATTCTGTCTATTATATATATATTATATAATATATATATATATATATATTATATAATATATATATATATATTATATATATTGTTTGAAAAAAAAATTACAGTAAAGATTTACGGTTATTTTTTTTAAATTCGTAAATTACTATGATTTTCTTTTTTATTCTTTAATTAATGTATATCGTGTTTTCTAAATGCGTAATTGGGGTGACGTGGAAGGGTGATGGTATCAACTACACAAATGGCGCCTTTTGGAAAGGCGCCATTCAGATGGCGCCTTTCCAAGAGGCGCCATCTCACCACACCTCTCTGTGCCACCTCATCTCACCACACCTCATCTCTGTGCCTCATCTCACCACACCTCATCTCACCACACCTCACGTCTCCCACACATCTCCCACTATCTCGCCACACCTCACGTCTCCCACACGTCTCCCACACTTCTTCCACACGTCTCCCACGTGACGCCACACATCCCACACATGTTGCTCCCCCCACATGCACACCACGCATGCAGTTGCATGCGTGGTGGCATGCGAGACCTCGCATGCATGCATGCGAGACCACGCATCTTGCATGCATGCATGGAATCCCACGCATGCATGCATGCATGCGTGGATGCCACGCGTACACAACTTCACGGGTTAGCGTAGCAGAGATTCTCTGCATGCAGAGAATCTCTGCAAGCACCGCCCCTTACAACTCCTATCGACGACCTAGGGTCATCAATGGGTTGAAAGCTGGTTGGGGACTGTGGGGAGATTTAAAATAGGGAGAGGGAGAGAGGCAGTGAGGTTTTCATGAGGAGAGAGGTTCGAGTAAGTGTGGAGCAGTGAGAAGAGAGAGGAAGAAAGTGTAGAGAGAGAGTGTGAGGGAGATCGAGAGAAGCAAGAGTGTGAGGGAGAGGAAGAGAGTGTGTGGGAGATCGAGAGAGGATCGACGACGGTGACGATAACGGTGACGACGACGGTGAAGGCGGCAAAGTGTAAGTGGAAGTGTGTGTGGGTTGAGTTTGTGAGCCGAGAGAGAGAGAGGGAACAACCGAGAGGGAGAGAGTGAGAGAGAGAGAGAGGTGCAGGGTGTCGTGAGAGAGAGAGAGGTAGGGAGTGACGTGGAGGGTGAGAGTTTGCCGAGAAAGAAAGAGAAAGGTAGAGAGTGTGCGAGAGAGGGTGAAGTGCCGTGTGAGAGTGTGAGAGAGGGGGTGAGAGGTGCCGTGAGAGAGAGAGAGAGAGGAGGGTGAGAGTGCGAGTGAGAGAGAGGGGGGAGAGTTTGTGAGAGAGAGTGAGAGAGTGAGAGGTGTTGTGTGAGAGAGAGAGGTCGAGACAGTGAGAGAGAGTGAGAGAGAGAGGACGAGATAGTGAGAGAGAGTGAGAGAGAGAGGACGAGATAGTGAGAGAGAGTGAGAGAGAAAGAGAGGTCGAGATAGTGAGAGAGAGTGAGAGAGAGAGAGGACGAGATAGTGAGAGAGAGTGAGAGAGGGAGAGGTCTTTGTGAGAGAAAGAGAGAGAGATAGTGAGAGAGAGAGTGAAAGAGAGGGAGAGAGAGAGGGAAGAGAGTGTGTGAACAACGAGAGAGAGAAGGAAAGAGTATGTGGTATTGGGTTTCGATTTGGGATTGTGTTGAGTGTGTTAATGAGAGAGAGAGGGAACAGTTGAGCGTGAGAGTGCTTGTGTTTTCATATATTTAGCAAATGATTCGTTGTTGGGGGAACGTTTAACCGAGATAACCGATATTTTTTAATTATTCTTTATATGAATATTTTATTGTTGTTTAGTTTTCATTTGAATAAAATAACTAAATTTTTTTTTTCACAGGGAATATTATTTTTTTTTAGGTAAAGGAATATCAAATTGAAGAACAAACCGGAAGAAAAATAGTAAGAACAAAAATTTATTTAATATATTTATAGTGTAATAGATTTTTTAAGAAAATGTGTTTATTGCATGGTGTGTGTAATTTAAATGTTTTATTTTTAAATAGCTAGTAAAGAATGTGAACATCATAGTTAACAAAATGTTACAAATATTAAACCCCATAGAAAAATTAATTTTTTTGTAGTAGTGGTCGTAGCTTATTGTGTGTAGTGATAAATGCTTGATAATTATTTGACATATTTTACAAGTGAGTGACAAATCGACCCAAAGATAAATATTATCTGTGTTATTTATTATCAGTGTTTGATTATTGCGACAAGATATCAATTACAAGTTAGTATTAATGGAGTGTCCGGTGTATACACTATTAGTCGCCTCACCATCTCCAACAACGACAAGAAGGAAAAAATCTTTTACTTACGAATTTAATTTGTAAGTAAAAGTGTTAAAATTGTAAGTAAAAGTTTTTACTTACAAAATGTCGTTGGTAAAAACATCGTAAGAATAGAATCGTCCGTAAAAGTTTACACTTACAAACTTAATTGTAAGTAAAGAGATCCTTTTTGATTTACGAACCCACCATCATAAGTAAAAGTGTATAATATCTGTTAATAAAATTTCTATTCGTTTTCAATAATATTTATTAATATAACTAGATTTTTCATTTAAATATTATTTTGTTTAATTTTTGTGCCTTTCATTATTTTTTCACGTTAATTTAATGAGTTTCGTTTTGGTATAAAAAAATTTAATGAGTTAGAGAACTTAAATAAAATACAGTTAAACTTAAATAAAATACAGTTATTTATTCTTGATTATTATTCTGATCACTTTTCCATCAATTTGACAAACTTTGTCTTATTCGGAAGCCCAAGGCTAGCTAGAGTAGATCTAGTTGGGTAACCAAACAATGTACCAAAGCTCTTTCAACCAACAACTAGAAAGAGAAGAAAAATAAAGTTAGACAGTTTAAAATTCATTTATAATTTTCTTCATTAAAAAATTAAAGAAATTAAAAAAATTTAATACAACCTTCAAAAAAGCCATAGGATGTTTGAAGCTTGTAGCGACTTTGCAATAGGCTCATGCATCTTACATGCACCCAATTAATATGAAGAAAATAAGTTGAAACGTATAGAATGCATTAGGATTAATCAACAAATGTAGGTAAAATGCAAATCAAAACCTTTGTAGTGATTGCATGTACTGACATGGATGAACCCATGAAATTAAGAGACGATGCAGAATCGAGATGAAGTGCAAGGCGCAACAATGTTAAGAGGAACTCTTTGATGATTTGCGACGTGATGAAATAGAAATTAGTTGTGAGGTCAACGTGAGAGATACGACCGTGAGCCTAGGAGATAGGGAGAGAAATTGTTGGGTTTTTAACTTATTATATTTTGAAACAACGTGTGTGCATTGGGGGGTAGGATGTGGGGAGTTCCGGGTGTGTGTTCCACGTCCGTGTTCGAGTACGTAGCAAGATCCTTATCTTTTTTGTGCCTATCTTCTTATTTTTGATATATTTTTGTGCCTATCTTTTATTTATTTTAGATTTATCGAAAAATAAATAAAAACCATTTATTTATTATTTACTTGTACAAAAGACAAAAGTCAAAATTAAATATTATATTACTGTTTCGTCCCTTTTTAGTGAAAGCTTAATTTGTTAATTAATTTTATTCTTCTTATTCATCTTTTTTTAGTTTGGTAGTTTCCTTTTATTGAGTGTATATATTGTAAGTAAAAATACATATTTACTTACAAATCTATACATATTACTTTCCTCTAAGATTCATAAGCAAAAGTTAGTATTTTTACTTGCAAACAAAAGTAGTTTATATAAATATATTTTTGTGAGTAAAAGAAATCCTATAACTCACTAAAAACTATTCTTTGAATTGGGTCGATATTCACTTAATAATTATTAGCTTTTGCTTAGAACTCATGAGTCATAAGTACAAACAATACTTTTAGTTACAATTATATCAATTTTTTACAAACTTAAGAGTCATAAACAAATATGGACTTTTACTTACACTTTTTATATTCGTAATTGAAAGTTTTGTAATTAAAAGTCAAATTTCTTGTAGTGAACATCAAGTAACAAAATACGTAATCTCGCATTCACAAGTGTCCTCACTCTGCTCTCTAGTGCTGACAGTAGACTATAGGTGTTGCTCCGTCCGGATATAGTTATTTCCAATTGTTCGGTCAACTATCGTACAATGAAAAAATCATGCTACTACTCATCTTTGAATACGTCAGACCATTCTTCTCCCTCTTCTCTCGGCCACGACCATGCAAGGAAGTAGCTAACTTGCTAACTGTGACCGCAATTGATCATATTCGAACTCACTATCTACCACTTGAAGCTTCGATAACCACTGATTAAGAATAATAACATTATAGACGATATATTTAGTAAAAAAAATTAAGCATTAGTGTATAACATGACCCTTTTACAAACAACATCTCGTTAGAGAAGCATAAAACAAGAAGTGATTGTTGTCCATACAAGTATATAAATGATGTAATGTGTGTTGGCGATCAATCATACAACATCCGTTCAAGAAGTGTTAAATCCTTCCATTATAAAGTAAATCAAAGTTAAAGTGAAAAACAAACCTCCGTTTCTCCTCCTCACAGCCAAACTCGAACAACAAGTTCTCAAGCAAAATTCAAACACGAATAAGACTTCTTACCGCCCAAATGTCGTAGGCACCATCTTCCTCTTTGTCAAATCGAAATCACTTGTATATGGAGTGCTCAAAGTAACTAATGTAACACGGAGAGGGAGAGAAAAGAAGACCTTCGAGAGTGCAGAGAGAGAAGTTGTTGAAAAATTACTACAAGATGCTCCATTTTGATATAGGAACAAGAATAATTTTTGATGAGGATTTATTGAAAAGTTCGGTCGTACCTCAAATCCTCATTTTGATCATTTTTTCGCTTGATATATATGTAATTTTTTTTTACATTATTAATGCGGTAAATTATGTAGGTCATGGAAGGTAGGAACATCCCGTTTCAATTTTATGCATTTGGAGAAATTGTTAAGGTTTCACAAGGCATCGAGTACAGCAGACCCCCATCAATGACCATGATTATTAAGTTTGGAACGAGTAAACATGAGTTGATGGATCACGTGTATAACACGTTTGGTATTTCGTCCACTGAGACTCTCATTACGATGACGTATCATCACGTAATAACTCATCCACCAGGTTCACAATATTTTATCCCCGTGTTGTTGCAAGACGAGACCCACTTCGAGTTGATGTGGTCAACAGTGGCGAATCTACCATTATCAGCGAAGGTAAAGATTTATTTAACCTTCGAGCCAATCGAGCCTTATCAAAATTCTATTGTACATTCACAAGTGGTAGAAGAAAATGTGGGCATGACATGCCCTGCATCAATGATGGAAAGATTACGTATGCAATCACCTATAGGTGATGTTGTGCAAGATAGATTTGTTACTTCGATTGATGATGACATTAGTGCCCCCAGTGATGATCGTAACGAGGACCACGACAACGACATTGACGAGGAAGTATATCCCCTCGAGGATGCTGCACCATCTGTTAATTGGGAAAGTATAAATGTTGTTACAGACGACCTAACCTACGAACCTTCAGGGGCGGAAAACTTGCAAGATGATGAGCAATTTGCAATTGACGAGGAGGAGTGGATGGAAGAAGCAAGCGATGAAGAAGATTACCAACCATTGCCGGTGTATAATGAAATTGATTGGGAAGTGGCTAATTCTACTGCAACCCAACATTCTCATCATTCGACTGGATGGGACATGCCTAATTTTGAGTTGGAAAGAGGAATGTGCTTTGACAATAAGAAAGACTTGCAGCATGCCATAAAAGCGTGGCATGTTAACAACTATTGTCAATACCTTGTTATGGAGTCAACTACAACCTTATGGGCATTGAAGTGCAGAAGTGTGCCGGTAGCTGGGTGCATGCGGCGTCTCCGTGCTTGTTTGCGAAAGAAGAAACAATTATGGGAGATCACTCAGTTAGACGAGCCGCACAGTTGTATAAATCCCGGCATAGAACGCAGTCATGCCCAACTCGACGCCAACATGCTTGCACGTAAGATACAAAGCGTTGTCGAAATAGATCAGACAATTGCTATCAAGGCCTTGGTAGAAATGATTAAGCTAAAATACGCAAATGAAGTTCCCTACAAGCGAATGTGGGATGCTAAAAGGAAAGCAATTGCAAATGCATTCGGGGATTGGGACGCGTCGTATGCTACGTTACCAAGATGGTTGGTGGCTGTACATAATAAGAGCCCAGGGACGAAGATTGAGTGGTCACATAGACAATGGGCTGCAGATGAGATCAGGACAGAGCATCCTCAATTTCGTCGTGTGTTCTTCGCATTCGAAGCATCAATCGAAGGGTTCAAACATTATAGGCCTCTTCTACAGATTGACGTGACATTCTTGTATAGCAAATACAGTGGTAAGCTAATGATTGCCCTATCTGTTGATGGTAATGGACATCTACTTCCAGTTGCATTTGCAGTTGCGGAAAACGAATCAACAGACTCGTGGGGTGGTTTTTGAGAATGTTGCGCAATCACGTGACCGATAGAGATGGTATTTGTATTATTTTCGACCGTCACTCTGGCATTCTCGAGGTCGTTAACATACCAAACAAATGGTTTTTGTCCACCAAGAGGATACCATCGTTATTACTGCGACACTTGACCAAGTAATTTTAACACGCATTTCAAAAATGATTCGTTGAAGAATATCCTATCTCTCCGCTGGTCAACATCAAGTGAGGAAATTTGATGCATGCATGGAGCGTTTTGCTTATTTGTCATCAGGAAGTCCTCAATGCCTTCAATATGTGAATGCCATTCCCAAGGAACTCTGGACTCAATCGCATGATGGAGGCCTGCGGTACGGATGGATGAATTCTGACGGGGTTGGTATGTATTCGATAGTAGTTATGTTTGTTATCCTATATGTGTTTTCACTGTGCTGATATTACTGACATGGCATTATCTTACCATTGTAGAATGTTTTAACGGTGTATTGAAAGGGGCACGATTCTTGCCAATAACATCAATGGTTCAAATGATTTACTACAGGTTGGTAACATACACCAACCGACGCAAGGAGGAAATCGATGAAGCAATATCGCACGGGCTCAATTACACGAAATATGTCATGGATAAAATTGCACATTATCAACAATCTGCAAGGAGACATTACGTGAAATTGATAAATCGCGACACTGGTGAGTTTGAGGTGCTCATTGGACGTCATGGCGATCGTATGCATAAAGGCAACAATACACAGATTGTTATCCTGAGGAACTGGTATTGCAGCTGCAATAAATGGCAATCGTTTGGTTTCCCTTGCTCACACGTGTTAGCTGCATGTGCCCATATTCGAATTGATTATACACAATTTATTGAGCAATACTACAGGATGGATGTGTACGCACGATGCTACTCCTCTTAATTCAAAGCCATCCCCGATGAGAAGTATTGGCCGACTTTTACAACAAAGATTTTACCAGATCCTAGGTGTAGACGTGGCCGAGGGAGATCAAAGGGAACACGAAGGCAAAATGAGATGGATCTTCCTAATGTTTCGAGGACCTTGCGATGTGGCATATGTCATCAAGAAGGACATAAACGAAGAACATGTCCGAATAGAGATCGTGGTCGAGTCCCTACTAGGAGGAACCGTTGCAGCGTTTGTCGTGCAGAGGGACATAACAAAAAAAATTGTCCATCCATATCTCAACCCCAACCCCCAATCCAAACCAATGAGAGGATTTGTATTTTGTTTGTAAACGGTGTCAGTTGATAATTTCATAACATTTATATTAATATAGTATAACCTTATGTTACATAAAGTAATAGATACGTATTTGTTAATGCTATAACTCATAGTAATGATTTGTTGTGAGTTTTAAAACTACTCGACCAATTTGTCTAATCACACAGTTGTAGCGAGTACACATGGAACCAGGACCATCAGATCCTTCTCTTCTACGCCTCCAATCTACACACAGGTCATCGCAAATCTGGAGGGGTCAGGTATATACATTTAACATGTATGTGCATAATATTTATGCAAAAACGTTTAATACACACACACACACATATATATATATCGACATATTTTTTTAATTGTAAGGTACATAATACAATGCGCGTGCGAAGAAGACTGGGTGTTGTTGATCGACGGATTAATTACCATTCTCGAATGATCCCTTACCTACGATCTAGTGGCTTTTATGGTGTTTCACGCGTAAGATTTTTTAGCCTTGACTGGGCTTTGATCACCACTTTCATTGAGAGATGGCGTTCAGAGACACATACGTTCCACATGCGTTGTGGCGAGTGTACGATAACACTCCAAGACGTTGAGATTCAGCTCGGGTTACCAATTAATGGCATGCCTGTGACTGGAAGCACAGATGTCGACTATCTCGCAGTGTGTGAAAGACTACTTGGTGCAAGACCTGAACCACTTCACCTTTCTGGGAATAGAGTTCGTGTTTCATGGCTCGAAGACAATGTGCCACCTATAGAGGATGACAGCAATGAGGAAATGGTTCGACGTTATGTTCGTTCATACATTCTACAACTTATTGGTAGTTATGTGTTCGCTGACAAGTCGAATCAATATGTACATTTGATGTTTCTTCCGTTGCTCGAGGACCTTCAAACAGCTGGACAATATAGTTGGGGACGTGCATGTTTGGCATATTTATACAGGGAGTTGTGTCGTGGATCTCGCTCTGGTTCGCACGAGGTCGCTGGTGCGACGATTCTTATACAACTATAGGCCTGGGATAGATTTCCATTTATAGCATCAAGGCGCAAGCCTGTTCCTAGAGGTCGACCTCGAACGTGTGATGGAGTATACATGCCCAATGACGTTCCTTTGGGATATCGGTAATAAAAATGTTTCTCATGTTATTTTTAATAATTCATTGGGTCTTTTTAATTTACGACAAATTTATTGTTTTGTATACAGATGGATAGTTGCATTTTCGGTAACTAGGACTGCCACACACGTTATATCATCATTTCGTGATGCACTTGACACGCAGAGGGAGAATGTCGTGGAGTGGCAACTATACGCTGATGTCATCGAGTCACTTCCACAATTATGTACCCAAGGTCACGGGAGCTGGCGTTCGACGTGTCCTTTAATTTGTTTCCATATAGTTGAGTGGCATAGACTAGGAAAGGGTCATGAGAGACTTTGGGCGACACTGTGTCGTGCCACCTCACTGTGATTTTGACAAACGTCTGCACCGCGTCCAATTGAGAGGACACCCTCAACGAAATTGGGCAGTGTATCACAGAAGATATGTAGAGTTGTGGGAAAATCGTAGTAATACGATAGCCACGATAGAACAAGAAGGGGAACATGATCACGAAGAGTATATGAGGTGGTACAGATCTATCACCAGACGATACATTGGACATGACGGGGCTCTGCGCGAATTCTCGGTAACGTTGAAACTATAATGTTGTTATCCTCATGAGTCATATTTAAAATTGTTAACCAAACACTGCATTTTTTTTATATTAGTCTACATTTGCGCGTCAATTGGAGCGAGTGTTCACTGATGACGGGGTCGAACAAGGCATGGTTGCTCTACATGAAGGCATCAGAATCTTAGATGAGGATGAACGGCAAAGGACTACTCTGTGGAATGATGAAAATGTAGTTGAGCCGGACATACATGACGAAGCATCTCAAGAAGAAGAGGAAGAACAACAAGAAGAGGATCAAAGCCTAGCAGATAGAGGGAGGAGAAGAAAAACAACAACGACTCAGACTCTGGGTGAGAGCAGTAGACGTTCTTCTCCACCACCTCCAACTCGTCCAACACCAAGAACGTCAGAGACTATTGGTGAGAGTAGCAGACGTTCTCCTTCGCCACCTCTAACCCGCCCTTCTTCTTATGGGTACTCTCCTTTGCCAGCCCCAACGCAATCGGATGCTCATATGTTTTTGCCTAGGACACCGAGCATGAGTGTTCATCCATATCATTTTGATCCATATGCTCTTGGGCCATCATCTTCGTACATGGACCATAGAATGCCTACACATTCAATGCGTGGTTCATTGCCTCAATACATGCCGAGTCCATTTACACCGCCATATTATAACTACAATATTCCATATAGTGGAGATGGCTCATTCAGGCCCTTATTAGGCATGCCACCTCATGTTCCTTTCACCCTACCACATACAGGAAGTCAGTATGTTGGAATGGTTCAACCCCCTATCTTTGATAGTACTGGTAGTAGAGGTCAATCGAGCCAATACGAGGAACAAGTTCAGTCGAGTCATCGAGCTCAACAGACTCAGCTGGACGTACAAGCACGAAGAAATCCACGTCGAAATAGAGTACGACCGGTTTGCCACACGGAGGAGCAACGTCGACGTCGATAGAACTGCGTCATACCTTTGTATGAGTGGGTTGATAGGAGTGTTTAGGGTCCCTTAGATGTCATGGAGATGGGGTTGTACATTTGGATGAAAGGCAAGAACTATAAATACAAACTCCTAGCCTTTTTGCTTCACATTTGCATGTTGTTTTCAATAAAAAAAATGAAAAAAAAATTCAGAGCTATTGGGGACTTTTATTTGCTGGAAATTGTAGTCCTTAGGAGGTTATTCATCATCAAGAAAGTGATCTAGTTATATATAATCAAGCATCAACCTTAAGGTATGCTCATATCCACTTATTTGCATAAAAGTGAGTATACCTGATGATACTTTGAATTGCATTTCATTTCCTTTTATTACTTATTCATTGGCAGTCTTTGTGACTATATGGTGCCTTTGTACTCTAATATATTGATATTTGTTGATAATCTTCACTCTTTGAACTTGTTCATAATGATATTGTTTTGTTGATGCTTTCATTGTATCCTTTCGTGTGCTCTATGTCTTCATTTGATGTTTTTAATGGTAAATGAGCTTTAAATAGCATGCTATTAGGATTAGAGAGTTTATGAATGAGACTATGGACTTTGTACTCGACTTGATTAGTCTATTAGGTTGTCCATACGCCTTTACCATTCTATACGGAGTCATTTTTTAATAAATAAATTAGTGGTTGGTGAAAATAGTGACAACGAACCATGACATACTCATTTAAGTAGGTTTAAGAAATCAAACATAATTAGTAAATTTAGTTACACATTTGTTTGTTCATTTCGTAATAATTGATTATGACATTTACATTTGTTTCTTACTCTTGAACCTTAAAAAAGTCATGTCAGGCAGAAATTATGCATCGTCATTTGGGGACGGATCTAGTGGACGATCCAGCAGACGATCTGGTGGTCGCAGAGATCGTCCATCTCGCGACTTGGATCGTTCGCTACAACGATCTCCCGCTGATGATGCTGAGCCTCAGCAGCGTCAAGAGCAACTCACTCCGCAACAGCTTGTTCAACAGCAATTAGCTTACTGTCAACAACTTTTTGTCCGAGAAATGCTTTCTCAGCAACACCATCAATCACAATTATATCAGTATTCTCGTCTGCCTTATGCGCAACACCCCCACCAGGCCCCTCTCATTCAGCCATCGGGCCCATCTTTATTTGGCCCGATGATCCAACCACTCTACAGGCTTACTCCTCTCAATTGGCGT
The DNA here is from genome assembly GCA_039657345.1 of Stephania japonica. NCBI lineage: Eukaryota > Viridiplantae > Streptophyta > Magnoliopsida > Ranunculales > Menispermaceae > Stephania > Stephania japonica. The sequence goes on from CM077562.1 coordinate 41,879,655, forward strand.
CACAACTCCCTCCACCTATCGCTGGTCGCGTAACTTCTAGAGAATCTACCCATGCATCTCCTTCCCATCAGCAGTACTACCAGCATGTCCCGATTGCTTCCTTCGACTCTAGTATGCATGCCTCCCCATCGAGGAGTCATGATCATGTCGAGCATGCATCACATTCGTCCAATACTTCAAGCCACCCTTCGAGTGAGCCATCTATTAGTGGTGCCTCGCGTAGATCACAACAAGATGATGAGCCAACTAGGGCCCCGAGACGTAGAAGTAATGATGACCGAGGCGCGGGGCGGGTGTTTTTGACCGTTAAAACTACGAAAGAATTGTAAGTCAATGAAATATTATTACGTATATATACTTACGTTTAATGAACTTACTATAATATTGGTCTAACTTTTTTTTGTAAAAATGTAGTGGTACTTTCTTGCATCCGTCATCCGAAGTGTCAAAGCAAATGACGCGGATATATAAATTCGATTTACTTAAGGATGGCTACGGTTCCCAACCATATCAAGGAGCAATATTTTAACGATTGGGCGGTAAGAGATTTTTAAATAAGAAAATTAAGTTTCTTTTACTTAGCATATATTGAAGACTCGACTTTCTATTACTATAGACTCATTTCGATTGGAGACGATCAGATGACGCTATGGTCAGACGTTTGTACGACAGGCAAATTGCCACTCGTTACGCTGACTTTGTTAGTAAGATGGTGAGGAAGCCGACAAAACCAGCACATGTATCTCTGGAGGTTTTTGAGCATTACAAGAAGATGCGGTCTACTCCGAATATAAAGCAAAGTCGAACAAGCGAGCGAAACCGAAGATCGAGAGGTGGGGGACTTGGTTTGGGTTCGTCACGTGCACGGAGGTGGAGCCATATCCATCTATGAGCATTCGTTGAGACTGGTATGTTTTGGGGCATACATACATAGATACATACATACATATGTATACATTAGATTCATATAAGTTTCAAACTTAATTTTAAGTTAAACATATTTTATAGGAGAAGAAATTCGGTAGAAAGCCGACTGCTTTGGATTTATGTTTATATCTCCATACAAGGGATCATGATAGCTTTACTTTCTTGGATCCGAGAGCAGAGGCGATTGCCGTAAGAAACTACTTGACCATAACTGTTTTTTGTTAATTATAGGTATCAATGACTTATATGACTTGTCAATGTTTAAATTCTTAATACTGGCGCCTATACACGAAAGGACCAGAGAGCTTTCACAGTTGCAGCCAAACACTCCAATTGATGAAACAGAATTATATTTGGAGGTTGTGCAGCAAAATGATAAAGGCCAGAGATTTGGTCTTGGCTGGACACCGTCAGGGTCTAAGATGCGTAGACATGATGAAGCTGGATCTTCTCGTCCTATATTGAAAGATGATGAGCCATTTGAGCAATTCAATAAGGAATTCGAGGAGATGCAAGCAATGATACTAAAGATGCTTAATGACACGTCTGTAAATCGCGATCAATTGCTTGAAATGCAAGGACGGTTACAACGCATGGAACAGGATGGAGAGATCAGCTGCAAAAAAAGGCAAGATGATGTTGATGATGATGATGCCGCTCACAATGACTCAACGACCGAGGATGATGAATGATGATTTCTTTTTCACAACATCCAAAAAGGTTAGATTTTTTTGGTTCATTTTTTACTTGATACTTATAAGTTTTTTTATTATGAACCATTATAAATCTTATGAATTTATTAGGAACCATTATAGAAACATAAATCATGTAAACAATTTAAGTCTACCCCTTTGTCCTGTATATTTTATTTGTGCTTTATCGAAAATTTTGTAGCTGTTTAAGTTTTGTTTCTATTTATGTCTAACATGTAGGCTATTGAATGTTCTACAAATTTCTATTTCATTTTTATAACTAATTCGTTAAGATCCTTAGTATGAGTGTCCTTAGCTGTGGAATTGGTTTATCGAATTCCAAATCAAGTTGGAACTCATGTTAATCTTTAGTATATGATCAATATGCTCTGTTTTAGTATTGAAAATGTGATTCAAAGTTGTTAGTTATTTTACCGTTGCTTGTAGGACTTAGTCTAATTTAGTTACTCTATTTTTTTGTTGAATAATTCTAGTTCATTTCAGATTGTATTTCCTTAATTTTCTGATTTGTTGTTAAGTCAAAGCACGTTGGATATGTGTCCACAATTTGCGCTTATTAGAGGTTTGATCAAATGCCAATATAAAGGCAATCTCAGTTTATGAATAAAACTATCTTCAGAGAGTTCTTCTACTTAAATACTTGTATTCGTTATTGCTCTGTTTTTCAGTTTTACCCAATATTTAGGAGTGGACTGATTTTCTAATGCAGTTGTTACTCTTAGGGCTGCTTTGTAGTCGTTTTATCTGATTTTGGTGGTGGGCAAGTACTTGTTTTAGATGTAGATGCAAATATGGCCATATGCTATCTGTTTTGATATGAGCTTTGGTGGGCTAACCATGAGTTCTAGTTAGTTCTGCTCAATATTGCTATGTTTTTCTATGTTTGAGAAAGATTTGCATTGGACATGTTCTCTTAAATATATGTGTATTTCAGTCTGCAGTTCATGTTTTTATTGTTTTTTCTATAATGGTTTGGTTAAAAGCTCAACATTCATATAATGATAATGGTGTTGGTTTCATTATTTGGACTTCTTTTATGATGGCATCAAGAATATTTCAGGAAGTCCATGTAGCATGCAAGCATTCGAGTTTGGAAGGGCTCATGTAGTCAGGCCTAAAGGGAAGCACAAGTCACAATAGTTTGGCTACATGGCATTGGAGATAATGGTTCAAGGTACACCGATTTGATTATGCAATGTCATTCATCTACTTGTGTTAATATTGGAAAGGTAACTCAATTCTATTTTTAATTTCAAACACTTATATGGTTCCATATCTTTCTTTTGTAATAAATTTGTATACAACATTTGATTATTGTCTCTAAATCTCTTTATCATTTCATATTTGAAACCATGCTTTACTGTAATGTTGATGGATCTTGTTTTAAAGGTGGATAGCTAGGCTGCATACATTTTAAGGCCTGGACTTGCAAATGCTTACTACTTGTATCTAGTAGATTCTTTTTAAATTTTGTGGTCGACGAAATGGTACCCAACTGAACTGAACAAAGCCATTATGCAGGCTCGAACTGAACTGTATGTTTTGAACTTGTCAAATGGTTGCCACATTGGTGTTATCCTTATACATTGCAGCTTTGTTTGTGCCATTTTTAGTTGTATTTTTGAATTGATATAATTTTCTATTTCAACGATCTATTCATTCATGTTTTTAATAGTGTTGGATGTCTTAGATTACCCTGACCAATGATTGCACGATGAGGCCTAGGCGATTTGAGACAATTGACTAGGCCCTAGTTCTTAAAAAGCTTATTAGGATCCTTAAAGTATATATCGCATCATCTTTGCCTTCTTCTCTGTGGTTTTGAGTGATAGTCTCGTTTTCTTATAAAGAGAAACAAATGAACAGAATGTATATTAGATATGATATGATATAATGATTTATAATAAAGAGAAACAAATGAACATAATGTATATTTGGGTTTACAACCTTATATGGTAGGTGTGCAGGGGAGGGAACATTTCTATTAGATGCTCATAACAAATTTATAAGTATAATGAACAATTCTTTAATTATTAGAAGGTTATAGTAATGCTTTGAAATATTTTGAGAACTCTTTTAAAATATTTCAAAACACGTACTAATAATTAGAAGATGATATGCAGATAATAGTGACTTGGAAACTGAGGTTTCTGCACTTGACATAATATGATATTCCCTCATGCGTGCTGAACAGAATCTTCCTCAGAAGTACTTCTCGTCCTTAGAGAATGTACGATTTAAATTTGTTTCATCTAATATTTATGCCTTTCGCCGTTATATTGGAGGACACATTGGTAGTGAAGTTGTCCTTGATTTTTTCCTATTGCGCGTTATATAGGTAATGATGTGTTCTTTTCAGCCGTGGAACTACTAATTCCTTCACAAATAAGATAAAATCATACAAATGATTAAAGGGGTCCTAGGAGAAGATAATTAATCATATCAGTTTCAAACATCTAAATAATTCTAAGAATTTGAACACTTAATGTCCATTCATTTTAACTATAAGCACAAGCCATCCTAGTAACATGCATTCCTTTTCAATTGGTTAAAAACAAGAAAAGCATCGAAAGTGATTTTGTTCGTTGATGTTTAGTAATAAAAATTTAGGATGAATCTTGGGGTACTATGTCGGTGCCCCCATGTCACACCATTCTTGTTACTTTATTACTTTGATTGGTAAGTGTTTTATCACTTCTTAAAATGCGACGTATCTTCAGTTTGGTTGATATGCAGGACAAGTATAAGTTTGGATGAATAAATGTCTGCATGTTGCATTTATTGGGAGCTTTATCTCGCTCATTCGAGTGTTGATGATTCATTTGAAAAATTGAGAAATTTGGATTCATGTACGTGTTTTCGTGTGTAGGTGGGCTTGCATGTACATACACAAGAACTAAGACTGGATTCATGTACGTGTTTATTGCTTCCCATTATTTTTATGGCAAAACATAAATTTCTTCTTCGTTGGTTGATTAAGAACTGCGTGAGCCATGCATAGCGTTTTGACATCGAAAAATTCACTAGAGGATGCATCGGATTTGGGTAGTGCTTTTGGTTTGTGACACTGAGCTCTTACCTTGTTCCCATGCTAATTTGTCTAGCATTGTTAGTTAATCTTAATTATCTGCTAATCACAGCTTGGTCACATTTATTTTCTTTCAAGCGCTCCCCAACAGCTTGGCAATGTATTTCACAAAGGCGATCGATTAAGTTTCCGAAACACAATGGAGTACCCAATTGTGGATGCTGATGTAAGTGTGAGCGCACACACAATTGGAGGGTTTATCTGAACACAGTCATATGCCATCTCTAATCAGGTAAAGCCCTCAAACCACTTTAATGTTTGTTTTCAAATTCCGTTTCTTTTGTTTGATATGTTAAATCCCTGCTTATAATGTTTTTTCCTTTATGGATTGTGATGTAACAAATTAAGAACCATTAGAATTGTTTGTTTGCTCGTTTGCAGTAACCCTTAGAAAGAGGGATGCATAGGATTGAGAACTTAAAGTTTCAGTCATAATCCTACCAAAAAAAAAGTTTCAGTCATAGTTACTTTCTATCATTCGAAGCATTTGTAGAACTCTCTTATTGCCTAACCATTTGTAAAAGTTGATTTCTTCTGTTAACTTAATTTTAAGCATTCCGAATGTGGTTTGTAAGATTGTTTATTGTGGTCATGATTTGATGATTTTGTTTGGAATGTGAGAAACTTATCTGTTGTTGTTAGATATTTAGTTGTAACGTAGATGATGAGAAGACCAAGTTTTTTGTGTTCATTAGAGTTTTTGACAAAAATTTGGTACTTTTTGGGTTGCCATTTTGGTTGAGCTCATTTGAATTTTTTTCTCTCAATGTTCTTCGATCAAAAGATATGCTACACTATTATTGATTTTTTTTTTATTTTTGTTGGACAGGTCGTAAAGAAGAAAAGTTGCAAATTCGAATTCGAAGGTGTACTTGTCTTCTCATGTTGCATTCATATGTAATTGTTACATGCGTAGTTTTCTTTTTTTTGAAAATATATGGTGTAGCTTTTTTTTTTGAAAATACATGGTGTAGCTTTTAGTTGCTACAATATTGAAATTGTTATTTGAATTTGAATTTAGATATTGTTGGTATTTTAATTTTAGCGCAATGAATTTGATTGTTTAATATGTTGTATCATTTGAATAGTTTTTATTGATTATTTTTTATTTGTCATACAATTTTAATGATATTTAAAAATTGTTGTTAAAGCTCTTTTATGATAGTTGTTCAATGTCATTGTATAGTTACGATGACAGTTTTTAAGTGTCATTATACGTTAAAGATGACACTAAACATGTTGTCATTGTAAGTAAATACTTTCCACAACACCCCCATTCTATGACTGTTGAAAATTGTCGTTTTATACTTTTATTGTCAGTTTTTAAATGTCATTAATATGCAAATTTCTTGTAGTTATATACTAATTGTTAATTAATTTTACTTGTTGTGACTTATTTTTTCTTTTGTATTGAAATAAATATGATTTGTTTTTTTATTATAGGTTATTTTCCATAAAATATATGACTTTTATATATATGTGAATATCAATTTTGTATACCTCAAAGTTTAACTTATTTTCTTTTTCTTTTTCTTTTTTTGCGCAGGAAACTATGGTATATATGATGAATGGAGTGTATTTTTATGATGATTTTTTTGGAAACTTATTTTGTGTTCTCCTATTTTGATTTTTTTTTGTATTGATATGGAAAGAGACAATTATTGATACACTGAGTTTATGTATTCAAATTTGATTAAATTTTATTGGAATGTATGGAATGTATTAATTCATTCGTGCCGTGAAATGTATTAAGCAACCACCAACCGGAATGAATTAGGAATGTATGAATTCATTGTATATGATTTTAGGGTTTATGATATATAAATTTTGTATTGTTGTTAATTTAGGGTTTAGTGTAATATATATGAATATATTAAACCCTAAAACCGTAAATATAAATTTTGAATGAATATATATACCTATTCCAAACCCCGCTTAGCTCCAATAACACCCGACAAATCAAATTATCACCCGAATTATACCTATTACCTGAATTAAACCCTAAACCCTAAACCCTAAATTAGCTTCAATTTGACATATTATGTCAATTTTACATTTTTCGAGGTAAAACCCCAATATAAAGTCACCCCCGACTTTTGAATTTCTCATTTTCCATATAAAATCCTCAATTTCTATTTATTTCGTCAAAATACTATTTTTTCATATTTTTCTCTATTTTTCTGAATTTTGTTTTCCATTTTCTCTTTTTTTTCTTTTTTTTTCTTTTCTGACGACGGGGCACCCCGTCGCCAGAAAAGGAAAAAAAAAGAAAAAAAAAAGGAAAAAAGAAAAAACCCACGTGACGCCATAAAAATACATTAGTTTTATAATTTTAAAAAAATTTAACTTATTTAAAGAATTTTAAAGCAATCCTTGTTGATTACTCTGTCCATTACTATTATGTGAACTGCCACACTTCAACCACCTCTATCTCAATGACAAAATACAAGGCTACTTTATTTAATGAATTTTAAAGTAAAACAATTACTTTCTTAATTCTGTCCATTACTATTGTTGTCAAAAAGTTCGATTCAATGACGAATCGTGGAAGGATTGCAAGTCGTCAATTTATAATATATAATATCATCATTCATACTTTTTGCAAGGGAAAACAATTAGTTGTATAGATTTACAATGCTTAAAAATGAGATTACTAAAATCCTACAAGATTCTTTTTTAAAATTTGATGTCTTATTAAAATTAAATCATGTACTTTGATGTTGTCTATCTATACGTTGGTTAAACCAATTTAATCCTTAATTAAAACTTAATTAAATGCTTTATATTACTAAATAAAACATGTTATGACTAGTAATCTTTATGAAATCTTTTAATAATATACTATCAATTATTATATAAATTAATTTTTTAAAAAATAAAAGTATGTTATAATATAATAGTTCATCAATTAACATTTATACAAACGAATTAGCCGTATTTATGATTTTATCCATTGTATTTATTTTTAAGTGATACTCCCTCTCACAAAAAAATAATATTCGGTTTCTCAAAAAAAAAAAAAAAAAAAAATTTAATATTCGGTTTGCTAAGATCACCATCGATTTCACTTGGATAAACATACGAACACATATCTCGATAAAAGTACATCATAAAAACTCAAAACATAATAAGTTTTCTAACCTTCATTGTTATAGCCTTTTGGATGTCACATTAGATGCGCGAACGTGAATCTTTATGTATTATATGAAGATCTGATTCATTGTGTACAAATTGTACGTCTCCATCTTCATTCTTCTTAATTTCATTTTTGAAAACTCAATCAATCAAAATCAAACAATCTGAAATAATAAAAATTTAATTAAAATGTTGGTTCGAGCATTGAATTTGAAGAAGAAAATAAGCTCTTCGTGTTCTCCAAAAACAACAACAACAACAATGGCGTCCTCGTTAGCCTCTTCTCTCTTCTTCAATCCGCTCCCCCAAATCGACCGAAACCCTAATTTCCTCCCAATCCGCTCTTTTTCAAAACGAGAACGGTCTTCAATTTCTCCGCGAATTCGGACCAGAAGCGCAGAGGAGCGGTGGATTCTGAGACGGAGAGGAAGTCGTTCGCTGTGGCGACTGGGAAGTTGTTCATCGGACTCGCGTCGAGGTTCATCAAGAGCGCCGGCAGTGCTCCGGTGACAATGTTCAGGGACGGAGGCGAGGATGGCGAGGAGTTCGGTCGGCGAGGCGGCGGTGGCGGCGGCGCGGCGGTGGTGGAGGACGGAGAGGTGGTGTGGGAGCAGAGGGAGGAGGACGTGGAGGCGGAGAAGGAGAGGATGAAGAAGGTCACTAGCCCTGGGTTTAGCTTCTCAGCTGCTGGGCTGCTCTTTCCTTATCATTTGGGTGTTGCTCAGTTGCTCATTGAGAAAGGATACATCAAGGTCAGCCTTCATTGATTTGATTGATTGATTTCTTGTTTAGTTTGGTGATTTAATTTACAAAGGTCAAATTGGTTAAAATATTATCACCTTTTACAACTTTTATTATTATACCCTAACCTTTTTTGAATTTATTATTATATCCTAATCTTTCTACATTCATAAATTTGTAATTATTTTAGTAATTATAGATGATGATGTGACTTTTTAAAGTCATTATTTAAGTGTCACATAATCAAATTTGAAGTTAAAAAGTGACTTAGGATACAAATTTATCAATATAGAAAGGTGAGGATATAATAACAAACTCAAAAAGGTTAGGATATAATAACAAAAGTTGTAAAATGTTAGGATATTTTAACCAATTAGGCCATTTATATAAATGCTAGTTTGGATGATTTAGTATTGGATAATGGAGACTGTGTTATTGGTCATGTCGCATGGTCCAGCTAATTGGATAGGATAAATTAGAAATTTTCGCGCTTTTGTTGTCTTTAGGTTAGTTTTTGTATATTGGGATCCTTTTATTAAGAGTGATTGAGGTGCAGATGTTTCGATATTTTAGCGCTGCCATGCCTAGAGATAGAATTGGGAATTGTGGCTGCATTTGGTTCTTCACTGAAATTATATGAAAGTGAAGCTCTGAACAATTTTGTCAAATGAAACTGAGCACCGTGTCTCTATTTACGAGTTGCGAATGCTTACATAGATGGGACGCATTTACATCGGTAACAACCAAGTCTAATGCTATATATCAATTTAGTAACAATTTGTTTGTAAAAAAAGCTGCCATAAAATTGTAGTGGATTAAATTACTTTTTAAGTAATGCCATCTTCTTTGTACTTTCTGTTTTTACATAGAGTTTCAAAATTAAGGCTGAGATTCTCTCATTGAATTTTGAAGGAAGATTTCTTCTCCGTACACAAGTTGCTGGCATTATTCTTCACTTGTTTAAAGTGTTATTCCAATTTAATCATCTCTATATGAAAACAGGTTGTTCTTCTGTGATACAGGAAACCACACCGCTGGCAGGTTCCTCAGCTGGTGCAATAGTTTGTGCTGTGATTGCCTCTGGAAGCAGCATGAAAGAGGCCCTAGAGGCAACAAAAATTTTGGCTGAAGATTGTCGTAGTAAAGGGACTGCATTTCGCCTAGGGGTATCTTCACTCTTACTGCTGATACTTGTTTAATGAGTTTGATTTTACTATTGAATCATCTGATGTTTCTAAAATGTGACAATCATGAGCTGCCTCCTTTTATATTATATAAATATAAATATCATTTACTAAACTGATAGCTTTAGAAATTTATATTTCACCGGGTTTGGGATCCAAATCTAATGATCCCAAATATTAGAAATAGTGGACCTATGTTATGTTATATGTTGCAAAATCATAACTCCTATGCCTTCGGAGACATCCTAGAAAATCATAAAATCCTATTTCTTCTACTTTAATTTCAACTTCAGTCAGTTCTTGTTGGATGCCAATTGTGAACAAGTTCAAACAACGTAAAAACTCTGTGAAAGAAGAAAAACCTTTGTATAGAACTTTTGACAACTAAAATTTGACATTTTGAAAGATAGAGGTAGGAAGTAAAATTTGACATTTCTTGATAAAGCATGAAGAATTTCTGGACTTTGACAATTAGCAATGGAAACCCTTTTATGTGTCAATCAAAACCAAATAACACGTAAAACTTTGAAACCCATTATTTTCTGTTAGCAAGGGAAACCCTTTATGTGTCAAATTACCTATTTTCAATAATTAAAGAGAGATTAATGTTTCCTTGGAAATCATTTTGACAGTATATTGAGCCAAAAGATTGCATGAAGGCGGTGTTGTTATTGTTGAAATCATTCTACTGCAGTATGCAGAGACCATTGTGATTGCATATATGACTACACTAATCATTTGTTGACTTGTTCAAATGTAGGCTGTCCTTAGAGATATCCTTCTTAAGTTCTTGCCTGATGATGTTCATATCCGGTCTAATGGACGTGTTCGAGGTAATGACTTAATAACTTATATTGAATTAAAACTGTGTCTTATGATTTGTAATGAAGCAATATTTGCTTATTGTGTGTAAGATCTTAACTTTTAAAGATCGTTGTTGGTCTCAACTCTCAATTCTCATGAACCATGTACCATGGATCCATTGACTGATCAAAAGCCGGATGACTACATGGACTTTTTTTGGTTTCCCACATGGTGTCCAACACCAACTCCAACAACTATTCCACGCTTAGGCATTTTTTGTTTTGTGTTTGTGATACAAATTAAACATTTTTTTTTTTTTTTGAAAAGATTGTTTTGTATCACCATTGGGCGCTATTGGCAATGGTATCTGGTGAACTTGTGTTTTATCATTGGTCAAATTACTCTGTAAATGTAGGAAATTCTACATTATTTTATTTTCAACTGAGATCTAAAGTAAGGAAATGAGCTGGCCCCAATTAATTTGGGGCTGAGACTATGTTGTTGTTGTTTGTATCTAATGCAACGAAATAATTGAACAATATGTAAGATTGGTTTCTAGGAAACTCAACTCAATAGAAACTGAAGAAATTCGACGATGTTGGGGTAGACCGAAGCTAATTTGGGACGCATTGATTAGGAGGGACTTAAAGGATATGGAAAGCACATCGTCAATTGCACTAAATAGAGCACAACGGACGAGTTTGATCTAAGTAGCTGAACCCAACTAATTTGATATTGGTTTTGTTGTTGTCATTGTTATGTAAGATTGGTTACTAACTTAATGTTCATGATACAACATTCTTTATCATAATGGTAAACGTCATTGAATCTTCAAGCTACATAAATTGGACTGAATTATAAACTAATTTATTTTGCAACTTCTCTTTATTGTAGTTTTCATTCTTTTTATAAAGGTCCGCGTTCCTTTCCTCGTATGACAGGAACTCGGTGTATTATACCCAGTCTCTGTGACCCAATGGCTCCAATGGCCCTGGAAAAAGAATTGCATGGGATATTGGTATCAGTTTAACATGCTAATTGTACCGGCAAAAGATGAAAGATGCAGTGTCTTTTCATAGTAAACAATGATTATGTTTTAGTGATTTTCAGACCTTTACTTTATCTTGTAGTTGCTGTAACCCAAATACTTTGGAGACCTAGAGGTTTGCTTGTGGATAACTTTGAATCCAAGGAAGATTTGATAAATGCAGTTTTCACATCTTCTTTCATCCCTGGGTATGTATAATGAGATCTTTTCTGTCCTAAGTTTATTGCTTCCCTGACTTCTGTAACTTCTGCATACATTATTTTCTAATGGTTTGTAATATGAATTCAATCTGATATAGGTATCTTGCGCCAAGGCCTGCAACACTGTTCCGTAAACGATTATGCATTGATGGAGGTTTAACATTATTTATGCCGCCAACCTCAGCCTCTAAAACGGTATTTGCTCAATATGATTGGTTGCTTTATCATTTTAGATCACTTTCAACTTTTTTCTTGAACAGAGGATTGATGATTTTGATGTTAGAATGAGTCAAATAGTATGGTATGAAAGATTTCCAAATGCTATTTTCGTGTTTGACCTGGATTATTTTCAAGCCTGATTAGTCCTATTGTTGTTTTTATTTAATCACAAGTTTTGGCACGTCAGTTTGTTTTTTGTTTTAGCACATACTTCAAATTCTCTTGGTTACTTGTCTGCCCCTAGTTCATGATGTTATACAATGGATGCATGCTTCTCCTTGTGTGTGTAGTATAATTTGAAAACCTTAGATAAGCATGCTAAAAGACTTCTCTATGGGGAACCATTTTCTTTTTGTTATGAAGTCATATTCATTTTGCTTCTCTCTGCTGGCCTTTGTATAGTGCAGCTCCATTTGGTTTTTTCTGCACAATTAGTTGACTGTACATGCATGGCAAACAACTCATTCATTTATGAGCGTACGGCTATTTGATGGGCTTTTTCTTGACTGAAAGATTTTGAATGCTCCTGGCATAGAAAATGGAATTTACATGATTATGGAAGTTACACGATTGCCATACACACGAGCAAAGAACTGTGTTAAACATGATGCTACTTCTATTTAAGGAAGCATGAGTTTTATCTGGATTGAGTTTTAATTACTGAATTTGTAATATTGTTTAGTTTCTTTACCATTTGGAAAGATTTGTTCCTTGTTTCTTAAACACTTGCCTTTCAGGTTTGTGTTTGTGCTTTCCCAACAGAGGGATGGGGATTTGAAGGAATAGGGATTAGTCCAGACCTCAACCCCGAAAACAGAGCCACTACTCGACAGGTTATCTTATCAAATTGGTCTTGTTAATTCCGTGATGAAGATACATGTTACTAATTATGTTTAATTTCCAATGACTCCAGCTGTTTCAGTGGGCTTTGGAGCCTGCAGAAGATAATGTGCTTGATCAGCTTTTTGAGCTTGGTTACATGGACGCCGCAGTATGGGCGGAGCAGAATCCGGTAGAGGATATAGTAGAAGAGGAAAGCAACCAAGACAGTCCCTAATCAAGGAACTTTGCAATCTGCCTTTCATGTAGAGGATATAGTAGAAGATGAAAGCAACCAAGACTGTAGCCTAATCAAGCTCTTGGGAAACAAGATTTGCAATCACCTTTCATGTTATCTAAGAATGTGTCATTCCATCTTTAGCTGAAATTACACAAAAATATAGAGATCCAGGTAGCGGAAAGCGTTCTTTAGATTAGCGTTTCAACATGGACGAATGTAAAATATTTGTTGTAGGAATAGTCTCTAGTATGTGTATGCTATTTTGTTCCCAAGATTATAGAGATGAATAACAAATTTATTTTCCACCTTGCACATGTGTCGAAAACATCATGTTCCATGTCTTGGTGTTTTTTTTTTTTGGAGAAAAGGCAGCATAATGTTGTGCTTTAGCTGTAGTGGGTCTTGCATATTGGCACTAGGCTTATGATTACGTTGTGACGTACTTAAGTTTTATGAGTTCACCAATAATTGCTCGTGAGTTTGTGAATGGAATAAAATTATCTCCTAAGGGGCTGCTTTAATATGAAAATAAATCTCCTAATAAAACTTGAAGAAATTTAACTATTTCAAAGAATTTGATCTATATAACTTCCTCCACAGTTTTCCAAAAAAAAAAAAAAAAAAAAAAAGCTTCCTCCACTAATTTTTTTTCCCTTCATTTTTGGTCTATGAAGTTCCAATCATTTCTACTTTTAGTCCCTCAACTTTGAAAATAACACATTTGATCCCTTAACTCTTAATGTAGTAGACATTTAATCTTTCTGTTATTTAGTCCATTTAAATTAATGATGCGGCGAACCAATTTGTTATATGAGCAACTGAACCAGCCACGTGGCCACGTGGCGCCACTTGACCGGTTCATAAAAAATCGGTTCACAAAAAACACCCAAAGCCCAATTCATTTCCAATTTCAGTCGCACCGAGCCCTAACAACACTTTCATCAAGCTCTTCTCTTCCATCTCTACACTGTGAGCTCTTCTCTTCCTCCTCCACGCTGTCCGAAGTCAAAACTCGCCCTCTCCCTCCTCACATCGAAGTCGAAGCCTCTCCCTCCGGCCTCCTCGCTCTGTCCGCTCTTCGGTGCGCTCTCAGCTCTTTTCTTCCTCCTCTGCATTGTCCGAAGTCGAAGCTCGCCCTCTCCCATTCCTCGCGTCGAAGTCAAAGCCTCTCCCTGCTCTTCCTCCGGCCTCCTCGCTCTGCCCCCCCTTCGCCTTCTCCTTCCTTACTCTGTCCGCTCGAAGCTCAAAGAGTCCAGTCGAAGCTCTCTCCTCCCAACTCGCTGTCCGGCCGTCGCTTCAATCAAAACCCTAGTTTACGGTCCTTCCGTGCGGAACAAGAAGGCCACCTTCGCTCTCGTATGCCAAACCCTCAAGTGTGAGTGTTATAATCACTATCGACGCTGATTTGCTATACAATGCTCATGAATCTGGATTAAGCCCCTCCCTCCTTGCGTTGTCCGTTTAAAGCTCGTCGAAGTCGAAGCCTTCCAACTAGCTGTCACCCTCCTCTCTCACAATTGAAATCCTTTCCATGCAGCCTTCTCTACATATCAAATGCCAACTATATCGTCAACATCGTGCAACTCTGGTTCGTATGGTATTGCAGAATCGTTTTCTTCACATGCGGAACTCCGTCGCAAACTTCCACATGCCATATGCATAGACAAGAAGTATATAGTGCTAGAAAGGGAGGTGATGTGTGTAATGGCCCGTTATTTATTAACGCCGTTATTTTAATTAATTTCATATTAGGACGCCAGCTCGGACGACACGTGGACACCGCGGATAGGTTAGGCGTGACCGTACCTAGGGATTGACTGTGTATGTGTGTTTTACCGAATTCGGTGATGTATTAATTTCTATTATTATATTGATGTATTATCCATCATCGGTGTGTAGATATAGTTGCTTGTCGGGCAAGGTTGAACGCCGGGGTCGTAGAACACGTCAACGCCAGGGTACGGTAGCAGTGAGGCCGGACGTTGGGGGTGTGATTAGATTTAAACAATATAGCATGACTCTAGTTTAGAAATTAAATATAATGAAATTTAAATATAACTTTAGGTTAAGTTATAAATCAATTAGATACACTAAGTGTGAGACCACCTCGGGAAGCGTGTCAGACACGGGGCACGGGGTGCCGAGTGGTCAGAAAGTTAGTGTGACCATATTTATCAATTTATGGAATTTATATGGTGGATTAGATAGGTGTATAAGTTAAATCAAATTAGAATAAATAAAATCTTATAGTTTGAACTGAATAATCAGTATATCTAGGATTGTCATCGAGATGCACAACAAGGAAATTCAAGATAACTGGTGTCATGATAGGGTGTCCAGGAATTGGGTGACACAAGGTGATCAGTGGCCGTTGGATTGTCCTCGAGATGCATGTACACGGTAGATTAGACAACCACCTAAATATATACATTGATCGATCAAACATGCAAATCAAATATTTTTCTCAAGAATTTGCTGGGAGATCAGGGAGAAATCTGAGGTTGGAGAGGACGAGTTAAGGTTTGGGGAGTGATTCAGGGCGTCTAACAATCAAGCTAAGTTAATAAACTCTCATTTTTGTTGATTTTCCATTAAAATGGGTTGTGGTGAATTCAGATTTTTTGAGTGAATTTACAACTGTTTTTGTGAAGATAGATGTTCATGAGTTGTTTGATGAATTACACTGGTTTTACTCGGATTTGCATGAATTTAGTAACAAATGGGGTAATTCAGATTTTTATTTACATGCATGTAATCCAAGAATTGAGTGTGGTTTTTGTGGATTGTGGTGAGATTTTGAGGTCTTGGAGGTCTTCAATGGATTGAGAGAGAAGAGGAATGGAGAGGAGGGAAGAAGAGGCAAGATTGAAAGAAAAAAAAAAAAAAAAAAAAAAAGAAAGAGAGATCGTCTCTGGTGTAAACTCGAGACGATTTCGTCTCTGTGTAGGGGCACGCGGCAGCGTCCCTTGAGCCCGGCCGGGTCCCGCTAGACCAGACCGAACCGGTCCCAGTGGGTCCCAAAAAAAAATAATTTCTTTTTTTAATTTAAAAAAAAATTAAATAATATATATATATATTATTTTTACGGAAAATAGAGAAAATAATTAAAAAATATCAAAAAAATTGGAAAAAATTCTAGAAAATATGGAAATTTAGAAAAGGTAGAAAAGTGGTTTCGAGACTTTTCGGGTATTTTTGGAACCCCGACATAGCCGGAAGAGGTACCACAACTGAAATTAGAAATATAATATAATATCATAAAATTATATAATATGTTTTCAAAAAGTATAAAACACTATAAATGGACTTCAGGGACTGAGAAACCATAGCTCGGACATCGGGGAGCTAGGTGGGGCGTCTTGATGGGTCGGAGAAGTTGGAGTGCGTATTTTCGGGTACGTAAAACCCAATTGACACACTACTTTGCATTTACTTATTGTTATTCAATTTGAGCTATTATTATTGATAATCTACGAGTCCATTCCTACTGGGACGGTTATGGTTCCGTTTATGTATCCGGTTTGTGTGGTCGCTTGCTGGGTGTGTGGTCTAGGACACAGTCGTAGGGTCGATGGTGTTGGCCACGACAAGGCTCCTGGTCCTTAGTTCACATCTAGGATTAGCTGGTTCACACCCATTTGCATCTCTTTGTGTTTATATTCATGCGATGAGCTTTTGGGCAGTTGTCTGCATTTTTCTTCAATTTCGCATGTTTATTTAACACTATTTATTGATTTCATTTTACATTCTTAAATTGTGATGCACGGTGGTTTTCCTTGAGATTTTACTTACTGGGCTCGTCATCTGCCTTTTGTGATGGCTGAGCGCAGATCCTAGTACTAGTAAGGGTAAGGGGATTTTCGGCGATTACATCTGACTTACCTACGCCGGGGCTTGCTTTGGTACGTGTGTTGATATATTATATTTTGATATTTTGTATAACATTTTGGGAACTGGGAAACTATATTTCACACTTGTACCTGTATATATTAACTGTATAGTTGATCGCCATGTGTACAGTACTTTATGAGATTTCCACTATAGGATAAATAGTAATTATATATATTTCTTTTGGTTAAAGTTAGACTTCCGCTGTAAATTGTAAATTTCTAAAATTAAATGGCACGAAACTCGAGAATGTCAGGTAAAATAGATAGAGAGTGACGTGGCAGAAGTTTCTGATGCACTAGCAAGGGAAATGGGAAGCCACGGGGCGGCCTCGGAAGTTAGGGCCGTCACAGTTTGGTATCAGAGCAAGGTCGATAAGGCCTTAAATAAAATAAGTTAACGAAAGAGCATAAACTTTAAACCAAATTAGATGTGGAAACTCGACGAATTGCCTAGAACTTTTAGTTGGGAAGCAATGGAAACGGGTAGAGTTAGGATTGTTATGTGATATATGTATTGTTGTATTTATATATACTATACGCATACGTATATTGGGAACTAATCCGGACACGAAAATCGATGCAGACCGCTATGGACGGACAGACTCCTACCACTACCTCTCTGACTACTCAGCAGGAGGCTGGGGAGACCAGTGATCATACCACCAGAGAGGTAGCTGATTTGCGAGCCATGGTGCAGAGAGTTACGGATCAGCAATTATTGCAGCAGGCACAGATGGTTGAGCTCATGGAGTACATACGGAGCTCGAGGATACTGCTGCGAGCGGCCCAGACTACGAGTTAGCCGCACCTACCCCTCGGCCGATGGCACCGGCGGTTGACACGAGCGGCGAGGACCGAGAGATTAAGAGAGAGCTGAACCTGTTGTGGTACCAGCCGATACTACTGAGGTGACGCCTACTACTACCGAGCTGCAGGCTATTGCTTCGATTGCCAGGAGTAAGATGTCAGAGGCAGCGAAGATGATGAAAAACTTTATGAGGTTTAACCCCACTTACTTTACTGGGATTAGTGATCCAAAGGTTGCAGGACGGTGGTTGATGACACACCGGCACTTACATCAGTTGTTAGAGGTACCGAAGGCGGATCAGGCACGTATTTCAGGATATTGTTTGAGAGGCCAGGCAGCCGTATGGTGGACGACCTACACCGACATACATTCCATACCATATTCGTGGGCAGAGTTTCGACAGTTGTTTCTGGATGAGTATATTCCCACCGAAGTGCAGTTGAGGCTTAGATGGCAGTTCGTGGCACTGAGACAGGGTAGCATGACGGTATCACAGTATATGGACTAATTCAGGTACCTTATGATGTATGCCATAGATGTGGCGAACACCGAGAGACTCCAGATTTACTATTTCATCAGGGGTTTGGATGAGAGGATTGCTGGTGTGATAGTTGCAAGTGGAGCTGAGACTTTACAGGTTGTTTATGATCGAGCATTGTCTCGTGAGACATATCTAGGACCTAGGGGTGAGATGATAGACACGTTTGGGCATAGTTCTCGGTCTGATCAGAGGCCGAAGAGACAGAGAGATCAGTCTGACCGACAGAGGCAGGATCAGGGTCGACGAGATAGGCGTCTAAAGCAGCGGAGAGGAAATGAGAGGCAGGTGGTTTATGCTACTACATTTGCACCTGTTGAGCAGCAGCGACGACGCGGCCTCGGCAACGATATCGGGACGATGGATCGGGGCGGCGTGACGAGGGTCGAGAGGCGGGGTCGAGGTCGAGAGATCGATGATGGGCAGATTGGGAGGCGAGAGACACGCCGATGTTTTACGTGCGGTCAGAGAGGACACTTGAGGTACGAGTGTAGAGCACCGTTTCCACGACGTGATCAGGGTCCGGATAGGGACAGAGTGCATGCAGTGGCACAGCTAGATTCAGGAGCTACCAGGCAGCTAGTCGAGGGTACGTTATCTATTCATAGTAGACTAGTTCATGCTATGTTTGACTCGGGTAGTACGTTATTGTTTATTGCTGGACGATTAGTTGGAGAGTTAGGGTTGGTTGCACACACACTTGAGACTTATCTTGTTCTCAACACAGCTGCTGGGGATAAGATTTACCCTAACCGGATAGTTCGGGACATCATGATTAAGGTTACCAGACATCAGTTGCCAGCTGATCTTTGAGTACTGGAGTACTTAAAGTTTGACGCACTCTTTGGGATGGATTGGCTATCAGCGTACCATGCACGGATAGACTGTTTTGGGAAAAGGGTAGAGTTTAGTATTCCGGGTTTGCTAGACTTTTCATTGAGCGGGACCGCGTCGGAGTTACCTATTACGATAGGTAGATTAGCGACTACTCAGGAGATGGAGGAGTTCACAACGATTGTTGAGCCCGAGACCAGATTACCTGTTAGGATTGAGGATGTACCAGTAGTTCGAGAGTTTTTCGACGTCTTTCCAGATGATTTACCCGGATTACCACCAACACGAGTGATAGAGTTTATTATAGAGTTGATACCAGGGACCCAGCCTATATCTAGCAGACCCATCGGATGTCACCGATGGAGCAGGAGGAGGTTAGGAGACAGTTAGAGGACTTGTTGGCGAAGGGTTTCATTCATCGAGTATGTCACTTAGTGGGGAGCACCGGTATTATTTGTGAAGAAGAAGGATGGATCGATGAGGATGTGTGTAGATTATCGGAAGTGAATCGAGGTGACAATCGAAGAATCATTTATCCACTTCGAGGATCGACGATTTGTTTGACCGGTGACGGTGCACGATTTTCTCGAAGATTGATTTACGCTCGGGATATCACCGATTGCGGATTCGAGAAGAGGATATCAAGAAGAGCGCTTTCGGTACGGATACGGGTTGTTCGAGTTTACGGTGTTACCGTTTGGGTTGATGAACGCTCAAGATTTTCATGGATCGATGCATCGAGTCTTTGAGACCTTATTTGGACCGATATGTGATAGTATTCTTCGATGATATATTGATATACAGTCAGACGCGAGAGGATCACGAGAGTCATCTTCGATCAGTATTGACGACGTTGAGGGAGCATCGACTGTATGCGAAGTTCAGTAAGTGTGAATTTTGGATGAGGGAAGTGAAGTTTTTGGGACATGTGATCAGCGGTCAGGGTATTTCTGTGGAGGTAGACAAGATTAGAGCGGTGATTGACTGGAAGAGACCGGAGGCTATTTTTGAGATACGGAGTTTCTTAGGTTTAACAGGTTATTACTGTCGATTTGTATAGGATTTCTCCACGTTTGCAGCACCGATGATGAGGTTGACGAAGAAGGATGTTCCTTTTATGTGGTCTGAGGAGTGTGAGCAGGCTTTTCTGGAGTTGAAGAAGAGATTGACTTCTGCACCAGTATTGACATTACCTGAGCCAGGGAAGAGTTTGACAGTTTACAATGATGCCTCGGGAACTGGATTGGGATGTGTTCTAATGCAGGAAGGACGACCAGTGGCTTATTTATCCAGACGATTGCGACACATGAGTGTAACTACCCCATACACGATTTGGAGCTTGCGACAGTTGTGTTTGCTCTGAAGGCTTAGAGACACTACCTCTACGGAGAGAGATTTATCCTTTACACTGATCATCAGATTCTGCGGTATCTTTTCACACAAATAGATCTGAATATGTGTCAGAGGAGATGGTTAGAGTTACTGAAGGATTAATATTTCACGATTGATTATCACCTTGGTAAGGCCAATGTGGTGGCAGATGCTTTGAGTAGATGCGGAGTTGATAGTCAGACTAGTACTCGACATATGAGACTGTTGGAGGCAGCATCACTTACGGGCATGTCAGACATTGCAGCTACGCATGATATCCAGATTTGTGGTCAGATGAGAGTACCGACAGTGTCATTAGAGCTGGTATCGGAGTGTTAGAGGGCTGATGGGCTTTATGAGCGGTTCAGTGGCTTGGCGCGAGATCCCGAGTGCACAGATTGGACAGAGACGACGGATCGTTGTTTGCGGCACAGAGGTCGACTGTGGATACTGGCGGTACCAGAGATCAGAGATAGTATATTAGATGATGCTCACAGGTCACGTTATACAGTTCATCCGGGTAGAACCAAGATGTACCACGACTTGCGGAGATTGTTTTGATGGCCAGGGATGAAGGCTGATGTTGGTAATTATGTTCGAGGGGGTCACATATGTCAGCAGGTGAAAGCGGAGCATAGACGACCAGGCGAATTGCTACAGCTGTTACCCATTCCTTAGTGGAAATGGGAACACCTTACCATGGACTTTGTCAGTGGGTTACCGCAGACGTCCAAGCGACACGATGCAATTTGGGTAGTGATTGATAGACTGACGAAATCGACACATTTCATACCAATTTCGATGCGATATACATTTCCTCAGTTAAGCAGACTATTCGAGCAGGAGATTGTTAGACTGCATGGGGTGCCAGTCTCCATTGTATCTGACAGGGATCCCAGGTTTACTTCGAGATTCTGGGGAGCGATGCAGGAGCAGTTTGGCACTAGGTTGTAGTTTAACACGGCATATCATCCTTAGACAGATGGCCAGTCAGAGAGATTGATACGGATCTTAGAGGACATGTTGAGGGCTTGTATTTTGCAGTTTGGAGGTTCGTGGGAGGACTTACTTGTGTGAGTTTGCTTACGCAAGAACTATCAGGCTAGTATCGGGATGCCGCCATTTGAGGCACTGTATGGGAGGCCCTGCAGGTTACCAGCGTGTTGGGCAGAGCCGGAAGATACAATTACGATAGGGTCGGAGATAGTTGTTGATCATACAGAGAAGATTCGACAATTCGTCAGAGGCTACGAGCGACACAGGACAGACAAAAGAAATACGTGGATATATACTACGAGAGTCTGAGCTATGAGATTGGCGATATATTTTATCTGAAGGTTTCTCCTTGGAAGGGCCAACAGAGGTTCGAGATTAAGGGGAAACTGGCACCAAGATTTATTGGACCTTATCGAGTTGCAGAGAAGGTTGGCAGTGTGGCGTAATGATTAGATCTACCGGCGGAGTTAGCAGGGATTCATCCTACTTTCCACATTTCGATGTTGCGATTGGCTAGGACAGGGTCACGACCAATGGTTGATGTGCGACAGGTTGATGTTCAGACTGACGCAACTTACGAGGAGCGACCATTGGCAGTATTAGATCTTAAGATGCAGACTCTCAGGAACAGGGAGATATCAAAAGTACTCGTACGGTGGCAGCATCACGGTACGGAGGGACTTACCTGGGAGCTGGAGTCGACCATGCGAGAGCGTTATCCCCAGTTATTTCACGGTATGTCTTATATTAACTCAAATTTCGAGACGAAATTTCATTTAGTTGGGAAGAATTGTAACGACCCGTTATTTATTAACGTCGTTATTTTAATTAATTTCAGATTAGGACGCCAGCTCGGACGACATGTGGACACCACGGATAGGTTAGGCGTAACGTACTTAGGGATTGACTATGTATGTGTGTTTTACTGAATTCGGTGATGTATTAATATTCTATTATTATATTAATGTATTATCCATCATCGGTGTGTTGATATAGTCGCTTATCGGGCAAGGTTGAGCACTGTGGTTTTGCGTCGTAGAACACACCAACGCGAGGGTACAGTAGTGGTGAGGCCGGGTGTTGGGGGTGTGATTAGATTTAAACAATATAGCATAACTTTAGTTTAGAAATTAAATATAATGAAATTTAAATATAACTTTAGGCTAAGTTATAAATCAATTAGATACACTAAATGTGGGATCGCCTCGGGAAGCATGCCGAACACGGGGCATGGGGTGCCGAGTGGTCGGAAAGTTAGTGTGACCCTATTTATCAATTTATGAAATTTATATGGTGGTGTTTATATAGGTGTATAAGTTAAATTAAATTGGAATAAATAAAATCATATAGTTTGAACTAAATAATAAGTACACCTAGAATTGTTATCGAGATGCACAAAAAGAAATTCAAGATAGCTGGTGTCATGATAGGGTGCCCAAGAATTGGGTGACACAGGGTGATCAGTGGCCGTTGGATTGTCCTCGAGATGCATGTACACAGTAAATTCGACAACCACTTATATATATATACACATTGATCGATCAAACATGCAAATCAAACATTTTTCTCAAGAATTTGCTGGGAGATCAGGGAGAAATCTGAGGTTGGAGGGGACGAGTTAAGGTTTGGGGAGTAATTCTGGGCGTCTAACAATCAAGCTAAAGTAATAAACTCTCATTTTTGTTGATTTTTCATTAAAATGGGTTGTGGTGAATTCGAATTTTTTGAGTGAATTTACAACTGTTTTTGTGAAGATTGATGTTCATGAGTTGTGTTTTGATGAATTACATTGGTTTTACATAGATTTGCATGAATTTGGTGACAAATGGGGTAATTCGAATTTTTATTTACATGTATGTAATCCGGGAATTGAGTGTGTTTTTGTAGATTGTGGTGAAATTTTGAGGTCTTGGAGGTCTTTAATGGATTGAAAGAGAAGAGGAATGGAGAGGAGGTAAGAAAAGGCAACAAGTGATGGAGAAAAAAAAAAGAAGGGGAGAGACGAATTCGTTTCTGGTGAAAACCAAAGACGAATTCATCTCTGGGTAGGGGACGCACGCGTTGCGTGCGTGCGTCCCCCTAACCCGGGCCAGACCGGCTAGCCAGGCCGGTCCAAACACCTGGACCGAACCGATCCAGGTGGGCCCCCCAATAAAAAAATATATTTTTTAATTTAAATAAAAATTAAATTAGATATTATATATATTATTTTCTGGAAAATAGGGAAAATAATTAAAAAATATCAGAAAAATTGGAGAAAATTTTAGAAAATATGAAAAATTTAGAAAAAGGTAAAAAAGTAGTTTCAGGACTTTTTGGGTATTTTTGGAACCCCGACATAGCCTGAAGAGGTACCACAACTGAAAAATTAGAAATATAATATAATATTATAAAATTATATAATATGTTTTCAAAAAGTATAAAACACTATAAATGGACTTCAGGGACTGGGAAACTATAGCTCGGGCATCGGGGAGCTAGGTGGGGTATAATGACGGGTACGAGAAATCGGAGTGCATATTTTCGGGTACCCAACTGAACACCACTACTGCATTTACTTATTGTTATTCAATTTGATTTGTTATTATTGATAATCTACGAGTCCATTCCTACTGGGGCGGTTATAGTTCCGCCTATGTATCTGGGTTGTATGGTCACTTGCTGGGTGTGTGGTCTAGGACATAGTCGTAGGGTCGATGGTGTTGGCCACGACAGGGCTCCTAGTCCTCAGTTCACATATAGGATTAGCTGGTTCACACCCATTTGCATCTTTTTGTGTTTATATTCATCCGATGAGCTTTTGGGCAATTGTCTGCATTTTTCTTCAATTCCGCATGTTTATTAACACTATTTATTGATTTCATTTTACATTCTTAAATTGTGATGCACGGTGGTTTTCCTTGGGATTTTACTTACTGGGCTCATCATCTGCCTTTTGTGATGGCTGAGCGCAGATCCTAGTACTAGCAAGGGCAAGGAGATTTTCGGCGATTACATCTGACTTACTTATGCCGGGGCTTGTTGGTGTATGTGATGACTGTTATATTTTGATATTTTTTATAACATTTTGGAAATTGGGAAACTATATATCACACTTGTACCTGTATATATTAACTGTATAGTTGATCGCCATATGTACAATACTTTTCGGGATTTCCACTATAGGATAAATAGTAATTATATATATTTCTTTTAGTTAAAGTTAGACTTCTGCTGTAAAATTGTAAATTTCTAAAATTAAATGGCACGAAACTCGATAATGTCAGGTAAAATAGATAGAGAGTGACGTGGCAGAAGTTTCTGATGCACTAGCAGGGGAAATGAGAAGCCACGGGGTAGCCTCAGAAGTTGGGGTCGTTATAATGTGCCACTGTTCTAGGCCATGTGTGGTGAAAATTTCCTGAAATGTGCTCATCCTGGTAGGAGGTTTTATGCTTGTGCTCGTGGTCATCATCGTGGGGTAAGATCGATAAAATTTCTCATTTTAAGTAAATTATTATAGGAAATGAACTGCCACTTAATTGCTTGAGGTATTGCTAGGGTGCTACTACCACCTGTGTTATTTCTTCCTTTCTTTCTTTTTGAGAAGGCACTGCCACTTGTTTTCCCTCAATTATTTGATTGTACAATTTGTTTGAAATTAAATAACAAGGATAAAGATTTTGAAATCTTTATGGGATCAATGATTACTAAGAACTTGGAAGAATTTTATATATAATTGGATTGCTTTAAAGGTTCAATATGCTATTATCTTCATGTTGCATTGGTAATAAGTCATTATGTTTTTCCCCTCACTCTCGAAAATTGGATTGTACAATGAAGTGAAGTTGTATGTTTATGATCTTCTCATAAAGTTATCCCTGCAAAAAAATGAAAGGACAAAGCTAGGTACAACTTGATATATTGCATTATTTTTTTGATAAATAGGAGGCGGAACTCAGATATGTTGCATTGTTAACTATCTTCATTTCTTATGGATACTTGTAATACTAATATATATACTACCTTTCTTGTTAATCCAGTGTTCATCGAGTTAATTAAACCATGAACGTTGAAAGTCTTAATTTAGATACTCAAAACTTTGGTTTAAATGGATTATGATTTATGGGGGGGTGTACCGAGTCAAATTTTGAAACTTTCATTGCAGAAATGCCTTCTAGAAATTAAGGATTTGGACTCTTCCGAGGAGTTGAGCACCTAGCTTGGAAATTTATTTGAAAGCTTTTTCTTAGGAGTTCAATGAAATATTAATCTCCGTTCTTTTCCTTGTATTTGATCATGTATATAACCTCGCTGATTCACGTTACAATGTCATCATTTTCCTCATTTGCATCATAATTATCGACATCAATAATTCAAAATCAGTTCACAATATTCATTCTAATGAAATTTTGGAGTTTTCTTTTTATTGTGTTGTTGCAATAGGATGTCATCCTCCTAGTTATTATGGTTGTTATTAGGTCTTGTTATTATTGATAATAAAATATTTATTCTTGAGCAATATGTGCATTAATTTCTTTGTAATATGAAATTTTAGTATGGTCATCAAGTTTAATTTTGTTTGTTCTATATTTTTGTAGGGTTGTGACTACTTCTTGTGGATGGACGATAAATCCACGAATTATGTGACTTGCATTTTAAATGATCTTGTGGGTACCATTTCAAATTTATTGGAGGAAAGAACTAGCCATGTTGACATGGATGAGGTCGTCAAGTTACAAGCAGAAAATAATTTATTAAGGTCAAAAGTTGTGAAGCTGTATCAAGAACTTGAGGCATCGAATAGGCGATATTTTCTATTAAAATTGATTGTACTAGGTGCAATTAGATGGTGTATTTGGGTATTATCCCAAAAAGTAATTAAACTAGTTTAGTTGAATGTCAAAGTTTGAACACTGTCTTGACTGAAGTTCTACTAGTTTAATATTACACAGCACTTGTATTTACTAGTTTTTTTTAACCCTCATCATATGTACTACATTTTTTTAAAACCTTGTATGTACTACTTTAATATATAAGTCTCATTGATTCTGATCAATAGTGAAAGTATGATGTTTGACATTAACAAATTAAGATTCAAAAGGCTAAAAGAGGTTGGAAGAATGGGTGGGATGGATAGTTAGTTGTAGGCAGCAAGAATGGCACCTACATATTGTTAAAACCTTGCAAAATCTGATTCACACATCTTGCATAATTACCACATGATGGTCCAGGCGGCAGAGGAAGGAGACAGGCCTAAAGAGGTTTAAAAAGGAAGATGAAGAGAAATTAACAATATGAAGCATGAAATAGAGTAATGGAGTGATAGTTTGAGATAATGAAAAACCTGCATCTTAATTAATAGGTTTTATAAAGAAGACACCTACGAAACAATACATGAATTATTGACAAATTAAAAATGAAATAATATTCTACAGAGAGTTTCATCTAGAACTAATTGAACAGTTTATTTGTCTTTCTTTCATAGGGTGGATGATCTTACAAAAAAAAATGTGGTAGTGATTGGATATGAGATTAATCGAGTTATATATACGCAAGATAAGAGTGATGGGAAATCTAAAGATCATTAACTAGAATTGTTTAATTGTTTAATCAAATATAAAGAGGCATAAGAGAAGTTAACACTTGAACATAAACATGTCACATAGAAGTTTGTGAATAATCAACACGACGAGATGACACTTAAGGATTCCACTTTGGTTTTGGAGTGAGTTTCAAAACCCTAGGTTGTGTGCCACAATCAACACGACGAGATGGAAGACTTTGCGCTAGTGCTTTGGTAGATGTAGAAGTTTCAGTTGAGGGCACAACTTTGGCTTGCTTTCGTACTCCTCCATATAAATATCTTGGTTTCATGCCAAAGGTCTGCAAGTTAGAAAAAAAACCTCTCAGTATCTATGAAAGCAAGAAAATAGGCAAATTTATGGAACAATACCACTATTTTGTCAAAAAAAAGGAAATATAGATAATAAAAGTATGTTTCCACTAAATTTGAGTTCACATTTACCTGCCATGTAACAACTCCATTCTTGGAGTATCATGCTCCAAATCCTTTACAGCCAGATTGTGCAGTTGATTCTTTTGGATTCTTTCCACCTGTCTTTGAAGCACGTCTTAACTTGTCACTGTTCGATGCTTCTAGTCTTGTCCTTTTTGTTGGGTTTTGGGGTTCATGCACAGCGGAGATTTCAAAACTATTTTGAGAAAAATCCCAACATGATGCGAATCTGATTCCATTAAAACACGTTTATACTATGAAAACTTAATCATACCTCACTCGCAATGTACCTTTCTGAAGGTTAATCGATCTCTAAGGCGCTGTCAACAACGAACGCCCTCTATCAGCAGTCCACACACGAACGACGACCGAGATTTGAAGTGCTAGCTTCGAGAGAATACCAAACCTTTTTGTTTCTCTTCAAAACAATCCAGAGCATGCCAGAAACCCTAAGTCGTTTCTTAAAACGAAAATAGAGTTTCAACCCTTTTTAAATATTTCGTACTTGTATTCTAACTCAAAGCGTCTATTTATACAACCCTTGTATATAGATGGTTAAGTAAATTACACATATACCCCTACTTAAAGAAGTATAAGTGTAATATACTACAATGACGTTTCTGTCATGAATTTTATCATATAAAATTAATTTTTCTGAACCATCTTAAAATCTCGCAAAACCATTCTCAGTGTACGACCTAATAGGCTCATACAACGTTGGCAGTGTACCAAAATACATTTTGGTATACAAGTCATAAGCGGCCTCTAGCAAGATATTATGACTACCCAAGTTATACGAATATCAAATCGATACAACCTAATCAATAGTGTATATAACATTCTTTTATCACACGATATCCTTTTGATCAAACATAAGGCATGGAATTGTCATCCAACATGTTCAATCGTACTAGTCTCGATTTCTAGGTAGACTGAAAACATCTAAGTGACATTGATCAATATCAATTCACTTAGACTAGGCCTTTTAACAGTCTAACACATCGAGGGATCCACTGGATATCTCTTTTTATATGAGAGGGACAAATTCTATCTCAATTACACAACTTCACCACATTGTTCACACAGTAAACAATCACAACCTTTATAATCGTCCAGTTAAAGACAACATTTGATTGCGTCAAATCACTGTATTCCTAATGTTGAAGTCTCTGGTAATCTCAAGTCAGAGGACTAAAAAATATACCTATCATGAGAAACAACTATGACTTAATCCATGTGATGTTCTCATAGCGGGTCGGTCCAATACTTTGTTCCCTAACAAGTACTCATGATCTTGATTTGTATTCCTATACGTATTGTAACATCCCTAAATTTTTAACCTGACTTTTGTGACACGTGTCAGGATCGTGACCCGGCTACGCGATACTGGACTGTATTTCGAACCTTGGGAGTCGACACCGAGGTAATTTTATGATTCTTTGATGTGTGTAATAGTATTATAGTTTAAATGCGTGTCACGAGCCATTCGGGCGATTTTTTAAAATGAGTGAGTTTTCGCCTAGGTAACCGGGGGAGAAAATACAGTAAAAAGATAATTAAAATAATTATTTAACAATTATATAGTTCAATTGTGTGAGATAAAAGTAAAAGTGTGCACGTGATGGGAAAATACGAGTCGATGAGGTAAGATGAGTCGGGGAACCCTTGGGTTAAATTTTGAGACGTGTGGGTTGGTAAAAATGGGTGGACACAAGTAGGACACACACCACTACTTTCCACCATACCTATTCAAATTTTAAATAACTCACCCAACCCTATCACTCACATCTCACACCCCACCCACTCCCATCACTCACACCTCACACCCCACTTACTCCCATCACTCACATCACACTCTTACACCACCCCCCACTCATCTCACGTCACACACACTAAAACAAAACAACTCTCACTCACGTCACTCTCCCATTCTCACTCGTCTCTCTCACGTAACCTCTCTTTATTTTCTCTCTTCTCACGTTCTCTCTTCACGGTTTCTCCACTCTCCTCACTCACGGTTTCATCACTCTCCCTTCCACCTCCCTCTTCTCACCACCGCCCTCTCCCGTCGTCGCCGGAGCCGGAGTAGACATCGGAGGTTACGTGTAGGCCGGAGGTATGCGTTCTTTCTTTCTCTTTCTCTCTATCTCTCTCCCTCTTGGTGATCCCTCCTCTCGGCCTCCCTCTCGGCTCACTCATCTCTCGGCTTTGGCCAAGTCCTCGCCGGTCGTCGGAGGTTTAGGGATGATCTGGAAAGTTCATCTTGGAGGTTCCCTACCTCCTTCCCTCTCTCGGTTTCTCTCTCGTTCTCTCGTTTTCTCTCTCGTTCTCACGGTTTTCTCTCTCTCTCTCTCGTCTCGGGTTTGCTCTCTCACTCTCGGCTCTTTCTCACAACCACGGCCCTGGCCGGACCCAGTGGATGGGGTTCACTCCTCACTGGGAGATCTCTCTCTCCATCCCTCTATTTCTTTCTTTCTCTCTCTCTCCCCGCGGCTCACTTTGTTTTGTTTTCTTCATTTTTTTGTGTGCATGTGGGCTCTTGGAGTGGGTGCCGTGACGAGGACCGGTTGTGGGCGACCTCGGTGACTCGGAGTCCGAGTCCAGACCGTCCCGGAGCAACCCTCCTCATGGCCCATGCAAGGTCCCTACTAGTGTACGTACAATATGTTGGTTTTATAGGGTTTTTAACCTCTCGCCGGAAAACGCCCTCACCGGCACCACCACCGCCGGACCACGATGACGGGGACACTGTCGGGGACCCCACCAAACTCATACGTGGGTCCCACATGCCCAAAGAGTGGCCACAACGGTTTCATTTCAAGTTAAAATGTTGTTATTTTATGTGTTTGGTGTGGTGGAGCCTCGCCGGAAACCGCCACTTGCCGGCGGTGTTGCGGTGGGACCACCACCAGTGGAGGTTGTCGGGGATCCCATCTAACATTGTTGGAAGTCTTGCAAATCCTTGGTTGTGTCCGAAATATTTTGTGTTGGAAGAATTGTTATGTTTTATACAAATATTAAGTTTGAGAATTGTTTAGTCAATGTGTTTGGACAGAGGTTTGAGGGTATTTCCCACCATTCCATGATAACCCTTCTCCCAACATCGGACAACACAAACAAAGTTCCAAGTTATTTGGTACATGTCGGTTCGTTTTCATGTGAAGTATGTTTAAGTGTAGGTTGGTATTCAAACATCGCGTGGCGATGAATGGCTATGACGTCGTGGTCATGTCATTGGTCCTCGAGACCATGACATGACCCACATATGACTGAGCCGAGCCTATGATTCGAGATGAGGCTTATAAATATTATGTTTTCAAAACCCGAGAGAGAGTATTCATTTTTCGATTAAATTGTCGTATCGTTCGAATCATTTAAAACATTAGGGATAATAATAAGTTTAAACTTAGGTTTAGTGAATGAGTTGACCTATTAATACGAGTTTCCGACCTTGTCAGGTAGCGGGAAACTCGGGGATACACGTTAGGATTCGCGGGAGCGTTGTACGCGGGTTACGATAGTTTCAGGTAAGTACACTTGCCTTAAAAAGCATTTGTACGTTAGTAAGCCAGCTAAGAAAATATCATGTGATTCATTTCCATTTCTTTGTGTTTGTTACTATCAAATTATTGGTTTTCCATTCCATATTCCTTGTATGTGTGTTCTTGGCATAAGTGTGTGTCTCGAAGGTACATGCGGCCTGCACTAGAAGGGATAAAACGCGGCACTCGAGCGCACGAGTGTTTGACCACCCCTAGTGATTGTGTGATACCATGTACTGGATTGTTGTGGATATTGTTGTGGATTTCGATGTTGCGACATCGCTGTTGTGGAACTTAGACCACTTATTGCCTCTTTTGACTCGTAGAACACGCATGTTTCGATTGCTATCATTTTCAGTCTATCTATCATGCATTCTTGATTATTTAAATTCATGTCTTTCAGTACCCGCATGATATTAAGACTGTCTTGTTTGTTATTTCATGAATTACTGTTATATTCTTCTGGCTTTACTTTCGATTTCTCTCAGTTACTCACCGTCTAGTTTGTGACGGTGGGTGCGAGATAGGACGGAGAGCAGTAGGGGCAAGGGACCTTGCCTAGGAGACTTTTTGTGAGCAGTTGGACTTGAGGTACCGAGATGTAGGCTCATGTTTATTTCTTTTTGTATGACGTTTATATATATATGATTGTTTTGGAACTGGGCAATATGTTTGAGGTGGATTCCATCAATCCATTTTGTTGACTTATAACTAAAGATGTTGGGTTTTCCACATTTATATAGATTCCTAATTTCCCTTTGATTGAGTTATTTCCCAATATTTGATTAGAATATGATTTTTGCTTCCGCTGTGTTATAATTGCAATAACTCTTTCATAAAACGTGAAATTTTGATGTGTTGAGGCTGACTAGGCTCGTCAGGTCCACTGAGAACTGACTTGGGACCTGCACGGGTCTAGGCCGGGCGTACCCAAATGCATTGGGAATTTGGGGCCGTCATAGTTGGTATCAGAGCCCAAGGTTATATAGACCTGACTCTTGATGTAAATTCATAAAACACAAGCCATTAAAACCAGCGGAAGTTAGGAACGGTCAAACTGAGAAGTGGAAACCCTAGGGTCTCGTAGAAACATAGTTGGGGAAGTAATGGGTTGAGTCGAATTATTTTAATACATATTATGATTGTTATGTGTATTATTATAGTATACGGTAGCTATAGACTGATCCGAGAAATTCATTTTCTTGATTTAGACGACGATGGCGGATCAGACCGGTCAGGGCGACGATAGCGGCACATCTGGCACACGATATGCCAGTGCGGATGATGTGCATGCCTTGACTCAGAGAGTTGCGACGCGGGATTCGCGACTACGGGAAATGTTACATTGTTGAGGACACTCGTACCCTACCGCTACACCATCGACTCGACTACGTCATTACCACATACTACTACCCGAGGGGCGAGAGACCCCGATTGCGCGCATCCACGGCTCCGATTCCGTTAGAGCGTACACTGAGGGAGCTGTTGTTGCACACGACACGCGAGCACGAGGCGGAGACACATCCTTTATTGACGAGAGATAGCTCGAGCGACAGAGACACCGGTTATGCCGGCGATTCTTGCGAGAGGTTACTCCGATTACGACCCCATCGAAGAGTTCGGGAGCCACCGCTTGAGCGAAGCGATGGAGAGAATTTAAGAGACATGATCCTATGAAGTTCTATGGCGGCACGAGATGTTAGAGCGCGAGTTGTTTCGAAGAATCATGAGAAGATTCATTCGATCATCGCCACGGAGGACCACATGCGGCGAGTATCTCTTCGTCGATGTTACATGGAGAGGCGAGATGATTGGTGGACGACGATCATCACTACTAGAGGTGTTCGAGAGAGCTGGATCGACTTCAAGACCCGGTTTAATCGAAATACTTTCCACCGACGGTCTTTGCGAGCAAAGAGGAATGAGTTCATGGCGTTGAGCGGGGGCGCTAATGAGTCGGTGATGGAGTACATGGGTAGATTCTCATCATTGTTACCTTATCTTTGGAGGATCGGCGACACCGAGATCGATCGAGTGTATTATTTCACTGAGGGTTTGTTACCTGCGATCGGTGGTTCTGTAGTCACTACGCAGCCGGAGACTTTACAGATTGCATATGAGCGGAGTTTGGCTCGAGAGGGTTACCTACTTACTCACCCAGAGGAGACCAGACTGGTCAGACCAGAGTCCCGATTGGAGGAGCACCATCAGGTCAAGAAGAGGAAAAAGAATAGGTGGAATTTCCGTGATCGTAGGACTCAGAGTGTAGGGTCCGTTGCACAGTCGACTACTCGTCCGACACATATTGCTCAGCTAGTACCCAGTTTTGCCAGTCATCCACCACAGCCTAGTCGATCGGGACGACGATCGCAGAGAGACGGACTATATGAGAGTAGAGGTACGACCCAGGAGACGGGTAGAGGAGGACACGAGAGGTGCGGTCGGACTCGGACACGAGTTCCGCACGGGGACGAGGCCGAGCGGACTCGGGGATCGCGGGATACCCGCACTTGTTTCAGTGCGGAAAGGTCGATCACATACGAGAGGGAGTGCCCTCAACCACCAAGAAAGTACCGCCACAAAGCATCATCAAGCATCGGAGAGAACGCGTTCGAGCGGCCGTTGAGCACGACCGGGGCATCCCGAAACCTTGTCGAGGGTATGATTTCTATTTGCGGTACTTTCATGCATACCATGTTCGATTCCGGTTCCACTTGTTTCATTCATTCTTTGGTCGAATGGTAGATAAGCTAGGTTTGAAACCTGTTAGGCTTAGTAAACCCCTCATCCTTAGCACCTCTGCTGGAGATAAGATTTACCCGAATTTGTTGTGCCTCAATATTCAGGTAGAGTTAGGGGGTTATGAGTTACCAGTAGATATGAGAGTGCTAGAGTTTTTGGAGTTTGATGCTTTGTTGGGCATGGATTGGCTGGGATCGTTTCATGCTCACATTAGTTGTTATGAGAAGAGAATCACGATTCCGTTAGTAGATGGTTCGGAGCTCAGCATTCAGGGTACGGCATCGCTACTTCCTATCACCAGAGGCAGGGAAGCCACAAGTGGCGAGATTGAGATTGTTGCGAGTGTCATGAGCACTCGGGCGAAGCAGGAGATTTGCTTTTCAGAGGTACCAGTTGTGTGCGACTTCCCAGATGTGTTTCCGGAGGATTTGCCGGGATTACCACCAGAGGAGATAGACTTTATCATTGACCTTGTACCGGGGACTAAGCCGATCTCGATACCACCGTACCGTATGGCACCTCGAGAGCTTGAGGAGTTGAGGAGTCACTAGATGAATTGTTAGAGCTTGGTTTCATCGATCCGAGTATGTCGCCATGGGAGCACCAAGATCTTGTTTGTAAAGAAAAAGGATGGTAGTTTGAGGCTATGCATAGATTATCGCCAACCGAACCGAGTTACGATGAAGAACAAATATCCGTTCTTTGCGCATTGATGATTTGTTTGATCGGTTGACATGAGCGCCTTGATGGTTCTCGAAAATAGATCGAGGTCGAGGCTATCACCGGCTCGGGATTAGGGTGAAGATCGAGAAAAGACGGCGTTCAGTACGAGATACGGTCACTTTCAATTTACAGTCATGCCATTCGGCTTGACTAATGCGCCAGCAATGTTTATGGATCTCATGCATCGTGTGATGAGGGAATACCTTGATCGGTTCGTGATTGTGTTCATAGACGACATCCTCATCTATTCTAGGACTCGTGAGGAACACGAGGGTCATCTACGAACAGTGTTGCAGACTTTGAAAGATCATCGACTGTTTGCCAAGTTCAGCAAGTGCGAGTTTTGGTTGTCGGAAGTCCGATTCCTTGGGCATGTTGTTGGAGCTACCGGTGTTCTTTGTTGATCCGAGAGAAGGTTAAAGCGATGATTGAGTGGCCTACGCAGGCCTCACGTTACGCAAATTCGCAGTTTTCTGGGATTGTCAGGATACTATCGCCGATTTGTGCAAGACTTCTCCAAGATTGCCGCTCCGATGACGAAATTGACTAAGAAGAATGCAAAGTTTGATTGGAATGAGGAGTGTGAACATGCATTCAACACTTTGAAGAAGAAATTGACTACCGCGCCTGTGTTAGCGTTGCCCGAGACTGGGAAAGACTTAGTCGTGTACACTGACGCGTCGAAGGTTGGCTTGGGTTGTGTATTGATGCAGGAGGGCAGAGTTATCGCTTATGCATCTCGACAGCTGAAGGTTCACGAGAGGAACTACCCGACACACGATTTAGAGTTGGCCGCGATAGTGTTTGCATTGAAGATATGGAGGCACCACTTGTATGGCGTACGTTTCGAGTTGTTCACGGACCACAAGAGCTTGAAGTACTTATTCACTCGAGAGAAGCGAACACGAGATGAGACGTTGGCTAGAGTTCTTGAAGGACTATGATTTCTCGTTAGAGTATCATCCGGGAAAGCTAACGTGGTTCTGCGATGCTTTGAGCCGTAGAGGATCGATGCGAGAGGTGGTCGTATGTCGATGACCCACGAGTATGGTCTTTCGAGGCGGCCGAGTTGATGAGTTCAGCGGACGTGCGGTGACTACCGGGACACGATTTGTGGTCGGATGAGGTTGCGACCGTTTCACCGCAGATCGTTCTCGAGGACGACGGGCGATGAGTCGTACCAAGCAATTCGGTGAGATGGGCGACGAGTTCGAACATCCAGATTGGAGTCGGTCGACGGACTCTTGCTTGAGGTATCGTGGGCGATCGTGGATTCCAGTGGCGGGCGACTTACGCACCGAGATACTTCAGAGGCTCACCGTTCTCGATTTTTCGTGCATCCGGGTCGGACCAAGATGTATCTTGATATGCGACGTCTCTTTTGGTGGCCGGGGATGAAATCCGATGTGTCGAATTCATTAGAGCGTGTGAGATATGCCGGCGTGTGAAGGCCGAGCATCGACGGACTGGAGGATTGCTGCGGCCCCTACCTATTCCTCAATGGAAGTGGGAGCACATTGCTATGGATTTCGTCGGTGGCTTGCCCCGATCTCCTCGTGGTCATGATAGCATCGGGTAATTGTGGATCGATTGACGAAATCTGCTCATTTCATACCGTATCCACTACACACCGAGTTGACAGACCGAGCATTCTTTACGAGCGTGAGATTGTCGACTACACGGAGTTCGTTGTCGATCGTGTCGATCGAGGGCGCGGTTACTTCGTTATGTGGCGAGCATGCAGGCTCAGTTCGACACCAGACTAGAGTTGAGTACGACGTTTCATCCACAGACAGACGGACAGTCCGAGAGGTTGATACAGGTGTTGGAAGACATGCTCAGGATGTGTGTTTTGGAATACGGCGGGTCATGGGAAGAGTACCTTCATTTGTGCGAGTTTTCTTACAACAACAGTTATCAGGCGAGTATCGGTATGGCACCGTTTGAGGCGCTCTATGGCAGACCTTGTAGATCACCTTCTTGCTTGGGTGAGCCAGAGGATGTTGTGACAGTTGGTCCCGAGACTGTTGTTGATCACACTGAGAAGGTACGACATTCGTCGAGGCTTAAGAGTGCTCAAGAGCGGCAAAAGAAATACTATGATCGTATCACGATGAGCTTCGATGACGATGTGGGAGACTATGTATACCCGAAAGTCTCGCCTCTGAAGGGTCACAAACGATTCGGAATCAAAGGGAAGCTTGCTCCTAGATTTATCGGTCCCTTCAAAGTTGTGAAGAGGGTCGGTAAGGTTGCTTATCAGTTAGAGTTACCGCCAGCGCTCGCCGGCATTCATCCAGTGTTTCACATTTCAATGCTGCGACTAGACAAGTCAGGCGGAGGACGGCGACCTACAGTGGACCTGAGTCAGATCGAGTTGCAAGACGATGCCACGTACGAGGAGCAGCCAATTCAAATTGTCGACCGTAAAGTCAAGGCACTGAGGAACAAGGAAATCCCTTCCGTTCTCGTGAAATGGCAATTCCACGGGGACGAGGAGTTAACTTGGGAGTTAGAGTCGTACATGCGAGAGCACTTTCCCTATCTATTTGATTCAGGTGAGTTTTAATTTAGCTTACTTATTAGTAAATTTCGAGGACGAAATTCTAATAAGTGGGGGAGACTGTAACATCCCTAAATTTTTAACCTGACTTTTGTGACACGTGTCAGGATCGTGACCCGGCTACGCGATACTGGACTGTATTTCGAACCTTGGGAGTCGACACCGAGGTAATTTTATGATTCTTTGATGTGTGTAATAGTATTATAGTTTAAATGCGTGTCACGAGCCATTCGGGCGATTTTTTAAAATGAGTGAGTTTTCGCCTAAGTAACCGGGGGAGAAAATACAGTAAAAAGATAATTAAAATAATTATTTAACAATTATATAGTTCAATTGTGTGAGATAAAAGTAAAAGTGTGCACGTGATGGGAAAATACGAGTCGATGAGGTAAGATGAGTCGGGGAACCCTTGGGTTAAATTTTGAGACGTGTGGGTTGGTAAAAATGGGTGGACACAAGTAGGACACACACCACTACTTTCCACCATACCTATTCAAATTTTAAATAACTCACCCAACCCTATCACTCACATCTCACACCCCACCCACTCCCATCACTCACACCTCACACCCCACTTACTCCCATCACTCACATCACACTCTTACACCACCCCCCACTCATCTCACGTCACACACACTAAAACAAAACAACTCTCACTCACGTCACTCTCCCATTCTCACTCATCTCTCTCACGTAACCTCTCTTTATTTTCTCTCTTCTCACGTTCTCTCTTCACGGTTTCTCCACTCTCCTCACTCACGGTTTCATCACTCTCCCTTCCACCTCCCTCTTCTCACCACTGCCCTCTCCCGTCGCCGGAGACCGGAGTAGACATCGGAGGTTACGTGTAGACCGGAGGTATGCGTTCTTTCTTTCTCTTTCTCTCTATCTCTCTCCCTCTTGGTGATCCCTCCTCTCGGCCTCCCTCTCGGCTCACTCATCTCTCGGCTGGCCAAGTCCTCGCTGGCCGTCGTCGGAGGTTTAGGGATGACTGGAAAGTTCACTGGAGGTTCCCTACCTCCTTCCCTCTCTCGGTTTCTCTCTCGTTCTCTCGTTTTCTCTCTCGTTCTCACGGTTTCTCTCTCTCTCTCTCTCGTCTCGGGTTTGCTCTCTCACTCTCGGCTCTTTCTCACAACCACCGGCCCTGGCCGGACCGGTGGTGACCGGGGTTCACTCCTCACCGGAGATCTCTCTCTCCATCCCTCTATTTCTTTCTTTCTCTCTCTCTCTCCCGCGGCTCATTTTGTTTTGTTTTCTTCATTTTTTTTTTTTGTGTGCATGTGGGCTCTTGGAGTGGGTGCCGTGACGAGGACCGGTTGTGGGCGACCTCCGGTGACTCACGGAGTCCGAGACCGTCCGGAGCAACCCTCCTCATGGCCCATGCAAGGTCCCTACTAGTGTACGTACAATATGTTGGTTTTATAGGGTTTTTAACCTCTCGCCGGAAAACGCCCTCACCGGCACCACCACCGCCGGACCACGATGACGGGGACACTGTCGGGGACCCCACCAAACTCATACGTGGGTCCCACAGTCCAAAGAGTGGCCACAACAGTTTCATTTCAAGTTAAAATGTTGTTATTTTATGTGTTTGGTGTGGTGGAGCCTCGCCGGAAACCGCCACTGCCGGCGGTGTTACCGGCCGGACCACCACCA
This sequence comes from Stephania japonica, assembly GCA_039657345.1. Classification (NCBI taxonomy): domain Eukaryota; kingdom Viridiplantae; phylum Streptophyta; class Magnoliopsida; order Ranunculales; family Menispermaceae; genus Stephania; species Stephania japonica. Next base: position 41,918,435 of record CM077562.1, read on the forward strand.
GTGGAGGTTGTCGGGGATCCCATCTAACATTGTTGGAAGTCTTGCAAATCCTTGGTTGTGTCCGAAATATTTTGTGTTGGAAGAATTGTTATGTTTTATACAAATATTAAGTTTGAGAATTGTTTAGTCAATGTGTTTGGACACCGAGGTTTGAGGGTATTTCCCAGCCATTCCATGATAACCCTTCTCCCAACATCAGACAACACAAACAAAGTTCCAAGTTCGCTGGTACATGTCGGTTCAGTTTTCATGTGAAGTATGTTTAAGTGTAGGTTGGTATTCAAACATCGCGTGGCGATGAATGGCTATGACGTCGTGGTCATGTCGCCGGTCCTCGAGACCATGACATGACCCACATACGACTGAGCCGAGCCTATGATTCGAGATGAGGCTTATAAATATTATGTTTTCAAAACCCGAGAGAGAGTATTCATTTTTCGATTAAATTGTCGTATCGTTCGAATCATTTAAAACATTAGGGATAATAATAAGTTTAAACTTAGGTTTAGTGAATGAGTTGACCTATTAATACGAGTTTCCGACCTTGTCGGAGTAGCGGGAAACTCGGGGATACACGTTAGGATTCGCGGGAGCGTTGTACGCGGGTTACGATAGTTTCAGTGTAAGTACACTTGCCTTAAAAAGCATTTGTACGTTAGTAAGCCGCCTAAGAAAATATCATGTGATTCATTTCCATTTCTTTGTGTTTGTTACTATCAAATTATTGGTTTTCCATTCCATATTCCTTGTATGTGTGTTCTTGGCATAAGTGTGTGTCTCGAAGGGTACATGCGGCCGCACTAGAAGGGATAAAACGCGGCACTCGAGCGCACGAGTGTTTGACCACCCCTAGTGATTGTGTGATACCATGTCTTGGATTGTTGTGGATATTGTTGTGGATTTCGATGTTGCGACATCGTTTGTTGTGGAATTTAGACCACTTATTGCCTCTTTTGACTCGTAGAACACGCATGTTTCGATTGCTATCATTTCGGTCTATCTATCATGCATTCTTGATTATTTAAATTCATGTCTTTCAAGTACCCGCATGATATTAAGACTGTCTTGTTTGTTATTTCATGAATTACTGTTATATTCTTCTGGCTTTACTTTCGATTTCTCTCAGTTACTCACCGTCTAGTTTGTGACGGTGGGTGCAGATAGGACGGAGAGCAGTAGGGGCAAGGGACCTTGCCTAGGAGACTTTTTGTGAGCAGTTGGACTTGAGGTACCGAGATGTAGGCTCATGTTTATTTCTTTTTGTATGACGTTTATATATATATGATTGTTTTGGAACTGGGCAATATGTTTGAGGTGGATTCCATCAATCCATTTTGTTGACTTATAACTAAAGATGTTGGGTTTTCCACATTTATATAGATTCCTAATTTCCCTTTGATTGAGTTATTTCCCAATATTTGATTAGAATATGATTTTTGCTTCCGCTGTGTTATAATTGCAATAACTCTTTCATAAAACGTGAAATTTTGATGTGTTGAGGCTGACTAGGCTCGTCAGGTCCACTGAGAACTGACTTGGGACCTGCACGGGTCTAGGCCGGGCGTACCCAAATGCATTGGGAATTTGGGGCCGTCATACGTATGATCATCGTATGATCATCAATCAAGACTCACACTAGTCTTAATTCATTATAGTTCCCAGTATAATAATCAACTAGGGACATTTATGATATTTCTGTAAATACCCATGGATCTTATTATAATGTAAAGCAAATCAATTATAATAAACAACAAATGAAATCATTTATTTTATTAACTAAAATGTATTCATAAAGACTGTTAATGGATTGACCTAGGGCACATTTCCCAACACTTTTTTTCTTTGCCACTTGAACATGTTCATGGTACGTTCGTTTAGTTGACTCCATATTTCCTTGAGAACTCTCACAATTTTTCTTCTTTTGTTGACTTTCTTTCTTGCCATTGTTCTTCTGCAGCATTTTTTTCTTGCCATTGTTCTTGTCTTGTTCATTTCCTTTTTCGCCATTGGTTGTATGTTCTTCATTCTCATTAGGTACACTCTGTAATAGATAATTTGGATGCCATTAAACAAGAAACAACGCATAAGTCAAATAGAAATAGGATAACAAGAATGAACATTAATTCACCTCAACTTTGTCAGCTCTAAAAGGGCACACACGTTTATTGTGGCCTTTTGAATTACAGATTCGGCATGTCATGATCCTCCCTTCCCTCAACAATTTGTTGTCCTTAACCTTCAGGGGTTCGTCCTTGTCTTTGTGTCGATTTTTTTTGGTATCCCGGGCATTTTCTTGAATAGAGGTGGCTCAATTCTAACACTATTTGTGTGAGGCCAAAAGTTTTTCCCTTCAACTACTCCCATTATGTGCTTGTATGCCTTTAAGCATGTATCTTTATGATACCAATGAGCCACAAAATCCTCGGGTGTCTTAGATTGATGGTAAATAGTACATATACTATGAGGGCAAGGAATTCCAGTTAAGTTCCACTCTCTGCATGAACATGTTCTTGCCTTCATGTCCACCTTGTGGTTGCCAACTCCCTCGTACATACTCGACACTTCATATTCATTGTCTCCATTCCATTCTGACCTCCATTCAAAAGATTTTTCCTTATTTTTCTCCAACTTAGACACCACCCAAGGAGAGATATCAAAATGCCACTTGTTAGCCTCTTGTTTCTTCTTCATTAACCTTTTCATCACCTTGCGCCTTATATCCTCCAACATTGATATTATGGACTTGCTCCTTGCCTCTAGAATCCATCCATTGAATGTCTCGACCAAGTTATTATCAACGACATCACAATTAACCTGTGTTTATATACATACAAAGTATTTAAACAAATAGGTATTTATAAATATAATGGTTGCCATAAATAAGTAATACATGTATTACATCATCTTTTCATTGAAATATGCCTTTGACCATTTCTCGACTTCGTACCCCATTGCATCTTTCTCGCAACCAACGCCTAACTCTACCAATCTACTTATTTTATCCTGTCATCATGATAACACATAAAGAGAACCTTTAGTTCCAAAACAAAAGAATTAAGTGAGCTAAGACATAAAGAGAGCCTTTAGTTCCGAAACAGTTGTAGCTCAAACATAGTTCCAAAATGCAAGCTTTCTCTCTTCACCTCGCCATTTCTTCACCCAATTGGCATAGACGTGTCTCGCACACCTCCTACGCTCTGCCATCGGCACAATTGATTTTATTGCACTTTCTAAACCCTACAAAAATTTATAACTTGCACGTGAGAAACAAAAATAAGCCTATAACATTAATTTGAAAATCAAGTAAACCAGAGGTACATGTTACCTTCTGCATGTCATACATAATAGTAATGCCTTCACCATCACCGAGTTGAATATCACGTTGTAAGCACCTAATGAACCAAGTCCATGTTGTCGTGTTTTCAACTTGTACAACAGCCCATGCTATTGGAAACATTTGGTTGTTTCCATCTCTCTCAATTGCACATAAAAGTTGACCCTTGCATAGACTTTTCATGAAACAACCATCAAGTCCCACAATTTTGCGACATCCCTCGAGCTAACCTTTCTTACATGCTTCGAAGTATACATAAAATTTGGTAAAAGTTGGTCTATCACCCCTTTCATCCATGTTGACCCGGGGTTTGAAGTGACGATGATTCTTACATAGTCATGCAACAAAGCGTACTCACGTTGGTAGTCACCAATCAATTCTGTGAGAATAATTTGTCTTGCTTTAGCCACAACGGAGAAATTGACATGCAACTTTATCTCTTTTTGGCATATGGTTGTCAACACTTTCAATGTAATGCCGGGTTGATTGTACATATGATCATTAAGTTGGACAGCCAAATACTTATAATTGGCAAACCTCACTTTCTCCACTTTTTGACACTCGTGTTTGTGTTCATAGGTCTTCACAGTGAGAGGCTCATAATTTCTTTCCATAGAGATGAAGATTTTCCATGGGCACTCTTTTTTGCACTTTGCTCTCAACCTCGTTTTATCATTCTTCACTAGTTTAATGCCAAGCCCCCTCTTTATGGCATATTTCTTTACGGCTTGTCAGGCCTCATCCATAGAGCTGAAAATCATCCCGATGCAGAAAATCGGAAGCTCGGCTTTAGTGTCGAACCGCACCGTAGGATTCTTCCTCCTTACGAACTCACTCTCATCATCAAAATCAACCTCATTGCAATATGACCCATATCATCACTTTCAAAGTACTCACTCTCATTACCGTCGCTATATTCTCCAATCAAAAAATCATTTACTACACCAACAACTTTATAATCACTTACTAGTTCTCTAACCAAATTATCATTCCCCATAACAATCTCGGTCCCTAGTAGTTCTCCCTCACAGACCTGCAACTCTCTCCCTTCAGCCCAACATTCTCCCCCTTGGCCTTGCAACTCTTCTTCATCCTCTAATAAACGTCGTCTATCTTGTCCATTATCATTTTCGCTCTTCTTGTTCTTCCTTCGTTTGTTTTGTGACTCCCTAATTTCTTTTTCGAGCTTCCTGCAACTCTTCATCATCATCTGTCAACACCGGCATGTCAAAAAGTATGTCATCAAAAGTAGTATCCTCATATTCATAATCCTCAAGCATTAAATGATTGCTTTCATAAACATTAGTCTCTTCATATGGGTCCTCTTATGTCGTAAGAATCGCCTTTCCTTTGTGTCGCTCAACCCCATTTCCTTTGCCTACAGCTCTAACAAAATGTTGATTTTGCTCTTCACCACTAACAACAGTTGTGCCCCTTACATGTTCAATAAAAAATTCTAGCAAATCCCCATTGCTTTTCCCCTCACAAGCATTTAAAATACCAATGTCATCTTTCACTGCAACAAAGTCTTTCTTAGCACAATTAAAATAGTACAGTGAACTAATGGTAGTCTAGCCCAACTCTCATGTAAGACATAACATTTGGATAAGACAAAAGGTCAACATCAAAATGGAGACTAATGACTTTCTTTTTCCCATTAATATATCGATCGCCTCTAAACTCGCCCCCATAAGATATAACAAACCTCGATCTCTCAACCATTCCTTACCTGCCCATTGGAATGACCAAAAAAGTAAAAACACAGTTAGTCATTCAAAGTAACGTCATTTGTCCGCCAATAGGGACCATTACAAAGGAATATGATCATTATAATAATCATAAAAAATACAATGCATATCCACAATGAACAAGCAAACAAATTGACACAATAAAGTCATTGAATAGTGTGAAGGCAACCTCATTAAATCACACCAACACATTTAAAATTGGGGACCACAGACAATAAAAATGTCAAATCAAAACATATTTTGATTCAATGTCAGAGACTACAACGTCGACTCTATATATTAACAGATAATGGTCTTTTACACCACTTCGTAAAGAGAAAGAGATAGAATGAAACCTTAGAGAGGAGAAGAAGAGTAGAGACACCACGAGAGAGAACTGTCACCGCGAGTGAGAGGTGATTGTGAAGGAGAGGACCACGAGTAAGAGAGATGATCGCCAGAGAGTGCTTTGTGGGAGAACAGAGATGGAGAGCAATGAGTTGGGAGGAGAGAGCTTCGACCAAACTCTTCGAGCTTCGAGCGGACAGAGCGAGGAAAGAGAGAAGGCGAAGAGGGGGCAAAGCGAGGAGGCCGGAGGGAGAGGCAAGGAGAGGCTTTGACTTCGACGCAAGGAATGGGAGAGGGCCGGCTTCGACTTCAGACAACGCGGAGGAGGAAGAGAAGAGCTGACAGCAGTGCACCGAAGAGCGGACAGAGCGAGGAGGCCGGAGGGAGAGGCCGGGAGAGGCTTTGACTTTGACGCGAGGAGGAGAGGGCAGGTTTCTACTTCGGACAACGCGGAGGAGGAAGAGAAGAACTTGATGAAAGTATTGTTAGGGCTCGGTGTGACAGACATTGAGAATGAATTGGGCTTTGGGTGTTTTTTGTGAATCGATTTTCTATGAACCGGTCACGTGGCGCCACGTGGCCGATTTAGTTACTCATATGGCAAATTGGTTCGCCACCTCATTGATTTAAACGAACCAAAAAACGGAAGGAATAAATGTCTACTACATTAAAAGTTGAGGGACCAAATGTGTTGTTTTCAAAGTTGAGGGACTAAAAACAGAAATAGTTGAAAGTTCGAGGGACCAAAAAATGGGTTTAAAATGACCACTTTCAACGTACACTTTATCGTGTCGACCCTTGTTTTTTAGCCATTCAGGCTTTTTCTTTTCTATTCATGGGCAGGCTCTACATCTGACAAAATACAATAAATAACTAAAAAATAAGAGTGTGTGAAAGTGGGTTAGATTATCATTTTCCTTGGTAATTTAGTAAGATTGAGTGAAGGTTACAAATATTAGCCAAAAACAAAAAAAACAGAAAGTCTTCAATTGGACGCGAAAGAAAAATCTCACCCGCCACTCCATCAGATCCAACCCAACCTCAGATGCATCTCTAATCCCTCTGTCTGTGTGTGTGTGTGTGTGTGTGTTTGTGAATCTATCTATGATGGATCTGGCGAACCCTAGTTTGATCTTACTACACGCCTACTTGGCGGCCGCATTTGTCTTCTCCTCGGAGGCCTCAATCCATGTGTACCGCAAAGACCCCTTCCAAGAAGTCGGCAACTCCTACCTCCTCTCCGGCGGCAGCGAAGGCATTGCCGCCGCTTCTCCTCGATCCAACAAGGCCCGCCCTGGCCTTCGCGATGGCCGCGCTTTCATCAGGTCATCCCTCTAATTCATTCCTCTCTTCACCATTCAATGCTCCTTTCATTTGTAATGTCATCTACATTCTACTTATTTTATTTTATGTCAATTCATATCATTCATTCTTTCCAAATGACATGAAAAATATGATCTTTCTTTCACTGTGACTTAACCCCGCCCCGCCCCGCCCCGCCCGCATTGTAAGTTGGCAAAATTGAACCAAACGAGGCCTGTTATGTAATAGTTCATGCCCCCCCTGTGCAAGGATGGCACGCGCAAATCGAGAAATGGTCCAATTTTTTGCAGTGAATTAAGCGAAAAAAAAAAAAAAAGAGAGGAAGAGTTTGGTCCATGTAGCTGATGACACTTTGTTGTTGCTGTTTTGTTATGTAGTTCATGTAGAATTGTGAAGGGGTCTTCTCGGTGCGCATTGTTTCTACATTTTTTTAAGTATTTTATTTGAGAGTGCATCTGTCTTTGATTTCGCGAGAATTGTGTTTGGCGTGTGGGTATACTATAATTTGGTTGCAATGGTGGAAGTCTGCTATCATACATTGTGTGGGTGTTATTCGATTTTGTCTTGATCGATCAGAGAGTACTTGCAGGTTTGAGAATATCACCTTCTGGAGGAGTAAAGAAGAGGCAGATCAGCATTCGGCTAAGGAACGGAATACTGGGCTTATTCAGGCTTTTATTTTTGAAGCGGTCGACCGGGATAATATTGGGGGTTCTGCTTATGGTGGGCAAAGGTCTATTTGTTGCACCCCTGATCTTGCAAAGCTCGAAGGCTGCAAGCAAGGTGAGATTATAAGACGGCCCTCTTCCAGTAATCCCAAATGGCCAGTTGTTATAAATACCCAGTTCACTGGGAACAAGTTGTTTGCCAGGATGGACCCAAAAGTGATTCGCATTAGGAAAACTGGAATGTACAACTTGTTTTTTGTAACCTGTGACCCTAATCTTAGGGGACTAGTGATGAGTGGGAAAACATCTTGGAAGAACCCTGATGGGTATTTGCCGGGGAGGATGGCGCCGCTGATGAATTTTTATGTGTATATGGCGGTTGCGTATATGCTGCTCAGTGTCGTTTGGTTTTCTCAGTATATGAGATTTTGGAGGGATATATTGCAGATTCAGAATTGCATCACCCTTGTTATTGCACTTGGTTTGATTGAAATGACTCTTTGGTACTTTGAGTATGCGCATTTTAACTACACAGGCACAAGGCCAGTTGGAATCACAACATGGGTTGTGACAGTTGGGGCTGTGAAGAAAACAATTTCGCGCCTTCTTATACTTTGTGTTTCGATGGGGTATGGTGTTGTTCGGCCTACTCTCGGGGGTCTTACTTCAAAGGTGCTTCTTATAGGAGGAACGTATTTTTTGGCTTCTGAGTTACTTGATATCGCTGAGAATGTTGGTACCATCAATGATATATCTGGGAAAGCTAGACTCTTATTGGTTCTTCCTGATGCTTTCCTGGATGCATTCCTTATATTATGGATTTTCACTTCTCTATCAAAGACACTGGAGCAGTTACAGGTATATCAAGTTCCTCAAATTCTCACTCCATATAAATATAATTTCATGACTGATTACATATTCTTGCGTACTTTGAAATTGCACTTACCCCCCAAGTCTCTTCCATAACTACTTGATCCTGATTTTATCTCTCATATGCAGTCAAAGAGGAGTTCTGTGAAACTGGACATCTACAGGAAATTTTCAAATGCATTACTGATAACGGTGATTGCTTCAGTTGCTTGGATTTTGTATGAGGTATGTCTCAGGGTGAAACTTTGTTCTCTTCAAAACATTCTATTGCATAAAGTACTGAATAAGCTTGAAATGAGAAATTTGCTTCGGAAAACATAGCTTGTTTCCTGTTTAATTTCAACTAACGGCTTTTTGAAGATATTGAACATGATTAGATTTCTTAGTTCCTATGCTTTTAGAAGTTTGCCCTTTAGGTGCTTTATTGATGTGATCTTTTATTGATATATCAAATGTGGCTGCTGTGAGGAATATTCATCCCAGCAAGAAACATAGTCAGCTTGTACTCTCACAATGAGAGTAAGTGGTTCCATAAGAAAGCAGAGAAATCTATCTTGTGAGATTACCATAAAGAAATGGAGAACTTAAACATTTCCTAGAACTACAATAAGGAAGGTTCAGTCAATTAAGGAGAACATATAAAATAAAGACTGAAAAATGCATGACCTCTTTTTCTGACAAATAGTGATTAGGTTTGGCATCACCGTCATCTAAGCGATGCCTAGGTGGTTAGTCTTGTTTGGACGATGTGTTTGTCTAGGGCTTCAGGCAACGCATGTTTAATACATTTGAACTTTTTTTGTAATATTGCTGGTAATTGATTTTGCACGAATAAACTTTATATATGTAATTTTATGAACTAAGGCAACTCTTTTTTTCTTCTGAAATAGCTCAATCTCCACCCATGATGTGTGCAGCCAACCAAAGATGCCCTATAGTTAGTCTACTTCTACTTTCGAATTAGGGGCAAGAAGCAAAATAGAAAATAAAAGTTGGAATCTTGATTAGTATAAATACAAAAATTGAATCCCGAATTTGAGAAAGAGTCATACAAAAATTTCAAAGATCCCCACTTCTTGCCTCAGTCTTGATGATTCATTGCAAATAGCATAGCTGATGGACTAGTGTTTGCTTAGGTGAGGCCTTGACGGTGGTAGCTGACATGCCTTACTAGATAAACAGCTAGTTGGTAGAGTTGCTATTCCATTTTAATCTACAATAATGTTAAGAGGGTTTCTTTTTCCCTTCAAAAAATTTGAAATCTTTTCTATTGGGCTCTCAATTCAGTGATTCACACCTTCTCCGTTGCCTAAGTTGCGCATTTTAGGGCAATAGCCTGTCAACCACCTGTGCTTTGGAACAGTTCCTTTCGTCCAAATTTCTTGGAGTTCTAGGGAAGAACCTAGCCTGAACCTTTAATGCTATGAACCTTTGAGTATCAAAGATTCTTTTATCTTTCTCTTTTGCAATGCTACTTCGTGCAATGTCTTGTAAACCCAAATGTTATTAATTCTAGGCTTCATCAGGACCGTGATATGACCTGAGAAGTGAAGATCATTAGATGCTGAATTAATAGAGTAGTGGAGAAAAGAGATACCAAACTCAGTTTCCTCTCAAGAATTTTATTAATGACCTAAAAGGAGAAACATTGTTGCAGGATTTTCAAGAGTTCTGCTCTCTCCTCTCTTACAAACAAATTACTCGCTGTCACCGTAAAACATCCATCTCAATACTTCAAAGAGCATACATTAAAAAGCACAACTATTACACCCTCTAAAGTCTAAACCCTAAGCTTCACTGCTTTATTTACTGCCAAGTGGAAAAAGTGGTACCAAAGCTTTCTTTTTACTCACAGCTGCCACCTCGTCTGAAACCTTCTCTGGAGCATTAGCTATTTAAATTCATTTGGAGACTTCCTAAACCTGCCTCTGTAATAAGTTTTTTGGACAAGGGGCATATCAGACCGCAATCGCTTTTGCATACTTTCAACATTGGTCAAATACAATGACCAGCATGCTATTTGGTTGTCTTTGGTTTTCCTTGAGGTATGATAATGAGCTACTTTGAATACTTTTTAAACTGGGCAATTTAAATTTTCTAGTTTACTTGTGAATGTATATTAAGGTCAAATTCTAACAAAAAGAAATATTTAGGACCTTATGATAACATCCTTGAATCACTGAATTAATTTTTTAATTTTTAATTTTTTATAGTTGAATAGAGCATGAGACATTCATAAGAAAAATGAGATCACTGCAAAAGCTGGATGTTATATTTTTATGAGTTGATTAACCACGTGTGATGCATTTTTTTCGTTGAAAGTAGTGGATAGCCTTGTAAGGTTATAATATTATCAGAAACTGACCGTATTCATTTTAGTTTTTCTTTGAGGTTATTCTGCATTTATATTTTCTCTCTTCAATATATTTGTTCCTTGTAAAAGAAGAAAATAAAACGAGATGGTGAGAAACTGGGAGGACAATGACTTCAAATTTCAGTGGTCCATGCATCATAACCTAAATGTTATTGACACTTTGAAAATAAAAAATAGAAGATGCACAGGATAAATTTTTTATTTACAAGGAAGATGCTTGCAAAATTTTTATATATCATTTGGAGAGTCATTCATAAAATATCACTGTGGCCTTGATGTTAACTAATACTTTTCCTTTTTTTTGAGGACTAGTACTTTCACTTATATTTAATAAATAAGTTTTGAGGAACCTAGAGGGATAAATTGTTTGAATGGTTTAAACTGTTTGTAAAAGTCCTCTACCATCATTTGAGTTATCTTATGGATTATGGTGTGTTGTCGCTTGTTCTTTTCTTGAGGCGATGAAGTGCTTTTTCATGTTTATGTATTTAGATAATTAGATTGCGTGCCGTAGTGACATCCAATGCATCATTTACTACTTTTTTTTTTTTTTTTTTTTTTTTTAACAATATACCTCTCTTACAGGTATACTTCAAAGCAACAGACCCATTCAATGAACGTTGGCAGAGTGCATGGATCATCATTGCTTTCTGGGACATTCTTGCCTTTGCCTTGCTTTGTGTTATGTGCTATCTTTGGGCACCGTCTCAGAGTTCTCAAAGGTTGGTTTTACCATTAAGCAAACTAAGGTTGATCAAGGAGATGATTGTATGCGATTTCATTTTAACTGTGACCTCTATACAGATATGCCTATTCAGATGAAGTGGGAGAAGATTTTGATGCTGAAGAAGCACAATCTTTAACCAGAGGAGCTGCAGAAGGTGATGTCAGTTTAGTGAAGCAAGAAAGGAAGGTTGGAGATACTGTTGTTATTGACGCAGAAGATGACGATGAAACCAACGCAGAGGGCAAAAGGGAATAATGAATGGGCGATTTGCAGTGTCGTGGCCTTTCGGTGACTTAACCAGATTGATGTTGTAATAGTCAAAGTGTGAATTCAGTGAATTTTTTTTATGGGGGTCTCTCATCCCTACTCTTGTTGTAAAAATGCCCACAAAGCTTATCTTGTAATAGAATTTTTTGATTCTGCCCTTTGTTTTTGGGGCTCATTTTTATGTAAAATTTTTTCCCATTTCGGTTTTCTTTTTCCAAGAGCTGTCATTCTCCATGTGAAATTGTGAAATGAAAACGGGTGCTGTTGCTTCGTTTTCATGAATTATCTTCCAATGAGAGAATGAGTCCAAGCTGAGAAAGTCACAACAGTCAAATAGTACCTTAAAGGGAACTGCTAAAGTAACCAACTTTGAGCACCGACCAAGTCAGATGCCGAGCAATACATGTTGAGAAATGTGCACAGGCATCTCGAGGCAAAGTGCACGGTATCCGACTGAGCCATTGCCAAAGTTGGTGTCCAAAGTGGGATTACTTTTGCATTTTCCTACCTTAAGAAAAAGGTCCATGCAAGAAGATTATTGTCAAATTGTTGCTGCCAAAGGAGTTTAAAAATGTCTCAAGGACTAGGTTCCTCTTAAGTTGGTGTCCAAAGTGTGATTACTTTTGCATTTTCCTACCTTAAAAAAAAGAATGTCCATGCAAGAGGATTATTGTCAAATTGTTGCTGCCAAACGAGTTTAAAAATGTCTTTTAAGGACTAGGCTCCTCTTAAGAGAAGTCTTAAGTTTGAGTCTCGTGAATAAGAATAGATTAGTTGGTGTAGTTGATAGTGAACACCAATTTGGTGAGAGGCACCAAAAATGAATTGTCCTCAAAAGAACCAATGAAAGCAAGAGCGGCAACATTTCTATGCATCACATGAGGATTACTACAAAAGAAATTTGTAAAGGCCGTTCATTGAGGATTCAACTCACAATACGGGATGACAATGCCTCACATTTTTACTCGTAAAGTTTCAATACAGATATAGTACAGTTAAGGTAACCCCGTTCGACTGCCAAGTCTTCTAGTATGTGAACCTCCCTTGAAATGGGGGAGCCGGGGGAGCTGAGCGCTACGAAATTCAAATTGATATGATCAGTGAACTCCAATACATCAAAATGTCCGCAGCAGCTGTAAATGATGGATGTATCTTGCACTCCAAGGCAAAATTGCGCAAGTAAATGTGCGAAAAAATTTCTGAAATCTTGGGATGTGAGCATATCACAAGTCAGGCTCTTCCACAGCTTCCCTCTCAGGGAAGATATCTTCGCCAGGGCATACGTTGTGGAACAACTGCTTACGAAAACCACAATAAATTGATGAGAATCGTTGGACATGAAAAGGATGGTTGAAATTAGACTAAATAATTGGTAAATGGATCGCAGTTGGAAGGTATGAGATTCTACCGTCACAAGTTCGAATCTACAAACACTAGTACAAACCCATATGACAAGGCTAAATGGGATGAGATGAATCCCTCCATGATCTATATCACCATCAGACCCATTAAAAAAACAACTTGAAATTGAAATGGGCGCCGTCATCTATGTTTGGGTTACAGAAACGGGAAGAGCAACAAAAGAAGAAAACACTACAACCAAATGAGAGAGTTTCACTAGTCATTCCTAAATTTATAAAACAGTGGTATGAAATCGTGGTTCGATTCCCACTGAAGTCAAGAAAAAAAAAAACAGTGGTATGAAATCTGAAGGTTAAAACTATTCATCACGGTACGCAGAATGAATTTCATTCTTACAAACCAAACTCACTGAAACACAGATTAAAAGTCATGTGCAAGGATAATCTATAAACTGGATTCTGGAGATCTACTTACTAAGGAATGAGAGAAAAAAGATGGATGATGAATACAAGGTGTTTTTCAGAAGGGAATTATAAGAGGTAAAACAACCATTTTGAAAAAGGAAAATACTAGGATGACAGATTTTGGGACACCCGGTGATGGTGTCCATCCATTTATGGACACAAATCTAAATGTGTGAATAGATGGACACCATCAACGGCATCCCTGATGTCCCAAAAGGGGTCACCCTAGCATCTTCCTTAGAAAAACTACAGATTTGAAGTGGCACCCAATTATGTTCCTTTACTGATGAAAGAAACCAAGGGTCCAAGACCATGATGATAGCAATAAAATTATAAAATAGTTTTTCAAGGCAAAACTTAAAAAAAAAAAAAAAAAAACTAAAAAAATCTACCTTTTTTTGTTCAAGAATCTACCTTGCTCATAATAAAAATAAGTAATTCAGATCCAAATAAAATCAGAAGCAAGCTACTTATCCTAGATTTTGCAGGAGAACTGGTGGAGCTTATCACGGAGAAAGCGGAAGAGAAAAAGTTGGGAGGGGAAGGTAACACGATCCAATGTTTTCAATGCGGCAAGGCGGTGTTAGGCGGTTTAGCCCCACCTAGTTGAGGCGGCGCTTAGGCGGGCGAAAAAATATTTACTTAGATCACCCTAAAAAATAATTTAATTTATTTAGAGACCCCTCAACAGTAAGGGACATACTTTCTCACCTACACATTCTCACCACCATATTTTCAACTCCACACTTTTCCACACATTTTGAAATAAAAAATATTTAATAAAATAAATAAATAATATTTTAAATAAAAAAATATATTTTAATAATTATTTTCGAGCCCATCGCCAATAGAAACCCCCAAAGGCCTAAGGTGGCGCCTAGGCACATTGAAAACACTAACAAGATCTAAGAGCATCTCCAATGGGGCTATGGATTGGGGGAGGATGTGTGCCCCGTAGGATGGAATTCACATTATAGTCAAAAACTCTTCTCCAATAGGACTGTGGATTTAGAATGTGTGGCTGAGGTGGCATCAACACTGTCTATCACATCCTCTATCTCTAGAGGGTGCAATAGACAGTGTCTATCATACAAGTGGCCAAAAAACCGAAATAAAAAAATCAGAAAAGAAGCCGAAATCCAAAAATACCTAAAAATAGCCACTAGTCCTCTATTTTCGTTACTTTTTATTTAAATATACTTACAAATATATTGAGAAAAAAGATAAACATGAAGTTTAAAACTTCATGGGTTGTATTACTAAGTAAACAATGAAAAAAAAAAATCTGTAAGTTAAAAAAAACAATTGCCATTTATATTGAAAAAATGGCTGCATCACTACCCAAAAAAAAAAAGGGCTGCATTTGTATTATAAAATAAATTAAATATGAGTGCTTCAAATATATAAATAGAGGCCTTAAAACTATACAATTATTCATTCAATAGTCGGGTTTATATATGTGTGTATATACGTAATATAGTTTACTTTAAAAAACATATTCAATTTCTTTGAATAATTTGTATTTAATAATTATTTATGGAAAGTGCAATCCACATTGACCATTGGAGAGCATTTTTTAACTTTAATGTCTATTTGTGCCACATAGGATGGACATCTTCTCCACGTTGCTAACGTGGCATCAATCCATAGCTACAATCCACATTTACCATTGGAGATGTTCTAATGCTACAGGGTTTAGCACAAGTAATTAGATTTGAAAAAAATATATACCATACAGGTATACACCACCGACAGTGTGCAGGAAGAAGTTAAAAAAGAAAAATTGAAGGCACCACGAAAGAGAATTACCTTCATGGTCGACTCTAACATGTTCCTGTAGTCTAGGCTCCCATCTGGCACGGGGCATCGACTGATGGCGTCCAATGAATCCTGCGGTCCTTCAATCTGCATAGAAACAAATAAGGTAACCATAATGTTGATAGTCTTCAAGTCAGGTCAATTGTTTCGAGAGATAAAAAAGGACATAGTTTGACATATTTAACCAATGAATTAGTACAAAAAAGTTTTAAAAGATTACAGAAATGAGTGTTGAACAAATACAGGATTTGTCCAATTGACTGACTTCATACTAGAAATATGTAATGTGAAAGGCTGCTACTCAAAGAAGGGAAAGGGCTGCTAGAGCATCATCTGAGGTCGCTAGCAAATCAAGTACTTTTGGGCTTTAGAAAGATGGGGGGAGGTTCTAAATGCATGTTGATGCATTATTAAGTTCCAAGGTAGAGTTTCACTGAGATTATATAGACCACAGTAAGTAAAACAAAGAAAAATTAATTAATGCAAGTAAAAACAGCTATCATGATGATAATTGGTAAGCAACTTAAAAATTGGGATCTACAAGGTGGAAGAGAATTTTTCAAGGAGTTCGTCAACAGACCTCTGTTAGCTCCTGAACGTACATGGCACTCCACAATAATGTAGGTTTTGTTTTTTCTTCAGTATCCACATTTTGCTTTGTTACCGTACTTTCATCTCTCTCGGAAGGATGTGTGAGAAGAGTTTTCATTGCAGCATGTAATGACTCCTTTCCTCGAGAAGCATCCTCACATATTGTTGAAAGATATAGAACAAACCTGAGTAAAACAAGATGTGCACAATAGGGTTTACATGTCAAAGGAACCTAACAAATGGACATTTAAAATTGGAAATGCAAGGATGACAGCATTTTGAGGCAGTTATCAGAGTGCTTAAGACAAACATTGCGATGTGCTCGCACACATTCAGATGCAGTATCAAAGGGTCTTTGACAACACTGTAAAGGCTGTCACTCAATTTTTTTCCACTTTTTTCAGAAATCATTTTCCATTTAAAGCATAACGTAATGGTGTATCCATGAAATTACAGAAAACTATTCTGAGTATACGTGAACTAAACTAGACCCAATGCTGAATAATGCAGTGCCTTGCATGTGCATCAACCGCTGATTTCAAGGTCCATCTCAGTGATCTAACCAGCCAAAAAATGAAATTAAAAAAAAAGTACGGTCCTTGACAGCTCTTAAGCTTCTTAGACAATGGTCAATTACCCTATATAAGATGAGATATAAAGAAAATGTAATAGCTTGGATGGTAACAATATGTTCAACAAGCAAGGATTAGATTGCAAGCACAATGAAAAAAATCTATGTGCGAGATCCAAGGGCAAAATACATCTATCTGAGTCAGACATGCAAAAGGCACCTTTTTTTTATGTATAAACAATTTAAAAAAAAAACAGTACTATTTATGGCAGATAAACAGGTGGAAACTTATCAGATCGATTGATAGACTAGAAAGAAGAGAATATTCCTCTCTCATAGGCACAATAGAACAAATATGATACGTTCTCCATTATAAGCACATGAACTTACAAGCCTGATGGACACACATGAACATTGCTTGATAATTGGAGTGCACGAACTGTTGATATCTGCTCAGGATGCAAAGCTGTAGAAAGACACCATGTTAGTATTAAAGATGGTTCGTCCTGAAAGAGTAGCAAATTCAAGAGTATAAACCTTACAATGAGGAGGAAACACCACCAATAAATTTGATATATCAGCATTTATCGAACCCCTTATAATACACACTCCTCTGGCAACTTGCTCTTTAACCATGCCCAGCCCAACGCTTTCAGAGCTTTCTTTCTGCAACTCTGAAATAGATGATGAAACTGATGGCGGTGGAAGAGTAAAGGTTGGACCCATAACCAGGCGATTACTGAATATCTCTTGACCAGATTTCAATTTAACTCCTTTATAGACATTGCTTTCCTGCATGTCATTTTAAGAATTAAACTGCTTAACATACACTTTCAAGCATCTATCTACTTCTATTTTAATTACGGAAGTTTAAACGAGACGGATACAATAAGTTCATCGAAGTTGACAAAATGCCTAAAATGAGAAAAACACAGATTTTTAAAAGTTAAAACTCAAGGAAAATGCAATTTCGTAATCGGTTGGATTTACACTAAGAGCTCAAAAACATTATCTGGAAATGATGTAATTCACTCACAATCTCAAACTTTTAAATAACTTCCTTTCATTAAAGTTATCTCTATTTGGCTCATGACAGCATAAAAAGGCCTTAAAAACCTCTCATTTTCACAGCAAGCCAATGATCTTACATGACAACAAAGCCTTGATCCCAAATTAGTTGGGGTCATCTAATGGATCAAACTCTTTCATGGAGAACGATAAAAGCAAAACAAAACAAAACAAAAACAAAGGACCTTGTATTGTATGTATGATTCATCTCATCCTCTTAATCAATGATGGTCCTAATTCAATTGATCCAACAGCAAAACATTATCTCAACATGCACAACTCATAAATCAAAAGAACAAATTTGCATTTCCAAGATTATGCCACCAAACACACTCCTCAATAATCAAACAATGGGCCCTAATGCTTGTGTGATCCTTCTGCCTTTTATTTAAATTCGTTAGTTCTTAATTCTATATTTCCGCTAGATTTTAAAAACTTTCAGTAATGAGAAATTTGATGTCATACAACTAAGACATATCGAACTCCTTTGCCTTGATCCTATGCCTAATTTGAAAAGCTTCTCCCTCTACATTTGGACACTAGTAATAGATTCCAAAAAAAGTATCTAGGCCTTTGGATGGAATAAACACACAAATATTAATTTCTCTTTGGTGTAAGTCGGAATTAGGAAAATGAAGACATCTCAAATTCCAATAAACAAGAATATAAACTGAAGGCAACAAACTACTATGGGTACCTAAATGAATATTTGTTATTTCCACCCTATAGAAGGCTTAGTTCTCAATGGAAATTCATTAGTTAAATGAATGATTAAATCAAATGTAACTAATCCATACCTTCTCAATGAGCACATCAGTCACAGGCATGCGCAAAACCTGAGCAAGAAAATACTTTCAACTATTACTACACAATACAGAATGAAAAAGAAATAACATAATTCTGGATAAATACAATTCAAGGTCTAATCAACAATATTTTTCCCCCTTACTATGCTCTCAATTATATGGAAACAATAAAATGTACTCAATTGCTATCTCATAAACTAGTACAAAGAGAAAAAGAACCTTATCATTAGAGCATCTTTTCCTTATGTATTGACTTACTCAAAAACCAATATCAGAAATTAACACTATAGATTTCATATTTCCAAATCATTCTTAAATGACATTTAAGCACTAGACTATATAGATGCATTTTCAACATATCATAAGTAACCTCAATTCCAAATTACCTTGTAAACAAATAGAGTAAAAATACTTAGACTTAAGGTCCTGCATGGTGTTCAAACTAAAGCAAAACTTATTTAAAGGCTACTTGATTCTTCCAAATGAAATATACGCACGCACTAAGACATAATAATCACAAAGAAATACGGCAAGATGAAGAAAAATGGTTTTAGAATAAGGAGTTCTAGTAAGGAAGAGAGAATCAAATGAACTCTTGCTACTCTTTTACTATTGGAAAATGTTACGTTTACTCAGTGAACACACTCACCAAACCACACTCGCCTATGTGGCAATGAGATGTGAGTCCCGAAATGCATAACATTGTGCCACATAGGCAAGTGTTTTCACCAAGTATAGCATTTGCCTTTACTATTAGATCCTAAAAAGGCCCACTCATTTGCTTCCTCAATTGGATGACATTTACAGAACAACAGAATTCTGAATGTGTCAACCCATGACAATAAACTAAAGTTAGAGCTACCGGAAGAAAAATTACCAGGCTAATCTACTCTTCATGAAAAGCATGTAACATAATAACACAGGTCATTAAAATGGATTGAGAGAAGATATTGGAGAAGTTATTCAACAACACCAAATAAATAAAAGGGAAGGAGTGGATTCATAAAAAAACAAATTCTACTCAAATATTCTACCAAATTAGTGACTGATTTCCGTCATTATTACTTACATATAGAGCACCTTTCACAGCAGCACAACGGCAAAATGCTTGAGGCAATTCTCCTTGACCATAAATAGGATAAATCAATGCACCTTGAGCATTCACAAATCTGAAAGGGGAGACTGATTTCAAGTGAAAAAGAGCAAAATTTAAGCATTATCCTTAAAAGCTCTTACTTTTTACACAAGAATACCAAGAAGCTAATCATCTTGTCACAATAGCAGTTTTTGACTCTTATTCCCATATACCAACAGGCTAGTCAAACAGTCTAACTTCTACCAATTTGAACACATTTTGGAAATCAGTACAGTACAATGCAGAAAGCAGAATTATCAAATGCGACCTAATTTCCAGAGCTATTTGAACACCAAAATGACGCTAATGCTTCTATAAATCGTTCCTCCAGCCAGCCCAAACCAAAATAAAAGTATCCTTTCATTCCTAGAGAGCGCTAACGGCATCCACTACCCATAAACATTCATGAATATTACAAAGAAGTCACCATCACTGTCCTGCCAGCCATATTAAGAACAAATAACAACAGAATATGGCTCCTTAATGTATTCTGAAAATGTGATGAATGGAGAGAGATTCGATTGGAGAAGTGATGTGCAGGAAAAATCTAGAAGTTGAGCTTCCGTGAGAAACAAATCACAGATAAATGGTCTATGTCTATCTTAATTTGGATCAATCTAAAATTAACCACTATAAATAAAGGTATTCCATACTGGATGCTAAAAATTAAAGAAGAGTTAAGATCTCAAGAATAATACTATATGCCAAGCATGCAAATCAGATTAAAGGAGAGTTTAGTTAAAGAGTGCACCTGCCGACTGATGAATGATATAGAGCTAGTCTCTCTATTCCACGTTTTGTCTTGACCACATTCTTTGGAAGCTCTGCAGTGTCTTGATCATAATCTGCCATAGCTATCGCATATAGAATAATCCTGCCCAGTAATTTGAAGGTCAGCAAACAACAAAGTTTAGAAAAAATTATGAAGGCATCAAAAGGAACAAATGCGTAAGAGATCTTGAGTTTATTTGTTCCGACAGAAAATAGCTTTCAGCTCAAAGTTGGAAGGTCAAACATTAACGATCTTGAGATTACTTGTTCATGAAAAATTGATCATCTCATTGTGAAACAATCACCAATCACACAATGTCGAAGATGTGTGGACCGAAAGTTAGTCCCACATCGATTAAATATAACTTCAAAATGAAGTATATAATTGATAACTCCTCCCAACTAGCACTGAGGCATTTTGAGATAAAACTCCACACCTAAAGTTGAAAGGTGGTTAAGTTAGGGATAATATCGGTGCTAGCGGAGGAGATCCATAGTCTCCGTGCAATGGAAACTACTACCGGCCTAGTCTTTTTCACCGAATTGATTAGCCTCTCTCGGCCGAACTCACATTGTCACAAACAATTATGATCCTAAGTTGAGTGTCAACTTGACTTGATCAAAAACAAAACCAAGTGATTGGAATCAACTGATTGAGAAATGCTAGAAATTGAAATGCGAAAACCGAAACACAAGCAAAGGAGATGTTACAAAGAGAAAGAGAGAGAGAGAGACCTACGATTTGATATTGGGAGGCAACCGGTGCTTGTTCAAGAAGTCAACGAAAGGACTCTCCAAGTCCTCATCCGAAATCCTCCTATCATTACCATTACCATTACCATTACCATTACCATCATCGTCTGCACCACTTGCTTGGCAATGATCCTGCACGAGCTTGAAGAACCTCATCAGCTGATTCTTGTGAAGGAGAGACAGCGACCGGTCTTTGAAAATCGCAGAGCGAGAATCCGGCACCGAAACCAGCTTGTTCTCGCCAGAGCTGTACATGAAGGTGGCTTCGACGCTCTTGAAGTCGATGTGATGGCTGGCGCCGGACTTCAACATGAGATCCACGGCGGCGTCCGCGCAGAAGCAAGCCCTAGGCCCCGAGAGATCCAGGTAGAACTCTCGAGAAGCACCGAGAAGAAGAGGAAGGTCGTCGTCGCTCACCAGTTGATGCTCCTCGATGTGCGTGTAGAGCGATCGGGGTTTCAATGGCAGAGCAACGTAGTCGGTACCATTGTTGGAGTCACTGTTATTGTCTTCAATTGTTGTTGTTGTTGTTGTTGGAGAGTTGGAGCGGAGGAAGGGGAGGAGGTCGCGGAGAGGGAGAGAGGAGAAGTGGGCGCCGTAGAAGGAGTGGTGGTCGAGGTGGAGGACTGACTTTCCCGCGGCGGAGGCTGCGGCGGCGATGATGGATTCTGGAAGGCCGGTTCCCACCACGATTAGGTCGAATGAGGAGGGTTCGATGGATGCGTCCTGCTCCGCCATGGCGATGGCGGATGTCTGATGGAGTCGATCTTTGGTTTCTTTCTAATCCATGGATTTTGATGGAATTTGATGGTCATGGGATTTTTTTACCAATCTCAGTCGCTTTAACTGGAATTTGATGGTTATTGGGTGGGAATTGAACCATAATCTCACAATTTTGCCTTTTTGACAAGTAATGTTCTTACATCACAATCTATTAAAAATCCATCAAAATTCTAATGCATTTAAAAATTGAATACAAGATTTTTTAGAAATCCATCAAAATCTTAATTAAATACCCCTCGACTTTTTAAAAGTTATAAAAATCTTTTGAAATTCAAATTAAATACATCTTGATTTCACAATCCTCCAAACTCTTTTTAAATAATACACCCCCTCCACCTTGACATGCTTACCTCGAGATCTTAACTGACACATTTGATTGTAAACATCTTGCAGTTTGAAAGGGGACTTTGTAATCTTCGCTCGATCCGCATCAATGGCTGATCATCCAATTTGTATTCCTTTGCATGTAATGGGTTTTACAACTATCTATGGTTATAGTGTTTCTTATTTGGTGTTTATAGATATTAATCAAATTCTCAAGGGTTAGTGAGTTTGCATGTAGGAAATGCAATAACTTTAGGAATGTATGTTATTTCCTTTTCATTTGTTGTTTCTTGTTTTTAAAGGTGTACAAGATTTTATATTCTTTTTCTTTCTTTGCGAGCACATCTTAATGTATGTATCAAAATTTAAAAGTATGGCAATCCCTTTCTAATTTTAAACATTTCTATAGTTTACCAAAGCAATAAGTGAGATGAATGAGTTATCACTAACTAAAAATGCAAGGTTTATGAAGGTAGTGAGTTCAACTGCCACCAAAGTTTTCTTTTTTTTTTTTTTTTCATATTTTTAATCATTTCTATGGTTTTTTTTGATTCGAAAATCAAAATTTGCTAAACCACATCGATGCAAGATTAACGAAAATGCTTTAATGACACCCCGACACCTTTAGTAACACCCCTATGACGTGGTGTGGACCCCACATACTTGGAGCCGTCTTTGCATTCATCTAAACACGCATCCTTGTGTTATGCAACAAGATCGAGTATTAATTTGGGTGTCATTGTAGCATTTCCCATCAACGAAAATATACCCTATTGCCTACACAGTCAGATTTGATAGATCTTTTCCTGCCAGCCCTGTTTCACACAAATAATTCTAAAGAAGATGAGTCGCTAAACTTTTTTGCAAGAGAGAACACTAACAGATCTAAGTGATGGAAGCAATGCATACAGTTTACCTCAATTGCCTCAAAAGCATCGGTAAGCTAATTGTATTTGCCTCTCGAGGAGTTGCCGATTGTTAGAGATGTTGGGATAGTCCCACATCGACTATTTAGAAAGAAAAAGAAAAGTTTAAAAGTTTGATGAAAACACTCCATATTGCCTTGATATTTTAGAGTGAACCCCACTTTCACACTTATGACCCATTAAAATTAGTCACCACTCTCTCCTCACTTTGAATTGGGCCTTATAATATAAAAATTACAAAAATGGTTGATTGAGTCAAGTCCTAGTTGGACTTGAAGGGAGACTTAAACAGAAAAAGAAAGGTTTACAAGTGTGGAGTGGACACTCCATCTTGCTTTGACATTTTAGAGTAAACTCCACTTTCACACTTATGACCGATACATAAAATTAGTTACCACACTCAACTCACCTTGGATTGGGCCTTATAATATAAAAATTGAACACCGATAGTCGAGAGAATTATATAACAGGAGTTCACAATCAAAACTGTTTTGCACTTAAAAAACATTTAAGTGCATGCAGTGGCCAATTGTTGAGAAAAAGGACAAACTTAATTGACTAAGAACAAAGATCAGCAACAAATGATGTTTCTTCTGATGGAATTTAACTTTTATTAGTTTGTGCTTTTGTAATTCTAACCTCGATACAACGACGTAATAATGTCTTACAATACCTCCTTTTCTAGTTTCAAAACAGCCATGAATGCTTCTTGAGGCACATCAACTTTACCAATGGCCTTCATCCTTTTCTTACCTTCAGCCTATAACAGCAAAAATGAGTAAAAAATGCAATTACCAGCAATTTCAAAACCCTTCAGCTTCTTAAACAAATTATAAATGATGAACGTATAATGCAAAACAGAAGAATTATATAGATATCACAATTATATTAAAAAAAAATAAACTGAAAATCGACCGTCGTCGCTAAAAAGAGTTTTTTGCTGAGTTTTTCACAAGTAATAACAGTAAATTTCGTTTAAGGGATCTAAAAGATTATTATCAAGCAGGTGAAAAATGAATACCTGTTTTTTCAGCAACTTCTTTTTCCTTGAAATATCACCACCTGTAAGAAATATAAAATTCAGTATCTGAGTATTCACATAAGATGCCGCATAACCAATAAATTATAGTCCACAAAATATATTTAAGGTCATATTTTGTAAAGATAATTAATGGCTCGAATATCACCATGTCAAAAAATTAATCCGTTTTTAGACAGTCCATAAAAGGCTTTATCTTACCATAACATTTGGATAACACGTCCTTCCTGATTGCTGATAACGCCTCGCTAGCAATTACCTTGGAACCTATGCATGCCTGTAATAAAATGTTAACTGATTAAATTACCAACCGAGGAAGTATAACTTACAAAACATCATAATTAATTGAACAAGATGTTTATTTAATTTTGTTAAATCTTATTTTTGATAATATGTCAAAGGTGTTCGCTGCTGATGGTGGATTTTTCAAAGTAGATATATGTTTCATAATTCATATACCAAGAAGGATGGACCTTGGTGAAAGAAAAAACATTTGAATTTTGACTCTAGAAATAAAGTCCTCAACTTTTAATGTCGATAACATTGATGCAGAAGCAAGAGAGAGATACACAACGTTGGAAATTTCTTTTCATTAATCAAATTCAGTAAAGAAAATTATGTCACAATGCCACACTTATAGCCCTAATGGTACTACTACATCTAGATTCCAAAGGTAACTACCAAGAACTCAGAAAACAAAAAAGTAATAACAAATTAAAAAATAATTCGTAATTATTCTAGGATTCAAGATTGGTAGGAAACACGTCCTATATCAAACGTTTACTCTGTCCCAAGCCTTGCAATAGTGGGAGACTCATGTTGGATGCACCGGTTAAACCATTAAGTATGACATTACCAATCCAAGAAATTATAAATTATATATTTTTTCCCCCCAAGTAGCTTCTAATCTTTAATCAACCAAAATCGATGGTAGCCTAGTTTGAGACCAACCAAGTGATAGCTCAATGTTTGGTATGTGGTCACTAATGCAAGAGGTTGAGGATGAGTTTCCTTGTATGCAAGTTAGAGAGGTGATAAGCTGGTTTGTTATCTAAAAATAAAAAAGGGAGCGGCTAAACGGACCCCACTAATTGCTAAACGTACCCCAGTTTTGAATTTTTACTTCGTGTACCCCACTTTTTGCTTAGTGTACACCACTTTTTACGTAGTGTACACCACTTTTTTCTTAAAATTCCAAAAATACCCTTGCTTAGTGTACCTCACTTTTTTACTATGTATCCCATCACCCTCACCCTCACCCCCATACCCTTGCCTGCGGGTTTCGGACAAACAGAGGTTTCAGCTCTGTTAGTCCAAAACTGCGGGCGACCAGAATGAAAAAAAAAATTTCAAAACCTCGAAAAATACATGAAAATGGCAAAAAAATAGTGGGGTTTGCTTGGAATCACTTAATATTTTCGATTTCTTTAAAACTTTGTACCCAAAATGCAAGATTCAAGCCTCAAATGAAGCCCTAAACCCGAAAATAAATTCACAAATAAAACGACTCAAAAAGAAAAAAATCCAAAAAAAACCTCAAAATCGACACTAAAAGAAATGATGAATGCACCTACGGCATTGAATCCATGTGGTTTTGCTCGGATTTTGTCGAATGTGGCATTTTTTTGTGAGTGCAATTTGAGAGAAGTGACTGGGGTATGGGGTGAGTGGGGTATGATGAGTAAAAACCCTTTTATATGGAGGGGTAGTTGGATAATTTCACAAAACTAGGGTACGTTTAACAATTAGTGGGGTCCGTTTAGCCGCTCCCATAAAAAATAGTAGCTTAATTTGAGGGTCACATAACTGGGAGATTAGCCCAAGGACAGTATGAGAGAGCTTTCCCATTAAAACTAGAGGACAAAGGAAGATTACTATTGTTTTCAGTGTGGAAGGAATGCATTAAGAAATCAGTGAATGAAATTCTGAGGTATTAAAATTAAACTTTCGAATATTTTGTAAAGCCATGAATAGCATCATTTGAAGAATAACTTGTGTATGTTAGACATAAGCAATCAATGGGGATGCCAAACAAAAAGAGTTCTCAGCATTAATTATTATTTTTTATTTATTATCGATATGCTACGATGCATGATGACATTAAATGGAGTTACTATTAACATTTGCTCGATGGACATGAAACAAGGAAACAAAAATGATATACATAAAATATGCCAAACAAGCAGCTGTAATCTTACTTGAATTGGCACTTTAAACATTTGCCGTGGTATAAGCTCCTTCAGCTTCTGCGTCAATGCCCTCCCAACAGCATAAGCCTGTAAAAAGGTATCACAAAGCATCTTGAGTTTATATGACAATTTACGATAGAATACTTCAGAGGAGTGAATCCTTTTCCTATTTTACAGTTTACTCCACATTCCGTGTAAAACAAGTTTTGCTAGATTTGCTGCATACATACAGAAACATACAAGTGGTGGAATGCACAAAATGGCCATCAATGAATTTACGATCCAGTAAAACTCATCCTTTTCCTTTAGGTTTCAGGTTCATTCTGTTATGTCATCTATGTGGATTGATTTCTTTCCAGCATCCTATGTTCCATACGTGCTTGCTTCCCAAAAGTGCAATTTAAGAATAAAAGCGGAGCATGAATGCAAGTACAAACAGCACATATTCAAGGTAAGAGATTCATATTTTCTTCCAAATTGAGGTGAAAAAAAAATAAATTATACATCAATAACCTGGGTAACAATATTTTCACCGGATTTTTACATAGAAGAAAAGGAGAATAATCCATAAGCTTTTAGACCATTTTTATTCCAATAATAGAACAAGATGTGGAAAGCAACAAGTTGCTAAGTTAACGTGGCAAGGCTTCATTGGGAACAGCAGGCCAAGCCTCTAACACAAACAGGTATGATCATTAGGCCAATAAGTGGAAAGTGAGGAGTCTTCCAATCGGCATGCCAAGGCCACAACACCAGTTCTGATTAAGAACACGATCTTTCTTGTAATCATGATCATAATAATGTCAAACAATCTAGAGATGAGATTGTGGCTCACTTTACCTAGGTCTTCAAAAGATTCAATTTCGTTTTGGCATAGTGCCTCCTGAAGACTTTGAAAGGAGACTAGGAACAAAGCTCTTTCCTCTGGCAGAACAACGGAATGCTACATTTTACAAGTATCCTAAGTTGCAACCAGCTGTCTCCGTATAGTACTTGAATCAAGAAAAGTTCCTCCTAATGAGTGTGGAAGCAAAAATGCATGGTGGGAAGATGAGGCAATACTTCCTAATAGGATTTTACATAAAAAGATAATCAAGAGAAGATGAGCAGATAAAAACAGAAACCACCGAACAACACTTGGACCACATAAAGAGGTGATTGTAGGGTTCAGAGGAAAGAAAGAGGGAGCAAAAACCCAGTGATCTGAGAGCATCTCAAAAGGAGTCCACATAATATATTCTTGTCCTTTTCATTCAAAATATAAATTTCCAACAGGAAATGAAGGAAACTGAACAACTAATTGAATCAAGCAAATCAGCAAAACCTACTAGTGATTGGAAGGAAGATGATAATCTAACATTTTAGGAGATACATTTGCTATACAATGGTGTAGATTTGATTGGGATGTGTGCCACACGAATTCCAAGTGAATCTACACCATTATGTATCAAATGCATGTACCAAAAGAATGTTAAGAAAATCATTTTCAACCTACTGAGACATAAGTTTCAAGCGTTTACAAGGCACCAATGTAAACCTAGTTGTTGAAGAAATTTTTATTCATAACTCAATAAATAAAATGACTAATTTTAATAAAACGCCACCTCATACAACTATATTCATACTCCACGCCATACAAATTAAGGAAATGGAAAGCCAATCACTTCCAGACATAGGTGCAAACATCAAGAAGACCATGTCATTCTGCTCTAATCTAAAGACAAGGAAAGACGTATAGCACAAAAAGAAGTTTAGCAGAAGTAAAAGAAATGCTCACGAATTAGCCAAAAATTGGTATTTTTAAACCAAACCACTTCAGCAAGCACACGCTTCATGTGGATATGGTGCAGATGAACAAGTGATGCGGTTAGCTCAGTTGTCAGGCATGTGTGTTGCATGAGGTAAAATAGAGAGTTAGTATAAATAGTAGTGGAGACTCTCTCTTCTTGTCCTTTTCTTCTTTCTTTCTTAACAGAATCATTGCATTGATGTTCTCCGTGTTGTGGATGTATCAACCCATTTCCAAAACATGACCATATAACTTCAACACAATGCACTTGCTTCTTAACTACTCCGACAATTGACAAACACTATGTACTAGAAGCCAAATCTTGTTTCTAAAGGGGAGGTCTTTCTTTTAGAAGAAGGGTTATCACATGGTTCACACCTCAAAACAATTTGCAAAAGAACTCTGATATAATTCTTGCAGGTTTATGATAGAATCCATAAAGAAGATCATTTAGAGTGAGTTAGAAGTAACCACTATAAATAGGGATGGGTTAGTGAGATTGGGCATAGGAGAATTTGAATGTATTTGCGATTTAAGTCTGGTGAGAAGAGTTGCGACTTTCCTGGTGAGATCTTAAGAGTTCTTCTCTCTTGTCTCTGGTTATATCTTTGGTTATATCTCTCTTCTAGTTCATCATCAATAAAATTGTTGTGTTTTCTTAATCTGTTGTGTGAGTGTTCCATCAATGGTATCAGAGCATTATATCAAGAAAGGATTCCAAATCTGTAGCAAACGAGATATTAAGGGGTCTGGAGAGAATTTTGTTGAGGCTCAATCACTTATTAACCATGATTGCGTCACCAGAGACGGAATGTGTGCAAATGAGTGCAGCAAAGACTACTATTCCATCCAATCTTCAACTTCAGAACTTAGATCAAGAAAGGAATAAGGTAATACTCTCAGATCCATCCACCGTCGATCTAACACCACGTGAGTTCAAACTTCAAGTTTCAAAGGCGATTAAAGTTCCCAAGTTAGATCTGAAATGGAGCATCGTCCCCAGTGTGGATGCGCAGTCTCACGATGAGCGTAGAGAGCAATCGAGACAGACTGCAGAGTGTTGGCTAACCCCATCTTTATGGATTCAAGCCCGCCATCAGCGAAAGTTCCTAATATGCCATTTCAAGGGTTGTTTGAGGAGTTGGTGATCGTGGGGCAACCGACACCACCAGATCCGCCAGTCACAAAAACCTCAAATCCGCCATATCCAGGAATTTCTCCGCCTCTGCGACTGGAAGCTCATCTCATATCCACCAGATTTGCAGAATTAGGTCACGCTTGAGTTGTATTGAAGCAACGAAATAGCACGCATTAGGGTGTACAATGGGGGCGACTGTCTTGAGCTCATCGCAGCGAGGTGAATGCTTCACCGCCATTGCACCACCACCTTGGCCGTCACCAGAGCTTCCGTTCTTCATCGTCTTTGACTCTAGGATCAATTTGTGTCGCCTTATTGTTGCACCCCTTTGTTTTCTCGATGGGTCCATCACATCTGCAAATCTGTTATTGGGGAAGAAGATGACATTGGGCCAATTTCAAAATGGAGAAGATCTAACGGTGTATGGATGGTCACATAGATGGGGTAAGTACAACGTGCAGTTCTCCATGCCCCATCCATCTTTATTAGGGATTGATGTGTTGGCCTTTGATTCTCCGTGGGTTGCATATCTTGGAGGCCTAATGATAAAAAATATCCTAACCTTTACAAGTTGTATCAATTATATCATAACCTTTGAAAATTATCAATTATATCCTAACCTTTTTCGTTTTAGTATCAATTCTATCCTCAACTAATATTGGGTACTTTTTCTTTAAAATTAACATAATCTTCTAACTTTTTTTTTTCATGATCATCCATATTGATCAATTTACACATTGAAATTTTGTAACCCTCATGTTTGAATTAATGTACAAGAACTCACAAAAAAAATAATTTATAAATCAATGATACGTTAATACCTTAATTAATTTTTTTTAATTATTCGTAAAGCACAAAAAGTAAGTAGAATCATATGTATATACATATGAAAATAACATATAAAACTTATTAGAAGGTACTCATAGTTATTCAATTTAACAAACGAATTTTGTGATTGAATAGAATTATGTATTTAGATTATATGTATATGATTGAGTAGCAATGCACATACACTATTATATGTGTATTATATACATGAATACCTAAAAAAAAAAGAATATTAAGCTTTAATGCATATGTATGAATAAATCTTTAAATGGTATAATAAGAAAAGATGTGTGGACAAAAAAAAAAAAGGTCTAAATTAGTTGAGGATAAAATTGATACTAAATTCCAAAGTTTAGGATATAATTGATAAATTCCAAAGGTTAGGATATAATTGATACAACTTGTAAAGGTTAGGATATTTTTTATCATTAGGCCTATTCTAGACCTCATTTTAAGTTGCTAGTCCCTACATATTTTGAGGTTGATTGTAGGGCTCATGTTTTGTCTTCTAGTTCATCCTTGACTCCTGCCTTTGGGTTCTGAACAACACAGGGTATACATTCATTATTGGGTTCTATGTCTCTAATGGCGACTTAGCTACAAGGAATGTTGAAATGCATCTTTATAATGGTCGACCAGACTGCTTGAAGATCAATTGGTTCACTTTGGAGGCCCTTCGGCATGAAAGGGTGTGGCCCTTGGATTATCCACTGGGTGCAGCTGGGGCTGTGAGATTTGGGTGTATTGAAATTGCTTTTGCAATGTTTGGTGACATAACATGGAATAATGCGGCATGTGGGACTATCGGCTTTGTCTTCATTGATGATTATGGTCACCTAATTGTTCTCCTTGCAGATGGTGACAATGTTCTCACTCTCATTTTTCGTTCCCCTCGTATAATCAGTTGGCTTACTGCGTTGTGCATTGCGATTAACGTCCCAACTGTGGTTGCTAATATTTCAAGTGTCATTGAGGCTGGCTTATGCATCACACAAGCAATTCGTGGTCTTAATCATTTGAATGTGAAGGGGTTGCCAAGTGTCATATCATGGTTGCAATTACTCTCAGAATCCGTCGATCATCTTCTCTTTTGTGGGCTTATGTTTCACTCATCATGTGGATTCATGATCCTAGCTGATCTATTATCTTTTTCCACCTTAAGGACAAGATGGATGTTTGAGGAGGGAGTAATGATAGAATCCCAATAAAGGGTCATTTAGAGTGAGTTAGACGTAAAGACTATAAATAGGGATGGGTCAGTGAGATTGGACATAGGAGAATTTGAATGTATTTGGGACTTAGGTCTGGTGAGAAGAGTTGCGGCTCTCTCTAGTGGATCTTGAGAGTACTTCTCTCTTGTCTCTGGTTATATCTCTCTTTAGTTCATCATCAATAAAATTGTTGTGTTTTCTTAATCTGTTGTGTGAGTGTTCTATCAGTTTACTTATTGACCACAGTTATCATTTCAAAAAAAAAAAAGAAGGGACATGAGGTTAATTTCTAAAACTTATAGACTGACTATGCACTTAAGCAATGCTGCTGGAGGATGATGCTAAGAAAAATAAACTGAGACATTCCAATTCTAGAAAATTAAGTGCCTCTACATGACCTAGACAAAATAAAGATGAGAACATCGAAATGGACAGAAGACATGACAACACGAAGGGAACAAAGAAAATGAAAAGGGAAATCAACTAACTTTCGAGGAAAATTGCAACAGGTAATAATAGCCACACATAACGCAAGATATAAAAGTTGAAATATGCAAGACAATAAGAACCAAACAATGTAGATTGTTTACTAATTACTATGAAAAGAGTCTGTTTACTAATTACTATGAAAATAAAAGGTTTCTTATTGTGATGATTACCATGAAATGCTCATTTCTGAAAGGAATATCCATGGAAGTTGATAATTAAATGGTTACAGATATGACTGAGCTTAAAGTTTTATCATTATATAATATATCAAGCAATTCCCACTTTGCCTAAGGGAAGTTAAATGCTAAAAGATCTTTTAAAGAATAACAGCAACTTGCTAACATCCAAGACTAAGCAATCATCAAATCACCTTATCCTTGTGAACGATGGTGGCCAATGGTTCCACAGGATCACCATTAATTTGAATGTCAAGTTTTATCAAGTCACTTTCCCGATACCTAGCAACCAAGCAATGGTGAATGATTAACAAAACATCAATGCAAACATCTAACGCTATTACCTCCAAACATATCACTTTATTGTCCTACAGGCTTCAATAAAGAATATGAAAAAGGGAAAAGAATAAGAAAAATAAATAGAAAGAAAAACACTGCTATTACAAGCACTTACCCAACAAAAGAATACTCCATACTAGCATATCCCTTACTTCTTGACTTTAGCTGATCAAAAAAATCCCCAACCATCTATTAAGAAAAGAGAAATGAGAAAAGGGAAGAGGAAGACAAAAAATAGGATTACGTCAGTACAACACACCCTGCAACAACCCCAACTCCACCAAACAAGGAATAAAAAAAGGTACAAATTGGCAGTCCGTCAAGTGACAGAATTCATGCATTAGAAGAAATACGAAAGACAACGAAAAAAATTACCTCAGCTAGAGGTAATCCGTAGGTAAGAGATGCTCTGTTCTCTGCGACATACTTCATTTCTTTAAACTCACCTCTACGATCTTGAGCTAGCTCCATGAGAGAGCCAATATATTCTTTTGGTGTAAGCATTTCGATCTGTAACATAGACAATAAACAATTAGATATTCTGGATTTTATCAAAGAGAAGCTCAGTAATGGCCGGAAAAATGAAAACAAAATAAAATAGCATAAACCACAGAAAATTGACCTTAACATATGGCTCCTCAATGGACCTTCTTTTTCCAGGTTCAGGGAGCACAGATGGATTTGAGCACTCAACCTGAACAAAGAACAAAATTCATGGTATCAAGATTATACTTGGTTACTCTAAAACACAATAACATGACAACCTTTTAAATAAGAGACAACATTGTTTTTTGTTAGAGATAATAGTTCCTTTCCCCAAAAACAAGAAAAACTGATGTCATGGATTCATCTTTAATTTTCATCCTTGAGTAAGTTGGAATACCTTATTAAGTAGAATTTTCTATCTATATTTGGTTGGCAATCATAAATTCTAGAAGCATATTCGACCGACTCAGGCTGATTGTGGATGGAAAATAGATCTGGAGATGGGAATGATGAAGCAAAGCTGGAATTCTTTTTTTCTTAAAAAAAAAAACCATGAATTCTTTTGACGATTTCAAAATGTAAAGTCCATCTTTTATCGGCTAAATTAAAAGAGAGCAACCTGAAGGAAAGAAAACGTTCATACTATAAATACATGATAGGTATTTAGTTCCAAACTACAAATAACACCTACTTGATCCCTAAACACATAAAACGAACTATACAATTGAATAAAATCAAGCAACTTAAACAATAATAATGATTTACTGGTGAGCACAGGATCAAGAAGAATTTACAGTATCACCATTTACGCAATTCACTCGATACACAACACTCGGAGCAGTAGTTATCAGCGACAAGTTGTATTCTCTCTCAAGTCGTTCCTGGAAATTGAGATATTATCAGATAACTAGATAACTACAATTTAGATGAGTTGAATGCACTTGATAATCAAATTCTAAGCAAATAGTTCAAGTTTAAGTCACATCACAGTATCGTTAAAAGTCTCAAGAAAGATGAGAGAACAAGTAAAAATACTACAAACTGTTAAGACCATTTCAGTAACGTTAATTACAGACAACATCACGACTAAATCCCTAAGAAAAGTAAGACTGTTGCTCAACTTTTTTATGCAATTAAGACCAAAACCTAAGGTTATTAACCATATAAAAAAATCACAATGGTTTTCAATAAAGCAACCATTACCTACTAAATTTCTTTTGCATTTCATACATTAAAATTGTCCATAACTAATCCTGATTGGACAGAATTTTTTTTTATATATAAGAAAGAAACAACTTGCCCACACTGGGATTCGAACCCATGACATCTTACTCCCAAACGGCCACCCAATTGGTTGGTGACTGGACAGAATTTAAAGTTCAAACCAATAGATAGGTGAACCTCATTCAAAGTTTTCTCGGACAAAACTATTGTGCATTATTCAAGTAAGGTGTCTATTTGTTTCCACAGAGCTGCAAATGGTTGAATTCAGTTGCAAGCCAGTTTATTTTAGTAATTTGATTGGCTTAATAAGGCTATAAGTGGACCAAAGTTTTGGGAGTACTACAGAGTGAATTGGACCATCCTCTAACATGCACACAAAAAAAAAGAGTCAAGCTGCCTGCTAGAAGTATGCAAATTTTACAAATTTTACAGCACAATAGAAAGGTAATAACTAATAAAGCTTGGTGGACCTGAACAATTTCCATGTGAAGGAGACCCAAAAACCCGCATCGAAAGCCAAAACCCATTGCACTTGAAGTCTCAGGCTCAAACTACAAAACAACCACTAGATATTTGAGATACACAAAATACATAATGGCTTGGAAATATGAATAAGAGTGAATAAACAATTGAAACCAAACAAGAAATATGCTTGACAATTTCAATATTTGACCAAGAAAACTAATTGTTTTGAAATGAACCTCTTTCACAAGAATACTTTTTGTCTCAAGGTTGCCTTCTTTCAGTAAGTAAGACTTGTCTTTATATCAAGGTAGCCTCCTCCAGTTTACTTACTAAACTTTTATCATCAGGTTAGTAGCCATGAACTCTCACATGTTTGTTGCTAGAAAAGAAAGAAAATGTGTTTTAATTCACACGAAAATGATGGGCAAAGAATGGCTTTGTGTTTTGAGATCAGAAACAATTTGGTCCATGAATTTTTTAAAGAAATCTCATGTTATCCAGAAAAGGCATAAATATTTATGGGAAGTCAGTACAGTGAAAGTTCCATAGGACGTCCCATATATGAGGTTCACTATTGCCAGTTTGCCACAGTCGGAAAAAAGACAGAAGCATGAAATCCAAAATTACACTGACAAAGAAAAGCAAGGGACTCAAAAGGGAAAGGGAGCTTGGAAAGAATAAATATTGATAGATACATCTCCAGTAAAACTGAAATTCTCTGAAAGAATACCAGTACTGATATTTAATACACTGAACATAAAAGAAAAGAAAAAAACAATTAAGAGTGAGAATGAGAACTCAAACATTCATTTACACCAGGATGCCCCTAACAAGTTACTTGTCCATTTTCTTGTCCACCCTATCGATGAATGCAGTTCATGACAAGGTACAAAGTGGATCCGTAGTTGTCTTAGTATTCATTAACTTGAAAACAATTAGATTGCAAAATTTGCTACAGTCAGATTGTAATGACTAAGCCAGGTGTGAAACAGTCGGAGGAACCTCAGTAAGGGAACTCTGCATCATGAAATTTATGGTTCCATGAATATGGACCTTCTTTTCATCATGGTTTCAAAAGATGCACAACCGTAGACCATAAACCAAAGATTTAAATGAAGAGTGGAAAGTCGATGACTCTAGCCATCCACATACAACAATTCACTATATCGTGAATAATCAATTAGTGTAATGCCTCATGGTCGAATATTGCATAAAATCAAATGTATAACCCATGGGTGCAACTACTCTCTCACTCTATTTGACTTGACACAAAAGATATGGATAACAAAATAACAATAACTTGGGTTAGAAGGCATTCTAATCTCGAATGGATAGAAATATCAAACAGCAACTAAAGACATACAAGTGACCACCTTCAATGCC
The DNA here is from genome assembly GCA_039657345.1 of Stephania japonica. Taxonomy (NCBI): domain Eukaryota; kingdom Viridiplantae; phylum Streptophyta; class Magnoliopsida; order Ranunculales; family Menispermaceae; genus Stephania; species Stephania japonica. Next base: position 41,954,201 of record CM077562.1, read on the forward strand.
GCATCATTAAGCTGTAGTTTCTCCAATGCATCCCGCAATTCTTGAAACCTAAAAAATAGAATAGACATTAAATGAATAATAGACGTAAAGCCTAGGGAACTCAGGCCAAATCAACATTTATCAGTTAATGTAAGATCATTACTGGTCAGCATCAACAGGAAACAGGCCGCAGAATACCATAGGCGTAGCTTCCTCATATCCAGGCAAGGAACTATCTGCCTGTCTTCCATAGTGAGTGATGGTGTCACCAACTCTGGCATCTGCTACTGATCGTATAGAAGCTGATAAATAACCGACCTGTATAAAACATTAAAGTGAGATACAAGGAGGGCTACTTCAGTTAGTGTACTTAAAGAAATTACGTAACATAAACACTAATATTAGAGAACAAAATTTGACAAAGAATATGGACCTAGGGAGCAAGTAAATACAAAAGGCTACATATTAAGACTACAAGCAAACTGGAATGATACTTTAAAAAGAATTATGTATACATAATAAGAAGAAATACAACAAGCAAACTGGAATGACCAAAATCAGTTGATTTTTTTTTTTTCAACTCAAAAAACAAAAAGAAACAAAATCTGTTGTTCTGCCAATTTTATAACACAAATTACCTACTTGCTCTAATCATCTAAATCTTTTGCATTGATTGTTGATCAAGCATCGAAGCAAGAACTGAGAAGAAAAAACAAAAACAAATACCAGAACACAGCCTAATATCATACTTCACAAGCAGGAACGAGGAAGTTGGTACAACATGAAAGAACAAAGAGCAAAGAAATTGCTCAAAAAAGACCATAGCAACTAATTTGTAGACTTGTAGTACAAGAAATTGAGATTTTCAGACAGACTTAGAGAGCAACTAATAAATTTCTCAATCAAGAAAATACAATGAGTCCACATCCATGCATATCAACGATATTAAATAACAAAATATATGTATGCTACTGAATACACCAAACACACACTTATGCACACAATACTTTCAATATTCAAGATAAACAAATAAGAAGTTCCACAAACGTTTCTTGAAATACTTTGTATCCCTCAACCCTATCAATGTCAACATTGTCAAGCTAAAACCACCAAACGAGGAAAAGGTAAACAGAAAAATAGCCAAATAATAGAAACTTATTCACCATGTGACTCATGTAAACTGCAAAATCTAATTGCGGAATGGTCAAAAACAGATATTTGTACCTCACCAGCAAACAATTCATCCACTTGCAATTGATTTGGTGACAGGACACCAATTTCATCAGCATAATAATCCTGTATTACCATTGAAGTGATTAGAAGACCAGACAAGATATATATGAACAAATAAGTACAAGTTTTAGAAACAGAGTACTACTGTTTGATATGCTTTAGTGCTTCCAAAGTGTAACCAGGAGGACGTCTCATGCTCAAGCCTAAATACCTAAACTTATATCATCAGTATCTCTTTGTTTTCAATCTTCTTAGTTTAAATAAGATTTTTGCACAAGCCATATATCAACATTTAAGTTTGCAAAAATCCCAAGTTCCTACAATCTTGAAGTCCAATTCCTTTGTTATAATTATTATCATAAGAATTGGCTCGAACATTTAACTATCTTCTAGTTTTCCCCATGAAAACTAAATGTAAAAAGCAGAAAGAAACCCCTGCAATTTGATAGAATATTGGGAATTGAAGATGAGGTCCACCAAAAGCTTTAATCAGTTCTTGATAGTCATTTCAAAGAGAAACATGTACATCAACGGATGTATCATGAATCATCCAAGATACAGATACAACAAGTGAATCATGTCTCTAAAGATTAGTTGGAGTTCTATTTAGCCAATTAATGAGCATGAAGGTGGAACATTTCAAAGCAAGTCTACTAAATTATATTGATGTTATGACTCACCTTCTCACTAGCCATGAAATATATTCTGTCGCCTTTCTTTATAGTCCCATCAATAACGCGAAAATATACAATAACACCCCTATATGGATCATAGTAACTGCAACAAAGCAGCAAGAAAATTTAAGAAGGAAACAAAACTTTTCCATGAATAGACGGAAACACAAAACAAATAATAAAAAAAATGCTAAAAGGTACTTCAAGAGAATTTTATTTTTAGTAAGAAACTTCAAGATAATGTTATCAAATAGATAATAAACGAACCCATTATCTTAAGAGTATAAAACAAAACAGAATGACCAGTATCATTTTTTATTTGTTTTTGGAATTCAATGACCAGTATCATTTATGAAACTTCTATGGATATAAAAGGCATTGGAATATGTTGGAGGATCACATAAGTTTAATCCTTTATGGATAAGATGCTTAGATGGATGGAGCAATAGAGGATGTTAACACTAAGAAGAACTATAAGTCAGCATACTTATAGTGCAATACAAATTACAATTGGAGCAAATTAGAGCAAATTTCAAATTAGATAGGGTTGGCTACAATTTGAGCAAATTCCTTTCAACAATTTTAAAAGAATAACCTGTTCCCTACAAGGAAGTGACTTCTATCACTTGAGGTTTTGACAAGACAATCAAGAATAATTTAAAGCAAGACCTTCAACTTTTTATCCTTCAATGAACCTTTTTTCTTTTTTGCAAAAAGAAAATTTTAAAATCACAATTGTTTTATAATATAAATCGTTGTGGAACCCTATCCCCCAGCAAGTTATTTTTCCTTTGAATTTTATGTTCACTCATCCACTGATACCAAATACGACTATATGAGGTTATGGGAATGAACTTTTATACACCAAAATATCACAAACAGACCAATTTGGCTGTGCGCATTATAAGGAGGGAAATTAAGAAACTCTGATTGAAGAATACTTAGCCACCATCCAAATGCATTCGAGTTATTATAATTATAATCATATGATGCTACTAGAATCAGCACTTGATCTAAAGCTATAGCTGTTAGATAGATGCCCAACAATGTCTATCTAAATACTTGACCCCCACCCATGTGAAGAATGGCAAGTGATTAACATTTAGAATGGAAAGGAATCACAAGAAGTGATTAGAAAAGAAGAAATTTCAAACAACAAACACTAGACCTACAAAATAAATTGCCCTGATGCAAGTTAGAATTACATTTGCTCAACAATATAAATCTAGAGAAGATAAGTATTGGTTTTTTACTTTGGATAAAATGCATCCAGATTCTATTAATATGCAGACAAATTACAAGAAGAAAAGGAGGGAAAACATAAACATCAACCAAGGCAAGGATTAAGCTAATGAGAAGTGCAGAGAAAGGTAGAAATATGTTCACCAATATTGTAAATACCTATCAAATATAAGAGCCCTGAGTGGATTTTCAGCTGTTTCCTGTGGTGGTGGAATCCTCTTGGCAATCGCATCTAAGATCTCAAGTATACCTACTCCCTCCTATGAAAGGAAAAACAAAGAAGAAGACATTACTGCATGTACATGAAGCAGCCTGATTTCATTCTACAGTGCAAGGCAATTCATAGTTTACTTCAATACGAATGGATATAAATGTGAGGATATCTTCCTGAAACTAAAGGAACATAAATGCGGAAACTAAGTATGAACATTTGGTAAAAGAATGAGCAGCCATAATTCAATCATGAGCTGTAAACTATAATGGATAAAATGCACCAAAATGACAACCAATAATAATCTATTAGATGTTGTATGTGTAATGAAAGAACCAAACGAAAAATAAGAAGCTAGATAAGATCTATTTGGACCATTTATCACCTTTGTCTTGCTCGGCACCCATTCAGGACCTACTTTCTACGATATTATAGTATGACTCTATGAACTGTTGAAATTTATAGTACCATTAAGAAATTTTAAAAGCATTACTCCAATCCTGCTCATTCGTTCACCATTTGCCTTATTGAAGCTTCCAAACATCTGAAGTATTTTTCTACCTTATGAACCTTTGAAATTCTTGTATACCCTAACTAACAAAGGGAATCAATGAGAAAACAACAGCAAAGATGGAGTTATTCTTTTTTAATACACCCGGGTATCAAGGTCATGGCACCCGGCTAATCTTATGGGCCCATGGTTCATGGTCATTCAAGCAAAAACTGCCTCCTCGATGCCAACACATATAGGAGATTCAAACCCAAAACCTTTATTTCCTAAGGCAGAGTTAAGCCCATCAGGTTAAACACCGCATTGGCAATAGCAGAATGATAATGACGTATCCATACCTATAGAAGCTTTTTCTCTTCTCCTTGTTTATACTCTAAATTATATTTTCCTAACTTAGTTTAAACTTGTTTCATCTTAAGTATCATGATATCAAAAATCAAATGATGTATTGACACTCGCTGACTTGATTAATGCAAATGCCAGATATTACATGCACTTGCCATGAAGGGATAACAACTTTACCTAAAATTAATCACATTGCAACATACGAAATTTCTATCCATAGACAGTTTTAATAACATTTACAAGTTTCTTAAGATATCCAACTACTCTACAAAGGCTGTTAATCGGCAATCTCAATGGAGATTTGATCATACTTACACTCAAGCTGGTGAATAGGTATTTTCTATTCCTAGCCAACACATCTATGAGTTGATCCTTGGTTAGCACATAGGGTCTGCACATCGAGCATGGTCAAGTTTCTTCATTAAAAGTGTCTATCCACTATAAAATTTTTGTCCCATCCACTAGAATGATAGCCATTGTTTGCCAAATACCTCACAGTTACAGCTTTCTTATCTACTACTAATTTAACCAGCTATCAGATCCTCAATTTGTGGGAAGTGATGGACTGAAGCCTCATTGTTCGCATTCTTATTCTCCATTTACATGTTGAAATGGCATTCTCTTCTTTGGTTCTCCTGCTAGTCTGACTATTACACTATCTTTTCTTAGTCTCCACATGCAAGATGGGGTTGCACGTGAGAAAGGGTGTTGGAAGCGAGAATAGCCTGACCATCTATTGTTGGGCCTATAACTGACAGTAGATTTCAGGTCCACCAATAATCTAACTATTATATTGTATCAGCTCCTATGTGTTTCTTAGAGTGACATTGGTCCAGCCCACTTTATTTTAAAATCTTCTAGAATGATCTCTTTGACCACAATAAGTCAGATTATTTGCATAATTGCTTGAAGCTGTGCTTCAACACCTAGGATGGGTCACCGTGTTCTTTTTTTAATACTCCAATTCACAATGTTGCCACTGAGACAAGTGTAGTAGCATAATGTACCAACATTGGATATTTTCTAATAATCTAGCCGGCATAATCAACATCGATGTACTCACCCCAACTTTTTCTTGAACGATTCTTTTTAAAAGATTGGCCTTTCTTCAAGTAGTGTACAAGCTGTTGAAGATGTGTGGACCGAAAGTTAGTCCCACATCGATTAAATGAAGTATATACATGATTAACTCCTCCCAACTAGTACCAAGGCCTTTTGAGATCAAACCTCACACCTAAGAGTTGAAGGTGGTTAAGTTGGGGACAGTATCGGTGCTAGCGGAGGAGATCCACGGGCTCGCGCACGCTGGTGCGGTGCAATCGTGAGAATTTGAGATGGTATCAGAGCCGACGGTTCAATCTTGAGGTGTAAGTGTTGCAAAGATAGATCGTCACAAAGTGTTGCAAAGAAAGTGAAAAAAATGGTGGTATCTGGGAAGCTCCAACATGAGAGTGCGAGTGCTCCGATGCCATCAATGATGAATTGATTTTTTTTTATTGTATATAACACGATGAAGGTGGAGGTCGATGACCACCGAAAAAGATATGAGAGTGATGACAAGGACATCACATGGGGTTATTTGGACACAAGTGCTCCAAGAAGGGTGATGACAAGTGCATCATCATCATGAAGACAAGTGCTTCATGAATTCAAGAAGTGTGAAGTGATGTGCTTCACAAGAAGTTTGAGACACTTCGCAAAATTCAAAGTTTGATGTAGGAAATTTGAATCAAGAGGGAATGCTAGAATATTGATTCAAATTTCATACTATAAGTATGTTTTAGATCTATATTTTAATGTTTAGTCTATGTTTTTTAATTAGTATGTACGGTCAAAGTTGTGCATACAACCTATTGAGCATGTGTATGTGAAATCATGTTTAGTGGTCAAAGTTAGTTATAAGAAGTTACCACATAATGGGTAGTTATATATTGTGGATTGGACATGTGTCAAGTAGTAGAGTTATTATGTAGTGGGATAGTGGGTCATGTTGACTAAGTTTACTTATGTGTAAGCATTGTCTATAAATATGTATTTCCTTTCTCTTGTAACAACTCTCCAATGTTATAAGAAATTGATTACAATGTAATTACAACACATCCCATCTGAGCTTCTTTATTTTTAATTTTAGTTTCTTTTATATTTTCAACATGGTATCAGAGCCTATGGTTCGAATGAGACCTGAGAGAAAAAAAAAAACCCCTTGATCATGTGACTTTCGGCCCATGGAGGAGTGTTGAAGATGTGTGGACCGAAAGTTAGTCCCACATCGATTAAATGAAACTTCGAAATGAAGTATATAAGTGATTAACTCTTTCCAACTAGTACCGAGGTCTTTTGAGATAAAACCTCACACCTAAGAGTTGAAGGTGGTTAAGTTGAGACAGTATCGGTGCTAGCGGAGGAGATCCACGGGCTCGTGCACATGTGTGCGGTGTGACCGTGAGAATTTGACACAAACAGTAGACAACTTGAGCACAGTACTTCGAGCTTTACATAGATTGGCTTACCACATAACAACATATGCTATGTATAGCCTTTTAGACGTAAATCAAGGATTCCAATGTGCCAAGGCGATCCCAAAGCAATTTTCCTAGCCTAGGCGAGGTGGTGTCTAGACGACGCCTAGGCGATGCATAGGGAGCTAAAAGAAATATTTATTTAGAGACCCTGAATAGTTCTTAATTTATTTATAGCTATAGGTCCTTAAGTAACACTAATTTTCTATGAGCCATTGTGATCCATATTCAATATATATTTCATAGAGACTAATAAGCCTTTAGATCATTATGTATGGAGTATGTAATCCCACATCGGAAATATAATAAGATTGTGCTATATAAGTGGAGAAGATTGGGTCCTAGCACAAGCCAGTTGGTTTTGTGCAATATAGATGGGTACCAACCCAATTTATATACCCACATGTGCATGTGTTACCTAACATTCTTCAGGCCCATAGATCTCTACATGGTATCAAAGCGGGATGATCATGGGCTCATGTTTGAAGACTTGGTTGGACTTGCAGTGGAGTCTAAACCCATTTGTAAGCCTAGAGCCTCTAAGGGTAGGCCTAGGCATGCCTGTACCGGATCTTTAAGAGTAGGTCTGTGTTTGCAAGTGACAACTGGTTCAGGCCCAGTTGCACTTGAGGGAGAGTGTTGGAGTATGTAATCCTACATCGAAAATATTATAAACGTCGGTGTGGTATAGGGTTCCCGCCGGATTCCCGCGGGCGCGGGGATCCCCGCGGGCGCGGGGATCCCGCGGGCGCGAGTAGAGAGTGATGTTTGTTGATCGAATTGTTAGGCGGGAGTTCGATACTTCGATAGTGTATATGAGAATCTTGTGCGAGACATATGGAAGATGTTGCAATCATTTTATGGTCTATGTTTGACGTCTTTCTAGAAAATGGACTATTGAATGTCCTTTCTTTATTAATTCATAATCACTTGTAATGACATATTTACCACATCAATAAAGAAGTTACATTTTAACTTTGAACACAACTAGAAAATGGACTTTGTCCTCAAGAAAGAAAATAGTAAATACAAATAGATTCAACTTTAAACACAAGTAAAAAGCTTCATTTCATTCCAAACAACAAACACATAAATAAGAGCATCCTTATATATTTTTAAAATATAAACCAAGTGACATATATATACAAAACCCAAAAGTATAAACTATGTGGCATATAGATACAAAATAACAAACTATGCGGCATATAGGTACAAAATAACAAACTATGCTAACAAGCCACAACATATTTTAATGCGTTTTTCCACATATTGAGAATATATATCTTTCAATGCATATTCGTTATTGTCAAGTTTCTACTTTTCGTTTTGATTCTGATTTTTTTTTGTTTTCTTTTTAGGATTGAATCAAAATTCTAATAACAAAATGATTAAAAAAGTGATATGTATTGGTTGACAATCGTGGTAAGTGTTGCTTAGATCTATGATCTCCAATTTTAAGTTTATTTGACAAGATCATATGTTTTTATTATATATCCTCACTTTGTCTCAACAAAATTTATTTGTACATTTGAAGTTTCCTTATGTCGCACTTTTTTACCATAACATTTTTTTACTTTTAGTTGTTTTTCAACTTTTTTTGCTCTTTTCGACTTTTTGATAGCTATTTGGTTTTCGGTGTTTTTTATATTCAGATTTTTACCTTTGAGTTTTTATTGATCTCTTTTTTATTTTTCTTTTCAAGAGCAAACAAAAATATTTTGGAAATAATATATCTTGATCGTCAATCTCTGTGTGCATTGTTTAGATCAATGACCTCCCTTTTTTTAGTTTATTCAACAAGATGTCAATTTGTTATATATCTTTTATTGTGGCAACAAAATTTTAATTAATCATTTTTCAAAATAAATATAGCTTCTATTCATAAAATATTAAATTGGGATTTCATCAATGTTTACATAAGTTTTTTTTTCTCTTTTTATCACTTCCTTTTTCTCATCAAATTAATTTATTAGGATTATATTTTTGTATAACCATATGCAAAAAGTTTTTAAACTCTCAAGGCATATATTCCCTAATTTTGCTACAAAAAAAATTAAATGATATTATTCTTCACTTAAAATTTATTTGAGATTATGTAGTAAGATTATTTTTTTAGTTTTTTTTTCTCATTAAGTTAATTATTTTTTTAACTAATATATTGACACTTAGTCTTACCCGTACGCGAAGCGCGAGATTTCGACTAGTTTTTTAAAATGGATTCCTCGTGGGACGGAGTACGCGGCGGGGAGACGGGGATTCCCCGTGTAGTGGGGTATGGGGCGGGGTGATGGGGCGGGGCGGCGGGGATTCCCCGCGGGGCGGGGCACGGGGCGGGATGCGGGGCGGAGCGACGGGGATTCCCGCGGGAGGGAAACGGGGCGGTTCTACGGGGAAAACCGCGGGGCAAAGGCATGCCCGCCCCCCCCCCGCCCGTTATGCGGGGCGAACTTTCGCCCGCGCCCCCCTCGGCGGGGGCAAAAATGCGGGGAATCCCCGCCCCGCCGGTGCGGGGCCCCGCGGGGGGCGGGGAATCCCCGCCCCACTTGCAACTCTAGTGTGGTATATAAGTGGGGTAGATTGAATCCTAGTACAAGCCAATCGGTTTAGTGCATGATGTGAATCAACCCCATTTATAAACCCACATGTGCGTGCGTGGCTTCTCTCTAGACCCAAGGATTTCTACAATGTAACATTAATTACGTTAATATTTTGTTGTTGGGTAGATATTAATATTATCAAATTTAAATGTAATTAGCCCCTTCAATTTTTTAAAAATTATTTAGGACACCACCTGCCACAACAACAAAATATTGATAATGCCTAGGCGACACCTTGCAATCACTTATGTAAATCTATTGATTCTTTTGATGTAGGACTGATCACAGACTAGTGACTGTTCGACATATTGATATTCATGCACAATGATACAAGTTCCCAGTTAACTACAATTAAACATGTCCTCTTCAGTGGCAATTATTGGAAAGAAAAAAAAATGTATTAGTCAACCTAATTGGGACAGCCTAAAAGAAATAATCTTATTAGTTAGCACTACAAAATGACAAACAATATTTGATGCAAAATCTAACATGACGAGAATTTTTTTCTATCATAAAGTGATTAACCAAGATATTCTCCAAGCAAATTACAAGACATTTTGAGTAGATTTCCCTACAGAAGGAAATGGATGAAGTGGGTTTACTTTTAAATATGCAGAGAGAAGCTATAGTAGAAATACTGACTATAAGTAAAAGAACAAAAGCACTCAATTGATGACCAACTTACTTTAGCAGAGGCGAAAATTGCATTACTGCAGTCCAATCCAACAATCTATAAAAAATTATAGTGCATTAGAACAAAACACATTATAAGGGACGAGAACAAAAAGGGGTCTACAAGGGAGGGTGAACTCATTACAGATGCATGAAAGTGAATAATAAATGAAAGAAAAAAGACCAAAAACTAAGAAGCACAAATGGCAAGGGTAAAATGACCACATGATTAAAAAAAAATCAACTAAAATAAAGCCTCAATCCCAAATTAGTTGGGGTCAGCTAAATGAATCAAATTCTTCCACTTAGCCTGATTTAATGCAGTTGATTATGAGCTTTTATAATCCTCTAAAACATTCATTATTAATACACCCCGGCGAATCTTAGGTCTACCATTACGCCATCAAATTCCTCCGATTTCTACTGTTTCAAGTTTTTCTACTTGTGCATTTGCAGTTTGTCTTTGGATGTGTCCAAAATTCAAATTGTCACAACCGCCTTTCTCTAAATAAATCTATTTTAAATAAATACACTTCCCAAATATATCTGCATTAAGGACCGCATTCAAAGAGGGCCAAGAGTGGACAATTGCACTCTACCCCAATTAAAGCAGAACCAAATGGAGAAAAAGGGAGTAAGAAGAAGCAACAATTACACATTTTATTTTCTAATCAACTAAGAGTACAAAATATGATACAACTATTTATAGATATCATACTAGCAGTATGGCTTTGATATCCTAAACCATAACTTGAAAAATAGGTTCCTGTTAAGATAGGAATTGAAGATCATAGTACAATCCACTACAATCTAACTAAATGAAAACTTTAGTAAAATTTCTAAGGTTGCATCTGTTTTCACGTTTTTGCCTAATTATTTGCACAGGATCATGATATTTAGGACAAGCTCAATCATTTTTACTTCTCTGTTAATAATTTACTAGCAGAGTAACCAAAGTTAAATGCTTTGCTACTTTAGATGCCTAATTTGCTTAATTGAACTCTATTTGCTCTCATAATTACTAAGATTCCATTTCTCATACACTTAAATGATTCTAGGTTTCCAGGCACTTTCTAGATAAATATAATGACCATCTTAGCATTTGGGGTTTAATTCTTAAACGTAAGAGGAGCATTAGCTATAGAATTTCAATGACAGGTACTTTACCCTGAAAAAAACAGCTTCGATTACATGCATGAGCCACCAATATTCGTATCTAAACAATTCTACTCCACAATCAACATAAAAAATAATAACTAACCTATACCAACCTCTTCAATCTCTTGTGCAACACGATTTGGTTCAGCACCTGGAAGATCAATTTTGTTTAAGACCTGTAAGGAAAATATAAAAAGTTTGAAAATGTCATATCTCCACAAATGCAAAGATACAAAAATTAAAACTCAAACAGACCTGGTTATGTAACAAATATTTTGAGGATGAAGAAATGTAGCTCACATCTAGTGAACTGATCTAGGAAATATACAGTAATAAAACTGTGGGTGATAATAATGAACTAGATATAATAGAGAACTCTTATACGCATGAGTAACTTTTGGACCAAGAAAATAATTCTTGGAACTGAATAGACATCATATAAAATATTCTTGAGTTTTTCATGACTGAGTTGCATAGGCATAGAACAGATTTATAAGAACTTATCAACTAGCACTTGAAGTATTCAGAAAGGTGCAACGCCATAAATAATTTTAGTTTAGATTCTTTAAACTATCCCTAAAAACTCCACCAATGCCCGAAAGAAAAGATAAAAGGTCATAAGAAGTCTCATGCCCATTGAAGCACGTGGAAGCATACAAAAATTCATGCTTCTGCCATGCTCAATTTTTAACAGCTGGTTGTTCTTTTCTATATCATTATTATGATAATTGGCATTCAAGTTTTATCTTCTAGAAATGGCTCAACATTTGGTAGCAGCTGCAGGAAACAAAGGTGATGCAGAGACATTCATAAAAATAGACCACATCAGAAGTAAAATTAGATTTTTTTTTCAATTGTTATCTAATTTAGAGTTTTAGTTCTACCATGAGTAATGGTTTTTTTGTAATCTATACAATGAAGAAAAGACACTCAATTTGGGTTTAAGTGTTAATTTCTGATTGACTAAAGTTTGTGAATGTTTTGTTAGATATTTTTGTGTGGTGGTTCTACGACTTTTTAAAAAATGTTGGAAAGAATTTTCATCCACATCAAAAGACCAAACCACCACCAACATTAATCATCCTGTAATTCAATTACAGGCCACGACAATCTCTTGAAGTTTCTTCTAAACCATATCAATCATATTTAGTCATTACTATGATAAAGATAACAAGTTGAAGCGTTGAACAGTTTTAGTGCATCGACACCTCCAACCCAACATCAACAAATGGCATGGCACATATATGGCACATATAAATCTAGTAATATTTTCATGAGGAAAAAGAGAATAACAAGAACATTTAATATTTTTGCCAACTAGAAATCGTACTTTTGGAAGATGGTTGAAGTGTTACCTATCTAATGCATTTAAGACACCAAAGAAGAAGCTCTTACAGGGATGATTTCTAGGTTGTTTTCTAGAGCCAGATAAACATTAGCCAGTGTCTGAGCTTCCACACCCTGCATAAGACAAAACACATTAATGATAATTTGGCATCATTTCTCTTTCCAGAAAAATAAAATAAGCAGCAACAAGGAATAAACAAAGTAAAAGAAAATTACAGAAACTAAGTGTTGAAAAAATGAAAAACTTCAACTGTTAGAACTCCATAAGAGAATCTAACATGGTTTTTATAAAATAAATAAATAAATAAAAGAATCTAACTTCAATCAGTATCATGATAATATACAACAGTTAGACCAAGGAACTTGACATTTTTTTTGATTTCCAACGACATATTCCCCGCCAACCGGGCCAACTATATCAGATTGTTAGATATTGTAGAGAAGAGGTTTCTCTATTATTATTCGTTTATTTGGGTTGTTTGTTAAGGTGTTTAGAGTTTTCCTTTAGATGTCAGTGGTATGCTCAGCCTTTTATAGCTATATAAAGAATAAGGTCAAAATCAATATAGATGACTGCTACCATTACAGTGATTTCAGCCCATTTTTCCTCTTTCTTCAATCCCCTTCTTTTCTATATAAAATTGTCATCACTAACTAGTTCTTACATTCTAACTAAGGACCATACCACTTTTTCCCTTCTCTTTCCCCTTCCTTCCTTTCCTCTCAGCTCTTTTGTTCCTTGGGTTGAAGGGCCGATCTCTAAATATTAACAGAGTATTCAATTGGATCAGCAATTCTGTTTATTTCACCTAATTTGAGAAGGGTGTCAGACACCTAGATCAAGTTGCGACTGCCATAGTGTTGAAGTCTGTTTCTTATTGCGCATCACATTGATCAAAGATTCAAAAGTGTGTTTTGCTTGTCTACAGATTGTTGTTTGTTAGTTTAAAACCAGATTTTTCAAAAATTTACTAAACCATTGAGTGCACTAAAGCGAGCACAACAGTTTGATTCATGTAGCCTGACTAATTAGGGATTGAGGATTTGTTGTTGTCGTTGTTGTACTACAACTGAAAGTGCATCACCTTCTTCAACTTAAGTTATAGTCTTATAGATGACGTCGCTCATGTGGAGAAAAGCACTACATCTTCTAACTTAACAGGAATGCAATTTAAAAGCTTCTTTTTGAGTTTGAATTTTTAAAAATGTTGAAATATGTGCTCGATGGCTAACCAAGTAATAGAGATATTATAGTTCTCTTTTTTATGAGGATTGCTTACCCAAGTAACAAAATATTTTTCAGACATGACAATCAAGATTAGAAGTGAGATTCTCATAAGAGAATGATGCGTATAAAATTCATGATTTGTATAAAGCAATGTAACGTCGAAACAAGGAGATAATCAATCAAGTACTGAGCAGTGAGCACTATAGTAGGATGAATGGACTTTGGGATGAGTAACTTCTATATCATTCATACTTAACAAATCTAATGGGGCAAAAAAGACAGAAAAAATTATTTCAAGTATGACTGATGTAAAAGTAACTCTTCCGTGCTCGCTTTACGTGGAATAAAAAAAGAGAGTGGAGGACAATCTTTCTGTTAAGAAAATTCTTCTGCATTGATATCTACAGCCAATATTTTCCGTACTAAATTACTAATAGAATTTGCATGTGGTAGTAATGGTGCTAATGCTGGAAGTGGCACTCATCTCTTTTCCTCTCTAATAATCCACTAATAGATTGCTCACCCTAATGTTGAGATCGACATCATAAATCTTCTCCAATGGAAATGTTTAGTGACAATCAATTTGCTATATGCATTGCTAACAATCATTTTATTACATGAAAGGACAAATTACACTGAAGTTGAATATCACCTTATTCATGTCTTAGGTCCAAGAAAATTGTTACACTCTATATTTGGTCCAAAATCTTGACCAAATGTTTAGCTTAATGTTCTTTTCTCAATTTATGTTATAAGATGAGCAAGTCTTGTATGCATAGTTAGAGCGGACGTGTCAGGAACTCTTTATGATAGTGTTCTTTATCATCATCTGTATATTGGCACTATTTTAAATATATATACATATATATATATATATATATATACACACACACACACACGTAATGATATATCTAGCCACATGGCCATGGAATTACTTCTTATCTTCCAATAAGTTTTACTTTCACATACAAATTCAGGAGGAAAATTGCAATCACTATACTATTCATATCACAAAAGATTTCAAGTTTTCAACCGTTCTTCTGTTTCCTATCTTCTTTTTTCTTCTTCAAAATTACTACCATGTCACACTCTAACTCATAAATAAGATTTTTTTTTTCTTTTTAAAGCCCAAACAGGCATAAATAAGAATTTTTTAGTGGAAGCAAGAGAATCCGCACCTGAGAAGCATCTACAACAAGAAGAGCACCTTCACAAGCAGCAAGTGAACGAGAAACCTAGTCAAAAAATATAACAGTTAGACAACAGTACAAACTTATAAATACTGTAAGAAGAATCCATATGAATACAAATTCTAGTAGCCTAATGTTATATGAAAGTCTAAACGCTTTGTAAAGATAAGTATTTCCATGAGGTTGGTAACACCTAGTAGTTGTCTTTAGAATTACTTTCCTTAATAATTTAGTTGCATGCTTCATTCCTATGGCCATATTGCATGCTTCACTCCTATGGCCATATCACTCTGGCTGCACATCCAAATTTCAAAGTAGCTCTCGTAGGGGAAAATGATAGATAGCAGCCTTTATTGACCAAAAAGGAGGAGCTAAGGAAAGCTGCACACAAAGGGCTGATTGCAGCAAAACAAAATTCCAACCCCAATAATCCCTTAAAAAAGATTAAACAACTTTGGATCAGATCATAGGACGATAAACTCTGTGCAAGTGTTTATCCAAAGGCATTCAAAGAGAAGAGCCAAAAGACATCATGCAAATGTCCCCCCACACCAAAACCACCTCCTTGTAGAACCATTTGGAAAATCATTCCTTTCTCACCACACCTAGAACAAGCCACCATTGCTAGTGCCATTGCAAGTAAACATAGTCATGGAAAATAAACCAAAGATTTTGTACTTCCTCAATCCAGCCTCTGACTTCCTCCCAATCCGATGAAAAACTGAATTGGGATTCCATTCCATTAGGCATGTTAAGGTATATATATATGTGTGGGTATTAGGGTTTGGCCCACTTAGCCTATTTATGTAATTATATATATTGACCTATTGGTCCTTAATAAGATAATTCAATCTTTTTCCCAAAACCTAATATGGTATCAGAGCCTATGGTAATTCGGAGCGACTTTCCTTCGACTCAAAAGTCGAACAACTGATTCATGGAGGTTGTTTTCTTCCATTGATGATTGTTTCTTAGTTTTCTTAGTTTGATGATCGTTTCTTAGTTTTTTGTTTTCATTGTTTCTATGTTTCTATCAACTCCTTCATCCACCACTAGTACGCCCATTGTTGTTCAAGGCGTTTCCATCATTCTACTCTTCACCTTCAACAAAGTTTTGTTTTTGATGACATCAACCCCATACATCATACCCTATGTGGACACCGTGTGCACATCTATTAGACAATTTTTATTTGATACTAGACACCTCTGTTTGACATTGGTCGTGCATCCGTGCCTTTCTTGATTCGTTTGTGAAGTTCAAAGTCGCATGCCTGCTTTAATCTCCCCATCAAACTTTCTACTATGCGTGTTATACGACGACAATTACGTGCCTCAATCTTGGCCTAGAAAACAACTACAATCTCTAGAACTTATATTCTTTTGCTATGTTACCCGGACCCTTCACTCTAACCCAAAGAACCCGTGTCGGACACTTGAAATGAGTTTGACACTTAAAAAGACATGGATACTCCATTTGAAGAGATCTTTGTATAAAAAGATTTAAAATGTAAGAGAATAAAGAAAAAAAACTTAACAAGAACTTTGTAGTGTAGAGTAAGAAATGAAAAATGAGAAAAATATAGGTGTATAAGTTATTACATATATGTAATATATGTTATTACATATATATAAGTATATGTCATGCAAGTTTTAGACACTTTTTGCCGAGCCTCTGTGTCCTTAAATTAGAGAATAGGTGGGTCCGACCTTTAGACTCATACCCGTAGCCGACACCCGCACCCAAGTCAGGTAACATAGTTCTTTTGCCATCTTTGCCTGCTCTCATATGGGGAAGAAGTCATCGGGTATGTTTGCATTGATACTCTTTTGGTTTGAATCATTTGTTGTCGTCGTTGTTGCCAGACAAACCTTTTCGCAACAATTATGTGTGTGTGTTTCGTCGATTTGTCGTTGTTGTTGGCTTGTTGTTGTCAGTTCGTTGCCATTGTTTGTTGGACGAACATTTTTGCAGCAGTTTTTATGTGCGTGTCTCTCGATCGGCCCTTCGTTTGTCATCATTGTTCGTTGGATGATCACATTTGTGGTGCTCACTGCTTCTCCTTCCGCTCATCATCCATGATACCATTATTATGATTTCCGTTGTTTCTATAGTTGCAGTCATTCGTCTACTTATTTCGTTGTTTATTAGTTTGCAAACTCAAGACAATTGATTCGCCTTGAGTTTGAGGGAGGGTGTTAAGGTATAAATATACGTAGGTATTAGGGTTTGAGCCACTTAGCCTATTTATGTAACTATATATATTGACCTATTGGTCCTTAATAAGATAATTCAGTTTTTTTTCCAAAACCTAACAAGGCACCCTAGAGAAACCAAAGATATAGCCACCCTCAAATTTCAAAATTTGGCCTTACTGCAATGATAGATGGAGCTGAGATTAAGTTCCTCATAAAATCTCAATTGCAAATGATTCTTTTCATATCAATTTTAGATAACCTGAATGATCCCCATTTCCCGAATCCTAAATGCCTTAGAAATGTCTTTATTCCAACTAAAATTAAAGTGTTTGGGTGGATTATTTAATAGGGAATAATCAACATCGCGGATGCCCTTCAGAGGAATTGTTCAAGTTGATGCATTCTTTCCATTATTGTATACAATGGAAAGAAGACAAATATCGAGTTGATAATTGTTTTCTAATTGAAAGTTTTCCAAGATTATTTGGGATAGAAAGGAAGCATTTTCCAGGGAGAAGACCAAGCAGTCTAAATCGATCGTAGAGGTCCCAGTTAGGAAACCATAATCACAGCAGTAAATAAGTAAAATCAGAACTTGCATTGAGCTAGGAACAATGGGTTTATGTAATTCAAAAAACAAATCATAATCTTTAAAACAAAGAGATGAGCAGTCAGCAGATGCCAGAGCAAACATTATTGGTAGGCTGCTACAGCAGGGTGGCTAGCCAACTATAAGTTAAGGTCAGACTACAGTATAGCAGATTGAATGAAAATCTGGGCTGCTTTAATGTAAATCTTTTAATGATAAAAGTAGCCGTGTAGGGGAATCATTCTTCCTATATATTAATAGACCTTGGTTTGTGTATGTATCACACTTACAATCACTCTTAAGAGATAACTATTTGGTTCTTCTGAAAAAAGAATAGCATTTTAGCCAACACAGGGCATGCAAAAGTTGGATTGAGGATTCAAGTCCTTCCCGCCACTAACGTATCCCCAAACAGAAGACAATAATAACAGTACAAGTTCAAAATAAATAAACTGTCCTCCAAGAGATTTTTTTTTATATGTCCATCATGATAGTTGGCTGGTTGGATGATGATTTGCTTGATTATCTATCACTTTGAACCAACACAAGTTGGTGGATTGGCTCAAGATTCCCATCTGATGAAGCAAGATACAAGTTAACTCCCACTCCCACTCCCACTCCCACTCCCACTCCCACTTCCATGAAGAGTTCACCATTAGGGTTGTTACCAAGCTCATAATAAATTGATTAATGTGAAAGCAAAGTCTCTCTAACTACCACAGTTATGATCTTTTGAAAAAAAGAGAAAAAGAAAAAGAAAGAAAGAAAGAAAATGCATCTCTCCCTACAATGTCAATATACTTTTTCTTCCACTTTGTGATTCCTCTCCATGAGCAACATGCAAGAACTAACAATGGTTTAAAATAAATAGGACAGGTATTGTAACAGTTTACTTCAACCTAAAATATTTAGACTAACTGAGTGTAGTTTACAAGCACACACTCAATATAATTAACAAAATATCCAATTGAGATTAAGAGTTTTGATCCCTAAATCATATAGCTTAAACGGAACCAAAGTTTATATAAAGAAAAATAACATAAGAAACAGTAGTGCATATCATGATAAATGGAAATACACGAAAGGAGCAACAAGTATGCTAAAATAATGAACAAAATATCAATAATTGTTAAAAGATATTTTGGGCTTATGTTTCAGAAATGTTTAACTCACTAGCTACCATCTTAAGTTAACATAATGCTCACAATAGATGCTCCAGACACATTCATAGCTGCCAGCTGGTAATAATTTAATGTCAATCATTTTGGTAAACAATCATATAAACTGCTCTTACAAAGTTCCAACAACAAAGGCCTTGTTTGGTTCACCCTCCCTAGAAGTTCACTTCTCGGTAAGTTGAATTCCTTGGAAGTACACTTCTTGAGAATTGATAAAAGTGTGGTCAAGTTTATAAGTTTATAACTCTGGGAAGTTAGATATAAAAATAATAAATTGCAACGATTGACTATAGACCCTCTTAAAAAAATTAAAGTTAATTTAAAGAGAGCATATTTGTCAACAGAGTGCCCTGGAAGTTGGCACCTCCACTTCCCAGGAAGTTGGTTTAAATAGCCAACCAAACAAGGGAAGTGGCAGTTTCCCAGAAGTGCAGTTCCGCCCTCCCAAGTCCCCCCAAAACCAAAATAGGACTAAGACCTAAAATATGTGAAAATCCATTGAAATTCCGATCCATGTACAAAAGAAAAGAAAATGTAATTAACAAGGTCTAAAAGAACACAAACAAAAAAAATGTCTTCGAGGGCTACCCTCTCTCATACTAGATGAGAGCGTCAGACAGCATTATGTATTAGTTTTCTTGGTTGGGCCCTTTCTATCTCTCTATTTTCTATTAAGACTATCATCTTTTACAGGAAAAGAAAAAATCAAGAAATTTAATCCCTGAAAACATTTACTCCACATTTTCATCCTCCATAACTCCATGACAAAGACAATACCTAATTACATTTTTGGACATCAAAAAGGACCAACAGAAAATGCATAACATTATCAATATAGAATCTTCCACAAAAATGAATGAATCTCACACACCTTTAAACAAATACCATATCATGCCAAATTAGGAGAGGCAACGAACAAAAGGAATTTTAGTTACCTCATATGAGAAGTCCACATGCCCAGGTGTGTCTATCAAATTTAGACAATATGGTTTATTTTCAAAAACATATCTCATGCGAGCAGCCTGAAACAAATATCAGGAAACAAAACAATGTCAAGAATTTACCTATAAATAATAATTAGCAAAAGACATGTCGAGATGGAATATCATGATGAAATCAAAAAAACTAGAAAACTACAAGATTTCAAAAATAAAAGTGAAGTGACGCTCTTTCCATTTTTGTACATGATTTTACGTTTCTTAGAAGTTAGAACTTACATTTCTAACCTTTTGGATACAATTTATTTCTTATTTAGGCAATTTGTCAAAATTCATTCCTAATACTGAGATTGATTTCCAGGCTTGCGTTGTCTAACACGTTTTATTCTTTAGGATAATATTCTAAGAGAAATTGATTCTTACTAATTTCAATGGCTTTAATCATTTTCGATATGCATCTTAAGGCAATGTGCTAGAATTCACTTCTCATACTTGAGATTGATTTCAAGTCTAGCACGGTCTATTATGCTTTATTCTTAAGGGATTTCTTCTAACAAAAATTGACACTAGCTATATTCCTTTATTCTTACAAGTCAACATTTAAGTTCACAAATTGCATCTACTCTAACCAACTTCTATGGGATTTTGTAGAATTTCTTTTACATCTAATTTGTAATTCAGAGTTTCAAAAACCTAACTAATTCAGAAAATTTTCATACCGAGTGCAATTCATCCAATTTTAATAATAAAATCAACACTTATTCCCAAATATACAAATTAAAGAAATAAAATGGATACAAGCTCATAATTTTTAATACGCATGCAATACTCCATTGATACAACCTAAGGAAAGAAACTATAAGACATCCAGCGCACAAACTAAGCAAATACAAACCTGGAGTTTGATTGTGATACCTCTTTCTCTCTCAAGGTCCATGTTATCTAAAAATTGCTCTTTCATTTCCCTCTTTTGCACAGTTCCAGTGACCTCTAATAGCTTATCCGCCAAAGTTGACTTCCCATGGTCAATATGTGCAATGATGCAGAAATTTCGGATATTTGAAATTGGAACCTGCGGTTGCAATTACAAATCAACTTTATAGTCTGCATTCCCACCAGACCAAAAGGGAAGAGAAAGTTCCATTAACATTGAGTGCGCATATATTTAATCATTTGCTGATATCATATTTACCTAATATTCTCAAATCAAAAGAAAGAATAACGGCAAATCATTTTTCAAAATGTGCCCTCCACTTTTTCAATAAAAAAGATGACTAATCTAAGAATGTTACGCAGCTGTTTTTGATCAATTTAATTGAAGGTACAAAGTTAAAATTCTTAAAATTATTAATAAGTTAATCTTTTTTAGACAGACGAACCTTCACATAACAATAAACTCTCCCAATAAACAGTTAATTGTTTCACAGTTTCACTACATCAAAGCTTCCCAGTGCATTTCTTAGTTATAGAAAATCCATGGGCCTAGAGAGTGTGGGCCACACGTACACATGTGGGTAAACAAATGGGGTTAGAGTCCATCTTTGAACAAAACCTATAGAAATCCATGGTGTCGAAGAGTGTTGGGCCACACACACATGTGGGTATATAAATGGGGTTGGAGCCCATCTTACAAAACCAATTGACTTTTATTAGGATCCAATCTACACTACTTATATACCACACCAACTCTTATTATATTTCTCATGTGGGATTATATACTCCAACACTCCCCCTCAAGTGCAACTAGGCCTGGACTAGTTGTCACTTGCCAAACATAGACCTACTTTTTTCGTGGTCCGAACAAACATACCTAGGCCTTACTCTTATAGGCTTCTAGGTTTATAAATGGGTCTAGACTCCACCGCTAGCCCAACCAAGTCATCAAACACAAGCTCAGGATCATTCCGCTCTAATACCATATAGAAATCCATGGAGTCGGAGAGTGTTGAGCCACACACGCACATGTGGGTATACAAATGGGGTTGGAGCCCATCTTTGCACAAAAAATTTGACTTTTGCTAGGATCCAATCTACACCACTTATATACCACACCAACTCTTATTATATTTCCTATGTGGGATTATATTATAAAAATAAATAAAAAATAATTCAAGATAAAACAAGGCAAATTGTATACAAACGGGATGTTCTTATTTGTAAAGCCTACAAAACAATATACATGGAAACTTATTTGATACAAGGAAAGATTTATACAATCAGTGGGGAAGTTTTGGTATACACAATTAATGAGGAAGTTATGGTATACACAATTAGTGGAAAGTTATGATATACACAATCAGTTTCCTAACAAAACCAACTGGCAACTGCTTGTGCTAGGATTCAATTTACACCACTTATATACCACACCAACTTTTATTATATTTTCGATGTAGGATTATATACTCCAACATTAGTCCTTCTCAACAATTCAAAAATCACAAATGTTCGAAAAACTATGATTTAATCCAGTAGCAAAGTTCAAGATTAAACACTAATTCAACCACTACATCACGCACTAAGCAACACCCATTAACCAGAATCGCAACCGTAAATTAGCTGGGTTTGTGCTCGGTTTAGTGCAATCACAACCGTAGATAGAACAACAAAAAGCAAAATTGGAACTATCGAACTGATTTTGAATGGATCAATTCACCTTCTGGAGACGATCTTGGCCGGCGTTGGCGACGAGCTCTCTCGATTGCTCCGTCCCTGCCGCCGCCGCTCGGCAAACAACAAACCCTAGTCCTCTCCTTCTCGACGTTCTTCCACTCCACTTCGATTTCTCGAATTTGGCACTGCAATTCGTCGCAGCAGTGGCAGAGAAGGGAAGCTTTCGGTGTTGATTGTGCCGCTGTTGGTGGGTTCGAGAGGTGAGGCAGATGGGTACGCGCGACACGCCCGTCGCCATGCCCATTAGAGATAAGGTATTTTGTGTGGAAAGCAGAGGAGAAACAGAGCACCTGCTCTGTTTTTCAGTGGGAGAGTTTTGGGGAACAAGGGAGAGGGAGTGATGGTGTGTTGTTATCTGTTTGAGAAGTGAAAATTTTGAACCACGCGCGTTCTCAGCCACAAAATCCAATAACCTCGGCTTGCTCCGCAACCCACGTTGGCCCACAACAGTCATTTGTGTCCGCCTTGAGATGCAGGTACACACAAATTTTCGATACATAACACGTGAGTCGAGACCGCATGGAAGGCTCTTGTAGATTAATGTGTATTGTAACTTACTCATTGTCATTCTAACATTTTTCTACTAAAATTAGTGATTAGGGATGTAGAGAAAGGGAGTTGCCAAGTAGGCATCGAGTGACTAGTTCGAGGTGATTTTTAAATTAGTCGATTTTGTGGTACCGTATTAAGTTTCTTTGCTTTTTTATAATGAGTTTAATGCAACTTGACTAAGCTTACTTTATTTACGTGCTCCACTTTTTTTTGTTATATTATGGTATCTAAGATTACCTTTGACTATTTTACATGAAAAGAGATACGCCTCAAAAAATTTGGAGATTCAAATTTAAGATATTATAAAGGCAAGTGAAGTGAATAACTAATAGGTCTCGACCATTATATCAAGGCACATTTTGCCCCACAATACCCTATGAAATAAAGGGAAAATTAACTAAATTATACAAAAGACGTATTTGGATCAACACAGTAAAACTTCACTTCAACAATTACAAGGGACAAAATAGAACTTATTGGATTTTTAGATCCAAATATATATATGATCAATCCATGGTCTCAAATCCTGCCTTGGCACAGTTCCACCCACAAGCCAATTTCTTGACCATACACCTGATCCTTCTCTGCAAACACATAAATTAAACCAAAATCGTTAAGAACAAAAACTACTTAATTAATATCAGACACTTTGTGTGTAGAATTAATGTCAGTCATTAATCATTATCAATGAAAAGTCTTTTGATTGAATAAATAACTAATCAAATTTAATGAAACTTAATTATAGTCTTATATATATAAGCACATTAGGGCCTTAATTAATGAAACTGGCCAGATATGCATGTAGCTCACATAGTAATTCCGAGATCCGTCTGTGTCTGTGCTTTAGTAGAACCCTTGCAAGTGCCCTTTACATGATTGTTGACATTGATATTGTCTTCAGATCTAATACGCCTGTATTGCCATTGTCTCCTCGATCGGCAAAAGATTCTCGAAAGCAACGGCCTGTAATTCACCCTAGGACATCTGATCCAGCTCCACTGCAAATATGTAAAATCACAATTACATATATCAATCAAATTAAACAAGGCTCCTAATTAATCAATATGTATGCTAATGAAGAACAAAAAAATACGAAATATGTACCTTCGTTTTTGGTCTATTGTTTGGAAAGTTGTTCATTGGCCATGAATTGGTGTTCTTAGAATTGCGGTACTGCTGCCTCAACTCATGGGCATAGGCGAGAAGCTGCGCCTTTCGATCGAAACCATGGGACGATCTTGGCATCAGAGTAAGGAATTTGTTGGAGGAACTCAATATTGTTGGCTTGGTTAACAATGGCTTCCTTCTTACTTGATGATGATGATTAGTTGCATTGTTATTAATACTACTTCTAGGATTAGTAGTAGGTATATTTCTACGTCGAATGTTGTTGCAGGTGTCTGATTCGACGTATACCGTGATGATCACACTCATCTTGCTTGATCGATGTTATTGATTTCTGCTTTAATTTGTTGATGCTGTTGTAGTTGTTGTTTTCTACCAACTTAGCCATGTAAGGGTAAAGATATGGATGCATGATTTTAGGTCTTTTTGGTTTTGGTTAACTTGTAAGCATGTGTTAGTGAGATTTCCTGTTGTAACTAACTCAAGACTGTTTCTAACTCTCTCTGATTTCTATACAATACACATGATTAAGGGCAATGCTACATTGCTACCTCAATACACTATAAGTTCTGGACTAGGTCACACAACTATTTGGAAAATGTGTGATACACATAAGAATATGTTGCCAAAAATAATTAATTATTAACACCTTTAATTAATCAGTTACCCCCTTAAACAAAATTAATTTAATTGACAATAAAGATTAATAAAAATAACTCTAGAGAATTAAGTCAAAGATAATAACTCTAGGGAATAAATAAAAGTAATTAATAAGTTTTAGAAAAAAGAAAATTAGTTATTTCTATACATTTTAACCAACAACAATATAGTCTAAATTCCAAATTAGTTGGAGCTGGCTATATGGGTCAAGTTGTTCAATTGTGCTCCATTAGTCACTACAATAAAAATGATAATTTACAACATCTTATGATATTATACAATACATTATTAAAACTTATTATATTTTCAATTGATATATAAAAAATATTGTTTATAGAGAAAATAATGTTTAATGATTGATTGAATATTATAAAACAAGAATTTCATTTAACTTTTTAAATCCTTTCACATTATTTTTTTATTTTGAATATATATATATATATATATATATATATATTTGAAGCCTATAAGGCACATTGATCATTTATAACTCAAGAGGGTAAGCTAATCTAATACAATATTTCAACAAGTGAAATGCAATAGACATTAACATTGCATACTTAAGCTCGAAACTATCGTAATTAAAATATGAAGAACTACCCACAAAAGGGGAGAACTACCCCCACATAGAAGGGACAACTACCTCAATTTGGTGAAACATCCACCTAAGGAGACAAACCTAAATTAACATAAACTAAACCTAGAACAAAACAAAATTGAAACCTAAAACCAAATTAAACCTATCAAAAGAGATGAAAAAAATAGAGAAGTAGATCACCACAACATCACCATGGAACCGCCATAACCACTTGCTTTCAGAACACCATTGCACTTGAACCACCGTATGATCAAAGGCCATGATAGAATCAACATTCATGCACTGCTACAACGAAGCATTGCACCACCATTAATGGTTGGACGCCAAACTCCGTTGTTGACTTTCAACTGCTCTCGCATGTCGCTACTAGCATCCCGTTGTTCATTGCCACTGCACTTTGCAGCTGCTTCACCCGAAACCGACAACCCCTTCTACCTTAGTCCCCAAAAATATTTTCTTCTTTTTTCTCATGACCTCAACCTCTTCAACATCACCATAACTCCATTACTGTCTGCTACCTTTCCTTTGAAGAAGAGAAAGAAAAAGAGAGGAAGAGGGAGACACTAAGACACAACAAAAAATAAATAAAACTAAAAACATAGAGGAGGGGAGGCTTTGATGAGAGAAGAGCTACTAAGGAAGTTGGCCAATGGCCGTAGTTGTACTGTAGCCAAAGCTGCTGGCCGAACAAGGGTGGGCTTAAAAGGAGGCTTTGTTTTAGGGTTTTTTTAAACGCTGCCAAAATCACTTTAATTGTTATGTAAACATTTTGTTGTTACCATGTATGTGAGGAACATTTTTTCAGTTTTTCTATTGTGAATATTTTAGGCTGCGGCTATTCGGACCCCACGGTTTACTCTTTATACCCCCTTTTTGAAATTTTGTTACCCCCTTGTGAAATGTCTTTGATGCCCCCATATATAAAGATGCTTTACTCCTCCATACCACACTACTCCCATGAAAAAAATTTTGAACCAAGAGCACTATGCGGAAAAACCATGAATTTCACCCCCACACTCAACCTCGGACTAACCAAATAAGTGCGAAACCACACTAAATAAACTCGATAAATTCGTTCTCTACTCGATTCCCTTTCGTTTGGTTTTTTTGGGTCATTTGGTTGTTATTTGACTATTCAAGGGTAATTGCATTTTTTAGGGCTTTGTGTTTGGCGTTGATTAGTGCATTATAGGTAGGAAAATGTTTAAGGAATCACCAAAACGAAGTAAACCCGAGTAGTGCGAGATAATTTTCTTTGTTTTTCATGACTGTGCATACACACACGACCGAAATGTATAATACGTCTCAGTCCTGTATGTTCAACAATATATAGTATATAGCAATGTATGTTGGCCGAAACCCATAGTTTCATGTAAGCGTTGTGTGACTGAGAAACACTTATAAGTATCGGCCCTTGTAACGACCCTAAAATCTAACTCATGCCACGTGTCATTTTAGGTCATACATGGGCCCACTTGTCGTGATATGTGTGTTAAATTCTCGGTTGACAACACCGAGGTATATTATTTTTGTCTCGTGTTTGTATTACTTATTTTATTACCCGAATGTAAATTCTAATGTGCCAAACGTGTGAGGACGTTTGTGTGTGCATGTAGGTGTTGAGGAACGGGTTTGACCTGGAAAACGTGTGTCACGGCCCCAAATTTCACAATCCTATAATCAGGCGTCGCTCAGCCTAGACCCACGCGAACCCCCGAGTCGGTCCCGCAGAGTCGGGCGGGGCCAGTAAGCCTTTTCTTACCATTCGATCATTTATTAAACATTTGAATATAAAGTCAATTAATTAGCGAGTTATCAAAGTATATAACGAAAGCAATAAGTCTCAACAAATCAATTAACTTCTAAAGCTTTAAGTTAGAACAAAAACCTAGGGTGTGGGAACCCCGTATATCATATATGTCATGTAAATCAAGGAAAGTATCATCCAAATCATAAATATCTAACAATATCTCAACACATAACCCCATGTACAAAATAATATAAGTAGCTAATACACCAAAAAAAGTCACATATATCAGTAGGGGAGGGTCGCTCAAAGTATATCGCCTAACTGCGCAGCCTTTCCTTTGCTGGACTACGGATCTGCACTCGGTCAAACACAAGAATGATGAGCCCAAGTAAGTAACGCCAAGAAGGAACAACAATAAATACATCATTTCGAATTAAATGAATAAACAATCAATTCATGCAGGTAGAAAGAAAGGAAGGACAAGGAGCGCATGCATATATAAAAATTGTGAATAAATAAATGAGCAATCAAAATTGAGTGTCCCAGAATACAAGGGAAAGATACAAGTTGTCCCGACTAATTCGTTGAGTCGAGGACAGAATCTCCTCAAAGGCTAGGAGTCGATGACAGAATCACCTCTAAGACCCCTACGCGAGTATAGAGTCCCCAACAATTTGGTGGAGAACTCTCACCCCGTATATGTCATCACAAACAATCACGTATCCCTAGCCGTAAGCCCCAGTATAATACATCGCGAGCCCAAAATTCTGCGAGGATCACGCTTGACACACTTGCCTTAGAGCAACGCATATGAATGGAATGACAAGATAGCATTGAAACAATATCAATAAATAATTCAAGGCTCAAGAAATAACTGTGGTGTTCTCACTGGTTTACTTATCTCAGATCCAAGCTAATCGCACTCATGCGCTCCAACTCGCCACCAAGATCGATCTCCAAATGCCCGTCACCGACACCAGTCCCCTATGTTCATGTGTTCATTTAGGTTACATTGAGTGTGTTTTAGTCTTTGATTAAGTGTTAAGAAAAATCGAAACTAAAACACCAATACACGCTTGCTCGAAGAACCATCCTATGTTTAAATCTCATCTTTCAGTCCATTTTTGATAACTTAGATGGCTTAATTTTGAAACACTAATGGTTCTAGGTTGTTCCTCTCTGTCTTAGTTTTTGGCGGTATGCGAAACGTCAAAAATGGAGTTAAAACGAATGAGATACGACTATTTTAAGAAAGTTTGTCAAAACTGTTTTGAGGCAGCCCAGAATGTGGAGAATGCTCCATGTTTAGATGGAGCGCGCTCCATGCTCGAGCAGAACTGTAGAAATGAAGTTCTGCACTCCCAAATCCTCCAAAACTCTCCCCAAATGGTCCCAAACATACCCACAACTCATAATTTGATCGAAATAACATCATGGTTAACCAAAAACAACAAGAACAACAATTTTATCATCCATTTAATCATTCTTCAACCATCACCACATCATTAAATTTACCCATTTCATAACTCTCCAACGCCAAAACTTAGTAAACTTTCTCCAAGACTTAAGACAACAACTGATTCATTCCTTGACTTAACTAGTCACCAAAACCACCTCGAAATATTACCAAAAATCTAGAAATTTATTGCATCGATTTAATGTTCCCAAATCTTAACAAAAACGCGTAAAATCAACGCCAAAATGACAAGAATTTAATGTGGATCCGAGATCTCACCTTTGTTCACGTTGTTAATTGATCCTTAGTCTTCAAAATCACACCAAAACTACCACAAACCCTTGTGTATTTTCGGATTGGAGAGAGAGTGGAGGGTAAAAAGTGGTGTTTCATCAAAAAATCTCTTTTCATATTTATTTTCTCATCTTGACCCAACACACACACCCCTAAGCCCATCTAATGACTCATAATCACACCATCCCACCTACTTAAGTGACTCAATTGGGTGACTTTGGTTGACTTGGTCTCTTTGATCTTATCCTTATCTCAACACAACAATAGCTTTTCGGGTATTTCAGTGCTTGTCTCACAACACAACTCACACTACCACGTGGCAACTATCGAAAATGTCGATTGGGACGCATTTCCATACTAATTAATTATTATATTTAATTTCATTTGTCAGTGTTTTTAATTAAGTTTTGTCCCTCGGACTACTAGACATCGTCTCGTAATACCAACGCTCACACGCAAACCCTCACATATTTGGGACATTGGAATTTTACTAAGGAAATACAATATAATACAAACACAACACAAAACTAACATACCTCGGCATCGACGACCGACAACTTGATGACTGTATCAAGAGGGCCCACGTACAACCTAGATAGACACGTGGCACAGGTTAGAATTTTTGGGTCGTTACAGTCTTCCCAACTAAATGGAATTCGTCCTCGAAATTAAAACGAAACTAAAGGAAAGACTTACCGAAATAAGAAAAGGTTAGGTAAACACTCGCGCATATACGACTCCAGCTCCCATGTCAGCTCCTCGTCCCCGTGGTGCTGCCACTTGACAAGGATCGATGGAATCTCCTTGTTTCTTAGGGTATTGACCTTGTGGTCTAAAATCTGGATAGGCTGCTTGTCGTAGGTGACATCCTCCCTCATGTCTATCTAACTCAAATCTACTGTTGGTCGTCTACCCTTCCTGGACCTATCCAGTCGCAACATCGATATGTGAAAGATAGGATGAATCCTTGACATCGAAGGTGGCAACTATAGCTCATATGCGACCTTGCATACCCGCTTCACCACTCTGAACGGACCAATAAACCTCGGCGTAAGTTTCCCCTTGATCCCAAATATCTTATACCCCTTCAACGGAGACACTTTTAGATATACAAAATCCCCGACCTGGTATTCCAACTCCCCGTGTTACAAGTCATAATATTTCTTCTGCCTCTCCTGCACACCCTTCAATCTCAATCGGATCTGGCATATCTTCTCCGTGTGGTTCACACAATCTCTAGCCCAATTGCTACCATATCCTCGGGTTCCGCCCAACAAGATGGAGATCTGCACGGCCTCCCCCAGAGTACCTTAAATGGTGCCATGCCAATACTGGCATCATAACTATTATTATAAGCAAACTCACACAGATGAAGGTACTCCTCCTAGGATCCACCGTACTTCAATACACACATCCTCAACATATATTCGAGAATTTGGATCAAACGCTCTAACTGTCCATCAGTCTGTGAATGATAGGTGGTACTAAGGTTCAACCTCGCGCCAAATTGTGTTCACATGCTCTGCCAAATCTGCGATGCGAACTGCGGACCCTTGTCTGACACGATCGATAACGGTCCGCTGTGAAGTCGAACTATCTCTGGCTCATACAACTCCACAAACCTATCTACCCAATGTGTGGTCGAGATAGGTATGAAGTACGCAAGTTTAGTCAATTTGTCCATAATCACCCAGATGCTATCATGTCCCTGCCGAGATCGAGATAGCCCACTAACGAAGTCCATGGCAATGTGCTCCCACTGTGACGGCCCCAATTTCCCCGTGTAATTGGGTACACCCGGCCTAGACCCGTACAAGCCTTGAGTCATCACTCGACAACCTGACGAGCCTAGTCAGCCTCCTATTTACTCAATTTAGTAATTTATGAAAGAGTTATTGCAATAATACACAGCGAAAGACTAAACAATTATAACAAAGGGAAATAACTCAATCAAGGGAAGTATATAAATTCTATAAGTGTGGAAAGCTCCGGGTATCCATGTACAATTCAATAAATATATATACATGATACCAGTCTCATCAAAATATCAAGTTTAATAATCCCAACAACATAAGTATAAAACGATAGACATAAAAGCAAAACATAAGGAAACCTACAAAATAGTCTCCAAGTCCAGCCGCTAATCCTCACAAAAAGTCGCCTAAGCAGGGCTCCTTGCCTCTACTGCACTCTGCTCTATCTGCACCCACCATCACAAACTAGACGATGAGCAACTGGAGAAAATCGAATGTAATGCCAGAAGAAGATAACAGTAATTCATAATATAACAAGTAAAACAGTCTAAATATCATGCGGTAATAAAAAGATAGTAATTTAAATAAACAAGGTGCATGATAAACAGACTAATAGATATTAATCGAAAATCAAGTGTGTTTCAAGGAATCAAAAGAGGCCCATAAGTGGTCTAAATCATAGCATAACGGCGAAGACCTCGCGAGGTCTTCCCGGGCATCGACACAAGCGAAGGCACAGCTATGACGGGAGGGACTCGAACCCACCCACCCAGTACTCGGTGTCACACGGTCACTAAGGGTGGTCACACACTCGTACGCACGAGTGCCCGTGTTTTATCCCTCTAGTGCAGGTCCTAGTACTTTCGAGACGAAACACTTACGCCGGGAAACACACAACAAGAAATGGAATGGAATACCAATAATAGAGCATAACAAGACTGAATAAATGATAATGAATCACATGGCATTTTCTTACTGGCTTATAAACGTACAAATGCTTTTTAAGGTAAGTGTACTTACCTGACTAATCGCGACCCGGTATTCACTCTGAAACTCTAATACGTTCCCCGCGAGTTCTCGACTACTTGATAAAGTTTTGAATCTCGAATATTAGTTTAAGGCTCGCATTTAGTCTTAAGGTGTTTGTTTTACAATCATTTGTTGATTGTGACCCAAACCGTTGTGGATTAAACCATCTCTATGGTTGTGTCCCATTTGTTTTACAAAGCATAACTCTTTTTGGGCCTTTGTTGGGCCCATTTATCAAGTCTATACTCACCTAAGTAGGCTATTTGTGTGGACAATTATTGGGCCTAGATATATGGACTCATTCTTACATTTTATGTATTTGTTTTAGGCTTTAAGTTGTGCCTATTATATTAAACCCTTATTGGGCTTTACATAACCCATAAACACACCAATTATAACTTGTTATGGACCTATATTAAAATGAGTGTATTGGGCCCTTGTTGGGCCTTATTACAAGTCCATGTTCATTTAAAAACAAGTGTCTATACTTATAATCCTTTTTACTTATTCTCAAACATACAATAATGCACTTTATGGTCACACACCCCACATTTCATACTCACAATGCACACACACACAACTGTTGTGTACACCCCACTGTGGTGTATACACAGTGAGATGTACACCCCATGCACACACACACTCACACCAAATACACATTTCTTACTCAAATTCCTACATGTCGTCAAGGAGGAACAATAACCACTTACCCTCACAGCCGTGACTCACACACACATAAACCACACGACACACCCACATCTCCTTGTCCGAATCACACACAAGAAAAACCCATAACTGTTGCACATCTAGGGACCATCTCCGGTTAGAGGAGTCGTCGGAGGAGCGCCTCTGACCAGCTCCAACCAAGGACAGACCCCACATCCACAACACAACCAAAACCATCGACCACAGTTCACAAAATAGTAAGTGTGTGCAACCAGTGAGCAAAGCGAAAGAGAGAGATACGGACTGAATGTGAGCAATAGAGGGAATAGGTGGGAGAGGAATACTCACTTAGGCATCTCCGATGACTGTCTGAGGCTCCTAGTGTCGTGGAGGGAGGCAGTGGTCCAGCAGCGAGGGTGGCGACACAGCCGAGGGTGAGGGAGAGAACGTGAGGCCGAGAGGAGTGTGGACTGGCCGAGAAGGAGAAAGAGACGTGAGGCCGAGAGTGCAAATGAGAGAGGAAGGGAGAGAGAGCCTCACCTCGTCGGAGTTGGCATCTCCGGTGGACCGACGTGGTGGCAGTGGTGAGAGGAGGGTGGAGCGAATGAACAGTGGCGGCAGTGAGTTGGGAGAGATGATGAATAGTGTAGTAGGGTTTTCTTTTCAACGTTTTATATATATATGACTCAAATGACCATTTTACCCTTGGACTAACACTTGTGTATTTTTAAATCTTTTGCCCTTTTGAGTCATTTACCTCATCATCACATCTAGACATGAATACACATCTCGATGTCAATCTCATGGCTCCTCACAATTGGGCTGTGTCACTTTAATAATTCAAATTCCATAGTCCGTATGTTGCGTAATTATCCAACTCCCGCATCAGGTTTACATTCCTCAGTCCATTTTTCTCCGTAATTTGGTTTGCCGCGTCCGTTTCTCGCCACATCTCATCAATAATTACATAAATTATACAAAAATTCATTTAATTTGTATTTTAACAGTATTTTAAATCTCCCGTGTACCCGTAACCTAATTTTTCTACTCGTTCACCGACTTAATCGTCTGATCACTCAAATACGAGTATAAATGTGTAATACACATCATCATTCACAAGTAGCTAAATTTCTGGGTCGTTACACCCATTTCCACTGAGGAATGGGAAGTGGCTGTAATAACCCCTCGAGTCTGCAATGCTCAGCCTTAACACGCTGACAAATATCACACCCTCGAACAAAATCAGCAACATCGGTCTTTATCTCCATCCACCAGAAGAGACGATGCACATCTGCGTACATCTTAGTCCTGCCCGGATGACCGTAAATCATGAGTGATGTGCCTTATGTAGTATCTCATCGTATAGCTCAACCACTGATGGAATCCACAGTCGTCCTCTAATTCTTAGGCATGAATCTGTCGACTGACTCCAATCTGGATGATCTGAACTTTGTGCCAGCTTTAAGAACTTTTGATACCGTTCGTCGTCCTGCTAACCCTCTAGTACACTCTGAATCGACACTGTTTGAGTCCTCATCTGCGAGCAAATCATCACTCTAGTATCGGTCGGGACATCATCGGAACAAATCCTCTCAACCGCCTCGAGCAAACCCCAATTGTGCGTCATGTGGCAAGTAACAACCCATGAGTCAACCCCTCTACGGCTCAATGCATCTACAACCACATTAGCCTTCCCCGGGTGGTACTCTAATGAGAAATCATAGTCCTTGAGGAACTCAAGCCATATTCTTTGTCGCATGTTTAGCTTCTTCTTAGTGAAGAAGTACTTCAAACTCTTGTGGTCAATGAATAAGACGAATCTCTCCCCATAGAGATAGTTGCGCCAAATCTTCAGTGAAAAAACCACTGCCGCCAACTCCAAGTCATGTGTAGGGTAGTTTTTCTCATGAATCTTCAGCTGTCGGGACGCGTAGGCAATAACTTTACTATCCTTCATTAGAACACAACCCAAACCGATCTTAGAAGCATCGGTATTCAATTCAAAACTTTTCCCTGACTCGGGCAAAACTAAGACTAGTGCGGTAGTCAATCGTTCCTTCAATGTCCTGAACGCCTGCTCACAGTCGTCATTCCACTAAAATCTGACATCTTTCTTCGTCAATTGTATCATCGGTGTCGCGATCCTTGAGAAGTCCTGCACAAAATGCTGATAATAACCTACCAAGCCCAGAAAACTGCAGATATCTGACGTTGATCTCGGTGTAGGCCAATCGCTAACTGCTCTGACCTTATCGGGGTCTATTGATACTCCGCCGGTCCCAACAATGTGACCCAAAATTCGACCTTTGTCAGTCAAAATTCACACTTACTGAACTTAGCGAATAATCGATGATCTCTCAATGTCCGCAAAACCAACCTAACGTGCTCCTCACGAGCCCTAGAATAGATCAAAATATCGTCGATGAACATAATGATGAATCTGTCCAAGTATTGTCTCAACACTAGATGCATCAAATCCATGAACATCGCTGGGGCATTAGTCAACCCAAACGACATGACTGCAAACTGGTAGTGTCCATATCAAGTACGAAATGCAATATACTCTATGTCCTCTGCTGTAATCCTCAGCTGATAGTACCTATATCTCATATCAATATTCGAGAACCACTGCGATCCTGTCAGCTGGTCGAACAAGTCATCAATGCGAGGAAGTGGGTACTTATTCTTCACCATCACCTTATTCAACTATTTGTAGTCAATGCATAATCTCAAGTTGACGTCTTTCTTCTTAACAAACAACATTGGCATTCCCAAGGTGACATACTCGGGTGGATAAAGCCTAACTCTTACAACTCACCGAGTTGTCCTCTTAGCTCCTCTAGCTCTCGGAGCCATACGGTACGACAGAATCGAAATGGGTTTGGTCACTAGGACCAAGTCAACTATGAAATCGATCTCCATATGTGGTGGTAAGTTTGGTAACTTCACTGGGAAAACATCAGGGAACTCGCACACTACTGGCACATCCTCCAACCTAGTCTCCACTATGCCTGTCGTACTCAACACGCCAGCGAATGTCTCTACATCTACGTTAGTGGCGACTCTACCCCTGGTGATGGTAAACTAGTCGAAGTTCCCTAAAAGCTAAACTTTATATGCCCAAGAATTTGAAATGTGTTCCTCTTACCGTATCAGTGAATCTATGCATGATAAGCACCCAACCAATCCATGACCGGTAATGTATCGAACTCTAGGAACTCCAATACTCTCAGGTCTGTAAGTAAGGTGTGACCTCTATCTTTACTAAACAGTCGACCCACACTACATTCGGGTAAATCTTGTCCCTAGCGGTTGTGCTATGGATCAAGGGTCTCTCTAATCGAATGGGTCTCAACCCTAACTCGTCAACCATATGACCAAAAATAAAAGAAATTATGGAACCAGAGTCAAACATGGTATGCATGAAAAGATTGCAAATGTAAACCGTACCCTCAATCAGGTTTTGTGTGGCAGTCGAATCTGGTGCGATAATGGCATAAACCTGCTCCTGGCCCTGTGGTTGCCCTCGGTCAGGTCATGGACTAGTACTGATGAAATGGCTTAACTGTCCGCACTCATAGCATGCTCCCCTCTGAAATCAACGGGTCGTGTTTTCCCTGCTGTTGTCCCTGACTGTGTCTCTGTTTCTGCACTTGATTGGAACTCTAACCTCTTCATGTTCAAAACTGAAACAGGAATTACTCATGATTGAACCTTTTTCTTAAACTCAGCCCAGTCCTTGGGTTTGCCTTTGGTAACCCCCATGTTATGCCACAAAGCACCCGCCTCACTTGAACACCTCCCGAACCTCAACGGTGGGTCTTAAATTGATCGGCGATCACAACCCGCAACAAACGAGAGTTCTCAATCACTATATAACTATCGATAATAGTATAATACATTACAATCAAATAACTCATATAGTCCAGGTTCCCCAACTCTCCTCACATCCCAATTAAGACTTAAGTTAGGTTCATAGGGTTCCACTCTAAGTTCAACATCTATCTTAACTTCTGTTTTCTTGTGTCTTAGTGGATTGTGATTTAAATTTAAAAGTATTTTATTCAACTTTTACACTTTGATACTAACTATGATGGCCCCAAGTTCCACAATCCTAGAATCGGGTGCCACCTGGCCTGGACCCGTACGAACCCAAGAGTCGGCCTCACCGAGTCGCGCGGGGCCAGTGAGCATTTCCTTACCATTCGATCATTTATCAAACATTAGAATGTGAAGTCAATTAATTAGCGAGTCATCAAAGTATATAGCGGAAACAATAAGTCTCAACAAATCAATTAACTTATAAAGCTTCAAGTTAGGACAGAAACCTAGGTTGTGGGAATCCCATATATCATATATACCATGTAAATCAAGAAGAGTATCATCAAAATCATAAATATCCAACAATCTATCAACCCAAAACCCAATGTACAAAACAATATAAGTAGCCAATACACCAAAAAAGCCACCTATATCAGTAGATGAGGGTCGCTCAAAGTATATCGCCTAACTACACGGCCTTTCCTTTGTCGGACTTCGGATCTGCACTCGGTCAAAGATAAGAATGACGAGCCCAGATAAGTAACGCCAAGCAGGAACAACAATAAATACAACATTTCGAATTAAATGAATAAACAATTAATTCATGTAGATAGAAAGAAAGGAAGGACAGGGAGCGCATGAATATATAAAAACTATGAGTAAATAAATGAGCAATCAAAATTAAGTGTCCTGGAATACAACGAAAAGGCACAAGAGGTCCCGACTAATCAAAGTCATTGAGCCGAGGACATAATCTCCTAAAAAACTAGGAGTCGAGGACAGAATCTCTTCTAAGACCCCTACGCGAGTGCAAAGTCCCCAACAATCTGGTGGAGAACTCTCACCCCGTATATGTCATCACAAACAATCATGTATCCCTAGCCGTAAACCCCGGTATAATACACCGCGAGCCCAAAATTCTGCAAGGATCACACTTGACACACTTGCCTTAGGACAACTCATATGAATGGAATGACAAGATAGCATTGAAATAATATCAATAAATAATTCAAGGCTCAAGAAATAACTGTAGTGATCATCACTGCTTTACTTACCTCAGATCCAAGCTAATCTCACTCACGCGCTCTGACACACCACCAAAATCGATCTCCAAATACCGTCACCGGCACTAGTCCCCTATGTTCATGGTATCCATTTAAGTTACATTGAGTGTGTTTTAGTCTTTGATTAAATGCTAAGAAAAATTGAAACTAAAACATCAAAACACACTTGCTCGAAGAACCATCCTACATTCAAATCTCATTTTTCGGTCCATTTTTGATAACTTAGATGGCTTAATTTTGAAACATTAATGGTTCTAGGTTGTTCCTCTCTGTTTTAGCTTTCTGGCGATATGTGAAACGTCAAAAACGGAGTTAAAACGAAGGAGATACGACTATTTTAAGAAAATTGGTCAAAACTGTTTTGAGGCAGCCCAGAACATGGAGTGCGCTCTACATTTAGATGGAGCGCGTTCCATTCTCGAGCAGAACTATAGAAATGCAGTTTTGCATTCCCAAATTCAAATGGTCCCAAACATACCCACAGCTCATAATTTGATCGAAATAACATCATGGTTAACCAAAAACAACAAGAACAACAATTTTATCATCCATTCAATCATTCTTCAACCATCACCACATCATTAAATTTACCCATTTCATAACTCTCCTACACCAAAAATTTGTAAACTTTATCCAAGACTTAAGACAACAACCGATTCATTCCTTGACTTAATTAATCACCAAAACCACCTCGAAACATTACCAAAAATCAGAAATTCATTGGATCGATGTAATGTTCCCAAATCTCAACGAAAACGCGTAAAATCAATGTCAAAATGATAAGAATTTAATGTGGATCCGAGATCTCACCTTTGTTCACGTTGTTGATTGATCCTTGGTCTTTAAAATTACACTAAAACTACCACAAACCCTTGTGTATTTTTGGATTGGAGATAGAGTGGAGAGAGAAAAGTGGTGTTTCATCAAAAAATCTCTTTTTATATTTACTTTCTCATCTTGACCCAACACATACCCCTAAGCCCATCTAATGACTCATAACACCATCCCACCTACTTAAGTGACTCAATTGGGTAACTTTGGTTGACTTGGTCTCTTTGATCTTATCCTTGTCTCAACACAACAATAGCTTTTCGGGTATTTTGGTGTCTGTCTAACAACACAACTCGCACTACCATATGGCAACTATCGAAAATATCGATTGGGACGCATTTCTATACTAATTAATTATTATATTTAATTGTATTTTTCAGTATTTTTAATTAAGTTTTGTCCCCCGGACTACTAGACATCGTCTCGTAATACCAACGCTCGCACGCAAACATCCTCACAAGTTTGGGACATTGGAATTTTACTAAGGAAATGCAATATAATACAAACACCACACAAAACTAACATACCTCGACGTTAACGACCGAGAACTTGATGACTGTATCACAACAGAGGGCCCACGTACAACTTAGATTAACACGTGGCACATGTTAGAATTTTAGGGTCGTTACAACGTGTGTTACGGGTGTCGGGCAAATTGTTGTAAGGTATTTAGCTGTCCTAGGGACAAATTGAGTAAAACACTGGAAAAATATAATAAAATATAATAATTAAATGATGTGTAACATCTTCGGTACGTTGGTACGTTTGTGAGCATGCGGCGATGCTAGTCGTGGTGCGGTTCGGGTGCGAGAACGCTCGGGAAGGTCTTTGATTGTATGAGTCAACGATATGGTCAAGAGACCAAGTCGAGGGAGTCAATATAATGGTTGGGCTAGTGTGATTATGGACCCTAGGATGAACCTCGAGATTCGTGCATGGATGATGATGAAAACTTAGTATAAAAAGGGTGTTCACCACTTTTGCTCTCACATCTCTCACTCTCATCAAACAAAAAGAAGGGCTGGAATTTCTGAACTTTTGAGTGCGAATCGAAGGTCAAAGATCGACCAACTATGTGTATTAAGATTAGATCTCGGAGCCTCGTC
This sequence comes from Stephania japonica, assembly GCA_039657345.1. Lineage (NCBI taxonomy): Eukaryota > Viridiplantae > Streptophyta > Magnoliopsida > Ranunculales > Menispermaceae > Stephania > Stephania japonica. The sequence continues at coordinate 41,993,604 of CM077562.1, forward strand.
TAATTCTCTACGTTTTTACGTCAGTTTTATGCATTTTCATCTCGAGGTTTCGAATACCATATTGAGTTTTAGACTTTTTAGATTTTTGTGATGGTTTTATGGATGATTTGATGATCATGAGTTGGTAATTGAGGTTGTTGCTACGATGTTGATGAGGAATTTGGAATTTTAGACAATTTTTGTGAATTATTGGGATTTTGGTTTCGATTTGTAAATCGATCATTTTCAGGTGTGTTGGATATGGTTTGAATGGTGGTTTGGGTTTGTATCGAGGTCCCTACGAGTTTGGGATAGGCTCGAAACGCGGTGACACAAGCCGGGGTTTCAATAAACCTCAGATTCTCATTTTGGATGTGACGTCGCAAGGGATGTCGTGGAGCCTAAAGCCCCACAACGTCTTTCATGACGTCCAGGGTAGCAAGCCGTAGAAGTCACGCTTTAAGTGACGTTGTAGAGAGTTGTTCCCTACGCCGCCACTCACGGCGTTTGGGGCAGTGGGCACTTTGTCCCCACGCTTTATGTAAAACCGTCGAGTTTTGACCCCCATGACACCACCTGCGGCGTAACGCTATTCATATATACAATTTTTGGAAAATTTTCAAAATCTTTGGGGATTTCTCGGGTATCCAAATAGGTTTGAATACGACCCAATACCCAAGTAATCGACTCAATTTCACAAATGAATAAAATTAAGAAAAATTGGGAAAATGAGGAAAATGAATGGAAATTAAAATTAAATGACTATCAGGGGTTGTAGTTCAGTAGCGGGCATATTAGGATTCGTAGGAGACGAGTCGGAGTCATATGAGTGCGCTTAGTACATATTACAGGTAAATAAACCAATGAGGAATTGTACAGTTATTTCATTGAGCTTTCATTTGTTATTATTATTGCTCAGTTTCCTATTTTAGAATTTCATTCTGATTGAGTTGTTCGAGGGCAAGTGAGTCAATGGTAATCCTTGGAAGGACGGGTTATCTAAGATAATATGCCAGAGCCACGAACTCAGGATGCACTACACTGTTCACTGGTTCTATACGGGGTGAGAGTTTTTTGCTGGACTACTAGGAAGTTTCTCATCTTCATGGATTTAGGATGGTGTGAGTGTACCGCGTCCTAAACTTCGAGTCTTGTAGGGTTTTCCTCGACTCAACGAACGTTTGGTCAGGACTACTTGCACATCTCTGTTTGATTTTTTGGACACTCATCTTCGATTGATTCACATTTATTTACAGTCTTTATTTATTCATGCATTCTCTGTACCTTTCCTTCTATCGACATGAATATAGGCTGCTTATTTATTTCGAAACGATGTATTCATCCTGCTTTACGTTACTTACCTGGGCTCGTCATTCTTGTGTTTAACTGAGTGCAGATCTGCAGTCTAATAAGGGAAAAGCTCCATTGCTAAGTGACTTGCTTTGAGGATATCGGAGCGGTTCTCCTCTCTGACTGATGTAGGTGTTCCTACTTTTGTATATATATATATATATTTGTTTTTGACACATTGGGTTTTTATGGGTTTATGAGATAACTTGGGACATGCACACTATGATGTTGCTCTCCTTTGACTTGACATACTTGATGATGGTATACATATGCGGGGTTTTCACACTCTAGGTTGTCCTGACTAGTATCTTAAAAATTATTCTGTTAGTTTGAGGATTAATTGCTTCCGCTATGCTTTGATAACTCACTAATTTGAATAACTCACATTTTAAATTGTTTATAATAATGGTAAATGGTAAGGTAAGGTTGACTAGGCTTGTGTTGATTGAGCGAGTTTGACTCGGGTCCATGTAAGTCTAAGCCGGGCGGGGTCTAGTTTAGGGTTGTGAAAGTGGGGTCGTCACAACCCTGTTGCGCCAAAATGTTGCTTGTATCCCATCGAATTGCTCTCTATAACCCCATCCTAACAGAAACCACTCCAACCCACTCAAGTGTTTCGGTCGAAGATCTCCGATATAAACTCATAACTTCGCACTCTAGGCGTTGATATGATAGTCATACCCCACCAAATTATTGTGTGTACCTCATAATAGTCTACTTATTCTATACTAGAATATCAAAGGAATGACACCGCAATATTTGTTAACCTAGCGACTGCACATGACCGATAAGCATTTACAAGCCTCAGTTTTGATGAACCGATACGAATGAATGCATGTTAATTGAGTGTGGTTGATACGTTCCCATCCCTAACTTGGTCGAGACCCTTTACAAGGTCTCGACCTTATGTGGTCATACATTTTGACACCTCCAACTGAAAACCAAAGAAACCCACAAAGTTCATAAAACATGTCACCAATACATTGGAAATCTCAAGGGGAACAAAACCTACAAAGTCTTAGGGCAAAAAAATTATTTAAAAGACCAAAAAAAATAAAGATAATCATGGTGGTCCCACGCATAGATCCGACGAGTTCGAGTTACCAAAACACTCCTAATGCACCGTCGACTTAAAACGAGTGTTCGACAAGGCAAGAAAAATGAAGCAATGAGGGTGGTGATAAGTTTAGTTATGAGGTACGTGAGTTGGGTGGGTGTGTTGAAGATGAGGGTAGTTTTGGAATAATTTACAAAAAAGTGGGGTAAAAGCAGTAAAAAGAATTCAAAACTGGGGTTCAACGAAGTAATGGAGTAAATAGATCAAAAAGTGGGATTCGAATAGTCGCAGCCATATTTTATCGTATAGTTGTTATATATTTGATAAGTTTTAGCAACCTACTCAATTATAACATATGTCTTAAAACATGTCTACGACGAACTCTATGGATGTAGTGGAAACCTGGAGGAAGTCGTCGGCAACAGGCAACAGGCAAAGGGCGGCAGTCGGGGGCACACTCAACAAATCTCCAAGAGGGGGAAACATTGAAGGTAATTGGTATTTCTCGACTGAGAAAAAGAACATCGCGATGAAACAATTTTGAGCGCATGGAGTGAATATCACGAAGTATACGATGAATGCATATTATAAATTAGAGTTGGAAGAATCTGTCATTCCTTGGTGCACAGAGTCCATTGAGTATTTCATGAGGAATCCAAATAGTGAGGAGCGTCGGCTAAGGTGTGAGAGAGCCATTACAATGGGGTTCAGGTGCTAACCGATGTAAGGGGAAAAGTAGTGAGAATAACAAATTCTATTCCGGGGACTAGCAATCGGTGCTTATACCGAAGGGGAGAGACATGAAGGCCTGGTCTCATTTGAAAGAGGCCTTGGCCTCGTTTTGCAAGGGGAGATCGACTCAAACATGAACAACCCCTCAACCAGATCTGGGGGAAAACTCAGGGACCAACCCTGAACGGATGGAACCAATGCACCAAGAGGGAGTATCTGTGGCAGTGCAGGAGACGATGGCAGAAATTCTCAAGTGATTCAAGCATCAACACTGGACTGTCTACTGACCATATTTGTTTTAAAAAAGTGGTGGACAACCCCATGGGAGGAGGTGGAACAGGCTTTATCTATAGGGATAGCGAAACAAATTTCCTTGTCTATGGTGGGTTCAGAAAGGGCTGCGTTAGTTTGTGTAAATGTTGAGGAGAGATACCGAATCCATAGAGAGGGGTGCAAGATGGCCAATGATCTTACATTCAGAATACATTAATGGAATCCAAATTTTCACTGGATGAAGGGGATTCAAATTGTTGGATCATGGTAAAGGACTACCACTAAACATGTGGAACTCCTTTGCCTTCCAAATGATGGGAGATTTGTTTGGGGGCTTGTTGGAGGCTGAGGAGGGATCTCTGTATCTGAAAAACCTAGTGGTGTAAGGTTGCAAGTTTGGAGTTTTTTCCTGAGGTGGTTATGGTGCCATGTTGGGGGTAATCGACGATACTGATTTTCTTAATATTTGTCCTGCAAATATCTTGCCAATGGATATGATGATGGAGACTGATGATCATATTGAGAAAGTGGGATCTCGTGAAATCGGGGAGGATGTGGCCAACCAAAATAGGAAAGCAGTGGAGATACCAGATACCCCATCTGAGGGTAAGGTCCGTTAGGAACTGGAGAAACATCCAAGATTTCTACAAAGATTGCTTGTGGGCCGACTTATGAAACCTAATACCAGTTTTATGGTTGAACTGTTTGATGTGGTAGGCCACATAACGGGCCAGGTTGGTAGGGTTATGTAAAGCCCAGTGGCCCGTATTGAAGACCAATTTTCAAAGGAGGCCCAATATATTTCTATAATAGTGTTCGACCCAATATTTAACTAAGCATTATTCGACACGGGCCACACTTATGAGGAGCACATAACTCAGTTGGAGAAGCATGTGACATCCCTGCCTTAGGTAATCTCACTACTCCATCTCATATTAATGAACTAATAGTCATGGCGCAGGCTTTTGACGTGGCTCCACAAGAGATGCAAAGGGAGAGGGAGAAACCCGGGGAGGTCTCGGCGTAGGAGGCATCCAGTTCGTTGAGAGAAAGGCTTATTATGGGGCAACGTAGTCGTGATGAGGCGATCACGAGCTTAAGAAGGAATTCAGTAATTCGTGTGAAGGAACAGGAGGATGAGGCAACCTCGGATGCGGAAGAAATGAAAGTGGAATTGAATGATATACACAGTGATATTAAGAGCGAAGGGGGACAAGAAGGAGCTTAAGGATCATTGAGGAGTGGTTTCTCTTATGGGGCATTTTCTATTGTTGGAGAGGCTCAGGGTGTGACTTTAGAAGGGGAGACTTGGCCAAATGATCGAGTGGAAGGTACAATAGAGAACGCAAGGACAGAACAGGGCGATTTGAACCTTGAGGTGGACCGTAATTTGGGGTTGGACTCAGTGCAAAGATTGTTCGACACAGGGAATATGAACAGAGATGTAGAGGTTGTGGCTAAACAGGAAATAGTGGGTAGCCTAATCAGGTCATAAAACAATATGAAACTGGTACATGTTCTTGTTGAGGCTCTTGATGTGGTAACATTAGCTGTGAATTGTGACTTTATTAATTCTTGTGGGGTAGTGCTTAGTCATAGATCATTAACTCTAGTGGACAGACGTCTAGTGCTATAAGAAGAGTGCCTTATGTCTAGCGATGGGAATTTCAGTTACACAATGAAGATAATGATTTGGAATGTAATAGAACTTGGTGCGATGAATAAACGACGAATGGTAAAGCGTATAGTACTTTAATGAACAACGGGGAGAGATGTGTTTTGGGATAAGATAGGTGATCTATATGGGTTTTGCACACCAAGGGTTCTCGTAGGGGACTTTAATCTACACAGATTTGCGGGGGAGAAGACGAGAAGTAATTGGGTGACCACTAGCATGAGAAAATTCGACAAAATCATTAGGGAGTTAGAACTTGATGATGCTCCGATACTTAATGGGCGTTTCACTTGGTCAAATCTTCGAGCTGATCCAATTTATGCTAGTCTTGACCGAATTTTGGTTACTAAGCAATGGGGGGAGAAATTTCAATAAAGGAGGCAGTATTTAGGAGAACGATGTAACGACCCTAAAAATCTAACTCGTGCCACGTGTTAATTTTAGGTTGTACGTATACCCTTGTCATGATACATGTGAACAATTCTCGGTTATCGACACTGAGGCATGTTATTTTTTGTTGGTATTTGTAACATAATTTATTTACCAAAATTAGATTTTAATGTTCCAAACGCGTTAGGGTGTTTGAGTGAGAGCATTGAAATGAAGAAATGGGTTTAGCTCAAGGAAATGCACTTTTCAGGAGTTGGGGCGAACTGTGGTCGGGTAGTTAATTGTTCAGGGGACAAATGCAAATAAAGAACTGACAAAATACATTGAAATAATTATACGTTGGGTAATGTATTAGATGCCTTGGTAGGTTCATAGGCACAAGCCAGTATGAGTTGTGGTGCCAATGGGGGTTCGAAAACGCGTATGGAAGTGTGTGCATGGGAGTGTGTACAAAAATGTGTGCCCTATATGTGTTAGCCAAGTGTTAGTGAAGGTGAGAGAGGTTGACGGTTTAAGTGGGTTTGTGTGATGATAGTCTCACGATTGTTCTCGAGTGTAACGACCCTAAAAATTTAACCTATGCCACGTGTCAAAATAGGTGATACGTCGGCCCATGCTGTGGTACAGTCATCAATTCTCGGACGTCGACGCCGAGGTATGTTAATTTTTGTATGGTGTTTGTAATATATTGTATTTCATTTGTACAATTTCAAGTTTTTAACGTGTAAAGGCGTTGTATACGAGAGTTGGTAGTTCGAGGAACAAAACTTAATTAAAAACACTGATAAAATATAAATTCAAATTTATCGAAACAAGTGGTACACAATTCGACCAAGTGCGCAAGACACGCGTAGTGCGCGCGAGTCGAGTTAGGATTGCACAAAAGATGTGGTGGAGAGGCTAGAGTGAAAGACCAAAAGTCAACTAAGTCACTCAATTAAGTTAGCAAAGTTGGTAGGTAAAATTGTGAAAAGACCAAAAGGGCAATAAAGTTGTAAATGGTATATATAAGGGTGAGGGGTATTTTGGTCATTTGACCAAAATACCCCCAATTTCATCACACCACCGTCACCACAACCACATTTTCGATCAAAAAAAAAAATTTGAGAAAGGGAGAAATCGATCAAGAGAAGGGAGTTCAAGGAGAGGAGAACGGCGATTCGCGGAAAGCGTGGACGCACCGTCGAGGCGAGATCGAGGTAAGGAGTCATTGATTTCGTTGTTGGTGTTGTCGTTGTGATTTTTCCGAGATTTGTTGTTGAGGTTGTTGTTGAGGTTGTTGTTGAGGGAAGGGTGGATTCAAATGGTGAAAATGGGGTTGATGATGGTGGCTTGTCATTCCATTCCTTTTGAGTTGTCCTAAGGCAAGTGTGTCAAGCGTAATCCTTGCAGAATTCCGGGCTCGCGGTGTATTATATCGGAGTTTACGGCTGGGGATACACGATTAGTTGTAATGACATGTACGGGGTGAGAGTTCTCCACCGTATTCTTTGGGGACTGCACTCGCGTAGAGTCTTAGAGGAGATTCTCGTCTCGACTCCTAGCCTTTGAGGAGATTTTGTCCTCGGCTTAACGACTTTAATTGGTCGGGACCACTTGTGCCTTTCCCTTGTATTCCGGGACACTCAATTTCGATTGCTTATTTATTTATTTACAGATTTTATATATTCATGCGCTCCTTGTCCTTTTCTTTCTATCGGCATGAATTGACTGTTCATTTATTTAAATTCGAAATACTGTATTTTTATTGTTGTTCCTGCTTGGCGTTACTTACCTGGACTCGTCATTCTTGTGTTTAACTGAGTGCAGATCCACAGTCCAGCAAAGGAAAGGCCACGCGGTTTTGCGATATACTTTGAGCGGCCCTCCTCTGTTGATATAGGTGATTTTTGTTGTATTAGCTACTTATATTATTTTTTTGTACATGGGGTAATGGGTTGAGAGATCTTTTTGGATATTATGACTTAGATGATTATCTCCTTGCTTTATATGATATACGGGGTTCCCACACCCTAGGTTTTTGTCCTAACTTGTAGCTTTCGAAGTTGATTTATTAGTTGAGATTAATTGCTTCCGCTTATTACTTTGATAACTCGCTAATTAATTGACTTCACTTTTAAATGATTAACAAATGATGGAATGGTAAGGATAGGCTCACTGGCCACGCGCGACTCTGCGGGGTTGGCTCGGGGGTTCGCGCGGGTCCAGGCCCGGCGGCGCCCGATTTTAGGGTTGTGGAATTTGGGGCCGTCACATCGAGATACGTACGAGGAGATGTAAAGGATATATATATAAGTTTCTTCTCTCTCTCATCATTTTCATTTTTTTCACACGAACTAAACGACGAAGGTGGTGAAAGAGTTTTTCATTCGGATTCGTGTTCGGAATGATGCCAAGACGCGATCAAACTCAAAAACCAGGGTAACATATTTATTCCTCACGTGTTATCTGCATTTTGATGGGTCTTTTAAAGGTTTTCGTCGTGGTATTTTTGGACGTCGAGTTTGAAAATTAGTTTTTCAAGTGGTTTGAACATTCCTATGAATTAAGTGATCAATGTGGATCACAACCATGCAGTTGTTTTGGTGTTTGGATGAATTTTTTATTTTTTAAAGAATTATCATGATTTTTGAGTTAATTTTCACACTAGAGTTATAGACCACTGTTTTGGTCGAACTAAATATTGGAATAGTTGTAGTTGAGCGTCCCTATGAGTTTGGGATAGGCTCAGAACGACTGAGCCGGGGCGTTAAAAAATCCCAGCAACGATTTCAGGAATTAGCACCGCGAGGGAAGCTGTGTGAGTTTTTCCCTGTGGCGTCGATCACGCCGTCTGAAACAGAGAGGAATTTGGATTTCACACTTTAGATGATGTCGTCGGGCATTTTGGCCACAGCATCGATCACGGCGTTGAAGGTCACCAAAGAGGGGGTAAATTGGGTTACCAAGTAGTTATCGTCTTTTTAAATATAATTCAAAAATCAAGATGTTATATGCTCACCAAAACGCAAATATGATGCTATGCAAGCGAATGGGATAGAAGAGATGAAAATGAGACGCACGATATATAGTGGTTCGATCCAACCGATCTACATCCACTATCTAACCTCCCCAGTTATGATTTTTAACCCTCCTTTATATTACCAATAAGTGTTACACCCTAAGCTAACTAGCCTAGTAAATGCCTAGCCTCAACTAAGTCTTTTACAAGATGTCTTATTGCAATAAGGTCTTATACAACCATCTAGCTACAACTAGGATTTATGCCTAGCCTCAACTAGGTCTTCCCTTTCGACTTAGATCCCACTAAATCTTACAATCAAAGTTTGATGAATACAATGAAATACACCTTACAAAGTAAAGTGACACCAACTTCAAATACAAGCAAGCCTCCTAGAGCCTAACCACTCTAATGCATGCAAGTATGAAAACAATTGAGAAATGCAAAGATATCACTAATTTTATGCAAAACTCAAATATGAAACTGTTTCAAATAAATTGATTAGAACAAATCCAATTTTAAATTCAATAAACAAGAAGTTTGATAAAAATCAAGTTTAAGTTCAAACTCTTGTCTAAATCAGTCCTAGGGTTTATTAAATCAAGTTTAAGTACAAAAGACAAATGTGTTTAACAACACAACATGTGATTTCCCAAGTCAAGCACAAAGAATATATAACTTAAGCACAAGAAAAGCTAGAAAATAGGACTTTCTAACAACCTTAAGATGATGACTTGAAAATCAGGTTTGGAGAGGTTGTAGTACACCTTAGAAGGCCTCAAGAATGCTGGTTTTAAGATTAATTCAACAGCTTCAAAATATTTCTTGTGTTCTTCACAAAACTCCAAGCTCCTCCTCTTAAAAAATTTGAGCACTTGTGTTTTTCTTTCTCCTCAAAACAAATCCTTTGTGCTTGGATGTTTGAGAGCGTTCTATATTCTTATGTAATAGTTTTATGACCATTTTAGGGATCCAAGGGATGAGATTCTATCAAAAATTTAAATTAAAGTATATTTTTTAGCTTTATTAAAAAGCTGTCAGGAAAAGAATTAGCGCACTAATTTTCTGACCTAGCGTGCTAATTCTGCACTAAGCGTACTAATAAAAATATTAGCGCTCTAATAGTCAGGGGCCTCAAAATAATATTTTTGACCATAGAGTTAACGACCCTTTATCACATCTGAGACCCTACCAAACCTCATATAACATGTCATACATGTTTGTTATGGGTTATATAGTCTATTTGGGTGGTCTGGATATTTTTACAAATCTCGAAAACGAAAAATTCCGTTTTCATTACATGCGAGAGACTTTTCTGCAAATATGCAGTTTTCTTTTCAAAAACCTTTCAAAAACAAGTTTTTCTTTTCGAAAACTTTCACAATGATTTTCAAAGTACGATATGAACATAAACACATATTTTAACAATGTTTAAACTTATAGACCGAGTTATATGTTAAGTTTCACTTAAAACTTCCAGTAATCACTTGACATTTGAGAATTCATTTGAAAAGCTCGATGTGCATGAACTAATGCAACAGGCTTGCGTAAATGAACTTGTATACCTTACATCAATGTGACAACTTGTGGTTCGATCTTTCGTCTTCTTTTCCTTATATTTGTCGAATCTTGAACTTGCATGGCTTGAATAGTTGAATACTTGAGATTGTAATGTTTTGCAACCTTTGACGAAACTGAAATACACTTGATAAAATTTTTAGTATATTTTCACCTTATTTGTTTCCATCAAAATCCCGGTCGGAGTTAGAGTGACTAACCACTTAGTCCAACAGGCGTGACACTGTTCATCAGACCAATTTTTTATTTTTTTCGAAAACTTTGGGGGTATCTCAGTTATTCAAATGAGTTCCAATAAGGACCAATACTCGGGTAATGGACCTAATTAAGTAAATAAATAAAATTATGGAAAATGAAATAATTTAGGGATAAATAATGGATTTTGGTTAATGTGTTGTAGGACAGTAATAGGCATACCTGGAGATTCGTAGGATGAATTACGGGCATGTAAGTGAGTGTTAGTATTGGACACGGGTAAGTAAACTAGTGAGGAATTTACAGTTATTTCTTTGAGCTTTAAATTATTATTGTTATTACTCTGTCCTGTTTTGGAATTCTATTATATTTAAGCGGTCCAAGGGCAAGTGAATCAGCTTGATCTTTGAGAGGATGGGTTACCTGGGGTCATTCCTTAGCGCCAGAAACTTGGGATGCAAATTGCTATTTTTAGAACTTGATATTCACGAGCTAATCTTTTGGTTCCTATATACGGAGTAGGAATTTCTTCACTAGATTGCTGAGAAATTCTTATTCGCGTGGATTTTAGGATGGTGTGAGTTGGCCATATCATAAAACTCCAAGTTGAGATGGTGAATTTCCTTAGCTCGCAAGAGATTGATAGATGTATCTCCTCGACTCAAACGACAATTTCACTAAGTCGAGACTACTTGTGCCCTTTTTTTATTCCTAGACATTCATTATCGATTGCTTTCAGAATTATTTTCATTCTTTATTTATTCATGCATTCCCTGTCCTTTTCTTTCTATCAGCATGAATATTGATTGTTATTTAATGTGAAATACTATAAACATTCTGCTTGGCGTTACTTACCTAGGACTTGTCATTCTTGTGTTTGATTGCATGCAGATCCACAGTCAAGCAAAGGGAAAACTCCTCAACTTGGTGATTTACTTTGAGGATAAAGGAGTTGTTCTATCTTTGAACTCTATGTAGGTTTTTTTTTGTATTACTGTTATGTATATATATTTTGAAACTGGGTTTTGAGAATGAGAGATTTTAGGGCTTATATATGAGGATATTCTCTCATATGATATGTCATTTGATGATGATGTATATATTTGCTAGGTTTCTACATTTCTAAGTGATCCTAACTTATGTCTAGAGGTTGTTATATTGGTTAGAGATTATAGTTGCTTTCGCTTATCTTTGAATAACTCACTAATATTAATGATCTCATCAAAAATAGTTAAATAAACGGTAAAAGATAAGGTAAGACTGACTAAGTTTGAGTTAACTGCATGAGGGTGACTCGAAGTCTACGTAAGTCTAGGCCGGGCGGGTCCAGTTTTAGGGTCGTGGATCTGGGGTCGTCATAGTTGGTATCAGAGACTAAGTTTGTAAAACTTGACTATTGATTAAGTCACAAACCATTAAGACATAATTAACGGAAGTTAGGACAATGATTGAACTTAAAATGGAACCCTATAATCCTGACTTAAGTCTTAGTTGGGAAGTGAGGAGAGTTGGGATATTTAAAAATTGGACAATGAGCTATTTGATGTATTGTATATAATATTATCGATAGCTATATATGATCACGTACTCACTATCTTTTTAGATTGTGATGCAGATCAATCTAGTACCAGTGATGTTGGTTCAAGAGATGTTCATGGGAGACTGGACGATATGTCTCAATTAGTTTCATTACATGGGCGGCAGTTGGAGGAAATCTTCAGGTTGTTGAGGACTCAAGTTACACCTTCACGTCCTACTTCTGCGACACTAGTACAAGATACACAGGTTGGCAGTGCTCTTACTATACAAGATAGACCTGCAACACCAGCAGTGTAGATAGGACCTACTGTGATTGGGGAGGCACTGGTTCTTGCAGATGTTGTACAACCTACTGTAGATACACCGGCTGAGGAAATGCTTACTACTTTTAGGGAGAGGGTATTGGGGCTACCGCTGAAGCGAAACAGGCTCGTGAGTTTCAGCAAAACCATTTGGAGAAATTTCATGGAGGTACATATTTAGAGGCTGCAACGAAAACATGCGGAGTCGCACCAAGATTCACGATGTACTGGCTACACCGAAGCATATGAGGCCTATCATATCATCAGCTTTATTATTTAGAGAGGCTGATACTTGGTGGCATAGCATGGTTGCTACGAAGGGTAAGCCCAAGGACTGGGCAGAGTTTAATAAGAGATTCAATGAGAAATACATTCCTCCTACTGTCCAGAATTGGAAAAGGACTGAGTTTCATAATGTTAGACAGGCAGTTAGCGAGTCAGTTATGCAATATATGGGTCAGTACCTGAGATTGATAGAGTATGTTGATGGCATAGCGGATACCGATGTTAATCGGGCATACTATTTTGTTCATGGTCTGTTGGCTCTATTGGATCTTTAGTGGTCACTATAGCTCCAAAGACTCTACAGGAGGCCATAAGCGAGCAATGGCCAGTGAGGTGTTTGTGGGTATTCATGCCGAAGTTCAGGCTACACCATCAGCATCAGTTCAGATTAGAGGTTGTTCTGGAGGTAACAGGAGAGGGAAGAGACAAAGACCGTGGTTTCAGGGAAAGCGAGCACAAAGTGTAGCATCTGTTGCATCTTTACCTCCTACTACTGTTGTATCACCTGCTCAAGTACGTAGTTATGTCAGTACACCACGACATACAACATCATCAGGTTTTCATAGACAACAGTATTAGAGGATTAGTGGCAGAGGTGGTGGTTAGGGGCAGAGAGGGCGATTTTGTAATAAATATAACCAGGGTCAGAGTTCTGGTCAGTCTCAGAGATAGGATCAGGGCGTTTTATCTAGTGCAAGCTCTCAGGGGGCTTGTTTTGAGTGTGGTCAGATGGGTCATTTCATTGGTTCTTGTCTACAATTGGGTAGATGACAGTCGCAGTAGGCCAGGAGGTTGTTCATAATATTTTTGCACCAGACCAGGCTGCTATACGTAACCTTATTGAAGTTACGGTGTATATTTGTGGTCATTTCATGCATACTATGTTTGATTCTGGTTCGATGGTGTCATTTATTTTGGGTTGCATGGTTAATATATTAGGTTTGAGACCTATTAGACTAGAGAGACCCTTGATCCTTAACACGACTGTTGGGGACAAGATTTATCCGAACTTGGTATGTATGGATTGTTTGGTAGAGATAGGGGGTCATTTCTTACCTGCAGACCTGAGAGTGTTGGAGTTCCTAGAGTTTAATGCATTGTTGGGAATGGATTAGTTGGGTGCATATCATGCACATATCTATTGTTTCAATAAGAGAGTTGTCTTTCAGATTTTGAAGCATCCAGAGTTTAGTTTCCAGGGGACTTCGACCCTATTGCCGATTACCAGAGATAAACTAGCTTCTAGCAGTGAAGTGGAGACTTTTGCTAGTGTTTTAGGTACGATTGGGAAGGTTGAGACTAGGATGGAGGATTTACCTGTAGTGAGGGAGTTTCTTGAGGTATTTATATCGGAGTTACCAGGTTTACCGTCGCATAAGGAGATTAATTTCATTATTGATTTGGTTTTGGGTTCCAAATTGATATCTATTCCACCGTACCGTATGGCTCCAAAAGAGCTAGAGGAGCTGAGATCATAACTAGATGAGTTGTTGGAGTTGAGTTTTATTTACCTTAGTATGTCACCTTAGGGAGCACTAGTCTTATTTGTGAAGAAAAAAGACAGTAGCCTTCGGTTGTGTATTGATTATAGGCAATTAAACCGGGTAAAAGTGAAGAACAAGCATCCACTTCCTTGTATTGATGACTTATTGATCATCTGACAAGAGCACAGTGGTTCTCGAAGATAAATTTGAGATATGGTTATCATCAGTTGAGGATTAGATAGGAAGATAGGGAGAATACTGTTTTTCGCACTCGATATGGGCATTATCAGTTTACAGTCATGCCTTTTGGACTGACTAATGCGTCAGCCATGTTTATGATTTAATGCATCAAGTGTTAAGACTGTATTTAGATAGATTTGTCATAGTGTTTATTGACGATATTCTGATTTATTCAAAGATTCATGAAGATCACGAGGAGCACCTCAGGATGATTTTGCAACTGCTGAGGGAGCATAGATTGTACGCCAAGTTTAGTAAGTGCAAATTTTAGCTTGCAAAGGTCAAATTTTTAGGACACATTGTTGGGGCTAGTAGAGTGTCAGTGGACCCTACTAAGGTCAGAGTTGTTATTGATTAGCCTACGCCAAAATCGGTGTCAGATATCTACAGTTTTCTTGGCTTGGCGGGATATTATCGACGTTTTATGAAAGACTTCTCGAAGATTGCAGCCCCTATGACGCAATTAATGAAGAAGGACGTGCATTTTCAGCGAAACGATGATTATGAGTAGGCATTCTTGACTTTGAAGGAACGTTTAACTACTGCACCAGTACTAGTGTTACCTGAGTTAGGGAAAGGCTTTGAGGTGAACACCGATGCTTTTAAGGTCGATTTGGGTTGTATAATGATACAGGATGATAGAGTTATTGCCTATGCGTCTAGATAGCTGAAGGTTCACGAGAAGAATTACCCTATGCATGACTTAGAGTTGGCAACAATGGTGTTTTCACATAAGATTTTACGTCATTATTTCTATGAGGATAGATTTATGTTATTTACTAACCATAAGAGCTTGAAATATTTTTTTACTCAGTAGGACCTGAATATGAGACAGAGACTTTAGTTTAAGTTCCTCAAGGATTATGATTTTTCTCTAGAGTATCACCCGGGGAAGGCTAATGTTGTTGCTAATGCATTGAATTGTAGAGGGGTGGACTCGGAAACTGTTATTTGCCTATGACACACGTGTATGGGTTACTTGAGGCGGTTGAGATGATGTGTTTTGTTGATATTCTTACCGATACCAGGGTGTTGATTTGTGGGCAGATGAGGACCCAACTGTCTCTATTCATCGTGTACTTGATAGTCAGCAGAGGGATGAGTTGTATGGAAGATTTTTGGAGTTTGCTAAGAGTCCAGATCATCCAAATTGGAGTGAGTCGACAGACTCATGCCTGAGATTAAGAAGGCGATAATGGATTCCATCAGTGGTTGATCTACGTGACGAGATACTTTATGAGGCACACCGCTCACATTTTATGGTTCATCTGGGCAGGACCAAGATGTATGTAGATGTGTGTCGTCTCTTTCGGTGGCCTGGGATGAAGACCAATGTTTTTTATTATGTTAGAGGGCGTGATATTTGGAAGAGAGTTAAGGCTGAACATCGCAGACCCAGTGGGTTACTACAACTACTTCTCGTTCCTAAGTGGAAATGGGAGCATATTGCTATGAATTTCGTTAGTAGTTTACCTTGATCTTAGCGTGAACATGATAATATCTGGGTGATTGTGGATAGGTTGACAAAATTACAAACTTCATATCGATTTCAACCACACATCGGGTGGATAGGTTGGCGAGTTTGTACGAGAGATAGATAATTTGATTGCATGGAGTTCCATTATCGATTGTGTCTGACAGAGGGCCACAGTTTACATCTCATATCTGGTAGAGCATGCAGGCATAGTTCGATACGTGGTTGGATCTTAGTACCGCCTATCATTCACTAACTGATGAACAGTCTGAGAGACTGATCTAGATTCTTGAAGATATGTTGAAGATGTGTGTGTTGGAATATGGTGGATCATGGGAGGAGTATATTCATTTGTGTGAGTTTGCTTATAATAATAGTTATCAGGCCAGTATAGGTATAACACCATTTGAGGCATTATATGGGAGACCGTGCAGATCTCCACCTTACTGGGCAGAGCAAGAGAATGTGGCAGCGATTGAGCCGAAATTGTAGTTGATCACACAGAGAAGATACGTCTGATCAGATTGAGGTTGAAAAGTGCACGCAGGATATGCAAAAAAAGTATTATGATATGTATCACGGGGAGTTAGAATACCAAGTCGGAGACTATGTTTATCTAAAGGTATCTCCAATGAAGGGTCATTAGAGGTTTGAGATGAGAGAGAAGCTTGCACCGAGATTTATTGGTCCATTTCGAGTTAGGAACAGGGTTGCTTATGAGTTGGAGTTGCCATCTCAGTTATCAGGGATCCACCCAGTATTTCATGTGTCGATATGCTTTGACTTGATAGGTCGAAATGTTGGGTTTTGGGGTTCATGCGCAGCGGAGATTACAAAAACAATTTTGAGAAAAACCCCAACAGGATCCGAATCTGATTCCATTAAAACACGTTTAAACTATGAAAACTTAATCATACCTCAGTCGCAATGTACCTTTCTGAAGGTTAATCGATCTCTAAGGCGCTGCCAACGACGAACGTCCTCTATCAACAGTCCACACACGAACGAGCAGTCGAGATTTGAAGTGCTAGCTTCGAGAGAATACCAAACCTTTTTGTAATCTCCGCTGCGCATGAACCCCAAAACCCAACAGTGGTATCAGAGCCTTCGAGTTTAATTCCATTAAACTCATTGCATGTTTTCTTATGATATATGATTGAAAACATGATAATAAATCTCACAGAAAACTTATGTATATCACATATACATCAACTATTAACATGCTTTCAATCATATATCATAAGAAAACATGCAATGAGTTTAATGGAATCAAACTCGAAGGCTCTGATACCACTGTTGGGTTTTGGGGTTCATGCGCAGAGGAGATTACAAAAACAATTTTGAGAAAAACCCCAACAGGATCCGAATCTGATTCCATTAAAACACGTTTAAACTATGAAAACATAAACATACCTCAGTTGCAATGTACCTTTCTGAAGGTTAATCGATCTCTAAGGCGCTGCCAACGACAAACGCCCACTATCAACAGTCCACACACGAATGGCAGCCCAGATTTGAAGTGCTAGACTTCGAGAGAATACCAAACCTTTTTGTTTCTCTCCAAAACAATCCAGAGCATACCAAAACACCCTAAGTCGTTTCTTAAAACGAAAAATAGAGTTTCAGTCCTTTTTTAAATCTTTTGTACTTATATTCTAACTCAAAGCGTCTATTTATACAACTCTTGTATATAGACGGTTAAGTAAATTACACATATACCCCAACTTAAAGAAGTATAAGTGTAATACACTACAAGGACGTTTCTTTCATGAATTTTATCATATAAAATTTATTTTTCTGAACCATCTTAAAATCTCACAAAATCATTCTCAGTGTGCGACCCAATAGGCTCATACAACGTTGGCAGTGTACCAAAACACATTTTGGTATACAAGTCATAAGCGGCCTCTAGCAAGACATTATGACTACCCAAGTTGTACGAATATCAAATCGATACAACCTAATCAATGGTGTATATAACATCCTTTTGTCACACGATATCCTTTTGATCAAACATAAGGCATGGAATTGTCATCCAACATGTTCAATCGCACTAGTCTCGATTTCTAGGTAGACTGAAAACATCTAAGTGACATTGATCAATATCAATTCACTTAGACTAGGCCTTTTAACGAGCCTAACACATCGAGGGATCCACTGGATATCTCTCTTTATATGAGAGGGACAAATTCTATCTCGATTACACAACTTCACCACATTATTCACACAGTAACCAATCACAACCTTTATAATCGTTTGGTTAAAGACAACGTTTGATTGCGTCAAATCACTGTATTCCTGATGTTGAAGGCTCTGGTAATCTCAAGTCAGAGGACTGAAACATATACCTATCATGGGAAACAACTATGACTTAATCCATGTGATGTTCTCATAGCGGGTCGGTCCAGTACTTTTTTTCCTAACAAGTACTCATGATCTTGATTCGTATTCCTATACGTATGATCATCGTATGATCATCAATCAAGACTCACACTAGTCTTAATTCATTATAGTTCCCAGTATAATAATCAACTAGGGACATTTAGGATATTTCTGTAAATACCCATGGATCTTATTATAATGTAAACATGCAAATCAATTATAATAAACAGCAAATGAAATCATCTATTTTATTAACTAAAATGTATTCATAAAGACTGTTAATGGATTGACCTAGGGCACATTTCCCAACACGAAAGAGGGTAGACGATCGATGGAGGACATGAGCCAGATATATCTGAGAGAGGATATCACGTATGATAAACAACCTATCAAAATTTTGGACCGTAAGGTTAAAGTTCTAAGGAACAAGGAGGTTCCATCAGTTATTGTCAAATGACAACACCACGAGGATGAGGAACAGACGTGGGAACTCGAGGCATATATGCGTAAGTACTTTCCCTACCTCTTTTGATTTTAGTAAGTTTCTCTTTTCGTTTGATTTAATTTTGATGACGAAATTCTGATAAGTTGGGAAGACTGTAATGACCCTAAAAATCTAACTCGTGCCACGTGTTAATTTTAGGTCGTACATGGATCATTGTTGTGATACATGTGGACAATTCTCGGTCATCGACACTGAGGCATGCTATTTTTGGTTGGTATTTGTAATATTACTTATTTACCGAAATTAGATTTCAATGCTCCAAACGTGTGAGGGCGTTTGAATGAGAGCATTAAAGCGGAGAAATGGATGGTTCGACTCAAGGAAATGTAGTTTTCAGGAGTTGGTGTGAACTGTGGTCAGGTAGTTAGTTGTTCGGGGAGATAAATGCAAATAAAACACTAACGAAATACTTTAAAATATAATAATTATACGTTGGGTAATGTGTTAGATGCCTTGGTAGGTTCAGAGGCAAATGGCGGTACGAGTTGTGGTGCGAACGGGATTCGAAAACACGTATGGAAGTCTGTACATGGGAGTGTGTAGAATAGTGTGTGTCCTATATATGTCAGCTGAGTATTAGTGAGGGTGAGAGAGGGTGACTGTTTAAGTGGGCTAGTGTAATGATAGCCTTACAATCGTTCTCGAGATACGTGCGTACGAGGAGATGCAAAGGATATATAAGTTTCTTTTCTCTCTCATCATTTTAATTTTTTTTCACACGAACTGAACGACGAAAGTGATGAAAGAATTCTCGTTCAGATTCGAGCTCGGAACGACGCCAAGACGTGACCAAACTCGAAAACCAAGGTAGCATATCTATTCCTCAAGATGTTATCTACGTTTTCAAAGGTCTTTTGAGGGTTTTCATCGTGGTATTTTTGGACGTCGAGTTTGGAAATTAGTTTTTCAAGAGGTTTAAACCTTCCTATGGATTAAGTGATCAGTATGGATCACAACCATGTGGTTGTTTTGGGTGTTTGGATGAATTTTGTATTTTGGGGAATTATCATAATTTTTTAGTTAATTTCAACTATTTTGGTCGAACTAAATGTTGGAATAGATGTAGTTGAGCGTCCCTATGAGTTTGGAATAGGCTCGAAACGCGGCAAAGTGAACCGGGGTGTCGAAAAACCCCAGGACCGATTTCAAGAATTAGTGCCACGAGGGACGTCGTGAGAATTTTTCCCCATGGCGTCAATCACAACATCTGAACAAAGAGGAATTTGGATTTCACGCTTTAGATGACGTCCTCGGGCATTTTGGTCACGGCGTAGCACTGTTCATCAGACCAATTTTTCATTTTTCTTGAAAACTTTAGGGGCCTCTCGGGTATTCAAATGAGTTTCAATAAGGACCAATACTCGGGTAATGAACCTAATTAAGTAAATAAATAAAATTATGAAAAATGAGATAATTGAGGGATAAATAATGGATTTTAGTTAAGATGTATTGCAGGACAGTAATAGGTATACCGGGGGATTCATAGGACGAATTACGGGCGTGTGAGCGCGTGTTAGTGTTGGACACGAGTAAGTAAACAAGTGGGGAAATTTACGAATATTTCTTTGAGCTTTAAATTATTATTGTTATTGCTCTGTCCTATTTCAGAATTTTATTCTATTTGAGTGGTCCAAGGGCAAGTGAGTCAGCGTGATCCTTGAGAGAACTGATTACCTAGGGTCATTCCCTAGCGCCAGGAACTTGGGATGCACGTTACTATTTTTGGATCTTGATATTCACGAGCTGATCTTTTGGTTCCTATAAACATAGTAGGAATTTCTTCACTAGATTGCTGAGTAATTCTTATTCGAGTGAATTTTAGGATGGTGTGAGTTGGCTATATCCTAAAACTCGGAGTTGGGATAGTGAGTTTCCTTGGCTCTGCAAAAGATTAATAGATGTTTCTCCTCAACTCAAACGGTCGTTTCACTAAGTCGGGACTACTTGCGTCTTTCCTTTTGATTCTTGGACACTCATTATCGATTGCTTTTAGAATGATTTCCAATCTTTATTTATTCATGCATTATCTGTCCTTTTCTTTCTATCAGCATGAATATTGACTATTATTTATTGTGAAATATTGTAAACATCTTGTTTGGCGTTAGTTACCTAAGACTCGTCATTCTTGTGTTTGACTGAGTGCGGATCCACAGTCGAGCAAAAGGAAAGCTCCTCAGCTTGGTGATTTTACTTTGTGGGTAGCAGAGCTTTTCTATTCGGAGTTGTTCTATCTTTAGTCTCTTTATAGGTTTGTTTTGTATTACTATTATGTATATATGTTTTGAAACTGGGTTTTGGGAATGAGAGATTTTGGGGCTTGTATATGAGGATACTCCTCATGTGATATGACATTTGATGATGATATATATTTGTTGGGTTTCCACATTTCAAGGTGATCCTAACTTATGTCTAGAGGTTGTTATATTGGTTAGAGATTATAGTTGCTTCTGCTTATCTTTGAATAACTCACTAATATTAATGATCTCATCCTAAATTGTTAAATGAATGGCAAAAGATAAGGTAAGGCTAACTAGGTTTGTGTTGACTCCACGAGGGTGACTCGGAGTCTACGTAAGTCTAGGCCAGGTGGGGTCCAGTTTTAGGGTTGTGGAACTGGGGCAGTCATAAATGAGTTACGTCGGATCACTATCCACTAGTCTTAGAGACATCCATTACTAAATGGGGTTTTTCACCGTTTAGGTTTGAGAACGTGTGGTTAGAGAATAGAGGGATCAAAGGGAAATTTCAATTATGGTGGGAAAATAGTAGGCGATAGGGGGCTGGATATTCTTTTAAGTGAAGGTTGGGGTGGGTGAAGGAAAAGATACGAGAATGGAATGTAATAGACTTTGGGAATTTAACAACTAAAAGGAACAACGTCACTCAAAGGATTACGCAATTGGATTAGGAGCAAGGATTGCCATGTTGGAATGCTAAGAAAAGGAAGCTAGGAGAGCCTTGAAACAAAAGTTAGATCATAGCTTGCTCATGGAGAGAAGATTAGCATATTAAAAATTAAAAATGAAATGGGTAAGAGAGGATGGCGCAAATACATGTTTTTTTCATAGATTCCTAAGCACAAGGAAGGGTAAAAGTGTTATTCATTGCATTCAAAACAATGAGGGTGAATTTAAGGAGGATTCGATAATGGTGGAAAATATCACTGTGGACTTTTTCAAAGACCTTTATTCTAGCAACATGGAACATTGGTGGGAGGTTCATGGTATTGAGTAGTGTCCACTCAACATATAGTCGACCAATTCATTAGAGAGGGAGTTTATAGAGAAGGAGGTGTGGAAGGCAATCTACAATTGCGAGGCGGATAATGTGTCGGACCCCAATGGTTACACAATTGCAGTCTATAAGGAGTGTTGGAAAATTTTGAAAGGGGATGTCATGGCTTTCATAAGAGACTTTTATCGAAATGGGGTGGTTAGCTCGATCATGAATCACACACATATATGCTTAATTTTGAAAGGAAATACTTCAGGACATGTTTTAGACTTCTGTCCCATTAATCTTGTTACATCAATGTACAAGATCCTTTCAAAGGTCCTAGCACTACGGTTACGGGAGGTAGTTATTATTACTGTTGCTCGTGAACATAATGTTTTTGTTCTTGGGAGACAGATGCTTGACTCGGTGCAAGTGGCAAGTGAGGTGGTAGAGTATGCAACTGAGAAGAATCGCAAAGGGTGTTATCAAACTCGACCTTACAAAGCTTATGATTGTGTAGATTAGGGTTTGCTTGATCATGTATTGGAGAAGAAAGGCTTTGGGAATATATGGAGGATATGGGTTAGATGGTGTATTTCATTGGTTAATTTCTCGGTATTGATCAATGGTCGTCCAAGAGGGAAGTGTTATGCACAACGGGGGTTATGAGAAGGTGATCCGATGTCTCCTTTTTTATTTATATTAGTGGGGGATGTGTTAGGTCGAATGATAGATGTAGCTAAGCATAATGGCCAAGTGAGAGGGCTAAAGATAGGAAGTGATGAGTTACATGTATCCAATTTACAATTTTCTGATGATTCACTATTGTTTGTGGAGGGGAATAGAAAAGCAGTGAAAGACATGATGAGGGTGGTGCACTCATTTTGTGGCATATTCGAGTTGAGATTAAACCTTCAGAAGTCATTTTTGGTGGGGATTAATGTAGACCCAAGTGAGGTGGAAGCAACGGTACATAAGGTTGGGTGCAAGGTGGGGAGTTGGCCAGTTAAATACCTTAGGATGCCCTTAAGTGGAGTCCCAACCTTGAAAGCTTTTTGGGAGCCGGTGATTAGGAAGAGTATCAAAAGGCTTGATGGGTGGAAAGGGGGTTGTCCATCTAAAGGTGGGAGATTGACTATGGTGTGCTCGGTGTTGGAAGCTCTCCCTTTCTGTTTTATGTTTCTCTATCCGATACTGGTGGGAATAGCTAAGTTGGGTGAACAATTGATGCGACAGTTCTTATGGAACCAAATGGAGTTAGAATAGGTGTATTCCTTAGTTGCATGGGAGCAAGTGGTGAAATCTAAACAATTGGGGGGTGCATAAGCTGCAAAAAAGGAATAAGGCATTGTTGGCAAAATGGCTATGGAGATTTCAACAGGAGAAGGATGCGTTTTGGGCCCAGATTATTCAAAATATTTATGGGAGGGACACTAGTGATTGGGATCCAGTGGCAAAGTTTAAAGTAACCCGAAGAGCACCATGGAAGGCAATTGCAGAATGTCATGATAGTTTTATGGGGGGTCTAGCTTGGAAGGTGGGTAACGACCATCAAATCTGAATTTGGAAGGATAAGTGGAAGGGAGCTATCCCTTTGAAAGTCGATTTCCCTTTGCTATATAACCTCACAAGAAAACCACAAGTTTTTATAGCAGAGATGGGGGAAGTGCCGAAAATGTAGAGTCACAATGGAACTTTTGGTTTCATCGGCCTCGAAGACTTAACTCCCTTGAACGGAGCAAGGTAAATAGATTGATGCAACAACTTGCGGATGTTCAGTTATGTGATGGACGGGCAGATAGAAGTACTGATGGAAGGATAAATTAGAATCATATACAGTCAGTTCAGCTATAGAGGCATTTACCAATGGAGGGGAGGCGATGAACATTGAGACGTACAAATTAATATGGAAAGGAAGTGCACAACTGAAGTACAAGTTTTTATTTGAATGATATCACAAGATAAGGTGAGCATGGTTGAGGTTCTACAACGACGGAGACCCGATTTAGCAATTTCATCACATCAATGCATACTTTGCAAGAAACAAAGTGAGTCGGTGAATCATTTGTTTAAAACTTGTGATTTCTCTAGTAAGGTGTGGGAGCGTCTTGCTGATGAGCTAGGCATGATATGGGTCTACACCTGAACCGTGAAGGAGTGTTTAACGTTTCGGATACAAGGCAGTAAGGCTAGTAAGCGAAGGAAGATTTGGCAAGCCGCGACACAATCCTCTCTATGGTGGATATGGGCAGAGAGAAATAGGAGATTGTTGGAAGGAAAACTCGAGAATGGCTGGAGGTTTGGGACTATTAAATGAGCAACAACATCATCATTAATGGGTTCCAAGGAGTTTTGAAGGCATACATGGTTCGAGTTGAATGGGCAATGGCTTAGGCTACTGTAGAGATATCAAGAGAGGAGAGGGTGCACGTCCTATTTGGGAAGATGTTTGGTTGGAGATGTAGTGTGGGGGTTATCACTGTTGTATTTTTTATCCCACTTTTATATCCCAGCTACTGTAGCGCAGGTTCAACCTAGTTGGTTCGGCACGAAGGTAGCACTAATTCGGAAATGAGCTTCCTCAATGGCCTTTCTTAGAGTAGGGGTGATGCATTTTTTAACGGAACGACGCGTTTTTCCCCTACCACACTGATAGGGTTTTTCTCGACTTTGCTTATAGAAAACACAATGTTTCTTGCCCTTGTATATAGTACATATTTGTACATAGGTGGTTAATAAATAAAGTCTCGTTTTGTTTTGAATAGAAGTTTCATTAATCATTAATAGTTTGGTACAGGACCAGACATAGAATCAAAAAATAAATTGATTCACTAATTCCTTTTGTTCAAAAGAACTGTCATTGATGTGTAAAAGTTAGGACCACACATAGAATCAAAAAGTACATTGATTCACTAATCCTTTTTGTTCAAAAGAACTGTCATTAACGTGTAAAAGTTAGGCTCGGTCCACCTTTGCCTCGAGTTTCAAGTATATTCTAATAACTATATATATTTTTTCAAGTTTCGAAGTATATTCTCTTGAAAAATAAAAATAAAAATAATGTTAGACTTTTGCGTACACACTTCAAGAAAAAAAAAAAGTATTTTAAGACTACAATAAATAAGTGTTTTTGAATGTAATGTTTTTTATATGTTATTAAAACTTTGCATGTAATAATATATCAAATAATATTAATTAACTAAATAATGTAGTTCCATCAACATACCTTTATATATTAAATTTATTTTAAAAACAATTTTTTGTCTGTTAATTAATTTATTTATTTTGACATGGTATCTATCAACAACATTATTCAATGTTTGTAAAATATATCATTTTTTGTGGTGTTGTAAGCTTAATAACTTCCATCAATTGTGAGTGCAATGAAAGACTTATCCATGTAGGTTACCTAATTATTTTCAAATCGAGTGCAATAGAAGAGTTGATCGACATCGTTGGCTCAAATAAATAAAAACTCACGATTTTTCATAACTTCAAGGGTAACTAACTACTTAATATAAAAGGCAAGACTCTCGGAGGTCATAGTTCGACTCTCACAGGTTAAAAGGTTAAAAAAAATGAAAAAATAAAACTACTTACTAGGCCCTGTTTGATTACAAGGAAAATGTTTCATAGGAAAAAAACATTTTCTTAAGAAAGTTTTTTGAATAAATATTCATAAGAAAATTTTCCTACAAGTGTTTGATTGCATATATAAGAATTTCTTTCCTCAAAACTCTCCAATAACAAGTTTTGAAATAAATATAAAAATTACCATATATATATTAACTATATTAATTTTTATATTTAAAATATAAATTTAATATGTCTTAATATAAAAACTCTCATTTTCTCAAAAGAAACTCAATTTGCCCACCATAATAGGTGAAAAAATATATGGGGTCTTAATATGAAAAAATGGCAATCATAAGAAAATATATGGAGTCTTAATATGAAAAAATGGCAATCATGAGAAAATGTCCCGTGAGAAAATGTTGGCTGTTTGACACAAGAAGATGTTATTTTCCCATAGAATTTATTATTTTCTTTATAACATTTTCTTTTTCTGTCCAATCAAACATAGTCTAAAAGAAAATCCGAGTCTTCCTATAAATCAAACTCATACAATTTTTTTTTTTCAAGCTCAGATACTTTTGATATTTATTCGTAAAGTTTTCAATATATTTTATTAGAAAATGAAGTTTTTATATAGAAAAAAGAAAAAAACCAAATATAAACAAAAAAATGATTTCAAATTCTGAAAGTTCACGTACGTAGCCACAAAAAAGTCAGAGTATGCAACCAAATGCCCTTGACTCTTTCCCCTTCAATAAGGTAATGTTGAAGTAATTTTTTTTTTTTTTTGAAAACAATGTTGAAGTAATTATATGGATTTTATCGAACTATGGTATGAGGTAAATTAATTAACTTGACACTGGAGAAGATCGATAATGACATCAATTAACTGATCAGTCTGATCCACCATCACATCCATATGTATAATTAAGTCCTCTTGTGGGTGGAATATATATTTAACAAACATAATGTCCCCAACCCCAGAGTAATCAAGGAAAGATAAATACGTACGAATGTATGTTTTTTTTGTTTACAAAATGTACGTATTTGCATCACAGTTATTACCATAGCTTACTTAGCTTATACTTCAGTTTATATGCCTTCATTCATCAAGAAAGAAAAAAAAAAAAAAAAGAAAGGAAAAACGAAGTCTTTTTTTTTTTTTTTTTTTGGGTCTAAATGATCCAAACGATATGACTACTCTGGGTTCCCCTTGACTCACGTGATGGGGAGCTCCCAATCTTGATGTTTTCATTCCCAATATTCAAACTCGAATCACTAATTAAAGACAACAACCTGCTTCGAGTTGTGTTAGCCAACCATTAGTAAGAACAAACAAACGAATAAATAAATATATAAACTTTCTTTTTCACATCTGGTGTGGGCTACCTATGCATATCATTGTCCATGATACTTCCAAACAACAAATCAATTTACAAATGAATTCTTATTCAATGTGTGAGCCCGAGCTGCTGAGACTATATATATATATAGTTTAGGAAGCCCACCAAACCTTTGATAACTTTATAAAATCATATCAAACCTTTCCAGATAATATATATATATATATATATATATATATATATATATATATATATTTATTGTCTGAGCCAGCCCAAACTTTGTCATGTTCGGCCGGCCGAGATGGGCATAAGTTGATCTGGGCTAGTCATGTTCACTACTTTTTTTAAGCAATGTTCACTACGTTCTTTTATTTTCTTTTCTTTTCTTTTTTCTTTTTTTCAGTATATATAGTCATGTTCATTACTTTTAATTAGTATAAGATTACGTTATGTATGTTATATATATATATATTTTAATGTGAAATCAATTGTAGGAGTCAAACTCACAACCTCAGCTAATCTTGCTTTTTTTTGGATGTAAGTGACGCCTCATTCATTCACTATAGATGCTTAATTAGTGATGTTTTGGTAACTAGCTACTTTATGTATATAATTATATGAACAAAAGTAAATCAACCAAACCATTGAAAATAAACTAAAAACCATATTCTATTTTAATTTCTTACATTTAAATGACTTAAATTTCTCACCAATTAATTGTGTACATGTCTTTTGTTGTTTTCTTGTTGAATGTATATGCACCATGCTTCTATATATTTGTATTCATAAAATATTAGATCTCATCAATCAAGTGGGCAGCTTGACTAAAAGGTTGACTAAAAGGTTGGAGTCCAAACCTTGATTGAGATAAGTAACTTTTTTTCAAAAATAAAACATAGATATCTAGCATTTTCATTTATAGTTACCATGTAAATCTACAAATATTAAGATAGTTACCATGTAAATCTAATATTAAGACTTTTGGTCTTTTTTGTATTTTTTATAATTATTTGTTAGAATTTTTAAGCAAGAAGTGGCTGTAGTTTAGTGGTAAGAATTCCACGTTGTGGCCGTGGAGACCTGGGCTCGAATCCCAGCAGCCACACTTTAATTTTTTTTTTTTTTTTTTGGGGTAGATGTCTGGGCTTAAGTACCCAACTTTTGGAAGTGATTTGCTGCAATTGAGATTTGCAATGTTTGGTAATGTCAACCAATTGCAAATGTATGGTTGCGATGTAATTTAAATTCCAAAATATATACTAAAAGTATATATGTACATGCCAACTCAAGGAAAATTAGTGATAATTACTAGATTACGTTAGAAGTCCAACCTAGAATATCTAGTGGTGTGCCTCAAAATCTTCATTGATTGATTTAGTTACTTGAAATTTGGAGGAATTGATACTTATGCTTTGTTTTGATTCAATTCAAACTTTGTAGGATCGATTCAACAGTTTTAACTCTCTTTTTTATTTTTTTATTTTTTTTAATAATAAGCTAAATGTTAATGGAGTTAAATTGGGGAGGACAAAAAAGTTCAATTATGGTGAGGATACAATTTAAGTGATATTGAAATATTAGGATATAATTAAAAAATTCAAACTTTAAAAAAAAAAAAAAATTCAAACGGTAGGATTTTTTTTTAAAGTTGATGAAATGGTAGGATATATTTGCCTATTAGGCCAAAAAAAAAACTGCATAAGGAATCTGATTGGACAGAGTATGTGTCCAGCTTCGTTATGAGTTCAAGGACCTGGGACTTTGCCAAATTATATTGGTATTTGTCATTGGAGGTATGTGAAAAGATTAGAGCTATTCCCGTTCCTAATCAATGGAGGGGACCGGACCGGATCAGTTGGATGTATGATAAAAAAGAGTGTTTTTACAGTGGCAAAAACGTATGCCTTGGTCACAGAGACGTACTACAAATTACCACAGAGACATTGGGATTTCTTGGAGTGGCCCTCAGCGGATTCGTACCTTCCTATAGCTTGCTCTACACAATCGACTGCCTACGAATGTCTTGTGTTAAAAGGAATATAGTAGAGAATGAGATTTGTGATCGATGTCGTGAAGATGACGAATCCACTCTACATGTTTTAAGGGATTGTCCACTCTTCTATACATCAACATTGGTGAATTGGCTATTGTCGAACCTCTGTTAGAAAGACCATCACAAGTAGATATGGTTTGGTGTCTCTTGTTGGAAGTTGTGGTCATGGAGAAATAATGCTATGTTTGGGAATCAATCTGATACATGATATGAGGTCAGACGATCAATTATTTATAGAACTGATGAAATCCTTCGTTCGGAAGGTTTGTGGTCGACCTCGAGCCATGCTCTAGCAAGAACAAAATATTGTCATTGGGTAGCACTGGAGGAGGGGTGGTTGAAAATAAATTGTGATGAGGCGATACGAGGGGAGGATGGGGAAGACACAACGGCATGAGTGATACGGAGAATGAAAGGCAATTTTTTAGTAGCATTTCAAACAAAGTTGGGTCCGTGTTCACATATTTACGTCGAACTATGGAAAGTTAAATATGGCTTGCAACTGACGTGGATAAAGGATATAGGAAACTTGTTATGGAGCTAGACTCGTAGGAAGTAATTGATCTTATTCTGGACTCATCACGAGGCCAATTTCGAGATCCGTTGATTCATGATATTCTAAGGGAGATAGACAAAAAGTGGAGTGGAGTTTTCAGCCACACATTTCGAGAGAATAATGCATGTGTAGACCACATGGCTAAGGAAGCTTTTCAGTGTAATGTTGATTTTAAGATTTGAGAATATATTCCCAATCAAATTTTCATATTGCTAGAGCAAGATATCCTGCAGTTACAGATGTAACCTAGATCGGATTTGGTCTTTGCTAATCAAAATAAAAAGTATAATACACTAATCAATAATGAAATGGAGTATAATATTGTTAAGATTGTCTTATTAAAAACCTTGCTAGGAAAACCCAGTACGATAAAACCTTAATTAATGGGAAAAGAGTGCAATGCACTAATCAACAACTCCTTTATATTCTCCCCCTCATATTCACATGGGTGAGACATCTTATGTTACATTGCAACAATCATTGCAAGTAATTTAGAAATACAATATCTAGTCTTTTACACCGTAAGCATTTTGTTGGTTCTAATGCATTTTGCTGCATAGGGACATCATTTGCTATATGAACATTTTAATGTTGGAACATATGATTTTGTCACCCATTTATATTAGTAATTACATCAAGTAATTGATTCATAACTTGTTGCTAATCAATGATATTTTGAACTTCAAGATCATATAAATTTATACATGGATCATAATGCAACACATTTGATGTGCTTCAAGTAATTTCATGTCATTCCTTTTTGAATT
Organism: Stephania japonica; assembly: GCA_039657345.1. Classification (NCBI taxonomy): domain Eukaryota; kingdom Viridiplantae; phylum Streptophyta; class Magnoliopsida; order Ranunculales; family Menispermaceae; genus Stephania; species Stephania japonica. The sequence continues at coordinate 42,023,556 of CM077562.1, forward strand.
GGCTTATATCTCCCTTTAATGGTGGGAAAATTGCTTGAAGAAAGTGACAATTACTAGATAAATCCTATTAGTGGTTCAAGGCATCTTATAATATGAGTAATAGAGATTTAAATCAATATAAATTTCTTATTGATTTGCTTTGAGATAATCACCAATAAAAAAAATGCGGTTCCAAAATTGATGTCCATGCGAATTTGCAATATTTTCGCATTATTGATAATTTTAGACAATTAAAAAATACTCCAAATTATGAATGTCATTAGATCATTCATTTTAATGTGTCTTACATATTCCAGAAACTAAACTATTGTACCGATTGTATACCAGATATTGGTTGAACATTAATCTCAGCTAAGTTCAAATTTGAGAAATATTCTCTTTTATAGTGTGAAAGTAGCAAAATAAGCAAGACATGCATTCTTCGTCTTTATTTAGCTAATGATTTGAACACATCTAAATGTATCAATTTTAATGAGCCATAAAATTTGTAATTTTGCCTTTGATTGGCATGGTAAAGGTCACCAAAATATTTGGGCATATATGGCTAATGGCCTTTCAAACGTGACATAGGTTATTACGATTTTGAGCATGCTCATTATCAATAATTTATTATCCTTTCTATTGGTGCACCACTTTTATTCCAACCTTTGGTGGAGTTTTCATACGACATTTACCAGATCTTTTCAACTTTTCCACGTCGTAAATTTGTTATTGTGACCATGGTCATTATATGCAACATATGCTTCTTAATTTGAAGCTAAATCAATTGGATGAGAACGATATTATATTTATAATATCTCAATATTTTACTCAACTACCATAAGGCAAGAAATTAATTCATAATATTCATATTGAATTGATAAACGTACTTGATATTTTGTTGTGCACAATAAAATGTATCGAGGCGTACCACATGATTTTTATCAATGCCTCATCAGTCACATTTCTGCATAGCCTCAACCAAGAGGTAATTAAAATTGCAAAAATATAATTCATATTTGAGCTGATTGAGATTTTGTAGCTTGAGACCCAATCACTCATTTTGAGCTTTTTGGAGCATAACCAATTTTGATTTTTATATTCATATATAACTTCATAAGATGAAAGGATATTATGAAGTGAAATATTCACTTTTCAAATCTCTATAGAGATATTTGGCGAATAAATATCAGTGTTATGCGCACAGCCTTGCATAGATGTTTTATAATTTTAGCATATAGTTGCATTGACAAGTGATTTTTGTCAATAATATTACGGCAACAAATTCAATCTAATATAATATTTTTGAAAAAAAAATGATGCAAATAGTTCTCCTTTTTTAATGTAAAAATGCATATATATGATTGAATATATATTCACAACTTAATTATTTTATACACAAAATGTACTACTTGTTTGAGTTGGTGGGATAACCTCAGATTGGGTGGCGAGACGAAGTCTACTTAACAACTATTGCTCCTTGAACAAGAATAATCCATCTCCCTTTCAATGTTTAACTTTACCGAGGCAATGCTTACCCATTATCAACTCAAACTTATAGCATTACCAAGAATAGAATATAGTTAATCATTAATAATTTTATGAGAAAAACTAATTGTGAATTGTATGTATATAACTGTTCAAATTGAGAGCAGTTTTGAAACAAATTAAATAATTATCTTCTTACCAAAAAAAAAATGATTATCAAACTTTATATGCCCATTAGAGGCTGATCATTTGAAAGATAAGAACTACACATGAAAATCTCCAACATAGATTGACTATATATTTCACGTATCCATTTAGGATCGAACTATCATTTTTTTCATGGCTAGAGAAAAATCCTTTAATTATCGTCCTTCTAAGACCGCTCGTAAAGGATAAAGCCACATGAATTTATATAAAATCCTTTTCAAATAAAGGATAAAGCCACATAAATTTATATAAAATCCTTTTCAAATAATCCTTGGATACCATTCTAAGATCTGTTATGATATGGATGCAATTGATCATTCAAATTAAATTGAGTGGTAGTATATATATGTGAATATGCTTGTGAAAATAGTGGTCTAACGATCTTCATAAAACATAGCCAAAATTTCAACTCTCTCAGCTTTCTTTGTAGTTTAGTTCTTTTAGTTCTTTGTAGTAGTAGAAGTTAGTAGTTCTTCTACTTTCCTTCTCTAGTTCTAGCAAGTTTCATTTCAATTCACAACACGTTGTGATGGTAAGTTTGTCAAGTGTTAAGGAGACAAAGCTAGGAAATACGGTTTATTTCTATATTATCTTGGTTGCTTCACTTTTATATGTATACTTTATTCATATACAATGAATTATAACGTCACCGATTGGACAAGCCGATCACGAAATCAAAAGTCAATATCATAACTAGTTTTTGTATACTACAAACCTCTCATACATGTCCCCAAAGTAAACTAAACAAAACCTTAGGATGTGGTTGACATATACATGTTTATGTATCCATCATAAGAAAATAGCTACAATAATTCTAACTTAATCATAATATATCAATTCATAAAAATGTTCTCTAATCAGTGCACTAAAAACTTGACAAAATAATATTTCACTTTATATTATCATTTCACCTCATGGAGCTATCTATATCAAGGCCAAAATTGGTGATGCTCCAAAAGGCTCAAAATGAGCGGCTTGGTCTCACGCTACAAAATTTATATTAGTCAAATATCATTTATTATTTCTCTCAAATTCAATCCATTAAATATTAATTATGGATTGAATCCTTGTCTCGTGGTAGCTTAGTAAAATAATAAGATATTATAAATATAATATCACTCATATCCAATTGGTTTAGTTTCAAATTAAGAAGCATATGTTGCATATAATGACCATGGTCGCAATTACAAATTTATGGACGTGGAAAAGGTGAAAAGATATGGTAAAAGTCATATTGACAATTTTGATTCAAAATTTTTTTGATGTTCCCATATTTTATGTAAATAGAATCAAAAAGTTTGAGATATTCCTATTTTATTACGAAAAGGATATTTCTTTAATACCATATTGTTTTTCAATGTAGAAATGGATCAAAAAAATGTGTCAACATAATGCTAATGTTATACACGTGTTGAGCATGCATGACATATGTGACTAGGGGATGTGTTTCATGTGAAAGAATGATCTTAAATAAGAAAATTAATGATGCATTCATTTTTCAAGAGATTAGCATATCAATTAACTGGTGATTATAAAGAGGTAAATTGATGTTAAATCATCCCAATTAAAATTGTTGTGGAATTCAAAACTCATATATCAAATGAAATAAACCACGTCACATATACCATTTCAAATCAAGCTTTGTCTCGGGAATTTCTTCAAGCATTTAAAAAACCTTCATAATCTTAAGATCTCCATTTTGCTTTAACGGTTCATAATCTTAAGATCTCCTTACCGCATACCATGAACACCCCATGCAACTCATTTTAGGAGCAACATTATACCAATAATCCACAACGAAAACTTGGGATTTATGTTGTTATGAAATTACTTTGAACAAAACTAGGGGAGATAAGAGTCAATTCAAAAGTAAATGCATCAACTTTATCACATTATGATCCAGAACTTGAAGTTCAAAAGAAAACAAATTAATTAGAGAACATTAGAATTGATGTCTCTTGCAACAAAATGCGCAGCACAAGAACCAACGAACATGAAAAGTAGATAAACTCTTATTCATGGGTACAAAAATGCAAAGGAAAAGCACTACAAATCAAAATACTCCTTTTATAGGCCTTTGGTTCCTTAGAAAAAAATGAAAAAGATGAAAGGAGGTACTTAAACTCGGTAAGAGTACATATTGTAACTTTTAATGAAATATGAAAATATAATAATGGCGATAGTAATGTCAAAAAAGAGATTGCAAAAATGGCAAGGTTACAAGAACACACAAGGTTTTTGGAAGTTGTCATTTACATTTACAACAATCCAAAGTTTAATACAAATAAATAAAAACCAACTGTATGTGTATAGTATGGTAGAAATCATGTGAGGGTAGAAAGTAAACCAAAAAGAACATCGAATGAGTTTGTTTAGTGCGAAACATCAAGAGAAAGATTTAATTAGCATAGTCACATAATGTTTACCGTATAGACTATTTGATCGGTAAGGATTTTAAACAAATAGATTTTTATTTTTATTTTTTTTTTTTGAATTATAAATAGAGTTGTTTGCAAAATTGTAGTTCCTACTTTTTTTCATAAGAAAAATTCTAGTACCTACTTACGAAGTTAAAAGTTCAATATGAAATTTGGAGGAACGTCCCTGCTTGCAACTCTGCAAGTCCACCATTATCCTGAGCAACACTTAACATAAGAAAAAAATGAACTGCTAGTGCCATACTACCCAAAAAAAAAAAAAAAAAAAAAAAAAAATTAACTGCTAGTAACCATCTTATCGTTATATTTTTGTCCGAGTATATGCGTAGCATATAATTATTTTATTAAAAAATAAATGGTTGCCAAATAAATGAATGATTGCCGATTCTATAAGCACTGCACAGTGGAACATTTTAGTAAAATTCTATTAAGCCAAAGCAGAGTCTTCTAGCGTGGGAGTTTGGGGAGCTTGGGTTGGTTGTTAGAATGGCGTAATATCTTAATAGACGCTTTTATTGTACAAATGCACCCTCTTACGGCCTATTTATTTTCTTCATGATTGATTCTTGGACCAACTTTCACAGAAAAAAGTCACAAGATTTTGATCATTTCTCAGCAAAGTATGTCTAATAGCACTGACAGGGGTCTCCTAAAAAAAAGACCTGCTCTGCTGATTTCTTCAGATAAGAAAATCGAGCAACGTGCTTTTGATATATACATTTGCTCAGCAGTTTCTTTTGATGGTGCATCTAGGAATATGCGCGCAAATGTACCTATCAAAAGTACGTCGCTTCAGTTTTACTAGGCTACGGAAACAAGACGGATTGGAGAGCCTAAACACAAAATCCAATTGCTTCATATTGCTTTAGATATGCAAGAGTTCAAATTATGTCAAGCAACATAACTGACAATAAAACTATGAAGCAACTACTTAGGAAAACACCTGCCTTTTTATTATTTCAAACAAACAGTAAAAACATGAACAAGACAGCCTACCTCTTTGAGAAGGTGAGCAGGATTGACATCAATTTGCCACTATCTTTACAATTCATCTAATAAGTATTTGTTGTACATGAATGTCAAAGGTTGAGATAGAACTGGAGATCCATGACTGGTGATTGAGCCTGTATAATAAAAGAATGTGATATGTGAAGGAGATGAAGAGAAATTAGAGGGTGAAACACTGAAACTCAAAAAAAAAAAAAAAAAAACTGCTGCTTTTCAAAGTTAGGATCGAAAAATCAATGATTGCGGTGGCCTCGTTGATGCTGGTAGAGAGTAGAGCTAATATGTTCCCTACCATCACTTACACTTTCTGAACAGCTAAAACTTCCACCTTTATGTTCAACATTTCCTAATCTTGAATAAGGCCCTCGATTTCTGTAGTTGCTTGCTTTGAATGGACCTTGATTCCTACTCCAATTCCATGGACGGTCATGGTTAAAATTGTTCCTTTTCTGCTGCCTGAAGTACCTCCTATCCAAATGGCCCGATGCACCCCTCATTAACATAGCATGTTCGCTGCTAGCACCGGTAACAGCTCTATCAGGGGCCTTGACCATGACACGTCTGAGGTAACTTGGTCCTCTGGAAGGGGAGTACAGCCATGGTTCTCTTCCAATTTGACGTCATCAGACTCATTCATCGTCACATCAGATGGTGGAGGCTTGAATTTGCTCATATCTAGCGGAAATGGAGGTAAAGGTGGGAAAGGATGGAACGGTATGCTGGGTGCAACTGTCCAACTATCTGAGGTTTCTGCAGGGCTAGTCCCCAGCCTATCCACAAAAGGCAAGGGAATACCATATGACACAGGCAAGTGAGCAAGATACCTTGCCTGAAAGCTCCCTGTAGTAACTTTACAAGCAGAGTATCCACGCTGGTCATTAACCGACTGAGCGGTTGAAGCGTCAGATGGAACAAGATCACTGTCAATGGGAGAGGGAAAACCTGGGGGTGCATCCTCATGGCTGCACTGCATTTCATCAACATTACAACTAGCTACCGTTTGCTGTGGAAGACTGCAATTACAGCTGGTATAAATCTTCTCCTTATCGACCTCAGTTACTTGCTGCTGATCTAACTTGATCTCAGGTTGTTGAATATTTGATTCCAATTTCTGTTTAACTCTATGATCTTGCAGAACATCAGATGTATCTGGATTCGGTTTTGTTTCTGATGGCAGGTCCCAACGGCTTTTACGCTTGCGGCCCATGGCCCCATTTACCAAGCTACTGTGAGTGGGCTCTTCAAGGTTATTATCAAGTGAGTTTGCAGTGCTCATCGTGTGACTGATGGAGTCAATTGCCTGTGTGTGTCTTCCACCTTGGTCGTGTCTCCATCTGTGTGGTGTTGAATGCCAATTGTTGCTTGGGTCACGCCGTTGTTCCAATCGATTATCATCCCGATCTAAGTAAGTATTCCTTTTATTGGTACGAGGGAACCATTTGTCTCGGAAGTTTCGAGCACTTTGGTAGACCTGCATAAGCAATACATAATATTTTCACGGAATCAAATGAATGGCAGGGCTACATCATTGCCTCGCCTCATTTTTAGCAAGCATGGTCAGGGGCAGGAGCACTAAATAAATAAATAATAGCGAATAACCAAACTATTCCAATTAATTTGCAGAACGCATCAAGAGACAACAAAACAACTACTTCTATGACAGTTTCACGTAAGACAAAAGTATTGTATCCTAATTAAAAAAAAAAAAAAAAAGCATTGTATCCTAATAATAATAATAATAATAAAATAAATAAATAACATAAACCATTAAACCATGTATCGATCTATTTCTTCTTACATTGACAGTACATCTCATTCCTAAGCAGATAACAAAACAAATTACTATGTGAAATTACATCCATGGATGCCTTCTCAGTTATTAAACCAGAAGAGGTAAGGAAGCAAGTGCTGCCACATTATTCACATTAAGCAACAAGCTCAAAGGTGAATAAAAGCATATATGCAGCACATATGCATGTAAAGCCAAAAAAAAAAAAAAAAAAATCTTCAAAACCAACACAACTTAGAAAGGGGAAAAACCTAGCCTAGGAAATAGTGACACTCACGAGTAAGACTAAAAATTGATGACACACGAAACTAAGGAGGGCAACAGAAAAATAGAGCTATAAACTTAAATAGGTTTTATAGTAGCACTTGAAATTATTAGGTAGTACCTGGCTATCATTATGCCATGTCAATTCGATGATAGAATCCTTGAAACTGCAAATGAACACACCACGTAACAATTGTCAATGCTATGATGTGGCCAAGATAAACTCAGATAAGAGAACAATGAATATCAAAGATCTGTCTGACCTTTGCATGCCAGCACATGGGGGACTACTGTTGATATGTTCTAAAGTAAGGATCTCTCTCTGCGCCAAGAACTCCAACACCTATATAACAGAACCCATTAGCCAATGTCAAAATGGAAAACAAACATACAATAATATCAGCAGCAGTTTTCAAAAAAAAAAAAAAAAAAAATTCAGCAGCAATCAGAAGGGGAATTTTTCACAAGGGGAAAAAATAATAATGTTTTCAAGGCATTGCTAAGTCAACTTTAGGTGTTCTGCGCGCAAACAGCCAAGTCCATGAGTGCCAGTCTAAATAATAGAGTAGAAATTCAACTGCACAGTGAGCAGTGAGAAAAAAGTAATCATATATACCATACAACTCTATCCCATTCCCTCCTCACCGCGACCAAGTAGCAGCCACCTGAGTCACAACAACCTTTTTCTTACCCCTCCCTCCCCAGTTAAGCAGTGGCTATTTAAAAAAAGAGAACAAAATGTATCATTCGTTGTATACAACTCCATATCATTCCTTCTCACATCAACTATGCTGCAGAAATCTCAATCCCCATCTGCTACTTGGTCACAACAATCTTCATCCTAGTATCTTACCCCCACCCAGAGCTATGAACCATTAATGTTTTCAATGCACACACTGCCTACGCCATGAATAGTGGTTGTTTACATAATTAGCAAAAAGAAAAACACTCAAGGGAGAAATAGCATATAAAAATATCATACTAAAGATACAAAACTCTCATTTGCAGCAATGATAACACGTAACTTGTATATAAATACTTGGAGAGTCCTAAGGTGACTAGTTACGGACACTCCTACAAGCACGCACCTTGATTATTTCATTTTATTTTTACTTTTTTAACAATTTTGTAGTCATAGTGTCGGTAGTGGATAACCTTAGCATTATCCTCGAACACAAAATTGTACAAAAAGTTAAAAAAAAAAAAAAATCAAGGTGCGTGCTCTTGTTGAGTGTCAATAGTAGGTCACTTTAGCATTTTCCTTTCCTAAATACTTGTAACCGTGATTTAATATATGTTGCTCAAATATGAATCATGATCCTCCTTAATTTGAGTTGCAATTAATGTCATGTACAGAAATGTGAATTTGAGATCATTTAAGCATGCAAAATTATATCATAAATTATATATGCATAAAATAAATAGAAGCCTGCTATTTCAACCCGACCAACCTATCTCCCCACCCAATTTAAATTAACCATCCAATTATATTTCAAACCCTATATATACCCACCCCACCCACCCCAAACCACAATCGCTCAACTAAGGAGTCAAAAACATTAAAAAACGAAACAGGGCCACATTTATTTTCAAAAATAAAAGAGTTGTGGACGGTGTAATCAACGGCTGGATAAAGCGTCAACGACATGGTTACCGGTGCGACTTGCACATTCGGGCAACAAAGAAGTATGGCGCATGTGGCCGTGCAAGACTTGGGGTTTGACATGGGCTTTGGTGTTATTGGACCCATACAATAACCTATTTATTCTTTTTTATTATTGGTAACTAGTCGGCATCCGGTGCTTTGCGCGCGGGCAAGACTGACTATTGGTATAATAAATAAAAATAAATTATTGGCGGTGAAACGAAAAGTGAAAAAATTTGTTGTTTGATGGATTCAAAGCCAAGAATAAGAAAATCCAATTTCTTAGTAAAAAAAAAAAAAGAAAAGAAAATACACAACTCTGTTAAAATATAAGTTTTCTATAAATATTTGTTAGTGTTTGGAAAAACCAAATTAATTGCATCTAAAAACCTACCAAATTATTCCAACCACCTCAAAAACTTGAAATATACAAAAATAATAATTAATAGCACAAAGTTCAAACTAAAAAGACTCACCTTAAAGAACTTTGATCTACTTCCTTTAATTTTAAACACCATCATCATGATGTCTGATATTAAAACTTACAATACATGTATTTGGCATATGCAACTTAATTAAAATCCTTGGATTATAACATGTTTTGCTCATTGAGTGACTAATTTTGTAATCTCAATATTGTTGAGTACCAAAAGTTCTCTTATATTGATCTTAAAAAAAAAAATTGTATGCAAGATGTCAAGAAATCAAACCTTATCCTTTTTTTGAAGGCCCAACAGGCAAACCTTATCTTTGAAATTTTTAATAAAATATATGATAAATGAGTTTAGCGGATAGGGTGTCGTTTCAAACCCTACTACAACTTAGAGTATAACTCCATTAGAATCACCCGAGTGTAAACCCGCTTAAAATCTCATTATATAAGTGATTATTAAATAAATTATAAGAAAATAATTCAAAGGTGCCTATATAAGTATCTATTTGATTTATATATAAAAATATAATTTCAAACACATTCATTAAGTATCCATCTTATAGCTTGAGTAATGCCAAAACTTCTCTTCTATAATAAATGAGTTTAGCGAGTAGGGTTCATTTTTTAAACCCTACTACATAATAAATAGTTCGGTTAGCGAGTACCCCGAGGTCAAACATTTACCCAATATAAAATAAAAGATATATAACTCAATAAATTGTCAAACATGTATGTTATAAGAAAAAGACGTCATGTATAGTTGTTGTTGGTCATGAATGGCCATGACGGTCAAAGCCAATATTAAGAGAACAATTAAACAACATTAGCAATTAAGTGAAAAAGAAAAAGTTGAAAAAAATCGTAAGAATTAGTATTAATTGTATGAATAAGTATTCTCTTCAAAAAAATTGTATGAATAAGTATGAATTTAATCTTTGTTTTCATTGCAAATAAATGAAATTAAATAAAAAAAAAAAGTAAATCTTTGCCATGGGTACACAAACACGCAATTAGGATAAAATTGTATTACAATTAAAAATCGTCGCACACAAAAATTAGGACAAATGTATATTACCAATCAGGATTAAATATTCTAATATATTACCATTAGTTATATACACAATATTTATCCTCATATAGTATCAAATTATTTAAATGTTAGTCAATCCAAAGACCGGCTTCAAAAAAAATTCAAAGAGCGAAAACAATTGAAAACTATCATAAAAAAGATACAGAAAAAAAAAAATCCAAAGAGATCAAAAAAAAATTGCCAAAAACACCTACAAAATAGCCGATCTCAAAAAAAAATTATTTATGAAAATCTCAAAAATCCCAGAAATCAAAAACAACCGATCTCAAAAAAATTTTCAAAAAATCTCAAAAATCCCCGAAATAAAAAACACCTACAAAATAGCATGCTCAAAAAATATCCTAAAAATCGAAAACACCTACAAAACCTTATTTTGTGTGCTTTTACCATCCCGCCAATCACTTAAGTGCGAGAAAGATCAATGACTTGTATCTTTTATTTTTCTTTATAAAATCTTAATTATGACATCACAATGAAATGTGTCACGTTATGAGAGCTTCTCACAAAAACAATTCCTTTAAATATATAGACATGTGTGAAAAGTTTAAAAAATCAAGGAGATTTTGGTGAAATTAATGAAAAATCAAAATAACCATTAGCACAATTTTTGAAACACAAAAGAAAAACCAAAACTCAAACATGACGCTAACATATTCCTAAAATCAAATCTTACAAAGGCACAATAATTTGAATTTTGGTGAAATTCAAAAACATTTCATCAAAATACATTTTCAATAACTGGGTACAACATTAGAGAACAAAAACAAAGGAGGAAAAAGATGGAAGTAGGGCTTTAGCTGAATTCAAAGACTAATACAAAGAATATTGTTTCTTTATTCTCTTCATAAACAAGTTAGAGTTAAGGGACCAAAATCATCAATGTCTAAATCTATATGCAATGCAACTAAATGAACCTAGAAATACAAAGAAATTGAAATAATTCCAAATTATAAGCACAAAACTGTGTTGAGAGAGCTACCTCTCCCCTCAATTCACTTCTTTGTGTAGATGGTTCCTATTTCAGTCCTAAGTCTCAACCAATACCTCATTTGATTAACAATGTCCCGGGAACCACATATACCCGCTCCTTGGACGTTCTCCAAGAACACCTCTCACAACAAACCACCAGAAATAGATAGCTCAAAAGCTTCTTTGGTTGGGAGATAAAGGATTCAGTATGATAAAGACTTTTGAAATTTTCTCACCTGAAGTTCATTCTCTCCCCATTGACTCAGTAAATAAATGATCCACATTAAATTTTTCGTTTACTTTTCTGGATCGCTAATATTCATCAAAAGTAAACATTTTTAGTCAAGAATTCCCAGTGGTCAATATTACCCAATGCTCCCTCTCTGTATGTCTAAAGACGGGCAGCCTCTAAAGAGGATTACATAAGCCATATATTTCATCCAATGTACATTTGTGAACTAGAATTAAAATGCCTCCAAAAAGTGAAAGCAGCATGTGGCAAACAGGGTAGAAGGTCAGGTTTTAGACCAACTAAACCCATTCTGAAAGGTTTGTAATACAGGTTAAAATCTAACAGGACAGATTTAACCCACAGGAGTCCACCTTCTATAGGTAGAATTGCATCAAGAAACATCCATAGTTCCCTACTTCTCTAATCAAATTTATCTTAAATGTTCCAAACTTTAAAGTAGTAGGACCTCAATGGAACTAGTCATGCACCTTGTATCAATTGCAAACAGCTAAAGACAATTTACTGCCTCACTAGTAAATTGATCGATCCAAATAACAGTTAGTCGTTTTTAGAAAGAAGTGTTTTAAACAACATCATTCTGAAATCTGAACTAAAAAGCACATAAGAAAACTGCTAACTTGGGAAAGATAAAAATACCAAATTATTACTATTCTTCATTCATTATATTAAAAGAAAATATAGTCATTCAAGGAAATGAAAGTTATAGACTACTCATTAGAGAGCATAATCAGTCATCACGTGTGCAAAATTGCAACCTAAGAATATGTCTCAAAGTCAGTGATAATAGTTTTTAATTTCACAGCAGAATCTTTGGTTCATTAGATCTAAGATGCATGACCAGTCATCATGTAAGCAAGCTTTGGATAATCAGACAAGGCAAACAATCCAAAAAAATAAAAACTTGAAAAGTAGAATTAGCCAAAAAAAAAAAAAAAAAATCTGTATTTGTTTCATGAACGTCTTATCACAAAACACCAACCTTAAGAAGTTTCCTAATGATAGGAGTTCTACTGAAGTTTCTACTGTTCTGCTTCATAATGTTGTGAAGCATTTGCAAACCTACAGATTCAAGCAGTAATTAGACAGCAAACCAAGAAATTATTTACACCAAGTGAACAGAGGAAGCAAGGGTACCATTTTTGTTAATTATATCAACCAAAACTGTCCTTGACTTGGTCTTCAAGAGAGCTTCAAGAATTATAGAAAGATCTCTAGTGCTGCACAGCAACAAAGGAAAATAAATGGCAAGCAATCATTGGAAAATAAAATTAATGATAATAATTTAGGAGATGATCAAGAATTTAATAAGTTAGTAAGAATGTGGTATTCTAGGAGAAACATAAAGTGTGGAATAATCCTTTTAAGAGTCTTTAAGATATAGGGTTAGGAGTTTTTATAGACATTGTAAAGACAAGTACTTTCATGGGTGCTTCTTGTCTGATGTGATTGAGGCTCTCCTGGTCTATAACTTTTGCAATGGTCAATATATTCAAGCAGAAAATCTTTGCTTTCTTTTCCCAATTTCCTTGAGACAAGTTTCTTACTTATCGAAATAAATAAACAAATATACCTTTGAAATGCTTCGCCATTAACATTATCTCCTGATGCTGCAGTGAGGACTAGAAGTTTCAAATAGCCTTTAGTGGAATCCTGCTCAAAAGAATAGCATTGCAGACATGATCAGGTATATAAATAGATATCATATCAAGAGAAATTTTAAAAAGGTGGAAAGAATTGTTCCTGGTGAAACATTGGCATATCACAAATTGACAATTCTCTATTGACCCCAAAAACAAAAAATAAATAAAACCAAAACGGTCTAATAAACCTTCAACAATAAAAGCATTAAGAGCAAGAAGAGAGAAATAGATTCTGAAGCAAAATAAAATAAAATTTCAACTCTTTGAAAAAGATCAAACTACAATAATATCTATTTAAGAAGGAAATAGGAACAAAAACCAGAAATTGGGAATCTATACAAATAACTGTACGAGACAATAAATTATACGTTCTTTTTTTAGAATTTTAGCAAAAAGCAAACAAAGCAACGACAACATGAAAAGGTATTAACCCAAACCAACCACTCAAAAATAAAAGTACACATTGAAACATAAAATAAAACATAACAAACAGAAATAATGTGACAAATGAATAAGCACTTCTTACTTTCCGTTTACTGATTCCGCCTTCAGAGTCGAGTAAGACTTTAAGTTTTTCTTCAACTGCGAGCACCAAGGACCAGACATATAAACAATGGAATAATATGCAACTATCCACATAAACCTAGAAAAGAAATAAACAAATAAACAATCACCTCCATCATGCCGGCTACTAGCAACACCTTCTGGCATCTTTTTCGGTTTGTTTGTCAGAACCTGATGTTTGTTGGAAGCCAAGGGGTTAGAATTAGATTTACCCCTTTTTATTGAACAAGCTGGACGAGATGATTTTGTCACAGGGAATGGTTTGGAGATGCTGGGCTTATGCTCCTCAAAGTTTAATTTAACTGTAGCAGCATTGCTGGCTACATTTGTAATAGAAGAGACCTCTGATGGTTGGCTAGCAGGAACATTTTTGTTCGAAGCATGATCTTCCTGTTCCTGAAAAGTATTCTCCAGTTGTTTAAGAGGAGATGTTTTTCGAACATCTAATGGGTGAATAGCAGATGAAGGTCTCCAACTTTCTTCCTTGAGCAGTGATTCTTTTGCCTGTCCAAGATTTAACTTCAAGTTTTCCATGGCATCCTCCTCTCTAGAATAGTTTACTGACAGCTCAATAGTGGAGGGTGATTGGATCATCACATCACTAACATCCAGCACCCTCTCGCTGTGAGGCATTGTTAGAACATCAGGAGTCGTCTTGTCCACGTGAACCTCATTCTCACCTTCTTCTTCAACCATCACAGGTTCAGGATATTCTTCATCTGAGTCATCTAGGACAACATCTGTATTTAATGGGTCACCTCCAAGATAGCCTCGGCACTCACCAGAACCACAAATACATCTTTTTGCAGCAGCTCCGAACACTCGCACATAGTTGTAATCAAATGTTACTTCTTCACCCTAGAAACACAGAATTTCCAAAGATCAGCACTCAAGCCACGAAAGAAGAAAAGAAAAAAACAACAAAAGAGTAATCAAAGGCAATCAATCTGACAAGTAATTGGAAAATTGACAAGTAAAAATATCAAACATTTCATACATCTAACATAAGGAATAAGCTGTTACTGCATCAACCTAAAAAAAGAGACATTAAGCATACCATAAAGGGGATAATTTTTATGCCTATGACACAACAGTATTCGGCATCCTATTTGAACTGATATGGAAATCATACAGCAACAACAACCACAAAGCTACCGCACCAAATTAGTTGGGGTTGCTACATGGACCAATGTTTCTTATTAGTGTGATTCAATGCAGCTTATGATGTGATGCAGTAACCTTTAAACCTTATATAATTAATGTGTCCCAGTGCGTCAAATTCTTAGTGTGTCAAATTTTCTAATTGAGTCCTTTGTAAGTCATCTTTGTATGTATCCAAACCACTGAACTTCCTTTTAATATATTCTTCCTCCATTAGCGCTACTACTTTTCTTTTTCTATTCTTACAAGATTTGCCACATCCATAGAAGCATCCACATCACTGCTACGCTCATGTTATGCATTTTTTGTTGCTTTACTGTCAACATTTACTCCCATAAAGCAAAGTTGTTCAATTATAATCTTGTAGTATCTTCATTTTAGTTTAACAGGGTATTTAGATGATCAATTTCTTTTTGTTAAGTTGATATAACTATTTAGTTAAAATGTTCATCACGACCTACAATGTTAATACATAAACAAGTGTTGACCATATAAGACGAGCTTACCTATTAGAGACAAACCATCACAAGATCAAGACATCTAAAGCTTGTTGTTAACTCTGAAAGCATCCCTGAATTTTACCATTCCATTAAGCCCAAACCGTAGTTATTCTCTTTATCGTATTTCTTTGGTTTTTCTTTTGATTGCTTCTTGTTCATAGCTCAGAAAGTTTATTAGATTTACTGCCATTGATTGCTTGTTTTAGACTTTTATTAGCTTTAGTTCAACTGTATAAATATTGAACATTTTTGGTGGCTAGACAGTATAGGACTTGCAAAAACTAGAGTTTAACTACTCCAGATAGAGTCAAATCTTCCAGCATGCATAAAAATGAGGTTGACAGTGTATATAACAATAGCGGTGATAACACTTAGTAAAGTGATGCCATAAACAAATATGAATTGATCTTAAAACTTAATAAACTTGTGTTGTGAAACCATTAGAGCAACAGCTGACAACCAACGCATGTCAACTGCAAAATGCTCAACAATTTTAAAAGAGAAGCATATCCCCAAAATAAATATATGAATGTGATTGAAGAGTAAGAGTAAAGTAAGCAATGAAAATTAGCATGACAAAAGAGAATACTACCTTCTTAATGTCCCTTACTGCAAAAAGTCCAATACAAACTTCTCCATTTACCATCCACTGCATCAACAAAAGAAAAAGAAAAAAGAAATATTATCAGAAAAGGAAATAATAAAAAGGAACAACTAAATTTTGGATTCTATAATATAATACATAATTGAATCATTGTAAGAAAAACAAATTTGACACCATATTATATAAATCAACAACCAAAGTCTTCTATTCCTTCTGATTTTCAAAATAGCTTGCTTGCTAAAAATACAAACAAAAGATAATTAGATTAGTTGGTCATGATTTATATATATATATATAGATAATTAGAGAGAGAGGGTCTAAACTTCCATGTGAAGAATCACACTCCACAAGCAACTGTTGTAGAAATTGAACTTCTCCAAATTATGTAGTTTTCAAACACCGAATTAGAAAGTACACAAATACAAAATTTTACGACTTTCCATACTGAATTAAGGGGGGAAAACGACATGACTTGCAAATCTTAATACTAGTTTGCAAGAAAAAAAAAAACATTACAACGGATGTCATTTTTACAAACGATGCATTAGATAATGCAAATCTAGGAAATAATATCAAGTATGATGAATGAATTGTAACTTATTGCCAAAACAACTAAATAACTGATGTTTAACATGATCAAAGCTGTTACAATTGAACTTAAAAAACTTTGTATCAAGTATAGAAAGAGAAAAGAAGATAAATATTATAAACGGCATACTTCTTTCATGAGTCCTAACAATATTAGAGTCTTATTTGCAATTAATTTTGTCAAACTCCCAGCATTAAATTAGACTTCCCTAAACTACTTTCCAGTTTTAAGTAACCAAAAATCATAGGCATTAGCAAAGTTAAATTCTCAGTCCTTGACATGTTAGAAACATGTTCAAAACATCAACCAAAATGGTCTCAATAGCTTGAACCAAAAGAAAAAGGCAAGCCACAAAATCAGCAGCCTACTACAAATGGACAGGTACAATTGTCAAACACAAGTGAGTAAGAGCCTGAATTCATTCAATGGCAAATTACAAGTAAAGCACACACAGTCACTAAACTTTATAATTTATAAAACTTTAGTCGCAAAACTCAACTTTGTGATGTAAAACTTTAGTTGCAAAACTCAACTTTGTGAAGAACGAACTATACTTTTTGAATTATTTCACTAATGTTAGTTTGGTCAGTTTTAAACAAATACTCCAGTGAGAATGATGTTTTGGCACCTACATGGAAATTGCTTACTTAGATAATCATTATATGAGGAAAATTAGCATTTTTTTCACATATTGAAAAAAAAAAAAAAATCAACATCAAAGCCTCCTCCTCCCTTTTCATCATGAACTTCCTCAACAAAAATGGAGTACAAGAACATTGTCTTTAAAACCAACATTCCCAACTCCCACCTTTCTTTTCTTCCTAACATCTCCCCAAATGATCATTGATGTTCTCGATGTCGAAGGCTTCTCCCTCCTTTTTGATATGGACCTTGTCGAAAAGTGCGGCATCACGTTGACGACAACAAGCTTGGCACTAGCTTCACTGACAACATGCACTTCAAGGTGTATCTCAAATCCTCTAAACCTAAAGACTCCCAAGCATAATATCATACGTATGCATCTTATAATAACGTATGAACCAAATTGATGAATCTTACCATTAGTTTTATCACAAATTTTCAGACGCAACAATGAATATTCCTGATTTTAAGATTTAGCTAAATTTGGATGGGAGAAAAAACGTTATTAGTAACTTGCATTAACAGTTTTCTAAACGTTCATTTTACACCACGAATGCCACGAGAGGGAAAAAAATAACTAATAACATAAGAGAAATGATTTTGGAAACGACTACTAGTCCCCCCTCTTATTTATATGATATAAGTAACCCTCATAAATCAGTAAGTGTACTAACTACCCCCTTAAATATTAGTAAACTTCCTAATATACCCAATGATTAAATAAACGCATTGAGGCATACACACTAAGGCATATGCCTTGAGGCTAGTTTCAGTGGCTTTCAATGAAACGTAGGCCTCAGTACAAGGCACGGTGAGGCTTAAGCTTCACTCAACCATGCCTTTTTATGTTTTTTAATGTATCTTTATGTTTGATTTTTAAAACTTAAAAAATAAGTTATTCACAAAAAATGTCATTATGTGTTTCCTATACTAAGAAAATCGTGCCATAAGCCTTACTCAACCATGTTTTTTAATGTTTTTAATGTATTTTTATGTTTTTTTTTAGTTTAAAGAATTAAGTTATTTACAAAAATGTCATTATGTGTTTTCTACACTAAAAGGACCTTGCCCTACCTTAAAACCCAAATTGTATTTGGGTGGCCACATTTCCTTTCAATGAAATTGGTGTGGTGGTTGTGCTTTTTCTTCTTCTCATCTTTTCTTCTGCCCTTTTTTGGAGGGTTGCTGACTTGTTACAAGCTTACAGCAAGTGAGCAATTTGTTGTTACAACAACAGTGTTGTTGTAAGCTTGAAATAGCACTCATTATTGGTTTTGTTACTTACAACAACAATGAGTGTTGTTGCAACCCTACATTGATGAATCATTAGATTTATATCACTACTTTAATGTTTGAACTTTGAAGTTTAAACTTTACTTTTATTGTTTGAAAGTTATGATTCAAGAATGTTTTGGATTATTGGGTGCATTCACATTTTCATTTCCAAAATTTATATGGATATTTATTTCTTGGTAAACATTGTTAGTAAGTATGTTGGATAGTTGCTTTTGAGTGAAGGTACGTTAAATTTACTTATTTAGTTATTTTACTTTGTTTTTACCTTATTAAGTACCATTATTTATTTATAGTAGTTGTATTTGTGAATGTATTTATGTTTATTGAGTTTTTGACAATATTTTGTATGGTTTTTCAAATATTTAATGAGGCTTACACCTCATTCCGCACTGAAGGCTTACGCCTCGCCTCTCTCGAAGAAAACGCCTTATTTACGCCTCACGCATTTCTAAACATTGAATATACTCCAAACTTAATTGTAACCCCCACATAAATCATTTTAGCTATTTTAGCTATTTTTTGCCCCTACACTAACCCACCCCCTCCAACTACTCAAATCCCTAATACACTCTTGTTTTGTTACACAACTCCACCAAACACAGCATGGACGTCATTACTCGCGTTCTTCATGAGAACATGAGCTTGTTCAAAACCAAATAGACTGCAATTTCTTTGGGTATTTATAACCAAACTGTTGAAATGAAGATTCAACAAAGAAAAGAAGAATATGAAGAAGAAAAGAGAGATATCAAAGGCCTTAGAGAAATTATTGCGATTAGTCATACCCGAATGGTGCGAACACCCATGGTCATCAAGAAAAAAAAAAAGAACAAACAAATCAAATAAGGCAATTGAGCAAGAAAGCTCAAGATTTGTTGATCTTGCTTGAAGATACACATCAAGCAAGAAAGCTCGAGAAGCTTCTGCCAGAATAGGTAGCAGCCCAAAGAAGCCACCATTACCCTGTTCCGCAGTGACTTATACTATGAGCAGCTGCCAAACAGGATAGAAACAACTCTTTTGGGCCACTACCATATTCGGCAGCGGCACCTCTTCAAGCCACTGTCATGTTCGACAGCCGCCCATAAAATATGAGGCTGCTGAACAAGGCAGTGGAACATCAAAACAGTGGAATTTGCTAACAGATCAAAGGAAATAATTGCGTTGAAAAAACAATTAAAGGAAAATAATTGAGTGACATCGTACTGTTTTTAATACAAAATTCGCATCAAAAGTGGCCACCTCTAAAAAACGCTTGCAAAAAGTCAGACAGTGGTCCAATGCTCCCCTCTCATGGACCAATAGATCAACTAATATTAGGTTATTTGTTTAGCAATTCTGTTTTTGTTTGGCTTAGTTTTGAACAAATCTTTAATGTTAAATTGGAATTTTTTATATTAATTTCGCATGCATTCTGTTCTGACTGAGATTTACAAGAAAAGATTTTGATGAGGTGCTTCAAAATGTGGAGCTTAAGAATACAATTGTGCTTTAGTTTTGAAGTTGCTTTAATTTTCCTCCTCTTCAATGAATCTGTAAAAATCCTTTGTTGAACATAATTGATCGTGTCATTTCAAATTCCTTTGCACTGGACGAGTGCAACAATGTTGAAGCTATGAGCACAAAGCCAGTTTCATATTCATTAGTGTGTATGTATAGCGGGTATAGGAGATGGATTTAGGTTTAATTTGGGGTGGTGTGTAGAAAGTGGAAAGTAGAGAGTGGAGGAAATGTGTTTAGAGCTGAAATTGTGGGGTGCAGAGAGTGGAAAGTAAAAGAGGAGAAGGAGATGGGTTGAGGATTTAATTTGACTGATAAGGTCTGGTATGTTTTTTTTTTTTTTTTTTTTTGAAAGGCTGGTATGTAATTTTAAGTAGTAACTTGAGTCCAAAAAAAAAACTAAATAAGTCGGGGGGCTAGTAGTTGCTCCCATGATATTTTTCAATGACATACGAAAACAATTGGATAAAACAAAAGATGCGCAATTAAAATGATTGGCCAAAGGTTACCGCCCTTGTGGACCTACCCGCTTCGAGGTCTGGGATTAGTCAAGGCAAAAGCTTCGTCACCTTGACCCAAAAATAAAATACCAAGACTTCATGAAAACACTGACAAAAGCACTAGGGATTGCCACGTAGGCATCAAGTCATAATTCTCAACAGAGTATTCGAAAGAAACAAACCAAAGTGACTTAAGTGAAAAATTCAAAAGTATTGAGACTTTAGTGAAACAATTCCAAAAGTATGGTGACTTTTTCTTCACAAGGTTGAGTTCTGTAACCAGCATTACAGATTATAAAGTTTAGTGAGCATGTGTGTGTATTATTTACCTAGCAAATTACCATACATAAGGACTCGCCCAAAATGGGTCCTAACTCCTAACACTAACAGGAGGATTTCTAGACAGTCTAAAAGCCTAGTGGCTTTCTTATTCTTTTTTCATCTTATTCTCTTCTCCTTTTCTTAATCTTCTTATCACATTTCTGTTTATTTTTTACATTCATAATTTAAAAGGTATTCTTCCGTTCTTATTCTCAATCTTTTTCTTTTCTCTCTCTTATAATGATAGTGTATTCTCACTAGTATATTATTCTTCGTGTTTCTCTTTTCTTCGTGTACAATCCTTACAAGAGAAATCTATAAGATATAAAGGTGTTTGACACAAATAAGTGTCTGATAGAGCGGCAAGATCAGGCTAATAGAGTTTAAAACTGAATGCATGTAATGTCTATTAAGACCTTTCAAATAGTAAAGAAGAATCCATGAAAGAAAAAATGGAGATATAGTCCTTCAGATATATATAAAGATAATTTTAGCACAAATAATCTTCTAATGAACTTGGACAACTGATAATCACCCAAGATCTAATCAGCATAGAAAAGAAACTTATGTTTGCACTTTGCACAGTTAAGTTAAACAATGCAAATAACATTTTAACACTAACAGGCGGATTTCTAGACAGTCTAAAAGCCTAGTGGCTTTCTTATTCTTTTTTCATCTTATTCTCTTCTCCTTTTCTTAATCTTCTTATCACATTTCTGTTTATCTTTTACATTCATAATTTAAAAGGTATTCTCCCATTCTTATTCTCAATCTTTTCTTTTCTCTCTCTTATAATGTTAGTGTATTCTCACCAGTATATTATTCTTCGTGTTTCTCTTTTCTTCGTTTACAATCCTTACAAGAGAAATCTATAAGATATAAAGATGTTTGACACAAATAAGTGTCTGATAGAGTGGCAAGATCAGGCTAATAGAGTTTAAAACTGAATGCATGTAATATCTATTAAGACCTTTCAAAGAGTAAAGAATAATCCATGAAAGAAAAAATGGAGATATAGTCCTTCAGATATATATAAAGATAATTTTAGCACAAATAATCTTCTAATGAACTTAGACAACTGATAATCACCCAAGATCTAATCAGCATAGAAAAGAAACTTATGTTTGCACTTTGCACAGTTAAGTTAAACAATGCAAATAACATTTATCCCTTTGAAGCACATATAAGTAACCAAAATTAGAAACCTGCCATATATACTGTGAGCTTCAATCCAATTTGTCAAATAACATTTGTCAAATTCAATTTCTACAATAAGCAAATAAACAATGCAAATAACATTTGTCAAATTCAATTTCTACAATAAGCAAATAAACATTCCACTGAATACCAAACAATTAAATTACACAGCTAAGATGCATAACAACTCCCGAGCATAAACAAATAAGCATATTACCAAGGCATTCACCATATATATATATATATATATATAGTTGTTTCTCTTTCTCAAGGAAAACAAAAGGCAAGTATATATATATTTCCTATTCAACAATGAAAATCAATATTTAATTTTTTTAAATCTTTTATAGGGAAGAAAAAGAAATAGAAAAGGGCATGGGGGAGAAGAGAATTTACCTTTTCCGTACGGCAATTAGGATCACAGCTATGGTTGATAAAACGTCCCAAATTTCCTTTTGCACATGCATCTATCACCTGATAGAAAAACATTTCATCAAAGCATGTGAAACTACAACTCTACTCCTTAAAAATAAGAGCACTTTAAAAAAAATAAATAAATAAAGTAGAAATGCAGTAAGATGATAAAGAAAGCAGCAGAGCTAATTATAAAAAAAATCTAAGCCTTACTTTTCACCTAATGGCAACCTACAATAACATGCAGATAGCATGAATAT
This sequence comes from Stephania japonica, assembly GCA_039657345.1. NCBI lineage: Eukaryota > Viridiplantae > Streptophyta > Magnoliopsida > Ranunculales > Menispermaceae > Stephania > Stephania japonica. The sequence continues at coordinate 42,046,307 of CM077562.1, forward strand.
AGATTAGAGCTGAAACTTTTAGCAACTAATGACGAGATGTGTTATTTCATGCATGATAAGTAAGGCTTAAGAACTAAGGACTCTTAAGTGAACATATGTTTTCAATTATAATTTTTTTAAGAAAAAAATGTGGATACAAGTTCTTTAAAAAAAAGTCATAAGACAATTGCGAGGAGCAAAAAACAATTTACAAGACAAAGATAGTTACAGACTAGACTTCACTTGAAAGCATTTCAATATCTAAGGGAGTCGTGAAGGCAACAGGCATAAACATTAGGGAAGAGTTGAAGAGAACCCTTTAGGATATGCAGGAAACAAAATCCATTTTAATGTAACAGCTGGAAAAGATAACATTATTATGTTATGAACCTTGGTTTGGGATCTAGTCACAGGCTTAGACACAGTGGAATTTGTGGTTTTACCTATCTTGATTCATGAAAAAGTAAAGAGAAAAGTAGAAGAGATAGAATAGGTGAAGATGAGAAAAGGAATAGGTGTTGATGAGAGGAGATAGAGAGAATACCAAAATCTGAGATTAAGTCCGTGACTCTTTCTCTTAATTTCAATCCTTTGTTCTTTCACATTAATAGCTTGTTTTTATTCATCTCATAATACTCATATATATAGAGTCCTAATACAATAGAATCTAATAAATTAATATCAAATAATTAAAACAAGAAACCTACTAATTAATAAATATAGAAACTATTAAACTTAGCAACTACTACTTAAGGTAGTTAATAGAAATAAGGAAACTACTAAATAGAAACTTTCTAAATAATAAAATAGCAACTATTAATAATATTCCTAAACCCTAAACTACTAAATCTAAGAAGGTGTCATATTACCAAATCACTACATCTTTAAGGGAAAATTTAAGTAGTTGATAATTAATAGAAATCAGTGTAGAAATATTGAGAATTGAAGATGAGCATATATCCTCAAAAATCAAAATACAGAGACAATTACTCTGGTCTTACTACAGTTCCTGGAAAAACTACCCATACCTGCCAGCTGCTAAGCCGTAATAAATTGTTTGTATGAAAGGAGTGAAAAATTAACACAATTTCTCAAATAAAAAATTAACATAATTCAATGAATTAGTGAATCGTTATGATTTTCCAATGATGGAATTACAAATCACATGTAGTAGAAAAAAGACAATAATTTGGATTTTGGCAAATTTTAGTGAATTTTTATTGAAATTTGTTGAATTAATTACACATTTTCTTTAGGAATTAGGCCCTTGACTATGAGTCAAATTTGCTTCAAGCAATATTTTCCTACTTGTCCTATTACACTACATTTAATAACTTTATTTATAAATCCCTACCTTTTAAGCAAAAATCCCCCAAGCCTCTCAAGTTAAACAATTTTTTTAAGAAAAATCTCCTCAAATAAAACTTTCATGATTTAATTCCAATTTTTAAGAAAAAAAATACTAGGAGATACCAATTTTTTGGATTCTGGTTTGTATCATAGTTAACAGCCTGTAATCATCACTTAAAGTAGTGATAACTAATCTGCAAGCAACATCAGAAACATTAAATTACATAATTCATTATGTGTCAGCAACTTAGCCCAGTAATCCACAAACCCCAACTTCAGCTCTCTTCCAAAACAAACAAAAGAAAAACAAAAAAAGGTAAAAAAGTATGAAAACATATACAGTGCATGAATCCCCAGCAATTGCACAATCTGATCCTGAGGAAGGACTAAAACAGACAGCCTTACCCTCAATTTGCAGGGGAGTCTACTCCAACCCAACCAATGAATTCCAATCATAATTCATTCTCTACTGTGAAAGGTTATGATTTGAAAATTCCCAATTTCCAACCATAGATGAAAGAAACACAAACAGTAACACCAAATTCATCCGTCCAATTTTCAGCAATTGCAATAGGAATAAGCAGGCAGATAGAGAAGATCTCACAACATTATAAAGTCATTATACAAAGAGAAAGAACAGGACCTTGAGAGAACCATCAACAACAAAATGTTTATCCAGTACGAGCAAAGTTGTCAAATCAAAATCAAATTGTAAAATCGGTAGGGGCGGGTTATGAATCATTGTTTTCAAGGCAGCGAGGCGGTGTTAGGCGGTTTGCCCCGCCTAGGCAGACAAAAAAAATTATTTAGACCTTCCTAAGAAATAATTTAATTTATTTAGAGACCTCTCGATAGTAAGGGGCATATTTTTTACCTACACATTCTCATCAACATATTTTCACCTCCAGACTTTTCTACACACTTCAAAATAAAATATATTTTTAAACAAATAAAATAATAAAATAATAAAAAGGTTTTGAAAATTACACAGACCACCCTGAAAAGTTTAAAAAATATTTTCAGGCCCATTACCTGCCACATTAAGGACTAGGCGGTGGACACCCCTAAATGCCTAAGGCGGTGCCTAAAAAACATTGTTGTGAATTGAATTGTAAATCGTAAGATTTTTTTTAATCATTTAAAATACATCTAAATACTTTTAATTAATGTGATAATTTATTTTTTTTATTTTAAATGATATACAATAGTTTTAGTAAAAAGTTAAAAAGGAAAAACTGTTTTTTGTGTAAGAAAAGGTTTTTTTTACTAACATGTCAAACGCTTCCTATTTTGTATACAAACATGTGTGTAACAAGGTTCCTAGACTCTCTCTCCTTTCCTGATTTCTCTATCTCACATACCGTAAATAAAACAAAAAACAAAAAAATATGGTCATTGGACATCCACTCATGTAATTCAAATGAATTGCACGAGTTAAATCGAATTGCATGATTCATATATTGAATCGAGCGATTCTTGTGGGACTGCAATTTATTTAGCATCTCAACTCGTTTTTCCCTTCCACCAAGCTAAATTGTAAATCGTCCGACTTTAACAACAATGGATATGAGGCACATTGCGCAGAGAACGACAGGCAAACCACAAGGAGAATGGGAGAGGAATGGTGTGAGTATGAGTATGGGGCGGGGAAGATATTTTGATCACTGTTCCAAAAACTATGTACGATCTCACTTCTAAAAATTTTCTAAAACAGAAACTGTACCTCAAAAGTAACGTGAGTTTTGCCAACTCTTAGATTTTCAGATCAAGCATCAAGTGTCAGTATTAAAAACTGAATAAATGCTTCCTCCAGCAAAAGAAAAAATAGAGAAGAACACAGGATGGCAAAGATGTCGAGAGGCCGAAAAAATAAGTTTTAACTCAATTTGGAAGATGATAAACCTTCAATCAACATGCTCAAAAACAATGACTATAAATACCTTTTAAAGAAATTGAAAAGGAAAGAAAATTTGGTTGAAAGCTTAAGGACAAGAACCCAAAACAAAGTAAATATAATTTAAAAAAGATGAGAAAAAAGGCACCAGAAAATAGAAGATATTTGCAGAATGCCATACCTCACTGCCATTTAATGTCATGAAATAGAAGTGTTTTTGACCCTTCGAAGCATATTCTTTCTGCCGTGCTTCATAAGCATTCAAATCAAGCACCTGATAAAAAACGTATTAACAAGTATACTCAGACACAAAACAATTGCAATTATGGAATTTATTTGATATAAATGAATGGAAGCTTGTATTTTGCACAATTAATAGCCCAGAGAAAGTGATTGACTTGAATAATGATATCTAAAAACAGAAAAAACAAAACAAAACAAAACAAAAACAAAATCAACAACAACAACAACAATTAAAGTACAAAGCTACCTCTCCAACATATTCAATTAGAAATGCACCTCGAGACACATCTTCAAGCAATTTTAACCCATGCCCCTTTTTACCACAAGGCAAGCACTTTAATTTGCCATACTTCCGCTTCTGGAACTGCAAATGGACATTTTCAATAATCAGACATTTTGTTTACATAACATAAAAGAGAACAATGATAAGAAGAAAATTTAAGAAAGTTAACTTTACCTGCTGGTTTGAACAAAGATCCCCACAAGGACAGGTCCCCTTTACACATTCTATGTTAAGAATGCGGTTCAGGCATGAATCCCTACACCCAAATTGCCATCTCGAGGTGGTTTGCAATGGCAAACCATTATCTGAAGATAATGAATACATTTTAACAAGGAAAAATGAAAAGGTACACACAAAAGACAAAACATTTATTAAGAAATTGTAGGTTCCTTAAAATATCGCCAGGGTACTCAAAGAATGAAAACTCCATCAATAAGGCAATGGCTAGCAGTCCTTATAATATAGACCACAATATAATTTACAAGCAATATAGTAACTGCAGTATTGGCTGTTGTCACAGGAAATAGGAACTCCACAGAAAATGAATTAAACAAATGAATTAGAAACAGCAAAGCAAAAAAAAAGGCGAGAGGGTAGAATAATTAATAGAGTATATGTGCATGCAGTATTGGCTGTTGTCACATGGAAATCATTAAAGCACCAAGCTTTTCAGACAATACTATAACCCTCAAACATGAGTACTGAATGGAAAAATGGACTATTTTTGTCATTCATATTGAAAAGAAACATCATATGCTCTGATCAAAAAAAGAAAAATCATATGCTACTTTTGACTCTTTTCTTTCAATGTTCCCTTTTCACTGGAATCTCATGTTCGATTGTATGTTGAGTTACTTCAACACTTATCATTCACTGATTGGAAAGAAATTTTAGGCTAGAATAAGATTTGAAAACTTTAAACAAAGAGCAGTTCATCGTGCAAGCAGTGCCTGCATGAAATAATGCTATGATATTTATTTGAATTCCTGAGTAAATAACCCAAAGTACTATATTACTGTTAGAAGTTCAAACCTCATCAATAGTCTGGGTTTTACGGTTACGGTGAAGGAACAAGTTAGACCTTATAGATTTCCAAGGAGCCAGCCGTGGAACTGCAAGAGGAAAAAATCCAGCATGAAAAGTAAGTTTTTAAAGATTGAAGTCCAACAGACGTGTTCTAAAAATTGAAGTCCAACAAATACATCGAATTTGAGAAAATAACAATTGCTTACTTGTTAGTTGCTTGCCCTTACATCCCTCGGACTTTGCAAACGCATCAGCGGCATCTTCCTCATCAGATATTTGCAACTCTGCGTTTATCTCCGCATTTGTTTTTTCTTGAGGGACTGAACAATCGGCAAAGGCCTTGTCCATGTTATCATTGCAAGTCCTTGAAATGTGAACCAATACATCAAATAAGTAAATCACTTTTTTTATTATTGAACAAGCAACCAATTTATTTTATCAATCTAATAACTGGCAATGAGAATAAATAAGAAACGGTATAACATCTCTTACAAATGCTTGGTCAAGTTAAGAACTACTGCAGCTAGGTAGCCTCCAGCTTATACACAAGCACCAGAAAAGCTAAACATAAAACACCAACTCATAAAACACATGGACAACATGCACTTCATGATTATTTATTCATTTATATCAGAATGCACTTCATGATTAATAAAAATCAAACAATCTATACATTATTCAGCCTTACCAGTGCCACAAGAAAATAGTAACTTTCAACTATCAATGTTACAGTCATTAGTATTACTCCATGAACTGATCAAAAAAATATTACCAAATGAAAGTCATGAAAAAAAAAAAAAATCACCAACCAGGAAGTGGATATGAACCATCCATCAGATTCTTAATAAACTTTAGAAACGTTCAATAAGAGTAAGTGCGTCAAAAGACAGCAGACATCTATCTTCAAATGATTAATTTCTCCATGCCACAGTCAATTAAATTTCTTTAACTTCTATTCATTAAGTTGGTACATCTTGTCAATACTTCCTTTTTTCTCCATTAGCAGAAAAAAAAGAGAAAATTAAAGAAAAAGAATGAATACTGTGAAGAAGATAGAAAAGTAGCAACACAAAAAATTGGTTTGCAGGATAGGGACAATAATGAAAGCTAATACAACGAGCACTTGCTTCTAACACAAACATGTAATCTCTAAACGGTAATGCAAACACGTTAGAGAAATAAGGGGCTTACCATCTGCAACCTGTATGCTCAATGGAGTTTGCAAGTTCAACTGATATACACCTCCATTTATGGCATTCATCACAGCTTACCCATGCTTTTTGTGAAGATAAAAATTGGCCATTCAGTCCGTCAGTTATTGATGAAGAGTTTAATGTGTCCACAGGTGCACTCTTGCTGCCGCTATACTGTTTTCCTGGATCATCCGACAGGTTACATTGTAAAGCATTAATTTCTGCAGAACCATGAACAACGACACTGGTTAAATCATGGAAAACATCAAGAAGAAAAACAGAGAAAATGTAAGGTGTCTATTAAGGGGGAAAGAGCAAGAATAGAACCAACCACTTAATTCCGTAACCCTCCCTGGTTCAAGATGATTATCTGAGATAACTAAAGTGGTTTTTGGATGATTTTCACCATTGAAATCTTTGTCCAAAACACCATCCTCGTGAATTCCATTTTCAATAGCAAACCCCTGTACGCGAGCAAGCCCCTTCCCATTCAACAAACCAGAAGTGCATGACTTCTTTTTTCTTCTTTCAACATTGAATTTGGAACATTTATTTATCCTAGAACCCACAGATTTAACACTTGACTTTGAAGCCTTGGCTGGTACATCTCTTGCTGACAATTCAGTGTCTTCAGATACATTTCCTGCATTCGACATTTCCCCAAGTTCCACAGTTTCTAAACCAGGAAATATATCGGTGGAGTAAGCTTCAATTCCTGATGACTTAAGTGAAGTGTTATCATTTTTTCCTAAAACAAAAGTATCACCAGGAGTAGGGACACGTCCTATTTCCCGTCCATTTCTGCATTTTGAAAATTTTCTAGGTTCCTTTCGCTTTCCTTGACAAATAGATCTTCTTTCTTTAACCTTCCCATCTTTCTTTCCCTTGTTCTTCTTGGACCCCATGTGCAAAGCTTCTTCATCCACAACACCACAAAGTTCGTGGGATGATGACAATACAGTGTCATGGACTTCTTCATGAAGCTGTGCACCTATGCCGGCATCTTGGACTGAGTTTACCACTTCTGAATCAGGTGATGTTCCAGGATATGAATACTGGTTGTCAACAACCTCATCCAACAATGCAACCCCCATTTGGGAAGCAATACCAGGGCAATTACTCAAACTGTTTCCAACTGAAGCATCTAGGGTCACAGCACTTCCCAAGCTTTTGTCCCCATTATCTGAATCAACAAGATAACCACTCTCTGGAAGTTCCAGGTTTCCTCCCAAATGTGTGGTCGCACACCCATTATCAACCAACTTAAGAACTTTATTAGTAAAATTAGAAAAATCCGTACCAGCTTCACCATTTCTTTCTATTTCACATTCTCCAACAAAAGATGGCAAAGATGCTTGAGAAACAATCTCCTCAGGAAGCACAACTTCAAGACTATTTTTCCCTGCACCTCCTCCAACTTTAACCCGCAACGGATATGGCCAGTTGAAGCACTACTTTTTCTATTTGCCACAAGGGAACTTCCACCAGGTTGAGCCTTCTTTGTTTTGTTGGTCCCTCGGATTTTTCTTCTTTTTAAGCAACAATTCTCAATTTGAACTAGTTGGGCATCATGTTTCAATAGACTGTCATTTTCTGGAAACACCTGCACGACGCCCTAAATTGTCCCCATTCATGCAAACGCTCTGGCTTTCTCTGAAAACTTCGTTTCCTCCGAGTAAACTGCAAGGAGACTTCGGTTTTCTGACCTGAAAACAACTTTTTGCTATTTGTTTTCCTAACTTGCTTCTTGGTGTTCCTTGATCCAGACTTCTTATTCGATTTACGTTGGCGTGCGCTCCTCTGATGTGATGAGCGTAAACTACCAGGACAGGCAAGCATGGGATCAGTATCAGGCTTGGCATTACCCTTTTCTATAGAATTTGACTGAAGGACTGAGCCAAATAAACCTCCGGAAGATAGAGCAACATCAAAATCATCCCTTTTCTGATCATCAGGAACCAAAATCACAGAAGAGTTTTCCTCAAGAATAAGACAAGGCTGACACAACTGAGAAGAGGTTGACACTTCAAAGACACCCTCAGAAGCTGCAGTAGCTCTTTCTCCACTTAAATTAGATATGGTTCCATCCACGTGCGGTGTTTGAGTAATCAAATCCGTCCCAGATGAAGAATGCCGCTGCTCTTCCACAACCCCCAGAATAACAGAATCTGTTGCCTCCGAATGATCATCGAGATTCCCATTCATAATACTATCACCCAAATGGGTGCATGAACTAGTTGTAGTTAAAAATTTAGGCAACACAGTTTCTCTATTCTCCATTGATTTTTCCATCCTATCCTCAAATTGATTATGCTCGTCATCCAAACAAGGTTCTTTTGTACTCACTAAAGAGCTTTTCTCTTCATCTCCGCCACTTCTACACAGCTCAACATCCATACACTTTCTATCTTCCACTTCATCAGAAACAGGCATAATAATAATCTTTCCATCATCATCTTTCGGTTCAACACTACCGACTAGGGGCGCCTTCTCATCAATACCCGCGTTTGGACAATCAGCATTGTCAGCATTACTAAAACTCACAATGTCGCCTAATCGACTACCAATCACGGCATCCCCGGAAGACACAGAACACACTCCTTCATCGCACAAGTCCTTCGGAACAACAACTACATCAGACCCATTCCGGTCCCCACCAAACAACAACTCCGGCGCCTCCACAGCACTTAAACCCCTGCCGGAGTCGGCTTCCGACTTCTCAAACTCCCTAACCTCCTCAAACAGACCCATCCGCGCATCATCCAAACAAACCCCTAACTCTCCCTCCCCAATCTCCACCCCCGCCCATTCATCCCCCTCGTCCGAAATCCCACAAGACCCCATCACCATCAACAACCTAAACCAGCATCACCAAAAACGTCAATTCCTTCCGCCACGAACCAATGCGTCTCAAATCTCCACAACCACCCAACACAAAACCACCAATCGATCAACAACAACAACAACAACAACGAGAAACCAAAATCCGATTCACCAAACGCAAATCCAACCGAAAAAGAGCAGAAAAGTTGAGGAGTTCATACCAGACGAAGCGCCCATCGATCGGACCACCAGAACGAAAACCCTAGAAGAATCGGCGCCCAAAGAGAGAGAGAGGGAGCGAGAGAGAGAGAGATGAAACCCTAATTTGGAGGAGACGAAATTGGGGAAACAATGCGGGACGCGAGGGGTCGGTTAGGGTTGGAGGGGGCGAACGCGGTTTGTGCGGTGGTCGGTGCGGCTAGTATTTGACGGTTTTAGGGGGCGATGAGTGTCTGAAGATGGTGGTGATGGATGGATGGATGGATGGATGGATGGTCGGATGGAGAGAGAGAGAGAGAGAGTCGCTGACGCAAACGACGTTCTTTTTGTTCTTTTGATGATTTGATTATGAGAAAGTAATTGAGAGACTTGATTTTGGTACACAGTGGTTGGGATCTTTTTGAGTTACATCGAGATGTGGGTTTGTGATTATCGTGATTACGGATCCAAGAGGCTGAAACAAGAGATGCGTTATGTATCAAAAGTGTAACGTTAAGCGAGAAGACCAAAGGTGGCGTTTTTTTATGCCATGTCAGCATGGCACACGTGGGTAAAATAAGGGCGTGAAATTGTGTTGGTTTGGAGTTCTTTTCTAGGTTTTCCTTTTACGTTACTTTCTAATTTCTAGTTTCTATCGCTTGAAGTGTCACTATTTTTTTTTTTTTGGCCAAACATCTTTTTTAGTCCTTGAACTTTGAATCTTTATGTTTTTAGTTCATTAGTGTACATTTGATCCATAAACTTTTTTTTTTTGTTATACATATTTTTGATCCTTGAACTTTGATTTTTATGTTTTTAGTTCATTAGTGTTTTTCTCTAAACTTATGATTTTATACATTTAGTCTCGAACTTTAAAGATTTTTTGAAGAGTTTTTTTTGGGAGAAATCAATTTATTTCGACTTTTGTTGGTCGATGTGAACCGTCTGATTTAGTAATGTAAACCACTTTACTCTTCTTCATTAGTCACATGACACTTTTGTTACTTACGTCGGCGAAATTTAACACTTAAACGATGAAAAGATTAAATGTTGATATTTGTAAAAGTTTAAGGACCAAATTTGAAGTGATAAAAGTTAAGGGACCAAAAACATAAAAAATACAAAGTTAGGGACCAAATAATGATTTTTTTCAATTTTTTTTATTTCTCATATAGTGTGTCTAATGCCAACTGCATCGACTAATTTAGGTTCGGACAGTTTTGAGCCTCGTATATGAGGCAGCTATCTCAATTTAATTTTTTTTTTCATTTACTTTATTTGAGCCCGAAACCTTATAAGAGACCAAGTCCCTTACCACTAGGGGTGGGCACGGGTCGCTATCTCAATTTAATTTTTTTCAATTTACAATATTTCAAAAACCACAAAAATCCTATAAAAACCATGATGGAGACCTTACCGAACCCACCCGACACCGATGGGTCGAGTTTTGATGACCCGACTTGTTTTCTCAGAGACCAAGTCCCTTGCCACTATTTTTTTAGAAAGCACTCCTATCACTTTGAGAAAAGGAAATTTGTTTTTGATGTGTAATGTAATGTTTTCTTACATAGATAAATGAAGATAACTTTCACTTGCACCTAAAGTCATTAAACTTAATATGACTTTCTAATGTTTTTTTTTTATGAATTTTTTTTTTCATTTATAGAAATTATTCACTATTATATATGATTTAATAATGAAACAACATCAATAGTAGTCATTTTCCTTATTTTTGATATCAAATTAACATTGCGAAAGTTTACAAACTTACGTGTAACTTATACTTTTGTATTTTATCTATAATAATAGAACCTATAGCAAGAAATAGAACTTCCAACAAGGAAGTCAAATAAAAACTTAATATGAGAGTTTCATCTAACCTTAACAATTTGTAATACAAAAGTCACTCGTGTGGCTTACGGATCGGAGGTTGTGTGAGAATGCAAACATGACACACAGTTGCATCTAAAGTCATTAATCTTAATGTGAGAGAAGAGGCCACTTAGCACCATGTGGGAACTCTCGTCGGACCTCCAAATAAAAAGCCACAGAATGACTTTAAGGATACAATTAGTGACAAGTGTGTTATAGCTTGTAAAGTTGAGCAACCATATTGTTACAAGTGTAAGTTTAATGACCAACGCGTTACAAATTATAAAGTTGATGCTATGGCTACGTGTAATTTACCTCTTTTGAAGCCAATTTGTAGCTATAGTAACCCTTTTTTTTTAAAGCCTCCGAGTTGTGTTGTAGTAATTAAAACCATAGATTTAAAGCTGCTTACATTTATACTATATTTATGGGCAGGTGTAATTTGCCCTCTAAAGTAAAAAAGCAATAAACGAGTTAATCTAATTATTTTGCCCTCTGTCGTTGTCCTTTTTTTTTCTTTTTTTTTTTTTCGTTTTTTCTAGTGGTGTTCGGAACAAGGCTTGTAGCCTGGGTGGTTAAGGATCGTGCGTGCGAACAAGGATCATGGATCGATTCCCGTCTTCTTCAAATCATTTCCACTAAAATCCACTAAAATCGACCATAGTGTAACAGTTTGATCCATGTAATCAACACCATTAACTTTGGCCTGAGGTAATGTTGTTGTTGTTGTTTCTAATGGTGTTTGGAGTGAACTGCACTGACTAATTCGCACATTTGGGCACTATTAGGCTCCATTTAAGAGGGGCACTCTCAACCCATATTCTTCCATCCATCATGAGTCTCAAATTCAAGACCTTGTTTATAGAGGAGAATTGAGTCCCTTGCCCCTCAAATTAATCAATTATTGGTTGTGTAGTAGTAGTAGCAGTACAACCCATAAGAACTTTTGGTTAAAGGGAGCATGGGCCTTGGCCTAATGACCACATGGTATAATCGACCTACAGGTACTTGGATATAAAATATATTGCTTTATAGTACAGGATTTTATACAATTAACTAGGTCAAGTGGTAAGAGACTTGGTCCTGTTAAACAAAGTTTCGAGTTTGAATCCGTGAATGAAAAAATTGGATTTGAAGGGTGGATCCGTCTAAAAAAAGTGCAAGTTTTATCCTCTTAGTAAAGTCAAACTTTTTTTTGTGATTTTAAAGTGTAACTTTTTCTGTCCAAGCCATGTGAGCTATAATTAGTTTTTTTCTTTCCTTTTTTTATTTTTCACATCGTCATCAAGTGAAAAGTTCGGGGTGTGCATGATAAAAATTGGCTTGCCCTTCTAAAAATGTGAAGGTTGCCTATAGTGTGCCTCTAAATGATGATTCCATACTCACCTATTTGAAAAGGAAAATGATAATCCAACATACTTTGGACGCACACTTTATCTTTTAGCCTATTTATAGTGTTTTGTTAGATGTGGGGCTACGCATAAGGAGACAAGAAAGAGACATAAATAGGACCCTTTATACGGCCCTTTTAGAGTTGTAGTTTTTTTTATATAACTTTTGCAAGTTATTTCTTAATTACATAAATACAATAAAATAAAATAAAACTTATATTTTTAGATTGAACTGTACAATACACAATTGTCATGATAAAATATATACTCAAAATACTACAAATACAAATATTATATTTATAGTCTATAAAAAAGGTGTGTCCACAATACTCATGGTTACATAGATCAAGCTCTTCTTTTGTTGAGTTCGATTTAGTTCAATTGACGATGTGCTTTGCCACACATGTGACATGTATCATGGTTTTGCCCAACATTCCCAAAACCAGAATAACAACCACTACTCCAACCCCCACCATAATTGTAGAGAACAAATGGGCAAAAAGCCAGGGGCAAGCCCAGAATTTTTTCTTGCCCTGTGCTAACCATATGTGTGAGGTATAGTTCAATCATGGTCTATTATGACTATTAGTGGTTTGACCATGTCTTTACCAATTTAAAACATATACAGAGTGAATCTCATTCACAAAATCACTCTCGATTGAGTAAACAACTACAAAATAAGTTTCTTTCATTTTTTTAGTCGAAGCCACACTCGATATCCATACTGATTGTTTTATATTCGCCCCGAGTTGCGGTTTATATGGAGAGGAGATAACATCTCTATGCGTACAATCACATTCAAATCATTTTTTTTGAAAAACATTCAAATCTTTAATTAACTAATTAATGAAGGAATAAGGAGCTTGTTAACTTTTTGTAATAACTGAATAGATGTATAGATTTTTTTTCTTTATAAAATGTTAAACATTTTTTTATTATTTTTAAAATCTTAAACATTTACATACTCAGTAGCACATCCATTTGCTATATAATATTATTGTATTCCTTTGAATTATGCATCCCATATGTACACACACTTCAATGCAAGAACAAATAAATCCAATAAATTTGTAGCAAATGCATGTATCCATAAATAACATCCTATATCTCTTTCTTTTTACTCTTCAACTTAAAACACATTTTTGGGGGAGTGAACATGAACATGGAGGTGTGATTGTGCCCTTGGATATTGGTGGAGTGAACATGCATTCTTGCATGCCTCTTATTTTTGTTGATGGGCTAAAACAAGGATGTATTGAGTTTACTAAGATTTGGCCATGGGCTGAAACAAGTATTTTATAATTTTATTTGAGGGAAATCATATGTACATGGGTCCGCCAGTGCAGAAATCTTGGGTCGTGGGAGCTGCAACTTCGTGTTAGTGTGAAGAAGATTTGCTAATGTTTAGGAGTGTGATGTTGGTAGTGTGAACCAATACCAAAGCGTCACGTGTATAATATATGATTTATTTTTACACTTTTGCCCTCCCACTTTTACTCTTTTGTACACAGTGTCACTTTGTTATTGATAGACATTACTAACATTACACTCAAAACATTAGCAAATCTCTTCCCTGTATGTTAGTGTAGAGCTGGATGAGGTATTTAAAGGGAAGGGGCAACTTAGGTGAGCCTATCGACATCAATGGCACAAAAACTCTTTTAACCTCGGACTCCGGTGCGATTCTTTGTTAGTCAATGAACAGGGCCTACGTATCTATAGAATTTTTAGAAGTTATAACTAATTTTTATTTGAGTTTTTCTTTTTTTTTTTTTGAAAACTAAATGGAGTAGATTTCGTTTCAAATCCTTAGCGAGTACAAGAAGTAAAAATTGAAGGGAAATCCACTCTCTCAAGCCAAGAATTTCCTTCCCTAGCAATAGTGGGGGATCGCTAAATTCGTTAATTATCTTACATAATATATACCAAAGCAAGAATTGTCTCTAGTTTTCCTTTTTAAAGCTTGAACCACGACTACAACATCAAGTTCGACGTTATTTCTAGATACTCTCCTCTTTAACTAGTACATGCCTCTCTCAAACCTAAAGCCTTTGCACGAAAATTCCAGCTAGGAACTCTCCACGAGAATTCCTTAAAAGGAAGTGCTACAATGATAATGAGAAGTCACACTATAACACACAATGGCCCATAAGAGCCTTCCACGCCCATCTTTTGAAACCTCTACGTAGCATTGAAACAACATTGAAACTAATCAAAATATCAAATACTTAGTGGATGGATCTTTAAGATTTTATTATAATTTTTTTGAAACATTTCTTTCAACATTGAACTCATTTTTTGGCAGACTCAACATTCATTCCACATTGAATGCAGCATTTTTTGGCATTATCGTGTCGATGGCTTGCATTTTCATTGAAAACCTGCATAACATGTTCTCTATGAAAGGAATCAAACAACTTTATAAGAACTCTGCACTACCTGAGCTTTCCGACTTCGAGGATCTAATATATCTGAGGAACCTACTAAACAGAATCACTTTGGACACCCGACCTGTGTGTCTAGTCAGTGCACCATTCTCGAGATGCATGTTCGAGGTGTATCAAAGACCTAGGTAGGTGCGCCTAATTGGGTGCCCAAAGTGGGTCTCCCAATCACTCTCCTATAAGTGAACCAAATATTACATAGGTATAGACCAAGGAATAAGGACTCATAAATAACTAACAAAAGGTCCAAAATTCTTATCATTACTAAGACCCTCACTTGCTCTACATAAATAAAATTCCGGGTTAGCCATTTGACTCACTGACTTGAGCAGATTAGTTCTGAAAAAACAAATTAGTTTTAACTTAACCACAGCAGTTCTGCACAAAATTGACCAGATCTAACTCCTGATGCTGCAGTGGCATGACGAACTGATGGTTGGCGAGTCGTGTTTCTTGTCATACATTTTTCAGATGATAACAGCCATGGCATGTGATGATCACTTCAACCATGACAGCATTCAATACACAGTCGGGAAGCGCATCATCCATCGCACTCAGCTTGAACCCTTTTGCTGTTTTTCTTCTTAGGCTTGAGCTTGAGCTTGTTCTTGTTTTGGTTGTTGATGTCTTTTGATGCCTTCTTCCTTTTCACAGGTAACAACACATTTCCATCCTCTACCTCTCCATCCAGATTCTGAATCACCTCATGTTCCTCATTCGATGGGGCTTCTGGTGCAGCAGGTGTGCGTCCTTTGACAAAGAAAGCGAAATAAATCGTTTGTATAAATTAATACAGTTAGCGGCAACTTGTAATGAAAATAATTGCCTCTTTATGAAGCAGAACTGATTAAGCCTGTAAGACGAGTCTAAGCAAATTGCTTCCCACGAGCAGAAAGAACAGAAAAGAAAATTAACCACATGCTCACATCCACTGGAAACATACCTTCATCTTCAAAATTTGAATCAACAAGAACAACATTGAGATGCTGCTTTAAGAAAACCTGCCATTCAATGTAACGAAGATAAGCAAAATTAATTAAGCAGAAAGCAATTTGAACTCGTGACACGATTAAGTGCACCCAAACCAGGATAAAAGCAGCATGCATGAGAAAATAAAAGCCAAAAACTTGCAATACTTCCTTATCATTGATATGAGATTGGCTCTTGGTCTCCTTTCAGAGATATTGATCCAAGAGGCCTTTGGAAACCCCTCAAGCTTTTTCTGAATCAAAATAACTTGAAAATTTCCAGGTTTGATCTATTTATTCATCTTTTAAAAGACTATACAACAGCTTAATATAGTAAATATTCAATGTAATTACCAATTATTACAACTGAAGGACTAAAGTAGTATTTTAACTAAGCTTACCATAAGATATTACATTAGAACACAAATGTTCATATAAAGCAAATCGAGTAAGAAGTATTTTGAACAACATACCGCAGAAAGAAGTTGTCGAGTTTTTATGTCCCACAAGCGCAAGTAGCTATCCAGACCTACAAAAGATAACAAGCTCTTTAATTAAGAGCAAATATTACGCAAATCAAAACAAATAAGGGCAGCCTACTTTAACCTATTCCATCACTATAACTATAATTTCTGCAGTGTGTGAACTTCTTATGTTTTTCCAATCAGAAATGGAACTTTCATAGATATAACAAGGATTATAAGTGCAACGAGCATCATGAAAAATAACAATCTGTTGCATATTGTAATCAATTATCTTATAAGTTACTTGATGCAATACGCCTCCAGTTCTTTAACCAAAATATTTTATTGAAAAGCCTAATGCTACCTTGGCAGCCACCATTCATTTGACTGAATGAGACATGGCTAGAGGATCAGTGAGACTATGGAATGAAGGAAGCTATATGATGATTCTATATAACAGCAAGGTACAGAGGTGGGGAACATCAGATAAGAAAGAGAACACCCACACCACATATCCACCCACTCTATTTAGACAAAGGTAGCAAGAAACAAATATAAGCTAATATTTACAGAACCCCATAAAACTTCACAATTTGTAAATTAGTGATTAATTTAACAAAAAGAATTTCAAGCACTGCATCAGAGATAACAAAAGCTTTGTAACATTTAATGTACTAATGATAAGATTATTTTCACCCAGCAACTGTAACTTTTAATCAGGCAATGGCATGCCCCTAAAATGACAGCACTTAGAAACTTGAACACAAAGTATATAATTTTTCTATTATAAACAACAAAATCAGAGACAGCTGCAACTACAAAGTATTTCACGATCCCATTGTAGAAACAAGAAGCCTAGCTATATCAAACACAAATCACCGTGGCCAAAACAATTTTATGGACTCCAGAAGGACAAAACTCAAGTAATGAAGTATTTAAGATGATTTAGAAGAACAATTGCTTGGCTGATTGGACTATTTCATTTGAGGTCTCTTTCCAAAACTAGTATGCCAGAAAGTATTTCAGTTATTAACATGATGAACTCAGATTGACACAACGTAGCTACTCTGTTGGTGGTGGTAAGATAAAAGTGCCCCTACTAGCCTTCAATTGGGTGTCAAAATCACATAGCAAAACACCTCTTTCAAGAATGACTCACCGAAATGGCGTAGCCCCCTTTCAAACGAAAGAAAAAAAGAGAAAATACACGACCATCAACTCTTTTTGATGATATTAACAAAGAAAATGGGCAAAGTAAAACAAAAGTAAACAGTGAGGACAAACAGATTTCAGCAACTAATGTAACTATCTCCAAATATCATCATATCATCACACAAGGATTCAGATGCATGCAAGTTGCCCCAATCATTAGACAAGAGCAAGGGACTAGTACCCTCTTTCATATATAAAGTAATTGGGCTTACACAATAATCACCAGGATTTCCAACAAATAAAGCATAAAAAAAGAACAAGATCATGAAGAAGAAAATTTATGCTCGTGACTCACCACATGAAGCAATAATTGGGAGCTCTGGATGCCGGACAATGGATCTAATGCTTCCAGAACATTTTCCAATAAAACATCCCAACAATTTTCCTATAAGACGTCAACAAGAAAAGACCAATTGGTTTCTGACTAGGAATTCACAAATGTATAACACATTTTACTAAACGGAAAAAAAAGGAGGCGAGAAAAAGAAGGATCTTAATGAAAAACTTTCATAGCTCCAATTGGAACCAATTAGTCCTACAAAGTAACACAAAGGAAAACAGGTCAAGAATGAAAACACGCGCAAGAAGAGCGAGACCATCATTAAATACAATCAATAAAGATATGTGTAGTCTGCATGAAGACATGTATAAAGTAGATCAGAAAACAAATATAGACAATAAGTTTACAGTCAGTGACTCAGTAACCATACCTACCGCACCTCTTGAGTTACTCTTAAAGTGTGACATATCATGACCCATAATTTAACATTCCTAACTCCATGCTTTAAATTATTGTTCCTTTTCAGTCTTTTTCTTATTTTGAACCAACAGAGTACTAACAATTCAACCTTAATCACATTCTATCAGACAGTCGCCTATTTAATATATTCATATAAGTTCCTTTAGCAGAAAGAATATGTAAAAAATCAGTCTTTGACTGATAAATATAACTAGCCAGATTTTTAATTTTTCAACAAATTCAATCAACCAAATGCAAAAGTGCATTACCCAGACTTGGGTACGAGGTATTGGGCGCGGATACGTGTCTAGAGGTCAAACTTGTCTATTCTTTAGTTTTAAGGAATTGAGGATTCAGGCTAATAGTGGCCAAAATTTTGGACACTGTTATTTACACAAGGCTAAAAGTGTCATTTTTTTTTTGTAACATTAAGAATATCATAGTAATTCCCATAAAAAAATATATGTTTAATCACTTTTTTCAAATTTTAAATTTTAAAACAAGAGGTTTACTAGGTTGTCTTTATTTTATAATATATTTTTGACATTATCTAGTGAGGCCCTTGTCTTTGATAAAAGAAGTGATGGACAATTGGCAGTAATATTCTTCATTTATTTTATATTCTTATATAGTTCTAAGGAACTATAACATCTTTAATAGTGTAAGGAAAAATTCGGTCTTCACTTTCTACTTCTTCCATCTCCCCCTCCCTCACTGCCTCGTATATCTTGAATAATAATATGGAAAGAAAAGATACACAACTGGTTCAGAAACATATAATATAAGAAATTAAAAGATGATCTCATAATGCACACTAACTGAATACTAGATGTGGGAATGTCAGAACAAATGTTTGTTCTTCCAGTTCAGCAGAAGTACATACCAGTTCGTATGTCAGCTGATGCAAGGTCACCAGATCCAGTTCCAAAATACACAGTGTTTCCATCAAGGTCTGCAGTAACTGCCTTTATTGAGGCCTCACGGAAATCAAACGAAATAACAGGTCTTCTCTGTGAAGCAATGTCATATAGACGAACCTGCCCAATTGTACAGCAAAAATAAGTAGAATAGGATTAGAAACCAAACAGAACAAATATTTGGGCAAATGAAACAAAGTTTAGATGTTTTAGATAAGCTCCATCAACCATATCTAATAATATAAAATCAGGCAGGCTGATTGCACTCATTGAATGACCCAAAACAGAATTAGGACGAGCGAACTAAACATAAAAAGAAAAAGGGAGAAGAATTAGGATGAGAGAACTAAACATATTTCATCCACTGCTAGACGGATTAGGTGATGTATCAATTTGCAATTAGAGACATGAAACGATTTTATCGAAAATGGGCAAATGAACGATCAGTTCAAAGCATTTTTCCACCAGAGAGAACCCACAGAGCATCTCACCTGATGGTTTTTGGTTCCAGCCACTATCTTACGATGATCTTCTTTACAAAGGAATGTTGCAGAAGTAAACCAGGTTGGAGTGAATATACCGAGGCTGTTCTTAGGAGGCTTCACAAAAAACCACATACAATGAGATTAATATAGCATCCAACTACCCGAAAAATTACAAAAAAAATCATCTCATTAATGAGTTCGGACAATGGACTAACCGATTTTGCAGTCCAGATTTTATCACATTTTTCAAGATCCCACACATTCACTTCAACACCCTTCCTGAGTTTGACAATTAACAATCATAACAACATTACATCAAGACCCGAAATCATAATTTGCATACCACTTATTACAAGCTCACCCTCCATATAAAGCGTAGCATTCATTTCCATCAACCGCAGAACATGAAACATCACCAGAAGAACACACCCTCCAAGTCTTTACAGAGTCACTAATCGATGAATCTGCCGATGAATCAGCAAGTTCAAGGGGCCTCAAGGTTGTAGTTCCCTTAGCCGTAGTTGTAAGCAAAGTGCACGATCTATCATGAGACAACAAATCAAACAAAATCCTCGCAATGAAAGCTCGCATAAGAAACCAAGAAATCCCACAATGCATTATAGTAATAAAACCATAATCAATCACACCTAGACGAAGAAGACTCAGATATTTCCCTTCTAAACAAATGAAGACCAACAATAGAATCATCATCATCAGAACCAACATCACTCTTCGCGGAAACGCGAATATCACCATTAAGCGGATTAATCACTTCAATCTACCAAAAAATACCCACAATGAGTAAGAAAACTAACAATCAACAGTGTCAAAGTATCGGCACGAAAACGGCAACTAACCAGACCACTCCTCCTCGCCACAGCCAGCAACTGCAATTCAAAAAAAAAAAAAAACCATTTTTTTCAACCAAGATCACTTTTTTCACAAAAAATTGAACTTTACACACAATAATTAGTCAATTGAACCGGCGAAACTCAGCAAGAATCAATCAATCGACATACCGGGTCGATTCGACGTCGTCAATTGACGCGGCAAGAATGCAATTCAAACAAGATTACTTTTTTTTTCAGAAAAAAATTGAACTTTAAACACAATAATTGATCAATTAATGAATCGACGTACCGGGTCGATGCGGCGGTCGTCGATCGATGCGGCGAGAATGCAATTGGATGGATTTGGGTCGCCCCATCTCTCGACGACCTTAGGGCTTGAAACGGTCCCTTGATTTCCATCAACAGGACGGGCTTCAATTACTTTTATGAGGCCGAGAGTATCGAAGGTGAGTGCTCTGATGGGAGGGCAGCCAGGGCAATCCACAGCGATGGTGCGCGGCATTGTTCGTGATTCCACTCGATTTAGGGTTTGTGGGAGTAATTTACAACCCTTATTTGATCGGGGGACTGTGCAACTGATGTGTTATTCGAGACCTATCTAAGGAACCCCATCAACTTAAATGATTTTTTTTTTTTTTTTTTTTGAGGTGAGTACAGGCCGAAGGCCAATTAACTAAAACAACTAAGTTGCTAAAACATCTCCAAGAACACTTTCATATCATCTAGCCTCGTGCTTTGCTCTGCTGCAAGTCCCGCTTTCGCCAAGAAATCAGCACAAACATTACTCAAGCGAGGAGTCCATACAACCTGTATCTGCCATGCATAGTCTAGAAGTTCCTGAACTTGGCAAATCAAGTTAGCCTCCGTTCCTAGGCTTCTATCCAATATCAGAGTGACCGCCTCCATTGAGTCCACTTCTAGTACTACCTGTCACGACCCAATTTTATTAATCTTGATTAATTGCTTAATCAGGATCACTAACTCGTGATGTGGAGCCCGCATGAGATGCGTCATAGATCGAGACATGTGGTCGAGGTAAATTTTATATTTTGTATTGATGTATTCTTAGTATTTTTTGTATGTGTGGAGGTTGACTAAGTCAGTACTTGCAGCTATCGACGCCGAGACGCGATCGGGAACACGCCTCGAGTCGCGTGGGAAACCGAGGTATCGAGTAGAGAGACTTGTGGTAAGTCTAAATTAGTTAATACAATATAATTAAATTAATGCACATTTAGGATTTATATATAATGCTTCCGCTAATATGTTAAAGACTTCCGCTAATTTGATAATTTTTATAAAGTGATAAATAGTAGTGATGGAGAATTACTTATTCCTGAACTCGATCCACGAGAATATAGGTAGTACAAGCTGACTAATACGTAATTAGGTCATACGTGTTATAATTAAGGCTTAATTACGGGATTAGACCGGACGGTGCCTTAGATTAAGATAGGGGCCGTTACACTACCAGGGTTACACCCATTTGCCATGCCATTATGTGTCATGTGAGTATTCCCCATAGTTCAGCGTCTAGAGCTAAACACAGTCCTAAGTGCTGGATGAGAAACCCCTTATCCATCTTCCGGATGAATCCCTGAGTAAACCCCCTGCAGCTGCCATCCTTCTCGATCTATCAAAAGCACCGTCAGTGTTCAACTTCAGCCAGCCCTCACCTGGTTTACACCATCCCGAGGAAGGCTTAACAAATCAACCACTTAGTGATGACATTCGACTATACAGATTCTCAAAACTCTCCTGATCCCTACCACAACACAGACACAATGGAGACAGCTCAATTTTGGCACATAAAACATTGTATGGGGATATTCTGGCTAAACTAAAGTCCAGATTGGTCGGCTAGAAGATGAACCAGCTGTCCTTTGCAGGGAGAATAACGTTGGCCAAGGCGTGTTTGCAAGCCATCTTTATACCAGACGCAAGTGGCAAAATTTCCTATCTCAGTCTGTGATGAAATTGATCGTCTGGTCAGGAACTTTATATGGGGCTCCTTCAAAGAAAAGCGTAAACGACATTTATTGAAGTGAGATCTCATTAGCTAAAAGAAACATATGAGGGGACTTGGAATCAAGAAAACCAGGGATATGAATAATGCACTCCTAATGAAGCTAGGATGGCAGATGTTATCTAACCCACACTCCCTATGGGCCTCTATATGTCTCACAAATATCTCAAATTTGATGCATCAACCTTTGATGGCCATGTTAGATGGGCAGCGTCAACAACTTGGAGGGCTGTAGCATATGTGTGGATGGATGTTCGGAGAGGTATCTCTTGGTAAGTTAGAGATGGCGAGAGTGTTCTTTTTTGGAGAGAGTATTGGGTAGAAGATCTTGGACCCCTGGTTCATTATGCTTTACGACTGTTATCTGATGAGGAACTGGGAGCAAAAGTGGTAGAGTTTTCCTTTTTTGCAGGATGTTGGGATTGGCAGAAGCTGAGGAATTTCTTGTCGTATGATATCATAAGGAGAGTCCAAACTATCTCCTCCCCTTCTACCAATAATGGGCAAGATAAAATGTTGTGGATGTTTAATAAATCAGGTAAATTCTCTATGTCCCTGGCTTACAGACTGATTATTGATACATCTTAGATAGAAGAGGAGGAGCGATGGGGGAAAATCTGGATGTGGAAAGGGCCTCAGAAAAAATAGTATCTTCAACACCAAAAAAAGAAAAAAGTGACAAAAAGGGAGCGGCTAAACAGACCCAACTTTTTGCTTAGAGGACCTCATTACTCTTTGTACCCCATTTTTGTTATACAATGGTTAAAAAAAAATGAGAGGATTGAGGGGTACGATGATGGGGTGAGGATGAGGTTATTCTTTTGGTTTAGCCATTGTCAAAAAAAGTGGGGTACAAGAAGTAATGGGTTACAAAAAGTAATGAGGTCCTCTAAGTAAGAAATGAGGTTCGTTTAGCCATTGCCAAAAAAAATACCAAAAAAGGAAAAAAGAAAAAATAGTGTTGTGAAATTAATTAGGGCCAAAGCAAGGATCTCAAATGATCACATCCCTAGACCAAAGGACACAAGTTACACTTACATATAATACAATATTAAGTTACAATGGTGGGTGTTACAATCATTCAAACACTTTTAGAGGTGTAATATAAAAGGTTGGGATAGAAAGAGTCATCCACATCCCATTAGATTTACAACAGTTTTCTATATGTAAACCTATTCTAACATATGCTACGTCCCTACTTTCTAATAATTTTAGCTAAAATTTTTAAATATTAATATTTACAAAAGTACTAATTTCTTGACCGCAACTCATATTTTTATATATCCATACATTATTTTCGTGATATACACCCCTGATTTAACCTACGTCTGCATCACCAGTTAAGGTCAATTCATGGTATACTTTAATTATTGTGGATTGAAAAATCTTCACCCAATCCAGTCCAATTTCTTTTTACTTCAACTGGAGTCGAACCTACGACCTTTCTAAATCTTATTTTTAGCAAGTAAATAATGTCTTGTCCATGTCAACTCTGGCCAGTTCAATTTATTTATTGCAAACTGGATTAGATCAAATTATGGGGGTATGCCTTTAATTTAGTATTATATATATGCCTTTAGTACCGTTAGTAATTAAATTCTTATATATATTTTTATACATGCACTAAAGGTACCGTAGCGTGTATAAGGGCACTCAACACCCCAATGTATATATTTAAGTGAAGGGCATATGAGTTATTTCTAATGAGAGTTTTAAAAAATTAAAGAGGTGCCTTTATGCATAACTAGGGTGCCTTTAGCGTAACTCTATTTTTATGGTGGTTGCTTGTCAAGTATATTTTTCTTTTGACAGGTCTTGACATGTGACTAATATATTGTTTTTTGTGATGGTGTAATGCTGCCACAAAAAGCTTTAGCCGCAACGAGCACCTCCACCTCTCCAAATCCGTGAATAGGGTTGTCGATGACGCTAAGGCACGCTTCAACAACCATGAGCATCATCGATGGCTACTGAGGACTCGGCCTCATTTTCTCTTTTATTTCCCCCTTCCTCTCTCTTTCTCCATTCCTCATCATATCCCTTAATTTCTCTCTCATGTTCTTCATCTCTTTCTGTCATCTTTTTCTTCCATCACTTTCCTTTTTTTTTGTTTTTTAGATGTTTTTTAGAGAGAAGATGAAAGGGAAGGCAAATCAAACAGTGAGCCAAATCTGAAGTCTACGAGGATATTTTTGGGAGTGATGACGCACCAGGAGGCTTATCGACATGCTAGCATCAACGATCAATAGTCGCAGCCATGGATGATGTTGTGCTTTG
Organism: Stephania japonica; assembly: GCA_039657345.1. Classification (NCBI taxonomy): domain Eukaryota; kingdom Viridiplantae; phylum Streptophyta; class Magnoliopsida; order Ranunculales; family Menispermaceae; genus Stephania; species Stephania japonica. Next base: position 42,070,942 of record CM077562.1, read on the forward strand.
ATACCACACCTCTTGTGTTCCGTTGCTCCAGTTGGTGTTCTTCTTCTCTTTGTGTTCTGTTTTCTGCTATCCGTGAATAACAATAGTTATGTTGTTAATATTAGTTTAGTTAGGGTTTTCTCTGCATGTTCCGGTTTGTTGTCCCCGTCGTTGGGGTGGTTGTCCCTATTGTTGGGGTGGTTGTCCCTACCTTAGGGTTGGGGTTGGGGCCGCACTTCAGTGTGCGTGTTTTTGAAATTTGTTCGGTACTTCATTGTTCTAAGATCTATTTGTAATAGATACTTATCCGATTGGACTAGGAACGCCTCAATACAAATCTCTTTGACAAAAGAAAATGCTGCCACAAATAGTTTTTTTTTTGTAAAATACAAATAGTATTTTTGCGGTGGTGCTGCCCTGTGCTAAAAATTGTCATAAATAACTTTTGCAGTGTGCGTTTTGACAGATACTTCTGTGGCATGTTAACTGTCACGTTTCTACCAAAAAAGGTTTGTTTTGCGACAACAAAACTCTATTTGTGGCGGTTTTCGAGCTGTACAACTGATTGTGCAGTTACCATGCCACAAATAGAGTTTTGTTGTCGCAAAACAAACCTCAACTGTAACAACGTTAACTGTCACCTATTAAGGGAGTTCCACGTTCTCACAACGTTGATGTAACATCCATTCCATATTGAACTACAAGTCTACTTCTGTGGCATGTTAATTGTCACCTATTAAGGTAGTTCCACGTTCCTCAACTGTGACAACGTTGTAGGCTTGTAGTTCAATATGGAATGGATTGTGGCATGTGGGTGAGGATCATGAACTCATGGGGTAAGCAAAGGGTATTTCTGAAATTTCATCAAAGGGTATTTTTGAAATTAAAAAAAGACAAAAGGTATGTTTAGCAAAAGAGTAGTGCTATTTGAACTTATGAGTCTCGACTCTTAGGGAGTCTTTTGAAAATTTTTTTATTTCAAAGTCATTCTCAAGTAATCAATGGCTTTGAAATAATAACTTGCAACACTCCTTTGATATTTGCAAAAAATTTAAAAATCCCTCTATGAGTCCGGACTCATGAGTCCAAATAGATTTTTTATTAGCAAAATTAGGGTAGGCTTGAGTAATGGGGTACGTTCATGGGTCGTTTTGCCGCTTCTTATTTCATTCTCAACCAAAATTCACAAAAAGCATTGCCGGTATTCAGTAGAAATCCAGAATCAGTCATCATTTCAATGAAAGAGAACGTAACATCCATATAACTAGCAAAGAAAAGCAGCACTGCAGATTCTATGTGCTCTCAAGCTGTCGCTGTTGCTGGGCCAGCAAAAAAGTCCTTCTAGGTTGGAGATTAGCCAGACGTCCGTGACACCCAATGGTAGCTGCACAACACCCCAAAAACCAAGGATCAGAAATAATTTCATTCATATAAACAACCTCAATCATATCCTTCACTTTATATTATGTAACTCACCATTCATTGAAGGATGCTATGCATAATAAATCATCAAAATAAATTCCAGCAATTTCACAATTCCTTTTTTGATAGTTGAGGGTATCCAGCTACGGACTGATGGTGGAACCCCACTAAGAGGTTCTTAGTTACCACCATTTGAGAATCCAAAGAAGAAATCGAAGGGAGAAGGGGGAGGTGAGGAATCGAACCCTACACCTTTAGTGTGTTGAGCCCAGTTCTTAATTAATACCATCCTACTAACTCCCCTGTGAGCCCAATTTGTAGTCCCCATTAAATAAGTTTAGGGAGTGATTATTAGCACCTCAATAGCCTTACATCAGCCTCCATTTAATTTAATACACTTTCTTTAGGCAAAATTTATTTTTTATGTCAAAAGGGAAGTTCAAAATTTGGCAAAGATTTTCAGTAAATCTTTAGCTAAGATATAAAAAAAAAAAAAAAAAAGTGACATAAGTTCTTGGTTTAAAATTAGGTTCTAAGAGGTTGTTTTAAGTTTATTCAAGTACTGGAAGCTTAATCAAGTTGTAGTACTTGCACACTTGTTGAATTTTAGTCCGAAAAAGCAACACTAACAAATCTATGTCTACTGTATGATTAATGATAATGTAATATTCTAGGAGACATATTTGCTACACAATGATATAAATTTGATCAATATGTGTCGCACAAATTCTGAAGGAATCTACACCATTGCAAAAATAAATACATGAATTCACATTGCAAAAATAATGACCTTCCTATCTAAAAGAATTTGCCTTCACTAGTATTTTTTTTATCAATTTTTATAAAATAAAAAATTGTAATGGTTGTTAATTCGTTGTGCAGGAAACTATTTATTCTTATTTTCTGAAATTAAGTTAATTTACACACATTATCAGGCCTTTTGAGGATCAACAAATCCTTGATTTTGAGGAGTAAACATCTCTTTAACCAATTTGTCATTCTAAAAGGCATTATTTATGTCCTATGAACTCACAGTCCAATTAAAAGTCACTGCCATAGATAACACAACTCGAATTTTAGCACGCTGCTTCGATAAAAGACTAAAATGGTTCAGAAAAATCAACCCCGGAACTTGCTTGAATCCTTTTGCCCAACCTTGTCTTATATTGATTGATAGAGCCATCATTATTTTGTTTGATGATAAAAATCTACTTATTTTCTGCCTTATTTTGATAAGATCGAGGAGTCCATGTTTCATTTCTCAGGGCATTGAACTCTTCAAGTCATAGCCTTCCTCTAAGTGGAAGGCTCCAAAGCTGCAGCGAGAGTATCATAGGATGTGTATTTTGAGGGGGAAGAGGGTCAAACGCAATGAAGGATTAGATGCAAGTGAATTATTAACTCTTGCCTTTGTTGTTCAAACACTTGTAACCTTTTAAGGACTCTGCTGTACCCCAAAAAAAGCACTTCTCCGAACGAAATTGATATTTGTTGCGATTAGGGCTAGTTTTGGGGGTCGGCAGGGCAGCGACCGCCCCATATCCCCACCCCAGATAGGCTCCCAAATTTATTGATGTAGTATTTTATATATATATATATATTTTTTGATGAAAAAAACTAGAAATATGTGTATTAATTTACAAGTTCTCTAAGTTAATATCTTCGTGTACGTGATCATCTCATTTATTAGGTGGGGTGGTAGAAGGCCCCACTTAAATGAATCTCGCCATAGGGTTTATGGTCATTATGTGGGCTCCACTTATATTAATCCCCATCTGCTATTTAAGAAGCACTCCTTTAGCTTAAAAAAAAGGCACCCCTCTCCTCTTAAATCTTATTACCCTGCCACTATCTATCTTTCTATATGTAATAAATTAATAAAATTTACATATTTTTTCTTCTAAAAATCAACAACTATTTTGATTAGAAAAATTTTAGTAATATACATAAATTCAAAAATTCAAAAATTCAATTATTTGCACAATCAGAATAAATTAATAAAACTAACATTTTCTTTTTCTAGAAATTATGTTTTGATTAAAAACTAATTAATGACTACCCAAAAACAAGATTGCATTATATAAACAACTTAATTGATATATAAGTTCAATACAAAAAATAATTAACTTTTTGTTAATTTTTACATTATACGTATTGATCAACTTATCTTTAAATACATGTACTACTTTTTATATATTAATTTTGTTTTTCTCTAAAAAACACACACAAGTTCTTCTTCTACTAAAAAAAATCTATATATAAAAAGAAATATACAGTTAATAAAATTATATAAATCAAACAATAGTGTAAGATATTTTTCATATAGAAAATAAGTTGAATATAGAAGGACCTCATTTGTTATGTCGCCCCATGCCCCAAAAATGTTAGGGTCGCCCTGATTATATGGATTCATACGAGGAAAACAAGAGCAGCCAAAAATCGAGTAATCCGGATGTCTGCAATACACCTTCTCATAAGGTGACTTGCTTAAAATCAGTATGCATGATAGATATTGCAAGGATAGGGAAGCAAAAGATGGGGTCTTCCCAAAAGACAGAGCAAAATGACAATGGAAGATGGTACTTTGGAGGGGATAGAAAATAGTTCATGGTGGATTTTCATGGGCGTCTATCGATGAGAGGCTATGTAAGGAACTGGGTAGAAATGTGGAACTCAAGCCCTTTGGAGTCGATCGGGCAATCCTTTTTTGTCGAACAAAAAGGGAAGAAGGCGACGTTGTTCGAAAAACCGACTTCATTGGCGGTGATTTAATTGAGAAAATCTCTACTTAGACGCCCGAGCTTCATTAATGAGGGATGGGGGGCACTCAATGGGGAGGAGTCAACTGTTGGATCTCCATATCAGGTATCCCACTATTGTCTCTGGAATCAAGCATCCTTTCACTACAAATCCACTGGTCTCTGGGTTGGAACTGCAACTACAGTTCATCACTTAATCCTAGGAGATGTTCAATCAATGGCTTCGTCAAATTCATCCATCACAGATCGTTATTCACAATCCGACTAGGAAGGAAGGTGAAGCCGTCGTGATGGATGATCGAACGAAGAGAGTGTGGTTTTGCTCTACGGAAATTGGTAAAGGCTCGATTGGAGAACCCTCTGGAAGAGCCACGATTTCAGCCCAAGACACGGAGGATGACTGCCCGGCGGACTATGAAGGGGGACCCGAGTTTCGCCAAACAGGCTCCGATTGTGAGGACGCAGTTGGCACGGAGACACCTCAGGATTTGGTCGATGTTGGTTCACACACAGATGAATTAGTCTAATCTCTACGGAATGTAGGTGAGCAGGATGGGACAGGATTTGAGGAGCCCTTATAGAGGAACGATGTAACTACCCACACGTGATTAGTGTTAATCTAAATATTAATTAATTCGAGTTAGACTTGTAGTTAATTTTGATTTGTCTCGAGTGATGCGTGCATAGAATTGTGTGATTTATTGTGTTTGTTTGGTGTGTATTAGTATATATAAATGAATAACTGAACAAATGAGGGAATGCTTAATACCATGTGTGGGTCAAGGTAGACACACGTGAAACACAAGATAGCGTTGACGCCCGAGTGTACTCGTTGACGTGAATTACGTAATTATATGCGTAATAATAGGCATAAATATATATTTATATATTATGACTATATTTAAATATATATTAAAATGGAAAATTGATAAATAATGATGAAGTATTGGGGCGCCAAGTAATACGCAAGGTCATTGGTGATACGCATGGGTCGTACGGTAGTGTGCACGTTCGAGGGTGCTCATTGGCGCGCACAACAGATTGTAGGCGCCACAACATAGATTAATATATATATATATATATATATATTATATTAGAAAAATGTGAAAAGACCAAGAAGGGCTTTTCGATAAATCGAACGAGAGATAGAGAGAGAGGGACGAGAGAAGAGAGCCGAGAAGCGGAGGCGCTGGAGCAAAGAGCTCGCGACGTCAAGGAGAACAAAGTGTGGTTGTTGTTCTTGTTGTTGTGTTGATGCCACTGTTGAGTTGTTGTGTACATTGGTGTTATGTGTTTCGGTTATGTGTTCCTCATATCTTCACTGGGGTTGGGGTTGGGAGCCAACCCCAGTGAAGATTTAAAAAAAAAAAAGGAAAAGAAATTTCAGAAAAATAGGAAAAAATATAAAAAAATAGTACTTTGACCAAACAAATACAAATTGAGGGATTTCTATGAAAAATGAGGAATTCGAAAGTCGCAGGAGACTTTATACCGGGTTTTTACCTCGTAAAATGTAAAATGGTCAAAATATGTGAGAAACTAGGTCTCGAGATTTCAGATTTGAATGGGACCAGTTTAGGGGGTTATTAAAAAAGTAAGGTTGATTTACTTTAAAATTCATTAAATAGGGTAAATTTCCTTAAAATTACAAAACTAATGTATATAGCCTTTTGTAAAGGCGTTATTGAGTATGTGACGTGAATACGTGTACACGTGGCATCCACATCACCTCCGCCATTACACAAATAGCGCCTTTAGAAAAGGCGTTATTTGTGTACACATATCCACGTCAAATCCGTATTACACAAATAGCGCCTTTAGAAAAGGCGCTATTCGTGTACACGTGGCATCCACATCACCTCCGACTTTACACGAATAGCGCCTTTACAAAAGGTGCTATTCGTGTAATTTGATACCATGCCTAATAACGCCTTTACTAAAGGCGCAATACATTATTTTTATAATAAAATCAACTGTACTTTATGAATTTAAAACTATATATACGGTACGAATGTAATTTTTTCCCAGTTTAGGAGTATTAATAAATAAATATTAGATTTAAGTTGATGACAATTGGTCTATTTTAGGTAATGGACCGAAAAGAAAAGGTTTAAGGACTCTGGTGAGTCGTACAAGTCGGTAAAAGTTAGAAAAGCTCAGGACAAGTAAGTAGGACTCGTATGTTGGCTTTTGGGGTTCATGCGCAGCGGAGATTACAAAACAATTTTGAGAAAAACCCCAACAGGATCCGAATCTGATTCCATTAAAACATGTTTAAACTATGAAAACTTAATCATACCTCAGTCGCAATGTACCTTTATAGAGGTTAATCGATCTCTAAGGCGCTGCCAATGACGAACGCCCTCTATCAACAGTCCACACACGAACGGCGGCCAAGATTTGAAGTGCTAGCTTCGAGAGATTACCAAACCTTTTTGTTTCTCTCCAAAACGATCCAGAGCATACCAAAAACTCTAAGTTGTTTCTTAAAACGAAAATAGAGTTTTGGCCTTTTAATCTTTCGTATTCTAACTCAAAACGTCTATTTATACAACCCTTGTATATAGACGGTTAAGTAAATTACACATATACCCTTATTTAAAGAAGTATAAGTGTAATACACTACAAGGACGTTTTTGTCATGAATTTTATCATATAAAATTCAATTTTCTGAACCATCTTAAAATCTCGCAAAACCATTCTCAATGTGCGACCCAATAGGCTCATACAACGTTGGCAGTGTACCAAAACACATTTTGGTATACAAGTCATAAGCGGCCTTTAGCAAGACATTATGACTACCCAAGTTGTATGAATATCAAATCGATACAACCTAATCAATAGTGTATATAACATCCTTTTGTCACACGATATCCTTTTGATCAAACATAAGGCATGGAATTGTCATCCAACATGTTCAATCGTACTAGTCTCGATTTAAGGTAGATCGAAAACATCTAAGTGACATTGATCAATATCAATTCACTTAGACTAGGCCTTTAACAATGATCTAACACATCGATGGATCCACTGGATATCTCTCTTTATATGAGAGGGACAAATTCTATCTCGATTACACAACTTCACTACATTATTCACACAGTAACCAATCACAGCCTTTATAATCGTCCGGTTAAAGACAACATTTGATTGCGTCAAATCACTGTATTCCTAATATTGAAGTCTCTGGTAATCTCAAGTCAGAGGACTGAAAAATATACCTATCATGAGAAACAACTATGACGTAATCCATGTGATGTTCTCATAGCGGGTCGGTCCAGTACTTTGTTCCCTAACAAGTACTCATGATCTTGATTCGTATTCCTATACGTATGATCATCGTATGATCATCAATCAAGACTCACACTAGTCTTAATTCATTATAGTTACCAGTATAATAATTGACTAGGAAAATTTAGGATATTTCTGTAAATAGCCATGGATCTTATCATAATGTAAACATGCAAATCAATTATAATAAACAGCAAATGAAATTCTCTATTTTATTAACTAAAATGTATTCATAAAGACTGTTAATGGATTGACCTAGGGCACATTTCCCAACATCGTACTTTTTATCAATTATGCAATGTAAAATAATATTATTAGATCACGTAGTGTTCAGGATGGGGAATGGGGCATTGTATCATGATTTGGTTTTGTTTTATATAAACTATTTTGAAATGAAAAATGAAAGAGGTTTGGCAGAACGGATCTGCCTGGGGTTTGAAACTGTGGTGGAGTTGCCACCCATCACCGTGTCCCCAGTGACTTGGGAATTATCCCGATCAATGCTTTCCATTTGAGCAATGATTGGTAGCTCATCAGTCATAAACCAATTAGATGAGCAGTAATTGATTTAGTGATGATAAGGGAGTGTGACTCTATGTTTTATGAGTTGGCGACACATTGATAAGAACTGGTTAGATGCCCAGTGACTGGTTCTTGAAGATGTGAAATGGCGAATCAATTCAAATACTGAGATTGAAAGTACAAATCATGGATACATTGCAATAGACCAATGAACTTGCATTTGTTTATGTATTGATTATATTGATTCAAATGGTCCTTTAAATATGCATTGGTTGCACGTTGTTATATATATTATCCTTTGAATATTAATTGATAATTGATGGTTAGTATGTGAGTCACTTACTGATCAAGTAGAAGCTTACCCACCTTAACATTTCCAGGGGATGGACATACGATAAGACTTGAAACTTAGGAAAGGAAAAGATCAGGAGTCTAATATCTTTTCTACGGTGCAGTGAGTTTCCCTGTTATATATATATATATTGTATTGCTTTATGATTTATAACAATCGGGGTGGATATAAGAACTTAATACCGATGTTAATGCCGTATTGTATATTTTGTGATTTATCAAAAAAAAGTTCTAAATTTTCCGTTGCGTTTGTTTTATTTTGGTTATTTGAAATCAAGATGTACAGGTTGTGGTCAGGAATTAGTATAAGGCTGCTGACTCTAATTAAGTCCGATCTGGTTTATCGAGGCTTAATTAAGGTTTCAGGCTGAATATTCCCTAATTGAGGTTAGGGGATATTACAAACGAGTAGTGGACTCATTGGTCTATCAACAACCCTTACCGATTGGTGGTGATGGTGATATAGAGGCAGTAGAGGTAGAGGCAATTGGGGTATTAGTGCAAGAAAGGGAGGAACTGGGTGTAACAACTCCAAATTTCTAACTGACTTGTGTTGCACTTGTCAGAAATTATGACCCGGCTACGTGAATACTGGACAGTATTTCGAACTTCGGGAGTCGACACCGAAGTGATTTTATGATTCTTTGATTGTGTGTATTAGTATTGTAGTATTTTACGGGTTTCGAGCCGTTCGGGTGGTATTTAATTGAGTGAGGTTTCGACTAGTTAAACTAGGGAGAAAAACAAGTAAAACATACAAAATAAATGAATTTTTAATTAATTTAATTAATTAGTTAGCGAGACAAGGCGAGACTACGCGAATTACGAGAGTCGGAACAAGGAAAAATGGACCGAGGAATGTCGTTTGAACGCGGAAGTTAGTTAATTACGCAACATATGGTCTATGGAATTGGAATTGTTAAATTGACACAGTTCAATGGTGAGGAACCATGAGATTGACCTCGAGATGCGGGTGTGTTGAGGTGGAGAGTTATGCAAGTGACAACACACACACACTTTAATGTGTAATAAAGAGAAATAAATAGAAAAGTAAAAAGACCCATAAGGGCAATGGTTTAAAAATGGTGTAGGAAGTAAGTTGGGGGTAAAAAGGTCATTTGACCATATAAATATAACAACAAACAAAACCCTACACTATTCATCTTCTTCTTCTCTACACCACCGCCGCCCACCCTTCTCCTCTTCCATCTCGGATCTCCTTTCCCTCACTCTCGGCCTCTCCATCTCTCTCTCGGCCACGCGATATCTCTCTCACTCATGATCTTTTCTCTCTCACTCTCGTTGCTCTCTCTCTCTCTCTCGGATCTCTCTCTTCTCGGCCTCACATCTCCCCTCCTCTTCTCGGCTTCACGTCGTTGCCACCTCCCTCGTCGTCGGAGACTCCACGTCCCACCCTAGGTGAACCTCTCCTCCTCTCTTGTCTCTCGGGTTCATGATTTTATGTGGATTTTTGTAATTTTTGGGGTGTATGCTTGACGGTTTGGTGGTGGGTTGGTGTACATGGGGTGCATGAATGGGGGCATGTGTACACCACTGTGGGGTGTACACACCAGCGTGTATGTGTACACCACAGTGGGGTGTACACAATGGTTGTGGGTGTAAAAGAATAGATTAATGTATATTATATAGTTTTAATTAATAAAGTGACATTAACACATGTAAATATGGGGTGTAAATAGCAGTGGGGTGCACATAACAGCGGGGTGTTGTGTGCACATAACAGTGGGGTGTGTGATGAGTGGGGTGTACACAATAGTTGTACATGTGTGTGTATAATGAAAATGTATGTGTGTGTAGGATGTGTGTATTATGTAATGTTTGAGAATAAATAAAAAGGATAAAAAGTATGGATACTTGTTTAAATGAATATGGATTTGATTAAGGCCAAATACACTCATGATAATATGGGTTTATAACAAGTTACAAATAGTGTGTTTATAGGTTATGTAAAGCCCAATAAAGGCCCAATAGAATAAATACAACTTGAGGTCAAGACGAAGGCGTAAAATATAAGAATAAGTTTATGTGTCTAGGCCTAATAAGTATTCACATCAAAGGCTTACTTAGATGAGTATAAAACTTGATAAATAGACCCAACAAGAGTTATGTTTTGTAAAAAAAAAGGGAACAACCATAGAGATGGTTTAATCCACAACGGTTTGGGTTATAATCAACAAATGATTGTAAAACAAACACCTTAAGACTAAATGCGAGCGTTAAACTAATATTCGAGATTCAAAACTTTATCAGGTAGTCGAGAACGCACGGGGAACGTATTAGAGTCTCGGAGTGAATACCGGGTTGCGAATAGTTCAGGTAAGTACACTTGCCTTAAAAAACATTTGTACATTTGTAAGCCAGTAAGAAAATGCCATGTGATTCATTATCATTTATTCAGTCTTGTTATGTTCTATTATTGGTATTCCATTCCATTTCTTGTTGTGTGTTTCCCGGCGTAAGTGTTTCGTCTCTAAAGTACTAGGACCTGCACTAGAGGGATAAAACGTGGGCACTCGTGGCCACGAGTGTGTGACCACCCTTAGTGACCGTGTGACACCGAGTACTGGGTGGATGGGTTTGAGTCCTTTCCAGTCATAGCTGTGCCTTCGCTTGTGTCGATGCCCGGGAAGATCTCGCGAGGTCTTCGCCGTTATGCTATGGTTTAGACCACTTATGAGCCTCTTTTGATTCCTTGGAACACACTTGAATTCCGATTGACATGTATTAGTCTGTTTATCATGCACCTTGTTTATTTAAATTCCTGTCTTTTTATTACCGCATGATATTTAGACTGCTTTACTTGAATTATCATGAATTCTGTTATTTCTTACGGCATTACATTCGATTTTATTCGATTACTCATCGTCTAGTTTGTGACGGTGGGTGCGAGATAGGCGAGAGAGAGCAGCAAGGGCAAGGGACCTTTGCCTAGGTGATCTATTGTGAGGATTAACTATTTGGATTTGGAGACTATTTTATAGGTTTCTTTATGTTTTGTTTTTATGTATATCGTTTTATATATACATGTTTTGAGATTATTGAACTTGGTATTTTGATGAGACTGGTATCATGTATATTTACCTATCGAATTGTACATGAATACCCGGGGTTTTCTACACTTATAGAATTCCTTTACTTCCCTTGAATAAGTTATTTTTCCCTTTATTATAATTGTTTTAGTCTTCAGCTGTTTATTATTGCAATAACTCTTTCATAAATAACTAAATTGATTAAGTTGAAGGCTGACTAGGCTCGTCAGGTTGCCGAGTGATGACTCGGGGCTTGTACGGGCTAGGCCGGGCGTACCCAATTGCATGGGAAAATTGGGGCCGTCACACTGGGATTGTCTCTTCTTGGTTTCACCCCTAGGGAGGAAAATGTTGTTGAAATTGAGGTTCCTACATCATCTTCGAGTCTTGAAATATTGAGGTTAGGTGATCCGATTAAGAGTGTCGATATAGGAACTTCAACGGATGGATCTTCTCTTCCTCCAACCTAATTTCTTTCACCATGTGGGATATGCTTACTCGGAGACCTAGAATTCAGGAAGAATCTAATGAGGTCCGGGTAGCGTGTGATAGGGGTAGACTTCACTTGGGGGTAGACTATAGTAAAAAGGGTAGGAGGGGGAAAGGTGTGCCTAAATGAGGATATTATCTTGGTACATTAGGGGTTTTAGTGATGCAAGACAAATAGGGTTATAAAAGATGAAGTTAAGGGACATAATCCAGATTTTTTAATCTTACAGGAAACCAAGAAAAAATCCTTCAATAGGGAGGTGTTTATGGGAGTATGGAACGACAGGTTTAATGAGTGGGCAACGTTGGATGTGATTGGGACAAGAGGTGGGTTACAATAATTTGGGATTCACGTAGAATGAAAGTTGTTAATAGTTTAGTCGGGACTTATTCGGTGTCGGTTCAGGTGGAGGAGTCTAGTGGTAGGTTGTGGTGGTTGACGGGAGTTTATGGCCCATCAACTTACAGAGGGAGACGATTTTTAGGAATAGATAGGTGCACTTTTTGGGATGTGCGGACCGTTGTGGTGCATTGCCGGGGACTTTAATGTCCCACATTTTCTAGAAGACAAATGCAATAGCATACGAATTACGGCTAGTATGAGGCAATTCGACATAATCATAAGGGAAATGGAATTAATTGATCTTCCTCTACTAAACGGGGTGTTCATCTGGTCTAACTTTCGCACAAACCCAATTTGTGCAAGATTAGATCGCTTTCTTTTCCTTAGGGAATGGGGGGAACTTTTTCTTAATGGCAAGCAATCTCTAGGAAACAGAGTCTCGTCTGATCATTTGCCTGTGGTATTGGATACAAGGACAATCAAGTGAGGTCCCCCTCCATTTCATTTTGAGAATGTCTAGCTAGATCATAGGTCTTTTCAGGAGTACTTACAAGTATGGTGGGAATGGGACGAGGGTAGAGGTGGGATGGGATTCACATTGATGCGCAAATTGTGGAAGGTCAAATGTGAATTGCGTTATTGGAATAAGAATGTCTTTGGGCAAACACGAGTTAAGAAAGATCTACTCCACTCTAACATAGCACGATTGGACGAATGCGAGGGCACATCTATTTGGGACATGCAAAAGATTGAGGAAAGTGTAAGGGCTAAAATCGATCTTAATGAGGTGTTGCTGATGTTGGGAAATGTGCCCTAGGTCAATCCATTAACAGTATTTATGAATACATTTTAGTTAATAAAATAGAGGATTTCATTTGTTGTTTATTATAATTGATTTGCATGTTTACATTATAATAAGATCCATGGGTATTTAGAAATATCCTAAATTTCCCTAGTCGATTATTATCTGGGAACTATAATGAATTAAGACTAGTGTGAGTCTTGATTGATGATCATACGATGATCATACGTATAGGAATATGAATCAAGATCATGAGTACTTGTTAGGGAACAAAGTACTTGGACCGACTCGCTATGAGAACATCACATGGATTAAGTCATAGTTGTTTCTCATGATAGGTATATTTTTCGGTCCTCGACTTGAGATTACCAGAGACTTCAACATTAAGAATACTGTGATTTGACGCAATCAAACGTTGTCTTTAAGGACAATTATAAAGGTTGTGATTGGTTCTTGTGTGAATAATGTGGTGAAGTTGTGTAATCGAGATAGAATTTGTCCCTCTCATATAAAGAGAGATATCCAGTGGATCCTCGATATGTTAGATCGTTAAAAGGCCTAGTCTAAGTAAATTGAAATTGATCAATGTCACTTAGATGTTTTCAGATCTACCTAGAAATCGAGACTAGTACGATTGAACATGTTGGATGACAATTCCATGCCTTATGTTTGATCAAAAGGATATCGTGTGACAAAAGGATGTTATATACACTATTGATTAGGTTATATCGATTTGATATTCGTACAACTTGGGTAGTCATAATGTCTTGCTAGAGGCGCTTATGACTTGTATACCAAAATGTGTTTTGGTACACGCCAACGTTGTATGAGCCTATTGGGTCGCGCACTTGCGAGAATGGTTTTGCGAGATTTTAAGATGGTTGAGAAAAATGAATTTTATATGATAAAATTCATGACGTAAACGTCCTTGTAGTGTATTACACTTATACTTCTTTAAGTAGGGGTATATGTGTAATTTACTTAACCGTCTATATACAAGGTTGTATAAATAGACGCTTTGAGTTAGAATACAAGTACGAAAGATTTTAAATGGGCCAAAACTCTATTTTCGTTTTAAGAAACGACTTAGAGTTTTTGGTATCCTCTGGATCGTTTTGGAGAGAAACAAAAGGTTTGGTATTCTCTCGAAGCTAGCACTTTGAATCTCGGCCGCCGTTCGTGTGTGGACGCTAGTAGAGGCGTTCGTCATTGGCGGCGCCTTAGAGATCGATTAACCTTCGAGAGAGGTATTGCGACTGAGGTATGATTAAGTTTTCATAGTTTAAACATGTTTTAATGGAATCAGATTCGGATCCTGTTGGGGTTTTTCTCAAAATTGTTTTGTAATCTCCGCTGTGCATGAACCCCAAAACCCAACAGTGGTATCAGAGCATTCGAGTTTGATTCCAATAGCTGATTGAGGATAGGATTGCGCAGTAGAAACTTTGGGTAAAATGGGCAAAGGAGGGTGATGCTAACACCAAGTTTTTTCACAAAATCCTAGGTGTACGTAAAAGCAAAAGTGTTATCGATCGACTATATCTCCAAGTTAGGGGCTTTTCCGAGGATAAGGAGCAAATCATTCAGGAGATAGTAAGGTTTTATCAACAGTTGTATACGTGTGAGATGACAGATTGTTGGGGAATTGAGGGAATTGCATGGGGGGAGGATTCCACCTCTAGCAGCAAGACACCTGGAAAGGAGGTTTTGTGAAAAAGAGGTTTGGATGGCGGTTGCCTCGTGTGAGACGGATAAAGCCCTTGGTTCCGATGATTTCACATTTTCTTTTATTAAACGTTGTTGGGATACCATCAAAGAAGTTGTTATGCAATTCTTTGATGGCTTTCATAACAATGGTGTGGTTAGCAAGAACATGAACGATACATTCATCTGTTTTATCTCAAAAGGTGCTTTATCCGGCTGCGTTGAAGATTTTTGACCTATCAGTGTTGTGACCTCTATGTATAAACTGTTGGCCAAGAATCTCGCGACACGCCTTAGGGATGTTCTCCATTTCTCTGTGGCTAAGGAGTAAAACGCATTCGTTCTAGGTCGACAGATGTTAGACTCAATCCTCATTGCAAGTAAGGTGGTGGAATTCGTTAGAAAGAAGAAGATGAAAGGTTTCGTGCTCAAACTCAATTTTGCTAAGGCTTATGATATAGTGGATTGAGATTTTCTTGACTATGTGATGATGAGGAAAAGATTTGGAGAAAGATGGCGGCAGTGGATTAATGGATGTACGTCTACTGCTAACTATAAAGTCTTGATCAACGTAGTCCAAAGGGAAAATTTGATGGTCAGAGAGGTCTTGGGCAAGGTGATCCCCTTTCGCCATTCCTATTCATTCTTGTGGCTGATGTGTTAGAACGTTTGATTGACTTTAGCCATGGAATGATTAGAGGCTTTAAAGTAGGACAGGATGAAGCACATGTTACACATTTGCAATGTGGTGATGACTTCCTTTTGTTCGTTCGAAAGGAGACACATGCGATCTCAAACATGATGACCTTGGTCCATTCTTTTTGTATGATCTCGGGTTTGCAACCTACAGAAATGCAATTTGATCGGGATCAATGTCACTGATGCGAACGTCACCGAGAAAGCTCGGGGAGTGGATTGTCAGGTAGGAGTTTGGCCAATGAAGTATTTTGGAATGTCGTTGGATGGCTCCCCATGGGATCCTAATTTTTGAGAACCTGTCTTACGTAAGATCGCCCGCAGATTGGACGATTGGAAGAGAGGCTTCCTCTCAAAAAGCGGAAGGCTTACACTAATTGCCACAGTTCTTGATTCGCTTCCCACATATTATGTCTCTATATATGTTGCCTTTCAAGGTTGTTAAATGCGCAAAAAAGATGATGCGCGACTTCCTATGGAAAAGGATGCACTACGATTCTTCTTGGGCTTTGGTGGCATGGAACCAAGTCAAGCTACCTAAGAGATTAGGTGGTTTAGGGATTGGGAATTTGAAAGTCTGAAATCGAGCATTGGTGAGTAAATGGTTATGACGATTTCAAAAGGAACCAAATGCGCATTGGGTGAAAGGTCACTATGAGCATATACGGGTCGAACAACAATGGATGGGATCCTGGAGGGGCGTTCAAACCAACATACAAAGCATTTTGGCATTTCATAGGCAATTGTAGAGAACACTTTCTTAAGGGCGTTCATTTAAAAGTGGGAAATGGCCAAAAAATTATTTTTTGGCAAGACACATGGAATGGTGCTCGATGTTTTGCAACAGATTTCCCAAGACTGTTTGCGTTGGCACGACACCCTGATGAAACCGTAACGGAAGCGACACTGTTTGATGGCAACAATGAACAGGACCGAGTCTGGCATTACGACTTCAGTCGTAGATTGCGCAGGTCAGAGAGCATAGAATTCCTTGACCTCACACAACGTCTACAGGAAGTATCCCTTGTCCCACACATCGAGGATGCTCGAGTGTGGGGTTGGGACTCATCAAAGTCTTTCACTATTAAATCGACGTTTTTTGGTTTATGTCTTGATATATCTTTAGAGAATTGCCCCGCTTATTCTCTAATTTGGAAATCTTGTGCTCAAATGAAATGTAGGGTGTTTACATGGATGTCGTGGCTTGGAAATATGAATACCATGGATATGCTACAAAGACGATGCCCGAATTACACTTCGCTTCCCTCTAGGTGCCTTATTTGCCTTAATAATTGTGAAACTAATGATCACCTTTTTGTTTCTTGTCTATTTGTTCATAGGATTTGGGCGGAGATGGCGACAGAGCTGGAAATCCCATTGGCAAGTATGGGCAGTTTGGAAGGAGCACAATTAAAGGATATTTTTTTTAGCTGAAGATCCCATTGTCTTCTATTGTATACAAAATTAATTAACTTATTTGTATGTTAATTAATGGTTGTGTGGCAATGGAAGGGCGAAATTTGAAATTGGGTAGTGCTATTTGGACTCGTGAGTCCGGACTCAAAACTTTTTTTAATTTCAAATACACCCTCGAGCAATTAATGAAACAACCATAATCACTTGTAAAATTCTTATTATACCCTTTAAATATGTACAAAAAATTTAAAAACCTCCCTATGAGTCCGGACTCATGAGTCCAAGTAGATTTATTGTTTGAAATTCATGGTGTTTGGTATTGGCTTTGTTAATTTGGGCATTCATGGTAACATTGGGTACATGGCTCGGTTGGGGTCTTTGCAAGGTGAGGTTTTGGCCATTTATATCTTCACATATGGAGTGAGCACATTAAAAGTCTTCACTGTTGTGGCTGTGAATTACAAAGAGAAGGACTTGGGCTCCCCTATTTATGCATGGTTCTCACCTGCAACGGTGAATTTAAGGGAAATAAGGAGACGATGGTATGGGTTCTTAACAGGGAAATTGTTGGTTTTTTGTTATATGGCCTCTGACACACATCTTTTGGGTTCTTGATAGTTACGGTGGGGCTATGACTTATGGAGTGGAAAGTATGAAGCACATGAGTTCATTTTTGTTTTATCTTTGTATGGCCTACACTACTTTTGTATAACATTTTTTGTAAATTTTTATCAATAAAAAGGAGTACCGCCTCCATTTATCCAAAAAAAAAAAAAAAATCAGTATGCATCAATTCTAAAATGTGAGGAGTACAAGTATTAGATCTGGATAATGGCAATGCGCAACTAACTGTACCTCAAAATACCCCAACTCTAATTTTCCTTGTCTATTAGCATAACCATGCATTTGCTAGCAAGTGCGCTTTAGGCATTGTTTGATTTTCAGGCATTCAATTGTCATTTATCTTGTTGTTCTTCAGTTTCTTACCTGGAAATCGATCATTATCTGTTTGCATTCATTCTCTATGATTTCTTGCTCGAGTTTTGCATCTTTTTTCTCTTCTAATAATTAAACAAGTTTTGCACACATGAGTCCATGACACACCCCCTTTTTTCTCTAATAAAGCTGCAAATACTACCAAGGGAAAAAAAATCTGCATAAGATTTATGTACATGTCTTTCTTAGCTAATGGTTTCTATTAATTAATTACTTGGTCAACCCTTCCTCTTCAGTTCATTATGCAATGTGTGTTTGTATCTAGGTACGTGCAATCACAACAAAGATAATAGTTCAGATAGAAAACGGAAAAGATAAATTAGAGCCAAAATTGCTTGCACAATTGAGAATTCAGGAAAAAGCAAAGATGTTCTCAAGATAATTTCACTCCTAAAAGGCCGTTTTTAACAATAAAGTTGATAACTTAAACAACCATAGATAGAAGCTAATCAAGTTGTAACATGACGATATTCCTACCATTTATAATTACCAGTAGTTACTCCTAAAAATGTGAAGCCAACCGAATCCAAAGCACTTGAAGCCCTTGGTCGTGACCCTAATATGTATGTTCGTCAATATCACTTTCTCCCTTAAAGCTAAATCTTCTCTACTTTAAAGAAAGTAACCTAAATTGCGCAAGGAGACGGTACACATGAAGGGGCAGAAAGGGTTGGGGTACCTTGTTATTAGACCAATATTATTGATCCACTTCAACTATTGTGTTTTTAGATTGAATGAGTAAGCCTTTAATTCAAAAGAGTTTAAGTTCATCATTAAAAACCACACTTCCTCCCCACCGGAGTAAGGTAAAGGTTTGACATGATCATCACAAAGCAAATTAAAGCTTTTTGTAGCCATCTTTGGCTTATTCATGTACACAATTGTTTTTATTTCTAAAGCTGCGTTCCAATAGACACCTTGATGGCTCACATAATCCAAACTAAGATAGATTCCCTGAGACTCTAAAGCATTTTCTGATACACACCACATGTCGATCTTGGACGATCAAGTAGGCTTGAAACTCCATGGTTATGGTGTGGGCATTGGGCATTTTATTATTGAGGCGAGTAGGGATGACAATAGTGAAGTTACCAAAGGTGGGATGGTTTGGATCGTCGCAAGCCAAGCCAATGTCAAGTAGTGATGGAGTTTTAGGTATGGGGACATAACTATATGCTTTGTAATAGGATTACAGATGAATTTCCAATTCCTGTCATAATAAACTAATCTACCATATAATCTACGACGACTACCACCACAGAAGAGTCCATTAATCTAACATATAATCTACTATGACTACGACTTCGACAACGACCATATAATCTACTCTTTATGGTGAAATAGTTTCGGGGATCGATGATGGAGGTGATCGACCAATTGAAGTGATCATTGGTGGAGTGGAAGGTCTGAGATGTACGGTTGAATAAGGTGGTGGTGTTGGGGCCCATGTTGGAGTGGTGGGTGAGGAAATTGAACCAGTTTTTGCACACTAGTATGAATTTGTAGGCTGCCTTCAATGGCAAACGAGGGAGAATTTCTTCGAATATGATGTCTTCTACAATATCATGACTCAGGATCCCCATCTTAATTAATTTGTTCTACAAAATCTATCATTAGAGAGGAGATTCATAGGACAAAAGAATGCAGACATGCATCGACTTTTTGTGTTCCAATATGGACATTATTGAATATTCCTTGAATTAAGGAATGTTTGTAATTTATTTAAGAAATCAATAATGAGTTTTTCTTTTTCGATTTCTCCTCCTAAGAAATCAATAATGAGTTGTTTCCATTCTTGTTTGAATTATTTTCATGTTTATCATAATAATAAGATAAGCAAGATTTGGAGAAATCATTTTCATATCTATAATCTTTCTTTGTAAGTTTATTTCCTTATATTTGTGTACTTGTGATGTGTATATAAACACATCTAAATGAATAGAAAAATTGATGCCTTGCAATATTCAAAATTCATTAGACATTGATTGAGTGATCATATATATAGTTAGTTTTTATACATAGTATAGAGTCCTTTAGACAGACTTCGAAATGGCGTGTCATAACATCACACAGTGCACACTCCAACTGATTGAAGTGTAATTTGGTCTTGTATTAGGAAATAAAGTTTTGCTTTCCAAAAAAGAAATCAAAAGTTTTCTTTTATTGAGGGATGAATAGCATAATATATCCTAAAGTTTGAAGTTCTTACAAATTTATCCTTACGTTTCAATTTTTATAAATACTAGTTTTTGGATACATGCTGCACTTTTAAGCCCGCTCGCTATGCTCATGGGACGTCAATTTTAACCATTTGTCATAAAGAAAATACAATTAATCTAACATATTTAAGATTTCACAATAAGTTGACATGTGCATGGATTGAGTGGATCTCTCATATAATCATTTCTAGTCCGAATAATATATAAAATTGAAATCAAAGGATATTTTTATTGATGAATCAAAGGATTTTTTTTAATAAGATGATTCAACCCAAGTCGAACCCATACCAAAGGACAAACATAAATTCATCCCAAAGTTCAGACATAGTGGCATATAGATTTATTTATTTTGTATTTTTTTTTATCATTGTCAGGGTCTCCAAGGCATACAAGTTTATTATATCACACATTTTTTTCTTCATTTGGCCAAGTATATATTTTCGTTCGTTTAACATCTCATGAACTTACAATAATGCTAGAGTGATATACTTTTGCTACAAACTTTCGTTGCACATTTTTTTAATTGTCATAATTTCACAATTGTTTTGATCCCTTAAACAAACATAAAACTAATGCAAGATTCAGGGGACTACAACAATATTGTAGGAAAATGATGTCACCCTAATATTTGCTATTGATACATGAAAGCTTCTATGAAGACCAAGGTTTCAAGAAATCAAGAAGAGCAACAGCTCTGAAATTCTTTTTCTATTTCTCAAATGTAACTGAATACAGTTTATACACAAAAGGGCTTTTGATCTCGTACGTACATCTATTTACTAGATGAGATCTCTATGACACTACAACTCACACACCACACTGCAACTCACAGACCACACATGTGACATGACTAATGTGTTGTCCTAACATCCCCCCTCAAGCGAGCTGTAACGACCCTAAAATTCTAACTCGTACCACGTGATATTTCAGGGTCGTATTGTGGGCCCTACTAGCCGTGGTGTACTTGTTTCGGTCCTCGGGAGTCGACAACGAGGTATGTTATGTTTGTTTGGTGATTTGTATTATTTATTTATTATCGAACATTAAATTCAATATCCCTAATATGTGAGGACGTGGTGAGTGTGTGTTGGTACCGTTGAACGAGCTCGGTACGAAATAACGCGTTAAACGAGTATTTGAGAGTCCGTGGGACGAAAATGAAATAAAAATATTAACATTTATAAATGAAAATAATTAATGGAATTAAATAATAAATTATGGGTGTCGAGTGATACGTGGGGACGTGGGCGACACGCATGAGTCGAAAGGTAGTGTGCACGCCCGAGTGAACTCGTTGGCGCGCAAAACGAAATTTGTAGGCATGAAAAATACAATGATATATTTATATATATATTTTTTATATATAGAATATATATAAATGTATATATAAGTAAAATGTAAAATGACCAAGAGGGGCATTTGGTTGTGAAGAGAAAGAGGAGATCGGTTGATCGAAGGTGTAAAGACTGTTTAGATCGAAGAGGAGATCGAGTTGGTGAAGGTGAGTTTGTTGATTATAGTTGGGGTTGTTGTTGAGTTGTTAATTTGAGAGAGATTGGATTTTTAATTGATTGGTGTTGATGTTGTTGTTGATGTTGTTGTTGTTGTTGTTGTTTATTGAAAAAGAAAGAGAAAAGAAAAGAGAAAAGAAAAAAAAAAAGTTTGAAGAGCGAGACGAACCGGAATTCCGGTTCGTCTCGTGAAGAAGAAGAAGATGGGGTGGGCGGGTCGTGGTAACCGGGCCGAGACCGAGTGGGTCGGCCGGGTCGACCCGGTTAGGGGTGGGCCGGGTCGGACCCGACCCGGACCCACCATTATTAAAATAATAATATATTTATTTATTTATAATTAATAAATAAATTAAATATGTTTTATTTTTATTTTTTGAAATAAATATTGAAAAAATCTGGAAAATTCAGAAAAAAATAGAAAAAAATTCTGAAAAATTATATTTCAACCAAATAAATAGAAATTTGGGAATTTTTATGAAAAATGAAGATTTTGAGATTCGCGACGAGACTTTTGTCGGGGTTTGTCTCGTAAAGTGTGAAATTATTAAAAATAGCCAGAAAAATATTGAAAAATATTTTTCTAAATTGTATAAAAATTATGAGGTTTAGCTCGGGTATCCTGATGGGTTTAAATGGAACCCAATACAGGGTAAGCGACCCAATTTTCGTAAAGGAACAATAATTTAGAAAATTGTAGAAAATGGGTTAAACTTGAGAAAAATTGAGGAATACTTGGAATAATTAGGGAAAAATTAACGAAAATTGGTCGAAATAATTGTCAGGTGACGAGCGAAGTGTTGGTAACTAATTGGGGAACGTGTGGAGCTACGCGAGGGCCTTTTTAGCGGGATTTGAGGTGAGTAAAGGCAACAATAGAATCAACATAATTGCTTTTCTATTTATTGATTAATTATTCTTGAAATGCGAGCCCTTTGTATTCCATTCTAGTTCAGGTGACCTAGGGTTTAGGTAGTCCGACTGTAATGAGAAGTCTCAACGAGTTTAGCAGCCGGCATAGACTGTGGCTTCTCGTTGGAGCCTATCGAAATGATTTAGCATCCGCTTTGTGATGTGGCTTTCTTTCGGTAGTGTGTTAGGAATTTAGCGACAGGCTTTGTCGTGGCTTTTCCTAACGAGTGTGCGTTCGATGGAAGCGACCTTCGGGCCCACATTTGGTTCGTACGGGGTGGATTGAGCGAGGGAGCGGTTTTGGGCCTCTTGTATCGATCGCAAAGCGATGAGGTCTTGAGACCGCGGTTTGATTGGGACTATCTATTCGCCTATCCATTTGTTTCTCGGTCACTTGATTTTCGTTGTTTGTACTTGTTGAATCTATTCATCATGCGATTTGCTATCTATTTCGGTTTCTTGTTATACACTTTGCATGATTTATAGACTTGTGATTATTGAAAATTCGAGTAAATTATGTTGAGATATCTATTGTTCTTTGTTCTTGTTATATTTTGTACTCACCGTCCTTTTTATGACGGTGGGTGCAGATCATGATGACAAGTATGGGCAAGGCGCCGATGCTTGGCGATATCCTCTGAGGCACGCTCAGAGCCGTTAGCTTTGCTCTCACTTTGTAGGTATTTTGTCTTTTGTTGTATATTTTGGCTATGTATCCATTTGTTTTGATATTTTGGGACTTTGGAAAGTTGAACTGATTTGTTGATACATGTATATGTTTATTTTGGGCTTTCATTTGACTGTTATATACATGTGATGTTGTTTGGACATGATTTTTCACATCTAGGTTGATTTGAGTTGTAAGCTGTTGTAAGTTGGTATTAAAAATAATTCATTTGCACACCTAACTATAATTGAGGATAAAAGATTAGATAGAGTTAAGGTGAATCAAAAAGAGTGATCCAGGGTGAGTGAATGAATAATGTAATGAGTAATTGGTAAGTTAAGGCTGACTAGACCTGCGTTGACTCGTCGGAGACGAGCTCGGGGGTCCACGTAGGTTTAGGCCGGGCGGGGCCCAGTTTGTGGTTGCTGGGGCCGTCACACGAGCAGGGAGATCAATCACACCGAGCTTGCTACGAAGATAGGTAAAGCAATATTGAGATAATGCCTTAGTCATAAAATCTGCAATTTGATCCGAGGTAGGTACATAACGAACTTCCAGCTTTTGACGAAGAACCATATCACGTACAAAATGCATATCAATTTCAATATGTTTTATACATGCATGAAATACTAGATTGGAAGCTAAAAAACCTGCACTGTGATTATCACACCAAATGACCGGATCTGACGTAGGTGTATAGCAAAGTTCTTGTAGTAAGGATTGCAACCAAATCAGTCCTGTAGCTGAATGAGCCAGTGCTCGATATTCTGCCTCCGTGCTCGATCTGGCCACCACATGTTGCTTCTTGGATTGCCAAGAAACAAGAGAGGAATCGAAGTAAATGCTATAACCAGCTATATACCGTCTGTCGTCAAGAGAGGAAGCCTAGTCAGCATCGGAGAAGGCAGTAAGAGCTAAATGAGGAAAACCTTTAATGTGCAGAAAACCATGTGGGGAACGTAGAAGATAGCGAAACACGCGCTTTAAGGCTTGCCAGTGAGTGTATGTGGGGGACTGTTGGAATTGACTAAGCTTGTTGATGATAAAAGCCAATTTAGGTCTAGTATGAGTCTTGAACTGAAGTCCCCCTAAGAGACTTCGATATAGAGTAACATCTTCAAAACGAGGACCATCATGAAGATGAAGCTGCTTAGAGGAAACTGCAAGTGTAGAGACATGTTTTAAACCTTGTAAACCCAGTTTCTGAACCAATTTATGTAGATAAGAGGCCTAGTTTAAATAAAAACTAGTAGCATCACGAGAGACCTCAATGCCCAGAAACAAGTTCAGATCACCCAAGTCTTTCAAAGCAAACACAATATTCAACTGTGTAATGAACTGATGTATCAGCTTAGATGAATTACCAGTAATCAGAATATCGTCAACATAAATCAAAACATACACCAGAGAATACCCTTCATGATAGATGAATAATGAGGAGTTTGCATTCGAATTGGCAAATTTCCAAGATAAGAGAGTGGTTTTAAGGCGATCAAACCATGCTCTAGGTGACTGGCGTAATCCATAGATCACCTTATTCAGTTGGCACAAATGATCAAGAAACTGAGGATCTATAAAACCTTCAGGTTGAGGCATATACACAACCTTAGAGAGAAAACTATGTAAAAATGCATTGTTAATGTCCAATCACCAAACAGGCCACTGAAAAGAAGCTGCAAAAGTTAAAACAACTCTAATTGTGGAAGATTTAATCACTGGACTGTAAGTTGCAGAAAAATCCACACCAGGAATCAATGTGAAGCCTTTCGCCACTAACCGCGCCTCATGTTTGTGCACAGTACCATCAATGTTATATTTTAGTTTAAACAACCACTTATTCCCTATGAGTTGTTGGTAGGAGGAACCAAAGACCAAGTAGCGTTATTTTGAAGAGCTTTAAATTCAGTATTCATAGCTTCCACCCAAGACACTGATTTCAGAGCTTCTTTCACAGTTTTAGGTTCATAATTAATAGGCAAAGAAGCATTAGTAATGACTGATAACACTTTGTGTTTAAAAATACCATCTTTTGCTCGTGTGATCATTAGATGAGTAGAGCCTGTAGATGGAGGAACAGGTAAAACAATAGGACTATCACTGGTAGTAGGAGTATGACTGGAAGAAATAGGAAGAGAAATAGGAGTTGTAGTGGAAGAAGAAGGGGAAAAAGAAACTATAGCGTAGGGAATCGATAACTCAAACACAGTTGCAGAAGAAACAAACGGAAACAAATTAGAGCAAAGATACTCTGATTCATTAAACAGTACATTTCTACTGATATACACTTTCCCTTGAGGACTAAGACATTTATAGCCTTTACGAATAGGACTATACCCTATAAAAATGCATTTCTCTGATCGAAAATTAAATTTGTGTTTATTGAGAGGTCGTAAGTATGGGAAACAAGAACAACCAAACACCCGTAGAAGAGAATAATCAGGTGAAGTTTTCCAAAGACATTCATAAGGAGAAACATTTTTGAGAATAGGTGTAGGTAGTCTGTTGATAATGAAAACTGCAGTATGATAAGCTTCCTACCAAAAAGAGTAAGGAAGTTTAGCATGAGCTAACAAAATGAGGGTAGTTTCAATAATATGTCGATGTTTTCTTTCAGTGCGACTATTTTGTTGATGAGCATAGGGACATGGATGTTGAAAATGAATACCATGTTGTGATAAAAAAATCTGAAAAGGTCGGTATTCACCTCCCCAATCAGACTGAACACATTTAAGTTGTAAAGTAAATTGATTTTCAACCAGAGATTTAAATTGCTGAAAAATAGAGAAAGCCTCATTTTTCGTTTTCATAGGATAAATCCAAGTAAATCTGGAAAAGTCATCGGGAAAGTGTATATAGTATTGAAAACCATCACGAGATTTATAAGGGGAAGGACCTCAAACGTCTGTGTGAATCAAAGCTAACAGCATAGAAGCTTGTGATGAAGAAACAAAATAAGGAAGTGAAAGAATCTTCCCTAATTTACAAGCATCACAAAAATCAGACACAAGACTTATGAACAGGAACATTACAAGAATTAAGTACTTGAGTTAAAACCTTAACAGATGGATGCCCAAGTCGAGAATGCCATTGGGAAAAAGAATTTGTAGATGTAGTTGCCATCAACATTTTATTGTATGAAACACCGGACGCAGATGGACGAGAAGGAAATGAGTAGAGACCATCTTTAAGACTCTCTCTGAGTATAGTCAGTCTGGTGTTGAGATCCTTGGTCAAACAATGACCCGAGTGAAATTAAAACTTATATATTACAACATAATAAAGATATATCTTTGAATATATTTTTCTCTAATACATGATTGAAATTACAATACAATTGTTTGTTAAACACACTAACTCTCACGTACAAAAAAAAAAAAAAAAAAAATGCCAACAAGAGCACAACTCCTGCAGAAGAAAATGACCAATAAATGTGCTTATATATGTGTCAAACCACCAAAAAGACTGAATCACTTTATAGGATGTGGTTGAGGTTACACTGTCAATCAAGGAAAATGGCAGATTAGACACTCTATACATACGTGGCTGAATATTACATATACAGAGAGATTTTAGATAGATTAGATGAAGTATAAAGTAATTTATAATTATAAAACTTCATTGCAGAACATATGAATGTATTCTAATTGAAATTGTGTCACTTTGGAGGAAAAAAAATTAAAAACCAAGATTAATCTATATTATTCCAAGTAGTACTTAGTGGAATAGGGTGGAAGATTGATTTGTTCTTGCTTAAAAATTCTGAAAATCTTCATGAAATTCTTAAATGAGAAAGATGTTCAATTTTTTTATTTGCTTCACATAACTGTAAGAAGCCATTAAGAAGGCAAACTATGAAGAAACAGTGAAACAAAAGGAAAATAGAAGTATATCAAAACTAGAGCAACGACAAAGCCTTAAATTAATCCCAAATTAAACAAAACAGTTAAACAACATCAAAGGACAATAAATGCAATAAATTTGAGAGTCAATCCTACCATAAAATGACCCTTATGCTCTCATTTAAGATTAGTGCGTTTTACACTCCACCATTTACTTAGTGTCACTCGATCGGAGCCCACCGAAAAAAAGTCGTGACTACTTAGAAAAAAAATCAATTCTACTAAATCTCACCAAAAAATGACAACCTTATAAGTCTCCCTCATGTCAAACCTAAAATAGATGTCTCAGGTTTTATAGTTGGGTGCTTCGGTTCGGATGAAAGGATATTTTGGTAAAAATGTGAGTAGTGCGTCTCAACTACAATTTCTAAGTGCACCCCTACTAAATCACACTATACAATTCTTTTGTGATTTCTAGGCATAATCACTAGTCATTCTTATGAGGACCATTACACATCGATGCACCGTTAAGGCCTCGAAGAGAATGTAGTAGCCCCTGCAACCCTTGTTTTTCAGTGCGAATCGAGGTGCATCAAACAGATGCCAACAAGTGTAAGTGCGTGTCATTTTTAAGATATATAGTAGCAGGGTTCCCAAAAAATCTAATTCAATTTTTTTTTTTTTTTGAAAACAAATTTAAATCAATTTAATTAAGAGAAATACTAGAATAACAACACTCAACCTAAGTCACATTCGGCACATGAGTTGTCCACATGAGTTGTCCACATGTACCTTAGGATGCGGTCATGCACGGAGCATTTTTAATGGTAAATATGGATTGTGGGTGCAGATTCTCAATGTAAAGAAAATGTTCATTCCATGTGGCTCAAATTGATATTGAACTTTAAAATAGATCTTTAATGGTTGATGCGAATTTGTGGCATAATTGATGAAGTGACATTTTTTTTGTAATTTTATTAATTAAATTGTGAAAGTAAAATCTAAATAAAATATAAGTAAATATTTTTAAAAGTTAGATATTTAAAATAGACAATGTCTATTCTCGATCATCTTGACATTAAAAATGTACATTTTATTAAAGATAATTTTTTTACTTTAATATTTATTTAGTACTAAATGACACACGTTAACATTCAATCCACGTTGGATTCGAGATGCTCTTAGTCAATAATACACACATGTGAGCTCGGTGACTCCCACGGTTGTTATCATTCCCTGCACGTTGAAAGCAGAGAAAGGCATTTTTGTGTGGTCTGTTACTCCCACGGTAGTTTTTTTCCAACCAGCCCACCACCCCCCAATAATTGCCCTCCAAATCTTTTTGACCACCAAAACCCCAACTCCACCCAATTTCAAACAAACAAACAAACAAACCCGTCTCCGTCTCTCAGTCTCCTCTAGTCTCCTCCAATCCTCAATCAACTCGTGATGGGTCTTCCATTAATCCCTCCAAATCGGTACCATTTGTTGTTGTTTTTGTTTTCTGATTAGGTTTTCAAAATTGGGTCTCTTTTGTTGTTGTAATTGAGCTTAATTTGAACACCCATTAAGCAATTTTTTGTTTCATAGTCATGGTTGCTTGTTCTGCTTCTAGTAATTGTTGTTGTAGCTTGTTTCAAGCTCTACCGGACGATGTCTTTACATTTATAACTCAATTTCTGACCCCCAGAGACGTTTGTGCTCTAACCCTATGCTGCCGGAGCCTCGCCGCTCTGGCGGCGTCCGAGAAGGTGTGGTTTGGGCAGTGTGAGGCGTTGGGGGTTGTGGGTAGTCGAGATCTTGTTGATTGGAGGAGTGGTGTTGCCTCTTATAAGGCCTTGTGTAAGTTCATTTTTAGTGTTAGACCATTAATTGGTATATGGGTGCATCAGAATCCTGAGCTAGGCAATGTGGTCTATGTGATGCCTGGTTACGTTTCGGTTGTTGGGTGTCGAGTAATTCCTCAAGAGCTTGGTCCCTTGGGATTAGAAGAGGGGCCGTTGTTGTGGGCGCCCGTGTTTGAGGTTATTGGGGATTTTGATGGGTCAGTGGCGTTTTTTCTTCATGGGCGCGAAAGAGATGGTGATTATGTGTATCCTGGTTCGCTTAGGCCGGTCGATAGGGGTTGTAATGTTTTGTTACTAGAGGTTGAGCCTAGGAAGCATGGTGGTGGAAGTAAACTGTTGCATACTAAGAGTGTGGTGCCTTGTGATTCAGATTGGGATCTCTCTAGGCGTATTTGTAGGTATGATAGAAGTGGGATTTCGAGATCTCAAAGGGTAGTTGGTCAGAGTAACTCGGTAGTGTCATTCAGCCGCTTAGCTTTTGCGGATAGAAGGAAGCTTCTAGAGGTCGTCACGAGTGATATTCGTTTGAAGATCCCTATTTCAGTGAATGGGTTGATGTTTCCGGGGTTGAGAATGCAAAATGAGAGCTTTCAGAAGGATATAGTGCACTTGACCGAGCGCAGGTTGGTGTTGATGCAAATGTATAAGCTTGGTGGAGCCTGTGTTGATTTTCAGGACTTGCATCGGCTGCCTATTAATTTAAAAAAGTCAGAATCAAGCAGAAGCAAAAATAGCTTGCATTGCCAAAGTAATTTGTGTGGAGCTCAAAATGGGGATGAGGGTCACTTGTGCGGAAGCAGAAGGAGAAGCGTTTCTGGTATATTTAAAGATAGCTTAAAGCTGATCCTTGGAAGGTCCAACTCGTTGAATGGCAATCATGAAATTTCAAGGAGGGGTTCATCTAGCAGCGAATCCAAGCACGCACTACTCAATGAGTTTCTAAGATCAGGTGACTCGATTGGGATAACTTTGCATGCTTCCACCATGAGGCTATCTACTTATCGAGCGTGGCCAAACATGCACGACAACAGGTTCGCTCTATACAAGCTGCCAATGCAGCTACCAAAAGCGGGACAGGATTATGCTGGTCTTTGGGGTGGCACCTTTGGTTGGCCTCCCGGAAGGATAACGAAAGATAAGTCTGGGAAGGCCCTTTTCTTTCTTTTGCTTTCTTATGAATTATCTGAAGGACAGTGCCTTCTAATTGCGACCAAAATATTGGAAGGCACCCACTATGTTCTTCATCCCAATGGCTCAGCGATGTTTGTTGTTAAAATTGATGAGATTTCATCAGATCCTTTTCCATGGAAAACTGATGGAGAATCCATACCCGTAGATGTGAAGCAAGCATACTATGGGGAGGGTATTGCAAACGGGTATGGCTTTAGGTATCCTGGTACTAAACCTGGCTCATTGTTTGTAATCCAAAACGGGATCCTCGCATTTGTTTGGAAAGAATCTAGGGCTGTCTTGACCTTACAGAGGCTGGATCTAGAAGTATTATTGAAGAAAGGGGAAAGGATTCCTGCTCTACCTCCAATTTTGAACTTTGCATATCTGACAAAGTCCCATTCAAATGTGTTCACCGGGTTCTCTTCTCCAAGGTGTGCTTTTCTCTACCATAAAACTCTTGTTTCACAAAATATCGCTTTTCTTTTGGCTTAACGTGGATTACATGATTGCTTTACGAATTTGATGATTAATGCCTTCAGCAACATATCCAAGCACAAAAACTCTCCATTAGTGAGATATTAGGTTTCAACACTTCATTTTGGATTTAACTTGAGTTTATTTGGAAAATGATTATTCTTTGACCATCAATGAGTATCTTGATGCTGTTGCCATTTTTGATATTGCCAACTTTCCATATATTGTACTTGTTTGTGGTACGGTGTACCTATTTTGTTGATCATGTTGATGAACATGCACGACGAACTAGATGGTTGCAATGATTTTGATTTATCCGCTATTATTTTCCTTATCTAAATGTTCTGCGGGGGTATATGTTTTTTCTTAGGGTCATTTCTTCGTCAGTTGTTTCTTCTCTTTTGATGTCATGTTAGAGCTATTGGGATCAAACTTCAAAGAATGATTTTGATAAAATTTCCTTCTTTCTCAGAACTAACATATGCATAAATTTATTGCAACAAGTTGGCACAGGAAATTTCATTCAAATATTAGTAACTAATAGTAAGTTTAAGTTAGTAACCATCTCATTAGATTTTCTATTAGTTTGGGACGTGCAGATTGAAAAAGTTGTCTATCCTTTTTCTCCCTTGGCTTTGGGAATTCTCTCCCTTCAGTTTCTTGGTCAAATGGCTCGACCTACGCTTTAGTTCTGACTCATGCTCAGGTGCTTGTATTGATGGATTAGTACTGTACTTGGGCTTGGGCGGACCTATAGATATTAATCAGGCCCAACCCATAGGCTTGACCTATGAATCTGATAGCGTAGCGGATGGAAATAGGGGGTCGCCTCGATTTTTATTGATAATCTCAAAAAGTGGTTACACCCCAATGAGTGGAAAACCTATTCCCAGAGATAGAGAGACTCTTTCTTCTCAACCAAAACCTAATTACAAATTTACTATTCAGATATCCACATATTGGGCATTGTTTCTATTTATACCCCCCCAGCTAATTTCCTCTCATTGAGTAGAATATGACTCAACTCCTACCTGACTCACTGACTCATACTTGACTCATTGACTCACCTATTCACAATTCTTACCTTCGCTGTCTTATTGTTTAACTATGCTGCTGCTGTGGGCCCAACCTGACCAGTTTCGTCTCCGCCGTTTTTTACTCTCGATCGCTTATACACCTTCGTAATAGTTGGCCGACCTTTGATGCTATCAATACTTCCCCCATGGACAACCACCTTGTTCTCAAGGTGGAAGGCTGGAAAAGATTTCCTCACATGCCGCACCAACTCCCACGAAGCCTGCGAAGGAGGAAGATGCACCCATTGGATAAGAGCCTCAGGTCCAGCAGAGGAGATGCGATAAGCAAGCATGGCTTCCGGTTCCAAGGGGGCAGTGAGAGACTCCGTGGAGAAAGAGGGAAGAACTGTTGACACCGATGTAGATCCCATAGTTCGTCGAAGCTGGGAAACATGGAAGACAGGATGCACCGTGGTGGTAGGGGGAAGTTCCTGCTTGTATGTCACGGAACCTATGCGAGCCAATACTTTGAAGGGGCCATAGAAGAAAGGATTGAGCTTTGTATTGGTGCGGTGTGCCACAGTGGACTGCCTATATGGTCGAAGTTTCAAATAAACTAAATCACCCACCTCAAAAACCACCTCTCGACGCCTTTGATCAGCTTGTTGTTTCATCCAGTTCTGAGCAAGGACCAATTGAGCTCTTAATTCTTGCAGGGAGAGATCGCGAGCTTGTAACATGGTAGTCAAATCGAGGTGATAAGTCGGTTTAGGATAAGTCGGTGCAGGAACTCCATGATGAATGATAGGGGGAGGTTCTCGAACCTATACCACCTTGAAAAGGGAGCACTTCAAGGAAGAATGGAAGGATGTGTTGTAAGAGAATTCAGCCCATTGAAGCCAATCAGACCAAAGCTTGGGTCGCTGGCTAATAAAACAACGTAGATACGTTTCTAAACACCGATTAACGACTTCCGTTTGTTTGTCACTCTGCGGGTGGTAGGCGGAGCTGCGATGTAGTTCGGTATGATGGAGTCGAAACATCTCTTTCCAGAAATGGCTTAGAAAGATCCGATCACGGTCTAAGACTATGGTTCGCGGAAACCCATGGAGACGTACCACCCTATGAATAAAAACCTCAACTACAGTTTTCGCAGAATAAGGGTGTTTTAAGGGTAGAAAATGTGCATAGTTGCTCAGACGGTCGACGACCACCAAAATCGAATTGAAGCCATGGGAGATGGGTAAACCTTCAATGAAGTCCAATGATATGTCTTCCCACACAGCTATGGGAATGGGGAGAGGCTGAAGAAGTCCTGCTGGTGCCAATGTTTCATACTTGTGGCGTTGACACACATCATATGCTGCCACAAAATGCTTGATATCCTGTCGCATGCCTGCCCAACACAGCTTTGCGGCAATACGACTATACGTTTTTAGGAAACCACCGTGGCCAACAATTGGGCTGGAATGAAACTCCGCCAAAATCGCGGCTTAAGAGAAGAAGAAACTGGAATGGCCAGAACGGTTCTTGTATAGAAGGCGGTTATGATGTAGGGACAACCTGGTTTGGAGTCAGCGTGATTGAGCAAGGATGTGCGGATGGAAGACAAGAGAGGATCCACCATAACTTCAGCAAACAAAATGGTGTCTTCATCGCAAGACAGTGTCGATACGGAGAAAATAGTCACAAACGTTAGTTCTGCCCCAGGAAAAGGGAAACGCGACAAGGCATTTGCCACTACGTTTGAAGATCTCGACTTGTACTGTATGTCGAAATGAAAACTCAACAATTTCACTGGCCACCTCTAGTATTTCGACGCCACTTCTCGCTGCTTTAAAATATACTTCAAACTGCGTTGGTCGGTGCGTACCACAAAGCGTCTCCCTAAGAGATAATGTCTCCACTTTTGTACCGCCAAAACAATGGTGATGAGCTCCCGTTCATATGCAGACTTGGCGCGTGACTTTGGAGACAGTGCCTGGCTGAAAAATGCAATAGGGCGATCAGTTTGGGAAAGAACAGCCCCTACTCCTACTCCGGACGCATCAGTTTCGATTACAAAGTGCTCATCAAAATTGGGCAGCGCTAAGATTGGGACTGCTTTCATTGCCATTTTTAGTTGGGTAAAGGCGAAAGAGGCTTCGTCGGTCCAAGAAAAGGACTCCAACAATTGTGTGAGGGGCACGACGATCTTCCCATAATCTCTGACGAAACACCTATAATAGCCTGTGAGCCTGAGAAACCCGCGAAGTTCCTTAATAGTTGAGATTGAAGAAGAGGGAATGTGCTTAGAGAATGGATAAGACCTCCGACAGGTGACTGCAATGATCCTCAATGTTGCGGTTGTACACCAAAATATCGTCAAAGAAAACCAATACAAATTGGCGGATCAGACCTTTGAAGATTCTATTCATAAAGGACTGGAAGGTTGTTGGGGCATTGGAGAGGCCGAATGGCATTACAAGGAACTCGTAACGACCTTCATGTGTTCGAAATGCCCTTTTTGGAACATCCATTGGCTTCACTCAGATTTGATGATATCCAGAACGAAGGTCGAGCTTAGAGAAATAGCGAACTCCGTGCAACTTATCTAATAACTCGTCGATGTTGGGAATGGGGAACCAGTCGGGAATTGTAGCCTTATTCATGGCACGATAGTCCACGCAAAACCTCCAATTGCCATCTTTCTTTTTCACTAGCAGTACTGGACTGGAGAAAGGGTTGGTGCTGGGTTGAATGACCCTTGTCGCGAGCATCTCCGAAACCATTCGCCCAATTTCGGACTTCTGAATTTGGTGGTAGCAATATGGTCGTACACGGATCGGTTCAGTTCCCTCCCGAAGGATGATTGAGTGGTCACAGTCTCGGGCCGGGTGTAGGCCAGTCGGTGTCTCAAACAAAGACCCAAACGAAGTCAAGAGGTTGCGGATACATGGTTCATTGACAAGAGACAGAAGGTCAGTAAAAACCGGTTCCAAACCACAACACTCTATAAGAAAACAACCCAAAACTGAGTCAACTGAGGGCTGAATAGACTTACACGAAACTAGAGCTCGGTGCAATGAAGGATCGCCCTTAATCGACACCCATTTGTCTCCCTCCCGGATGTACATTGTAAGATTTGGCCAATCATCGGCGATCATACCCAGGGACATCAACCATTGCATCCCTAAGATCAGATCTGAACTCCCCATAGTTACCGGGAAGAAGTATGTTGTGACCGTTAAGCCTTGAAACTGGACCACAACGTTTTTACAGACTCCCGAACCAGGTAGTCGTGCTCCACCTCCCACCATCACGCCATACTCTGGAGTAACCGTAACTGGCAGAGTCCAAGTGTCTACAAGGGCCAAAGAAATGAAGTTATGCGACACTCCGCTATCAATCAAGGTGACCACCTCTACAGACCCTACTCGACCTTTGATTTTAATGGTACGGGGACGTGCTCAGATAATTCCATTGTCACCAGCTCAGAAGACTCCTCGGGGCTTTCAGGTGGCGAGACTGAACTGTCCTCTTCCTCGTCGTCGACCAACATCACTCGCAATTCCTTCCGCTAGCAACGATGACCGGCAAACCACTTGGCATCACAACAATAACACAACCCTTGCTTGCGTCGCTCTTCCGCTTCAGTTTCGGTCAGCCTTTTAACCCTAGGAGGGGATGTTTGTGGTGTGGTGGCTTTTGAAGCAATTGGGCTTTGGAAGAAGAAGATGGGCTAGACGATTTGGTTTTTGTAGCTGGCCCACTTACTATTCCCCCTTTCGATGTCCCAAACCCTTGTTCTCGAGTTGGGCTTGATATGGTGTGGGTAACCCACCCTGTTGATTTGGACTCCCCCTTAGATGACGTGGCATGGCCCAACTAGGCCTTTGGGCCTCCTGTTGTTCCCAGCTCAAGCATCCTGCTCCCGCGAAGCTTCGCTCCACCTGTACGACGCATTCCACGATCCCGTTGAGGGTTTGCGGCGATTCCACCATGACTTCCAGGCAGATCTGGCCGAGCAATCCATTCAAGAACACAACCATCGCAAAATTCTCTTCCATTCCCTTCAACTGTAAATACAGAAGCTCGAATCATTGTCGAAAATCGGCCACCGACGACCCCTGTCGAATCGACGCGAACTGTTGGGACAAACTCAAAGGACCAGCATCCATGAATCTTCTGACCAGGCCCTCCTTAAGATCGCGCCAGCTAGTGAATGGCTTTTTCTTCTTTGTGATCTAGAGCTAGATCTGGGCTGGCCCGTCCAGGCAGATGTGTGCCGCTCGTAGCTTCGACTCCTTCGTCAGTTCATGGGGAGTGAAATAGTGCTCAACCTTGTTGAACCATACTAGCAGATCTTCACCAGTACAGGGTGGCATCTTGATCTTTCTAACCTCTGGACCGGATCTGTAAGGTGCTACACCCATGTCAGCATGCCCATCCGACTGTATCTCCATGGTAATGCTCGGATCTGGAGGGTTTGGTAGATTTGTGAGTTGGCTGCTACTGCCTTCTCCGATCTATCCAATTTGAGACACTGGAATGCTTCTCGTCACATGTGAGGACGTGATTTGTTGAGTGAGCACTCGGATCTCCGATCGCAGGTCCCCAACCACTACCTCCAATCCACTCACTGTGGTCGCCATTACTGGGATCTTCTGCAGCTCTGCTGGGATTGTCTTCATCTGTTCCTCTAATGTTTCAACTCGCGAATCCATCCTTGACGGCTTGGAGTTGATGCTCTGATACCAATTATAGCGTAGCGGATAGAAAGAGGGGTCGCCTCCGATTTTTATTGATAATCTCAAAGAGTGGTTACACCCCAGTGAGTGGAAAACCTATTCCCATAGATAGAGAGACTCTTCTCAACTAAAACCTAATTACAAATTTACTATTCAGATACCCACATATTGGGCACTGTTTCTATTAATACCCCCCACCTAATTTCCTCTCACTGAGTAGAATATGACTCAACTCCTACCTGACTCACTGACTCATACTTGACTCATTGACTCACCTATTCACAATTCTTACTTTCGTTGTCTTATTGTTTAACTATGCTGCTGCTGTGGGCCCAACCTGACAGGTTTCGGCTCCGCCATTTCTGACCCTCGATCGCTTACACACCTTCGTAATAGTTGGTTGACCTTTGATGCTATCAGAATTCTTCAAATTGTTCCTTTCACTATGTTAGAGTACGCAACTTGCCCTGATGTATTTTACTTTAGAAATCATTTATAGTTCATCAACATAATTGAATAATACTCATTTTTATTTAATTTCCATTTCTTAGCTTCATCTCTTTTGCGTATGGCTTTTTTTGAGTTTATGAGATTTGGTTTACTTTTTGTATCAAGTTGCACACTAGAAGATCGATTGAGGGGTTAGATTCTGGTTCAGCTTGAACCAGTTCATTTGGCTCAATTAACTGTTTGTCGCACTTGTTTCGAGAGATACATTGTTGGAACTTCTCTTGATGATCTTGACCTATAAGGCATCTTGCTCTAGTAGTAATCTCCCAAGTTTGCGTTGGAGCCTGTGCCTTATTCTTAAGGAGCTTGCTAAGGTAACCCACTTTGGGCACCGACCCAGTCGATTGCCATGTGATACACCTCGCGAGTGCGCACTTACATCTCGAGTTGTATCATACGTCAACTGACTGGGCGGTTCCCAAAGTGGGTTAGCCTACATTTTCCTATTCTTAATTTGTAATTCAATTGTTTCATTAGTTACGTTATATTGAAATTTTTATTTGCAATTTTGCATGTTATTTGAACATTTGACAATACATGTAGTGGACCAAATGAACAATTTCACAATTAAAATTGACGTATCATACTTCAAAACAAGGATTGCAAGGCGTTAAGGAGATTTCATGACAATTTCCCTGGCTTAGGCAAGGCGGTGCTTAGACGGCGCCTAGGCGATGCCTAAACGGACAAAATAGTATTTATTTAGAGGTCCCTGGATAAGTATTTATTTTTTTTATAGGTCCTTAAATAACACTAATTATCCATTAGTCAGTGTGATTATTATTTAATATATACTTCAAAGATACTAATAAGTATTTAGGTCCTCATGTAAAATCAATTGTGTAAATATTTTGTTGTTGGGTAGGTATTTTGCTATCAAACTTAATTGTAAATAGCCGCTTCAAATTTTTAAAAATTACTTAGAAGGACACCGCCCTCCTAAGGCACCGCCTTGCAATCGTTGCTTCAAAAATAAAAATTGATGTATGAGCATTGTAAATATTATAAAACTTATGAAAAATATAATCGTAAAAGATACGATGCTAGTTTGTGTGGTGTTGCACTTGCAACATGGCTGTGATTGTGATCAATGGAAATTGATGGTGATTTATCATGTTATACCCAGTTGACTTAGTTTCTTTAATTCTTGTCCATGGTGCTCTTTATTGTTCATTGTTTCCTCGTTTGTACATTTCTTTTTCAAATTATCTACATGTCCACTTGGAGGCCCTATGTTCCATAGGCATCACTTGGACATCGCATCAGTACTGAAACCAGTCCTGATTGGATTTTCAGCTGTTTGTTTTGCATGATGTCATTAAAACAATTGCATTTTTTTTATAAAGTTTAGTGAGATTAGCTGGGCATTAGAATTTTTGTAGTTATTTGGTATAACAGTTGATGTACTAATCAAACATACACATAAAGGGAACGCTAATACTAGGAAGGTGGGGTTCTATCA
Source organism: Stephania japonica (assembly GCA_039657345.1). Classification (NCBI taxonomy): domain Eukaryota; kingdom Viridiplantae; phylum Streptophyta; class Magnoliopsida; order Ranunculales; family Menispermaceae; genus Stephania; species Stephania japonica. Next base: position 42,109,119 of record CM077562.1, read on the forward strand.
TAACTAATTACAAGTGAAGAACACAGCTACCATATGATAAACCCGGGAGGAAATATCTCAGTGTGGGTTATCCTAATGTTGTTTTGTTGATTCTTGTCTATTTTAAAAAAATAAACGAAAGCCGAAACGAAGAGAAAGAGAAAAGGTCAATAGGTAATTTTGTGTAAATCTGTCAGTAGGTAATTTTGTGCAAATCCAAACTCTGGTGGACTCGTTTGAAGTATGCATAAGAAAATGATGGAAGATAAAGAATAGATTCATGGATATCATTGACGATGGTTTGGAGGCTGAAGAAGAGTAGGCTGCATTCAATATTCAATCTGGAAACTATCCTTTATTTTCAAAAGAATCAAAACATGTTAAAAACAAGGGAAAAAATTGATCTACCATTTGGCCAGTGAGTCTCTGAAACCTCATTCCCAATACATACCCAGTATAATACTAAGACAATGGAGAATTGAAGAAGGAATAAATGTTATCTCAATTTTCATCTTTGGCTCTTGCAAGTCTTGGGATATTTTGGTTATGTTTCCAAAGCTTTCTTAATGAAAATCTGAATGTAGCCTTCCTATGTTGCTCAAGTTAAACAGTTCGGTGGTATTGTAAAAGACAAATGATGTCATCATCTTTAATCTATAATGGAAGGGATGTTGTTTCTTGTTTTTATATCAATGGTAGAGTGATACGTTATCCTGTAACTGTACCATTGGGTGAGATAACCATGGTCGGGAGCCTTTGGTGCTTTATTTTATTTCATTTTGAAATGGTGTTGGTCTTGATTGCATATGCATGTCCATTGCCTGCTTCTTTTTTTTTGAGGTTTGTACATCACCTACTTTTATGCATTGAGAAGGTTAGTACATCGCCTACTTTTATGCAATGAGAATGAATAACAACTATACAGATTAATTTAGCAACATAATGATTTTTTAGGCCACATAATGGAAGGATACGAGACTTGAGACTTGAGGATTGTGTATTGTGTATTTATAATTTGATCCAATCAGTTTAAAATTGTGTAAGATGAGAAATAGATGATCTGCTCATAAGTAAAGGCTTATCAGGCAAACTGCAAGAATTGTAATTCTGAATTTATCTTGCTAGATGCTGTTGCATTATGACGGTAATTTCATCATACATTTTAGGATTTACTTTTGACGCAACAACATTGAAATTGGTTTCAAAAAATTGGGGGAAACAACTTTGAAATAATTTTTGGATAATCTTTTTAAACTTCAAACCAATTAATGCACATGCAATAATACTATATTTTCCATCTAGGCAGTGGATGTGTGACAGATCAATCTGTTACTGTGAACTGGTAAGGGTTCAAAATCTGTGCTTGTCAAATGACATGGAAGGAAATTATTCTTGTGTTTTTTTATAGGTATGGTGGATTTAAAACATTTTGACTTACTTTGGTGCCCTTTAAAATTGTGAAGGTACATTTGGGTGTGGTTCATTTAGCTCATGCAATTAAGATCTTCAGTACTGTACATGTGATGTATGTTGATAATTCCTCCAAGTGTGGTGTGTTTTGTTTCCCTAGTTGAGGTCTAAAATTGTTACTGCAGCTTCTTTCTGTGGTTTTGATTTGTTTAGTGTTTGTTGATTGGAGATGTTTGTTCTACTACTACATGATACAATGGCAGTTGTGTTTAAGAGAAGTGCGACATCCTTTCTATCCAATTTTGTTCTTGATTGGAAGAAAACTGCAGTGTTTGATGGGGCTTCATGACTTCAGAGAGACTCAGTCTTCTTTGGGTGATACCTCTCCCCACGCATGCACGTTTACACAGGCCTGCTGTTGCTAGGCATAGTTGCATGTGTATAACCTTTTTTATTTTGGACTTAAACTGGTGTTGAACTCACGACCTCCCCAAACCTCGCCTTTTGGCAAGGGATACCTCATCCATATCACTAGAGATGCTTTGGCTTGTATGTCAAACCTTGTTGAAAGCAATCAGACTGCAGATGTTCTAATGGGTCTGATTGTCTTGAAATGGTACAAGAGCGATAAGTCTGGATTCGTTTTCCTTTTCTTAACTACTAGAGTGAAAATTTTATTAATGCTTCTGTTCCCTACTCCTAGTGTTTCAGATTTTCTTTGGCCTATGTGCAATTTAACTGACGCATTATTTTCTGATTTTTCTCATCAGGTAACTACATCCTGCATTGCTAATTCGGCATGGATTAGTAAAGATGGCACCGATCTTTCTCGGGTATGCTGCAACTATTCTCGGAATCTCTTATTTAAGCAACCGCCCATGATTGTGTCTTCAACCAAAATACTTCAAAAAGTCAACTCCATCATATGTAATCCTGTTTAGTCCAAGATTAGCTTACTGTGTAATTTTTTCACATTTGTTCCCTCTCAAGAACCATTTGTTATGTGCCATAGTAATTTAGTAAATATCAACTATGGCTTACCCCTCTGTCAGGCCACAAACTTCCTCATGTTTTCTTTCTCTGCTGTTGGTTTTCTTCTGTTTTTATTACACGACTACAGTATATAGCGCTTGAAGAAGATTGATAGGTTAGCAAGCTCTAGAGACATTTATCTTCGTTAATTTTTGAGACGGTGTATGATAAAATAAGAAGAATTGGTGGGTAGGTTGATGTTCTCTTTATCTTTTATTTTTTTGAGTTTTCCCTCTTGTTGATATCTGTTCATAATTTTTTAGCCAGGAAGGATACATTGACTATCAAATCATATGGCATATGCTTATACTAACAAGCACTTCACTTGCATATCTCATTCGATGATTTTTGCAGCATTTCTCTCGCGAGCCATTGATCTCTCCAGTATCGATATTGTCCTCAACTTAACCATCTTTCACCTTTTAAGTGTAGGGTTTTATCTCAAAAGGCCTCGGTACAATCAGAGGGGAGACAATCACTATGGTTCATTTAGAAGTTTCACTTATCCGATGTGAGACTATTATTTTGGTCCACACATCTCAACAGTTTGAATATTGGTAAGAGATTGTGTAACAAGCATTTGTCTTGGATTCAGATGGGGGGTATGCACACTTCAATTGCATGATCCCAACAGATTTAACAACTAAAGTATACGACAAATCTGTGCATCTATCGTATGTCACTCAGTAGAAGGAAATTGTTCGAGTAACATACATTTGCTGCACAATGGCCGAGATCATTTCAACATACATCAAGGTGCATGCACTCACACATCTCGATGTATGTTGAAAAGGTAACCACCATTGTATTGTGTAGCAAATGTCTGTTGAAAAGGTAACCACCATTGTATTGTGTAGCAAATGTCTGTAGCAAAAGTATCTTACCCAGTCTCTTTCCTTCCTAATTTGAGTAGATTATTCGGGGTACAATTTTAATAATTTGAAGTTTTGTTCATACCAAACCATTAATATATACATGTACTTGGTGCTGCTGGTTTTCAACAAACTATTAGTAATACTTCTATTTTGGGTGATAATGCAATACTTGGGTTTTTTTTTTGTGTAAATCACCGGGCATCCGAAGCCTAATGAGCCTCAATTAATCATGGCTTGAGCTGGGTAGTATGCCTCAATTAATCATGGCTTGAGCTGGGTAGTATCACTAGGTCAGCAAAGCTCTTCTTCAAGAGTTTTAAATGCATTCTATATTTAAGGTTCGAACACGAGACCACTGATTAAAAACTAATGTAACTTGAGCCGCCCTCAACCTTAAACCCTACATCAATAACAAATATATTATAGATATCACAAATATTCATCAAGTCAATATTGTGTTCGAGTCCTGAAAATGGAAAAATCAATATTGAGAGCTCCCTCCACCTATATGGTGCTTGACTCCAAGCGAACTTGGAGTAGTCGAATAGTCCGAAGTGGTTTAGACAAAAAAGAAGTGGCTAAACGGACTTTGCTAATTGCTCCACGTACCCTAGTTTTGATTTTTACTTCGTGTACCCCACTTTTTACTTAATGTACCCCACTTTTTTTCTTAAAATTTCAAAAATACTCTTTGCTTACTGTACTCCACTTTTTTATTTTGTGTATCCCATCACCCTCACCTTCACCCTCACTCCAATACTCCTTGCTTATTGTACCTCACTTTTTTACTCCGTATACCTCATAACCCTCACCATCACCTCAATACTCTTGCACGCGGGTGTCGGATGAACAAAGTCGACACATCTGAAGTGGTGTCAGATGAATTGGGCCGACACCTCTAAAGAGGTTTCACTCGACTCCAATCGTTAATGCGAAGATAATTTGGTTTTAGTGGGTAACAGAGGGATTCGGCCGAAACCTCTTTAGAGGTGTCGACCTGGTTCGTTCGACACCTCTAAAGAGGTGTTGACTCTGTTAGTCCGAAACTCGCGAGCGACTAAAACGATAAAAAAATTCAAAGCTCTCAAAAAATACATGAAAATGGCAAAAAATAGTGGGTTTTGCTCTGAATCGTTTAATATTTTTGATTTCATTGAAACTTTGTACCCAAAATACAAGATTCAAGCCTCAAATCAAAGCTCTAAACCCAAAAATAAATTCACAAACAAAATGATTAAAAAACCTGAAATTAGCACTAAAAGAAATGATTCATGCACCCACATCGTCAATCCATGTGGTTTTGCTCGGATTTGGTCGATTATTGGTAAGCGCGATTTGAGAGATGTGACTGGGGTACGGAGTGAGTGGGGTATGATGAGTAAAAACCCTTTTACATGAAAGGGTAGTTGGTTAATTTCAGAAATTGGGGTACGTTTATTAATTAGTGGAGTATAGTAAGTAAAAATCCTTTTATATAAAGGGGTAGTTGAGTAATTTTATAAAATTGGGGTACATGGAGCAATTTACGAGGTCCGTTTTGTCGCTCCCAAAAAAAAAATATATATATATATATATTTTGTATCAAATGTATCAAATGTCATTTAATTTGTGTCGATTGTTTGCTACAATATTGGTACATTGTAACCCTGAGAATCCCCGTTATTTATGGGAGAAATACAAAAGTGAAATGTGTCGGGATATTGAGCGTCAACATTTATCATCAGCTGAAGTGGATTTCAAAGTACTGCAGGAAATAAATACTATTCTAGAGTCAACGGGAAAAGTATTACAGAATTTTCTTTAGTTGATTATCCAGTTGTTTTGATGATTTTTATCACTGCACGAGAGAAATAAATGAAGAACTAGACATCGTTGTTGATAGTAATGACTTGGAGGCTGCATCAAAGTTGAATAGTGCCCAAAAATATGCATATGATTCTATACTTGATAAAGTTTTCAAGAATGAATCGGCTTTATTTTTCGTAGATGGTCTGGGGGGAACTGGGAAAACCTTTTTATACCAAGCAATATTAGCGAAGGTTAGATCCAAGAAAATAATTGCATTGGCAACTGCATCGTCAGGTGTAGCAGCTTCATTATTACCTGGAGGTCGGACTGCACATTCTAGATTTAAATTACCAATAAATATTGATGGAAATAGAACATGCAACATTAGCAAACAATCAATGTTAGCAAAATTACTATTAACCACACACTTGATTATCTGGGATGAAGCACCGATGTCAAATAAACAAGTTATCGAAGCACTAGATTCTATGCTTAGGGACATAACGGATAATAACACACCTTTTGGAGGAAAAGTGGTTGTTTTCGGTGGTGATTTCAGGCAGGAGCTCCCTGTAGTACCAAAAGGCAGTAAGCAAGATGTGATAAACTCGACATTGACTACTTCATATATTTGGCCTCTGTTAAAGAAAATCAAGTTAGTTGAAAACATTAGAGCAAGACTTGATCCTGAATTCTCTAAATTCATACTTCGGGTTGGTAATGCTACAGAAGAAGAACTTCTAGGAAATCTCATTGCCATACCTTCAAACATCATTATGCCTTTTGTCGATGACAATGTCTCTTTGGATAATTTGATTACAGCTGTATATCCCAATTTGAATGAGTATGCAATTAAAAGTAGTGCAATGTCAAGTCGTGCTATTTTGACAACGAAGAATGAATTTGTTGATGAAGTCAATACTTTATTGATTCATCGGTTTCTTGGCGAAGTTTTTAGATATTACAGTTTCGATGAAGCTATTGATGAGAACATCAGTTCTATAAATCTAGAGTTCTTAAACAGCTTGTCCTTAAGCGGCTTCCCTCCACATGAGTTGATACTAAAGAAGAACTGTCCAATTATGCTCTTGTGTAACATTAATCCATCAGAAAGGTTATGTAATGGAACTCGATTGATTTGTCGAAAATTCGGAAAAAAACGTTATTGGTGCTGAGATTGCAACAGGTCATTATAAAGGAAAAGGAGTTTTCTTACCAAGAATTCCTTTTATTCCTAACAATCTAGATAAAACACCATTCAAATTCAAGAGACGACAATTTCCCATTCGATTGTGCTTCGCAATGACAATAAATAAAGCACAAGGAAAAACATTGGACTTTCTTGGAGTTTATTTACGAGAACCTGTATTTTCACATGGTCAACTTTATGTTGCGCTATTATGTGCTACAACAACATCTGCCATCAAAGTTCTTGTCAAGCCTTCTTTTAATAGTAATCAAACAAATCGAACCAAGAACATTGTCTACAAAGAACTGTTGTCTCTCGTGAATGCTACTTCTGTCGAACCACTTTAGTTCATAGGTGAGTTTAAGAACAAATGACTTGAAACCAAGGTCCTACTCCAATTTCTTATTTCTATTAAAAGTAAATGTTGGTTTTCTTTGCTTTTTTCCTCAAGCCTTTTTTCTTTACTTTACTGGAGCTAATTTTCAAAATGCTAGAAAGTTGAAGGAGTTTTTGCTATGTGAATACGAAGCGTGAGCGAAGAAATTTTAAATACATTATGCTTATAAACAAGATGGTGGCAACTAACATCAATAGAAATAAAGAGCTAGATATTGCAAAACAAGTTGATTATCAATACAATCTCTTTGTATAAATAATGTCCTAGCCATTTCTTGATTGTCATCTTGGTCTAATGTTACAAAACAAGTTGACTAATATTTAAATTCATGGTCTATTGGTCATTGGAAATGCGTCATTCTATGCTTTGATTGCTTATCCATCATTTTGAATGTTATTTGTTTTATAAGTAAAAGGTAGGCTTAGAGTTTCCATCTTAAGACCAAAATTTTCAAGATCAAGGTTGCTTTCTTTGACAATGCGTATCAGATACCGATTCTAACTTTTGTAGTTTTTTGATATGCTAATTAATTTCTTGAAGTGTCATTGGATTTTCTTATTGAAAAGGAGGTGTAATTGGATTCTTAGTTGAATGTTGATCTTTTCACCTTGTGTATGTAAGGCATTTCTGATTTGTGGATAAATGCTAAGTGTTAACTATATGATTGAGCATTGGCCTAAACTGACTATTAATGGGGTATCATAGGACTATGAAATTGGTAGTCTGTATAAGCCTTCCATACGATGATCATTTGTATAGATTGATGTGTATGACTTGTGACCTTTTTTGGTATATTTAATAATCTTCAGTTAGCAGATTTGGAACCTCCTTATCCGAGGCCAAAGACATCATGTTTCATACGTGCACAGTTAATAGAATAATCAAATGTAGTCTTACACGCCTCGGAAAGGTTCTTCTTACTCTATTTCATTCTCTATTTCCTGTAATGATCTTTGTCACTTGTTTTTGCTAAATGAAAGCTTGCTTTTATGTTGGTTTTGAAAGTTTGTAGTCTATGCTCTTATTTTGGGTGGAATGTTGAATGTTCATTGGTTGTGTGTACTTAGTGATTGCCTTGAATGTTCTCTTATAAATAGTTCATGCTAACTTTGGCATGAATCAATTTTTTTAGTTCAACCGAGCACAATCGATAATGCCTATTGAACTAAGCACTTAAGCTCACCAAACAGTCTTGAGTCTTGAGTTGAGTTGGCGTAAATGCAATGCTCTGCTGGTTTGGAGACAACCACCATCTCCCCGCATCGGGCACTTTAATAGCATGTGGCGACATTGTCGCCTGATATATAGCAATGGTGGAGAACTCTCAGTGCTCAAAGCTCATAGCTAGGTATGTTTTTTATTTTGATTCTTGTTAGCTATTCAGTCAGGTTTTATGATGTTTAGGATCACAATCAGTAGTATACAACTCCAAATTTATATTGCCTTAACTATCTCTTGCTTTGACATGCATGTCTGTGTGCCTACTAGCACTTATACATGTGAAATGTTTAAGTATTTATGAGTTCATTGGTTGTGTGTACTTAGTGATTGCCTTGAATGTTCTCTTATAAATAGTTCATGCTAACTTTGGCATGAATCAATTTTCTTAGTTCAACCGAGCACAATCGATAATGCCTATTGAACTAAGCACTTAAGCTCACCAAACAGTCTTGAGTTCAGCCGTCAATGCTACTGCTGGTTTGGAGACAACCACCATCTCCCTGCATTAGGGCACTTTAATAACCAATGCTGACTTCTTGCAGCTAGACTCAGTTGATACTTCCACAGTTGCCATTTATGGTAGTACTTCTCTATTCGTTGTCTGGATTGCATCAGCTGTTGTTGGCGCTATTGATGCCATTCCCCTGGTATGTTTTACATTTGTCTCTTTTTACAAATTAAGTAGTGGCTTAAACTTCATATTCCAGCATAATGATTTAAGGATAGAGAACTCCAAAAGTCGAGAAAAGCACTAGCATTGAACCACCATAAATAATGGCCGAGAAAAGCGCATAAGAGAGGTTTCACTAATTGGACAAGAATAAGAAGCAAAGATAAAAATTTAGTCATCCATTATACAAGATGTTCAAGTTAATGATACTTTCCAAGGAAAAGGCGCAAATATCTGCTCAAACTCATGCAAGAAAGGCCATTCCTGACTGCTCCTGACTGCATGAGTTTGAGCAGAAGATGTATCAATTCCTAAAGCCATTGCTTATAGAAGCCAAATCTCCCGAAAATAATCAAATTTGCATTGCAGTTCAAACTTAGATCAACGCCAAAATATGAGCTGACCATTTTCACTAGAAGAATTATGTATTTCTTCATTAAAGCAGGCCTCAAATAGTCAAATGTTGATAGAACATGGAACAAACAATACTCCACCACCAGCACTCACCAGTCACCATCACACATTTCTATAACACAATTTTTTTGGTTTCTTGGGTCAAAAAGATGAACTTGATTATATCTCTCATCCTTGACATGGCAGAAGGCTATTGGCTAAACATCCCAAATCATGCGAGTGAGATATGAAAAACATGCTTTGACTGTTTGACACAATACTAGATCCTATTTCTGATGAAGAATAACCAATCACAAGATTAGCAAAAAACAATCACATGACATGGCAGAAGGATACTACCTAAAGTCCAAACCTTTCGAAGGTAAGATGATGGTCACTATTTTTGCTAAGAATCACATTCTATAGCTAATCAACCTCGAGATAAATATGCAATAAATCATTAATGAGAATATTTAGATCATGACACTAAAATCAGAATTTTGACATTTTATTGCACACCGATCAGCCATTCGATGCAAGATAAAATGCAATAAGCCTTCCTAATTGTGAAGATGGATGTCAAGAGTCAAGACATACTATGGATCTACCGCTTTAGCAGGAAGGCGATAATTGCGAGGTGCAATCTACCTTGAAATATAGCATTCCTATTTAGAAGGAGATCTTTGGGGCGTAACTGATTGCGCCAATAGACCCTAAGAAAGATATTAGGATTAGTATAGCCTCCTAGGAAGATAATAGATCGACATCATATTAGGACTTGGTATCTTGATCTTGCGCCCTACCTTCATCACACGACTCAATAAATTTCACTTGTGTCTGAGTAGTTATATGCTCCATAACAACTTTCAACTTGGGCGAACTTACGAACTAATGGCGTCAAAGCGTATCAATGAAAACTTTCTCCCGATCAAATATGTCAACCTCGGGATCAGTGACTTCCCCATGAACCTGTACAAGGGAGAAGACCAGTTTGGCCATTGTCATTTTTAAAGATTAAAGAACAAATTAAGGCATAACGAATATATGATAGATGTATAATGGAATGATACTTCCACAGTTGCCATTTATGGTAGTACTTATCTATTCGCTTTCTGGATTGCATCAGCTGTTGTTGGCGCTATTGATGCCATTCCCCTGGTATGTTTTACATTTGTATCTCTTTCTACAAATTAAGTAGTGGCTTAAAATTCATGTTCCAGTATTCCACCTTATTCACAAGTCTCCATTTCTTAATTATACGTCGCAAACAGGTTCCTAAGGTGCTACAACTCGTGGGTCTTGGATACAATTTAGATTGTTATGAATTGTGTTCTTAATTGATTTACTACTATGTGAAAATGGTGTCAGAAAATGTATCTCCTTTAATATTGTATCTTTCTGCCTAGATGAATTTTGCCGAAGATGTTCTTAGTTATCTGTTTTCACTGATGAATGCAACAACATAGTCTCAATCCCAAATTAGTTAGGGTTGGCTACATGGATCAAACTCTTTCACTGATGAATAATGTTTAATTTCTTCACCATGCAGGTTTCGACGTGATTGGTGATTCAAAAGTATTCCGATGATGTTAACTGGGGTTGCATGCTTAGAAGCAGTCAGATGCTCATTGCTCAGGTACAGTATTGGTTTGGTACCCTTTACCCCTAATTCCAAATGTTTCTTTTTTTTTTCTTCTTCCTTTTTTTTGAATGTATGTTCAAATGTAAGATCTTACTTTTTGGACAAATTCCTCATAGGTTGAGTTGATGATTTGCTTGTTTATGATTCAGGCATTACTCTTTCATTGCTTGGGTAGATCATGGAGAAGGCCGTTGGAAAAGGTAAGGTAAAATGTATACTCATTCAGATGCTTATTTTTGAATCAAGGATATTAAGAAGGCATGTTTATAATTTTGTCATTAAGGAAAAGATAATTGCAATCAAATTTGGTTGGGTAAATACTCACTCTTTGTTACTTATTTGTACTGACCATTTGACAAGAAGTATGTTGATATCTTACATCTCTTTGGTGATTCACAGTCATCGGCATTCTCCATACACCATCTTCTTCAAGCTGGAAAGGAATATGGAAAGCAATATGTATTTTCTTGTCACCTCACAAATAGAGAATTCTAAGCAGTTGCAACCTATTTGGTTGATTGGATGGTTGTGTTTCAACATTCTCGCTCAAGATGAGCATCTTTGTGCTAGAGGCTTATGTGATTTTCACTTGCGGGCTCATTTTCTCCCCTCTTCAAACTTTATCATGCCTCTTCCTACAGTTCATTTGTAAAACCCTTGCACATGCCAAAATTAAGGTTTTCTTGTTGCTTTTTGTTCCTAAAAAAATCAGCACGTGTCTTTGTTCTCCAAAGAAGAATGCCTTTTGCCTATTTGTCTTCCTGTTGGTACATGTAGTGTTTGTGTGATGAAGTTTTCATCATTTGGACTTTTGCTCAAAACTTTTTGAAGGCTTTGCTTCATCTTAAAGAATCGGTGGAGGCTGTCCTCACGGTGAACACAACAATGCTATATTTACAAGCTCTCCTCTCTACACCCGAACCTAATGACTCACAAGATGCGGTGGCGAAAGACAACAAAGTTCTCAATTAACATAAATGATTGCAATGGAATGGTGTTATTCTTTCATTAATCAATGAATGATAGAGCTCAACATTCGGAATTACAATTTCTCAAGCATAAGCGCAACTAATTGTTGTTCAAACTCTTTATGCACTCTTTATTTTCGCTCGTTTGACGCCCTTTGCTTGTACGCGCGAGTGTTTACTTTATTAGCTTTTTGTTAAAGGACTATCTTTGAAGTAACATATTTATGCATCATCTATTAACATTAATTATTTCTTTAATTAAATTCCCGCAAGCGAAGCGAGCAGCATAGTCGTGCGTAGCACGATAATGAAACTAGTATATATATATATTCACCCAATCTTAAAGTTTCCCCCAAATGACGTTAGGCTACTAGTGACTTCACTAAACCAAACCGTTGAAGATTATTGATTTGGTTGACGCAATTTAATACAAACATTTCGAACAGTATAGTTTAAATCCTCTTGACAGACATCGAGATTCTAAAGAACAAATCTCGACACGTTCAGAGGCAAGTATTCTATTCAACTCTTCAATCCCGGAAAACAGAGCATCTGCATCTCTCTCTGGTCACTCTGTTCCGAGCTCTGACTCTTCATCATCATCTTCAATGGCGAAACCCAGTTTCCTTCTCCTAATCCTCCTCTTCTTCATCCCCACATCCCACTCTTCCACCCCCAAATCTGCATAATCGGGAGCGGCATCGCCGGCTCATCACTCGCTCACTTCCTCCGCAAATACTCTCCCCAATCAACAACATCATCATCATCGTATCAGAGCATCCTGATCTTCGAGCGCAACGACGTGATCGGTGGGCGAATGCGTACGGTCTCGATCGGCGGCGACGCGTTCGAGGCGGGGGCCTCGATCATACACCCCAAGAACCACTACGCTCTGGAGTTCACCAAGTCTCTGAATCTCAGCGTCAGAGCCCCCTCTTCGGGCGCGGATTCATTGGCGATTTGGGACGGTACCCGGTTTTTGTTTCAGACTTTTAGTCCCAAATCGGATTCCCCCATTTTGGATAAGATCTACGATTTGATCAATTCGCTACTATTGCTTCGGAGATATGGGTTTTCGTTGATTCGAATGGAGCGGTTTGTTGAGGTATGTGTTGATTTGGGTACGCATTTTTGGTGCACTAATGGGCAAATCTATGCTAAAGTTTCGATTGTGGCGAATTTATCCTAACGTTTTGGTTTTGGGTGAATTGTGGCATTTGTCGAGTTTTACCCTAGAAATTGATTTCTTGGGAATTAAAATTTCTTTTAGAGATGTTTGGTTAGTGGTGGTATTAAGGCTCCGTTAGTTTCAGCTTATGCTTTTAACTTATGCTTTGATGACGAATGTCTCTACATCTACGCTAGTGGCGACTCTACCCCTGGTGATCGGTAAATTAGTCGAAGTCCCCTGGAAGCTAAACTCTGGATGCCCCAGAATCTGAAACATGATCCTCTTACCGTAGCAGTGAATCTGTGCATGATAAGCACCCAACCAATCCATGCCCAGTAGTGCATCAAACTCCAGGAACTCCAACACTCTCAGGTCTGCAGGTAAGGTGTGTCTCTCTATCTCTACCGGACAGTCTACACACACTAAATTCGGGTAAATCTTGTCCCCATAGTAGTGCTAAGGATCAAGGGTCTCTCTAATCGAATAGGTCTCAACCTTAACTCGTCAACCATACGACCCGAAATAAAAGAAATAAAGAGAAGGAATCAAACATGGTATGCATAAATCGACCGCAAATGTAAACCGTACCCTCAATCAAGTTACCGTGAGGCGTCGCGCGTGGTGCGGCGATGGCATGAACTCGCTCCCGGTAGTTTTGGTTGCGTCCTCGACCCAACCGTGGGCAAGCGCGACAAAGTGGCCTAACCGTCCGCACTCGAAACATGCTCCCCTCGAGACATCGAACTAAGCGGACCACGCGTCCCCTCGTCTCGGTGCCGACCGAACTCGTCCACGACCCGATCGCGTCATTGTCCCTGGTCGGTATCTCTGCTCCCGACCACCGCCTCGCCTCGGTCCTCTCGATGTTGTTGTCTATCTTGGCCCGACCGAGGCTCGTGGTGGCCGAACACTAGCATAACTCCGTCATCCGGAGCGGATGATATGGAAGTGAGTGTTGTGTGGTGGAGATGCTACGATGCTACACTATGAGCTCGGTCTCTCGTGACCACTTGCTGAATCTCTTCCTCTTCTTACCATCCCCAGAAGGCCTCCCAGAATTCGAGAAGGTGCCGATGAAATAGCTCGTGCCCCGTACGTGTACTACCAAAACCCTCACCGGCCATAGCTCTCTCATACGCCGCCCGTAGTGTGCTCGGAGCGTCGTCACTACCATCGAACCTATCGAATCAAGTAGCTCGTGTACAAAGTAATAAGCCCGGTCGGCGTCGTATTGCTCCTCCAGGCATACTCCAGGGATCGTAGATATCGGTCCATGTACCGCATCACGGACTCGTCGGCTCTCTGTCGAATATTGAAACTCGGTCCTCTTCAAGTTACGAACCGTAGGAGGAATGTACTGCGCTCAAATCTCTCCTTGAACTCAACCCAAAGGGCTTCCCCTTCGTGGCCACCGTAGTGCGCCACGGACATCGGCCTCTCCGAACAATGAAGCGAAAGATATACTAGGCTGCATGTGGGCCGGTGTAGCAAGAGAGGTTAATGACTAAAGATACAATTTACACAAAATCAAAATGTGGCATTTTGTAAATATTTTCAACTGTCACATCATCAATTTTGGGGCAAATTTTGACTAAAGATACAATTTACACAAAATCAAAATGTTACGATAAAATTGTCAAAACCTTCAAAGGTTTGGATATATTTGCATATTAGGCCTTTTTTTTGGTTTCAGTTTGTGCACATTGTTGTTGTTTGTGTTGGGTGTTGGGTGTTGAGAGGGGTCTGTTGTTGGGTTTGAATGCAGAGAATGTTGAAGTGTTTTTTGAAGTTCTATGAGGGTTTTGAAGAGAGACCTGTTTTTGGGACTGTGGAGGAGATGCTGAAGTGGACTGGATTGTACGAGTACACTGCTAGGACTTTGGAGGATGAACTGGTTGATGCTGGGCTGTCTCCATTGCTGATTTCTGAGCTTGTCACTGTGAGAATTCTAACTTTTTTTTTCACTTGCTTTATTTTCTCCAGTTTTGAGTTTATGCAAGTGATTGTTATCTGTTTGTGTTGGTTTTGAGGGTAAAACCTGTGGCTTCAACCATTTTTGTTTAGGTATATATGGGGAACTTGACATCTTAACCTGAATGATGGAATTCAGTTTTGTTTGATTTTGTCACCCATGCCATGTTTTCCTTGTGACCGAATGAAAACTAGGATTTGTATGCCCTATAGTCATTGACAATCTGAACCATTTTCCTTCTTTTAGTGCATGTATGTGGTACAGATCTTGACATCAATTTGCAATTTGCCTGCTATTAATGATTTCGCGGCAAACGTTTTAGAGATTAATTGCACTAACCATTCTTTTTAAGCAAGAACAATAGATTGCCTTTTATTTTATGAGTACCCTAAGCCCAAAATTATCCTAAACCTTAAACCCATGAACCCTATAACACTCCACCACGTGTCAGAAAAAGGGAGCTAGAATTCTGAGTTTCTAGGACACTTGTAGGTTTTAATTTGATTTGGCTGGATGATGTTAGCTTCTGGATCATTATGAAGTTTTCCCAAACCATCTAAAAACCCTCATTTGATGATTGCAAATGATTATGACTCTTTCATTGACTGTGTCCCTTTACTATAATTGATTAGAGATAATTTGAGTCTAATCAAAATATGAATATATGACATTTTGTTATTGCAAGAATGTCATTGTCATCAACAACAAAAGCCTCGATCCCTAATTAGATGGGGTCAGCTAAATGAATCCTACATTATGTTGAGCTCGGTTTTAATGCAGTTGATTATGTGATTATATGACTGCAACCAATTTCTGCAGATCATTAACGAGGCTGCTACATAAGTTAGCTTTCTTAACTCGCGATCGTGTCAAAAATTAGAAAAATTGATTGCTTTTTTTTTCTTTTTCTTTTTTTTTTTTTTTTTTATTTTTTATATTGGGCTGTTTTCTAGTTGTATTTTAACTTTGTCAATGCGCTTTGGTAGATTAAGCCTTACGCTTCTTGTCTAAGAGGATTTACCAATTATTTCAGATTTCAGTCCGCTTAGGATCAATTAGTTTTCCTTTTGAAAAATGATCAAGAGCCTTGCTTGGTCTTTCATTATCACGTGCATAACATGTTCTGTTGCGTATGCTAGATAAGGTTTTTCATGGAATCCCTTCCTTGTAACAAAAAGCTCTAAAATGCTTGACCTCCATTTTTTCAGGTAATCACAAGAGTCAATTATGGGCAAAGTGTTTCTATTAGTGGCCTTGCAGGAGCAGTTTCCTTGGCAGGATCGGGTGGCGGGTTATGGTCAGTCGAAGGAGGAAACTGTCAGATTCCTGCTGGACTTATTAAAAGTTCAAATGTAACATTAAACCTCCAAGAAGAAATAGCATCTATTTCCCGTCTTGGAAACTCTTACCAGCTAAACTCGACCAAGGGAAACAGTTATAGTTGCGACATAGCTGTTATTGCCACACCACTTGATGAAGTGAACATCACTTTCTCACCGCCAATCTCAATTCCTGAAAGAAAATTACAACATACGCATGCAACCTTCGTAAGGGGCTTATTAGATCCTGTAAGTGTTCTATTTCCTAGTTGTTTTCTTTTTTACTTCTTATTTCCTCCATATTGTGCTGATCTTATTGGTGCTTCATATTTCGTGTAGGGTTATTTTGGCATGAATTCCGTGGCGGACATTCCCCAACTTATTGCCACAGTGGAAATCCCTAACCTCCCATTTACCTGCATCTCCATCCTCAAGAAATACAGTGAAGACGATATGACCTACAAGATCTTTTCGCGAGCTCCATTACAGGATACGCTACTTGATCGACTTTTCAGGTAATATTTACTATATATATGAACCCCTTAATATGACATGACTTTGGTAAAGAAGGAAAGTAGTGCAATGAAAGGAGGCGGTTTTAATTAAGAGACGAATTCTATGTTTGGTTACAACCCAAGATAATGCAACTAGAATAATTTTCCTTACCCCTTAAAAATGGTTTACTCTTCACATTTGATCAACATGGCAGGATGTTTGTAATGGTTCTTATTTACCAAAGTCGTCCAATCAATTACCCAAAGTTTTTTTCTTTACTTTGATCCCTACTAGTGTTATATAACCTCAGGCCCTCCTCTTCTTACAAATAGGATTATTTTGATTATTGTTAGGCTTGTTTTAGGCCATCCTCTCTAGTTATCAATAATTGTCAACTCACCACATCCAATGGTGGTGTACGCGCATTTTCCAATTCCCCTCTACCTTGTATACTAGGTGATTTTTTTCTTGCTAATATTTAGTCTCCGAAAGGTTGAATGATTACATTTTTTTTTCCTCTCTCTCGCTGCTTCCATTTACAGTTCAAGGAAGGAGACGATTCGGATAAATTGGGGTGCATACCCGCATTTTAAAGCCCCCGAGGTCTTTGCTCCATTTTTGTTGGACGGGTTTCATCTGTACTATGTGAATGCTTTTGAAAATGCTGCCAGTGCCATAGAGACAGGCGCAGTTGCCGCAGAAAATGTTGCCAGACTTATTCTTTCGAGGTACCCTGGTTTGAACTCTCAAGATTCATCAAACAGCTTTGTACCCGGCGAAGATCATCTACACCTCGACCTGTGAACTGTACCATACCAACAATAGCTTAGTGAATAGCAGGTTTGGATGAAGCTTTCACCCTGGACATGCACATCTTTTCTCCTTTTTGACATTCTAATAGATTGAATCAATGTGCCATATGTAAAAGAGATGTACAATGATACCTGTTATATTTTATTTTTGGAAATGACTCTTCTCTTTTTTATTTAACAGGTTTTTTTTTTTTTTTTTTTTTTTTTTTTACACGAAGACATTCATTCATAAAAATTGTTTACTATTACATCTGATTTAACAATGAAATTACATCAATAGCATCATTTTCTTACATATTGAGATCAAAGTTACATTGCGAAAAGTTTGTAAACTCATGTGCAACTTATACGTTTGTCGAATATATCGAATCAACCATTCTATATACTTATAAACAACAATAATATCAAAAAACAAAAAAGAACATATGGCTTATTCGATCTAACTAAATCTCTATATTAAGAACTGGTCGAGGATTGCCAAGCCCTCGACGCTTCAAACTTACGTCATTCACAGTTCCTTGCTTGCATGCTCCACTAGTATCATCGATCAATTTCTTGTAAAAAGAACTTCAAATCTTCACAATAAAAAGTGAAAAAAACTCAAACCTCCATACAAGGAGAGGAAAACTCAAAGCTTCAGAAAAAGGAGAGGAAAAACTCACTTCCATTTAGCAAAAGAAGAAAAAGGATAAGGGGAGAGAAGAGGAAGGGGCCACCGGCGTAGATTGGAGGAGCCATCGTCGGCAACCCCAAATCTAAAAAACTCTAAAAAACCCTAAAACTCTTGATTCAATATTTCGTTGTTATTTTTTTTTTTGAAAGCTTTTTTTTTTTTTATTTATGACCAAGAGAGGTTAATGATATCAGCGAAATTTGTAAATAACTAAAAAAAAATCACTCTAATAAAAACTAAAAAAAATTGTAAATAACTTTATACTTGTAATCAAGGATGTTCAACAATCGAGTAATATGTCTGTCATGAGTCATCACTACAACAGTAAAGTCCTTTCATGACGGTTAAAAACCGTCATGAAAGACCTTTAATAACGGTTTTTAACCGTTACAAAGTCCGTTACCTTATGATAAGTTATTAAAACTCAGGGTCTTTCGTGACGGTTTTTCACCATCATCTTTATCAGAATTTGGGCTTTTGTGACGGTTTTTAATCGTCATAAAAGCCTTACATTTTATTTTTTAAAAATTGAATGAATTTTTTTTTTGTAGCCCCCTACAGTATATAGCATTTTTTACAAAACAAAAATAAATAGTAATTATTAACAAATAAAATGAATCTTCTTAAAATCAAGATTTAACAAATATATCAATACATACGTATGTTATATAATTATGTTATATAATTTCTGATTCAAGCATACAATTGTATCTAGCCACGAATTGAAGTCGTCCATCAAATTCATAGTCGATTAAGGGGATGGTTTGATGAAATATGTCAGTTTGGCATCATGCTGTAGAGGAACAACTAAGCCCTTCTTTTCTTGTAAATTGGATGCCTCCGCAAGCAAGTCATCAACTGTATTATCGAGATCGAGAGTCACATCTACATTTCTAGATGAATTTGAGCTTTGCCTCATGGACTTTCCATCTGTATATAATGAAGGAACACCTTCCTGATGCTTTAGACTAGATAGTTCTGCAAGCAAGTCATCAACTTTATCTTCAAAATATAAACCACAAATTTGTTCGAAATATGCTTCCTCGAACCTTTTGCCTCTCTAAAGGAACTTACAAGAAAGACATTGTAACTTCATATATGCTCTTATGCTGTGAAAACTTACAAGGTCAATTTACCAAAAAAATAAAAATGAAAATTGCAAGGTCAATCCCAGTGACTAATTATCAAGTAAAGGGAAACAAATTGTGACATCGAAGAACATACCACTTTTGTTACTGATTAGGCAAGTCAGAGACCAAAAGGATTAATAATCTTTGAGTCATAAACTTATTGAGTTTGTTTTCGTAGGAAATATCAGCAAGTTATTTACAATAGCAACAAAAGAGACCAAAATTAAAATTGGCAATCAGTTCATACAGACTGCCATAAAAAATTGCGCAACACAAATAATAAAATGAGTTAACCAGATTAAACACTGATATAACTAACATGTGTATATGCGATGAATTAAAAAAGACGCTCGAGTACAGTCTACACATACATCTAGACACAATTTATCAGGGTCAGGTCTTATTGATTTTAAGAAATTCCATCTACATAAATATTGTCATGGATTCCAAATCATGTTTCCAGGTATACTACATGGCAGAAGGTCTTATGATTCATTGGAAACTACTCAGTTGATCTCATTCTTTTTTTTATTCCTTTACTGGATGAAATATCATTCCTTAGCAATTTAAATAATTGGCAGTTGAATCAATCTACACTTGGTACTCCAGCAAGTTCAAGGCTTATCCAACCAACTTATTCTGAGATGGCCATCAGTTCAATTCATTTGAACAAATCAAAGAAAATCAATCAACCAAAACATGCAACATAATTTATGCTTTGTCATTGATATTCTTTACTTTGGATTTTAAATAATTTCAGGACATTATGATCAGTTTCTTAGTTTTAACTTTGATGCTTAAGACGTGCTCATTATATATAGTTATTAGGTTGACTAAGAAAAGAAGAGCTGTTAATAATGATGCCCATGACAAAAATACATAACTCTCATATTGATCAAGATTATATAAATAAAGCAGTAGATCGTCATAAGTTGTATCAAAGCAATTAAGGAGAATTATGGGAACACTAGGCATCACCTTTAGATGGCTCACTTTGTCCAAAAAAATGAACACTGATGCACTATGTAAATATGAGGCACCCGAAGAGATTATGATGACATCAGGGAATCGATATTTGAAGTTATCGGTAGGTGATTGCTTGATTGCATACTTGAAGTTGGCAATATATATAGTGGTACCTTTGATGCAGCTACTGTTTTTATTCCAAGCTATGGTTGTAGCTGCATTCTGCAAAAAATCGTATGGGGGAGGAAACTTAAGTGATGATCAAACCATACAAAGATTTGGAGAGAAACTGAAGAGCAACTTGGGCAACGCTGAAATAGATCAAATATAGATTGGACTGGTACTGAACAGCAGCCGATTATAACAAAGTAAGCAATGGAAAACTTGAAGATTAATGGCTGCTCCTTCTCTCAAACAGAGAATGTTGAGATCGAGAGTAGAGACGAAGAAGTTCAATAGATCTGATCGAACTTGAAAATCAGTGGCACAGTTGATTCTCAATCGATTTTAAAAACCATTCATGTTGTAGTGATAGTTCATAACCAAGTATAGTTCTCAACCAGTTGCTGACGAAGCATGCAATGAAAAATGCAGTACACGCTAACTTAAATTTTTGGGGGACACATGGAGAGAGCGAGATAGAGGATTGTGAACTGGCTTTTCATGCATGCAGCCCTATATTGCCCCAAAGGAAACTGACGGGCAATACATATATTTTAACCCATGGATGAGCAAATTCCATATATGAGATAGGATTGTCAATTTCTTCTTTTCTTATGCCTTAATATTAATTCCTATAGTTTATCACATCGCCTAATAAGAATTAATGTATATGTGTTTCAGATGATAATATTAACATTTCGCCCTACTGTTAGTTGTGCACTAGATGGTTGTAGTTCAGTCCATCATTTGACAAAAAAATAAAGAAAAAAGGAGAATATTAGCCCATAAACAGTATCAGATCCATTTAAGGCAGTTAAACACAAAGATAAGAACCAGCTGCTCAAGTAATAATCTTCATGGGAAAACATTATGTGTATGAAGAAGGTATACCAGATGTGCAGTTGCAGGAATTAAAACAATTGGCAATATGAATGCTCCTTGATGCTTCTGAAAATCCTTCACCAGAACATAAGTACGTCCATCTACCACCATTCTCCAACAACTTCCTCTAGCAAAAGATGAAAATGCGGTTAGCATGATCAAAATATGAAGGTCAAATATGAAAAGAAGCAATGTTTTCCACCTATATCATTAGTATTCAAAGCACAGTTTGACAATTATCTAAAATCCCAAAAGCAGATTTAGGTTAACATGAAAATCATACAAGCCAATTCGAGAATGGCAGATCCTTTGCCATTTAATTACTGTGTTTTCATTGTGTCAAAGGCAGTACACAGCATGTTGATGGCAGTTCTACAACATATCATACATGCCATGTAACGATGCTTGCTAATAGAACTTATTAAAATTCATTTTATAACAAAACTTGACAAGTATTAAGGCCACTAAATTGATCAATTCCCTTATATACAAATTCCTATGATCCAAATACACAAATTCTCTAGCCCCATTTCTTCATCACTAAATAGGAAACGGTCCCTCCAACGCATAAATGGTTAGGAGTTCACATTCTCATCGCCCTTATTTTTCAAGATGAGATTTCAAATTATAATTAACAATCATAGTAGTAATTTTGCAATCTTCTAGTGAGCACTTTTAGTTAGGAAAAGTATAAATAATGGGAATGTGGTACTTTGAGGAATGTGAGTTATTTTGAAAGGAAAGTCTCAAGCTAGAGATTTCTATATTATTATCAAGCAGCTCAGCTCCCTTTTTATTGTAATTCTCTATACTTTTAGATAACAAAGAAACAAAATTATATGGCCCCTGGCACTTCAATCCCCATCCTATTAATGCAACAACCACATACCATTCGGCCACCCACTTGCACTTCAATCCCTTTTTATTGTTATTAAGCTTCTCAATAAAAGTCACAAATTCAGATTACAAATTCGTAATTACTAATCGCCACTCAAAACTTATCATCATACATTCGATTTGTAGATAGATTCACGCCGTTGTAAGAAGAAATTGAACAACATAGAAGTCTTTACCTAGAAATGGAGTTGTTCTTCTCCTTCGTTGATCCCTTGCGCCATTAAAACACATTGAAATAAAAGTTGCTGCAGAGGCGAAACCAGAACTGTGAGAGAGGAATCAAAATTATTTCAACAGATTGTATACCACTATAATCTACACAAGACCACCAACCAAAAACCTAAATTACAAACCCTAATCAATAAATCTAACATCACAAATCCACAAAAACTCTACAAATCACAACAAGAAGAACGAAACCCTACCTCGTCATTGTTCGAATCAAACATCATCTACGAAGAAACGTCGCTCCCAAACGTGACATTGTGACCTAACATCTTCATGTACACAAGTCGAATCAAAGAACGACTCTAGATTTGATCATTGAGCATCAATCCAACTGTCAATCTAGTGGTTTCTACGAGAGAGTAGATCGAAATCGCCACTGCTCGACAGAAAGGTGAGAGAACGACATAAAGAAGGTTGAAGTTACATAAAGAGGGTTGAGAGAAAGTTTGGGTTGTGTTATTCTTTTTATCTTTATTTCATCCAAACAACCTATGATTCATTATACGCGGCATCCCGGGTATATTTTTGTTTTTTATTTTTTATTTCTATTTCCGAGTTGTATTTTGAGTCGGTTTGTAGTCTGAATCCAACCTTAGTTAAAAGTTAAAACTAATATTATTCGTTCTCGTTTGTCTTCTATATAAGCACCCTCTAGCTTAAGAAGAATTTCATCAATCCAGTTCAAACTTCGTCATTGCTGAAAAAGAAATATTAATGGATTCTGCTAACTCGGCAAATAAGGTATGTTAATTTATATCTTAGAATTAACTGTTCTTTTCTCAATTGTTGGACATAATATAAGTATTAACCAAGACTTTGGATATCATTGATGTATGATAGAGCATTGATGGTGATGGCCTTGTCGTCGAAGCTGATGGTCATCAAGAAGCTGCCGTTGATTTGAATGAGATCACTAGCGCCTTATCGATTGTTTTGAAAATCGATAATGGAAGCAACGCTCCTACTTCAGATACTAATGCAGTCGATACAAATTATGGTAATAGTCTGCAAATAAATATTCAATGCAACCAGGGTCATGACTACAACAACTCATTTCAGCAGCAGCCCATGCAATTACCTCCGAACAACCACCATTCATGGTTGGCGCCGCCTCGCATGAGACCTCCGGTGTTAGCTCCTCCTAATGATCACTACTTTTATCCATCATCACCTGCCATGCATAATAATATGAATTACATTAGGCCTCGTCATGGCTGGAGTTTTTCTCCATATGATCCGTACTTTTACAATAATATGGACTTATCTCATGATGGTCATCCCTTCCTCTATACAAGTAAGTACTTCATTATAATTAATTTTCAATAATATTTTCAATTTTATATTGTTATTTATTTATTTTTCTTATAATGGTTAATAAATTATCTTTGTTTGTTGAATAAAATCCAGCACCCTCAAATAATTATATGAATGTTCCCTACCAACCAATCCCTCCTCCAGCTAGACCAAACAATAATCAAGTTTGCAATCCTAGGGTTTTCAATGATCAAGGTATGTAATTTATATATACACTAATTGAATAATTTTATTTTTATTTTTTAAAATAATATCATTCATGCATAGAATTATTTCTTTTTTTTTTTATTTTCTTGCATGTTTGGTACAGGAAACCCAAATCATCATCAATTTCACAAACCAAATCATACAATTGGTCTTCCAAATTATCAGATCGAGGCCGAAATAGTCAAACAAATTGAATATTACTTCTGGTACTATATGATAATATGATAACATTTGTTTCTAATTAAATTGATCAGTTTTGTTAGAAATTGATGGTTATTATTTACTATAATCAGTTAGTCAATTAATAAAATTGTATATGTGCTAATTAATTAGTGATATTTCTTTCTTTGCAGTGATGATAATTTGGCCACTGATTATTACTTAAAGAATTTGATGGATGGAGAAGGTTGGGTCTCTATTCACCGTGTAGCTCCGTTTAAGAAGGTAATTAAGTGTATAGTATTATTTTACAGAGCTAGAACAATTAATTATACATAGGTAGACGATGACAACAACAACAACATATATGTACTAAAATAGTTTCTTTTGTTTCGCAGCTCAAAGCAATTACACGAGATATCAATTTGATTCTCAAATCATTAGAACGTTCAACATATATAGAATTGGATGTAAGTACATTGTACAACTTCCTTTTTTTTTTGTTGGACAAACACATCTTTGCTTTTTTTTTTTTTCTGGACTTCAACACATCATTACTTTATTAAGCATGAAAAGAAAGATATGCGCATAGCTTCTCTTATTCCTATTAATTGGAACTTAATTTATTGAATGAATAGCTTTACTTAACATAGATTAATTATCATATTTGTTATTGTCAGGGTGAGTACTTGCGAAGTCGTTACAACTGGTGGAAGTGGGTTCAACGTCGACATCTGGGCGCCTCGAATCAGTGAAACACGTGATTAGAGGTGCATCTCGCAAACGTGGAAGAGGTTTCTATGTGTATTTGATGACTTTGTTGATGCTAATTAATTAATTAGAAATGCTAATTAATTAATTAAATTCGAACAAATGTGTCTTGCTCAGACCCGATTTACTTTAAATTCGGGTTATCCAAATGTCTAAATTTGTCGAGTTTTTTAAGAACTATTTTATGTTTAAAAGTTTTTTTAATGAATATTAATCCACAACCAACTCTTATTCTTTCCAAATCTCTCGCAAGTACATTAAAAAAAAAAACATGGGTACAACATTCCAATCGTTTTGACCAGACATAGAACTAATTAATAATCATTGAGTATGTTTGTACAAAATGAATAAAATCATTATAAATTCATCGTAACATAATTTTCTCTAACATGATTTTAAAAAGTAATATCTAAGTTGTATTTATTATTTTAAATTAGAAGACATAATAATGTTTTTTTGTTAAAAGACATAATAGCAATTTATGTGTCTTGAAACTAAAATAGTACATTTCTATATAAGCTATGTAATTTTCTTATTTCTATAGTTGTTTTTGTGAATCATAATATGAATATATGGAAGTATATTTTGAAAAAATTGATATCTATTGAAATTCGAGCAGAGTCCAAGCTTAGAGGGTCTTGTCCAAACCCAGCCCAAATTTTAATTTAGACATCAAAGCCTTGTCCAAACGTGGCCCGTATTTCAAAATTATTGTCCAAATCCTCTTTTTTCGACAAAACTGGGCCAGTGGACCGGACAAAAAATTGACACCCCTGTGTGCGAAACATGGGTAGAAATTTAGTATACAAAATTAATTAACTTATTTGTATGTTAACTATTTAAAAAACCTTAAGAAACTATTTAAAGATTAATAAATATTTATATAATCTAATAAAATTAAAAAAAGGTTGGCCACCTCATAGATAAAAGGTGAAACCCATTAGAGAACTTTTTCAATGGTAGATGTGTATTTACACTACATAATATGGACATTCCCTTCACATTGATAACGAGACATTAGTCCACACCCCCAATTCACAATTTACCATTGGAGATGTTATTTGTTCCACTTTTTATTCAGTTTTAGATGGTGCACGTACAGTTTTGTGCAAAAAAATCAACCCAAACACGTGACACCTCATCTCTTCTCCTACCTCTTAAATCTTCCTTCACTTTTTTTTGACCTCGGACTTGTAGTACTATTGGGATAGCCCATCCACATGTAAAAACGAAGATAACAATGACTAGCTAGTTCTTCAAAAAGAGCTACTTTTACAAAATTGGAGTCTTCAAATAAATTCAAAATTAAGATCCAAGAGAATAATAGTTCTAAAAGAAATGATCGATATCTAAGTATACCTGCCCCTCAATTTTTTGAAGTTGTTGAGCTAAATGAACTACTATTGGATGTTGGAATATTGCATTAATATCTCTGGGTATAATAAGTGAAATTATTTTTATGATTTTTCAGTTAAGTTCTTCAAGAAAAATCAAAGTTTCAATCACCACTGCGTGCATATATATACTAATTTTCAGTGTTTAGGATCACAATAACAGCTCCTACTCTTTGGCAATATATTAGCAAGGTACGAATTGTTTCCCTTGCTGTTTCTGAAAACGGCAAAATATTAGCAAGGTACGAATTGTTTCCCTTGCTGTTTCTGGAAACGGGAATAATGAACATTCAAGGAGACCTTTCTCCGATAATTCACCTCCTAGTGAAGAGAAGATGGATCATTCTAATTAAGGGCGCCCATATTCTTGGGAAATGCTAGAATGAAACACTTTGTCACAATAAAACGCACAACAGCTGATGTGACAGTGTGTCCTTTTATGGGATTTTGATGTGAGGTTCACGCAGCTATTGTGCATTCTATTGTGACATAATATCATCATTCGACATTTCCCCATATTCTTTTTTATCTGCTCCAGAGCATCATAACCAATTTGAGATGTTGAAATCTCGAAGCTTTAAGAGATGCCTTGTTTGGTTTTTTTGCTTAAAACTCTAAATTTCTATTTTAATTTATTACTTAATTAGAAAGTCTAGTATTTTAGTTAAGTTTCTAATTATTTTGTGTTTACGAAGCTTCTATTAAGTTTGAGTTTGTTTTTTTTTTGTTGGCAATACCTATTTATGTATGTTAGTTAAATTAGTAAGTTTGGTATCTATATAAAGACCCCAGATTAGTTTGCAATACACAAATTTTGAATAATTGAATAAAGTGTGTGAGTTTTATGTATTGTGAGATTGTTTGCTTTCATTGTGTGTGGGTTTTTTCCAATAACATTTCTATCTTTTGGCTTGTCTGGAGCCATTCTTCTTTCTCGACTGTTACTCAGAAAGGTCTAGGGGATGGGCAAAGAAAATAAAGAGATAGGAATCTGAAAGTTTCAATTAGTTACCATATGGATTTATCTTGAAAGTGTTTCTATTGTCTCGTAGGACAAGTAGGTCACTCTTTAAAACCATTATAAAACCAAAGACACAATAAAAAGAAAAACTCTCAATCAAGTAGTAACTTAGTTTTGAATTAAAAAAAAAAAAAAAACCCTAAGTTTATTGTAAATGTGTCTGCTAGCTATGTCGTTTGGCCAGGATCAACGAGACCCATGATTTTAATTCCTAACTTGTTCACAAAAACTATTGAGTTGCTAGTTCGTATTAAGCAACAACAATAAAAATAGAATATTCGGAAGTTCGAAAGAATGAGAAATATGAACAAATTTGACACCTTAATTTGTACGTTGATAAATTCATTGTTATAACATGTTAAATATATAATTAACACAAGTAGCTAGTTTTTTCAACAAATATGTATGTTGATCACTGCATTATTGAATTTACATTATTTAATAATAAAACATAATTTGTGAATTCCTAAAATTAATAATATATTATAATATTTCAATTATAATTAAAGCGATTTAAGTTTTAACCACATAGCCTTCAACAACACTAATTCAACGTTTATTTTTTCTTATACTGTAGCTTTTTATTCCTGTTAATTTGAATTTGAGATAGAAGTATAATGTGAATCAAGATTTCTAAATTAAATCTAACTTTTTTTTTGAAAGAATTATTAAATCAAGCCTTAAACACTTAAACTAGTATTTATTCTTATAATCGGTGTCTTCTATTTCTGAACTCAAGAAATTTCAATCCAAATCTTAAAACAAATATTAATTGTGGTTATGGATTATGTTAACTCCTTAACTATTAAGGTATGTATCTAGTACTCCAATTTTTTATTTTTTATTTTGGCCAAATGATAAAAAATATTCTAACCTTTACAAGTTGTATCAATTATATCCTAACCTTTAGAATTTATCAATTATATCCTAACCTTTGGAATTTATCAATTATATCCTAACCTTTGAAATTTAGTATCAATTATATCCTCAACTAATATATTTATACCATTTTTTTTGCCCACGCATCATTTTTTTTAATTTTCTTATTATACCATTTAAAGATTTATTCATACATATGCATTAAAGCTTAATATTCATTTTTTTTTATGTATTCATGTATATAATACACATATAGTAGTGTATGTACATATGCTACTCAATCATATACATATAATCTAAGTATATAATTCTATTCAAGTACATAATTCTTTGGTTAAATTAAACAACTATGAGTTTCTTCTAATAAGTTTTATGTTATTTTCATATGTATATACACATGATTCAACTTACTATTTGTGCTTTATGAATAACTAAAAAAAATTAATTAAGGTATTAACGTATCATTGATTTATAAATATTTTTTTTTGGAGTTCACATACATTAATTCAAATACGAGGCTTACAAAATATCAATGTGTAAATTGATCAATATAGATGATCATGAAAAGAAAAGTTAGAAGATTGTGTTGATTTCAAAGAAAAAGTGTCCAAAATTAGTTGAGGATAAAATTGATACTAAAACGAAAAAGGTTAAGATAGAATTGATAATTTTCAAAGGTTATGATAGAATTGATACAACTTTTAAAGGTTAGGATATTTTTTATCATTAGGCCTTTTATTTTTTCTTTGTGTTCATCATTGATCTCTCAATTGTGGGATATGTAATGGAGAACAAAAAGTACGTGGCTAGTTATTAAATGGTGTAATGATGCGCATGACCGAGCCATGCGAAAAAGAATTAGTTGAATTTAGCCAACAACATATCTAAACGAAAAACCCATTGATCTAAATAAATTGAAGTGTGGAAGGGTATGTAACGGTCCGAATTTAATTAGGCCGTAGACGGATATATATTTGTGATATATATATAATTTAAAATATATATGCGAAAATAAATAAATAATTGTGATTACCAAAAGCTCGTATTTGGTTGTTTTGAAAAAGTGGATGAACACAAGGGCATTTTGGGACCCGCAACTAGGCTAAAGAGCAGAGACCGAGATCGGGAGAAGAAGAGGAGGAGAAAGTTAGGTAAATAGTTATTTTGTATGTTGTTTGTCTAATTGGCGAGATGTAGTTGGGATTTTTACCTGGGACCCAACCCATAATATTTAAATAATATTTTTTTTTATTATTTTTTATTATTTTATTTAAATAAATTAAAAATGTAAAATTGACATAATATGTCAAATTGAAGCTAATTCAATGATAAATAATCTTAGGTACATTTGGGTGATACTTTTGAATGTCAGCTAGACCAGGGTTTGGATTTTGGGACGCGGAGTGCGGATTGAGGTGTGTAATATCCCAATTGAAATTACTTGAATATTTACTTCTTTTGGCATTTGAATTAAATTTCTTTCATTTCAATACTCTATTCTTGGTTATGTTTATATGGGCGGACGTTGAGCGGGGCTCCCTCCGTTCCATTCTTGTATGTATGTCCACTACATCATAACACGTGCTACCAGATCGATCTCGGTGAATAGTACGACCCGAGTATCACGTCGTGGCGTGTATCAG
This sequence comes from Stephania japonica, assembly GCA_039657345.1. Taxonomy (NCBI): domain Eukaryota; kingdom Viridiplantae; phylum Streptophyta; class Magnoliopsida; order Ranunculales; family Menispermaceae; genus Stephania; species Stephania japonica. The sequence goes on from CM077562.1 coordinate 42,138,778, forward strand.
TGCACCGTAGGTGTAACGCCGGCCATCGAGCGGATCCAGATGCTTGCCCTGCTTGAGTTGAACTCGCCGGCAGTATTCTGTGGAAGAATCCGAATTATGGTGTAGTTTGACCCTAGGGGCTAGGAACACACTTTGAATTTTTGCTATTATTTATTTATGCGATGAGCACAGTTGCCTGTATTTATTTCCCATGTTTATTTAATAGCTTTATTTAAATTCCAGTATTTACTTCCAGTAATGCTCACTTAATTTCCTTGGGAATACTCACTCTGGACTCGTCATCTGCCTTTTATGATGGCTTGAGTGCAGATCCTAGTACGAGCTAGGGCAAGACCAAGCTGCCAGTGTACTGTTGAGCCGAGATAGCCTGACTCGTACGTTTGTATTATATTTATTTTATTTTATTACGGGTGTGGGGTTATAAGATACTTTATGTATATCGATCTTTTTGGTGACTTCAGAGGTATCTATGGTTATATATGGGTTTTTCACATTAGGTTTATGGTTTACATTACACATTTATAGTATCATTATCCGAGTAATGCATTAGAAAGGTTTCCGCTGTGTTAATTTGAGGATTCTATAATGACTTAACATATAATTTGACTTCAATACAACTTAATCAATAAATGGATAATTAATAAGGTTTAAAAAGATAAAATGGAGAATATAATTCAATGTAGAGCACAGTTGTCGCTGGTAAGACAAACTGTGGGTCCACATTGGCCCCTGTGGTGGTCTATTTGGAAAATGAGCTGTTACAATTTTGATATCAGAGCCAAGGTTTAGTAAAACCTAGGGCTCAAATTTGAGGAAAACCTGATCATAAACCTATTGAATAAGCTTTAGATGTGGAAACCCAAAGAAATTGCCTAAAGTCTTAGTTGGGAAGCAAGGAGAGATGGGTAGAAATCAGGATATACGTGTTATGTTTTTGTTTGTATATTACCTACGTTACATGTATATTCGTGTTGAGGCACGTTCTTTGATGCAGATACCGATGGACGGACAACCTTCAGGTACGACTCAACAAGAGGTTGGGGATATTAGCGATCCTGCTAGTCGACATTGACGTTAGAGTCGTTAGCGCGAACAGTGGATGATAGGTTCGTACAGTTGTTGGATTTGTTGAGGACTCGTGAGACTGTGACAGCTCCTACTACAGTTATAGTTGCACCATTGGTTACTACTCTGCAGTTATTGCTCCCACTACTGCTGAGACTCAAGGATAGACTGCATTAGTTGTGACTCCTTCGACTATTGAGCAGCTAGCTGTAGCATCTTCATCAGGGAGTTTGATGACAGTGGAGGCTAAAAAGTTGAAGGGTTATCTTAGATTCTCTCCAGGATTCGATTAAGAGAGGAGTTCTTAACACTAGTTTAGGGCGATATGTTTGTGACCGAGTATATGGAGAGGTACAGATATTTATTGTCCTACTTTATGGATCTGGTAGGGACTGACGGATTACAAATATATTACTTTGTTCGAGGACTGAATGAGAGGATAGTTACCATAGTTGTTTCCAGTTGGAACGACTACTTTGGCTCAAGTATACGACATGTCTCTTACTTCAGGAGACTTATATAGTACAGAGTGCTAGCAGATTGGCGATTCAGACTGCACTACGAAGTCAACAGAGTCATCCAGTTTAGGGTTCTCAGTTTAATTAGAGGTCGAAGAGAAAATGAGAGATCAAGGTCGATAGGGACAAGGCCAGAGACCCTTTAAAGGTAGAGGTGATTGGCAGCCAGATCAGGGTCACAGAGGTGACAGAGATCGTCGGGATGATCGGGATAGATGCGATGATCGCGAGGTAACATATTTTGCGGCCTCTACATCAGTTGATCGGTCGAGACGAGAGAGCGAGAGCGGGATAGAGGTCGGGTCGAGAGGTCGAGCCGAGGCCGAGTCGAGCACGAGTCGAGGACTGCGGCGGATCGAAACTCGAACTTGTTATCGTTGTGGTCAGGTAGGACATCTTATGACGGAGTGTACCATACCAGTGCCAATACCATCACAGACTGAGCAGGCCAGAGATAGGGCCCAAACAGCTGTTTTTGGGGTTATGCAGCCAGACTGGAGGCGACCAGACAACTTGTTGAAGGTATGCTATCTGTCTGTGATACTTTTATGCATGTTATGTTCGATTCCGACAGCACACTTTCCTTTATATTTGGACATATGGTAGGATTGTTAGGGTTAGGTGCATAGACTTTAGATACACATCTTGTTCTCAGCACGGCAGCTGGGGATAAGAATTATCCTAACCGAATTTGCCGGAATTGTGTGGTTGAGATTGAGGGACATCAGTTACTGGCTGACTTTAGAGTATTAAATACTTGGAGTTTGACGCGATGCTCGATATGGATTAGTTATCGTCGTATCACGCACATATCAACTGTTTTAGCAAGACGGTGACATTTCACATCGAGGGGATTCTAGAATTTTCATTTGTCGTAGAGCTGCATTAGCATTATGTATCACTCGAGGCAGACTAGCTACGTCGTAGGAGGTGAAGGCGTATGCGGCTATGGTGAAGCTAGATATTAAGACAGTAATTAGGGTTGAGGATGTCCCGGTTGTTTGTGAATTTTCCAACGTATTTCCTGAGGATTTGCCAGGATTGCCACCACCGAGAGCTGTTGAATTCATTATAGAGCTAATTCCTGGAACTCAGCTACTTTATAGCAGGCCATATAGGATGTCAGCATCGGAGCAGAGGGAGTTGAGGACCCAGTTAGAGGAATTACTGCAGAATGGATTCATTAAACCCTAGCATGTCACCTTGGGGAGCTCCAGTTCTTTTTGTGAAGAAGAAGGACGGCTCGATGCGGATGTGTGTGGATTATAGGAAGTTGAATCAGGTGACTATTAGAAATCGTTATCCACTTCCCAAGATCGATGATTTGTTCGATTAATTGGCAGGAGCCAAATTCTTCTCGAAGATTGACCTCAGATCAGGATATCATCAGTTAAGGATTCGAGAGGGAGATATTGAGAAGACCGCTTTCAGTATGCGATATGGGTTGTATGAGTTTATAGTCATGCCATTTAGGTTGACTAACGTGCCGGCGATCTTCATGGATTTAATGCACAGGGTGCTCCGACCGTTTTTAGATCGATACGTCATAGTTTTCATTGACGACATCCTGATTTACAGCAAGACTCGTATGGAGCATGAAAGACATCTCAGGGAGGTGTTGACGACGTTGAGAGAGCATCGACTTTACGCCAAGTTCAACAAGTGTGCATTTTGGCTGAATGAGGTGAAGTTTCTCGGACATGTTATCAGTAATCAAGGGATATCTGTTGATGGAGACAAGATTCAAGCGATTATTGATTGGAGGACACCTGAGTTAGTTTCGGACATCCAAAGTTTCCTGGGTTTGGCAGGATATTACAGGCGATTCGTACAAGTTTCTTCTTTGATTGCAGCGCCCATGACGAGGTTGACTAAGAAAGATGTCATATTTGATTGGTCGCAGGAGTGTGAGGATGTTTTTTGCTGAAGATGAAGTTGACTTCTGCACCAGTTTTGGCATTACCTGTGGCAGGAAAGAGTTTCTCGGTTTATACTGATGCGTCAGGCACTAGGTTGGGTTGTGTGTTAATGCAGACGGACATCCAGTGGCCTATTTTATCGCGACGATTAAGACCACATGAGGAGAGTTATCCAGTGCACGATTTGAAGCTTGGCGGCAATCGTGTTTGCAGCTGAATGCTTAGAGGCACTATTTGTATGGTGAAAAGTTCATACTATTTACCGATCACCAGAGTTTGAGATATTTGTTCACTCAGAGGGAGTTGAACATGAGACAACAAAGATGGCTCGAGTTACTGAAGGACTACGATTTCGCTATCGAGTATCATTCGGGAAGGCGAATGTCGTAGCTGATGCGCTGAGCAGGAGTAACATCGAGATTCAAACGAATTGCGGCATATGACACACAAGCATGGGTTTCTTCAGGCTATATCGGTGTTGTGTGTAACAAAGTCTATTGTTGAGCTACATATTTGCTGCCAGATACGAGTTCCTACGGTGTCTCTAGAGCGGGTTGTTGAGTTGCAGAGAACTGATGACCGGTATTTACGGATCAGTGGACTGGCTCAGGATCCGGGGTGCACCGAGTGGTCCGAGGGTTCAGACGGGTGCTTAAGACATAGGGGCCGTTTGTGGATACCGAAGGTACCGTAGCTCAGGGACAGTATTCTCAAGGACACACACCGGTCACGATTTACAGTTCATCCTGGTCGGACCAAGATGTATCATGACCTTCAACGATTGTTTTGGTGGCCAGGGATGAAGGCTGACATGGGGAGGTACGTTCGGAGTTGTCATATTTGCCAACAGGTAAAGGCTGAGCACAGAAGACCAGTTGGGTTGCTACAGTCGCTGCCCATTCCTCAATGGAAATGGGAACATGTGACCATGAACTTCATCAGTGGCCTACCGCAGACTACGAGGAGACACGATGCAGTTTGGGTAGTTATTGACAGGTTGACGAAGTCGGCACATTTCATACCAATTGACATGAGATATTCAGTTACACAGCTGAGCACTATTTTCGAGAAAGAGATTGTCAGATTGCACGGTGTACTGGTCTCGATTGTTTCCGACAGAGATCCGAGGTTTACTTCAAGACTTTGGGAGAGTATGCAGGAGCAGTTTGGCACTCGACTACAATTTAGTACTGCGTACCATCCTCAGACTGACGGGCAGTCAGAGTGATTGATCTAGATTCTCGAGGATATGCTCAGGGCATGTATTTTACAGTTTGGTGGATCGTGGGAGGATTATCTGTCGTTGTGCGAGTTTGCTTACAACAACAACTATCAGGCAAGTATCGGGATGCCACCATTCGAGGCACTATATGGTAGGCTCTGCAGGTCACCAGCATGTTGGGCGGCACCGGAGGATACAACGGCTATAGGACCTGAGGTTGTTGGGGATCACACTGAGAAGGTAAGGCAGATTAGACAGAGACTTCAGGCGGCGCAGGATAAACAGAAGAAATATGTGGATAGATATCACGGGGATCTGAGCTACGTGGTTGGATACATGGTGTACTTGAAAGTTTCGCCTTGGAAGGGTTATCAGAGATTTGGAATTAAGGGGAAACTAGTACAAGGTTTATTGGACCGTTCAGGATGGAGGAACATGTCGGCAAAGTGGCATATTGTTTAGAGTTATCACCATAGTTAGCGGGGGTACATCTAGTGTTTCACATATCCATGTTGAGGCTAGCTAGGTCAGGACCGAGACCTATGATTGATGTACGTCAGATTGAGGTGCGACCAGACGTATCATTTGAGGAGCAACCTGTGGAGATCATGGATAGGAGGATTTAGACTTTGAGGAACAAGGAGATCCCGAAGGTTTTAGTTTGTTGGCAGTATCATGGAACTAAAGGATTAACCTGGGAGCTTGAGTCTACCATGCGATGACAGTATCCCCACTTATTTTTTGATAAGTATTTAAGTTTAATTTAAATTTCGGGACGAAATTTCACCTAATTGGGAAGAATTGTAACGGTCCGAATTTAATTCGTCGTTATTTGTAACGTATTGCAGACATGGCGGACAGCTCAAACACCCGTGGGACCCGCAACTAGGCTAGAGCACGCCTGGAGTTAGGTAAATAGTTATTTTGTGTGTTGTTTGTCTAATTTGTGATGTTTATGTTAAAATAGGTTAAATGACATCGCGATGTGTAATTATATCTCAAATGACGTGTGAGACTGTGTTAAGTATTCGCCGCGATATGCGTGTCGATGCGGGTACCGGGTAGACTAAAAGATGAAATATTAGGCTGGAAGAAATAATACACACATTAAATGAATTAAATGTGATAAAATAGTAAATTGGTGGGCGCTAGGGACACATGGGGTCGTGGTTGACATGCGTGGGTGGTACAGTAGTGTGCACACCTGAGTACACTCGTTGGCACGCACGACGAAATTGTAGGCGGAAAATATAGACGGATCTATATTTTATATATATATATGTAATTGAAAATATATATGTATATATAAATATATATATATATATGTAAATCAGAAAATAAATAAATAATTGTGAAATTACCAAAAAGGGTATTTGGTTGTTTTGAAAAAGTGGATGAACACAAAGGCATTTTGGCCATTTTCGATCCAACCGCCTTCTTCTTCGTTAAATCGAAAAGAAAAAAAAACAAAGAAACGAGATACCGAGATCGGGAGAAGAAGAGGAGGAGAAGAGAGAGATTGGCGAGTGATCTTGTTGTTCTTGTGGTGTTGTTCGGTTATTGTTGTTATGAGCACGACGACGTGAACGAGGTGAGTTTGCTCTTGTTGTTCTTGTGGTGTTGTTCGGTTGTTGTTGTTGTTATGTGCGTTGTGGTGGTTTGTTGGTGTGGAGAGAATTGAAATCGGTTAGCTTCGAGAGAATACCAAATCTTTTGTTTCTCTCCAAAACGATCCAGAGGATACCAAAAACTCTAAGAAGAGGAAGACGACATGTGTCGTCTCCCCCACCTCCCAATTCTATTAGAGAAGAAAGAAGAAAAGAAAGAAAGAATGAAAGATACAACCTAATCAATAGTGTATAAAAAAAAGAACCATGGAAGAGCGCAGAGAGCATCGTGAAGAAGACGATGGGGGGAGGGAAACGCACGCGTGCGCGTGCGTGCGCGCACCCTAATGTTGAAGTCGGGTCGGAGGGCCACATGAGAAACAACTATGCCCAGTGGTCGGTCCGGATGGGCTGATTCGGGATCATCGGATCATCGATCAAGACCGGGATAATAATCAGGGTGGTAAATACCATGGATCTTATTATAATGTAAACATGCAAATCAATTATAATAAACCAAATGAAATCCTCTATTTTATTAACTAAAATGTATTCCTGTTAATGGATTGACCTAAGACACATTTCCCAAACCGGTTCGACCGGGGACCGGTTCAGGGGACCCACCCCATAATATTTAAATAATATTTTTTTTTATTTTATTTTATTTTATTATTTTATTTAAATAAATTAAAAACAGTTTTAAATAAAATAAAATAGAGAAAAATAGAGAAAAATAGCTAAAAATTATGAAAAAATCTAAAAAAATATGAGAAATTAGAAAATGGGTTAATAAATGAATTTTTGGAATTTTCTCGGGATTTTGGCAAGATGTAGTCGAGATTTTTACCTCGAAAAATGTAAAGTTGACATAATATGTCAAATTGAAACTAATTCAATGATAAATAATCTTAGGTACATTTGGGTGATACTTTTGATTGTCAGCTAGATCGGGGTATGGATTTCGGGACGCGGAGTGCGGATTGAGGTGTGTAGTATCCCAACTGAAATTACTTGAGTATTTACTTCTTTTGGCATTTGAATTCAATTTCTTTCATTTCAATACTCTATTTTTGGTTATGTTTATATGGCCAGACGTTGAGCGGGGTTCCTCCGTTCCATTCTTGTGTGTATGTCCACTACACCATAGCACGTGTTACCAGATCGATCTCGGTGAATAGTACGACCCGAGTATCACGTCGTGGCGTGTGTCGGTGCGCCGTAGGTGTAACGCCGGCCATCGAGCGGATCCAGATGCTTGCCCTGCTTGAGTTGGACTCGCCGGCAGTATTCTGTGGAAGAATCCAAATTATGGTGTAGTTTGACCCTAGGGGCTAGGAACACACTTTGAATTTTTCTTATTATTTATTCATGCGATGAGCACAGTTGACTGTATTTATTTATGCATGTTTATTTAATAGCTTTATTTAAATTCTAGTATTTACTTCCAATAATGCTCACTTAATTTCCTTAGGAATACTCACTCTGGACTCGTCATCTGCCTTTTATGATGGCTTGAGTGCAGATCCTAGTAGGAGCAGAGGCAAGAGCAAGCTGCCAGAGTACTATTGAGCCGAGATAGCCTGACTCGTACGTTTGTATTATATTTATTTTGTTTTATTACGGGCTTGGGGTTATGAGATACTTTATGTATATCAATCTTTTTAGTGATTTAGAGGTATCTATGGTTATATATGGGTTTTCACATTAGGTTTATGGTTTACGTTACATATTTATAGTATCACTATCCGAGTAATGCATTAGAAAGGCTTCCGCTGTGTGAATTTGAGGATTCTATAATGACTTAACATATAATTTCACTTCAATACAACTTAATCAATAAATGGATAATTAATAAGGTTTAAAAAGATAAAATGGAGAATATAATCTAATGTAGAGCACAGCTGTCGCTGGTAAGACAGACTGTGGATCCGCATTGGCCCCTGTAGCGGTCTATTTGGAAAATGGGCCGTTGCAACATATCCGATTCCATTGATTGCGAAGCAGGTTGAGTTTTTCAAGATAAGCCTTAGGGTGTTGTTCTTTCAATAGATGGGGAGATTGTAAAAAAAAAACCTATTGCTCTATTGGGGACCACAACCACTTCTACACATATTGGACTCATACTTTATATGATTATTTAGCCCCACGAACTTAAACCTTATTAGATTACTTTAAATAATAGGCCAAACCTTATAATAGCACATGACATATAAATAATATGTATGTGTGTCCGTCGAATAATTCCAACAATCTCCCACTTGGACTACATCTTATAATTATGTCACAATAAACCTTAAGGAGCTCCAAATTGCTATTATCTTTAAGTCATCGAAACAATCCGGTTCATCAATCATATCAACATAGGATCAAAGGGACCTTCATCACATTAATCGTGAATAGACCCATCAGTGGTCACATACATCAATATAATGAAAGACATGGATCAAGCATGGGTATGTAGCATGGAAATTTCATGCAATATAATCTTTAACATGCCTATTTCTACAACTGGATCAAATTAACAAATTGTAACCAAAATCTTTATACCGCAATAATAACTGAATAACCATAAAACATGCATGTCTATAAAAATCAATAAACATAAATCAAACTTTCACTCAACTAGCATATCATCAAATGACATAACACCCATGTGAGCAATGAAATGTTTAATTGGGACCTGAACTATCAATGAAATGTTTAGTGCCTAATGTTTTTGGTAAGTTATAAATTAATGTTTTAAATGATTGTACGAATTTACTAGGCTAAATTAAAAGAGAACATGAATTAAGGTGTTAACCGGGTAGTGCTTCGGTTCTCTTTCCCAGTCAGACTGCCGGTTGGGCCGGGGTGTGACAGTAGGGAACTTCAAGAGGTTTGCGCTTAGCTCATCTTATGTACATAGGTTTTGTGTGGACCTAAGTTTACTTGGAGAAGAGGTTTGCTGCAGGTGATGGTGGACAGGGTTCTCTGTAGTCTGTTATACGTGTTGGAATATATAATCCCAAAATAATAAGTAGGTAAATTGAATCCTAGCACAAGCCAATTAATTTTGTGCAAGATGAACTCCAACCTCATTTATATATTAACATGTGTATGTCCAGCATTCTCTGGGCCTATGGATTTCTATAATACAAGGTGGGGATTAGACTTTCATAGTCAGTTCTTCACAATCTTCCCATAATATAATCGGATCATCGTCCTATTTGGATGATGTTAAATGGCATAGCTCATCCCCCAAGAGAGGAAACGCCTTTCAGATTTAATGTGTTTTGGATCACCATCCAATGTTCAAGGATTTCATGAAGCACAAACTGGAATGAGTCATGAATTTTGTGACTAGCTCACCTTCCCTTGCCATTAAACTCTAAAAATAGACTGAAGAGGTTTTTGGTAAAATTATAGTCAGGAATAAGGCCATCAGGAGCCAGCTGGTACGTTTGGAATTGAAGCTAGACCATTAGCTTATGTAATGTAATGTGATCTATAAAACCATTATAGATCATCATGGCATTTGTTAACACTTCTAAAATGCAGCAATATTGATGAAATATAAATGGACTGGGTTGGATCTTCGTTTTAAACTGAATGTCGACGGTTCGAGCAATGCCAATAATGAAGAAGTCCGAGCGGGGTGTGCGATTCGGAATGACGCTGCAGAATGGGTGGCTGGATCTACAAGGAAGGTGGGGTATTGCTCCCCACTCCCCAGTTGTGGCAGAGTTATGGGCAGTCCTAGAAGGGCTTCAGTTTTGTGCTCAACTACGTTTGAACAAAGTTGTAGTGAGACAGACTCCATGGAGGTGTACGGCAGATCTCGACGGAACATAATGCTAATCCGGAGTGCAGATTTCTTCAGCAGAACAGGGAAGAGGCGGCCTAAAAAAAACAAAGATTCCAAATATGAGATGAAAGAGCAAAGTGCAGGACAAGACACAGATTATGCATTATTGCTAACTTTATCTACTTCTCCCAATTAACTGCATATTCTTGAAAAAATCTACACTTACAAAATTGCGATCTTGATATACATTCAAAAGATCCAAGAAAATATAACAGATGTAATGTTGGCTATATGCTACGTGAACTAAAGCCAACATTTGACATTGCAAGGCAATGTCTTCTTTTAAAGATTTTTCAGCAAAATTCTTCCAAAAGATCAAACCATTTCCATCGCCATTGCATGCATATACACCATTTTTCAAGTGTTCAGGATCACAGCAACTGCTCCTACGCTTTAGCAGGAAATTGCAAGATATTAACAACGCATGAATTCATTCCCTCACTTTCAAGGAGACCTTTCACCAATAATTCACCTCCTCGTAAATAGATGGATCATTCAAATTAGAGCATGTAGATCCTTTTTGACATCTCAAGAACAGGTCTTCAAGTGCATCTAGAACCAATTGGAGATGCTGAAATCCCGAAGCTTTCGGAGATGCCTTTCCATCTCCTGCCTTGTCTGGACCCATTCTTCTTTCTCTATGACTGTTGTAGGATCATCCCTTTCACTCTGAAACGAAAAAGGTTAAAAGGAGATTTACTAATGCGGCAAAAGAGATAAAAAGAGACGGGAATCTGAAAGAAGATTCAATTAACCTTATGGATTATCTTGAATGTGTTTCCATTGTCGCGTATTATAAGCAGGTCACTCTTTCTATCTCTATTCTTTCCTCCTGGGACAGTCACCTGCATTTTTTTTTTAAAAAAAGGTGACAATATCATCATTAAATTTCAACTATAAAACAATTGTAAAACCAGAGACACAATAAGAAGGAAAACTCTCTATTCACTTGGTCTTAATATTATGAAAAATACTAGGATGACCCCTTTAATGTTGGTGTCCATTGATTTTTGCATTGATGTTTGTGTGCACACAAATTAATGTGTATTGAATGGACACCAACACCGGGTATTCCAAAAAGGTCACCATAGCAAACAATGCATCGGAAGTGCTTGAGTTATAGCTAAACCTAGGAGAGAAACAATTGATTATCTATAGACCCATAGTAATTTCATCCCTAACTTGTTCACAAAAATCATTGAGTTGCCAGTCCTGCAAAAGGTAGCATTTATAAGAATAGAATATTAGGAAGAATGAAAGAAAGGAACAATGTGGGGTTGGTCCATGATACAACCACTTTTCTAATACAGAATTGCAAAGAAAATGTAGACATTTTCGAATCCCTACAGCTAATTTTCGAGGCAATATAGTCCAAAAATTGCCCCGAGCACCATGTTTCCACGGATTCACCTTAAACTTGAAAGCATACCCTTCTAAGTTTGTCAATAAACATCCGCTCTCTCAACAGAGGCGCTGCCTAAATATGACTAGTTCGAAAATACATCCTCAAACTTGACCCCTTATTTAAATGCCCCAAAAAGCAATGTATATTCACCATAGCCCCATATCAATTATATCAGGAAATTAAATCTAGTAAAAGCAATGAATGGAAACAAGATAATACCATATAAAAATAGTTTGCCACATACAAAAAGACTAGTCATGGAATGATGGCATGGTGGAATTAAATTCCATGCAACAATAAAAACATTCAAGATGTGAAGTGAAAAAAAACTAGGTTTAGAACAAGATTATACCAAAACTTTTGCTCTGGTGATTGATTTTGTTTTTGAATCAATGACATAGATCTCTTCAAAATCAAGCACAAAATCTGGATCACGAAATCTCCTGTTTCGATAATGCTTTGTCAAGAAAACCTGTTTCAGAAAACAAGTGGACCATCAGCCATACAGACGTCAACCCAATCAATATACAATTTCCTGCACAAAAAGGGAAAGTAAAATGATCGTAATCAGTTGTTCTACAACAATGGTAAAATTTTCAGAGCAACCTTTTCAAGACTTTATGATTATGGAGTACACTTTATAAATAGGAGAGAGAAGAACATAACAAAGGAACACCAGAACTTTAGATGAACCACTATACAACTTACAAAATATAAAACTTGCAGTTGAAGCAGTTTGACTTTTTTCTTGATAGTAAAGAAAAATTTTATTGAGGTAAAAGGTATTGAGGACCAGGACTCCTCACGGTACACCATTACTACAAAAGTTATCCAACCACAAAGTGTAGAAGAAAAATAAAAACAGTATTTAAAGACACATGCATTACAAAGCATGAAATGAGCAGCCCATCAATGCTTCCTCTATATGATCCATCTCCAATGATAAAGCCAATTTGTGTATGTGTACCCTTTGTTAAACATGAAGGCCTCGTTTGGTTCATTTTACTAACTTCAGGGAAGTTTTCTTTTAGGAAAGTTAAATTTCCTGGAAAGTTAACCACTAAGGAAGTTGTACTTTTCATGTTTGGTTCAACTTTGAACTTCCTAGGAAGTTCCATATTTTAAAAACAATAAAATAATGTAATTGACATAAATGTCATTTTCATTGTTTTTGAGAGAGATTGTATGGAATAAAGGTAGAGAAAAAACATTAAATGAGGGTAAAAGTGTCAATTCCCCCTCAGGGAGATAACTCACTCACCCCCTAAGTGTAAGTTTTTTGAAAATATCCAACCAAACAAGGTGAGTTGGAACTTCCCTGGAAGTTATCTCACTCATCTGGAAGTTATCTCACTTCCTTCAACTTCTCCCCGAATCAAACAAGGTCGAAGTAATTTGACTTAATTTGGAACATAAATTCTCTGGCCTTCTCCAAATCAACTACTCCCTCCAGTAAAAAATATATGACGTTTTAGGATTTTTTGGCTTCAAAAAGTATAAGACGTTTTCGGAATTTGAGAGAACTTTGTACCTCTTATACCTATTTTACCCCTCTTTTAACTCAAACATTTAATTATAATTAAACTCTTGTCTTTCTTTCATTGGATGAAATAAAGAATTACATGTAAGTAAAAATGTAATTTAAACTCACAATTAATGTTTTCTTAATATGTGTGTTTTGAGCAAAAAGTTTTATATTTTTTACCCGAGGGAATAGAGTTTAAAACACCAATTAGATTTAGATGCAAATAAGAATTTACCAAAACCCCATTGAAATTAGCATAAACATAATAATTTGCAAATTTCAAAACAAATACATTGTTATCTTTTTTAATAATAATCTTTCTGGAAAAGAATGATAGTTGGCCTCAATTTTTGTTAAAGACGTTTCTTAATAATAGTGCATATAAGACAATGCAAGAAAAGAGAACAACCTTATGCGGGAGAAACAAATTCAAGAAAATAGCTAAAAGAAATAACAATATCAAAACGGACCAAATCCATGAAAGCATAACCTATATCTTAATATCAAAGACAGAAAGGATAAGAGCATCAAGTACTATCAACTATGTGAGATTAATTTATTAATACCTAATGCAGATGTTAAAAATGAAAGCTACCGAGACTTTGTTGTTTACAAGATACAAACAACAACACTTCCATTGCACTCCATTTAGGGCAAGTCAATGATTACATGGAGAATAGGCATTCCCTTACAAGATGCATGTCAATAATTACATGGAGAATAGACTTTCCCTTACATAGGTACCTCCTTATATTGTTTTATTTTTTTTCGAAATTGAAACAGTTTGACAATCAGGGACTGCTCTCTACAATGTTGAAAAATCATGACAATATACAAAAGTACTAGAACTACAAAACGAATAACAAAACTTTCCAACAAGGAGAAGATCTAAAACTTCCCAACAAGAAGAAGACCTAAAAACTTTCCAACAAGGAGAAGACAAATTAAAAATTTCCAACTAGAGAAGAAAACTAACTATAAAGTAAAAAACTAAAGATAAATCAATCCAGCACGCCGCACAAATCCACGCAACACCGTTGATGAAGATGCACCGCAACAAGGATGAGTAAATCTCTACAAATCTGATTAGATTTGTTGTTTATTGAATGAACAAAGAGTAAAAGGGATTTAATTGGAACCACCGCCAATCGTTGAGAGGATCATCGGTGGTTCAAAAAAAAAATCACAAAAGTGAATCAAAAAAAGAATTTTAGGGTTTTGGAGAGAATGAGAGGTTTCCTTATATTGTATTATATATTATATCAAAGAAAACAAACACACTTCTTTAATCTAGAGCCCAGCTAAGTGCACCCCACCATTTACTAAGTGCACAAAAAGTCAAAACTCAAAAAAAAGGTAAAGCCTACTACAAAATGACCCTTATGCCCCTCATTGTGATTAGTGCACCCCACTTACACTTTCATGTCGTTTTGTGCACCCCATCATCATCCCTCCACACACTCTCTTCTTGCAATTTATAGGCATCATCGAGTGGTTTGACCTCGTAGGTCTGAATCTCTTGTTAGAGAGTCGGTCAGAGCCTGCTGAACTTTTAATTGGAAAGTCGGTCGAAAACCACTGAACCTTTAGGTCGATAATTGTCAACTAAACTAAAGAGGTTTGTTTGGACAACACCGAGCCTAGAGAATAAGTCTCAGCCAAATGTTGTCAAACCTAAAATGGATGTCTCAACTAAGGCTTTGGAGTTGGGTGCTTCGGTTAGGATGAAGGGGTATTTTGGTAAAAATGTGGGGTGCACTTATAAATTGAAATTTGAATTTGGGGTGCCACGCATAATCGGGTGCACTTAGCCAGGCTCTTAATCTATCATACGGATCTTTATAAGACTTAGAGAAATTCAAAAAAATTTCTTGCATGAATTAGATTTTATCAAGTTACTTCCAAATTTCAAATGATCAAATTGTTAGGCGAAGGCCCATTTTCAAGAATTCCTACTTGAAATACGAAGGTCGGCCAACTTAACCTCCCTATGTGTTATTTGAAACTTTTTTGTCGACTTTATGCACATGGCCTCATTTAAAGGTTTTTTTTTCTTCACAAGAAAAAGAAGTAAAAAAAAAAAAAAAAAAAAAAGTTAGGGGGTGTATTCAATTGGAGGATTTGATAGGATTTTAAAAAAGTTTGGAGGATTTTGAAATCAAGGTGTATTTAATTTGGAGTTCAAAGGATTTTAATGGACTTTTCAAAAGTCAAGGGGTATTCAATTAGGAATTGGATTTTTTTTTTTGAAATAAAATAGAAATTTCATTAATCATAATGGCTCAATACATTAGGTAGAACAGGACGAGACATAGAATCAATTACTTTGATAAAAACACATTGATTCGCTAATCTTAATTGTTCATCAGAACATTCAACTGCCAGAGTTGATTTTGAGAAACGACTGTAACAATGAAACAGTTTGACTATCAGTGATTGTTCTCTTGACAAACATCTGAAACACAACAGGACACAGACATATTAAGACCAAAACGAAAAATAAAACTTCCAATAAGGGAAGACAAATAAAGACTTCCTACAAGGGAAGACAAACACAAACTTCCAACATTGGAAGACAAATACTTATTGAAAATGATAACCTAATAAAACTATCAAACCAACAATTTTAAGCGCAGATCCATGCACAAGCAATAGAAACAAAATGGACTTGAATGATGATAGATGCACACATGGGGGGAGCAAGTGGTGGTGCTAATAATAAATTCGACAACTGTTGCAGGATTGAAACTCTCAGATTTAAATAGATCTGTTTTTATTGAAGAAAGTGCATGACGTAAACATTTTTGTTGGAACCACCACCGATCAAATAGAAGATCAGTGGTGGTTCTTGAATGAATGACAAAGGAAATCAAAAGAGCAAAAAATTTAGAATTTTTAAAAATAGATTTTTTTTGTTAATTAGAATTTGGATGTATTTTAATGAATTTTTAAAAAGTCTAGGTGTATTCAATTTTTAAACACATTAGGATTTTGATGGATTTTAATGGATTATGATGGATTTCTATTCAAAAAATATCCAAGAAGAGTTTTTAAGCTTTATAAATAATAGAAGATTTCAGCCCAAGCAAGCAAAGCAGCAATTAGTTTACCAAATTCCATACTCCATCCATTTTCGAAATGTCACAATTCACCCCATGGATTCACTCATAACTCAAACTGGCACAATATGTTAAATGGCTAAAACCAAGTGGCTGCTAAACAACACTGAACGGACAAACACATGTGCGAATGACACACATATAAAAGAAAGCATTCAATATGCACATCACTTGAAGACCTCAATTAAATAACAAGAAAAGTAAGGAGAACTTGTAGATGGTAAACAAACATACACACACATTACATACCTTGGATACCTCCCTCTCACTTTTATAAAGTGGATCTCTCGGCGCATCCACCGGCGGCTCCGTCACATTATAGCATCCGTAATCACTCATCGCACATCGAATGTACTATTCTCCATTCCCCAAACATCAACAAAAACACAAACACAAACCAAAAACAAATGTCTATAATTCAAAACTCAATTCAACTCCATTACCTTCTCCGGCATTGCCGCCAAAACCCTAGGAATCGCATAGACATCGGTATCCGGCGGCGTCACATACATCTACACACACACAAAATTAACAATCCACAAATTGCATAAACATGATTGAGATTGATAAGATACGAAGATTGAGAATTAAATGTGAAGAGTGCGGAGGAACCTCGCGGAAGTCGTAGACGTCGTTGTCGGGGTCGGGGGGTTTTCGGATGAAGAAGTCACAGTCTAGGAGGGTGATCTTGTGGAACTCCTCTTCGTTGATTCTGTAATCGACAACTTTCTCGGACTGCCAGCCCTGGGTGGAGACGAAGGTCTTGGATTGGGAAATCTTGATGATTTCTTCGTCGTCGTCGTCGTCGTGGTCGTCGTCGGAGGGGAGGGGGGCGGAGGAGGCGAGGAGGCGGTCGTATTCGACGTCGTAGTCCTTCTTGTTGTCGAGCTCCTCGGCCTCCTCCTCGTCCATGTCGTAGACCTCGGCGCCGGCGTCGCCGTCGCCGTCGTCGACGCGGACCAGGAAATCGGGTCGGCGGCGGGGGAGGGGGAGGGAGAGGGAGAGGGGGTGCGTCGGGATTCGTGCAGGTGAGTGATGCGATGATGAGAGTTTGGAGCGAATGTGTGGAGGTGTGAAGAAATGAAGGGGAGGAAGAAGAAGAGCTGCCATGGCTCTGTGTTTTCTCCTTCAAGCTGTCTAATCCCAACATGCTAAGACTAATGGATAAAGTAGATAAAAGTAGGGGTAAAATGGACAGTTTCATGTTAAAATGAGATCAATAGTGCTTCAATGTCAATTAGTTGGTGCAGTAGCGTCGGACATTATATGAAAGAAAAATGATAATCTAACCTACTTTTGATGCACTTTTATTTTTTTAACTATTTATAGTATTTTTAGATATGGGGTCTACGTCTAGAGAGATAAAAAATAATCATAAATGACTAAGAAATAAATTATGTGCCCCAAATGTGCGCTCAAAGTGTGTTAGATTATCATTTTCTAATTTGGACAATTGCCTCTCTATTGTCATTCACCCAAGGCATCCATATTCTCGAGTGAGATGGATGAGGCATTATTTGTTAAAAATACTAGATTAAGGGAGTTTGTGAGTTCGACTCTCATTAGGTAAAAATTGTTCATATTAAGAAATAGATCCATCCTATAGAATCATTTAACAAGCTTTGTAACAAAAAGTTCGAGTAAAGCGATCCAAGACTACTTACTAGTATTGCTTCCCAATATATTATCAAATTCATTTCAACTTTTGGGATGTATCATGTGTGTACACTTTGGGTGCCTTGCATAGGAGAACATCTAACTAGTGCCCTTTATTAGTTGTTATCATTGTTGAATGTTTGTCAATAAAAGAACTATGTTGTATTTTTAAAAGGGTGTGGCTATTCGGACCTTACTTTTTACTCTTTATACCTTGATTTTAAATTTTTTTTAGCCCCCATGTGAAAGGTATTTGATGCCCCCACATATAAATATGTGTTTTACTCCTCTATACCCCATTGATCCCATGATTTGAAGCAATTGTGCTCCACGGGAGAGCTGAACTCACTCTCACTTGTAACCTCCGACCGAGCCATCTCCTGCAAAACAAGTGATTTCCGAGCAGGTAAGTTTGTTATCAATACTTTTATCTTCATATTGGCATCTTTTGTTCGTTGTTAGGTGGTTGTTTAATTGTAGGGTGTTGTTTCATTTTTTATTTTTTAGGGCTTCCTTTTTGCTCACGTGTTTTGCGCGAAATCTCCCACAATGTCTCAAGATTATGTTGAAGGAAGCGATATCCAACAATAAGATGTAAGTTTTGTTATAGTTTTTTTGCATATTTCGTCATTTTTTACAAGTCGTTGTTGACGGTTTTCAAACCCATGGTGCACGGTCACACAGGACCGATAGGGAAAGAGTGTTCATGGTATGTTACAACTGAAAAACTTTCATAACTTTCGGTATTTGTTTGCCGCTAATAACTTTAATGTATCGGTAGATTGTTTCCGCCACATTTTCATACCTATCGGTCTGTTTTCACCGACTTTGATCAATACATATCGGTTATGTCTGTTGCCACCTATAATTTTTAATTTAAAATGGAATTTTTGACATTGATCCTGGTTTTAATTGTCCTTTTCATGCATCTTATAGGTTAATATGGCTGATCAAGCTGGTGCATCGAGGCTGGTACATCAGGGGAGGGGGAGGTGTTCCTGGACTTTACTTCCGCATTCAAACCAAAGGTGCCATTGAAATCTAGAGAGGAACTCCCTGAGGCTATATTGACAGATAGGGATCTGACATTGATTTCGACTATAGAGAATGTCTTCCCTACCACCACCCACTTACTTTGTGGTTGGCATGTTAACAAAAATGTAGTTAGCAAGACAAGAGGACTATTTTCCAAGGATGAGGATTGGGATGAATGGTTTAGGACGTGGAATGACTTGATACTCTCCGAGACCGAGGCATTGTACAATGGGTGGTTGAATAATCTACAAGAAGCCTATAGTGGTGTGAAAAGGGTTGGTTTAATATGTGTCAGACACATGGTTAATCCACAAGGAGAAGTTTGTGCGGGCTTGGACCAATAAGGTCTTGCACTTTGGCATTGCTACTACATCTCGGTTAGAGAGTGCACACAGTTTGTTGAAAAGGGAGATGGGGACATCACAGGGTCATTTTGCATACTTGTGGAAGAATATACACAATGTGTTAAGTCATCAACACTACGAACTTATGGGTTCCTTCAACAGGTCTATGTATCTAGTGGCACACCACTTTCAAGACCACATATACAGTAACATCATTGGATTTGTTGGAAGGAATGCCTTGGATGAGATTGAGAAGGAAGTGAAGTGAGCTTGTGATATGGTTGGCTTGGATGGGTCCCTATGTGGGTGTGAATTGTGTCACTCGCGGGTTGCCTTGTGCTCATAAGATTTCATTACACATTATGGCCGGTAGCGCTATTGGTCTTGACGAGATCCATGCACGGTGGATGTCACAGCCTAATTTCCTAATCTTGATTTACTTGCTTAATCAGGATCACCGACGCGTGACGTGGGGCCCGCATGAGATGCGCACACTGACCGAGGCACGTGGCCAAGGTAAATGTTATAATTGAACTAGTGTATGCCTAGTGTTGTGTATGTGTGTAGACTAATTAAGTCAATTTGTTTGCAAATCATACGCATTTGAGCCGACGCAATGACGGGGACACGCCTAGGAGTGCGTGAAGTACGGGTACCTAGTGGAATTACCCGGAGTAGCGAGACTAGGCTAGGGAATAGTAATTAATTTCAAATGTACCTTAGCATGAATTAAATTATATCATTAAGTTGAAAAATACAACGTTCGACGTAAGGGGAAAGAGTGCCAGGTAGTTGAGAGTCGGAGAGACCACTTAAATAAATTTTATAAATTTGTGTGACCAATTAATTATGATTCATATGGGATTAATGTACATTAATTGAGTTGGTCTATAGTTTATTTAATTAAGAAGTCACATTTTAATATCCTATAGTTGTTGTGAATTAAACTAACCTTAGGACAGACCTTAAGATCCGTGCTACCACACACTCCCATGATGAGAGTCACTCAAGTTGTGTCACATGAGAAGCTGGACTGCCTAGTTAGTAACCACTGGATTTACCTCGAGATATACAATACACACTAAATCCTAACAACACCTATATATACAACTTGATGAGAAAATTTACACTATTTGCATGCAAATCACATAGAACGGAAGAGAGGGGAGATTTTAGGGAAGTTTGGAGAGAAATTTGAGCTAGGAGTGGAGAGAAATCAGAGACCCAAACTAAGGTAATCTCACCCACCATTTCTTTTACCCAATTTCTTATGAATTTTTTTTATTTATTGGGTTTCAAACACAAATTTCGGATTTATGGACATGCATTATGGATTTGGTTGATTTGGAGTCTAAATGGTATGAATTACTCAAACAAACTAGTTTTAGCCAAAGTTGTTGGGAATTGTTGGTGAGAAGTTGGTATTTTCGGATTTTTTTTGGATTTATATACAAGCATGTTGATCCGAGAATTTATTGTTGTTTGTGGTTTTTGATGTAAAAAATTTAGTCTCTTGAGGTGTTATTGGATCAGTGATAGAGAGAAGAGGAAAAAAAATTTAAATTTTGGGGAAGAAGATGCACACGTGCGGGCCACACGTGTGCATCCCCCCCCAATTGGGCCGGGCCAAGGGGCCTAGGCCGGGCTCGGCCATGAGGCGAGCCTGGCCCAGCGCCTGGCCAGGCCCAGGAACCGGGTCGGGTCGGGCAGATTCGACCCGACCCGATGACTAGATTGACACAGAAGGACGTCGTGTATGACTGGACAGAGGAATGCGAGAACGCATTTGAGCAGTTGAAGAGGTTGTTGACGACCGCACCAGTATTGACACTGCCTAAGGTTGGACAGGGATTCCTAGTATACACTGATGCTTCACACACGGGACTTGGATGCGTGTTGATGCAGGGTAGCGGAGTTGTGGCTTATGCTTCGAGACAGCTGAAGATACATGAAAAGAACTACCCGACGCATGACCTTGAGTTAGCAGCAGTCGTATTTGCGCTGAAGGTGTGGAGACACCACTTGTATGGAGAGAGATTCACACTTTTCACTGATCACAAGAGTCTGAAGTATCTCTTCACATATAAGGAACTGAATATGAGACAGCGCAGGTGGTTAGAATTCTTGAAGGACTATGACTTTTCCTTGGAATATCACCGGGAAAAGCGAATGTAGTCGCGACGCACCTTGAGTAGGAGACCGACCGAGACGCCGAGGTTGTCGGATGTCATATGAAGCACGAGTACGGATTACTTGAGGCGCGATGACGTGCAGAGGTCGTCGACGTTCCTATCGATACCCGAATTGAGATCTGCGCACAGATGAGAGTACATACCGTGTCTATACAGAGTGTGTCAGAGGGTCAGAGGACTGACAGGTTGTACCAGCAATTCAGCGAGCTAGCGCGGAGTTTAGATTGTGTTGATTGGACAGAGACATCTGATCAGTGTCTGAGATTCAGGGGCAGATTGTGGATACCCGAGATGCCGGAGCTGAGAGAGGAAATTCTTCAGGATTCACACCATTCCCGATTTACTGTTCATCCAGGCAGGACTAAGATGTATCACGACATGAAGAGACACTTCTGGTGGCCTGGGATGAAAGCGGATGTGTCAGAGTTTATCAGGAATTGTGAGATTTGTCAGCAAGTGAAGGCAGAGCATCGTAGACCTGGAGGATTGTTACAACCATTACCCATTCCGAGATGGAAATGGGAAGACATCGCCATGGACTTCATCAGAGGGTTGCCAAGGACTGCCAAGAAACATGATTCCATTTGGGTGATAGTTGATAGACTTACAAGGTCCGCTTCATTTTCTCGCGCGATTGCTGCGCACTACACGTTTGATCACTGAGTATACTTTTCGAGAGGGAGATCATTAGGCTGCATGGGGTACCGTTGACCATCACATCAGACAGAGATGCTACGTATACTTCCAGGATGTGGCAGAGTATGCAAGAGCAGTACGGTACACGCCTACGATTCAAGACTTTCCATCCTCGGGACCGACGGACGGATGACAGAGAGACTGAATCAGGTTCTAGAGGACATGTTGCGGGCCTGTGTGTTAGAGTTCAGTGGATCTTGGGAGGAGTATCTACCATTATGTGAGTTTGCGTACAACAACAGTTATCAGGCTAGCATTGAGATGGCGCCATTTGAGGCTTTGTATGGCAGACCGTGTCGCTCACCCTCGTGTTGGGCTGAGCCAGAGGACAGAGTGACAGTAGGGCCTGAGATTGTTGTTGATCATACCAAAAAGGTACGACAAATTCGACAGAAACTCAAGGCAGCCCAAGAGAGACAGAAGAAGTATGCAGACAAGTACCACAGTGATATCACTTATTCCGAGGGAGCCTACGTCTATCTTATGGTCTCCCCTTAGAAGGGTTTGTAGAGATTTGGTGTGAAGGGCAAGCTCGCACCGCGTTTCATCGGGCCATTCAGAGTAAGGAAACGGGTTGGAAAGGTTGCGTACGAGTTAGAGCTTCCTTCGCAAATGTCGGGTGTTCATCCGGTCTTTCATATTTCAATGCTTCGACTGGCTGAGTCGAAGCGCACGACCGACAGTTGACTTGAGTCAGATCGACCTGAGCGAGGATTTCTCATATGAGGAGCAGCCTATCCAGATCCTAGACCGAAAGGTACAACAGTTGAGGAACAAGTCTATCCCAAAGGTGCTCGTCAAGTGGCAGTTCCACAACGATTCGGAACTCACTTGGGAGCGGGAAGACTATATGCGAGATCGTTTCCCGTACCTTTTCGAGTCAGGTATAATCCTAACCTGAATTTAATTTCGAGGACGAAATTTCCATTTTGTTGGGAATATTTGTCACGGCCCAATTTCCTAATCTTGATTAACTTGCTTAATCAGGATCACCGACCCGTGACGTGGGGCCCGCATGAGACGCGCATATTGACCGAGGCACGTGACCGAGGTAAATGTTATATTTGTACTGGTGTATGCCTAGTGTTGTGTATGTGTGTAGACTAATTAAGTCCATTTTTGCAAACCATAGACGTCGAGTTGACGTGAGCGGGGACACGCCTTGGAGTGCGTGCAAGTATGAGTACCTAGTGGAATTATCGGGGTAGCGAGACTAGGCTAGGAAATAACAATTTATTTCAAATCTACCTTAACATAAATTAAGTTATTTAATCTAGTTAGAAAATACGACGTTCGACGCACGAGGAAAGCGCCTCGAGTTGCGTGCGAGAGTCGGGACACCGAAAGTCCGGTAGTTGAGAGTCGGTGTGACCACTTAGATGAATTTTACAAATTTGTGTGACCAATTAATTATGGTCCATATGGGATTAATGTACATTAATCGATTTAACCTATGGTTTATTTATTAAGAAATTACATTTTAATATCCTATAGTTTGTTGTGAATTAAACTAACCTTAGGACATATCTCGAGATCCGTGCTGCCACACACTCCCATGATGGGAGTCACCCAAGTTGTGTCACATGAGAGGCTGGACTGCCTAGTTAGTAGCCATTAGATTTACCTCGAGATGCGCAATGCACACTAGATCCCATCAACATATATATACAACCTTTCACTTTGTTAACATGCAAAAATCCCATTTTTGCTCAAACAATTGAGGATCGGGAGAGAAATCGGGTTGGAGAAAGAGTAGATTCGAGCTTTGGAGAGGTGATCTAGGCGTCAACACGGAGATACAAGGTAACAAATCCCTCATTTGTTCTTGATTTTCCATTAAAAATGAGTCTTGGTGAAGTTCGAATTTACATTGATTTTAATGGTTTTTGGAGGTCATCTTGGAGGTTTTTGAGTTCTTGTGATGAATTACACTAGTTTTACTCGGACTTGCATTGATTGGTGACGAATTTGGGTAATTTCGGAATTTTGTTGCATGCATGAAATCCGAGAAATGTATATTGTTTTGTGGATTTGGGGTGAAATTTTGGTGCCTTGTTGATCTCCATGAGGTTTAAGATGAATTGGGAAGTGAAGGAAGAGAGAAGAGAGAAGGTAAAAAAAAAAAAAAAAAGAGGAAGAACCAGAGGCGCACCAGCGCCTCTGGTTGAAAGGAGGAAGAAGAGGGGGGGGCACGCACGCGTGCGTACGTGCGTGCCACCCCAGGCCGGGGCGGGCGGCCCAGCCCATCCCTAAAGTGGCCGGGCCAAACCGGCCCGCCTGCCCAACCCGGTGGGCTCTGGGACCGGGCCGACCCGATTGGGTCGGGTCGGACCGATTCGGGGACCCACATATATATTATTTAAATAATATTTTTAAATAATATTTTATTTATTAAAAAAAAACAGTTTTAATTTGCTGGAAAATAGGAAAAATAGGGGAAAAATATCAGAAAAATTGGGAAAAATTCTAGAAAAATATAGAAAATTTGAAAAAGGTAGAAAAAATGATTCGGGACTTCTCGAGTATTTTTGGTACCCCGAAATAACTCAAAAAATGTGTCAAAATTAAAGATTGACATAAAATTCTAAATTTTGGTTAAATATCATGAATCCACTTATTGTGACTTTAAACCAATTAAAATGACATAAAATGAACTTCAGGAATTAAAGGGAATTCTTGGAAGTTCGGGTGCACGAGTCAGGGTGTCGAGAGGCCGGATAGCTAGGACTACTGCGTTGACTTGTAAGTGAAACTCGCGGGAACTCTTTACTTTATTTCATTCCAGTCATTTATAAATTTCAGTCTATTTGTAGACTAGCTAATTTACTTCCCACATCATGTTTTCCTTGTTTTTATTCATATTGAATATCGATATAGCATGATGCCTTGTTTAATATATCATTGACTCCATGCTTCCTTATATGCTCAATGTTTGTCTTGAAATATGGTTAATGGGTATTTAGAAAATGCATGCTATAGGGCTATTTGTTATGTTGGACTTGTGCTCTATTTCCTTTGGGGCTTTGTAGCCTAACTTGTGTTGAAATCATAGCATTGTAGGAAATATATTCTTGAAAACTAAAGTAGGGATTATCTAGTGTCCATTGCACACGAGATGCGCGGATTCACGAGGATTTCGATCTTTCGGGGTCTCCGGCACTCGCCACTACACTTGGGCGGCACACGTGGCATGGACCACGGGGTTGTCGGCAAGTATGAATGATTTAAATACGCCGAGCACAGCTCCGCCATTTGAGGTTATTACAAATAAAAAGAGAGATTATTATCATATGTTGAGCACAGCTCCATACAGTAGTGGAAAAGGCTAGGTGATAGTTCTCACCGCCGACCGGACGTAGATCATCTCGACTTAGCCTGTGTCAGTTTGTGTATCTGTTAACGTTGGTATTTACTTGCATTATTTATTCAGCATTTCTTCAGCTACATATGCTTTTAAATACCTTTTGTTTAAATTGGAAATGTAGTATTAGATTTCCAGCTTATCACTTAAATATCATCATACTCACCGTCTAGTTTGTGACGGTGGGTGTAGATCCGTCGAGTAAAGACACCAGTAGTCGGCAAGGAGAAGATCGGCGACTACCTCGAGCTCCGAGCGCGTAGCTGCCCATACACGTAGGGTACTTTTTGTATTATGTTTACTTATGTCTTTATCTTTTGGGATGTTATTGGGATGAGTGTTAGATTACCCGACTTTTGGCTTTCACTTTGTTTATATATGTTCGCCGTTTACTTGCATATATATGGTGATCGTTATTTCCTGGATTCCACACTTAGGCTTTATAAAAAAAAAAAAAAAAAAAAAAATTCCGCTAAAATATTAAATACTTCCGCTAAATAAAATAATTGTTTAAACAAGAGAACACAGGTAATAAAGGCTGACTAATTCGTAATAGAGTCCTATGTGTCGTGATTAAGGCTTAATTACGGGATTAGGCCGGACGGTGCCCTAAATTAGAAGCGGGGCCGTCACAGTTGGTATCAGAGCTTAGGCTTCAGAACCTTAGGGACAAATAAGAAAAAAATACGAACTCTCATAAAACACAAACCTTAGAAGTGGAAACCAGATGAACCTTGCCTAGGAATTATTTTGTTGGGAATTGAGTGAAAGTGAGTTGGGAATTTGTATATATATATATATGCTACCTTTTTCAATATGTATACGTAGATACGTGGTAGGCTTCGTAATAGTAATAGGAAATCGTTATCCACATGCAGACGACGATGACGGATGCACGTGAGATTGGCGATGGGGGTGCTAGCAGTAGTCAGCCTCCTACTACATCAGACGACGACTATCAGAGGTTGGCGGATAGAGTAGCGGCACGAGGACGACAAGCGAGAGATGGCTAATTTCATGGCCTTCATGACAAAGACGAGATCACCGCACTTACTCGGGCCGTCGCCACTACTCCTGCGACTACCACACATCCGACGACCGGACCTACTACTATACCACCCAGCTCCAGATACCGCACCCGTACTAGACCCACCTATTGTTCAGGACACGGTAGTGACGCCGACTCTTCCGGTAGTGACCGTTTCGACGGCAGAGGTAGCAGTGATGACTCCGACTCCCACACCTACACCTTCAGGCTCAGCAGTAGGGATTCAACTGGTGAAGGACTTTCTCCGCCTTCAGCCAGTGTACTTGACGACGGGGAGAGAAACTTTGAGAAGATTGAGGGATGGATATTATCACGGGAGAAGCTACATCGGATTTTGGGGATCGAGGATAGACTTCGCCCATTTGTCTTCTTATACGCTACTGAGAGAGATGCCGACGTTCGGTGGCGCACCACCATAGCTACTGATGGGGACTTTCTGTCATGGACGGCCTTTAAGGCCAAGTTTTATCAGCAGTACTTCCCGCCGGCAGTCATGATGAGGTTGAGGAGAGAGTTTATGAGTTTGAGGCAGAGAGCGAGATGAGTCGGTTATGGAGTACCGAGATAGATACGGGTATCCGAGGCGGTTGCGGGGGATTTGGTTCGAGATGAGTTGGGAGATGTGTATCATTTTGGGGCAGGTCTGAGGGCAGACATTGGCTATCACGTAGTCAGCACGGGCGCTAGGACACTCACCGAGATATACGAGCGTGCACTTTCGCACGAGACCTACTACCTTGGTGTAATAGCTGACAGGGCAGGCTTAGGGCAGAGATTGACATTAGAGCAGGCCGTAGATTTTGAGAGGAGACGACGGGGTGGCAAGGCACCTAGGACATGGGATAGAGGTTCTCAAGGATCGGGGATGACTTCACGTTACACATCGGTGGTACCTCGGGTGTCTTATGTCGCGTCGACAGAGCTCGGGGAGAGGACGTTCCTTACCACCACCATCGATTAGGCCAAAGCATTACCAAAGCACTGAGAGAGACTTACTCTTCCGGCACCATCGCACCACGACAGATATCGCACAGGGTGGTAGAGGCGAGGCAGGGGTCGAGGCGAGAGGGACCCCGTCAGGGTGACGAGAGCAGACTCCGGTTCGGGGACGACACGAGCCAAGCCGGCGCGAGACAGGTTTCATGTTATAGGTGCGGACGGAGTGGGACATTTGGTGAGGAGTGTCCACAACAGCCAGCAGTGTATCCACCACAGAGTCGAGAGGCAGCTCACATGGTGGCACAAATGATAGCGCTACGCGGAGTCTCATTGAGGGTATGATTTCTATCATTTGGTAGAGAGTCTTATGTTTTATTTGATTCGGGTTCCACTATTTCCTTCATTTACGGACGCATGTTAGGCATACTAGGATTGACACCGATTAGGCTTGGAGTACATTTGATATTGAGCACCGCCGCCATGGGAGATAGGGTTTACCCTAATAGTCTAGTGGAGAAAGTTCCAGTAGAGATTAGTGGGATAGAGTTACCCGCCGACTTCAGAGTCCTTGAGATGTTAAAGTTCGACGCTCTCTTCGGGATGGACTGGTTATCAGCATACCATGCTCACATAGATTGTTTTAGTAAGTCTGTGATATTTGAGATCCCGGGACGTCCGATGTTCGTACACCGAGGTAGTACACCGAGAGTCGATACCACGAGAGGTAGATTGGCGACTAGTGAGGAGATGGAGACTCTAGTAGCCTTGTATACTATAGCAGAAAGTCAGGGACCCCGACTTGAGGACATACCGATCGTTAGAGAGTTTTCCGACGTCTTTCCTGAGGAGTTGCCAGGACTACCGCCGCCGCGAGAGGTAGACTTCATTATCGAGTTAGTACCAGGCACCAAACCGATCGCGATACCACCTTACCGCATGGCCCCGAAGGAGCTAGAGGAGTTGAGGGCTCAGCTTAAGGACATGGGGGAGAAAGGATTCATCACACCTTCGATGTCACCGTGCTGGGAGCGCCGTATTTTTGTGAAAAGAAGGATGGTAGTCTACGACTGTGCATCGACTACAGGCAACTGAATAAGGTTACAATCAAGAACAAGTACCCGCTACCGAGGATTGATGATTTGTTTGAGCAGCTGAGAGGAGCGCAGTTCTTCTCCAAGATAGACCTGAGATCAGGGTATCATCAGCTTAGGATCAGGGACGAGGACCAGTCTAAGACAGCGTTCCGCACCAGATATGGACACTACCAGTTTACGGTTAAGCCGTTCGGGCTAACCAACGCCCCCGCCGTGTTTATGGACCTTATGCACCGAGTATTCAGGCCATTTCTTGACCAATTCGTAGTAGTCTTCATCGACGACATTCTGATCTATTCGAGGACACGGGAGGATCATGAGCAGCACCTCAGGGAGACATTGCAGATGTTGAGGAAGCACCGTTTATATGCCAAGTTCAGAAAGTGTGAATTTTGGCTTTCAAAAGTCAAGTTTTTAGGTCACGTTGTTGGAGCAACGGGGATTGCCGTAGATCCGGCCAAGATTCAGACGATTATGGATTGGCCGGCACCGACGTCAGTGACGGAGATCAGGAGTTTTCTGGGGTTAGCTGGCTACTACCGCAGGTTTGTGAAGGATTTTTCTAAGATCGCTTCGCCGATGACTAGATTGACACAGAAGGACGTCGTGTATGACTGGACAGAGGAATGCGAGAACGCATTTGAGCAGTTGAAGAGGTTGTTGACGACCGCACCAGTATTGACACTGCCTAAGGTTGGACAGGGATTCCTAGTATACACTGATGCTTCACACACGGGACTTGGATGCGTGTTGATGCAGGGTAGTGGAGTTGTGGCTTATGCTTCGAGACAGCTGAAGATACATGAAAAGAACTACCCGACGCATGACCTTGAGTTAGCAGCAGTCATATTTGCGCTGAAGGTGTGGAGACACCACTTGTATGGAGAGAGATTCACACTTTTCACTGATCACAAGAGTCGAAGTATCTCTTCACACGAAGGAAGCGAATATGAGACAGCGCAGTGGTTAGAATTCTTGAAGGACTATGACTTTTCCTTGGAATATCACCCAGGAAAAGCGAATGTAGTCGCCGACGCACCGAGTAGGAGACCGACCAGAGAGACGCCGAGGTTGTCGATGTCATATGACGCACGAGTACGGGTTACTTTGGCGCAACGATGACAGTAGGTCGCCGTCAGACGTTCCTATCGATACCCGAATTGAGATCTCGCGCACGCACGAGAGAGTACATACCGTGTCTATACGAGTGTGTCGAGGGTCGAGGACCGACCGTTGGTTGTACCAAAGCAATTCGGCGAGCTAGCGCGGAGTTTAGATTGTGTTGATTGGACAGAGACATCCGATCGTGTCCGAGATTTAGGGGCGGATTGTGGATACCCGAGATGCGGAGTCGAGAGAGGAAATTCTTCGGGATTCACACCATTCCCGATTTATTGTTCATCCAGCGGGACTAAGATGTATCACGACATGAAGAGACACTTCGGTGGCTGGGATGAAAGCGGATGTGTCGAGTTTATCGGGAATTGTGAGATTTGTCACGAAGTGAAGGCAGAGCATCGTAGACTGGAGGATCTGTTACAACCATTACCCATTCCGAGATGGAAATGGGAAGACATCGCCATGGACTTCATCGAGGGTTGCCAAGGACGACCAAGAAACATGATTCCATTTGGGTGATAGTTGATAGACTTACAAAGTCTCCGCTCATTTTCTACGCCGGTTGCGGCGCACTACACGTTTGATCGGTGAGTATACTTTTCGAGAGGAGATCATTAGAGTGCATGGGGTGCACCGTTGACCATCACATCGACAGAGATGCTACGTATACTTCCGGGATGTGGCGAGTATGCAAGAGCGAGACGGTACACGCCTACGATTCAAAGACACGACTTTCCATCCTCGACCGACGGACGACGACAGAGAGAGGCGAATCGGGTTCTAGAGGACATGTTGCGGGCTGTGTGTTAGAGTTCGGTGGATCTTGGGAGGAGTATCTACCATTATGTGAGTTTGCGTACAACAACGGTTATCGAGCTAGCATTGAGATGGCGCCATTTGAGGCTTTGTATGGCGACCGTGTCGCTCACCCTCGTGTTGGGTGAGCCGAAGAGACAGAGTGACAGTAGGGCCTAAGATTGTTGTTGATCATACCGAAAAGGTACGACAAATTCGACGAAACTCAAGGCGCCCAGAGAGAGAGAAGAAGTATGCAAACAAGTACCACAGTGATATCACTTATTCGAGGGAGCCTACGTCTATCTTAAGGTCTCCCCGGAAGGGTTTGTAGAGATTTGGTGTGAAGGGCAAGCTCGCACCGCGTTTCATCGGGCCATTCGAGTAAGGAAACGGGTTGGAAAGGTTGCGTACGAGTTAGAGCTTCCTTCGCAAATGTCGGGTGTTCATCCGGTCTTTCATATTTCAATGCTTTTGGTGAGTCGAAGGCGCAGCGCGACGGACGACGGTTGACTTGAGTCGATCGACTCCAGCGAGGATTTCTCATATGAGGAGCACTTATCCAGATCCTAGACCGAAAGGTACAACGAGTTGAGGAACAAGTCTATCCCAAAGGTGCTCGTCAAGTGGCAGTTCCACAACGATTCGGAACTCACTTGGGAGCGGGAAGACTATATGCGAGATCGTTTCCCGTACCTTTTCGAGTCAGGTATAATCCTAACCTGAATTTAATTTCGAGGACGAAATTTCCATTTTGTTGGGAATATTTGTCACGGCCCAATTTCCTAATCTTGATTAACTTGCTTAATCGGGATCACCGACCGTGACGTGGGGCCCGCATGAGACGCGCATATTGACCGAGGCACGTGGACCGAGGTAAATGTTATATTTGTATCTTGGTGTATGCCTAGTGTTGTGTATGTGTGTAGACTAATTAAGTCCATTTTTGCAAACCATAGACGTCGAGTTGACGTGAGCGGGGACACGCCTTGGAGTGCGTGCAAGTATGAGTACCTAGTGGAATTATCGGGGTAGCGAGACTAGGCTAGGAAATAACAATTTATTTCAAATCTACCTTAACATAAATTAAGTTATTTAATCTAATTAGAAAATACGACGTTCGACGCACGAGGAAAGCGCCTCGAGTTGCGTGCGAGTCGGGACACCGAAGTCTTAGGGTAGTTGAGAGTCGGTGTGACCACTTAGATGAATTTTACAAATTTGTGTGACCAATTAATTATGGTCCATATGGGATTAATGTACATTAATCGATTTAACCTATGGTTTATTTATTAAGAAATTACATTTTAATATCCTATAGTTTGTTGTGAATTAAACTAACCTTAGGACATACCTCGAGATCCGTCTTCGCCACACACTCCCATGATGGGAGTCACCCAAGTTGTGTCACATGAGAGGTGGATTGCCTAGTTAGTAGCCATTAGATTTACCTCGAGATGCGCAATGCACACTAGATCCCATCAACATATATATACAACCTTTCACTTGTTAACATGCAAAAATCCCATTTTTGCTCAAACAATTGAGGATCCGGGAGAGAAATCGGGTTGGAGAAAGAGTAGATTCGAGCTTTGGAGAGGTGATC
Organism: Stephania japonica; assembly: GCA_039657345.1. Taxonomy (NCBI): domain Eukaryota; kingdom Viridiplantae; phylum Streptophyta; class Magnoliopsida; order Ranunculales; family Menispermaceae; genus Stephania; species Stephania japonica. Next base: position 42,170,887 of record CM077562.1, read on the forward strand.
TAGGCGTCAACACGGAGATACAAGGTAACAAATCCCTCATTTGTTCTTGATTTTCCATTAAAAATGAGTCTTGGTGAAGTTCGAATTTACATTGATTTTAATGATTTTTGGAGGTCATCTTGGAGGTTTTTGAGTTCTTGTGATGAATTACACTAGTTTTACTCGGACTTGCATTGATTGGTGACGAATTTGGGTAATTTCGGAATTTTGTTGCATGCATGAAATCGAGAAATGTATATTGTTTTGTGGATTTGGGGTGAAATTTTGGTGCCTTGTTGATCTCCATGAGGTTTAAGATGAATTGGGAAGTGAAGGAAGAGAGAAGAGAGAAGGTAAAAAAAAAAAAAAAGAGGAAGAACCGAGAGGCGCACCGGCGCCTGCAGTTGAAAGGAGGAAGAAGAGGGGGCACGCACGCGTGCGAACGTGCGTGCCACCCACGGGGCGGCCGCTAGCTAGCTCAGCCCATCCCAGCGGGCCGGGCCAACCGCCCAGCCCAACCCGGGTGGGCTGGGCCGGCCCGACCGGACCGACCCATATGGGCCGAACCGGCCGACCCGATTGGGTCGGGTCGGACCGGTTCGGGGGACCCACATATATATTATTTAAATAATATTTTTAAATAATATTTTATTTATTAAAAAAAAAAAACATTTTAATTTTTTGGAAAATAGGAAAAATAGGGGAAAAATATCGAGAAAAATTGGGAAAAATTCTAGAAAAATATAGAAAATTTGAAAAAGGTAGAAAAAATGATTCGGGACTTCTCGAGTATTTTTGGTACCCCGAAATAACTCGAAAAATGTGTCAAAATTAAAGATTGACATAAAATTCTAAGTTTTGGTTAAATATCATGAATCCACTTATTGTGACTTTAAACCAATTAAAATGAAATAAAATGAACTTCAGGAATTAAAGGGAATTCTTGGAAGTTCGGGTGCACGAGTCGGGGTGTCGAGAGGCCGGATAGCTAGGACTACTGCGTTGACTTGTAAGTGAAACTGCGGGAACTCTTTACTTTATTTCATTCCAGTCATTTATAAATTTCAGTCTATTTGTAGACTAGCTAATTTACTTCCCACATCATGTTTTCCTTATTTTTATTCATATTGAATATCGATATAGCATGATGCCTTGTTTAATATATCATTGACTCCATGCTTCCTTATATGCTCAATGTTTGTCTTGAAATATGGTTAATGGGTATTTAGAAAATGCATGCTATAAGGCTATTTGTTATGTTGGACTTGTGCTCTATTTCCTTTGGGGCTTTGTAGCCTAACTTGTGTTGAAATCATAGCATTGTAGGAAATATATTCTTGAAAACTAAAGTAGGGATTATCAAGTGTCCATTGCACACGAGATGCGCGGATTCACGAGGATTTCGATCTTTCGGGGTCCAAGGCACTCGCCACTACACTTGGGCGGCACACGTGGCATGGACCACGGGGTTGTCGGCAAGTATGAATGATTTAAATACGCGAGCACGAGCTCCGCCATTTGAGGTTATTACAAATAAAAAGAGAGATTATTATCATATGTTGAGCACACGGCTCCATACAAGTAGTGGAAAAGGCTAGGTGATAGTTCTTACCGTCGGCCCGGACGTAGATCATCTCGACTTAACACGTGTCGGCAGATTTTGTGTATCTCGTTAACGTTGGTATTTACTTGCATTATTTATTCGGCATTTCTTCAACTACATATGCTTTTAAATACCTTTTGTTTAAATTGGAAATGTAGTATTAGATTTCCCAGTTATCACTTAAATATCATCATACTCACCGTCTAGTTTGTGACGGTGGGTGTAGATCCGTCGAGCAAACACCAGCCGGCAAGGAGAAGATCGGCGACTACCTCGAGCTCCGAGCGCGTAGCTGCCCATACACGTAGGGTACTTTTTGTATTATGTTTACTTATGTCTTTATCTTTTGGGAAGTTATTGGGATGAGTGTTAGATTACCCGACTTTTGGCTTTCACTTTGTTTATATATGTTCGCCGTTTACTTGCATATATATGGTGATCGTTATTTCTGGATTCCACACTTAGGCTTTATAAAAAAAAAAAAAAAAAAATTCCGCTAAAATATTAAATACTTCCGCTAAATAAAATAATTGTTTAAACAAGAGAACACAGGTAATAAAGGCTGACTAATTCGTAATCGAGTCCTATGTGTCGTGATTAGGGCTTAATTACGGGATTAGGCCGGACGGTGCCCTAAATTAGAAGCAGGGCCGTCATAGCCATGGGGTTGTCGGCAAGTATAAATGATTTATATGCGCAGAGCACAGCTCCGCCACTTGAGGTTAAAAAAATAAGATTATTATTATATGTTGAGCACGGCTCCATACAGTAGTGGAGTAGGCTTGGTGATAGTTCTCACTGTTGACTGGACGTAGATCATCTCGACTTAGCCTGTGTCAGTTTTTGTGTATCAGTTAACGTTGATATTTACTTGCATTATTATTCAGCATTTCTTCAGCTACATATGCTTTTAAATACCTTTTGTTTAAATTGGAAATGTAGTATTAGATTTCCCCAGTTATCACTTAAATATCACTATACTCACCGTCTAGTTTGTGACGGTGGGTGTAGATCCGTCGAGCAGCACCAGGCCGGGCAAGGAGAAGATTGACGACTACCTCTGAGCTCCAAGTGCGTAGTTACCCGTACATGTAGGGTACTTTTTGTATTATATTTACTTACGTCTTTATCTTTTTGGGATGTTATTGGGATGAGTGTTAGATTACCCGACTTTTAGCTTTTACTTTGTTTATATATGTTCGTCGTTTACTTGCATATATATGGTGATCGTTATTTCCTGGATTCCACACCTAGGATTTTAAAAAAAATTTCGCTAAAATATTTAAGACTTCCGCTATAAATTGTAAAGACTTCCGCTAATTAAACTAATTGTTTAAAATTGAGAACATAGGTAGTAAAGGCTAACTAATACGTAATTGGGTCCTACGTGTCGTGATTAAGGTTTGATTACGGGATTAGGCCGGCCGGTGCCCTAGATTAGTAGCGGGGCCGTCATGGTTGGTATCAGAGCTTAGGCTTTAGAACCTTAGTGACAAAGTATAGTGTTGACTAAGGATTTTGATACCAATTTCGCGATTGGTATCAAAGATCATGTTATCAAGGAGTAAAGCAAAATTTTGAATAAAATACACATCATAGAAGTGGAAACCAGATGAACCTTGCCTAGGAATTACTTTGTTGGGAATTAAGTAAAAGTGAGTTGGGGATTAGTATATATATGCTATTTTTTTTCAGTACGAATATGTATATACGTGGTAGACTTCGTAGTAGGTGATAGGAAATCGTTATCCACATTCAGACGACGATGACGGACGCACCCGAGACAGGCGATGTGGGTGCTAGCAGTAGTCAGCCTCCTACTACATCAGACGACGATTATCAGAGGTTGGCGGATCGAGTAGCGGCGCGGGGACAACAGATGGCTGATTTCATGACCTTCATGACAGCACAGATCACCGCACTTACTCGTGTTGTCGCCACTACTCCTGCGACTACTACACTTCTAACGACCGGACCTACTACTGTACCATCCACCATTTCAACGACTGCACCCGTACCAGACGTTCCTATTATTCAGGGCACGGTAGCGACGCCGACTCTTCCGGTAGTCACCGTTTCGACGACAGAGGTAGCAGTGATAACTCTGACTCCCACACCCACACCTTCAGGCTCATCAGTAGGGATTTAACTGGTGAAGGATTTTCTTCGCCTTCAGCCAGTGTACTTCGACGGGGAAAGAAACTTCGAGAAGATTGAGGGATGGATACTATCACAGGAGAAGCTACATCGAATTTTGGGGATCGAGGATAGATTATGCCCAGATTTGTCTTCTTATACACTGCAGAGAGATGCCAACGTCTGGTGGTGTACCACTATAGCTACCGAAGGAGATTTTGAGTCATGGACGGCCTTTAAGGCCAAGTTCTATCAGCAGTACTTCCCGCCAGCAGTCATAATGAAACTGAGGAGAGAGTTTATGAGTTTGAGGCAAATAGCAGATGAGTCAGTTATGGAGTACCGGGACAGATACGAGTATCTGAAGCAGTTTGCAGGGGATTTAGTCCGAGATGAGTTGGGAGATGTGCATCATTTTGGGGCGGGTCTGAGAGTAGACATTGGCTATCACGTAGTCAGCACGGGCGCTAGGACACTTACCGAGATATACGAGCGTGCACTTTCCCACGAGACCTACTACCTTGGTGTAATAGCTGACAGGGCAGGCTTGGGGCAGAGATTGACATTAGAGCAGGCCACAGATTTCAAGAGGAGGCGGCGGAGTGGCAAGGTACCCAAGACATGGGATAGAGGCTCTCAGGGATCGGGGTGACTTCACATTTCACATCGGTGGTACCTCAGGTGTTTTATGTCGCGTCAGCACAGAGCTCAGGGAGAGGATGTTCCTTACTACCACCATCGATTAGGCCAGTATTACCAGTGCCAGAGAGACTTGCTCTTCTAGCACCATCAGCACCACGACAGCCTCAATAGCAGGGTGGTAAAGGTCGAGGTAAGGGTAGAGGCCGAGAGGGACCCCGTCAGGGATAGAGACAGACTCCAATTTAGGGACAGCCACAGTCTGGTTAGTGCAGATTGGTTTCATGTTACAGGTGCGGACAGGTGGGACATTTGGTGAGGGAGTGTCCACAGCCAGCAGCAGTGTATCCACCATAGAGTCGAGAGGCAGCTCACATGGTGGCACAGCCGAATACTAATGCCACGCGGAGTCTCATCGAGGGTACGATTTCTATCGCTGGTAGAGAGTCTTATGCTTTATTTGATTCGGGTTCCACTATTTCTTTCATTTCTGGACGCATGATAGGCATACTAAGACTGATACCGATTAGGCTTGGAGTACATTTGATGTTGAGTACTGCTGCCGGAGATAGGGTTTACCCTAATAGTCTAGTTGAGAGAGTTCCAGTAGAGATTAGTGGGATAGAGTTACTCGCCGACTTTAGAGTCCTTGAGATGTTAGAGCTTGACGCTCTCTTCGGGATGGACTGGTTATCAGCATACCATGCTCACATAGATTGTTTTAGTAAGTCTGTCGTATTTGAGATTCCAGGACGTCCGATGCTCGTACACCGAGGTAGTACGCCGAGAGTCGATACCACGAGAGGTAGATTGGCGACTAGTGAGGAAATGGAGACTCTAGTAGCCTTGTATACTATAACAGAGAGTCAGGGACCCCGACTTGAGGACATACCGATCGTTAGAGAGTTTTTTGACGTCTTTCCTGAGGAGTTGCCAGGACTACCGCCGCCGCGAAAGGTAGACTTCATCATCGAGTTAGTACCAGGCACCAAACTGATCGCGATACCACCTTATCGCATGGCCCCGAAGGACCTAGAGGAGTTAAGGGCTCAGCTTAAGGACATGGGGGAGAAGGGATTCATCACACCTTCTATGTCGCCGTGGGGAACACCAGTACTTTTTGTGAAAAAGAAGGATGGTAGTCTACGACTTTGCATCGACTACAAGCAACTGAATAAGGTTACAATCAAGAACAAGTACCCGCTACCGAGGATTGATGATTTGTTTGAGCAGCTGAGAGGAGCACAGTTCTTCTCCAAGATAGACCTAAGATCAGAGTATCATCAGCTTAGGATCAGGGACGAGGACCGGTTTAAGACAGCGTTCCGTACCAGATATGGACACTACCAGTTTACGGTCATGCCGTTCGAGCTGACCAACGCCCCCGCCGTGTTTATGGACCTTATGCACCGAGTATTCAGGCCATTTCTTGACCAGTTCGTAGTAGTCTTCATCGACGACATTCTGATCTATTCGAGGACACGGGAGGATCACGAGCAGCACATCAGGGAGATGTTGCTGATGTTGAGGAAACACCGTTTATATGACAAGTTCAGCTAGTGTGAATTTTGGTTTTTAGAAGTCAAGTTTTTGGGTCACGTTGTTGGAGCAACGGGGATTGCCGTAGATCCGGCCAAGATTCAGACAATTATGGGTGGCGGCACCGACGCGTCGATGACGGAGATCGGGGAGTTTTCTGGGGTTAGCAGGCTACTACCGTAGGTTCGTGATGGATTTTTTTAATATCGCTTCGCCGATGACTAGACTGACACAGAAGGACGTCGTGTATGATTGGACTGAGGAATGCGAGAACGCATTTGAGAAGTTGAAGAGGTTGTTGACGACCGCACCAGTATTGACACTGTCTAAGGTTGGATAGGGATTCCTAGTATACACGATGCTTCACACACGGGACTTGGACTTGATGTGTTGATGATGCGGGGTAAGCGAGTTGTGACTTATGCTTCGAGACACCTGAAGATACATGAGAAGAACTACCCGACGCATGACCTTGAGTTAGCGACGATCGTATTTGCGCGAAGGTGTGGAGACACCACTTGTATGGAGAGAGATTCACACTCTTCACGATCACAAGAGTTTGAAGTATCTCTTTCACACGTAAGAAGCGAATATGAGACAGCGTAGCAGGTGGTTAGAATTCTTAAAGGACTATGACTTTTCCTTGGAATATCACCCAGGAAAAGCGAACGTAGTCGCCGACGCACTGAGTAGGAGACCGACCAGAGACGTCGAGGTTGTCAGATGTCATATGACGCACGAGTGCGGGTTACTTGAGGTAACGATGACAGTAGGTCAGTCAGACGTTCCTATCGATACTCGGATTGAGATCTGCGCACAGACGAGAGTACATACCGTGTCTACATAGAGTGTGTTAGAGGGTCAGAGGACTGACAGGTTGTACCAGCAATTCAGCGAGTTAGCATGGAGTTTAGATTGTGTTGATTGGACAGAGACATCTGAACAGTGTCTGAGATTCAGGGGCCGATTGTGGATACCCGAGATGCCGAAGCTGAGAGAGGAAATTCTTCAGGATTCACACCATTCCCGATTTACTGTTCATCCAGGCAGGACTAAGATGTATCACGACATGAAGAGACATTTTTGGTGGCCTGGGATGAAAGCGAATGTGTTAGAGTTTATCAGGAATTGTGAGATTTGTCAACAAATGCAGGCAAAGCATCGTAGACCGGGAGGACTGTTACAACCATTGCCCATTCCGAGATGGAAATGGGAAAACATCGCCATGGACTTCATCAGAGGGTTGCCGAGGACAGCCAAGAAACATGATTCCATTTGGGTGATAGTTGACAGACTTACAAAATCTGCTCATTTTCTGCCAGTTGCAACGCACTACATGTTTGATCAGCTGAGTATATTTTTCGAGAGGGAGATCATTAGGCTGCATGGGGTACTGTTGACCATCACATCAGACAGAGATGTTACGTATACTTCCAGGATGTGGCAGAGTATGCAAGAGCAGTACGGTACGCGTCTACAGTTCAGCACAGCTTTCCATCCTCAGACTGACGGACAGACAGAGAGACTGAATCAGGTTCTAGAGAACATGTTGCGAGCTTGTATGTTAGAGTTCGGTGGATCTTGGGTGGAGTACCTACCATTGTGTGAGTTTGCGTACAACAACAGTTATCAGGCTAGCATTGAGATGGCACCATTTGAAGCTTTATATGGCGGACCGTGTCGCTCGCCCTCGTGTTGGGCTGAGCCAGAGGACAGAGTGGCAGTAGGGCCTGAGATTGTTGTTGATCATGTTGGGAAATGTGCCCTAGGTCAATCCATTAATAGTCTTTATGAATACATTTTAGTTAATAAAATACAGGATTTCATTTGTTGTTTACTATAATTGATTTGCATGTTTACATTATAATAAGATCCATGGGTATTTACAGAAATATCATAAATGTCCCTAGTCGATTATTATACTGGGAACTATAATGAATTAAGACTAGTGTGAGTCTTGATTGATGATCATACGATGATCATACGTATAGGAATACGAATCAAGATCATGATTACTTATTAGGGAACAAAGTACTGGACCGACCCGCTATGAGAACATCACATGGATTAAGTCATAGTTGTTTCTCATGATAGGTATATTTTTCAGTCCTCTAACTTGAGATTACCAGAGACTTCAACATTAGGAATACAGTGATTTGACGCAATCAAACGTTGTCTTTAACCGGACGATTATAAAGGTTGTGATTGGTTACTGTGTGAATAATGTGGTGAAGTTGTGTAATCGAGATAGAATTTGTCCCTCTCATATAAAGAGAGATATTCAAAGTGGATCCCTCGATGTGTTAGGATGTTAAAAGGCCTAGTCTAAGTGGATTGATATTGATCAATGTCACTTAGATGTTTTCAGTCTACCTAGAAATCGAGACTAGTACGATTGAACATGTTGGATGACAATTCCATGCCTTATGTTTGAACAAAAGGATATCGTGTGACAAAAGGATGTTATATACACTATTGATTAGGTTGTATCGATTTGATATTCGTACAATTTGGGTAGTCACTTATGACTTGTATACCAAAATGTGTTTTGGTACACTGCCAACGTTGTATGAGCCAATTGGGTCGCACACTGAGAATGGTTTTGCGAGATTTTAAGATGGTTCAGAAAAATGAATTTTATATGATAAAATTCATGACAAAAACGTCCTTGTAGTGTATTACACTTATACTTCTTCAAGTAGAGGTATATGTGTAATTTACTTAACCATCTATATACAAGGGTTGTATAAATAGACGTTTTGAGTTAGAATACAAGTACGAAAAATTAAAAAGGGCCAAAACTCTATTTTCGTTTTAAGAAACGACTTAGGGTTTTTGGTATGCACTAGATCGTTTTGGAGAGAAACAAAAAGGTTTGGTATTCTCTCGAAGCTAGCACTTCAAATCTCGGTCGCCGTTCGTATGTGGACTGCTGATAGAGGGCGTTCGTTATTGGCAGTGCCTTAGAGATTGATTAACCTTCAGAAAGGTATATTGCGATTGAGGTATGATTAAAGTTTTCATAGTTTAAACGTGTTTTAATGGAATCAAATTCGGATCCTGTTAGGGTTTTTCTCAAAATAGTTTTGAAATCTCCGCTGTGTATGAACCCCAAAACACAACAGATCACACCGAAAAAGTACGACAAATTCAATAGAAACTCAAGGCAGCCCGAGAGAGACAGAAGAAGTATGCAGACAAGTACCATAGTGATCTCACTTATGCCGAGGGAGCCTACGTCTAACTTAAGGTTTCCCCTCGAAAAGGTTTGCAGAGATTTGGTGTGAAGGGAAAGCTTGCACCACGTTTCATCGGGCCATTCAGAGTTAGGAAAAGGGTTGGAAAGGTTGCATACGAGTTAGAGCTTCCTCCGCAGATGTCAGGTGTTCATCGGATCTTTAATATTTCAATGTTTCGACTGGCTGAGTCGAAGGCAGGCGCACGACCGACAGTTGACTTGAGTCAGATCGACCTGAGCGATGATTTCTCATATGAGGAGCGGCCTATCCAGATCCTAGACCGAAAAGTACAACAGTTAAGGAACAAGTCTATCCCGAAGGTGCTCGTCAAGTGGCAGTTCCACAGCGACTCGGAACTCATTTGGGAGCGGGAGGACTATATGCGAGATCGTTTTCCGTACCTTTTCGAGTCAGGTATAATCCTAACTTGAATTTAATTTCGAGGACAAAATTTCCATTTTGTTGGGAATATTTGTCACGGCCTAATTTCCTAATCTTGATTTACTTGCTTAATCAGGATCACCGACCCATGACGTGGGGCCTGCATGAGATGCGCACACTGACCGAGGCACATGACCGAGGTAAATGTTATAATTGAACTAGTGTATGCATAGTGTTGTGTATGTGTGTAGACTAATTAAGTCAATTTGTTTGCAAATCATAGACGCCGAGTTGACGCGAGCGGGGACACGCCTTGGAGTGCGTGCAAGTACGGGTACCTAGTGGAATCACCCGAAGTAGCGAGACTAGGCTAGGGAATAGTAATTAATTTCAAATGTACCTTAGCATGAATTAAATTATATCATTAAGTTGAAAAATACAACATTCGACGCAAGGGAAAAGTGCCTCGAGTTGCGTGCAAGTCAAGACACCGAGTGTCGGGTAGTTGAGAGTCGGAGAGACCACTTAAATAAATTTTATAAATTTGTGTGACCAATTAATTGTGATTCATATGGGATTTATGTACATTAATTGAGTTGGCCTAGAGTTTATTTAATTAAGAAGTCACATTTTAATATCCTATAGTTGTTGTGAATTAAACTAACCTTAAGACAGACCTCGAAATCCGTGTTACCACACACTCCCATGATGAGAGTCACTCAAGTTGTGTCACATGAGAAGCTGGACGGCCTAGTTAGTGACCACTGGATTTACCTCGAGATACACAATACATTTTAGATCCTAACAACACCTATATATACAACTTGATGAGAAAATTTACACTATTTGCATGCAAATCACATAGAACGGAAGAGAGGGGAGATTTTGGGCAAGTTTGAAGAGAAATTTGAGCTAGGAGTGGAGAGAAATCAGAGATCCAAACTATGGTAATCTCACCCACCATTTCATTTACCCAATTTCTTATGATTTTTTTTTATTTATTTGGTTTCAAACACAAATTTCGGATTTATGGACATGCACTATGGATTTGGTTGATTTGGAGTCTAAATGGTATGAATTACTCAAACAAACTAGTTTTAGCAGAAGTTGTTGGGAATTGTTGGTGAGAAGTTGGTATTTTCATATTTTTTTGGATTTATATACAAGCATGTTGATCCGAGAATTTATTGTTGTTTATGTGGTTTTTGATGTAAAAAATTTAGTCTCTTGAGGTGTTATTGGATCAGTGATAGAGAGAAGAGGGAAGAAGAAGAAGAAGAATAGAAAAAAAAATTCACCGAAACCAGAGACACAAAAGCGTCTCTGGAATTTTGGGGAAGAAGATGCACACGTGCGGGCCGCACGTGTGTATCCCCCCCCCCCAATTGGGCAGGGCCAGGGGGCTTGGGCTAGGCTCGGCCATGAGGCGAGCCTGGCCCAGTGCTTGGCCAGGCCTAGGAACTGGGTCGGGTTGGGCAGACTCGACCCGACCAACAAAAAAATAAAAATAAAATAAAATAAATATATATATTATTCATTAAATATATATATAATAAAATAAAATAAAAATATATTATTATCAATTAATTAATAATAATAATAAAAGAAATTAAATTAATAAAAAATAAATAATATATTTTATATATTAATTTAATTTCTGGAAAATAAGGAAAGTACTTGGAAAATTCCTGAAAAAATTGGAAAAAAATTAAAGAAAATATAAGAAATTGGGAAAAAGATAGAAAATTGGTTTTCGAGACTTGTCAGACATTCGACACCCCGATATAACTCGAAAAATGTGCCAGAACTGGAAATTTATAATGAAGTTATATCGGGGTGTCGGGAGGCCGGATAGCTATTAGCCATATTTCAAGACAAACATTGAGCATATAAGGAAGCATGGAGTCAATGATATATCAAACAAGGCATCATGCTATATCGATATTCAAAATGAATAGAAACAAGGAAAGCATGATGTGGGAAATAAATTAGCTAGTCTACGAATTGACTGAAAATTAATAAATGACTAGAATGAAATAAAGTAAAGAGTTCCCACAGTTTCACTTACAAGTCGAGGTGTCGGGAGGCCGGATAGCTAGGACTATTGCATTGACTTGTAAGTGAAACTGTGGGAACTCTTTACTTTATTTCATTCTAGTCATTTATTAATTTTCAGTCAATTCGTAGACTAGCTAATTTATTTCCCACATCATGCTTTCCTTGTTTCTATTCATTTTGAATATCGATATAGCATGATGCCTTGTTTGATATATCATTGACTCCATGCTTCCTTATATGCTCAATGTTTGTCTTGAAATATGGCTAATAGATATTTAGAAGATGCATGCTACATGGTTATCTGTTATATTGGACTTGTATTCTATTCCCTTGGGGCTTAGTAGCCTAACTTATGTTGGAATCATAGCAATTGTAGGATATGAATTCTTGAAAATCTAAATTAGGGATTATCTAGTGTCCATTGCACACGAGATGCGCGGATGCACGGGGATTTCGGTCTTTCGTGGTCTCCGGCACTCGCCACTACACTTGCGTGGCACACGTGGTATGGGCCACGGGGTTGTCGGCAAGTATAAATGATTTATATGCGCAGAGCACAGCTCCACCACTTGAGGTTAATAAAAAGATTATTATTATATGTTGAGCACAGCTCCATACAGTAGTGGAGTAGGCTTGGTGATAGTTCTCTTTGCCGATTGGACGTAGATCATCTTGACTTAGCCTGTGTTAGTTTTTGTGTATCAGTTAACGTTGGTATTTACATGCATTATTATTCAACATTTCTTCAGCTACATATGCTTTTAAATACCTTTTGTTTAAATTGGAAATGTAGTATTAGATTTCTCCAGTTATCACTTAAATATCACTATACTCACCGTCTAGTTTGTGATCATGGGTGTAGATCCGTCGAGCAGCACCAGGCCGGGCAAGGAGAAGATTGACGACTACCTCTGAGCTCCGAGTACGGTGGAAGAAACTAAATATCATTCCAATCCAATCATCATCCGATGAAGATGAGTTTCATTTCATGTACCGTATGGAATTAGAGGTTGTGGATATGAGGTTCAAGAATGGTGGACCTGATTCGAGGGCAAAGATTATGCAAAAGTTCAGGGAAATAAGTTTGCCTGCATCCACCATCATTGAGGTTCCAAAGGAGAAAGTGAAGACAAAGGGACGACCATCTAAAAAAAAGCTCAAAATTGACAATAGTGAGATGTCCACTTGGAGAACTCCTTCGGGACATGAGTATGTGGAGGAGAAAGCACGTCAAGAGTCCTTGAAAATGAAGAAAGCTTAGAAACAAGTAGAGGCAATGCATAAAACAAGTAGAAGTGGAAGTTTTCTTCATATATGTGGTAAGGTTATGGTAAGGGAGCTGCACTTAAATATGTTAGTGAAATACTTGAAAATTGGCGCGCGCACCACCAACAGACAATTGATGTTACCCCGGATGGTCATTGCGGTTATCGGGTCATAACACATGCTTTTGGCTATGATTTGAATAATGGTTGGATCAGAGGAGGAGGAAAGAATTGGTTGAAGAGATGGACCAGCATAATGCCTTATACGAAACTTACTTTCAGATTAAAGACGATTACACCCGCATTCGAAATGCACTTAACTACTTTGAGTGCCCCAACAACTCAATAGGTTAGCTTACCTTTCCAGATATAGGCCTCATTGTGGCCAACCGTTATGGGATGGGTGTTGTTGTTTTGTGTAAGACGCAGGAGTCATCGAATGTGTACTTCCCCACGTGAGGTGCGACACTTTCCATAGCTAATAGACGCTTCATATGGATGTGCCTTGTTGGTGGCAACCATTTCATTAGAGTGAGTTATTTACATTATGAATCTTTTTTTAAAGTTATAATGTTCATTGTTGAATGCTTAAATGTTCTTTTTATTCTTTTTAGTTATATTGTTGTTCATTTTTGAATGCTCATATGTTATTTTTTGTTTGTAGGTAATGATGAGCAATGAAACGCCTTTACCACAAATCGTGCCACAATGGTATCCTCATGTGACGATGCTTGAAAGCAAAGATTGGGAGGTCGGAGTTAATATTTTTGCACAAAATCACCAAGTCGGTCACTTGGCAATGGTGGCACTTGATGAAGATTAGCATCCAACATGCAACTCATTTTGAAAGTATATATGTCTTGTTGTTGATACACATTGGTGTACATTGTTGTTTTTTGGTTATAGAGAACACACGAACATTCACATATTTTTGTTCATATCATGGACTTACATGTATGTTATTATCACTTTTATTGGAAAAGTAAAGTGGCACACAATACGTTCTACTTCATTTGTACTAATTTGCATTAGAACCTAAATGTTCAATTACATCTCAGACGGCCAGCAGCCATGCATACCACCTTTAGTGAATGGATAACGATTAAGCAGAACCGTTATCCTAAACAACATAACGGTTTCGTTCAACCGATATACTACGATTACCCCACACATTTACTACATGTACCCCACTATATATATATACATTACATCATTTAAAAATTTGGCCACAAATAACCATCATTGGTCTACACATATCGGTAATAATTTACCGTCTTTTTAAGCTAATTTCGGTTCAACATTTTCGATATGCTATGAATACCCCAAAAGTTTTCTATTTGTACCCCATTATTATATGTACATTTCATTATAGAAAATTCGGCCACGAATAACCGTCGTTGGTTAACACATATCGGTAATAATTTACCGTCTTTTAAAGCTAATTTCGGTTTAAAATTTTCGATATACTACAAATACCCCAAAGGTTTTCTCTTTGTACCCCATTATATTATGTCCATTACATTATAGAAAATTCGGCCACGAATAACCGTCGTTGGTTTACGCATATCGATAATAATTTACCGTCTTTTTCATCTAATTCGGTTTAACATTTTCGATATATTACGAATACCCCAAAAGTTTTCTCTTTTTACCCTATTATATTATGTACATTACATTATAGAAAAATTCAGCCCAACATATCCGATGTTGGTTCATGCATATCGGTTCTAATTTGCCGTTTCTTAAAGTTATGTACGGTTCTTTATTTCGGTATATTTTGATTACCCCAAAATCTTATTACATGCACCCCACTAATTTTTATTGCTCATAAATTAGTCGTGGGGTAAAAATAGTAAATTTGTGGGTATACCAAGCCTATCGGTAGTAAGTTTTTGTTATATCGAATAGCTGACAGTAGTTTATAGCCGATATGTGTATGTATCTTTGTGCTTTAATAGGCTATTTTTTAACAGAAATGATGAATATTACAATTAGATATAAGAAGATTAATTCACAACAAAAATAAAATACCGATCAAAACAATAATTTTAACATTAAATCCAACAATAGGACATACCTACAAAACTTTGAGTGTCCATTAAAAACAAACATTTATGCCTTTAACAAATCATTCATAACCCACGACATAAGACATAATATAAAGCAAACATAAATTGAAAGTTTGTGTGTACATTACACCCGTGTACAACTGTACCGAAAACAAATCCACTAGCATTTCATCTAGGTGCATGTCGCATACTAATCATCATCAACTTCCACCATTTCCGCGGGTTCAAACTTTTGATTCGGCGACAAAATGTTGAAACCAACCTCCCATGACTTACTTTCATCCTCCGCGTATGGTTCCCATTATGGCGCACTTGATGGCAAAGGTGTTTCACAGCTCATGATTAGCTGCAAACAAAATATTTACCGTAAGAGCATTCAACAATGAAGATTGATACTTACAAATAACACACATAACGAGTAATGTAAAGAACTCACCCTCACAAAATGTTTTCTCCCAACAAGGCACAACCAGATAAAGCGTTTATCGACTAAGGAAAGTGTCGCACCTCTCGTGGGGAACCATACATTGGACTCAGTCATACTCAAGACAACAACACCCATTCCATAATGATTTGCCACAATGAGGCCCTTATCCGGAAAGGTCAACCAACAATCTAAGTTACCGGGGCACTTAAAGTAGTTAAGTGCATTTCGAGCGTGGGTATAATCGTCTTTAATCTTAAAGTAAGCTTTGTATAAGGCACTATGTTGGTCCATCTCTTCAACCAATTCCCTCCTCACCCTGATCCAACCATCATTCAAATCATAGCCAAGTGCATGTGCTATGATCCGATAACCGCAATGACCATCCGAGGTAACATCAACTGTCAAACGGTGGAATGGCGCCAAAAAGCTGGTAATTCACTTACATACCCATTTTGCACTACACCCCGAGTAATCATGTGTCTATTTGCGGTAATAGGGATTGCAGATTTTTCCTTCTTATTGGTTGGGCGCGCACTTTCCCTCACTTTAACTTTTGGACTCACAATCTCCTTAGATTTGACCTTCTTATTGGTTGTCCGAGCAATTTCCTTCACATTAACTTTTGGACTCACGATCTCCTCTGGAATGTCATGAATTATGTCCCTTAACTTTTGCAAAATGTTTGCTCTCAAGTCCGTCCCACCTTTCTCGAACTTATTCTCAACAACATGTAATTCCGTAGTGATTTCCCCAATGTCTTCCACATTATCTTCCTCTAGTGTAGTGAGCTCCACATTGTCTTCATTCGGTGAAGCGAGCTCCGGTGTAGTTACCCTTTCAGTGACGCATGGCCCTCCAAACTGTTAAACACCCTATGGTTGTGCACCTCACACACAACTTTAACATGCCAAAAGTCGTCAACCTCATGCTTCATGAAAAGCTTAAACTGACAATCGCATTTCTTGGTGGTGGCACTAGTCTTTCGCTACAAGTATAGTGCCCACTTCGATCACAACCTAGCATCATCCTAGCTGCCGATCAACGGGAGCATCGGATTTCAGAATGATCAAATCAAATCCACAGTTACTAGCTATAAGTTGTGCCCAAGTGAGGGCTTGACTTTTAGATTTCAGTGGCGCAGTCGGTTGAAATGAAGGACTAAAGTCGGGGAATGCCTCCCCTTCCCCGGATTAATTAGCTTTCACCACCCATATGAACCTATGGAAGGAAGAGAATAACATATAAATCAGGATCAAACTTTAAAGTCTAGAATTCAATTCAAGGTAATATGTGATGTCTAAAACACAGCGTTAGGTACACCTATATGTCGGTCAAAGAAAATCAAAATGTTTCACAGTGTATCGTCACATTCGAGCGTCAACCTTTTAACCCTGTCGATCATGTGTATCTGCATATCATGAGGTTTATAACCGTGAACACAAAGTAAGCAAAAGTGTTGACTCATGCACAAAACAACACAACATTGACCTCTTCTATATGAATTTCAGTTTCTTGTACAAAATCTACAAACCCTCGAGAAAGACGCAAAAATGAAGCCCTTAAGAACTATAAAAATCCTAAAACTCAAATAACAAGCAAAGAAATAGAAAGCTTTGTAGAATGTAGATAAAACAAGTTGAAATCGAACTTACCAATTTGGTTTTTAGTAGTTTCGAAAGGGTAAACTCAAATAATGTGCCAGCTGATTTGGAATGTGGGTTGCGGCCGAAACATGTCAGACGTCGTAGATGTCGTAGAGGTCGGAGGTCGTTAAGGTCGGGAGTCATGGTTGTGTAGTAATGTACCTTCTTTCAAATAGTTAGGGCATATACGAGAGAATAGTGGGGTATGGGAGAGTAAAGCCCTATGTTCTATATATATAAGGGGGTAAAAGATGGGGTATAAGTAGTAAATATATGGGGTATAAATAGTAAACATAAAAAATAGGTTTCCCTATTTGGGTACACTAAGTAAATAGTTTGGTAACAGTAGTATATCAAACATATTAAATCGATAAAATAAACTTTCACGATAGTTAAAGTCTGATAAGAATGAACTAATATCGATCATTCATGTCCAGATTATATATGTAATGTATATTACATATACCAATTGGGTACAACTACTAAATTTGTGGGGTATTTGTAGTATATCAGACAAAAAACCAAAACTAGCAGCAATAGTCGGTAAATTCCAACCAATAAGCATGAACCGACGTTTATGTAATGTAATGTACATATAATAATGGGGTACATTTAGTAAATAAAAACAGTTATTGACTTCATGAAACGGTAGCTTATGATCGATAGGCATGAATAGACATCGATTATTTGAGACCAAAATATCGATATAACATAAGGTGCATATTAGTGGAATACATGTAGTACATATTTTGGGTTTTTGTAGCATGTTGGAAAAAAATACCGACCAAAACAATAATTGGCGGTAGATAAAAACCGATATGCATGAACCAACATCGGATATTTTGGGTTGGAATTTTACTATAATGTAATGTACATTTAATAATGGGGTGCATTTAGTAAAATTTGGTGTATGCGTAGTATATTAGAAATGTTGAACTAAAATTAACTTCAAACAATTGTACATTATTACCAATATGCGTAAACCAACGACTATTATTTGTGACCGCATTGTTCAATGATGTAATGTATATATATATATAGTGGGGTACATGTAGTAAATATGTGGGGTAATCGTAGTATATCGGTTGAAAGGAACTGTTATGTTGTTTAGGATAACGGTTCTGCTTAACCGTTATCTAATGCGAAGTCGATGCTACTTAGTTGCTAGCCGTCTGAGATGTAATTGAACATTTAGGTTCCAAAATGAAATAGAACGTAAGTGTGCCACTTTGATTTTCCAATAAAAGTGATTATAACTCATGTAAGCCATTATATCAACAAAAACGTGTACATGTTCGTGGCGATGAACACCATTTCAGTTGTGTATTGTCATCATTAGGATAAATCGACAATTACCTGTTGTTAATCAGTGACAAGTCGCGACACTGCTCGGACACCATGTATTAAAACACAACAAATTATCAACTTTAAACTACTAAACAAATAATAACAAGCCCCGAAAATATAGTACACATCACATTAACAAGCAATAAGTTATAAAGTAAAAAAACCAATTGTTTGAAATTTGTAAAGGAAATGATTAAAGTACACATTTTTCATGAAAAAAAAAACCCATAACTGATCCTTCACTTTGCTCTCCTCGTTTTGAGTTGCAGTGGCAGAGCTTTAGCTACTATCCCAGGTTCCGAAAAAGTAGGCTATTACTTTATCCACCATTTCGAATGCATTATCTGACATAACACTTGACTTTGGCATGCTTCGGTACCGCAAAGCAACATCCAACGACGATTACGCTGTTGCAAAGACAAACAAAGGTCAATAACAAAACATAGAACATCACACGAGAGTTATAATTAGAAACAAAAGACAATGATGTTAAATATCTTACCAAAGTAGGCTCGTCCTTATGGACAACAGAGCCAGCAAATTTAGGATTACACGCAAAAGGATGACTGACTGATTGAAACCAATCAACATAATCATCAGTAGCTTGGGATGGATATGTTGCCTTCTTACCGCGATGCTTAACACTGATGACATTGTCTTCCCAATCCTCCCAAAATTGGGCATCTTTGAATGTGTACTTCACGGAGTATGATATCCCCAAGCTACTCCTATCCACGTCAATAGGTCGAAAATGATCTTTCGGTTTACCTTGGACGTAACCCATTTGCCTCAAAACTTGATCTGGATTGTGTGTGTAACGGCCCGTTATTTTATTAACGCCGTTATTTACCTTATTTCAGATTAGGACGCCAGCTCGGACGACACGTGGACGCCGCGGATAGATTAGGCATGTTCTGGACCTAGTATTGACTGTGTATTGTTGTTTTTTTTCTAATTTCGGTGATTTATTGATATTTTCATTTTTCTTGATAATGATGTATTATCTGTCACCGGTGTGCATTTAAAATAAACTTGTCGGGCGAGTTGTGAGCCGGGGTTTTAGTTCGGTGAACGCGCTAACGCGGGGTTTGGTAGCAGTGAGGCCGAGCGTTGGGGTTAATTAGATTTAAATTATTTAAACATGTTATGGTTGATGATTTATTTAATTAGATGTAAATATATAAGCTTAGGCTAAGCTAAGGAAATTAAATTGGGTACACTAAGTGTGGGACCGCCTCGGGAAGCGTGCCGGACATGGGGCACGGGGTGCCGAGTGGTCGGGGAATTAGTGTGACCATATTCACAAATTTATGAAATTTATTGACGACTAGAATAGGTGTTATGAATTAAATCAATTGGATTATAATAAAGTCCTAAGTTTGAAATCAATAATCAGTACACATAGGATTGTCATCGAGATGCACAACAAGGAAATTCGAGATACATGGTGTCATGATAGGGTGTTCATGAAGTTGGTGACACAGGGTGTTCAGTGACCATTGGATTTACCTCGAGATGCGTGTGCACGTGAGATTAAAACACCAACTATATATACACCTTGATCGATCCAACATGCAAATCAAACATTTTTTTTCTTGAAAATTTGTTGGGAGATCAGGGATAAATCTGAGGTTTGAGGAGGGACGAAATTGAGCTTGGAGAGGAGATTGAGCCTCACAACAACCGATCTAAGGTAATTTACTCTCATTTTTGTTGATTTTCCATTAAAATAGGTGTTGTGGTGATTTTGGATTTTCGGACAAAAATCACTACTGTTTTTACTAAATTTGTGGACTTTGAAGTTGGTTTTGATGATTTACATCGATTTGGTTCGAATTTGTGAAAAAATTGAGGTGATTTGATAAATTTTGGGTTTATTTGCATGTATTTTGATCCGAGAATTCAGTGTTGTTTTGGTGGATTTGAGGTGAAATTTTGAGGTTTTAGAGGTCTCCAATGGGTGGAGAGTGAAGAGAAATGGAGAAAAGAGAAGAAGAAGCAAGATTGAAGAAGAAAAAAAAAAAAAAAAAACAGAGACGAAAATAGTCTCTAGTGTAAACCAGAGACGATTTCCGACTTGAGCCGAGGCGAGGCGGGGTGGTAATGACACACTTGGGCGCCCGGGAAATTTTGGGGCCGCATCGGTGTGGTTCAACAATATCCAAATACTTCAAAGACTTGTTGTAGAAGGAAATTTCACTGACAGGTGGTGAACCCCTCAAAGTATTATCTCAATAAACCTATGAAAAACAAAAAAAGTCAAGTTAGTTATCCATAACAATGTAACACAAATAAAACCAACAAAGTTGAGTGTCTCACCTCGTGGGCTCTAAGCAAGTCCAGACGACCCCTAAAATGAGGGAGAAGGTCATTAGACTGCCTCGGCTCCTTTTTATGGTGCCACTTCAACACCCGGGGCATACCAAGCTTGTAATCGCTATGTGAAACGGGCTCAATAAATGGAATGCGGTCGTATATCCAACCCTAATTGAAACAACTTTGTTAAGATTTAACAAATGAAAATAAACACAAGAATATTGGTGTAGAATAAATACCTCCAACAATGTCATGTAACTCGCAATTTATGTGGCTCCAGCGCGATTAGCAATACCTAGTTGGCAGTACAGATAAGCTAGTGTTGCAGCCCCCCACCCATATGAACCAATGTCCTCCACGTTGTCCAAAAGTTGAACGAGATGAGGGGAGACTCTTGTAGCAAACTTGTCCATAAAAATGGTGGTTCCAAGAAGGAACAAAATATAAGCTTGAACAAGGCAATCAAGTGGAGGAAATATGTCGTCTCCTATCTCCCCGTCTTCCTATCTCAATCCTCTAAAAGGGGCAAAGAACTAATCCTTCAACCATGCCAAGCTCAATTTTTTGCCAGGATTCCTCTTCATTTCATCCTCTACTGACTGTGCTGACACCCCATAACAATTGATTAGTCAACGCTATCACCTCAGTGCGATCCTTGGTTTTAGTAACCACAGTCTTTCCAGTAATAGGGATCCCAAGTAGTACCCGCACGTTGTCAAGAGTGATAGTCATATCGTCGAATGGTAAGTGGAATGTGTTAGTCTCCAACTGCCACCTCTCTACAATGGCAGACACAAGCAGCCAAATACATCGATCGTATGAAATGTACCCCAATAGTCGTAAACCATAGTCGTTAATGAGCTTATCGACTCTTTCCTTCTCATGGTGTCGCGTAATAGTCTCTCAAGAAGTGATCTGAATACCATGGTTGATGCACTTTAAATATCTTCGACCTACAAATATAAAAGAGTGGATTTGGCTAAATATATTAACATTTTCTAACAAATAACATTAACAAATGAATGAAGATCAATGAATGAAGATCTCAAAGTGTACCTCGTTATTCCAAATATCCACTAAGACGTGGATCCCAAATGACGACAAAAGTGATAAATTTGATGGCCCCCCAGAAATGAAGTAGGCACTTCGTCTACATTGCCAATCGATCTACCAGTTGTAAATGAATAAGCAGCCGAGTCTTCTGCAATGTTTGAGTTGTGTGCAAAATCTATTGAAGGGTTACGACTCCCTTCAGTATGCATTGGGACCTCTACATTAACATCATTATCTTTGACTCGTCGCCTTTTTAGAGTGGGTTCTCATTAATTTTCATCCTGTGCGATGCAGTCATGCGTTGCTTTGAGGGTTGCGCCGGAGCCGAAGCTGAGCCTGGGTCTAAGGCGGGTCCCTCGATAGCAATGGATTCCTTGCGAAGCAAAGTGCGCCACTCCTTGGCATTTTTTGTTGTTGTGACGAATGATGGTTTCCTTGGCATCCTTTTTTTTTTGGCCATACCTAAATACATAATAAATGGTAGAGTATAATTAGTCCCAAATCGAAAAAATCAAGAAAAAAACATCAATAAACGTGACAAACAATTCGATTTTCTAATTATGGGTTAAACAGATCCGAGACAAATAACTATGATATCGGCCAACAATAACCGATAGGGATCAAGACATAACGGTTATTTATTGCCACTAATGTAATTTTATTATGGAAGTAAATGTCCGAGATCCTTAGAGGATATCGGTCATGTGTGACCGACACCATTGAAACAGTCACTTTCAACAAACCCTAAAACTAATTCGTCAACACAACAACCAATTGACATATAAACACTGATGAAACAATCGAGAACTCAAGGGGAACAAAACCCATCAAAATTTAGGGTAACTAACTTACCGAATACACCGATGACGAATGAAGGGATAGGCGGTGCTCCTTGACTTTGTCGACCACCGTCGCCTATAGATCTGGCAAGATCTCACTCACAAAAAATACACCAAATGCACTGGAGAGTTCGATTGATGGTTCAGTAAGATAGAAAGTTTGAAGAATGGATGGTGGTGACGATCGTTTGTTAATGAGGTATACTGGGTGAGAACGTAGGGAGGAGGTAGTTCGAATCGATGAGGGCTGGGGGTAATTTTGGAATTATGTGAAAGTATGTGGGGTATAAATAGTAACAAAATTTTAAAATGGGGTCAAATGAAGTAATGGGGTAAAAGGAGTAAAAAGTGAGGTATGAATAGTCGCACCCTAATAAATCTTCAATCCCAAATTAATTAAGGTCGATTATATGTGTCAAGCATTTTTACTTAGTACTCACCCTAGTATAACTGTATAACTAACCTAAGCATTAGTATCTTCACATCAATCTTTTTTTTTTACTTAAATAGGAGTCGAATTGACAACCTCCAAAACCTTGCCTTTTAGTAAGTGATGTTTCTACCATCTCACCAGAGATGCTTTATCCACCACAATCATTTTATGTGCTTGCTTTTTTACTACTCAACACTCACTCCAATAAAAGTATAGTAAAATAATTGGGTCTCTGTATGCACATCAGTCAAAAATTACCAAAAAAAAAACCGTAAACTTTCAGCAGTTGCTTTGACATTAGATCGAATTGTGGATCCTACATTAAAAAACTGTGGATCCAATCCGATCCAGTCCGTTTAGCACATTACACATATACATATCTACTCGTATGTACTATAGTATCTAAAAAAAATCAACCCAAACTATCACTATAAACTATAATATCTAAAAGATTATGCTTATCTTAACTATTTTATTACGCTTTCGACCCTTCTTTTATGCGTTGTATATTGCAACATGCACCTTTTTTGGTGCTTTTGTGAGGGTGTATGATGCAAATTTATGGATGACATATTAATTATGTAGGAACTTACATTTTGAAGGTTATTGTGATGACAAGTTTGTGAGAAATATGCTATATATAGATTTATGGGATGTATGTTGTAAATTTATCATTCATGAGATGTATGATTTTTGTGATTCATTTGTTAAAGTTTAATTTCATGAATCTTTGGATAGGAAAATGTCAATCCGTGAAACTTGATCCAGTCCAATCCGCATTTTTCAATTGGATTGAGTTGGATTGGACGTTACATGAACTGAATTCTGAATCCTTCGTTTCCCTCCATAAAAAGAAAGATTTCTTGCTAAATTCAAGTTGTATTTCAAACTAACATATTTGCCATAGAACATCTCCAATGGGACTTGAATTGAATGTCAATGTTTGTCACTTACTAAAGACATTAGAGTGAGAAAAACATCTCCAATAGAATATGCATTTTGAATCTCGAGCTGACGTGAATAAACATTCTTTATTTTGAATGTCTACTTTAGACAGTGCAATTCATAGCCACGTCAACAATTCTCTCCAAAATATATAAAAAATAATAAAATTTTAAAATAGAAATGCAATTCACATCGACAATTAGAAAGCAATTTTGAACTTCAATGTCTATTCAAACCACTTAAGATGAACACCCTCTCCACGTTGTTGCCTTGGTAGCAATAGCATCTACACTCCACATTTACCATTGGAGACATTGCATGTATGCCAACAAGATAAACATATTAAAAGATTCTCACGTTGATGTCAAGCTCAACTAGAGGAATGAAGTCTAGCTTCAAAAGCACATGTACGAGATAGGAATGAAACACCCATCATATAATAATCTTTAAAAAGAAAAGAAGGAAAAGACCAATCCGGAGCAAGGTATAGCTCCACCAAAGCAACTTTTAATCCCCACAAGAGGGCCATTAAGAAAAACATCTAAGTTATTGAGCCACCACTTGATTAACTCTCAACACGTCTTATCTCTCTTCGTCCAACATTTGACATTGACACAGTTAGCTTTTGCTGATTTAAATGATACACATTTCATTCATCAATTTATTATAATCATCTCGCTCACTTAAGTTTAATCATGAAACTAGCAAACGCAGCGCTCCATTATTGCCATCCACCACAGTAGATACTGAATTGTTGATTAAGTTCAGGAAATTCATTAAAGAGAAAAACTAGGTTCAAAAGATTTGGTAGAAAAGAGAATGAAAATGAGCATATCAGTCAAGGATTGTTCCGTTTATAAAAATACAAGAACAAAAGTTAGTCTCTTGTATCCTGCCACCTTTATTTCCAAACAAGAACTGGGAACCACTCAGCTGAGATTGGAAAACAATATGAGCTGATGCAAAAATATTTCCATTAGAGACATGAAACAACAGTGACCAGAGATAAAGATAACAGTAGCACGCTCATCGTGCTCTACTGTATCACCAGTGGTGGTTTTTGTCTTTAGATGCTATCGAAGTTGACAGGATCCCTCAAGAACCTCTCCATCTGTCGTGCCCTAGTCTTTATCGACATGTCAAAGACCTTCTGTGAAAACTCCACCACCAGACCACCAAGGATGCTCGGGTCAATCTGCAAGGGGTGAGCAATGATGAGCTACAAAACCAAAAACTGCCCACAAGATCTTTTTTCTTGCTATTTTAAAACAAACATACAAACAATAGTTCTACATCATAACCTTAAATCCTGAATTAGTTGGGTCAGCTACATTGATCAAAACTCTTCCATAGCACTCAATTCAGTGCAATTTATGGTGTACTTTCCAAATCATTTAAATCCCTCCAAACAATGAATCCCAAGTTAGCTTCAGTCAACTCCAAACCACCAAAATCGTCCTTCTCTAATCTTTGTGTTACTCATACTTTTCTTTGAATTTATGTTTTTTATCTATCTTTATGAGTTTTACGTAGATCCACCTAAGCATCCTTATTCCAACTACATTCATTTTATGTACTTGTTTCTTTACCGTCCAACACTTCTACAAAACATAATTGCCCTAATTGTGATCTCCATGCTAGTGGGACTGTTGAGCCCCATACTAGGGCAGCCCTCCCAACCCAATTATTTCCATCTATGAGACCAAGGCCTTTACCACTCAGACCAACTGGTTGTTGGTAAAGTTCAAAATTATGATTGACAAGAATCCAACACAATGCACCTAATAATCGGCTCATCATGAAGTAAGATCAGCAAGACTGTTAGCAAATAGTAAGTATAAGCAATTAAAACATAATATTTGAGAGTTTTGACCCAACATCACTAATTTCTAGATGTTCTAATTTTATACTTTTATGTGTATCCAAGCTTCTTATATCACCCGATTAGTCCCTTAAGAAGTAAGAAAATCTATCGTCACATGTGAAAAACAAAAGGGGAGGTGGTTCGCTGCAGAGCAGTGAGATTCTAATTTGGTAAATCCAGCTGCCATGCAGGACCAGCCCCAAACCTATAATCATTTGAAGCTTTGAAGCAGGAACAAAAACGATGAAAGCCAATGATTCCTCCCGTAAAAAGCCAGCCTAAATCAGTAGACTTGATCCCACAAAATTTTATTTAAAAAAATGTTGATGTTTAATCATTAACATGTAGGAGTGCCTCAAGAATTATTCATACATTTTGCTATATTAAAACTCTCTTAGGTGTTCATGGTTTCACATATTTTTCCAGTTAACATTTTTTCATGCTTGCTCATCATTTCACCCAACACGAGAATTTGACTTCAATTATTCCCCACCTGTTAAGTGTGATTATGCTCACATTATCGTAATAAATAATCAACTAAAGTTCTTACAATGACATCTTCTGCACAATTTTTATTTTTTTTAAGTTTTTCCAATGGGCAAAGTAGCAAACTTTTGGAATCCATACCAAAATAAAATAAATAACGGAACACAAATCTTACCTTCTGTTCAAGCTTAACCTTCTTCCCCTGTCCAATAATATCTTGCAATGTTTCTTTCAGTTCCTTCTCTTCTTGAGGAGGAAGAGGCTGGAAAGAAAGAGAAACTATATAATTATTGGCAGCACACAAGTAACTTACAATTTTGACATCAAGGAATAACATTCGGGGAAAAAAACCAACAGCAATCAAGAATATGTGCTTGATAAATGCATTAGATAAACTACGCACTATGATTCAACATAAAGTTCTACATAGCTCATGCTAATTCCGCAAAACCCCAGTGCATAAAGCAAACGACCAACCATTCTCACAATAGCTTTTCCATGGTTACATATAAAATATCATTTCACCAAAACTGTCGAGACAATCAGGAACCCAGTAAGTATAATCAGTAGAGAATTCTGCAGTATGTTTCACCATATGTTTGAAAAAAATAAATGAATCACTTAAAGTAACTCAACAATTCAGAAGGGACTTAGGAGTTGTCACAAGATCTTTCAGTCTAATGACTCCAATACCAGTTGAAGTAGGAGTTAGGAAGGCAGCCCTCTGGACAACCAAAAGACCAAACCACTCTGAAGGTTAAAATAATGGACACCAAATGTAAGTATAAAGTACCATGTACAGAAAGGCCTCTATCAGAAAGACATGAACTACAAAAAAAAATTGTCTTAAAATCAACAACTGAGTTTTTGTTTTCTTTTTTCTATTCTTTTCTTTCAATTTTTTTTTTTTTTTTAATTTTGAGAAGAAACTGAAATTATGTATTAATGACTGATGTAGTTATAAACAGGTGAGCATAGGTTCCAAAAAACTTCTTAGGATGAACAGTAGTTCTCCATAAGGCTAATGCTTGAGGCCAGAAAACTCGTGCATTAAGTCAGCCAAATACTTCATCCAATTATTAGTAATTTAATCCAAGCCTAAGTGTTGTTGATCCTTCATCCATCCTGCTCCAGTTAACTTGGCTTTTCCAAGTATGAAGCTTGTATTCATTCCCCTAATCTTCAGGTTTCCCGAGATTCCTTTTCCTCCAAATAAGTCTGAGCTGTAATTAACGTTACACGCCTCTATGCTCTTTGCCTTGCTTGATAAGTTTCCTTGAGATTTAACAACCATAAAAGCTAACAGATTCATTTTACTTTACCTCAGTTGTGGCCTTGCAGGCCATTACTCAACAGCGACAGAAGTCACAGAATATCCAACTTCTAATCTATAAAAGAAGTTTTGGACCACATTAAGATCCCAACGATTAAAAAGTGAAAAGACAATTATTGTAAGAAAAAAAAAAAAAAAAAAACCAATTTAAGTTCAGAAAACACTTGACAGATAGCGTTGAGTAAGGAAAAGAATGTCACCAACATTTCTCCATTGCTTTTATATTTTTATTTGTTGTTTAATTTCTGTTTATCAGATCATCATATATGACTTTCCGCACTCATTTTTTGGTACAACATTCAACTTCCATTCTTACATTCTCATTAAGGGGCAGTAGTGCCAAAAACTTCCGTCATCTGACTACATATTCGATTTTCAGTATAAAAAAAGATATTCGATTTTCAGTTCAAAAAAAGCAACAACTTAAAGATAATAATCAAACTATTATGTCTGTGAATAAATAAATATATGAGACGAAAACCAAGCTTTCGTAATCAATATAAACCCATTTTGTTCAAAAAACAAAGAACAATGAAGAAAGATAAAAGAAGATCATGCATTCATGCTACATCATCATGAAGCATAATCATTTTATAGACTGGAAACGAAAATGTGACACTCCAAATTCAAGGCTCCATGCAAAACAAGCTGAAAACATACATGACGAGATTTTTACTTACAATAACAGTCGTTACAATAGCTTTGACCTCCCCTTTATGTGCCATGCTCAATTCGGCAAATCTCTTTGCAATAGTATCAACATGTCGAAGCCTCCCATTCCCAGCCAAAACAGCTAGTAAAAGGTAAGAGAAAAATAAATTTATATCCCGTATATACTAGGGAAAATATCATGACTACAAATCCATAATCCACAGGAGGTAACGTTCAAAGCAAACTCAAAATATTTACGGGTAGTTTTTAGTAGAGCAACTACACGCATAGAGTGAACAAAAACAAATTGAAATCCACAATCATAAGATTAATATCCTATATCACAGACCAATGACTGCAAAATACTTTATATGGCAGATGCTGTTAGTGAAATTCATGCACTGAATTACAGACCTTGGTAAAACATGCAACCAAGAACATAACGAAATATATTCAGTACTGGTAATTCATATTCAAAACAAGAATATCTAGTAGGATCACAGAGTTAGCAGAGAAAATATCTGGAAAATCTGGGAGAATACTCATCCAATTTAGAGTACATAGTAATTCTTAATCAAAACAAGTAATTATCCTTTTGAAAATGAATGATTGATAGGGGGCAGCACATACAACTATTCAAAGTACTAACAGGCATCCGCAATTCAAGTAGAATTTATCCAAGGAAAATGCTTTTGTAACCCGGCACCAACACGCAAGACCGACACACAGTTTTGGTGTCTCTTGATTTTTGCATCGTGATGTTCACACATGCATCTCGATGTGTATCAAAGAGATGCTGACAACTGTGTGCTGGTCCAGCATGTCGGTGCTGCGTTACCTTAGCATGGTCCTTTATCCAGATCTTCTTCTACAGGAGTAAAACATGGATGCCTTTGAGTTCAATGTGACTCCATCAGTAAGACGTTAAAAAAAATACCCAAAAAAAGAAGAAAAAAGTCAGCTAAAGTCCTTGCAATTTCATGGACGGTGGGAATTTAAAGTCCTACTTTCCTGGGTGGTACAAAAGCATAAATAAGTACACAAAGAGGAAGAGAGAATGACAAATCTAAATGTCATAAAATAACTAAGATTCATCCCACGTCATTTTTCCAATTTTACTTCCAAAATGTAGCAAAATTTCTTCAAGGAAAGTGGGTATCTATTCAAGCATCTGTCCAATTAGTTTTGCCAAACATAGCTTCCTACCTGGGCAAGAGAACAAGAATTCGACCGAGAGTCATGACATACCCAAGAAGTTTTTGGTGATATCTGAGAACTTTGCTTGAGAACATATTTCATTTATAGCCTTTACTCTGGTCTCTGATGGCACAGATAAGTCCTTAGTGAACTGAGAAAATGTAGGACTTTTCTTGGAAGCCTCAACCAGGTCCAGGATCTCTGCCTCAACTTTATCCAATACATTTGCTTTTACTGCAGCAAGATATAAAGCGGAGGCATAATTACCTGATCCTCCGAATAAAACCAAAGGTACCTGAAACCATCATAACATGATGTAGAAGTGTTCAATTGACAATTAAACATCGCAATGAACTATATCGAACTTTTATATCTTGAGATGCATATTTCAAAACTAGAAATGAACAAAAATAGAATTTAAACAGCACCGCAAATGCATGATCTGAGATGAGAATTGTTTTCCCTTTTGATCATGCAGTTTAAGTATAAAACAAGTCAAATTGAGCAAAAAGGAAAAAAAAAGGAAAAAGAGGAGGTTATTCAAATTAAAAAGAAGAAGATGAAGCTGTAATTGACTGAATCACAGTTCCCCTTCCCAATAAATGGTTGCAGATTATTCAAATTTCTATCATAAGTTTGTTGGTACAGAAATAAATTCTAGACCTAAATTTCGGCTATAATCAGTTTCAAAAGACAAATTATGACTCAGAAGTAAAAGAGTCCATGACAAGTTTTGCAGAATTTGGCAGTATACATCCCTTAAATTTGATGATCTTAAAACTAAAACACGAGGGCAAGGATTGAATTCATAATGCAGAAGTTAGATCTAATGACCGCACACATTAATAACAATCTATCAGGATTCAGGTATGTTACCTGAACTCAGGTGCGGGTATGAGTCTAAGTCTAAGGTTGGACCCACCTATTCTCTAATTTAAGAATACGGGAACTCAGCAAAAAGTGCGCGTAGGACCATATTTTTTCTCATTTTTCATTTCTTATTCTATACTAAAAAGTTCTTGTTAATTTTTTCTTTATTCTCTTACATTTTGAATCTTTTTATACAAAGAGTTCTACAAATGGAGTATCCATATCTTTTTAAGTGTCAGACTCGTTTCAAGTGACCAACACGGGTGCTTTGGATTAGA
This sequence comes from Stephania japonica, assembly GCA_039657345.1. Taxonomy (NCBI): domain Eukaryota; kingdom Viridiplantae; phylum Streptophyta; class Magnoliopsida; order Ranunculales; family Menispermaceae; genus Stephania; species Stephania japonica. Next base: position 42,201,477 of record CM077562.1, read on the forward strand.
GTGAAGGGTCCAAGTAACATAAGCACATAATGGAAATACATTAAAAAGCAAGTGCGTCTATATTAACACTTTAATGGATCGAATGTCATACAGAATTCAGTTCCAGGTAACCAAGATGAAGGACACATTTTATTAATTTAATGATATGGTAATATGTATAGGGACAACAAACAGAATTTTGGACTTTTTTATCAGAGCAGAATTTTTGGCATTCGGAATGCAGTTTCCCCATATTTGACAAAATCATCTAACCCTGTCATACTAACGTTCAAATCAGATTATGTGATAAGTGAGGCTCTAAGAAAAACAAAAAATCATGTGCAACGTGTTATGTGGACCTAATCAGCTCTAAGTAGAATCAAAAGTCAACTCACAAATTTTATCCTTGATCTGCGTAATACCACTTTCTAGACTCAAAAAATTTCTCCTTAATCTAAATCATATGCTTTCTATACTAGACTTGGTCTACACTCTAAGAATAGCCATGGTTAAACCAAATCTATATTTGTTTTAAATACTAGCAATAGGTATGATCCATTTCCAATTTCAAAGGACTAGAATGTAAAACAAACTTCAAATGCATGTCATTCAAGTTCCAAATTCCAACTTCTATCATTGCTAATATCATTCTTCTCTAGAGAAATAAACCACATATAAAAGATAAAAAAAAAAATCAAAAAAATCAAAAAAATCAAAACAGTAACAATAAGCGAGCAGCGCCAATTGGAGACAAAATGAGAAAGACTCGATCAAGATGGAATAAAAATGCCCAACAAAGACCAATAGTGCATCGATCTAGAAAAATGATCTCTAACAATTAGTATATGACTAAGTTAAAGGAAGGAGAAATAGAGCGACAAGCGAAGTGAATAAAAAAATAAAAATAAATAAAAAAAAAACATGCATGCCAATTAAAATGAGTTCCAATTGATGAAGTGAATACCACTGCTCTCTTGCACATCTTTGCATAAGAAAAGAAAAGAAAGATCCTATTTTTCTTTCAATACATTCACTGCCTTCATTGGAGCTCAAAGACATAATCAAATGCAAAAATAGCAAATAAAATAAATGTTTTCAAGGCGACAAGGCAAGGCCTAGAGTTGAAGCGGACAAAAAATAATAACTTAGCCCTCCCAAAAAAATATAATTTATCTAGAGATCCCTCAACAATAAGATATGTGTTCGCCCACATTTTTTTAATAAAAATTGAACACAAATTAATAATCACAATATGATTCACGTGATCTAGATGACTGTACAAACCAATAAATCATCACATTCAATTACTTTTTCAAGTAATTAATTCACAATACAAAAGTTAGAGAGAATTTAAAATCTGTTGAAAATTAATTTAAAAAAAAAAAAACAGAGAGAGAGAGAGGGGAAAGAAAGGTTATTCAAGACAGAGAGAGGCTCGTCGTTGGAGTTGGGAGTGCAAGATTGAGAGGGTGAAGATTGGAGCAAGGGTGGTGAGTTAGGGTGGTGAAATATCAAGTGGGTTCTATTTCAAGCATTATTTAATATTTGCAAACACATATAACATTTTTTTATTAACTTAGAGCCTAGGTGGTGGGCCTCCAAACCACCTAAGGCGACGCTTTGAAACACTATATAAAACATATCCAACCAAATACACTTGGACTTGGGCATTCCATCAATATAAAAATCTATTATGGTATCCGAGACAAATGGTTGTCCAAGTTCAAATTTTCTACCAAGTTTAGCTAATGCCCCTTGGTCTTCATGATCCATTGATGCCAAGTCTTAAGTTGGTCAATGCCTAGTTGGATTTGAGATGGCTAATATGTCAGTCCCAGTTGGTTAATTGCATGTTTGACTTGAGAATCCAATTGATTCAAGTCTCAACTTGGCTATCGCACGAGCGACTTGCGGAGGAGTGTTAAGAATAGTTCCACATTGAGTATTAAGTAAATAAAGAAAGGATTGTAAGTTTCCATGGAGACACCAACTAGCCTTGGCACTTTGGTGATGTCTCCACTCCAAATCTTAAGCCCTCACTCATACACACTCTTCCTCCCTCTTATATAAACTTCAACTTCGCATTCTATCATTATAAGAATCTAATACCAACCAATAGCAAAAAAGGAAAGGGAAATAAAGGATCTACTCATATTCTCTATAAACTACATTAATAAAAACTAAGGAAAATAAACGCCTAAGGCAACCATTAGTCAACACACTCCATTCCGAAATTTCAATCTCCTAATCAAAAAAATCTAAGAACATTCAGTCCACTACGTCATAAGTCTTTGAAAAATAAATTTAAAGACAACCTTACTTCATTCATGCCTAGTCAAAGCATCTCTATCTAAGGGAAAGGAAATGATTTGTGAGTTGTTGTTGAGTGCAAAGACTACCCTGAACTAGGCATCAAGCTGCTTCTGGACAGGATAAATGTACATATCATCTATCTAGGCATTCAACACCCATTACACATAACCATCCCCTTCGTGATGTTAAATCATGTTCAATGAGTTTTGATCGGAGAAGTGTGTACCAGTCAATACAAAGTATCCCCACTTTGCTCAAAAACAGTTATTTTTTTAAATTATCCACCTTGAATGATCTCCCCAAATCATCTCTATCTCTTTCATTAGTGGGAAGTCAATCTAGCACATCAATAATACTCTATTGCCTCCCTATTTTTTGGTAGTGGGCCTCCCTTTAAAACAAAACAACAAACAATCTCTCATACTAACTCACAGCCTTCTCAATGATGCTCTCTTCCTCCTTTTTGATCTCAAACTTAGTTTTCTTCAATCTCCTCCAAACAAAAGTCTAACAAAAAAAAATAGCTTTTACATCCCCTTTCCTTGAGCCACCTCATCATTTTTTGGAAGGCAATGAATATCCTCCTCCAAACATATCCTCCAAATTTGGCTTATGCATTCCTTGAGAAAGTACGAGTATCTCTATTCACATATGTACTCCTTCAGATCCTGTAAGAGCATTCCATAAGATCTAGTAATTTCCTATTCTTCGAGGAAATTGCTCCAACTGCCTCATTATCCAATCGTAATTTTTCCATACATTTTGGAAGCTAATAAATAGTAGGGACCCACTTCAAATTAATTTGCAGAGTCATTGACCAAGGCTGCCACAGGCTACTCGAAGTTTTCTTTTCATTTAACCTTTGTTTGTCCATGAATGGTATACATGCAAGTTGCAACAAAAACACAAAAGCGGGAAGCGTATTCGGCATTTTTCCATCTCAACAAGTAGGATTTTGTCATGGAATTTCAGTGTGCATCACAAGTATCTATTTACACTAAAAATGAACATGTGCATATTCATAGTCTCAAAAATTTCAAACATCACAAAAATGAAGGTAGAAGCCACTTTATTTCCACATTGAAACCAAATAAATAAAGAGTTCCGTTGAGGATGTTCAAACAAAAAAGTGTTTCTAAGAGGATACTGTAGAGTGTACAAACAATGGGCAACCAATGCACTACACATTTCACAAAAGGGACAAGTAAGAGAATCAGATTTCTACCTTAACTTTTGCCTTTTCTGGCGCGCTTGAGTAACTCCTCGCAAACTGCAGTATCACAAACATTAAACTTCAGAACACAACCAATCAAAAGGCACTCCAACTAAAATCAGCACAAATATCCTTAACACAAGCAGAAACTTTTAACTTTCATTCCGTAATAATCCGATATCTTCGAAGAATCAAACCACACAATTCTCAACTATTTATCAATCAAAATGAATTCGCTTTTCACCCTCCCAGACAATCTAAACACAAAAACCAATCCCCAAAAACGAAATCACGAATCCCACAACAATCGTTCAATCGATCGATGACTCGACTTCGGGAATGAAAATCGAACAGATGAGTTTCGTGATTCGTCGATTGTAAGACACGGATCACGCGATGGATCGATGAAGAATTCATGAATTCCGGGAATGTGATGTACCTCGGAGCTGCGAAGCTGGATTGATCGGCGAATCTCTGTGCGGGCGCCGATTCGGATCTGAGAGCCCTATGAACGAGAGGGACGGTCGATCTCAAACGCGTAGCGAACGCCATTTGAAACCCTAGTTTTGGAGAAGATGGAATGAAACGAAGAACAACAACAGGCGAGGTGAAGGAGAAGGTATCTTTCCTCGGTTTGGTTCACGCCTTACGTTTTATAAAAAAAGATGTTGTGCACAGATCTCGATGCGTGATCGAATGGTCCCTTTTGGAAGTCTTGATCTCACGGCATACTTTCGTACGTACGTTTGCTGCACGTTTGTTGGAGTCCTTTGGACAGACATGAAGCTTTTCAGTTGCACATCTCGATGCACATGGAAGGTTAGTACATTGTTATGGTGAATCAGTGTACTAATTATATTCTCTTGCTTTTCCCATCCCACTAACCCATGCAAGGTTAACCAAACCAAGGTAAAGAGGGAACTTCAAACACCCATGGATAGGGTGACAAAAAGTGTATGCACTTGTTTGTTTATATTTGTCCTGAACCCACTTTAAATGGATCCGAACATGATTTTTTTCAATAAATATGAGTTCAAATATGTATTTGTTTGGACAAAGTTTTTAAAAAATAGATATCCATTAAGCGATTGATTTGCATAGTATTTTATTTATTCATAGGGGCATTTAGAAACTTTTATGATGTATGTATTATAATTTCACCCTTAAAAATTTTTTTATGTAGAAACTTGAACGTAAAACTTACATTTTGAATATATCAGTATTTTTTTGTAGTAATGGATTGCTTTTTGTAGTAATGGATTGCATAAGTTTTACTTAATTAGTATTATTTTGAAGATATTTTGAGAGGTTTGATTATGTTTATGCATCAATTGAATAAGATTTTTGTGTGCTTGACATCAATCTTCTTACGTATTTGATAAGAAATTGTTCTTTCTTGTATGCAAGTATAATTAAGGGCCCCAAATTATTAGTTTACCCTTGGTCCCCCAAATACTTTGGACCGGCCCTCTATGGTGACATGAAAATCATATTTTTGTTATTAAGTTTTACTTAATTAGTATTATTTTGAAGAAATTTTGAGAGGTTTGATTATGTTTATGCATCAATTGAATAAGATTTTTGTGTGCTTGACATCAATCTTGAAAAACTTAACTCACTATCTATTTGATAAGAAATTCATTCTTTCTTGTGTTTTTTTTTTAATTTGAAAAACTCATGTACTAAGATATGAGAAGAGGCTTGAAGAAAATAGAGATTAGCCCTATTTTGTTAATTATTAGGTTTTTAAGAACTCCTATGCTTGTATGTTTCAAACCCAAAATAATTTTCATATTTATTCATGTAAGACTTGCATATTGAAGCTTATTATGATGACAAGTTTTTGAAAAATATGTTATAGATTTTGTGAGATGTATTTGTTAATTTATCTCATGAAATGTATGATTTGTGTGTTTCATTTGATTAAGTTTAATTTCATAAATCTTTGATATAAAAATGTCATGAAAATCATTTTGTATTTTGGATTGATGAGATAAATTTAATTTTTCAATCAATTAGAATTGACCCTAATTGGACCGGATCCAATCCGTGTGCACCCCTAAATGTACGCCAACTTGAGGGAAGTAAGAAAGAATATCACTTTCTCTAGCCATCACGTAAAATTGTTGTCGTCGGACCTTTCAAGCTGGGTCAAGTCATGGTTCATGATTCATATTGAATAGGAAACGAACCCACCATTTGAATTGAGTTTAGAGGACTAGGAAGAACCGTTATTCCCATTCGTTTGTGCAATTTCGTATGAAGTCGAATAAGTCTTCGATGAGAATAATCTTGTCTAAAAATTGTTGGTGCGAAATTTCCTTAACTTTGAAAAGATGGAGAAACAAAAACTTGATGTGTGTGATCACTCTCTTTTAGACAAGATTTTTCCATATCTATCAAAATCGAGTATACATAATGGGATAATAGAAACTTGCTTTCAGGATACAATCAAATCTCTAATGGTTATTATATGATGTGCGTGTAACACAACTTCAACCTAGAATACTCTTTGAAGAACTTGTAGAAGAATGATGGTAGAAAACAATAGAAATTTTGATTCAAAACTTTGGTTTGCAATGTGCTTTCCAATGTATTTGATGCATGCTAGAACTCTCTAACTCATAGAATGTCAAAGGTTTTCCAATGTGTTTCCCATCAAAAGGCCAGACACAAAACCATCACCTACAGCGAAAACTTGTGCATTTATCATGAAAACCTAGATGCCCAAATCTCTGAATAACAATATCTTCATTTCCTGTCAAAGACTAGCAATAGTAATACCGATCAGAGAAGAAGACACCCAATTTTTCTTCTTGTTATTGACAAGCAAACAAGAGGTATGCTCCTATCTAATAGACTTAACGTGCTACACATTTTTAGTCTTTATTTTTTCTTGTAATATGCATTTGCAACAAGAGCATATGTGCTATGTGAAAAGGTTAATGAATTTCCTGAGACAATAGTTCTTTGTCACTCCTCTTGTGCAACCAGAGATAAAACTTGATTAATTTGAGGCATAGGCTGTAGCGGCCCCAAAATCCGAGACCGCCACGTCATGCGCCGCAGGCTTATAACCCTGCCTGAAACCGGCCCAGCTATGTCCCACGCGCACCGTGTACCATCAATAAACCTAACTTTCGCTAACTTATATGTCATTTTCCTTAATAAAATATTAAGTTAGCTAGTTGACTCATTTTCATCTATTTATTACCAATTTATTCTCAACGGAAGACTTAAAAAATCATGATTCATCAAAATATAAAGCAAAAAATCATATGATAGAGCATTTTCCTAGTGTGAAAACCCAACCAAAGTGTCATCAATATATACAAAGATCCATGTGTTTCAAAATATCAAAATAAACCTCAAACTATATCATATACAAGTCAAGTATGTCTCTCATGTCCCATCCCAACATAAAAACAAGTAAATATAAGCAAACGTACAAGTCAATCGTAGGAAAATCGATCAAAGAAAGTCCTCAAGCTTGTCGTTCCCCCTACTCGTACTAGAGTCTGCATTCCATCATCACAACAAAACAGATGATGAGTCTAGAGTGAGTAATCCTAAGGAACTTCACCGAATTAATAATATAAATACATGTTGGTATTTAAAATATTATTTAAATAAACATGCGAAAGAAAAGAGTCAGGCAACTGGGAAGGACCCTCACATGAATATCAAATAGTAATGAATTAAAGTGCATGCAAGATCTAGGTCAGACTAACACCATACTTGGGACTAGGGGGGGGGGACCCGATATCACCCGGGTCACCCGCACTCGGGTGGCAGGTCGGGTAGAGTGGATAAAAATAAAGAGTCGGGTCAAAATAACCCGACCCGTCGGTATCGAGTAAACGGGTATGATAAACCCGACCAACGCATGGATATAAATGAAATGACTCGACCCGACCCGATGACCCGCCCGACGCGCCTTTTTTTTTTTTCACTTCACCCGATGACCCGATGACCACTCGACGACCCAACCCTAAACGAGTCGGGTATATATCGACATGTGCATAGGAAAAACCAACGGGTCATCGGGTGTCGATAATCCACCCGACCCGTGCCCATACCCTACCCAGACACCACATGTTATGAAATCTAGTGTGCCACCACATGCCGACATGTGCGTAGGAAAAACCAACGCGAGTCGATAATAGAATATGTTATTCTAGTGTGCCACATGCCTACACAATAGAATAATTCGGCGGGAGTAAACTCAACCGTAAATAAATACCGAAAATGAGATTAATTGAACAACATAACATTAATTCAATAAATCAAGTAGTAAATACTTAAAGCGAATTTCAATTGGGATACTACACACCTCAAACTGTGCTCCACTAGTTCGCTAATACCAATGCACGCCTCCAATTATGTGTCAACTACCCGTCAACAAACTTAATACCTGATTTTCGATAAACCTAATCAATTTACCAAACTTTGAAAATCCTCATTCCAAATTAAACATTGTCAAATCCATCCATTAAGCCTTCCATATGAGTTATATAAACCCATAAGCCAATTTGTTTTAAAATTTTATTTTTTTCATTGTTTATGGACGACGTGAGTGGTGTCGCCCTAAGCAAATGCTCACAACGCACCTCACAACATCTAGGACAGTTAGTAAAGGTTTTGGCGCTGTGATTCATGTCGTCACGCTTCCACCCCTACGGTGTGACAAAGTGTGGGGTGGGGTGCCTCCCTGGTCTGGGCGTCGTAGGTGATGTCGTGGGGTTTAAACTCCCACGACGTCCCTGGCGGTGTGGCATCTGAACCAAGAACGTATTCCTAGGGTTCTCAAACCTCTTGGCTCGTCGTCGCGGTCCGCACTCGTTTCAACTTCTCATTAAACACTAAACCATCCATGAGAAACCAAAAACCACAGACAAAACCTGTTCGATATGAAAACCCCGAGATTTCTAGACTAAAACCTAAAAATCCAATAAAAACCGAAACAATAACATCAACACCACAAACCATCCATTGATGTTTCAAATCAAACCATTACACCATAGCACTACCCATAGAAATGGTGTGCTCAACACATACCCCTGAAACCCTCGTCAAAATACGAGAAATTATGCTCGATAGATAGAGAACAAAGAGAAGAGTGAAGATTTAACCTCGTTAATCAATTTCCAAGCCTTTTAGTGCTCCAAATGTGCTCCCAAAACTCACAAACCCTAGCTTTCTCTTCTAATTTTTGGACTTGAAGATGTGAGGAGAGAGAAAAGGTGGTGGGATGAGATTTTTCTTGTTATTCATAGGTCAAAGCTCATTATTTGTGTTTGTGCAACACTAGACTTGATATATGGCCAAGATGTAGTCAATAATTCAGCCCAATTGACTCACATGTGGACTTAGCCCCTTAGTCTTATCCTTGCTCACAACACAAAACAAATGAACCCTCGGGCATTTCAATACCCGATCCTGCACTATGTCACATGCCAAATACGTACGCTCGTGTCACTAACATCTAAACAACGTTCTATATTAGTTATTTAACGCATTTTATCATTTATTATGTATGTATAAACCCCCGACCTAGTGTATTAGTCATTTGCCTACTCGGTACCCGCATCTACACGCTACACAAGACGAATACCCATCACACTGTCTCGCTCGGTAATAAACAACATAAACACACATATTGTGATGCAATTTAACTAAATTGAACATATATATCCCAAAACAAATGAATAGCACATAAAAACGGACTATATACCTAATATGGGCATGTTCTGACATAGCTGCGGGCACGAGTGTCTGAGCTGACGTCCACGTCTTTAATTAAATTAGATTTGAGCAGTTACAGTTATTCCCAACAAGGGGAAATCTCATCGCGAAATTCAAAAATCAAAAGAAATTCTTACCGGTAAATAGTTAGGGGTAACAACGTCGCATATTAGACTTGAGCTCCCAAGTGAGTCCCTCAGTCTCGATGGTACCAACAAACTAAAACCTTCGGGATCTCCCTGTTCCACAAAGTCTATATCCTGCGATCTATAATCTCCATCAGCTACTCCTCGTAGGTCATATCAGGCCAAACCTCAATGTGTTTAACATCAACCATCGGTCTCGGTCCCGACCTAGCAACCTCAACATAGATATACGAAATACCAAAGGAACCCTCGCTAACTGTGGTGGCAACTCCAATTTGTATGCCACAGTGCTGACGCGTGCCTCGATCCTGAATGGTCCAATGAATCTTGGTGTCAGCTTCTCCTTGATGTCAAACCTCTGATGACCCTTGTAACAACCCTCAATTTTAACCCCACTGATATTGCATTGGTTAGGCTCTTGACTCGACCATGTGATACTAGACGATATTTCGAAACTCGGGAGTCGATACTGAAGTAATGTTATGTTTCTTTTATATGTGTATTAGTATTGTAGTTCATTACGGGTCTCGTGTCATTCAAGCAATTTTTAGACTGAGTGAGGCTTCGCATAAATGAACGGGGGAGAAAAATTCAATAAAAATATACTTAAAAGAATTATTGAATAATTTAATTATTTATCTGTATGAGACAAGGCAAAAATATGCACGTGATAGGAATTTCGGACTGTGGCACGTTACTTGGTCCCGGGGAATTGGATAGCTATGCTACACACAGGCTATGTGATAAGGAGCTTTTAAAATGACACGGTTTCACAAGGAGTCATGGGATTGGCCTCAAAGTTTGTGTGTGTTGAGATGAAATAAAAAGAAAAAAAAAGAATAATAGGTATAAATGTAATTTTGACCTAAATGACATATATATATGTGGTTGTAAACAAAACCTTAATCCTACCCCCTCTACTGCCGCCCTCCTTTCTCCCCTATTCTTCTCCAACTTCGGCCTCTCCTTCCTCTCCATCATTCTCAGCCTCTCATCCCTTTCACTCTCTCTCTCTCCTCCATCTTCACCCTCACGGTTTCACCCTCCTCACTCCCATTCTCACTCATGGCCTCACTCTCCTCGTTCACCGTCACCGCTACCCTCCTCCTCTCGCTATCGATGAGTTGCATGGTCCCTGGGAAGCCGAACTCGCCGAAGGTAGCTTACTCTCTCTCTCTCTCTCTCTCTCTCTCTCTCTCTCTCTCTCTCTCTCTCTCTCTCTCTCTCGGCCTCACACACCTCTCACCTCGCAGTCTCTCTTTCTCTCTCTCACGGCCTGTGCTTTTTGTTCTCTCTATTTTGGGGTTGTCGTGGCTGGTGGGACCGTCCCCAGCCACGGCTGATCGGAGGTGGCGCTGCTGGCCGGAGGTGGTTCCCTCCATGTACAAAAGGTGTGAAACTATGGTGTAGGTGTTGGACAGTTGTGGTGCATTGTGTGGTGATGGCGTGTGTTGTGCACCCCACGATTGGGGTGTGTGATGGGGTGTGCGTGGACAGTCAGGGTAATGGGGAGTGGGGTGTGGACAGTTTGGCAGTGAGGTGGTGTGTACGTGCATGCATGTATGTGCATGTGCATGCATGTGTGTGTATGTGTGTGTATGTGTGTGTGCATGTGTATGCATGTACACCCCATGATTTGGAATGTGTGACAGGGTGTGTGCACCCCATGGTTGGGGTGCATGATGGTGTTATGCACCCCACTACTGGGTATGGGGTGTACCATGTGTGTGTGTATTATGTGAATCGGCTATATGTGTGAGTGGGATGTGTAAAACAGTGGGGTGCACACAACAATGGGGTGTTGTATGCACATAAGAGTGGGGTGTACTTGGTTGTGGGTGTGTCATACCATGTGTGTGTGTAAATAAAATAAAATAAAAAAAGAGTATGGATAATTTATAAATATAATAAGATGTATGTAAATGGGCTTGTGTTAGGGTCCAATAAGGGCCTAACATAACAAATATATAATAGGGCCCATAACAAGTAAATAATTTTATAGAAATGGGCTTAAATATTTAAGCCCAACCAGAGTCTAACAAATAAAACAAACTCATGCAAATCAACTAAATACTAAATGTTAAACCTTAAATATTTGGGACTTAAATCCTTATCAGGTAGTCGGGAAATAGCGGGAGGTGCTTTAGAGTCTCAGAGTTATTTACGCGGGTCGCGATAATTCAGGTAAGTGCACTCGCCCTAAAGCTTGTGTAAGTTAATAAACCAGTAAGAACATTGCACGTAGTTCATTTTCGTTCATTGTTGCTTGTTGATTTTCGTTGTTAACATTCCTATCTTGTTGATTCCTTGGTATGTGTGTTCTTGGCATGAAGCGTGTTGATGTGATTCTTAAGGCCTGTGTCCCTCATTTATCAAGTTATGCTAGTGTCGTAACATTTCCGGGAAGAGCTCTTTCCGTATGCTAGGAGGCATGTGTCCCTCTGATGCTGTGCTAGTGTTGCGACATTGCCCGAGAAGAGCCGGTGTCCTATTTCCGTATGCTGTGATTTTAACCGCTTACTACATCATTTGTTTTCTTAGAACACGCATGATTTCGATTGATATTTGATAGTTTGTTTATCATGCACCTTGAACTTGTTATATCGCCTGTCTTTAAACTTTCGCATGATATTTAAACTGCTTCATTTGATGTTCATGAATTACTGTTATTTTCTTCTGGTATTACTTTCAATACTCTCTCAGTTGTTCACCGTCTAGTTTGCGATGGTGGGTGCATATGTATTAGAGTTTTCGAAGGGTAAAGAACTTTGTTTAGAGGTATTGTGAGGATTTACGGTTGGATTCGAGCACCTTAGCCTAGGTTACGTTTGATTTCTGCTTGTATGTTGATTTCTTTATATATATATATATATATCATGCTGGTTTAAACTTAGGATCATAGGTTATTTGATATCATGTACAGCTTTACTTGGTTTTCATTTGAGGTACATGAATATTCGGGGTTTCCACATATATAGATTTCCAGATTTTCGTTTGATTGAGTTATTTCCCAATATTAGTTAATTTTGATTGAGTTATTTCCCAATATTTGTTAGTTTGATAAATTTTTCACTGCGTATAACTTGCAATAACTCTTTCATAAAACTTGTAATTCGTTAATTGGAGGCTGACTAGGCTCACCAGATCGCTGAGTACCGACTCAGGGATCTGTATGAGTCTAGGCCGGGTGTTCCCAAATGCATTGGGAATTTAGGGCCATCACAACCCTTCTAGGGTGAAACCTTCACATACACCAAGTCATCAATCTCATAGCTCGGACCCCCGAGATTCTTGTCTGCATACTTCTTATGTCTATCCTAAGTCGCTGAAGCCTCAGTCTAATCTGTCTAACTTTCTCTGTGTGGTCAACAACAACCTCATGCCTAATAATCGTCATATCCTCTGGTGCCGCCCAACAAGCAGGTGATTTGCAGGGCCTACTGTAACAACCCTTAAATTTAATTGGTGACACGTGTCGTGTTTCAGACCGTGGCCTACCCGACGTGACTTGTCATATTACTCATGCCTCAAGAGTCGACATTAAGGTATATTTTATTTTTCTGTGACGTTTGTATTATTATTTATACCCGAATGTGAACTATGTATGTCCTAGTGCGTGATTTTGGTTTATTAATCACCATGGATTTCTGTGTGAGATTCGCCTAGGAAAAACAGAAATTTTAGGATATAATACGGATAACTAAACACTGGGAAGATAATAATTAGGGAATTATCAGAAAATAATAAATAATTAAATGAAATGTAAGAGTGAGGTTGTGTCCAGGAATGCACGCGGTGCGAGTCGTGTGATGTTACGGGTTCGATAACGCGACATGTGAGCAAGAATTGGCTAAGTGATGAGGTTAAAGTCACCTAGTGAAGTCACACAAGTGAGTTGGAGTTGGTGAATGGATTAAAGGGAAGACACAAGATTGCCTCGAGATTCGTGTGTGGGAGTTGATCAAATGAGAAGTATAAAAAGGTTGTCACATTTTCTTTATCCTCAATCCATTTCATTTTAAGTCAATCGAATCAAACGAAAGAGAACATGGGTTTTCGATGTTTTCGAGCTCGTTGTGACATTGGAGATCGACCAACTATGCGTAAAAAAGTAGGATCCCTACTCCCCTCGTGTTTATCTACGGTTTAACACGTCAATTTTGAGGGTTTTCGTCACGACGATTTCGAACGAAATTTTTAGGAAATGTTGGAAATAAGTTTGGGTGGTGTTTTTGGAATCATTGAGATGATTTGTTGATAATTGGTGAATTGGTTTGAGTATTTGAAGTTGGTGGGAATTTTTGGAGATTTTTTATGATTTTTGTGTAATTTACGAATGGGGTATTTGTCGGGGTTTCGACGCAAAGTGAGGTGGGTTTGTTGTTTTGGACGTCCCTAAGAGTTTGGGATAGGCTCGGAATGTGGCGACACGAGTCAAGGTTCCAAAAAACCCCAGAAAAGGTGTTATGTGTGCCACGCCATAGGGACACCGTGGGGATTTTCTCACTATGGTGTCAGTCACGGCATCCGTAACAGTGAGCCAAAACACTATACACGCTTTAAGTGGCGACATGGGTTTTTGGCTTGGCGGCGTCACAGCGGTTGGGGAACAGTAAAAACAAATAAATTTTAAATAAATTTCTAAAATTTTGGAAAACTTTGGAAGACTATCTAGGGTCACGAAATGACTCTAATAGAACCAAATTGAGTTAAATGATTGCCAGAATTAGAGAATTCAAGTGAGACAACTTAGAGGGTTACGCGAGGATCGAAGTTTTGTGGTATTTGAGGTACGTTTTTCGTACGATTGTAAGCCAATAAGAAAATATAATTTAATTCATTTTCCATTATTGTCATTTCTATTTGAATTGAGCTATTGTTGGAATTCCATTATATATTTCCTTGGTGAGTGTCTCGGTATAAGTATGTCCTGAAGGTACTCTTATGTCCATATTAGCTAGGCAAACGTGAGCACTGCCTGCAGGGGTGTTGTCCACCCTCTAATAGTGGGTTACACCCCGAGTACTGGATTGTTGTGGATGTGGATGTGAATTGTTGTGATTTTGGATTATGGTAATTGTTGTACTATGTGGAAATTGACTATTTATGGGCCTCTCTTGATTATTTGGACACTCAAATTTCGTTGTTATGCTTGTCAATCTGTTTATCATGTAATTTGTTATATTTCATGTTTTAAAATATCGTATGATATTTGGACTATTTATTTAGTAACTCTTGAATTGTTGTTTAGTTTCTTCTAGCATTACTTTCATATTTTTCATGCACTCAATGTCTAGTTTGTGACGGTGGTTGCCAGATAAAGTAGAGACGAGTGTAACGACCCATAAATTTGGCTATTTGTGAATGATGATGTGTATAACGTATTTATACTCGTATTTGAGTAACCGGACAGTTAAGTCGGTAAAACGAGTAGGAAAACTGGATGAGCTGGTATCGACAGTTAGGTTACGGGTACACGAGGATTTAAAACACTGTAAAAACATAAATAAATGAATTTTTAGATAATTTAAATTATTACTTGATGAGACAAGGCGGGATTATGTGCGTGACGGAGAAATACGGATCGAGGAGCCTTGTTTGGACATGGGGAGTCGGATAGCTATGCAACACACAAACTATATGGTAGGAATTGTTAAAGTGACATAGCCCAAAGGTGGAGGGCCATCGTTTTCCTTGAGATGCGTGTGTATGTGGTGATGAAAACAAAAGGTCTATAAATAGGACCCTACTTTACCATTCACTCTCTCCAACCAGACACACCCTATCCCATTCTCTCTCTCACCGATCCTTCTCTCTTTCACAACCGAGCCCTCATCTCCTCTCCCTCTCCCCTAGTGATCGACCCTCGACCCTCGCTGGAGGTCCCTCTACTAGCCGGAGATCATTTCTCTTTCTCTCTCTCTCATTCTCGCTCACTCTCTCTCACTATTCTGTGTGCACCGGTTGAGGAGGTGACTGCCGCGATAGGGACAAGTAGTGGACGACCCACGGTGGCTCACCAGAGTCCAGAGCGTCCCCGAGCACCCTCCTTCATGACACATGTAGAGTAAATATCGTGTCACGCCTCACTATTCACATATTGTTTTCACGTTTGGGAATGGGCCCTTATGGCCCACTAGAGTCCCCATATCCCCGGAATACCTCTAATTCACAATACATATGGTGGTTGTTGTCCGTGCTCTGTTTTTGCCAATTTGTTCGTTGTTAAGACTCTCGCTGGAAAACGCCGAGATTGGTGGCGCTGCTCGCCGACCACCATCACGCGTGGGGGTTGTCGGGGACCTCTCCAAGTCCTTGATGGTGACTCATAGCCTTTGGTGTGTCCAATTCAGTCACGTTTGGGACTGTTTTGAGTCTTAAATCTATGTGGTTGTCTTATGCTCTTCCTCGCCAGAAACCACCCATTGGGGCGGCTCTATCATCGACACGATGACTAGGGGGCTGTCGGAGACCTTTCCATGTTCGTCATGGTGTCTCACAGCCCCCAGAGCATCCCAATCTGCGGTAGAAAACGTGAATACGTCATTTCATGTGTTGTCGTTGTTGTATTCCTCGTCGAAAACTATCGTGCATGGCGACACTGCCATCGGACGCCATGACCTGGGGAGTGTGTGTGTCCTATAATCCTCGAAGCGTCCATATCGAATGATGACGAGTTGTTGTAGTGATGAATTCATGCGTTAGTTCTTATTGTCGCGTCGAGTGGTTGTTGACGTGTCGTAGAACGTGCCTCTGGCCTTTCCATGTCGTGGTGTATCCTACCGACGTCGGACAACACCAGCAAGGTTCCCTACTATTTGGTACATGGTCATTTCAAGTTCGTGATGAGTCGTGATTGTTGATCGATGTCAATGTTGTGTTTCACGTTGGTGAATGGTGGTGATGTCATGGTCACGTCGCCGGTCCTCGAGGCTATAGGGTGACCTATTTACGACTGAACTGAGCCTAAGATATGTGATTAGGCTTACATATGAGTGGTTATAAAACCCAAGAGATGTTGGGTTTTGGGGTTTAAGTAAATTACGCATATACCCCTACTTAAAGAAGTATAAGTGTAATACACTACAAGGACGTTTACGTCATGAATTTTATCATATAAAATTCATTTTTCGAACCATCTTAAAATCTCGCAAAACCATTCTCGTGTGCGACCCAATATGCTCATACAACGTTGGTAGTGTACCAAAACACATTTTGGTATACAAGTCAAAGCTACCTCTAGCAAGACATTATGACTACCCAAGTTGTACGAATATCGAATCGATATAACCTAATCAATAGTGTATATAACATCCTTTTGTCACACGATATCCTTTTGATCAAACATAAGGCATGAAATTGTCATCCAACATGTTCAATCGTACTAGTCTCGATTTCTAGGTAGATGAAAACATCTAAGTGACATTGATCAATATCAATTCACTTAGACTAGGCCTTTTAACGATCTAACACATCGAGGATCCACTGGATATCTCTCTTTATATGAGAGGGACAAATTCTATCTCACAAGAGAGTCGTTGTGTTTCATTATGTTTTTGGTTTGATTTACCGATTGATTTATCGAGTTGTTCGAGTCATTAAAATGTTAGGAAGACACTAGGGTGTCGACCTAGGGCTAGTTAATGATTCGACCCATTTAATTAGAGTTTCTGAACTTGTAAGGTAATGGGAAACTCGGGGATACACGTTAGGATTCGTGGAAGTGTTGTTACGTAGGTTGCGTTGTCAAGTAAGTACATTCGCCTATGTGCTTTTGTATGTTAGTAAGTCAGTAAGGAAGTCTCATGTAATTCATTATCATTTATTACTATTCTTGCTATTATCTATTGTTGGCGTTCAAATTCCATTATTTGCTTGGTATGTGTGTTCTTGGCGTAAGTGTGTCGATATAGTATCATGTGGGCTGGCCTGGTTGGGGAAACTTGGGTATTTCCTACCAGAATTACCGCTACCCACAATGTTGTGTGACCTGGGTACTAATTTGTGAAGGTTTCATGTGGCCCACACCAGTTGGGGAAACGTGAGCCACTTCTTCACAGGAGTGCCTGACCACCCCTGGTGTTGTGTGAACCTGGGCACTGGATTGTTGTGGATTTTAGACCGTTTATGGGCCTCTCTTGACTCTTAAAGCACGCAAGTTTTTTATTGCTATCATTTAGTTTGTCTATCATGCATTTTGATCTATTTACATTCATTCCTTTCAATTACAACATGATATTTATACTGTTTTATTTGATACTCATGAATTACTATGAAGTTCTTCTGGCATTACTTTCGATTTCTCTTAGTTGTTTACCGTCTAGTTTGTGACTGTGGATGCAGATATACCATAGTGTTTGAAGGGCAATGGGCCCTACCTAGGAGATTTCCTGTGAGGAGCTTAACGACTGGATTGGCAGACCTTAGAGTAGGTTTATGATGTTCTCTTGATTGTATGATGCTTTATATATATTGTATTGGTTATTGAACTGGGGATCATTTTTAGATGGATATCATGTGTCTGTTATTCTGATTTGAACATGAATATATCGGGGTTTTCTACATAATAGATTCTTAATTTCCCTTGATTGAGTTTATTTCCCATATTGTTTAGTTTGCTTACTTTTTCGCTGCATATAACTTGCAATAAGTCTTTCATAAACTGTTAAATTGATTAATCGGAGGCTGACTAGGCTTGTCAGGTTCGTCGAGTACCGACTCAGGACCTGCATGGGTCTAAGTAGGGCATACCCAAATGCATTGAGAATTTGGGGCCATCACAACAAGCAAGAGAAAGGAGTTGATATTAGGTGATATCCTCTGAAAACTCTCGGAGCAGTTCTTTCCTTTACTCACTGTAGGTCTTGCTTCTTTTGACTGTGATTATTGTATTGTATGTTTTGTCAAAACACTGGAACATGTATCAGGGATTGAAAAACTAGGGACATAATGTATGATCGCACTGTTTAACTTTGATCACCAGACATGCATGTATTTATCCATTACTCAGGGTTTCCACGTGATAGGTTATCTATTTTCTTGATTTTCCATTACTAAGTTAAAGTTGATTATAGTGATTTTCACTGTGAATTTCCTAATAATTTTACAATCCTATAACTTACACATTTAAATAATAAAATAATGACGTATATGAGGATTTGAGGCTGACTAAGATGCGTAGACTTTGCGAGTAAGGCTCGGGGTTTACGTAGTTCTAGACCGGGCGAGATCCAATTTTATGGGGAACTGGGGTCGTCACACCTACCATACAAAGCCTTGAACAGTGGCATTGCCAATACTTGTCTAATAGTTGTTGTTGTATGCAAACTCGCACAACGATAAAATACTCATCCATAAACCCCCAAACTGCAAGATACAAGCCCTGAGAATATCCTCTAAGATCTGAATCAACCTCTCCGACTGACCATCAGTCTGAAGAGGATATGCCGTGTTGAACTGTAGTCTAGTGCCGAACTAGCGATGTGCACTCCATTCGCACATCGCTAAATCATTCACTGATTCCTTGGAGTCTGACAAGCTCCTTCGCAACTTCAAAAAATTTCTTTTTCAACATATATTCAGACTCACCCTCTTCCACGAGGACCACACAATTAATGTGCATCGATAGTTGTGGATCAATTTATGTTTTTGATCCACAACTATTGATGCACAACACAACTATTAACTTTATCATGATAATCACAATCCCTGGTTTCCTAACAGTGAATGATACTCGTACCCAAATTACTTATACCCCACCAAATTACTACACAGACCCCACCAAACTACCTTTGAATTTTAGTACATGAACAACAGATTTGTTGGGGTTTGACTCAAATAGACCATCCTATGACTTCAGTGACCGTGAAAGACGAAGTAGGTAAGGTTTTTTTTTGGGTTTTGTGAAGGTTTTGATTTGCGGTATGAATGTTGAACACGGGTTTGGGGGGGTGATTTTTTGTTTGTTGAAGGCGAGGGGTATTCGAGGATTTTTAAAAAAAAGTGGGGTACATTTAGTAAAAAAATAAAAAAAGAGGTACGTTGAAGTAATTAGGTCCTCTAAGTAAATACTGGGGTCCCTTTAACTGCTCTAAAAATAATTAGAAATATAGAAAGGGCGCGGCTATGTGCACCGTATAAAACACTAAGACAAGCCAATAGATCTTAAATTAGTTGGAGCAAAATATTAACGGTGACTTACCCTTAAATTTTTGTGGGGTGAATATAGCGGTATCCATTTAGAAGAGTTACCAAACCACACGTCAGCAATAAAGGAGGTGCTAACATAGAACTGCATCAACAAAACATATAATAACATCCGTTGGATGACTACAAGTCACAAATCTCCATACGGTACATAACGGTCTAGTGGACGTGATGGCATCGCTCTAACCGCTATGCAATCATCACGTGTTGAATCCAAGCCATACACGTGGATAGTCAAACCAAACCTATCACGTCGATTTCCTTATGCTCTTCCTTCGATGAGATCAGCATGGCTTCGCAGCGACTCCAAATCGTACTCCAATTGTCACACCGCAAGAAGAAAGAACGTCGATGCGCGGTTACGGTCGACAACGGACGTTGAAGATCTTCGCACATCCCGCGCAGGCCTCGCTCAGCTCTCTCTCTCTCTCGAATTCATTAACACAAAACCCTAGATTTCACTTTCACTGATCCCTCTCAATCTCTTCTCGCAATTCATCTCTCTCTCTCTCTCTCTGGTTCCAAATGCCCTAAATTTGGGGGGTTGGGACCGCAATTCGCTATGGAAGGCGATGCCGGCGCGGCGGTGGTATCGAGCAGGCAGAGGTTCACGATCGAGTTGAAGCCGGGGGAGACGACCATTGTGTCGTGGAAGAAGCTTGTGAAGGAAGCTAAAAGGGCCAATCCATCTCCTCCTCCTCCAGTGCAGGAGCTTCCAACTGGGGCGAATCCGGCTTTGGACTCTCGAATCGGCCTCGCCAAGGTCCTTTTTTTGCTTAATAATGGTTGTGTTTTTGCTCAATTTGGTAATCATGAGCTAGGATCTCTTTTTGATTGAATGCTTCGTTAAATTGAAAGCACACCATTAATTGCACTAAATCGAGCGCAATGGAAGAGTTTGATCCATGCAGCTGACCCTGACTAATTTGGAATTGAGGCTTTATTGTTGTTGTTGTTTCGTCAACTATCCAAAAATGTAATTTGTAGGCCGAAATTGGATTGTTATTATGAGCGTGAATGATTCATAAATTACTCTCTTTGATTATACATTATTAATCACATTTTAATTCGTGGAACAAAAGAGAAATTGGATCACTTTTAGAGGTTCGGTTGTCTGTTGGGTATTCGTGGATGGGTTTAATAATGATGATTGATTGGCGGATGGAATTGGCCTATTTGGAGACTGTGCCAGATTGCTGTGAACTTTGAATAGGGAGAATTTGTTTAATATGATCTCGTATTTGATGCCGAAATGCAGTTTCCATGTTGGAACAATTTTTAGTTTGGTAAGATCTAGTTGTCCAGTCGTGCTCATAGCCGAAATAGTCTTTATTTGCATGCAAGATTTTCTGCTTATCCTTGTGTTGCTGTTATTATTTCATCCGGTTAGTTGATTGTTGCTTACTAGCGAAAGATAATTGTGCTATGATCACAACAACATAACCTCAATCATAAATTAGTTGGGGGTTGCTACGTGAATCAAAATCTTCTATTGCGCTCAATTTAGTGCAAATGATAGTGTGCTTTCCAAATCATTTAAATCCTTCTTAATCAATGTGTCCTAATTAGCTTTGATCTACGCCTACATTGTTGAATATCTTTAGTTTCTATTGGGTTAAGTTTTCTAGTGGGGGCATTTGTAGGTCGTCTTTGGAAGTGTCCAAACCACACAACCGCCTTTCCTTAATCTTTGTGTCAATTGGTGCTACTACTACTTCTTTTTTTTTTTTGAATTTATGTATTTCTTAGTCTATCTTTACGAGTTTTACCATACATCTACCTAAGCATCCTCATTTCCGCTATTTTCATTTTATCTATTTGTTTCTTTACCGCCCGACATTCACTTCCATAAAGCATAGCTGGCCTGATTGTGGTCTTCTAAAATATGCCTTTTAACTTGGTAGGAATATTTTGATCACAGATCCCTCTTGTTGCACTCCTCCATTTCTTCCATCCAGCTTGAATTCTTTGAGTGACATCATTCTCAATACTACAATTATTTTTTATGATTGATCATAGATATCTCAAGTGTTTCACCTTAAGAATTTCTACTTCTCCTAATTTTACCACTCCATTTTGATGTCTAGTATTTCTAAACTCACAATGCATGTGTTGTGTTCGTCCAACTGTTCTACTCATCTGAAGCCTTTAGATTCTCATGTATTCCTTCATAGCATAACTGGATGTCATTTTACCACTCCATAATCTTGATGTCTAGTATTTCTAAACTCACAATGCATGTATTATGTTCGTCCTACCATTCTACTCATCTGAAGCCTTTAGATTCTCATGTATTCCTCCAAAGCATAATTGGATGTCATACCATAAGCCATAAATGCGTGTTTACATCTAACCCTTTTTTAAAATTTTTTTTTTTTTTTTAACATCTTTTCCATAGTACATAATGATATCTATATATGCGTCCTATCACAGGAAATGGTTTTCTTCACATACACTTTTATCTTGCATTTGGATTGTTCATTTTTGTTTGTCTGTTTCATTGGCAATGCTCTTCGTTTCTTATAGATCCCTTCTCATTTTCATAATCCTTTTGGATATTGATATGAAGAGACACATGCACTTGACTTATATTTTAGTCATAATTTCCTTTTGTAGAGTGTAACTTCAGAGCATGAATTGAATGATCCAGCTCCAACACATCGTTTTAGTGCTGTTATTGAGAAGATTGAACGCCTCTATGTGGTAAGAAATACATTTTTTTTCTTGTATAAAAGTATGAGATCTTATTACGTACTCTTTCTCTATTAGTATTTTTATTTTTACTATCTTTTTAATTTCATTGTTTGAACTAAGTTTATGATGTCCAGGGTAATCAAAGTAGCGATGAAGAGGAACTTGGTAATGCTCCTGATGATGATCAGTATGACACTGAAGATTCTTTTATAGACGACGCTGACCTGGTTAGTATCATATTCTTATTTACATTTTGTGGTTACTCTTGTAACTAGTAATATGATTTTTTGGTAGTAAGTTTGTCAGGAAAGGTTCAATAATTAAATTAAATCATGGTTAGGGACTTTCTCATTGAAATTGAATGACCAAATTATGAGATGTGATATTGAATGGCTGTTACTTTTCCTTTTTGCACAACTTGTCACTTTCTTTTCCATTACCACCATCTCTGTTTTCCTTTTTCATAAGTTTTCCCTATGCTTCACATTCGTACAAGGAGCATGAAGCCTGCTAACTGTTAAATACCAATTATTCATGTACTTAGTGGCTCTAAACTTGAATATGTTGTTACATTCCTTAAATAATACCTTCGTTTTGCTTTTATTCAGGATGAATACTTTGAGGTGGATAAATCGAAAATAAAGCATGAAGGGTTCTTCGTTAATAGGGGAAAGTTGGAACGGATGTGAGTATTTATGGATGCCCTTTATTTTGTGCTACTTCAGTGCTTATTGAAAAGGCAGGGATTTTGGATTTCATTTTTTTTTCTTCTACTAACTAATTCTTAATTGTTTGTTTCGTTAGTTGTTTAAATTCTGAATTTTGCTTTAACATTACACCTCATTTTATGATTTTTATCCATTACATTATCTCCAAGGAATCAATTGAATTGGTTCTTATGAATGATTATAATAGTGCAAATAAAATCTACTTGCACTTAAACCTCATCAAACAAAATGCATATTCTGATTATATATATAGAAATACATGCATATTCTGTACTTGATGCAAGTTGAACATGCCATCTTATACTTGCCATTTATTGCTTTATTTAGTGTGTAATGGTAAACCACTATGTATTATTGAAGGTTTCTTAGGGAAATTATTAATTCAATTTGACATAATTACTCTTAAAGTTCTTCTGTGAAACGACCATGCATGATGCATATCTTATTGGGTTGCCTATGACTTGCTAACTTAAACTCTGCTAGAAAGTGATGTAATGCATTACTGCACTATACTGAAAATTTTAAACGTCCTCAATATCTAGAAAGTAGAACCTAAAACTTCATGAATAGGTTTCTGTGAGGATTTTAATAGCCGTGCCTGTAATTGAGTTAAGCTTTTGTATTATTTAAAAAAAAAAAAAATTTAAATCGTGGTCATTTGGGCTTCAGCTGGTTAGTCACTCATAACAGTGTTACTTAAGCGGGGCCAGGAAACAAGCCCAGTGGTCAACACTGAGGTTGAGAGTTAAACTTGTGACCTTGCTTTATTAGTCGCGAGAAACAAGCCACTAAACCAAGCATTTGATATCATGTCAAACTAATTACATAACCAAGAATTGAGTAGATGCAGTGGTTATTTTCTAGGAGTGAAGGAATACTGTTTCTGGAGCGTGCTTAATTTCTTTATCTATTTATGCTGATTAAACCATACAGTTTAGAAATGGGCTGCTATGTTTACATAAGCTTTGTCTTTTTTCATCTCAAAAAGTAGGAATTTTTAATTTCAGGTCTGTGCCTGATTTGTTGCCATCTGTTGATGTGTCCAGCTGTAATTCTGACTGGATTGCACTCCTTCCTGGCATAGTCTTTTTAGTGTAGGATCCATGCCAAGTTTTGCTTGAACTGGTATCTATGTCAATGCAACAGTGAAGTAGGGCAATTTGCTTCTGTTGCAATGCATCTACAATTTCAATTTTTTGTTGTTTTTCACATTTCTCTATACACAAATAAAAGGTGTTACATAAAATGAATGAAATGAAAATGGATGTGACTATGTGTCAGTATAGAAAAATAGTTTTAGCAACATGGGAAAATTTTAGATTTACTACAAGTGGTAGCTAAGAAATTCGACGAGATAGGGGTAGATAGTAGCTAACTTCGAACACATTGATTAGGAGGGATTTAAATAATTTGAAAAGCACACCATCAGTTGCACTAGACCAAGTGCAATGCAAGAGTTCGATCCATGTAATTTGAAATTGAGGCTATGTTGTTGTAGGTACAGGTGGTAGCTAAACAGTTCATAGTGTAATTCGCAATGGACTAGTGAGTCATAGAAAGGTAGTTGCCTAGAAGGTTTTCATTAATCGAAATTGAATGGATGAGGGTTCCACGTAACTGAATCAAGATTTTGATTCATGAATCGTAAGATTCATGGCACTGTAGTGAATCGTAAGATTCATTTTTATATATTGCAGCTTCTGTACTTTTTAAGTTAGAATCAGTGGAATTTCATTAGAACTTGTAACTTATAACTTATGACTAATATGTTTAATAGTTCAATTTTAATTTTCATCCAATTCAAAAAAATGAAGATAAATTTATAAAAAAAATAATTGTAATTATAAACGGGCATAAGAATATACATAAAAAAAACACTTCTTAAACATAACATTTAAATGCCCAAAATCATGAAGAGGCACTAAGGACATCACCGTGAAAATAATCTGCGGAATCAACATTGTAGAGTTGGTCGAATCAGTTCCCAACATAGCTGGACCCAGTTCATACATCGTTTAAATTCTATAGAAGCTTACATGGTCTATGCCTTGGAGCTTTATCTTGAAAATGAGAAATCTTGAAACTACTATTCAAACTTTGGAATTAAAAAGGCGTAGCATAAAATGGTTTTCTGGAGCCAAATTATGTGCTTTCATAAGAGGAGTTAAAAGGAGTACCTTTGAGGACCATGTAAAGGGATTAAGGGAAGTTGCTCTTGCCTTTTCTTTTAACGGAAAGGGATTAAGAGAAGTTGGGGAAATTTTGTTGATTTATATCATTAATGTAAATAAAGAACTCCCTAAGACCGTGTAAGTGATTACCTTTGAGGACAAAAAGCTTCAAGAGTTAAAAAAAATTCTAACTAATTATACTGGGGTAATCCATTGTATCACAAAGCTATTGAAGATTTAGAAATAATAAGTTGTTCAATGACAGAATATTCCAATGCAGTTGTCTGCGGTTCTGATTTATGGAGAAGGCACTTTCCAACTTTCAAATGTTCAATGGGAAAATTGACATCTACTAACAAAAAGGAAGAGACCATGGATTCTTTCTTCCTATGTTCTCATTCATATGTGGGGTGGATGGTGATCTTCTTAATGCACTCATATTTTTTTTATCCTAAGTTTGATTTTTCTTATGCATGTATGTGTTCTATTTGCGTCATCAAATTTTTTTTTACATAAAAATTAACTTTCTTAGGCAATTATAATATGTTTTGAACTTTTGCATTTCATGGAAAGATGTGTTAATTGTAATTGTAAATTGAGGTATCATACCGTTTCTTTTTCTGAAAAAAAATAAATTAATTCTTGAAGTTTTTAGGGTAACTGTTTCTTCTTTTTTTCTTGGTGGTGTCTAGAAATGAACCTGTGACTGACAGCCAGCCAAAGAAAAGAAGAAGAAAGGATATATATACTCGTGGCGAGGAGGGTGAGAATTTACAAAATAAAAATGCAAAAATGAGTCACAAGAGGATGAAGGCAGCTGCAAGAAGTGCAACTTTGGAGAATGGCTCATTCAGTCAGTCTAAAGATTTGGCTGCAAAAGATGGTCATAGTAATGATGAACGTTTGGACACTCCTGCAGCACATTCCATAGAGAAGCCTGTTGACTTGAACATGAAAGTAGATAATTCATCATCATCAAAAACCCATACCGATGCTTCTATGCTGTATAGTGAAGCTAAAGATGGTGAGAGACAGATATCTAGAGCTCTATCTAGGGAAGGGGATGTTGTTGCATCAAAAGTCGCCGATGAATGTACCGATGGGGCCCAGCTAGGTTTTCATGATAAAATTGCGTCCTCTCAGATGGATCTGCAATCAAAAAGACTGTTGGATTGTACAAAGGAAGCAGATGTATCGATCAAAGCTCGGGAGAGGGAGACAAATGGCAGGCGTGAATTGCCTGACTTGAACCTACCCACCAAAAAGTATTCTACTCATACTACAGTAAGTGCTTATTTGCTGAGGACATCCCGACTTAATCCATTTTATAGTGTGCTTATTTCTAATATTCTGCTGTTCTAGGGTATTAGATTTTGTTGTTTAGTCTTAATGTGCACCAAACCTATATAATCTATTCTTATTTGCTATTGGCTATCTCTTTGTTGCTTACATTTCCAGAGAACGAAACGTACAAGATTTTCAAGTTCAAATTCACAGCTAATAACATTGATTCAATTTTTGTTGTTTTTGTAATCCTGGATAAGGATATTGCGACGGCACATGTAAAGAAAGGATCTACAGCTAAGCCCAAAGGTGCGATGCTTCAGAAAGCCATAAGGGAGTTGGAGAAGGTTGTTGCAGAATGTAAGTATGGTGATTATAATTTCTTATTTCACACATAATGAGCATGTTACATGATTTATATATGTGCATGCATATATTATTTGATTCTTTTTCTTAATAAACATTTTTTTACTGCAGCAAGACCACCATCTGGTGAAGTTCTGGAGGCTGATACTGCATCTCAAGCTGTAAAAAGAAGACTTCCTCGAGAAGTAAAACTGAAGCTTGCGAAAGTTGCTCGGCTAGCGGTAATCTTAAATTGCTATTTGAGTTGTCACCTGGCTGATTCTTTGCAATGATCAACTGTGTATCGAGTTTTACAACTGTAGGCTAATATATTATCCTTTATTTTTTTTTTAATGTAAAGGAACTGCTATTTATAATTTTCTAGTTGAGATGTAAGCTTTAATAGGGCCCAAAAAGAAATCTCATCGTTTTAAGAGGTTTTATGCTTCTACTTTTATTCCACCTATGGCTAATGCTGAAAAATAAACTATTTATTAACCAACATTTTGTTTAGAGCTTGAAACTCAAAATTAGAGTTATACCACCACCTAAGTTTTTTATGGTACTGGCGTGCCGAAGGGAGTGGAAGGTGTTACAGTTCACATTTATTTTCTTCCTTGGTTTAAGAATTTGGGTATTTTTGGGTATTTTTGTCTCACTTATACAGTTATACTTTAATGGTCACAGCAGTCTTGCCAGGGAAGGATATCAGAGGACCTGATTGACTATCTCATGGGTATTCTTGGTCACTTAGTGCAGCTCAAAACATTAAAGGTACAGTGCATGTAAAGTCTTTTGTCTGTTTTCAACACCATTAATATGCTTAAAATGTATATATTTAATTGGCTTTGGGTTTCTATTTTTGGTTGACAAGTGATATTGTTTGCTATTGTTTAGCTAGTTCTTAAAGCTTTTCTCTTGAGGCATCATGCATCAAGGATTGCTTTCGAGTTTCTGGAAAATTAAAGTTTGCTTATAATTGCTTGCACCTTGTCCAAAATACAATTTTTTAAAAAGGCATCGAATTTATTTCCTGTTGTGTTGAAGTTTTATTTCTCTAAAATTTCATGTAATCATTGCATATTAGCCATTGGTTTGGAATCGTATGTAATATGCTTGTCTCTTTCTTTTTTGGTCAAAGTTGTTCTTTCCCTACTATGCCTCTTGTTCCCCTTCGTTCTTATTGTCTAAATCAGTCGGCTTACTCCAGTTTCCATTTATGTAAATGTATGAAGGGTTGCCACTCTTTGCTGGTTTTGATTTACTAAGATTTTGATGAGGAGGCAGAGAAAGAAGAGTCAATCTCGGTGTTGTGTAATTATTTTTAGTCTGTAGGTGTTTGCTTCAATTAAGAGCAGAGGGGCTGACTGGTTGAGGGTTGGCCCAAGTTGGGCAGATAGCCAGGGATTTTTTTTTTGTATTATAATGTACTGCTATTTCATTGTGACTATGGTTCCTTATAAAAATGTTTATTTTATAGGATTGTAAAAACATAAATAAAAAAAACAAACAAACAGCAGAAGTGGAGAAAATGAGTGTGTTGTGATGTTCACTCGTTTGGATGTGGCTTGGAATTTTAAGATGGTTACTTGGCAATCTTCAAGTGCAATTTGCTCAAGTTTGTTTGTTTGGTTGTTTTTTTTTTTTTTTTTTTTTCTGTATTTTTCCTGAGTCGTTAGATGTTGCAATGTGCAAGAAATAATGCATTTTCATGAATATTGGACCCCAAGTTTTTGCAAGTGAAATACCTCAATCAATTGCATTATTTATTTTATTTCCTTGTGCAAAGTTTGAAAAGACTATCTTCTATTCTAACATGTTTTCATGACAGAGGAATTTGAAGGAGATGGTCGAGCTTGGATTATCTGCCAAACAAGAAAAAGATGATAAACTCCAACAAATAAAGAAAGAGGTTGTTGAAATGATTAAAATGCGAGCTCCCTCTCTGAGGCCTAAGGTAGGCAAAGGGACAAATATAAACTCCGATCCAGAACATTCTAATATTACACAATTAATTTCATTATCCATCAAACTATTCTATTTTACTATTATTTTATAAACACATGCTTGGGTTATCAAAAACTAAAAGCGTAAAAGGTTGCACGTGGAGAACTCCAGTAACACATATTGCAATCAAGTTAATGCATGACAGTGTCTCAGGTCATTGAACAGCAAGATGAAGCATTTAATGACATTAGGCAGGCTTCTGGGTCGGACGAAAAAGTAGGCCTTAAAGGAAGATTTGGCATGGATAATATGATGGAGGACAAGATATGTGATCTCTATGATCAATACGTAGAGGTCGGACTGAACAGACTGTACTTTCTATCATGGATCGAAGAATTTATTCTGCACTGAGGAGTTTTTAATATTTATTTATTTCTTTATCATTTCAGGGTATGGATGAAGACAGGGGTCCTTTAATCAGAAAGCTATATGAGGAGGTGATTTACCTACTCGTATTTCTTGTTCTGCATCTTAATGACTTGGTGGATCTTAAACGTGTCTTTGCTGTTGCTTGTTCTTTTAATGAAAAAAATGTGTAGAGCATCTGCTTTTAATGGGCTTTTCTCACCATACCGTGTCATGGTTTGCTTCCTTGAATTGGTCAGGTGTACAAGTCTCATGAGTCATGAATCATGATCCCCAATGTCTAAGTTCTGTTTTAATATTGTGAATATTTATAGTTATGAGCAAAATACAAAAGATATTGGGGAGAAATAAGTATGTATGAAGCAATGAAGAAAGTACTGCATTTTTATTTATTTTTTACTATTTTCTAACTTTCGTTCTTTTCAATTCATAATTCTGACCAAGATTATGTTTTCATAGTAGTTAGGTTCGTTGAGCACCAAAACTGTCTCTATCAAAAGCTTTTGTCTACTTATGGAACTTAATTCTCTCCTAGAACTAGGAATATGAATTATGTCTATCTGAATAAGTTTTCTTGTCGAGCTTGTCTTGTCCATCAGGGTATGCCTTGTTTCTTTTAGTTGTCTGGTTTATAAGTTCAATCTTCCTCGGCTGTAAAAATTTAGTAAGTCTTGGTTTGACGTCCACTAAGTTTTCTCTTGATATCATTTTGCATCACCTCACAATTGTTGTCATGTTTCTACATGTTCTTCAGCTTGCTGAATTGTGGCCAAATGGAACCATGGACAATCATGGAATTAAAACTGCTATTTGTAGAGCAAAGGCTCGT
Organism: Stephania japonica; assembly: GCA_039657345.1. Lineage (NCBI taxonomy): Eukaryota > Viridiplantae > Streptophyta > Magnoliopsida > Ranunculales > Menispermaceae > Stephania > Stephania japonica. Next base: position 42,231,503 of record CM077562.1, read on the forward strand.
AAGCGAGCACTGCATAGTCGGCTTAAGGTACGGGTGCTTTCTTCATCTTTTTATTTTTGTAATGTATTATAGAGATGAGATGCACAAGACACAGAATACCAGTAAAAGACTCAACTTACCTAAAAGAATGAAGGAATGTCTTAAATGTTTCATGGAGGATATTTGTTAATCATTTCTTAAAGTAAATTTCTTTTTATCATATTACTTCAGAATCAGGAAAAGATTAAGCAACAGAAGCTCTCATCAACTCCACGGTCAGAAGAAACAATTCACGGAGAAGTCCAACAAGAGAGGGTGGTTACTGATTCAGGTTCTCAAGTTCTAACATTGCCCAGCCGAACGGCTTCATATCCCACACCTATCACTCAGCATCAGGCTATTACTTCCGAGAGGTTACCCAGTTCGTCCATGAACGATTCTTCCATGCATCGACCAAAACAGAAGATAAAAAGCAGCCCAAGCAGATTCCTAGACGACGCAAGAAAGGCAATGGATCGAACATTTTTGAAGGACAAAGTTAAGTGGAGACGGGGATCAGACGCAGGGAGCGCACACTACCATTCAGAGAAGTTATCTTTACAGCACGGGAAGGAAAGACCAAAGAGCTACAAACGGTCTTCAGATGACGCCCGCAGACCAAGCCCTCAATTACCTAGTTTGCAAGGCTTGAAAAGTACACCGAACTTGTGAATTTTATGTAAAAGATTATAGTACATTCTGAGTTAGCACAAGGAAATTCAAGAAGAGCAGCTGATTGGCTTCTCATTATTATGGTATGAGCTGAAGAAAAGGGCACATAAAGGAAGGCAATCTCTCCATTTGCTCCTGTGCTACCTAGCTGTTTGGCTTGCCAGAATCAGGCACCTTTATGTTGATAAAATAACCTTCGTAGTCGTGCTAGAGTTGGTTAGAAAATTTTTTTGGTTTCTATTCGATATTGGGGTGTCCAAGATTACCTCCAATTATTTTATATGAGACATACCCCATCATACAAGAGATATGTCTCAAAAAGTTAAGAGGTTTGAACGTAAGACCTCATAGAGGTTTAATGAACGGTTTGTAGATCTTAACTGCTACACGAAAACAATGGTTGATTTTTATATACAATCTGATAGGGATACCTTTAAGCGTGTTCGTTTATGGTTATTTCTAATTAAGCCTCAAAATCTCAAATAAAAGTGACATTTAGTAGACAAAACCATGTAAGGTATACTGAACAGGGTCACCAGTCATAGGCTATGTTTTCAAGGGATGAAATACCGTCATTCCCTGCTCTAGCGGGATAAGTGCCACATAGTATAGTCATTCTTCCCCCACATTGATGAGGCGACACGAATCTAAGGTCTTAATCCACATTTACTGATTTTTTGCTATTAGGAGCGATAAAACTTTGATTTGCATCCAAGTTGAGAGGGTTGTGTCTGTGCTCTATTCAATTTTTAATTTGGACAAGAAAACTTTATTTAGATTTCATCTGAATTTATGAAATTTTTAATCGGACCTTTGTTTTTTTCAAATCGAATGAAATCGGGCCTGCGGGTCTGAAGACATTACCATCGTCATCATAGATTCCAATGAATTTTACATGCATGCTTCCACATTTATGTCATTTATCGGCTTAAATCTCTTTAGCTATTTTTTGTTTGTTTTCTTTTTTAAAAAAAAAAAAAAAAAAACGTTTAAGTCTAGCGTCTCTAGTGTTTGCCAAAAAAAAAAAAAATCTAGAAAAGTCTAGTCCGTACGCAAACCTTTCTCATTTTTTATTTTTTTTGGTAGTGAACCTTTCTCATACTCCAGTTAACTTGCAATCTTCATTATGGGCTCTACGTAGACTTGTTTACGGACTTGGGTATCTGTCGGCCCACCCAAGCCTATCACCAATAGATAGGGCTTAGGCAAGTTTTTTAGGTCTAAGTCCGCTTAGGCCCGACCCGTTACTAAATTAATGTCTATATTTTTTAAAAATATATTAGAGACAAGGCTCGAACTTAATACGCTCTATATTAATGATCGTTCTTTATCAACATTCTACATCTATCTTTTATGTTTTATTTGTATGTTAATATAAATATATACAAAATTTACAAAATATTACACTTTATTTTAATTTTATAGAAATTTTTTTAAAAAAATACTAAATTTTTTTAAAAAATATAATTATGTTTATTAATAGAAAAATATATGTGGGTTTGAGCCAAATTAAAGTAGTTTATTTGCACAAATAAGATTAGCGAATCAATGTACTTAATTTTATATCTAGTCCTATAATGAGTCATGGATGATTAATGAAATTTTGATTTATCTATATATATATATATATACATACGTGTGTGTGTGTGAGCAAAGGTACTTAGCCCATGAAGTCTAGCTCCACGCACCAAAGTACCAAGCAGAAATTTCAAACATGTACTTCTCTAAAATTAACAAACGCCACAAAAAAAAGAGTTGCACAAAAACATTCCATTATCCAAACTCCAAGCTGTATCCATCTCTATTGTACTTTTATCTCCTCCACAAACCACATGGACACGCCACGACACTCCCTCTCTCTAAGCATTATTGCCAAAATTTATAGTCTTGGGGAACTCTAAATCTCTCTTTAAAAAAAGACACAAAAAAGAATATATATTCTTTTTATTTCAAACTCCTAAAGATCAATTCCCTTTCATTAAGGAGATAATATTTTTATGTCAATTATAAGCTCTCGAGTAATTCTAAGTTTACAAACGTTAAGAAGACAAATCTAATTGAATATATAGTAGACTCATACAATTAATTAGGCATGTCACAACAAATTCATAAAGTCTAGATGAACTTAATGGACCCGACGGATCTACGTAACTACCATGATCTACAGTGAACTTAAATTATTCTACAAAAATTCATAATACGAACTTAATTAAATATTAACTAAAAATTTAATATTTTTTTTGGTAGAACTAATAATTATTTATTTTCCATCCACTAGATTCTAACCTTGTTTGTTTGCAACTACTACATACCGGCTAAAAGTAAAAAAAAGTTAGCCTGATATACTTCTGATACTTACATTTGACCACTTAATCGTCGTGGTCCTTTTAAGGTTTGCATATGTGCGCATAGGTTTGGATATGTATTTGAAAAATCAGCACTCGTTCCTAAAGATTTGTAAGCGTTTGTCTTAAAGCGATCCAACGGTTGACAATCATGTATGTTTTTTTTTTTTTTTTTTTTTAAAGAAAAGAAAAAGAAAAACAAATAAAACTCCCACCACAAAATTGATGTCTTGTTTTTCACTTGTTCTTTTTCAACTGCTCTGTGTGTGTGTGTGTGTGTGCGCGCGTGTGCGTGAACGCAAATAACACATGAACTCTCCGCCTCTGCCGTTGGTGATCCAGTTATATCAACATCATCAACTCAACACAATTCGCCCACTCAGATTACCCACTCTCCCCACCACCGCCACCGATCCCCAAATCTGGAGAGATGGTGAGATGTTGCTATTGTTGTCAATCGAACTGGTTACCGCCCGCAATAACACACCAGATTTGGCGCCACAATTCCTTCACTAGCTGCCCTGTTTTGGGGCTGAATTGGGGGAATGGATTGGTTTCTTGCAGACGACAACACTCTTCTTGGGTTTCGTCGATCAGAGCTGGAGCTGGTGCTGGTGGTCTCTCCAGTTTCTTCTACTCCAAGACTGGCTTGGAATCTCTCGTAAGCCCAATCCCTCTCTCTCTCTCTCTCTGTGTGTTGTTGGTTTTTGATGTTGTTAGGTTTTGTTTGAATTTGAGGCGAGGAATTGATTTTGTTCTTGATTAATTGAAAATTCAAGTGATTTGAGGTTTTTTTTTGGGATCTGAGGGGGTTTCTTTCAAGTTCTTGGTTGTTTCTTTGGTGATGTGATGATGTTTACATGTTGAAGAAAATAGGGAAATGTGATTGTGTTTTTGGGGGGTTTTATGTTATGTGAACAACAAATTGGAGGCTTGCTTCTTGTGTTTGTGTGCTTGTTTCTTTAATCTTTATTCTTCTTTCCTTGGTTTATTGGACTATTGTTGGAAACCAATCTTTGGGCCTTTCTGTTGTGATGAATATTTTAAGTACCACCTCTCTATTCTTTTTTTTTTTTTTTTTGGCCAATGAGTGTCAATACCAAAATAAATTTCCCCTATACTAGCTTCCTGTAGAATTTAATTTTCGAAAGGTTACAACAACATGAGGCTTAATTTGTAGTAAAATTAAAATATTCCTACCAAGTTAATTTTTTTATAGTACCGCACTTAGGGCAGCTATGTTTTATGGAAGTAAATGTTGGGCGGTAAAGAAACAACATGTAAATAAAATGAATGTAGAAGGAATGGGGATGCTTAGGTAGATGTGCAGTAAAACTCAGAAAGATAGAATAAGAAATATATAAATTCAAAGAAAAGTTGTAGCAACATCTATTGACACAAAGGTTAGGGAAGAGCGGTTGTGGTGGTCTGGAAACTTTCAAAGATGGCCCACAAATGCTCCCACTAGAAAACTTAATTCAATATAAACTGAAGAAGTTTGACGAGGTAGGGGTAGACATTGGACCGAAGCTAACTTAGGACCCATTGATTAGTCGAGATTTAAATGATGTGGAAAGCACACCATCAATTGCATTGAATCGAGCACAATGGAAGAATTTGATCCGTGTAGCCGATCCCAACTAATTTGGGATTGAGGCTATGTTGTTGTGTTGTTACTTTAAATCATTGTATCCATGCATGTCTCACACACGCTTAGAGAGTTAACTGTTACGCTTAATTGAAAAAACTCTACTTTGATACTTGAGAAATTGTTTCTCTTTCCAATTGTGATAGTGAAGTAGTTATGAGTTCTGCCTTGTCACTGCATGACACTCTTTATGGTTATCCAACTCAACTTTTTGTATGTGAGTAAGAGTCTTAATGAGAAATATAATGGTAGATGGCTATATAATATTTTCTTCTGACATAATTTATTTTTTGGTTCTAGACCTTCCAGTCTCAGGATTTATCCCAATTATCATGGATTGGCCCGGTTCCGGGAGACATTGCAGAAGTTGAGGCATATTGCAGGATTTTTAGATCTGCTGAACATCTTCACACTGCTATAATGGACACATTATGTAATCCACTTACTGGAGAGTGTTTTGTTTCATATGACACTCCGTCTGAGGATGTTGAATCACTGGAGGAGAAAGTGGTTGTGGTACTTGGCTGCTTGGTCTCACTTTTGAATAAGGGAAGGGAGGAGGTTCTTTCCGGTAGATCATCTTTTATGAAGTCCTTTAAAACTGTTGAAGTAGATTTCTTGGATGATAAGCTTCCACCACTTGCCGCATTCAGGAGGGAGATGAAAAGATGTTGTGAAAGTTTGCACATTGCACTTGAAAACTATTTGACACCGAGTGATAGCCGAAGTACTGAAATATGGAGAAAATTGCAAAGATTAAAGAATGTGTGCTATGATGCTGGTTTTTCCCGTGGAGAACATGGCCCTTGTCCAACTTTGTTTGCAAATTGGACTCCTGTTTATTTTTCCAATGAGACTGAAGACCTAGGCGAGGTTGCTTTTTGGAGGGGTGGTCAGGTAACTGATGAAGGTCTGAAGTGGTTAATGCAAAAAGGATATAGAACTATCGTGGATCTCAGGGCAGAAATTGTCAAGGATGAGTTTTACAGGCTGGCCGTAGATAATGCAGTTTCATGTGGTAGAATTGAAGTGCTAAGATTGCCAGTCGAAGTTGGAACTGCTCCTTCAATGGAGCAGGTTGAGAAGTTTGCATCATTGGTTTCTAATTCCAAGAAAACACCAATTTACCTTCACAGCCAGGAAGGAGTCTGGAGAACATCTGCTATGGTCTCAAGATGGAGGCAGTACATTGCTAGGCACGAATCACTTACCGTTTCTATCTTGCCTCCTAAGATAGGTGAATATCTGTCAGAAAATCAAAGGGATAGGGAGTCGTGTATTTCGTCAAGGCAGCATGGTGATGCATTCTCAAAAGATAAGAATGGTTCTCCAATAGAGAACTTGGATTCTACCACTGGTTCCAATGGAAAATTCCACTCAGAAGTTTCTTCTACTTTGGAAAATGGGGCCAATAAAGGGATTCTTGCTCCCAGAGATACTGCATTAGAAAAATCTTCTGATGGGGTTGAGGTAGGATCTCCCACAAACTCCTACAGTGAAATCAAACCACTCTTGTCTCAGCTTCCTACATGTAATATTTTCTCCAGAAGAGAGATGTCTACCTTTTTCAAAGATAGGAAGGTCACCCCCACCAAATTTCTCAACCATAGTTGGAAAAGGTTGGAGACATCTATTTCAAGAGACAGAAATAAAGGGACGGCTCAGAACAAGAAGCCACATAGTGGTGCTTCAGTTCCCGGACTTTTGGAAGAGAAAAGCTCAAATGGGTTGTTTAAGGAGAAGCATATATTGTCTGAGTCGCCCGCTTATTATTCTAGCAATGGGAAGTTTCTCAAGGATGGTAGTCGTGGTTCTTTTGGTTTAGTTGCAGATGGAGCTGAAGGCAAAATGCATAGTGGAACTGAAACCAAGATTACTTCTAGTGTGAAAGACACATTGGGAAAAAGTTTAATCTGTTCAGCTGTGAAGGTTCCAAATGACAATGGTAGAGCTTCCCTTGCTTCAATTGACAACGACACAGATGTCGTTGAGGGCGACATGTGCGCTTCTGCAACAGGTGTTGTAAGATTGCAGTCAAGAAGGAAAGCTGAGATGTTCCTGGTTCGCACAGATGGATTCTCTTGCAGTAGGGAAAAGGTGACAGAGTCATCTTTGGCATTCACACATCCAAGTACTCAGCAGCAGATGCTTATGTGGAAATCACCGCCAAAGACTGTTCTGCTACTGAAGAAGTTGGGGACAGAGCTGATGGAGGAGGCCAAAGAGGTATCATATTACATGATAAGTCATGCTATTCAAGAAAAAGCTTTATTGGATGTGGTTCTTGTTACATTCATGAAAATCTAATTTGAACATTTTTATATGGCAGCATTTTTCTTCAGTGATCATGATGGTTGTTTCTCTGATATTACTTACTATATGCATGTTCATGTTGCACTGAGTGTATATCTCGCTGCATGGCACGTTTTAATTAATTTGTTAATTCCAAGGATTTTGAGGAAGGGTTTTCACTGAAATGAGAATGATTAGCTATTGCATTTGCTTTATTGTGTTTTTGTTATTCCTTTTGCCTAGAAGTTTAGCCAGGTAAAAATCATTGCTTAATTTTGGTTTTTATATCTTTTGGGTAGAAGTTTGGAGTCTATATTTAAATCCTCAAGTAATTGAAAAGAATAGAAAACATTTTTATATTGTTACCAAACATTTTCTGAATAAGTCTAAATGTATTTGATAGTTCTAACATGAGACATTTGATCATGCAATGGCATTATTTTTGTTGAACTCGTACCTTTAAACTATATATTCATATATTGCATCTTTTTGTAAGCTTTTGGCAGATCTTGAAAGTTATTGTTTCATTTAATTACTATTTGAAGTGATGCCATTTGGTTACTATAACTTGAATCATAGTTTTGTTTTTCAGTTATAAATCTTCTCATTCTTGGATTGCGTTCTCAGAATACATTGTGTTAGGATGATTCTTAAGGTTGATAATTATTTTGCTTGTAAATTTTTTCTCGATAAATAGCATTTAGCAGTCATTACAATTTGAGGGCCACAGAGTTGTCGTTGTTAATTTTTTCTTTTCTTTTGGGGATCTTTGGTGTTGGTGACGGTGAGAAGCTCATTATCCCGTTGACATAGTTCTAGTGTGGTTGTGATGGTTGGAATTGAGTTTTTAATGATGATAGCAATGCAACAGGTGACATTAGGTAATTTGTTTTCTGTGTGGGGTAATTTTCAATAAATAAAACTACTATACTATTAATATCATTGATGATATAATATTCTTTTAATCAATCCCCAGGATGATGCTTCTTATAGATTGTTCCTGAAAATCCCTCACCGAACATGATTTCATTTTTCTCCACTTTTATGAAATAGAAGTTTTGTTTACTTTAAAAAATGTTTTCATCTGTCTGCTATTTACGAATCATGCTTGATGAACAAGGCCGTCAAACTTTGATCATTATTTAGTTCTCGATTTCATTTCTAATAGGATTCATACTGTAGTTAGGGTCATAATAGTACTTTTCTAGTATTAGTATTCTAAGTTCTCTGAAATATATAAATAAGTAGCTAAACATTTGTGAAAGGTGAGAAGAATTTGGGTTTAGTATCTCAGTTGGAGAACTTGGAGAGATGCATTCCTCTCGAATGATGACTTGTGTTCTTGTTCTCTATAGTTCTCTATTTATATCATCAAGTTTTATTTCAGTTTTGTTTCCTGTCAGTTTTCTAAGTGAAAGTCTTGGAATATCATATGATTCTCTGGATTAGAGGTATATGATGGCTTCGTTTCCATTCAAAGAAATGAGCATTCCCCTTTTTTTAATTGTGTTCGTGTTCTGGATATAAAGCCATTGAAGGGTCGCCGTTCTTGGGCAAGACAGTTAAAAACTTCTTCATTTATTCTCAATTGTTAATTGAGATTGATTTTTTGTTCGAAATGACATGGAAAATAAGTAACTTGATCAAAAGTTATCGTCTTTTTTATGCTTAGATTTGTGTGAAATATCCCTATTATGATTAAACGAAAATCTATAAGACGATAATTGGCTATCTATGCTTTATTGAAGTGAATGTTGGGCAGTAAATAAACAATACCTGCAAATGCCCCAATTAGAAAACTCGAAACAAGAGAAACTAAAGAAAGTTGACAGTATATTAGAGTAGTACTGAGATAACTTGGTGTGCATAGATTAAGAAGTTTTCAAGTGATTTTGAAAACACACCATCAACTGCATTAAATCAAGTAGAGTGGAGGAGAATGATCCATTTGCCAACCCCAACAAATTTGGGATTAAGGCTTTGCTCTTGCTTACATTTGTGCACTAATCATATTTTTGTTGTTTCTATTTTTCTTTTTGTAGGTTGCATCTTTCTTATACCATCAAGAGAAAATGAATGTCCTTGTAGAGCCTGACGTACATGACATATTTGCAAGAATTCCAGGATTTGGGTTTATACAAACGTTTTATAGTCAAGATACCAGGTATTGATTGATACATCTGAAGTGCAACAACGTCTACAAATGATATCTTAATGTGGTGGCCCCATCTTATGCGCTGTCTTCTCAGCATTATCATTTGCTTAATGCAGTGATCTTCATGATAGAGTTGACTTTGTGGCATGTTTGGGAGGGGACGGTGTTATTCTCCACGCCTCCAACTTGTTCCGAGGAGCTGTTCCTCCAGTTGTTTCATTTAATCTTGGTTCCCTTGGATTTCTTACTTCCCACACTGTACGCTTCTGACTTTACTTTCAAGATATTAGTGTTTTTTTTATTAATTATTACTTCTTTTCCCCTCTCAGTAACATTTTTTTGCGTGACAGTTTGAGGACTACAGGCAGGACCTTAGACAAATAATTCATGGAAATGACACAGCAGATGGTGTTTATATTACTCTGAGGATGCGGCTCAGATGTGAGGTCTTTCGAAATGGAAAAGCAATGCCTGGAAAAATTTTTGACATCTTAAATGAAATTGTTGTTGATCGTGGGTCTAATCCCTACCTCTCTAAAATTGAAACATATGAACACAATCGCCTTATCACAAAGGTAAGAACATTGAATTTCTTAGTTGTTCCTTGCAAAATGTATTGGTGATTTCGATATCTTTCTGCTGCCAAATAGGGCGCTGTGCCAATTAAGTACGGTTTTTATTTCTGATTTACGTTAATCTCTTGGTCTCCCCTAAATCCTAATTACCTCACCAACCAAGTGGGTGGCCCATTGGTTTGGTATGTGGTGATGTTGCAAGAGGGTGGGTGGTCGGGTCCATAATGTCTTCTCTGTGCTGACAAATTTATTATTTCAGGTACAAGGTGACGGTGTCATTGTTGCCACGCCTACAGGAAGTACAGCTTATTCTACTGCTGCAGGAGGTTCCATGGTTAGCTTCTTGCCAACTACTTTAGTGTATTTTCTAATAAAGAAGAAAAAATTATTATGGTCCTAGATTCTCTGACTGGTACTTATATCATTTTTTCATGTGTTCATTAGGAATTTATCCTTCGATTCTACCGCATATGATCTATGCCATCATATATATATATGTATATTTTACCTTTATTATCCTGACATGTTTTTTGACTGTTTCTTTGTTGTTATTTGGTTGCTTGGAGCATAGCTGGCATAAGTGTCCATTCTTTAATTCTTTAATTCTTTAATTCCATGTTTAAGAATTCTCCAATGGGGTTATGTGAATGTCTTTGGATATAATTTATCTTTCTCTTCCTGGGCATTGTAACTATTTTAATTAATGCCAGTGGTCTAGCCAAAAGCTGCAACTTAGCTGATTCTTACGTTGTCAGACCTGGGTTCGTACATTATTACTAGAAGGACCAATTGAATTTTCATCTCTTAAAATGTCTTACTTAGATGGAAAATGAACAAAATGTATTTGTCCAAGTGTCTTAGAAATGATAGGTACACCTCTAATTCTAGGTGGGCCAAGTCTGAGTATTACTTCAAAAAAAAAAAGTCTCTGATCATTACTTTAAAGAAAGGGTCTGTGTGTATTAATGCCTAAATGACTAGGAATGGGATGGATAGGCGTAAATAGCATGCATGACATGTTAAGCTGGACTTACTTTATGGATGCTTAGTGCATAGAATAGTAGTAAAATGTTTGAAGTTGGTGTTGGTTATGATTCTTACGAATCAAGTTTTACTAACCTTGTTCTGACTTGCTCAATATTTCTTTCTTTACTTAGTAATATTTTCGTGCAAATTCTAAGTTCTCATTTCTTTCAGGTTGTCATGTGATGTTTGATTATGAATTCAGGTATATAACTCTGATCACCGTTTGATATGCTAGGTGCACCCTAATGTTCCATGCATGCTATTCACTCCAATATGTCCGCACTCCTTGTCCTTTAGACCTGTTATACTGCCAGATTCAGCTCAACTTGAACTGAAGGTACAATTATTTTCTCTAAGTCTTCTAAACAAGTATATCGAAAACCCATATTTTGTTCACTACCTATGTGTATTTTTTGATCTTGTGTTGACTGGCAGTCTGTTAACTTACAAATGTCTGGCCTCTTTTCATCACATATCAATTGTGAACTATTTACTAATATTGAGTGAATCTACGGCGTCTTCTTTTCTTTCTAGCTGTCAGGGAAATCTAATCTTTTAGAAAGATCACATAAGAATCTAAAGTTTCCGAGACGTTTTGCAAGTTTGCTTGAAATGTGCCAAATGTTTATAACTACATGCATCTGTATTTTATTGATTTTGCTTCTTTCAGCTACTTGAGTTATTTCACAATGATGAATTGAGTTTTCAACCAGTACTCGATACTATTTGGTAAGGGAGTTTATAGCCATTAACAAGTAAGGATTTGGAGGAGTTCATTTATAAATTGGTCGTAAGCCCGTAACCCGTAATATTGCTGTTAGTTTTATTTTTACCTTTTGTGTAAATTTAGAAGCATGTTTTTCCTACTGCAGTGGTTTGATCAGTTCCATTTAATTACTCTTTGTATTCTTTTAAATGAATCCAACAGATACCAGAGGATGCCCGCAGCAATGCGTGGGTATCATTCGATGGCAAGAGAAGGCAACAACTCTCAAGGGGTGACTCTATCAAGATTTGTATGAGCAAGCATCCGTTACCTACCGTAAACAAATTCGACCAAACTGGGGACTGGTTCCGCAGCTTGATCCGATGTCTGAATTGGAACGAAAGGCTAGATCAGAAAGCTTTATGAGTGCTTGCAATGGAGGTGGGAATCCTACTTCATTCTTCTTGGTGTGTAGTAGATACCTGTACATAACAGAAGCCAAAATGAGTGTAAGTTATATAGTCCTTACTTGCAAAAATATCACTAGTATTCTTTTCCCACATTTGACACAGAAAATTAGGTCTAGATTAATTCTTGGAATACCCAAAGTGTATTTATTGCAATATTTTCTGACCCATAATCAATAACATAAGTAAATATATCATCTACTCACTATGACTTTTCCGTCTTTGCTACACCATTGCTTTTTCCTTCCAATTCGATTTGGTATAGATTATTTTGTGCCTATTTATGCTCTTTGTTTGGTCGTACGACTGCCGTTATCTTGATTACTTCGGCTACTCAAGTCCGACATTGTTGAATATATATAGTGGGCGACCCTTCTAATGTTAGTTACTCCATGTGCTACTCTGATAGTGCTCGAGGAACACACTCATTTCACTAAATCCACTTACATTTTTATGCTTTTTCTTTGTTGTGATTGCAATTGGATTGTAGGATATGCTATTTGGACTCTTAGAATTCGAACTCTTAGTGGATTTTTGAATTTTTTTTATTTCAAAGTAATTCTCAAACAATAAATGACTTCGAAATAACAACTTGTACACTTCTTTGATATTTGTAAAAATTTTAAAAACTCCCCTATGAGTGGATTTTAAAAGTTCAAACGGATTTTTTGTTATTTTTTATTATCAATAACACAATTAAAATTCAAGGAGTCAAGAACGTAGTGATGAGTTTGGCCCCTTTTTTTTGTCTTTTAACTAGAAAATAATGCCATGAGAGAGGGCGCCATTAACTCATGAAATTTGGAATATACTTGAGTTTCTTTTTTTGACCTATTACAATGTTTGACTCTATTGCCTTGAAATTTTTCTCATGAAGTGTATCTCTTTGTATCATGTGAAGTAATTAATTAATCTTAAAAAAAGTACGCAGTTTGAATTTTTGAGTAATAAGAAGTATACCAAAGGGTTTCGAAAAAAAAAGTATACCAAACTAAATTAAATGCGTATTGTTGAAAATAGAAAGATTTTTCGCCAAAAAAATTAGAAAGATTAAAATGCATTCTAGGGTAGACTTAAGGAGAAATTATCATCTTGTCAATTGTTTTACATTTAAACTTAATTGAATATTACAATTCTAGCTCTTCAATACTCTTATGTGTTCCAAGAATTAGTCTCGGCCTACTAATACTAAATACCATATGTTGGGAAAGAATATCACTATCGTTTGTAAGTAATTAAGGTATATATATACTTTTGACTTAGGAAGTGTATCGGGATATGTGCACATACACATCGATACATGATGGATGGACACCATCACCGGGTGTCCATCCTAGGTGTCTCATCACTGAGCCATCCTACTATTTATGTACAAAAATATACACACATCAAGAGGGATGAAGTTGGATTTGCACCTCATTTGGAAGCCATAAAGCTTTCTGTTCCAGCTACCCTTCCTTTCCAATAATTTAATTTGTTGACAGTAGGTACTGTGTGCTTGGCTGCTTGCCCATACATATCTTAACAGAGTTGCCTCTTGAGAGCTGTTGCCTTTTCTTTCCATCAAATGGTTACCTGTTGGCTGGCGGACCCATGATTTTTGATAGCCCTGGGCTATAATTAAACTAGCCATGCTAATTTTTTTTTAATATTGTTTAAATTTTTTAAAATAAATTATACCATATTAATATACATATGTTACAGTGACAGTCGAAACTAACATCAAAAGTAACAATAGGGTGATACAACATGGGGGTTCATGTGAAAAGGAATGTGCGCAACTAGTTCCTAGTACGTGCATAACACACAAGGTATGCATCCTGAGGTGCATACGGGTGGCTCCCAAAGACACAAGCCCGCACACCACATCACCTGGTATGACTTTATGGTGTCATTGTAGCATTTTTCATCTCAAAATATTAAGCAAATAAAAAATAAAAAAATAATCATATATAGAACAAATCAAAACCATAAAATCATTAATTGACGAGTTCAGCTGAAACGCTACAAAGAAGAAATAATAAATCAAATAAGATAAAATTTTAAAATAATAAAATCAAAGACCAAAACAACTAGTGTTGTGTAGGGTGCAAAAATATACATTTGTACAATGAAAAAAAAATATATGAACAGTTTATGTTTTTATTGAGCTGAAATACAACATACTATTGTAATTTTTTTTGGCAAAAGAAGAAATAATTTTCTTTTTTTGTCAAAAGACTGAAATAATATATATTTTTTTATTTTTATTTTTATTTTTTCTTTTGGTGATAACTGAAATAATAATTTTCACTTACATATTGTTAAATATTTTTTGAAAATGATCTCAATTTTTTTGCAATACATTTTTTTTTTTTTCACAACAATACATTTTGTTAACAAGTTGAGAATGGTGGAGCTAAATAACTAAACAATAATAAAACCACAAAACAAGGTTTGTCAATGGAGAGAATGGTGGAGCTTTAGAAAACCTGCACTCCTTAGTCAACAATGCCATCAATCTCGCCTTGACACACCCATACAAACATAACATTTCACGTGCTCTCTTCCCCTTTAAATACACATGACACAAGTTCACAACCATCATAATTCATAAACAAACCCCCAAACACCCAATTCCTCAATTCAAATTTTAAACATGGAGGAGGTGGACGACTCCTTTACGAGGCCCGGGTCGGTGCCCTTCAAGTGGGAGACCCGACCCGGAACTCCAATACCCCGGTCGCCGCCGCCCCAGCCCAAGCTCAGCCCACCACCTCATGCCCTCGGCCGCTTTTCACCGGCTCACCCGCCCGGCCCAGCAATCTTCAAACTCCCAACCCGGCCCGTTTACCCAACTCGGTCCGAGCTCAGGCTCGACTCAACCATTCAACTCAGTTCATCAAAACTAACAAATTCTCTTCATTGCTTGCCTTGTACTTCACTGTTGTTTAAAACCCGATTGAAGAAACGGAAACCGAAGCCAGTGTTGTTGTTGGTCCCTGAGTCGGACACCGAGTCGAGCGAGTCGACAGTCTACGCGTCCGATCTTGAGACGTTGACTCGCTGGTCCAACTCGGACCGGAAGTCTCTGGTCCCCTCATTGGACTCTCCGACCTCTCCTTGTTCTCTGTCTCCCAAGTCTGCTGTTGATGCAGAGTGGGCTTCTTTTGGGCTCTTTTGAACACACAATTTTCATGTTTAATTCGTCAAAATCAATATAATTTCACTCATTTTTGTTGTTGATGATCTTGTATTATGAATCTTATATCAGTATTAGCAGAGATTAACATGCCCTCGCCTACCGGGGCGGATGGGCCCAATAAATGGTATCAAAACATTGATTTAATTGATAGGAGACAATTTTAGATCTATAATTAGAGATACGCAAAAATGCTATAATGACACCCCAACATGTCATTTTTAGAGCTGTCTGTACATGACTCAGGATATACACATTACATGTTATGTATTGAGAATTACGTTTACAACATCCTTTTAATGTAGGACCCATATGTCACGTCATAGAGGTATCGATGTAGCATTTCCCTTAAAATGCTAGTTTCTAATGCTCGTAACGAAGGATATACTGTGGATCTATCCGCGGGCCTGTGGACCTCTGCTAGTACGGATAACTGTGGGTATGAGAGAATTTTTGAATTTCTTGAGTGAGTGTTGATGAGTTTGAATGGCAGAGCACCTCTGTTTTGCTCTGCTTTATATTCTGTTAAGGCTGCTCATTCTAAGGCCTTGAAAACAGGGCAACTCTTGTGGGATCTCCATTTCTCAACGCGTTTGCTGAATGGGTACACAAGATTTGGTGGGGTTGATCAAGGCTGCCAACTGTTTGATGAATTGTCTGTGTATAGTGAAACAAAAGGAGTGGCATTGGATGTTGTTTGTTGGAATTCTATCATAACTGGTTTGATTCAGAGTGGAAGAGATGTGATGGGTTTTCAGTATTTCAATCATATGAGGGTCTACTTCTCTAATCATTGTTGTAGGAATGATTTTGAGTTTGATAGAGACATGGGTCCTGACTCCTACACTCTCTCTAGCCTACTCTCTTCAAGTTACTGTCTTGAGAAGAATGGGAATCCTGGGCTGCAGCTTCATGGGTATGCTGTTAAGAGCGGCGTCATATCGAGCATTTCGGTCGGAAATGCGCTTATCACCTTGTACGCGACATGGGGTTTTGTACCCGATTCGAGGCGTGTTTTTGAGGCAATGCCGCGGCGGAATGTGGTGTCATGGACTGCTATTATATCAGGGTATGCTCAGCAGAATGACTACAAAGAGGAGTCTTTGAGGACATTTGTGGCTATGATGAGGGAGGAAGACTTGAGACCCAACCAATTCACTTTGGCTTCTATTTTCAGCTCATGTAGTAAATTGGGATCACTCTCTCTGGGTCTTCAATTAATTGCCTTGGCTTTGAAGATCGGCCTAATTTCGGATATCCATGTACAAAACTCCATTGTGGGATTCTACTCGGAATGTGGCTGCGTAGAAGAGGCGAAATCCGTGTTCGAATCCATTGCCAACCCTGATCTTGTATCTTGGAATTCTCTTCTCAAAGGGTACTCCCAGCTGGGGCAAGGCAAAGAATCTTTCATCGCTTTCGAAGATATGCTAACGAGAGGCGAGACTCCAGACTCCATAACATTTTTATCTGTTTTATCTGCTTGTAGGCACACTGGAATGGTTTCCGAAGGCCTTGAGCTAGTAAGGACAATGAAGATAGACCATGGAATTGAACCTCAGTTCGAGCATGTCTCATGTGTAATCGACTTGCTAGCTCGAGCAGGCCAACTTCGTCAGGCGAAGGAATTCATTGAGGGGATGCAATGTGAACTCAGTGATTCGGTTTGGAGGACGCTGCTAGGAGCGTGTCGAGTCCATGGGAATGCAGAACTAGCAGGGCTAGCAGCTTCGAAACTCCTTGAGTTGGATCATAGTGGTAGAGAGGCTCATGTAGTTCTGTCTAATTTCTATGCTGCAAGAGAAGATTGGAAGAAGGTTGGAGAGCTTAGGAAACTGTTTAGAGAGAAGGGTGGATCGAAGGAACCGGGGTGTAGCTGGATCGAGGTCGCGAATAGGGTTCATTCTTTTGTGGCGTCGGATTGGAACCACCCTACAATGAATGAGATTCAGACATTGTTGATGTTTCTTACAGATCATATCAGAGTGTTGATCATGAAAGATGATATAGATTGTTGGGTGTAAAGGTGAATTGTGCATGCATATACATAGAAGTTCAAATTTGACATTTCTTTTTTTTGCAATTATAACAATCCCAACAAGATCAAGACATTCAAAGATTCATCACTACTGATTTCTCAAGCTATGAAAATTGAAAAAATAGGACTTTTGATGTGTTTAGTTGCAATTCACTACTGAATATCAGACGGTCCAAAACTCAAATTTTAGGCAAGTTTTTTTTTGGTTAAATCACTAAATTCCTACTTGATTATGGGGAAAGAATTTTTTGTGATGAGCAACAAAATTGATGTCTTTTAACATTTTATTGGATGGTTTGGTCTCTATAAGCTTTTTATACATGGGTAAAAAAAAATTTTGTCTTGGGCCACAGCTAGGACAACTATAACGTAGGTCTGCCATTGCTGTGTGTTTAGTTGCAATTCACTAATAAATATCAAAAGGCCTAAAACTCTAATTTTAGGTTTTGAAAAAAAAAAAAAAACTGAAATTTTAAGCAATAAAAAAAAAATCATAATAGTCAACTTAACTATATGTAAACATTCTTTTTTTTTTTTTTTTTTTTTTTTTTGCAAAACTTTATGTAAGCATTCTTGTAACAAAATAAAAAACAAAAAAAAAAAAACTATAAACATTCTAACTACACTTCAATAGTAAAGGGTTTAGGGTTCGAGTTACTAAATAATCTAGTAACCAACAGATATTAAGGATGAATGGACCAAAATTAACGACCTTAAGAAGAGGTCTTCAACCCTAACAAAAATAAAGATCTTAGAATTGGGTCTTACTTACATAGAACGCTTTTCCGGAATGACAATGCACTCGGGATCCATGAGTACCCGCCAAAACTCGATCCTAATAGAAATACCTAAATCCAATCTATCTTGGTTTGGGACTAGTTTGAATAGCAAAAGTGATACCTGAACTCGTTCATGTAGAGCATTGGTTTGATCCCCTAGATATCCACTACTTGAACCCATTTATGTAATAGGATTTGCAAAATAGATACTCACGGAAGCCCCACCTACTAAACCCATTTATTATGTAATTTACTAAAAAATGTTATAAGATAAAAGTTTGATCTCTTGGCCACTTTGCATATAGGAGATGTGTGTTTTGTTGCTTAACAAAAGTTAATACTTAATGAAAGTATTCAAAATTATATTTATTATTATATGTAAATTAAATAGGTAGTTAAATGGGTAGTTATGACTTATTCCATAGTCATTAAAGCAGTATGTAAACAGGTTTAAGGTACGTACCCCTGGGTAGTCCTAATAGGGTTCGAGGCATATGCATATATAATTGGGTTTGAGACAAATGCACGTATTGCAATTTATAAATAGGAAAGACGCTAGTTTCCCTCAAGTTGGACCACTTTGGGCACGCAACATTGCCAACACTATTGATGCAGGGGATTACCCTAACTTCAAAGTTGCTGACGATGCAACGTGCCTTAGGTGCGTGTCCGTCCGTCTTGAGACACTCCAACATTTCCCTATAAATATTGATGGGCATGATTATGAAAAATTTGTTTACATCCAAGAGCATCTCTAATGAAAAATGTGGATGGAAGAAAAATCGTGCCATGCACATAAAACGAAATGGACATTGAAACCAAAAAAATATTCTCCAATGTAGAGATGTCTATGAGCATGTGAGATGATTTGTCATCAATAATGTCTATATTGAATGTTTATTGCTTCGGTAAGAATCGAACTACGATCTTTCTAAGTCTTGTTTTTTTAGCAAGTGATGTCTTTACTATTTCACCTGAGAGTTTATAGACATTTGCATTAGAGAGTATTTTTTTAGTTATAATATCAATTTTATCGTAAGAAAAATGATAATCTAACACACTCTCAATACACACTTTGTGCGCACACCCTTATCTTTCAACTGTTTATAGTGTTTTGTCTGATGTGGGGTCTCGCATGAGGAGACAAGAAAAAATCATAAATGGCTAAAAAAACAAGAATGTGCTGCTAAAGTGCAACTTAAAAGTGGATCTACGGATGTCTCCATGGGAAGGCGGGAAAACCCCAGTGGTTGCAGTTGCTGATCAGACTCTAGGTTAAAAAGTGAAGAAGGAATAGAAAGGTAGAAGAAGAAGAGCATCGCATCGCATCAATGGCGCCTCTACAACAGAGCACTCAACCATGGGTCGAGAAATAGTAATCCCCTTATTCTTTCTCTCGCTCTCTCTCTCTCTCTCTCTCTCTCTCTCTCTCTCTCTCGCTCTATATGTTCATTTTTTGATTTCCTCTCTCACTGGGTGCGGGTGTGGGTGTGGGTGTGTTGAATGAATGAATCTGAACCCAGTCGACCGAAGCAAGTGAAGGACGTGGCTCACCAAGACGAGGTCGTACGAGTCCTCTCCAACACTCTCGAGACCTCCAGCGTAAACCCCAACCTCCTCTCAATCCCTTCATTTCTTCCAATCTCTCATTGTCATATCACCTTCCATTTTTCGCAGTGCCCTCACATGCTCTTCTACGGCCCTCCCGGCACCGGCAAGACCACCACCGCCCTCGCCATCGCCCACCAGCTTTTCGGGTATTCAATCCACTTCATTTTCATGCTATTTCTGATCTGCCTTTTTCTACTTGATTCATTTCACAAATACCTTTGATTTTGAGTCAATTTCCAGACTATTTCTGATATGGGTTTTTCGAATTCTTTGATTTGAAGAATACCCGTGTTGGGAATTTTTGGATTTCAATGTGTAATTCGGTGATTGTGTTGTGCATATGAAGTGTTTGAAGAAATGCTTGACTGGATTGAGGTGTTTTTGATTCTGGGCAGGCCGGATCTGTACAAGGCTAGAGTGTTGGAGCTTAATGCAAGTGATGATCGAGGGATTAATGTGGTCAGGACTAAGATCAAGGATTTCGCTTCTATTGCTGTTGCGACTGCTGTCCACCAGGGGTATGGTGTTATTGTTTAATTGGTTTCTTTTCTTCCTTTTTTTTTTTTTTTTGCATATCGATGACTTGTGTTTGTGTGATTCTCTAGAGGTTATCCTTGTCCACCTTTTAAGATCATTATATTAGATGAGGCTGATTCGATGACTGAAGATGCACAGGCAAGTCAATTTTGTCTTGGTTTGATACTACTGTCGTGTTTTGTCTAATGAAATGGTTGGTTTGAGTGTGCATTATTGACAATGCTGACACAAAACATGCAGAATGCCCTGCGACGTACCATGGAAACTTACTCCAAAGTAACGAGATTCTTTTTCATATGCAACTATATCAGCAGGTGCTCTTTGCCCTCACTTTTGCTGCTTTTCTTTTTTTATGATTGTATGGCAAAGGTATTTTTGATGGAGGAATATCTTCGCTTTGTCGATGATTTTTGACCTTTCATGTTTTAATCTGTTAATTAGGATCATCGAGCCATTGGCTTCCAGATGTGCTAAATTTAGATTCAAGCCACTTCCCGAAGATATCATGAGCATCCGCATATCGCACATATGTAATGAGGAGGGTTTGAATCTGGATGATGAGGTGCCAACTTACAATGTTTTGGTGTCCTGAAGTATTTTTGTTACCTACATTGCATGTTTTTTTGATAAATATGCTCGATTTTGGTGTAGGCTCTTTCAACCATTGGCTCTATTTCACAAGGAGATCTTCGACGTGCCATAACATATTTGCAGGTGTGATTTGATTTATTGCTATTAGCGACTCATTTTCTTGATCTATGTGTGGTTTTCTTTCATGTAGTATAATAAATCCTAGCCTCGTTGTAGACATTGCAGTGGTGAGAATATCAAAATTATTAAAGTCTTGAGATCGTTTAGAGAAAAAGACTGTATTAGGGCACACATGTAAGTTTTTCTCTTTTCGATTGCCAAAGCAAGCGAAGAGAGTATTTATACCTTCTGTATAAATAGTTACTTTAATATGATTTTACTATTGCTTAGTAGTTAGTACTTGGAAGAGTAATGGTTTTCTTTATAACAATCTTCTATGCTGCATTTGGTGTGTGGGACTTTGAGTCAGAGAAGACGTCTCTATTTGAGCTAATTTATATTCATAAATTGACGGCTAGGGTTGGATTTGTCTTGACCTAATCTTTGTAGGCAAAAAATGCAATACTCAATTATAAAAAGGAAAATGCTAGGATGACCCGCTGGTGTTGCGGGTGGTGGGCCCCCACCCCCCAAAGCACAACTTTGGGGGTGGGGACATTATAAAAATATGCAGTTTCTAAAGTATAATAGAATGAATCTATAGAAACACAAATTGGTGCCACCAAGCAAGGTGCATTAGGGCATGCCTTGATAATGATAGCTGATACATCAAAGCAAATCTTTGTATATTTGGTCAAGTGGCATGCCAATTGTCATTCATTGGAAATATTGGTCCTTGACTTTTACTCTTTCACGTTTGGAAAGCCTGTGACTCCATCATTGTTGGTCTTGAGTGAGTGGAACGAGGATTCATCTGTAGTGTTTTTTTGATCAGAACGATTCATCAGTTGTGTTGAACCTTGCTTCTTGATCATCTACTACTTTTAGGAATGCTCTGTCAAATTTTTTAGCCTAGTTTGTGATGGTCTTTCTAAGTTTTTTTCTTTTTTGTTGATAAATTCCTGTTAACTTGTTTGAAGTTAACGAACGTCATCTTCCCCACTCAAGGAAGTGCTCATTATTCACTAATAACCAGATTTCAGAATAGATTACTTAACACCATTGTTGTCAAAGCCTTCCCTAGGCAACAATTGCTCCACCACAAGGACCTATGCAACTAAGTGGCTTAGACAATACATTGGTGGGTAGCTCTCGAAAATTTCATAAATGTCAAAAATGGCTGCTTTATTAGTGCAGTAAGCATGGTTTCAAAAAAAAAAAAGTGCAGTGAGCATGTTTCTTTTGTAATTATTTGAAATTGTAAAGGGGGAATGCTATGGTGACACTCCTATGAGCACGCACCTTTATTTATTTATTTTTTATTTTTTAACAATTTTGTAGTTGTAGTGAGTGTCCGTAGTGGGTAACCTCAGCATTATCTTCAAGCACAAAATTGTAAAAAAAGTAAAAAAAATTAAAAATCAAGGTCCGTGCTCTTAGTAAGTGTCAATAGTGGTTCACTTTAGCATTTCCATTGTAAAGTACTGTTTAAAAAGTTTATTATTTAAATTGTAATAATAAGGTCTCCGTCTCAAATTAATTGGGGTCGGATAAATGGATCCGACATTTCCATTTAGCTCGGTTTAATGCAGTTGATGATGTGATTTGGTAATCTTTTATAATAAATGTATGGCAAAAGTCTGCCCTACGCCTGTGAATCCCTCAAATTTTAATCGTGTCTAGTCTTCTGAATGGGGCATTTGCAGGTTTCCTTGGTTGTGTCTGACCACCACTCTTCTATCATTTGAATAAATGTTTTTGTTTAATCTATTTATATTTGTTTCCTTCCATGTTCAAAAGTAGAATTTGAATAAGTTAGGTGGCTCTCTTATTGGCTTACATTTATTTCTGGTGGAAATTGAGTTTACTTTCTAATCTTAAATCTCATGGACATGCATGTCGTCATATTTTGATTCACAGTTAGTCTAAATTAATTCAGAGGCTGCTGGGTTTGGGGTCTCCTTTCCTATTTGATTTAACCTTAAAGAAAAGAAAGTGTTGAGATTGTAATTTCCTGTTGGTAGAGCATCATGGTGAAATTATATTAATTCATCAATTGGTTGGACATGTCTCTGTTGAGAAAGATTATTGTGATAAATAAAAGGATGATCAAATCAGTTATCCGGGAAGTTTTTTGGGATCATGATTTGTAGACAAGAAACTAATGCTTTTATTTTGATATGATTCTTCTGGTTTTAGTTAAGACAAATGGATTAGAAGTGCGCTTAAATCCTAGATGGCAGAAATGAACACCAATCTGTAGAACTTTTGCTTATGACATGTAATTTTGCTACAGATAAACTCTTGTGACGTTAAGAGCCATATGGTAGTTCGTTTTAGAGGTGCGGCTTACTTAAAAAGTTAAAATAGATAACTATTACTTTTAATAATATAGTTGAAACTTAAAGTAATAATATTTAGTTTTAACGATGATACTTGGTTAAAATATCTCAAAATCAAAGCTAAATAAATGAATGCTGGCTCAACTAGTGCTTGTGGATTATTTTCAAATGCAAGTTGTTGTTGTCAGATGTGTGCTAAAGAGTAGCTTTCCTATTGCAAAACTATGGAAAAATTCAAATAAATTATTAAATTCTTAGTTCAACATAGGATTTTGTTTAGTATTATTTTGGAATAACTGTTAAAGGTCTGTAAAACTATAACAGATTTGTGGTGCATGTAAGGAATAGAAAATTTTAAGAAATGATAAATAAAAAATAAAAAATAAAAAGTAGGAAAAAGAGGAATTGATTGTAGAAACAGGGAACCCTCTCAAGCAAATTTAGATATTTGAAATGAATCAGTGGTGTTTAACATATATTACTTGTCTACCTTCTGGACTATTTGAGGTTTGTTGATCAGCTGTTTTGGAAATGATTTCAGGGTGCAGCTCGCTTGTTTGGATCTTCAATTTCTGCTAAGAACCTGATTAGTGTATCTGGGGTTTGGCACTTACCTATTTTCCCAAATATAATTGCTTCTTTTGTGTCCTCGGTGTGTTTATGCTGCAAGTTTGAAATTCTGGTTTGGAGTTCAGGCCAAGTCTATGAGTTATGTATATGTCTTTCCAGGATAGAAGAAAGAGTTTATTAGTCTCCTCTTTTGTGCAAGTTTCCCTCTGTACAGTTTTTATGCTGTCATTTTCTCTTTAAAAATTAACTAGGTTAAATATCTAATAAGCTCACATTTGTTACAATGCTTGATATAATAGGCTGAAGTCATTCACAATAAACTTAATACTTTTAACTCATGTTTGAAAATTTGTAGTTGTAGAAGATTATGTTCTATTTGGTGCATATCTTGAAAAACCTAATTCTACCTCCTCAATGAGGGTTCATCTTTTCGTTTAGTAAATCTTAGGTCCTTTGTCATGTGTTTTCTGATCCATTAGCTCAATCATACATACTTTTATGTTAACTTATAATTGAAGCTACTCGTAAAACAGAAAAACATCATAGTTGTCCGATTAACGCAATACATTATCAGCCTCATATATTAATTTCCCATATTGCTTTCTTGACTTTGTCATTTTTTTTTTCTTATCATGCATTGCAAATGCTTGTGTGTGTGGGGTGGGTGCGGGTGTGGGTGATCAGAAGTTTCTTTATAATTGGGATAGTGAAGTTCAAATTTATGGTATTTTCTTTTATTCATGATACTAATTTTTGTTATTATTATGCTATGTATGGTTAAACATTTATATTTGTTTTTTACCCAAATGATTCTTTTTGCCTTTTAATACTGGAGATCTTATATAGTTTCTTTTCTTAGGTCCTGTCTAGCCACTTAATATCCACATATGATAACATTGTTGTTGTCTTATCAAAAACAATACTCCTTTCTCATTTTCTCATTTTTTTACAAATAAAATTACTTTTCTCAAATTCCATACTAATATACTTATTGAGGTATTACCCCTATAGGGCTTATGATTTTCCAAGAGAAGGGATTAGCATGTTGCCTTTTTTCTTTTTCTTCCTTTTTTTGGTGTAACCTCCATTTTCTTCTTTAACATTTTAATCTAGCGCAAATCAGAACGTTATTAGTGATAATAATTTTAAACTTGGATGTCATGGCCATATCTTGGTTTGCATTTACGAAGGGACCATGCCAGTATTACTTCATGAACTAAAACTATAAAATTGTTGCCAAATTTCTTGTTGAATTAGAATGTATTTTTATTCATTTAAAACTTAGGAAACAGATCGTATTACTCTTGCTATTCGAGTTGAATTGTTACTCTTTTGGTGTTAATCAAAACCATCATAATATAAGAACACTATGTCAAGACCACCTTCTAATATTGTTGGCTTTTGCTTCTCTCTACCCCATTTTGTAGCATGTTGAATGACGCCTCACAATTTTAACTTTTGAATGTTTGATTGACCAGGTAATTCCACAGGATGTTGTTCAGGGTCTCTTAGCAGCTTGTAAAAGTGGAGATTTTGAATTAGCCAACAGGGAGGTGAATAATGCAATTGCAGAGGGCTACCCAGCTTCACAAATGCTCTCTCAGGTTCAATTACATTTTTAATTTCACATCTATAGTCTGGTATTATTTGCTTAAAAAGAAAGTATTTGGTAGTTTTTTAGATTATCGTTAAGCCTTAACATAATTTTCTATTTCAGTTGTTTGACATAATCGTTCAAGCAGACGACATATCAGATGAACAAAAAGCAAGGATTTGCAGTAAATTGGGAGAATCAGACAAGGTCATACTCTAGAATTTGCCTCCACTACAATTTTCTCTTTCTTGTATTTCCTTGTTCTTCAACTCTTTCACCGAGTATCAAGTCTACTTCATTGGTGTCTTCTAATGTTGTTGAGCTGGCGCCGCTATGCAAATTTGACTGTAACTTAGTGCAGAAATGTCTTCGTGTATTGTTTTGGCGGCAACTTATATACAAGGATGGTTACTATTTTTCTTATGGGATTTGCAGTGCCTTGTTGATGGAGCAGATGAATATTTGCAGTTGATGGATGTCTCCGGCAATACTATGAGGGCGCTTTGCAATATGCCACAGGAGTTCTCATATTGACTTTGCCTTCTCTTGTAAGTTTTCCTTGTGGAGACCAAATGTTTTTCTTTAAAGTTTATTGGCTTGAAAAGTAGACCTATTTTTGGTAGATCAAACATTGTAGAATGCATATTCATCTGGTGACTTGTTTGAAGCCTTTTTTTTATTGCGAAATGAAAAAAAAAAATTATCTTGACTATTTCTCTTTTGTTCCATGAATTGTAATTCAATTCTTCGTCGTATATTTAGACAAATAGCATAATGTGTAAGACTCAAATGGAACAACTAAGGAAGAGACCTCAATCCAATTCTTATAAGTGATTTCAAATTAATATAGAGACATTTTTCATAGCTTAAGCAACGCAGAATCAAAGCAAAACCTTAACTGTATATACACGGGAAAAGTAAAATTATATGTAACCTTGAATGATGCTAAATTAACATCAACTAGCATCAAATGCGGCAAACCACTTCTATATATGCGGTGAGACGCGCCTTCAAATCATTTGAAACCCTTGTTGTTTTTCTGCACCTTAGATCACATGTTCCTCTATTCAAGGCGCATCTCACAATATCAATAATTTTCAAGCTGAAGTTAATATAGCATTTCTGTTGGTAATATCATACATATACCTGCAGAGCTTTCCACGCACAACAATTAACAAATGCAAATCATTCCCCTATTTCAGCATTTATATGGATTTAGTAGTTTGGTGATCAATTTTATCTGGGGAAGGATGATTTATAATCCAAGTACTCCAGTTGTGACGGCTTCGCATGTACTCGCCCTGACAATAAAAGATTTAATTATGATCTATAAAAGGTAAAACTAATTCAAACAAGTTAA
The DNA here is from genome assembly GCA_039657345.1 of Stephania japonica. Classification (NCBI taxonomy): domain Eukaryota; kingdom Viridiplantae; phylum Streptophyta; class Magnoliopsida; order Ranunculales; family Menispermaceae; genus Stephania; species Stephania japonica. The sequence continues at coordinate 42,258,109 of CM077562.1, forward strand.
GAAATTAACTTACATTCAATTCTATAAAATCTGAACATTCTAGTGATTTCAAAATCCAGACGATATCCTTTGTTATTGCTTGAATCTGTGCAACAAGAATAAATATTTCAAGACATGATATTATATGAATTATGTAATAGCAATTATTATTAAAATTCTAATTAGCTTCTTTTCGAAAACCAAAAGAAAAGAAAAAGAAAAAGAACAAAATTAACAAGCAAAAGGACTCACTCTAGGAAACAAGGCTATGAGGTGAACAGACACCCATCCTTCTGTGTCCATTAAGCCTTTCAAGTAATGGTCTTTGGCCAAGTTTTCATTACTACAAAAAAAGATTAATTAAATCATAAATTGATCATAGACTGATCATTATGGTATTTAATAACCAATAAGTCTTAACAGATTGATCAATTTAAATAAAAAAAAAAATATTATCATACCAGAAGTAATATTCAATCTGCTTGCGTATCATGACCTCATTAGAGAGGTCATTCATTCTATTAATTGGTCTAGGGAATTGATGATGATTTGGGTTTCCTGTAGCAACAGCACAACAAAAATTAGACTATGTAGACAACAAATTATGGACAGAATTAAAGAAATTAAGAGTTGGTAAATATCAAACCTAAGCAAAATAATTAAGTGAAAATTTATTAATTACCTCCAAAGAAAGTACCATGGCCCCCATGATTATATGTAGAATAAACACTACTACCTGGTCTAGGTGGAGGGAGTGATCGTTGAGGTCTATTTATCATATTATTTGAGGTTGCTGCATTAGAGTACAAAGTACAAACAAGGAAGTTCTATTAATTAATAAGTAGATCAACGTAGATACTAATATTAAATGGTACTTTAAAAAAAAAAAAAAAAAAATTGACACGCGGTTGCTTGTATACATTAATTTGTGCATCCATGTTTGTGCGCACACAAACACCAACGAGTGTCCTTTCTTAGTCACCCTTGGAAAAATGATTTGGTGACCGCTTTTTGGACACTCGGAATGGACACTAGTTATTGGATTGATGTGTATTGAATGAACACCAATAACCGTGTGTCCATTCCTGGTCACCCTAGCATTATCCTAATATTAATTCAATTTAAGTACTTACTTGCAGGGAAGAAAGGGCGACCATTATGAGATGGGTGCATCATATCATAGTTGAACTGAGAATTATTTGGAGGAAGAGTCAGGCCATGAGGTGTATTCATGAAATTCATACTATTATGTATGGCAGGTGATGGATATAAGTATTGATCATGAAGAGGAGGAAACACCGGAAGTGGCCTTGTGGGAGGCGTCGCCATTGGTGGTTGATAAAAGAATGACCGTGGATGGTGGTGTGAATTATAGGGAGGAAATTGCATTGTTGGCTGAACAAAGGAGTTGCATTGCACATTTATCTGTCCAGAAAAATTAGATGATCTGCCGTTGAATTGGCGATGCGCAGTCGCATTGTTTCTTCTCGGTTTTCTCCTCACAGCGCCATAACCAGAACCCTCGTTGCGATATTGACTATGCCCGTTGAATGATCTAACACTAACATTAGAATCATCTACATTACCACTACTCTGGATTGATACTGTAATAGAATTTGTAGCATTGGTGTCATAATCAATATTTAAGAAAGTTGAGAAGGCGCGACTAACTTTGCTCATAACATGATCTACAACTCGTTGATCAATGACACCTTCATCAATGGAGACGTCGTTGGCACTCTGTCATGAAAGAAATTAAACAATATTCGAACGATTAATATTATGCTAATAGCGAATCTAAAAACATACATAAACTATAGACCGAAAAAAATAGAGAACTCTACGGTTAAACAAGGTTTTGGTAAAAAAAAAAAAAAAAGGCATGGTAGTTATGTACCTTATCATCGATGAATTGAGTTGGAGAGTTACTGATAGAATCCATGGTGAAATTACTTGGCTTGATGGTCGAATGTTAATTTGGAAAAAATTTTCTAAATAAAAAAAATTGGAAGAAACAAATAAAGAGGAATGAAAGAGAAGATGCTAGAAGGTTAAAGGAGATTAAAAAGGAGCACGGGTCTTAAAAATCAGATGATGTTGAAGAGTTTAGTGAAAATTTGAGTTGGAGTAGAACTACAACTCTAGTTTCTATTCTGTTAATTTTTTTCATATTTATCCAACGAAAACGTTTTATTAGTTAAGTAAAAAAAAGATTCGTTGAATTTGTATGTGTGTAGGCGCTTTTTTTTTTTTTTTTTTTTTTCGGTCAAAAGTGGATTTGTTTTTGCGCATCATTTTTTATTTTTTTAACGAAAAGAAAGGTAGAAGAGGAAGAGCATCGCATCGCATCAATGGCGCCTCTACAACAGAGCACTCAACGGCCCTCACATGCTCTTCTACGGCCCTCCCGGCACCGGCAAGACCACCACCGCCCTCGCCATCGCCCACCAGCTTTTCGGGTATTCAATCCACTTCATTTTCATGCTATTTCTGATCTGCCTTTTTCTACTTGATTCATTTCACAAATACCTTTAATTTTGAGTCAATTTCCAGACTATTTCTGATATGGGTTTTTCGAATTCTTTGATTTCAAGAATACCCTTGTTGGGAATTTTTGGATTTCAATGTGTAATTCGGTGATTGTGTTGTGCATATGAAGTGTTTGAAGAAATGCTTGACTGGATTGAGGTGTTTTTGATTCTGGGCAGGCCGGATCTGTACAAGGCTAGAGTGTTGGAGCTTAATGCAAGTGATGATCGAGGGATTAATGTGGTCAGGACTAAGATCAAGGATTTCGCTTCTATTGCTGTTGCGACTGCTGTCCGCCAGGGGTATGGTGTTATTGTTTAATTGGTTTCTTTTCTTCCCTTTTTTTTTTTTTTTTGCATATCAATGACTTATGTTTTTGTGATTCTCTAGAGGTTATCCTTGTCCACCTTTTAAGATCATTATATTAGATGAGGCTGATTCGATGACTGAAGATGCACAGGCACGTCAATTTTGTCTTGGTTTGATACTCCTGTCGTGTTTTGTCTAATGAAATGGTTGGTGTGAGTGTTCATTATTGACAATGCTGACACAAAACATGCAGAATGCCCTGTGACGTACCATGGAAACTTACTCCAAAGTAACGAGATTCTTTTTCATATGCAACTATATCAGCAGGTGCTCTTTGCCCTCACTTTTGCTGCTTTTCTTTTTTTATGATTGTACGGCAAAGGTATTTTTGATGGAGGAATATCTTTGCTTCGTCGATGATTTTTTACCTTTCATGTTTTAATCTGTTAATTAGGATCATCGAGCCATTGGCTTCCAGATGTGCTAAATTTAGATTCAAGCCACTTCCCGAAGATATCATGAGCATCCGCATATCGCACATATGTAATGAGGATGTTTTGAATCTGGATGATGAGGTGCCAACTTACAATGTTTTGGTGTCCTGAAGTAATTTTGTTACCTACATTGCATGTTTTTTTGATAAATATACTCGATTTTGGTGTAGGCTCTTTCAACCATTGGCTCTATTTCACAAGGAGATCTTCGACGTGCCATAACATATTTGCAGGTGTGATTTGATTTATTGCTATTAGCGACTCATTTTCTTGATCTATGTGTGGTTTTCTTTCATGTAGTATAATAAATCCTAGCCTCGTTGTAGACATTGCAGTGGTGAGAATATCAAAATTATTGAAGTCTTGAGATCGTTTAGAGAAAAAGACTGTATTAGGGCACACATGCAAGTTTTTCTCTTTTCGATTGCCAAAGCAAGCGAAGAGAGTATTTATGCCTTCTGTATAAATAGTTACTTTAATATGATTTTACTGTTGCTTAGTAGTTAGTACTTGGAAGAGTAATGGTTTTTTATATAACAATCTTCTATACTGCATTTGTTGTGTGGGACTTTGAGTCATAGAGAAGACGTCTCTATTTGAGCTAATTTATATTCATAAATTGACTGCTAGGGTTGGATTTGTCTTGACCTAATCTTTGTAGGCAAAGGATGCAATACTCAATTATAAAAAGGAAAATGCTAGGATGACCCGCTAGTGTTGCGGGTGGTGGGCCCCAACCGCCCAAAGCACAACTTTGGGGGTGGGGACACCCTAAAAATATGCAGTTTCTAAAGTATAATAGAATGAATATATAGAAACACAAATTGGTGCCACCAAGCAAGGTGCATTAGGGCATGCCTTGATAATGATAGCTGATACATCAAAACAAATCTGTGTATATTTGGTCAAGTGGCATGCCAATTGTCATTCATTGGAAATATTGGTCCTTGACTTTTACTCTTTCACGTTTGGAAAGCCTGTGACTCCATCGTTGTTGGTCTTGGGTGATAGTGGAACGAGGATTCATCAGTAGTGTTTTTTGATCAGAAGGATTCGTCAGTTGTGTTGAACCTTGCTTTTTGATCATCTACTACTTTTAGGAATGCTCTATCAAATTTTTTAGCCTAGTTTGTGATGGTCTTTCTAAGTTTTTTTTTTTTTGTCGATAAATTCCTGTTAACTTGTTTGAAGTTAACAAACGTCATCTTCCCCATTCAAGGAAGTGCTCATTATTCACTAATAACTAGATTTCAGAATAGATTACTTCACACCATTGTTGTCAAAGCCTTCCCTAGGCAACAATTGCTCCACCACAAGGGCCTATGCAACTAAGTGGCTTAGACAATACATTGGTGGGTAGCTCTCGAAAATTTCATAAATGTCGAAAAGGGCTGCTTTATTAGTGCAGTAAGCATGGTTTCAAAAAAAAAAGTGCAGTAAGCATGTTTCTTTTGTAATTATTTGAAATTGTAAAGGGGGAATGCTACGGTGACACTCCTATGAGCGCGCACCTTTATTTATTTATTATTTTTTTAACAATTTTGTAGTCGTAGAGAGTGTCCGTAGTGGGTAACCTTAGCATTATCCTCAAGCACAAAATTGTAAAAAAAAGTAAAAAAATATTAAAAATCAAGGTCTGTGATCTTAGTAAGTGTCAATAGTGGGCCACTTTAGCATTTCCATTGTAAAGTACTGTTTAAGAAGTTTATTATTTAAATTGTAATAATAAGGTCTCCGTCTCAAATTAATTAGGGTCGGATAAATGGATCCAACATTTCCATTTAGCTCGATTTAATGCAGTTGATGATGTGATTTGGTAATCTTGTATAATAAATGTATGGCAAAAGTCTACCCTATGCCTGTGAATCCCTCAAATTTTAATCGTGTCTAGTCTTCTGAATGGTGCATTTCCAGGTTTCCTTGGCTGTCTAACCACCACTCTTCTATCATTTGAATAAATGTTTTTGTTTAATCTATTTATATTTGTTTCCTTTCCATGTTCAAAAGTAGAATTTGAATAAGTTAGGTGGCTCTCTTATTTGCTTACATTTATTTCTGGTGGAAATTGAGTTTACTTTCTAATCTTAAATCTCAGGGACATGCATGTCGTCATATTTTGATTCACAGTTAGTCTAAATTAATCCAGAGGCTGTTGGGTTAGGGGTCTCCTTTCCTATTTGATTTAACCTTAAAGAAAAGAAAGTGTTGAGATTGTAATTTCCTGTTGGTAGAGAGCATCATGGTGAAATTATATTAATTCATCAATTGGTTGGACATGTCTCTGTTGAGAAAGATTATTGTGATAAATAAAAGGATGATCACATCAGTTATCCGGGAAGTTTTTTGGGATCATGATTTGTAGACAAGAAACTAATGCTTTTATTTTGATATGATTCTTCTGGTTTTAGTTAAGACAAATGGATTAGAAGTGCGCTTAAATCCTAGATGGCAGAAATGAACACCAATCTGTAGAACTTTTGCTTATGACATGTAATTTTGCTACGGATAAACTCTTGTGAAGTTAAGAACCATATGGTAGTTCGTTTTAGAGGTGTGGCTTACTTAAAAGTTAAAATAGATAACTATTACTTTTAATAATATAGTTGAAACTTAAAGTAATAATATTTAGTTTTAACGATGATACTTGGTTAAAATATCTCAAAATCAAAGCTAAATAAATGAATGCTGGCTCAACTAGTGCTTGTGGATTATTTTCAAATGCAAGTTGTTGTTGTCAGATGTGTGCTAAAGAGTAGCTTTCCTATTGTAAAACTATGGAAAAGTTTAAATAAATTATTACTTAGTTCAAAATAGGATTTTATGTAGTATTATTTTGGAATAATTGTTAAAGGTCTGTAAAACTATAACAGATTTGTGGAGCATGCAAGGAATAGAAAATTCTAAGAAATGATAAATAAAAAATAAAAATAAAAGTAGAAAAAAGAGGAATTGATTGTAGAAACAGGGAACCCTCTCAAGTAAATTTAGATATTTGAAATGAATCAGTGGCGTTTAACATATATTGCAGTTAATTATATGATTTACCATTGAGGCACAGCGGTGGGAAGTTAAAAGCAAGGTATCACCTAAGAAATAATACTTCGTTTCGTACATTGTCGTTTGAATATATTTTCTTTTCTGGTTTTTCATTTGTACTTGTCTACCTTCTGGACTATTGGAGGTTTGTTGATCTGCTGTTTTGGAAATGATTTCAGGGTGCAGCTCGCTTGTTTGGATCTTCAATTTCTGCTAAGAACCTGATTAGTGTATCTGGGGTTTGGCTCTTACGTATTTTCCTAAATATGATTGCTTCTTTTGTGTCCTCGGTGTGTTTATGCTGCAAGATTGATATTCTGGTTTGGAGTTGAGGTCTAGTCTATGAGTTATGTATATGTCTTTCCAGGATAGAAGAAAGAGTTTATTAGTCTCCTCTTTTGTGCAAGTTTCCCTCTGTACAGTTTTTATGCTGTCATTTTCTCTTTAAAAATTAACTAGGTTAAATATCTAATAAGCTCACATTTGTTACAATGTTTGATATAATAGGCTGAAGTCATTCACAATAAACTTGATACTTTTAACTCATGTTTGAAAATTTGTAGTTGTAGAAGATTATGTTCTATTTGGTGCATATCTTGAAAAACCTAATTCTACCTCCTCAATGAGGGTTCATCTTTTGGTTTAGTAAATCTTAGGTCCTTTGTCATGTGTTTTCTGATCCATTAGCTCAATCATACATGCTTTTATGTTAACTTATAATTGAAGCTACTCGTAAAACAGAAAAACATCATAGTTGTTCCATTAGCGCAATACATTAGCAGCCTCATATATTAATTTCCCATATTGCTTTCTTGACTTTCTCATTTTTTTTTTTCTTATCATGCGTTGCAAATGCTTGTGTGTGGGCGTGGGTGCGGGTGTGGGTGATCAGAAGTTTCTTTATAATTGGGATTGTGAAGTTCAAATTTATGGTATTTTCTTTTATTCATGATACTAATTTTTGTTATTATTATGCTATGTTGGGTAAACATTTATATTTTTTTTACCCAAATGATTCTTTTTGCCTTTTAATACTGGAGATCTTATATAGTTTCTTTTCTTAGGTCCTGTCTAGCCACTTAATATCCACCTGTGATAACATTGTTGTTGATTTATCGAAAAAATACTCCTTTCTCATTTTCTCATTTTTTTACAAATAAAATTACTTTTCTCAAATTCCATGCTAATATACTTATTGAGGTATTACCCCTATAGGGCTTATGATTTTTCAAGAGAAGGGATTAGCATGTTGCCTTTTTTCTTTTTCTTCCTTTTTTGGTGTAACCTCCATTTTCTTCTTTAACATTTTAATCTAGCGCAAATCAGAACGTTATTAGTGATAATAATTTTAAACTTGGCTGTCATAGCCATATCTTGGTTTGCATTTACGAAGGGACAATGCTAGTATTACTTCATGAACTAAAACTATAAAATTGTTGCCAAATTTCTTGTTGAATTAGAATGTATTTTTATTCATTTAAAACTTAGGAAACAGATCGTATTACTCTTGCTATTCGAGTTGAATTGTTACTCTTTTGGTGTTAATCATAACCATCATAATATAAGAACACTATGTCAAGACCACCTTCTAATATTGTTGGCTTTTGCTTCTCTCTACCCCATTTTGTAGCATGTTGAATGACGCCTCACAATTTTAACTTTTGAATGTTTGATTGACCAGGTAATTGCACAAGATGTTGTTCAGGGTCTCTTAGCAGCTTGTAAAAGTGGAGATTTTGAATTAGCCAACAGGGAGGTGAATAATGCAATTGCAGAGGGCTACCCAGCTTCACAAATGCTCTCTCAGGTTCAATTACATTTTTAATTTCACATCTATAGTCTGGTATTATTTGCTTAAAAAGAAAGTGTTTGGTAGTTTTTTAAATTATCGCTAAGCCTTAACATAATTTTCTATTTCAGTTGTTTGACATAATCGTTCAAGCGGACGACATATCAGATGAACAAAAAGCAAGGATTTGCAATAAATTGGGAGAATCAGACAAGGTCATACTCTAGAATTTGCCTGCACTACAATTTTCTCTTTCTTGTATTTCCTTGTTCTTCAACTCTTTCACCGAGTATCAAGTCTACTTCATTGGTGTCTTCTAATGTTGTTGAGCTGGCGCCCCTATGCAAATTTGACTGTAACTTAGTGCAGAAATGTCTTCGTGTATTGTTTTGGCGGAAACTTATATATGAGGATGGTTACTATTTTTCTTATGGGATTTGCAGTGCCTAGTTGATGGAGCAGATGAATATTTGCAGTTGATGGATGTCTCCGGCAATACTATGAGGGCGCTTTGCAATATGCCACAGGAGTTCTCATATTGACTTTGCCTTCTCTTGTAAGTTTTCCTTGTGGAGACCAAATGTTTTTCTTTAAAGTTTATTGGCTTGAAAAGAAGACCTATTTTTGGTAGATCAAACATTGTAGAATGCATATTCTCTGGTGACTTGTTTGAAGCCTTTTTTTTATTGCAAAATGAAAAAAAAAAATTATCTCAACTATTTCTCTTTTGTTCCATGAGTCATAATTCAATTCTTCATCGTATATTTAGACAAATAGCATAATGTGTAAGACTCAAATGGAACAACTAAGGAAGAGACCTCAATCCAATTCTTATAAGTGATTTCAAATTAATATAGAGACATTTTTCATAGCTTAAGCAATGCAGAATCAAAGCAAACCCTTAACTGTATATACACGGGAAAAGTAAAATTATATGCAACCTAGAATGATGCTAAATTAACATCAACTAGCATCAAATGCGGCAAACCACTTCTATATATGCGGTGAGACGCGCCTTCAAATCATTTGAAACCCTGCTTGTGTTTCTGCACCTTAGATCACATGTTCCTCTGATTCAAGGCGCATCTCACAATGTCAATAATTTTCGAGCTGAAGTTAGTATAGCATTTCTGTTAATTAAATCATAAAATTGATCATAGACTGATCATTATGGTATTTAATAACCAATAAGTCTAACAGATTGATCAATTTAAATAGAAAAAATATATTATCATACCAGAAGTAATATTCAATCTGCTTGCGTATCATGACCTCATTAGAGAGGTCATTCATTCTATTAATTGGTCTAGGGAATTGATGATGATTTGGGTTTCCTGTAGCAACAGCACAACAAAAATTAGACTATATATACAACAAATTATGGACAGAATTAAAGAAATTAAGAGTTGGCAAATATCAAACCTAAGCAAAATAATTAAGTGAAAATTTATTAATTACCTCTAAAGAAATTACCATGGCCCGCATGATTATATGTAGAATAAACACTACTACCTGGTCTAGGTGGAGGGACTGATTGTTGAGGTCTATTTATCATATTATTTGAGGTTGCTGCATTAGAGTACAGAGTACAAACAAGGAAGTTCTATTAATTAATTAGTAGATCAACGTAGATACTAATATTAAATGGTACTTTAAAAATAAAAAAATTGACACCCAGTTGCTTGTATACAATAATTTGTGCATCGATGTTTGTGCACACACAAACACCAACGAGTGTCATTTCTTCGTCACCCTTGGGAAAATGATTTGGTGACCGCTTTTTGGACACTCGGAATGGACACCAGTTGTTGGATTGAATGGACACCAACAACCGTGTATCCATTCCCATAGCATTATCCTAATATTAATTCAATTTAAGTACTTACTTGCAGGGAAGAAAGGGCGACCATTATGAGATGGGTGCATCATATTATAGTTGAACTGAGAATTATTTGGAGGAACAGTCAGGCCATGAGGTGTATTCATGAAATTCATACTATTATGTATGGCAGATGATGGATATAAGTATTGATCATGAAGAGGAGGTAGCACCGGAAGTGGCCTTGTGGGAGGCGTCGCCATTGGTGGTCGATAAAAGAATGACCGTGGATGGTGGTGTGAATTATAGGGAGGAAATTGCATTGTTGGCTGAACCAAGAAGGAGTTGCATTGCACATTTATCTGTCCAGAAAAATTAGATGATCTGCCGTTGAATTGGCGATGCCCAGTTGCATTGTTTCTTCTCGGTTTTCTCCTCACAGCGCCATAACCAGAACCCTCGTTGCGATATTGACTATGCTCGTTGAATGATCTAACACTAATATTAGAATCATCTACATTACCACTACTCTGGATTGATACTGCAATAGAATCTGTAGCATTGGTGTCATAATCAATATTTAAGAAAGTTGAGAAGGCGCGACTAACTTTGCTCATAACATGATCTACAACTCGTTGATCAATGACACCTTCATCAATGGAGACGTCGTTGGCACTCTGTCATGAAAGAAATTAAACAATATTCGAACGATTAATATTATGCTAATAGTGAATCTAAAAACATACATAAACTATAGAACAAAAAAAAATAAAGAACTCTACGGTTAAACAAGGTTTTGGTAAAAAAAAAAAAAGCATGGTAGTTGTGTACCTTATCATCGATGAATTGAGTTGGAGAGCTACTGATAGAATCCATGGTGAAATTACTTGGCTTGATGGTCGAATGTTAATTTGGAAGAAATTCCCTAAATAAAAAAAATAAAAAAAAATTGGAAGAAACAAATAAAGCGGAATGAAAGAGAAGATGCTAGAAGGTGAAATGAGATTAAAAAGGAGCGTGGGTCTTAAAAATCGGATGATGTTGAAGAGTTTAGTGAAAATTTGAGTTGGAGTAGAACTACAACTCTGGTTTCTATTCTGTTAATTTTTTTCATATTTACCCAACGAAAAGGTTTTATTAGTTAAGTAAAAAAAAGAATTCGGTGAATTTGTGTGTAGGTGTTTTTTTTTTTTTGTGAAAAGTGAATTTGTTTTTGCGGCATCATTTTTTAAAAAAAACTTAGATAGGGTCTTAGTTAATTAGGATGGATTTAAATAGTTTGGAAAGCTCACCGCAACACAATAGAAGAATTTGATTCAGTAAAAGCATCTCTGGTGAGATGATAAAAAAAAATCACTTGCCAAAAAGGTAAGACCTCAAGAGATCGCGGTTCGACTCCCACTAAAGTAAAAAAAAAAAAGAAGAGTTTGATCCATGTAGCTAACTCCAATTAATTTGTGGCCGAGGATATATTGTTGTTGTAGGGTAGGTCTCGTCTCGTATAAATTTAGTGTAAGTTCATCATAGATGTGGTAGAATAATTAGGTCTACATAGATCTTGGTAGAATAATCTAATTTTTCATGTTTGTTAGAACTCAACCCATATCCCAACAAGCCTACTCGTATATAAATTTTTATTTCTAAAAAATATAAAATAGACAATTATTTATTTCATCAGAATGTTATAATTACAAATAACAAAATAGAGCAATTAATTCTATGTCAAGTTCTATTCCATTGAATGTATTGAGCTATGATGATCAAATGAAATTTATAATTTTTATGCTTAAACAAAATTTATATTTTACTTAAAAGAAACTAATTCTTTTGAATAGTAAAAGACTAATCCCCTTAAACGATGTCTTAATTTTGAGTCTTGTAGATAGAGAAAACTGAGTTAAAAGGTTTGTATGGGACTCGGTCATGGCTCAATCCTAAATTAATCGTTGAATGGTCCAATACCATGGGTTAAAAAAAAAAAAAAAAAAACGTGTAGCTTATATGTTAAAGTGATATCCTTAGTTGTAGATGGTTTGACTATAAAATTTGTGCCTATTTGTATATCAACTATATGTCATAACTTAAGTAAAACAAAATAATAATGATAACTATATTATCATACCTTTTTCCCAACCCAACGCGAACCAACTAGACGTGGACAAAACTGGGCCCACTTAGATAATATATTCTCCGAGCCCTTCCCATTCTACTAGCTAAATCTAAAAAAACATTTTTTGTAGGCCAATCTGAAAAACATTTTGGAATTATCTTTAAGTTGCCCTCAAAAAATAAATAGGTACGCTTTACTTTTTGTTTTTTTTTTGTCAAATGGCACTTTTTTTTTTTTACTTCTGCATAAGTTTTTCTATTTCATGAGAGTAAAAAATTGGATGAAACAAATAAAGCGGAATGAAAGAGAAGATGCTAGAAGGTTAAAGAAGATTAAAAAGGAGCATGGGTCTTAAAAATCGGATGATGTTGAAGAGTTTAGTGAAAACTTGAGTTGGAGTAGAGCTACAACTCTGGTTTCTATTCTGTTAATTTTTTTCATATTTACCCAACGAAAAGGTTTTATTAGTTAAGTAAAAAAAAGAATTCGGTGAATTTGTGTGTGTAGGTGTTTTTTTTTTTTTGTGAAAAGTGAATTTGTTTTTGCGCATCATTTTTTTTTAAAAACTTAGATAGGGTCTTAGTTAATTAGGATGGATTTAAATAGTTTGGAAAGCTCACCGCAACACAATAGAAGAATTTGATTCAGTAAAAGCATCTCTGGTGAGATGGTAAAAAAAATCACTTGCCAAAAAGGTAAGACCTCAAGGGATCGCGGTTCGACTCCCACTAAAGTCAAAAAAAAAAGAAGAGTTTGATCCATGTAGCTAACTCCATTTAATTTGTGGCCGAGGATATATTGTTGTTGTAGGGTAGGTTTCGTCTAGTATAAATTTAGTGTAGGTTCATCATAGATGTGGTAGAATAATTAGGTCTACATAGATCTTGGTAGAATAATTTAATTTTTCATGTTTGTTAGAACTCAGCCCATATCGAAATCCATAGCCAAAACCCAACAAGCCCACTCGTATATAAATTTTTATTTCTAAAAAATATAAAATAAACAATTATTTATTTCATCAGAATGTTATAATTACAAATAACAAAATAGAGCAATTAATTCTATGTCAAGTTCTATTCCATTGAATGTATTGAGCTATGATGATTAAATGAAATTTATAATTTTTATGCTTAAACAAAATTTATATTTTACTTAAAAGAAACTAATTCTTTTGAATAGTAAAAGACTAATCCCCTTAAACGATGTCTTAATTTTGAGTCTTGTAGATAGAGAAAACTGAGTTAAAAGATTTGTATGGGACTCGATTATGGCTCAATCCTAGATTAATCGTTGAGTGGTCCGATACCATGGGTTAAAAAAAAAAAAACAAAAACAAAAACGTGTAGCTTATATGTTAAAGTGATATCCTTAGTTGTAGATGGTTTGACTATAAAATTTGTGCCTATTTGTATATCAACTATATGTCATAACTTAAGTAAAACAAAATAATAATGATAACTATATTATCATACCTTTTTCCCAACCCAACGCGAACCAACTAGACTTGGACAAAACTGGGCCCACTTAGATAATATATTCTCCGAGCCCTTCCCATTCTACTAGCTAAATCTCAAAAAACATTTTTTGTAGGCCAATCTGAAAAACATTTTGGAATTATCTTTAAGTTGCCCTCAAAATAAATAGGTACGCTTTACTTTTTGTTTTTTTGTCAAATGGCACTTTTTTTTTTTTTACTTCTGCATAAATTTTTCTATTTCATGAGAGTAAAAAAATTGGAATAAATAAATAAAGCGGAATGAAAGAGAAGATGGTAGAAGGTTAAAGGAGATTAAAAAGGGGCGTAGGTCTTAAAAATCGGATGATGTTGAAGAGTTTAGTGAAAACTTGAGTTGGAGTAGAGCTACAACTCTGATTTCTATTCTGTTAATTTTTTTCATATTTACCCAACGAAAAGGTTTTATTAGTTAAGTAAAAAAAAGAATTCGGTGAATTTGTGTGTGTGTAGGTTTATTTCTTTTTTTTTTTTTGGTCAAAAGTGAATTTGTTTTTGCGTATCATTTTCTTTTTTTTTTTTTGAACTTGGATAGGATCTTAGTTAATTAGGAGAGATTTAAATAGTTTGGAAAGCTCAATGCAGTACAATAGAAGAATTTGATTCAGTAAAAACATCTCTAGTGAGATGGTAAAAAAAAATCACTTGTTAAAAAGGTAAGACATCAAGAGGTTGCGGAAATATGGAGTCTCCTTCTTGTGTTGTAATTTGTAAATTATCAACATGAACTGAACAGGAACAAATATATACATACAAAAATTCTTCATCACAAAAAGTATGCTATACATTAATAGGCAAAAGCCAACAATAATAAAAAATAAAAGAAGATAAAAGGCCGCTGAAAATCTACGAAGTACTTGCATGACTTGAGATCATGCCAGTACCTTAAAAAATTCACAAAATTTTCACTTTCATTTAAATTGCATGGAAGTGGAAGCTTAAGGTCACAAATGCTTCTCTGATCAATTACCTTAGCAAGACTCCATTATTTACTTGCAGGCCACTTAAGGAAGGTGATAAGCTGAAAGTGGTGTTGTTGCTGAAAGCGGGGAGGTGACCGAGTGGCAATGGCCTGTCTGGAATAGTAGGAACTTCAATATCACCTTCGAGCATCTTCAACGCATCCAATATTGTAGGTCTCAGTGCTACCATTACATGAGCACATAAGATCCCAACCAGTACAAATCTCTCCATGATCCCTTTTGGATTGGTATAGTTAGGATCTTCACTATTGAGCAGTGATGCATCCAACACTTCTTCAATCCTTCCAGATTTCACGAGTTGCCAAGCCCAGTCAGTGACCAAGACTGGTCCACTTGTGTCGGAGGAGGATAAGTCTAGAGCCTTTCTCCCGCTAATTATCTCTAGAACCACCATTCCGAAGCTGTACACGTCGCTCTTCTCTGTAAGCTGTCCATAGAGAGCATACTCTGGTGCCAAATACCCATGTGTCCCAGCTACCCTTGTTGTGAGATGAGATTGCCCTTCCTTGATCTGCTTGGCATGTCCAAAATCGGCTACTCTAGCTCTCATTTCAGCGTCTAAGAGTATGTTGGTGGCTTTGATGTCTCTGTGATATATTGCAGGATTTACTCCATAATGAAGGTAAGCTAGGCCCTTCGCCACATCCAAGATGATGTTCTTTCTTTGTGGCCAGCTTAGTGTGCTCTTCTCATTCTTTGACAAGAACAAGTGATCGTCAAGGTTCCCATTAGGCATGTAGTCGTATACAAGGTACTTCTGCTTTTGTTCCTCCCCAAGATCATAATCATCATTATTGACCACACAGCAGCCCCTTAGCGACACGAGATTCCTGTGCCTTAAGTTGCTAATGATCTCCACTTCATTGACAAACTCTCGGTCACCTTGAAAATTTGATTCAATTAGATTCTTCACAGCAACAAGTGCTCCATCTGATAGAATCCCCTTATAGACAATCCCAAAGCCCCCTCGCCCTATTAAGTTCTTCGTCGAGAAATTGTTAGTTGCTCTCTTAAGTTCATCCAACTTGAACCAGATTGAGCCTGTATTCGGTCGCAAATGAATTCTTGGACTGCGCTCCTCCTCCAAATCCAGACCACTGGCAAGACCTGATTCCCTTTTTTTGTTTGCAATCTCATCCCACCAGAAATACAATCCCAATAAAAAGCAGATCACTACTACGGCTACTCCAGCACTAATTAACGCGAACACAAGAATAAGGTGGTGCCTAACTGTCGAAGCAGAAGTTGGAAGCATTGGCAAGGCAAAAATGCAACCAGCAGTACTTGTGCTCTCCGGGCCAAGCAAATTGACAATTCCCCCAGCATATAGTACCGCGAAATAGAAACAGTCCGTCGAATGGGAGGTGTTCTTGTCAATAGAGACCAATTCATTCTGGACCCTAAGGCTAGCCTTTAGACAGGCATCACAAATCATTGAATCCGAGAGGTCATCTCTACACGATGAATCAAGTTGAGTAGAGGATCCTAACTTGTCAATCCAATCTTGCTTGGTCTGGATACCAGCGCAGACACGAGGACTAATGACAAACCTCTGTGGGCTTCCAAAACAAGTCGAGGCAATGACGCGAGATAACGAAAGGGAGGTGAGCTCGGCCTGAAAGTCATCAACACAATCGGTCGAAGTTCGAAGATCAGGAAGATGAAACTGAGAGGTCTCCTTCAAGTGCTGGGAAAGCCCAACGCCAAAGAGGCTAAGAAGGGCTTGACAACATTGTTGTGATGGGATTGTTGTGTTCTCTTGGCACAGTCTAGAGTCCCATGAAAGCTCATGAACAAAGCCGAAGTTAATTCGGCATAACGAAGTGTTTCTTAGTCTGGGTGTTGATGCTGACAATGAATCAACAGTAGATAGAATCATAAGAAGCAGAAATTGTTGCAGCATCAACAAATTCCCCATTTGTGATGATGATGATTAAATACCCAACTTTCTTTTCTCACACAGAACACAGATAAAACACCTTGGCTACATACTTTTGTTAGACAAAATGAAACTGAATTCAGAGCAAAAAGACTTTCAATTCTTGAACAAAATACCCATTAAATGTCTTCCACTGTAATCTATGTAGAATCAACAAAGTACCCATTTTTGAAGATCTAATGCAGATGCCCATATTGAACTGAGATTGAAGTTGAAGCCATGAAAGAAGAGGAGAAGAGTGCTACCTGTTTTGATGCATCAACAAGAGTACC
The DNA here is from genome assembly GCA_039657345.1 of Stephania japonica. Lineage (NCBI taxonomy): Eukaryota > Viridiplantae > Streptophyta > Magnoliopsida > Ranunculales > Menispermaceae > Stephania > Stephania japonica. The sequence continues at coordinate 42,274,881 of CM077562.1, forward strand.
CATCTCTTCTTCTCTGTGTGCTGATGTTGTCTTCAATTGTGTGAGACTTTGTTGATGGAGGAATCTTGGGGAAATGCAATGGAAGGATCAAGGAAGTAGGTACAAGTCAAAAGTGATAGAGATGGAATCGTATAGAATGCGCAGCGAATGTCTGTCTCGGAGTAGTAATAACTGCAGCCTAATTTTTAAAATAAAAAGAGAGTTGAGATATTCTACTGTGGGAGATGACCAACCAAATCAACTCCCCACACCTGACACACGGAAAAAAAAAATAAAAAAATAAAAAAAAAGGAAAGAAAGAGAAAGAAAGCATATCTCCTGGTAGATGTGGATTATTGGCGTGGATTCTCAATGCAGAGAGGATGTACATCCTATGTGGCTCAAATAGACATTGAACTTTAAAATAGGTCTCCAATAGTAGATGTGGATTGTGGCTCAATTGATGAGGGGACATTTCTTTTTGTAATTTTGTTAATTAAAACGTGAAAATAAAAATCTAAATGAAATAAGTAAATATTTTAAAAAAGACTGATCATCTAACGTGACTGTCAATTTGAACACCCAGAAGGGGTATTCAAAATAGACCATGTCAATCTAGGTCGACTAGACATTTGAAATACACATTCTGATGCAGGGATCCTAGTGTGCCTATCCTAAGAATGATCCCCGACATGTACCAACAAGGTATGTCGTACAAATTAGAAATTGCTCTGTCAAAAGCTGTTGAAACCAGTCCATAACGTCTGTTAAAGGGACGTTATTTTGAATTGGGTGTAGTACGTTTTATTTGTCTTATGTATTCCAAAAGGCTTTAAAACCAAACCATGGGAACAATTATACACAGTTGTTATCATATGAATCTAATTATCAATAGAACAGTGAGTTGTGGTTCTTCTCTCTCGTTTGTTCAATCCTTCCATTCAAGCTCTCTACATTAGTTGTATCAAAGCTCGGTATAGCAGCTGGGAATGGCGGAGAGCAAAAGCGAAAAAACCCATCCCGTTGGTAATGACCAAGGGGTGCAGGCCCTCTGGGTTTTCGTCACTTCGTTGGAGCAGAGACTTGTCGATTTCATATAAGAGATGCGAAGGGTTGTGCCCGCCCTCAACACCCAATCCAATCACAAATCCTTAACCCATAACCTGTTGAAGAGCCAGAGGAACTCGAGGGTTTCCCCATTATTCATTGACCCCATCGTGCTGGTGGTGGTCGAGGTGGCCTCCAGCGACCAGCAAACCAACGGCCCCTCGTCTTCCTCCCACACCCCCTACTCTGAGTCAGAAGAGGATGAAGTGTTCCACCAAATCAGGCATCTATACCACCACAGAATTGACACTAATGACTACAAGATTAAGATTGATATTCCGTTTTTCGATGGTCACGTCCCCGCCATATAGGACTTTCTCGATTGGTTACAAACCGTTGAGAAGTTCTTCGACTACATGGATGTTCTAGAAGAACGACAAGTTAAGTTGGTAGCATACAAGTTAAGGGGCGGCGTTGTGGCATGGTGGGATCAATTGCATCATAATCGACAACATGAAGGCAAGCACCCCATCTGATCTTGGCAAAAAATGAGAAGATTGATGAGGGGACACTTCCTTCCTACTGATTTCGAGCATCTCCTTTATCGCCAAATACCAACTCTATTCCCAAGGCTCGAGGTTTGTTTTGGAGTACACGAAGAAGTTTTATTGTTTAAATGCTCGCAATAACCTCATGGAGTTCGAAACCCATCAAGTTTCTCGCTATATTGGGGGACTGAGAAACGCCATTCAGGACCAATTGGCCCTGCATCGTGTCTACAACCTGTTGGAGGCAGCAAGCCTAGCTCAACAAGTGGAGACTCAACTCACCATACCAACAATGAAAAACCCCTTTTACAAGAAACCCACATTCGACCGCCCTCCAGCCACACCAACCGCTACTTCCCAAACCATTGCTCCTCTGATTCCTAGTGCCTTTAAAAGTAAAAGACCCGATAACCTATCATTAACCGAATCTCCAAAGCTTGGAATTCCTCAAACAACAAACCCTTATGCACGACCTTTGGTGTTTAAGTGCTTTCGTTATGGCCAACCAGGCCATCGTTCGAATGATTGTCCACAACGGCGCCCAAATCATCTTGTTGATGGCGCTATACATGATGCCTTCTTTGGCGACTCAACTGATGTTGGTCAAGACCTAGATTTCGATATTGTTACAGGTCAAGAGAGTGAACCCCTCACCTGCGTCATTCAACACTCTTTGCTCACTCTTAGAGAACCACACTTCGCATAACGCCATCAAAATTTCAGGACAAGGTGCGCAATCAAAGGCAAGGTATGCAGTGTTATTATTGACAGTGGTAGCTGTGAAAATATTGTGTCTAAAACACTGGTTAAGACCATGTCTTTCCCCCTCATTCCCTATCCTTCACCTTATGAAATCAATTGGATTAAAAAAGGCAGAAATGCAAAGATTGATGAACAATGACATGTCCCCTTTTCTTTGGGGAAACACTATCAAGATGTGGTCCTCTGAGATGTTGTTGATATGGACACTTGCCACCTTTTGCTCGGTTGTCCTTGGCAATACGACGTTCTGGCAATCCATAGCGGTTATGAGAATACCTATGTGTTTGATTGGTATTCGAGGCGCACATTACTTGTTCATTTGCCCCCCACCCACCCCACCAATCCCCACACCCCCATCCTCCTTCAACCAATTAATTATTATCCTTGGCCTTGCATTTTTGGACCTCCTGCATTTTACCAAGTACGTAACGGCCGCAATTTCCCATACAATCGGGAACACCCGGCCTAGACCTACATAAACTCTCGAATCGATACTCAACAAGTTTATGCGTGTCTAGTCAGCCACAATTCGTTCAGTTACAAATTAAAAGTTTAAGTTTTTAGATTATAAGACTTATCAGATCAATATGCATCAGAATTTAACTATAATCATGTAATAACTCGAAAGGAAATCAAGAATTTCTAATAAATGTGGAACCTTAAATACAAGATAAACATGTATAGTCTGGTGACCAATGTATGAAAAGGAAAATACATGATATCCAAGTCTCACATCCCAAAATAAATCCCAAAGTGTTTCAAGAACAACATCTATAAACCAAAAAGGAAAACATATTATGCAACAAATCGCCCCCGATGAGTACTTAGAGGAAGTCACCTAACGTCGGCCCCTTTCCCTTGTAGCACTTGTCATATCTGCACGTACCATCACAAATTAGATAGTGAGTAACTGAGAGAAATTGAAAGTAATGCCAGAAAAATATAACAATAATTCAAGATTAACCAATGAAGCAGTCCAAGAATCATGCGGTAATTGAAAGACAAGGAATAACACAGAGTGCATGATAATCAGACTAATAGATAACAATCAAAATTTGCGCGTTCTAAGAATCAAAAGAGACCATAAGTGGTCTAAATCTACAACAATATCCACAACAACGATGTCACAACATTGATAACCACAACAATATCCATAACAATCCAGTACTTGGTATCACACAATCACTAGGGGTGGTCATACACTTCTGCAGAAGTGCCCGCGTTATCCCAACTAGTGCAGGCCGCAAGTACCTTCGAGACACACACTTACGCTAAGAACACATCCAAGGAATATAATGGAATGCCAAACATAGTAACAATTCAAATATCACAACAATAGAGGAAATTAAATCACATGTCATTTTCTTACTAGCTTACTAACTTACCTGGTTAGATTGCAAAATCCGTCCCTCACGGCTTCTACATGTCTCAAACAAATTCCAAAACCCTCATTACCAGTCCACCGTGTTCCTAGTATTCAATTGGACCAAAGTTGTAAATTACACGTTTTATGAGGTAAGAAAACCTCGACACAAAGTCTTGTAAAAATCCCGAAAACTTCACTTTTTTTTATAGAAATTTATCAATTTCTATTTATTTGGCCAAAATATTATTTTCTAGATTTTCCCATATTTTCTGGATTTTTCTCTATTTATTCTAGAATTTATTTTTTTATTTTTATTTTTTCTGGTCTGGTCAAGTCTGACCAGACCCGACCCTGTCCTGACCAGGCGTTGGGCTTGGCTAGGCCCAAATGGAGGGGGTATTCAATTAGTGTTCCAGAGACACATCTGTGCGTCCTCTGGCCACGACGCTATTGGGCATATTACCCACAGTGTCGGTCGCGGTGTCCTGGCCAGACCCGTTTTCTCCAGGGTTTTCGAACCCTGGCTGCGTCACTGTGCTTCGCGCCTTTTTCCAACTTTTACGGGGGTCCGTGATCGTCCAAAATCAACTTTAGATCGTCGTGGAACCCCCGAAAATTGTTCAGAACGACCAAAGCCATCTCGAACGTCGTCACTCGACGAAACAACAAAAACACCACTCAACCCTACACCGACTACAAAATCAAGTGTGGATCGCTCTGTAGATCGCCAAGGCATCGGAATTCTCAATTAGATCGACGTCCCGTGCGGCATCTGTGGTCATCGCGATGGATTCCAACTAAAAATACGCGTAAATGGAGTAGAAATGAAGAATAATCGGAGTATTACCTTATCTCTGGCAAACTCAAAGCTTTAGAGAGACTCCGGCCACCAAGACTAGCCCTCTAATGGTTGTGTAAGAGTTTTCTTGGTTTTCTAGAAAAGAAGAGAAGAAGGAGATGAGAGAAGAGAAGAGAAGAGAAGGAGGAAATGAGAGGAAAAGTGGAGAGGTGGGTCTTATATAGGTCCCCTTATCATCCACTTAAACACACGTATCCCGAGGTAGATCCAACTAACACTCTTTTAAGTTGTTTACCTACTCTAACTCCCCTATGTGACTCCACTAGGTGACTCACTCACCATTTAACTTACCAACTCCTTGGTTCATTCTCGTGTCCTCGCACTCCAAAACACACCACAACTAGCAATTCGTGTGTTTTTGGTCTTGTCGGTGTTCTCTCATAGTCAATTTACTCAATTATTATTTAATTGGCTTATTTATTAACATTTTCAATGTTTTTACGTTCCGTGTACCTGTAACCCGTATATCGATGCCCGTTCGGCACGTTTTCCTACTCTTTTACCGACTAGCTCTCTACATTACATTTTATTGGAGAACTTTTTTTCGTCCCAATGTCTATTTTGTCGTAGGTGACGTACATTGACCTTCAATCTACATTCCATAGGAAATGCTCTTAGTCCAAGACAATTGATGGTATAATTGATCCTGAATGTGTGACACCCCCCCCTACAAGAGGCGTCTTTTTTTTACTTCAATGGGAACTGAACCATAATATCTCGAGGTCTTGCCTTTTAGGCAAGTGATGTCTTATCATCTCACCTAAGAGGCTTTGACTACAAGAGACACGTCTTAATAATTAGGAAATTCAAACATGAGATTTTATAGAGGCTGAAGAACTGAAGGTCTCAACCACTATACCAAAGTAATATTGAGACCTACGAATCAAATTAATGGGGTAATACTAAAATATTTTTTTTTTGTAAATACAAATTTTTAAGGTCATATGTAGATTAGCTAGTTGTTGGGTTCGCTTACGCTTATATATGCGGGCTCGTAGATCTCACTAGTACTGATATTGTCTCCACCTTATCTCTAATAAAATCTTCACTTAGATCGAAATCCCACATAGGTGTCTTTGGGTCCACTTTAGACTAACATCTCCCAACTAGATCAGTTCATCGGGTCGGGGGCCCGCTCGACATTAGCCGGGCTTAGGTTTCAAATATACTACGAAGCCTGGCCCGGGCCCGAGCTCTCTAAAGCCCGACTGGGCAGGCCTGGTTTGCACTCTTGGCCCAAGCCTGACCCACGTTGGATATGTAGTAGACTTTCTTATAGATATTTGTCAAAAATACTCAAAAAGTGAAGCTAAGAAGGTTTGGATTTGAGTCACTTCACTACCACCACTAGACCAACCATTTCTTATTTGTTTTCTATTCTACATTTTTTTACAAATTATTGACAAGTTGCCAATTGCATTTTTGGAAACTATCGGGCCTTATAAGGCAACTGCAATGCCTCATCAAATCCATGAAATTGGTACGAATGGTCCATCCAGTTTCTCTATTAAGAAAACCATACTTATGGTTCCAAGGTTGTCAAACCACTATCAATATGAAAATAGAAACATTTCATGTGCCTTCCAACTCCCAAACTTTTCTTTTCTGGTGTCCTTTCAAAAGGGTGCAGGTTCAAGCTTGATTATTAAGATTTAATCTTGAGCTTGTTTAATTAGTGCAAAGTAGATCAAATTAATTAATTAGCCCGATAGAGATGATCTTATAAAAGGATAGTTTGGGTTATTTCATTTCATTAATTAATTAGTACATTATGCTTTTTCCGCACAACTAATTAAAGTATTAATCGGCCAAATAAAATTGATTTTTTTGAGTCCCCAAATAAAGGTGATTTACATATGAACTTAATTACTATTTAAAATGCAGCACAAATTGTAACTAGACAGACCTCTAGTGACTAGTGGAAACTGGCAACTAGTGGCCATAGATATGCAGTCTGGGTTAAGTAAAAAAGCTTGAAATATATATATATATATATATATATATATATATATATATATATATATATATATATATATATTGCTGCTATAGTATTGAAATTGTTGGTTATATAATAGGCCAAATAATAATGAAATTTGCATCTTTTGAACTTTTAGTTCAGCATGAATAAAACGATGCAATTGTCCTTTTGATTTCTTGGCATATAATATATATCCAGATTGTTAAAATTTAGTAAACATGTTGTACTGTTATTAGTATTCCCCAAAAAATCCAAAGGTGCTAAAAAAACCCTGATGTGTAGTATGGTCTTGTTACAAAAAAGAGTCCAAGAAACTTTGTGGTTCTGTGTGCACTATAGCAAAGAAAAAGCCTGCCCCGGCCCAAGCCTGGCCCTCACGGGCTTGGGCTCGACAGATACTAATTCGGACCTGAGCAGGTTTAAATAGGGCTTTGAAAAGAAAAGCCCACCTAAGTCCTGCCCGAGCTCACCCAAGCCCGTTGCACTAGTCTACTCCCAACCAAACCTTAGGTTCTACTTGTTGGGCTGGTCTGCACTGTATCCGTGGGAGCCCAACTGAGGTCGTTAGTCGTCACTGCTCAGTCGTCATCAATGGAAATTACAAAACGACATACGTCAGTGGAACCACCAAAACTTACCCTCCAAGAAACCACGTCGTCTAGACTCTTCTCGCACCTTCTCTTCACTCCTTTTCTCTGTCTCTCTCTCTCTTGTTCGAGTGAATGAACTCCATTGCTGCCTCACTCTCTTGCGCTCTCAAACCACTCCTCTTCTCTGCGATTCCTCGATTTCTGTGCTCGGGGATCGATCATGAACTTGTCGAGGCTCTTGGTGCTGAACCGCCTCTTCTTGGCATTCCCATCGATCCGCTTAAGCCAGTGCTGGGCGTTCCTTCGATTCCCCAATCTCGACGGCTTCATGAGCGTTCTCTTGTTGTTTCTGATCTGGTCGATGGTCGTCGAGATCCGCTTCATTCCTTCTTCTTCCATGTACCCTACTCTCCGTGTTGGGGATCGGATCATCGTCGAAAGGGTACTCCACTACTCTACTCTTGCAAAATTAGGGTTTTTTTCTTTTTTGGTTGAGAATCAAAATTAGGGTTTTTGGCATTGTATCGAATGCTTGATTGTTTAGTTAATCACTATTCTTCAATTTCAATTTCTTCATTTGTTGTCTTTTTGAAATGCAAAATTAGTTTTGGTTGAGATTCTAAATTGGGTGTTCTGTATTGTATTGAGTCTTCAACTATACTCAGTTTCATGTTTTCATTCGTTGCTTCATGAAATGTAAAATTAGGGTTTTTGGTTGAGAATAAAAAATGGGTATATGGCACTGTATTGGATTCTGTTTTGTTTTGGTTGAATCGGTTGGTTATTGTTGGTTTCATGCTTGATTGTTTAGTTAATCACTGAACTTGTGGTGTAAGAATTTAGGGTTTCGTGTCGTATTGATGGTGAAGGATCGATGCCCCAAATGTGATTGTTTTTATTAAATGGGTTTTGTGTTACAATACAATTGTTTCAATATACATTTGTTATATCTGCTATGATTGTTTTGTGTGGGCATTAAGTATGAGAGTGTTCTTTGATTAAGTTTCAGTTTTTTTTTTGTGAACTTTAGTGCATGTAAATGTGCTTGTATGCCTCATATCTGCATTTGCTGCCTTTTGGCTCTTCGAGAAGACACAAAGATATGTTTTCGGAAAGGTTTTTGTCCTTAATCTAGGGCTCCTTTTGACTTGGCTTGCTTCGGCGTGTTCTTAGATGCTTATGATGTTGATCATGCTAAGTTCGCTTAATTTGCATTTTTGCATCACCTTTATCGCATTTCTGATGTTGGGTGCAGTTATTTAAGTCCAGTGCAAGACTTGAAAAATCGTCCACCCTATAGACTTCTCCATTTTATAGACAAAAATGTCGTGTCATGATGGGTTATAATTTTTTTTGTTTATTATGACTTTGATAATCAAACTTTCTGAATGTTTATGCAGGTTTCACATTATATCAAGACGCCTTCTGTAGATGACATTGTACTTTTTAGGGCACCGAAAAATCTTCAGGTTGGTCAATGGTTGTAAAATTGCTGAGAAACTGATATATCATTGCTCATACAGTCGTACTACTTAACTGTGATTGTTCTTATTCTTTCCCTACCCCCTTTTCCTAGGAAATTGGTTACAAGAAAGAAGATGTCTTTATTAAAAGAGTTGTTGCAAAGGCTGGTGATTTGGTTGAGGTAACACCTTACGAGACATGCTTTCTTAAAGTATCATTGTTATTGCAAACTTGCAACCAATGTATTGTAATTCATGTTATGACTTGCAATTTACAAAGAATTTGGTAAAAAAATATGGACATTGTTTGGGTGGACACTTGTGGCTTGGTATGATTGGAGGCAAACAAAATGAGTTTTTCAGACTCAGAGCATATTATGCACGCTAAGGTTTTGTTCTCTGGCCTTAACATCGATGGGGTTTAGCAGGGGATTTTTCTGCCAAGTAATTCTAGTGGGTAAACGGGCGTACTGTAGAGATTGGATATGAGGTGTTTATTTTTTAATTTTTTTTCATGAATGAAGTGTTTTTTACTTTTTTATTTGTTTTGTTCTTCATTTCTTTGTTCAACTCTCCCATAAAAGAGGGTTTTTTTTTTCTTTTTTTTTTTTTTTTTTTCGCTTTCTAGTCTACCTAGTTAGAATGTAGTCAAGAAACAAAAAAAATGTTAGAATGTAGTCTTGCATAGAGATCTAAAGTTCTACTTGTACAGTTTTCCCCCCTCAAGATGTAGATTTAGAATAGATGTAAATGGAGCTTTCTGTGATATTGATCTTGAAAATTGGAACACATGGAAATCGTTAAGCCTGATTGACACATCAATTGTATTGGTGGTTTTACTATCTTAATGTTTGACAAGGGACCCTTTCTTTTACCATCTGTGATTTCATTTTCTCATTTGTATATATGTTTTTAGAAAACTATTTCTGTGAGGAGGCTTTAATCAGACTCTGCAGTATCAAACTATGGTTCTTCATTTTTAATAATTTTCAGTAATGACTCATATTTATTTATTTATTTTGAGAAGAAACCAACAACTTACTCCAACATGGGTTGAACTCATGACCTCGTCCATCTCACTAGCGAAGCCTTGGCTGACTAATATTTATATGTTTCAGTTGTTTTACTATTATCTGATGAGATGTTTTATAATTATCTTAGGATAGGATTATGTGACATCAAAATGATGCATAAAGCTTAGCCAAAAAAATTCAATTCTTATTGTGTCATCATGAGTTAAGATTTCTTGATCATTTGATGCAGTTGATAAAAAAATTGTTTTAGAAGTGGGAGAAATGCAAGTTTTTTCCCTTCACCCTTTCTTTTTATCTTTTTTGTTGATAGTAGGTGTTTAAAATGGAGTTGAAGCAAAGTAAACACATTGTTATTCCTGATATGCGCAAGATGGAAGTTTTTGTATTATGTTATTGTAGACACTAGACATTCACTTAAACATTAGAAGTTAGAAACATCAATGTTTAAGTTTTGGTTGGCAAAAAACATAAGAGAAGATTTCAAGATGACCTGGGAATATACTAAAATGATCTAATGATTAGTACATGGACTGCTTAGGAAAAGCTACTTATTGATATTGACTGCTACCTGTGAGTCTGGATCAAAATCTTCAACAATGAATGTGAACACTGAAGAGAATGAAGAACGGAGCAAAAGCTCTGAAAACACCAAACGAAATAAAACTGGGATTCTTGATTTCACATTAACAAAACAATGTATGTACATCTAGTCATCATTATATCTATAGGATTCAGAGATTATTGATCATTAGATTTAGCTGAGTGAGTCATAGCCATTGATCTCTAGCAAACCTCTAACAACTATGACTAATGGTCAACTTAGTTATAACAACCTGAGTTAACAGAACTAAAAATCAATTAACAGCTTAACTGTCCTGTTTGAGTACAGATTCATGTAATTGAAAAAATCTTGATGAATTGAGAAGATGCCCATTTTTACGTATGATAAGTCTTAAAGTATATGTTAATAGACTAATTAAACTAATATTTCTTCATTGTCAGCGTGATTTATCAAGCAGGTGCTAGATATTACTAATGCTGGAGAATATGCATGTATTACCCGTGACGATAATTGTGCTTCTTATGATAATTCCTGTGCAGGTCCATCATGGGTCAGTTCATGTGAATGGACTTGCAAAAATTGAAGATTTCATTGCAGAACAGCCATCGTACAAATTGAGTCCAACCGTCTGTTTTCTCTGATCTTTCATACGTTCTGTTATTTATTTGGTGTTTTCGTGAATTTCTTTTGCCAGCAGCATTGTGTTCTGGAACAACATTTGGGGTAACAATGCCAGGGCGAAATAAGTCCCGAATGAATGTTTAATATGGGGACGAACAAGGAGAAAGTTGAATTCACCTGGTCACTCCATGTTGTTGACTTCTGAAAGCTCCACCATGAGCCTCAGTCGGTGCACCATCTGCTTGGTTCGCAGTCTCATTGAACATCTCTTTCTCCCTTGCGGCTAACATTGCTCAATACATATTTTTCATCCTTCATGAATTTGCAGCGGGTGCCTGGTGGTCATGTTTATGTCTTGGGCGACAACCGTAACAATAGCTGTGATTCCCATGTTTGGTCAGTATCTGAGAAATCTTGATATCATCATTACGCATGTTTGTTTCGACATTCTTGGTATCTAATTGATCTATCTTGTTTTCTATTTATTGATGGATTACAGGGGGCCCCTTCCTGTCGAAAACATAGTAGGAAGATATGTGATGTGCTCATGCTCATTGAACACTTGATCCAATGATTTGAGTAGCAGATTTGGATAGAGTTTTTCAATTTCTGTCCATCTCTGTTGTTTAGAAATTTCTCTATGTATATGTTTATTTAATTTGAGGGGAATGCAATTGTAAGGTCCCCCAGTTTAGATGTAGTCACTAACATTTTTGTTGTAAACTTTGTAGCATACACTTGTGAATTGTGTGAATGCATCTTTAGAGCAATTTCTGTTCATGCTTCTGTCTATGGATGTAGAATGCTAGGGTTCCCCCCAATAAGACACCTGGCACACTTGTGTGCGGCCCTTCGATGTGCCTTGAGATGAGCAAATGATCAATTGTTGGGGAAAATAAAGGTGCGAGCATGCCTGTCCTGTCCAGGTAAGTTTAGAATGTAGTCTATGACAGGAAGAGTGTTCGTGTTGCATGCATTGTCCGACTTCCAAGCATGAATGTCGTCTATGTTCCTTATTTCATTTTTTTCTTGCAATACTTTCTGAACGATCAATTAAAATTTTCACTTCAGATCTTGAACTTGATCTTCTTTACGATGAATCGTTCATATGTTTACCAACAACTGGTTAGTAAACTCGTTAGTAAACATAATAATAGTACTCTTATAAGTAACTACCGTAGATGCGGACAATTGGTTAATTCGAGTGACAATGCCTTGGTTTAACGTTTCAAGCTTGTGGATGGAGTAAACTGAATTGACCGTCTGACTGTATTTTGAATTTCTGAGAGTGTGTTAGTAAAGTATTATTCTGAATGAGTAAGACTCAGTTTCAAAAGTTTTTCTCTTGTAGAATTATCCTATATGCATATACATGCGTACTTGATATTCGCGTAGAGTGTGCATGCAAATGAAGAACTTTATTATAATAACTCTTTTATGTATATATTCCCTCTTCTTTTATATGTAGTATACTTCCATTGGAAGCTTAGAATTGGTTCTAAATCAGTGGCCTTGAATTGGAAGGTCAACAATATTATTGCTGCCGCTTTCCTCCTAATAAAAACATTAAAGAAACTGATCTTTCTTATCCACTTTTTACACGTAAAAGAAAAAGAGAAAGATAAATAGGTGTAGATGTAATTTATATGCTTTTTTTTGGATGAAGGATTGGGGCAGTAGGCCCAAACAATTTAAATTACAAACCTGAACGGGTGGCCTATAGTAGGAGTGAGCTTGAGATTGAGGTGTCAGACACACGACTCTAGGTTCGATTTTTTGTTGCGTCAAGATTGTGTAGGTCACTGGGGTATACTCAGGCTGATTGCATCAAGAACTCATGGGAATAGTTATGCTAGTCCTCTACGGTGGTTGAGGCAGCAGAGACTAGTAATAAGAACACAAGGTGCGGCTTGTGATAGGCACAAATTTGTTCGCACATGACATAGCGACTTGTAATCTCACCATCACAACATGCCGAGCGAGGCTAAAAAATGACTCAAGATATATGCTGGTGCAAAATATGCTCTTAATAATTGAACAAGGATTGACTTAACAAAGAATAAAGATTTATTCTTCTAAATGTTTTTTAAAAAAAAGACATAATTGAGTGGTTGTTTATCTCTATTTTTTTATTCGTCCTTGTCAGACTAGTAAGAAGGAACCTTGTCATTTATCAACCCCTTAATTTATTAGCAGAATACCGTTCCCTCTTTCTCGCTCTATTTAAGCTTAAAATGTGTTATAGGCCTTTCAAGCCCATCTCTATTTATGAGGAACTTTTTCCCTTAATTTGTAACATAATATCAGCTCCAGACTAAGCTATAATAATTGAATGTTCAAGGTAGTATCGCTCCTTCAACCTTATTTTTTCCCTTACTTTTATGCTTATGTTCTTATCTTTTTGTCTTGGGAAAATTTTTCTTATGTAACAAGGTGTTCTTTCGACACACATCAAAATATTCATGCTCAAATTTAGATACACAAGTTAATGGACACCAAAAATTGTGCGTCAAATGCCAGTGTCTAACCAACCACAAGCGAATGGCTTAGTGGTCTGGTATGAGGTTACTTGAATTAGAGGTTGGGAGTTTGAGTCTCAATATGGGCAAGTTGTTGGTTTCTTTCTTATCAAAAATGGTCGTGACCGTCGCCCTTTCTCTCCAAAACCCTAAAATACTGTTGGTCTTCTCTTCGATCGACGGTATTTCCAATCAAATCCCTTTCGCTCTTTGTTCATATAATAAACAACAGATCTAATCAGATTTACAGATATTGGTCCATCCTTGTTACAGTGCATCTTTAACAACAGTGTTGTATAGATTTGTGCAGCGCGATAGATTGATCATGTCCTTAGTTTTTATTTTAGAGTCACGCTATGTGCACCTCAGAATCCTCTCAGGGCACCCCAACTTTTTTTATTTATGTTAGTACTAAAAGAAAATGACACATTTGCCCGGGGTGCTCAGAGTAACCGGGTGCCTACCGGGGTGCACTGAGTAATTGGTGGGATGTTCCATTACGCAACACTACATTAACTGACATTACATTTCAGGTCTCGGTGGGAAATGACCGAACCTATAGTCTCGGACACACAGGACCGAGACATAGGTTGTTGTGTCAGTTGGTGTCGACCGAAACATACACATGTCTTGGCACAAGGCCACCGAGACCACTTGTATAGTCTCGGTGGTCACCATCAAGTTGAGTTTTTTACTAGGTTGGTATAGATCGACACTGTAATATGGGTCTCGACAAGACATGACTAAGACCACTTTAACACGTGGTTTGGATAGTGAGGTGCGTTGCTTCACAAACTAGGGGCATTTTGGTAAAAGTTCTGGCATGCCCTGATAAATTGTTGGGGTGCCCTGAGAGGATACTGGCGTGCACATAGTACAACTCTTATTTTATAGTTAGTTTTCTTCACTAGTTGGAAATTTTTGATTTGTTTTCTCCTTATTGAGAAGTTTAGGTTTTCTTCTTCATGTTGTAAAGTTTTAGGTTTTCTTCTCCTTATTGGAAAGTTTCGTTATTCATTTTGTGGTTCTAATAGTTTTGTGTACTGTCATAAGTTTCAACGTTGTAAAGAACAGCCCATGATTATCAAACTGTTTTAATTTCGCATTTACAACCAAATTAATGACAGTTTGTTTGAACGAATAGGATTAGCGAATCAATGTACTTGATTCTATGTCTGGTCCTATATTAAGCCATGAATGATTAATGAAATTTCGATTTCTCTTAAGATAATGGTTGTGACTAAAAGAATGTGACCCGATCATTTTTTCTTCATGTTTATTTATTTATTTTTGATCTTAAACCACCCAATGTCCGGAAGTCCAATGGGCATTGACTGACTCACCCCTTTTTTCTTCATGTTTATTTATTTATTTTTGATCTTAAACCACCCAATGTTCGGAAGTCCAATGGGCATTGACTGACTCACCCCGAATTGGCCTGCAATCGAGGTAAAGAGCTCTCAAAACTACGAATCGGTTGACCCAAGTGGTAAGGGACTTGATTCAAGGTCTCGAGTTCGAGTCTTGTGAATGGAAAAAACTAAGTTAGGAGGGTCGCCCCCCATATGGGGCAGGACAGTGTTCAAGCGTGGATTAGTGGACATGTACAACTTAAGGGATTAGAGTGTCGAACCATGTAGACCAAATTAATAGTTGATTGTTTGTGTCTTCATGTTTTTTTTTCCTTGTTTTTTGGCACACTCTTATTCTTGTTTAAGAGCATCTCTAATGGTACCATAGATTGGGATAAAATGGATTCGCTTACGAGACAATGAACATTCAACCCAGAAAAAGCTTTTCATTAAGGAAAATGCTTTAGTGACCCAGTTAGGGGCACCTTTTTATGCATCTAGCTAAGGTGGATAGTGGCCCCACCACTATTAGTGAGACAACGGGACCCACTAGGTGCACAATAAGGTGCCCATAACTAGGTCACTTTAGCATTCTTCTTTCATCAATAGGACCTTGGATTGTGAATGTCTAGCTGATGTGGCAGAAAATCAAAGTAGAGGCCTAGAGGGTGTCTACTCCAATGTGTACTTTTAGACATTGTGGTAGACATTTTCTTCATCCCTACACCATCATTTTTGTTATAGAAATTAAATAAAATAAAGGTCTCATTCCATATAAAAAGAAGAAGGAAAAAAAAAGTTTCAATCCACATTATGCATTGGAGACAATTTTTGAAGTTGAATATATATTTAGTGAAAATAGGTTTCACATAAGACAGACATTCTCCCCACATACATGAGGTGACACCAATCCATAGTCTCAATCCACATTTACCATTAGAGGTGCTCTAATTACCATAAACGAAAAACATATACACCAATACTGTTAATTTTTGGAAAATAATGAACTCAAAATAGGCACACAAAATGGGCACACAATTGTTGTTGTCCTTTACATACACATTGGTTTCCAAGCGCACACAAATTAAGGATATTAATAAGTATGTGTCTATTTTGCGTGTCCATTTTGCGTGTCTATTTTGAGACACCAAGGTGGGTGTTTATGAATGTGACGATAGCTTGGTAGGTGAGTGTGTAGTGAGTAGAGTTTGAAAAAGGAAGATTTGTGGCGAAAGTGGGAGAGTAGTTGGTTGGTGCGTTAAATGGTCATCACTTTCAAAATTTTCTCTTGTGGGTTGTTAAAGGGGCCCTAAAGGATAATTTGATGAGCAATATTGGATTTCGATTTGCAAAAGCAAATTACATCAATATATTTAAGCCCTAAATTTCGGAATTCAATTATAATTTCGAATTTGTTTAATTCGTTAGACATCAACTAGGATATTTAAAATGGAGCTCTAGCTTTGAATTATATAAAACACATGATTTGAAGTACATTGGACATTAACATAGATGAGTTTTTGTTTGTTTGATGCCTATACTTAGGGGTGGGCACGAAACCCGAGTACCCGACTCGGGTCGGGTCACCCGAATCGGGTGGCGGGTCGGGTAAGATGAGTTGAGAAAATGAGTCGGGTCATCAAAACCCGACCCATCGGGTGTCGGGTCGGGTTCGGGTGGAATTATATTAGTGTCGGGTCGGGTTCGGGTCGGGTCGGGTGGGGTGTCATCATATTTTTTATAGGATTTTTGTGGTTTTTGAAACTATGGGTCGGGTCGGGTCGGTTCGGTTCGGGTTCGGGTTCGGGTATCTTGTCTAGCGGGTCGGGTGATGGTCATTTTTATACCGACCCGACCCGAGTCGGGTCGTCGTGCATCGGGTCGGGTTGACCCAAACCCGACCCGTGCCCACCCCTACATACTACTTTTTTTTTTTTTTTGAAAACTCTAACTTATACTAAGTTTTTAAGAGAAACATTCATATAAATTATAATATAAATATATCTCTTAATTTTAATTTTAATTTTAATTTTTATTTATTTTAATTTTTTTTTTTACTTCAGTGGAAGTTCAACCCAGTCTCTATAATTTTTTTTGGTAATGCTCCATAGTTTTCAAGCTTATGAATTTCAACATTAAATGACTTTTGTTCCTCAAAAAAAAAAAAACACTAAATGACTTTTACTAGTCTTTTTTCTTAATATCAAATGACTTTTACTAGTCATTATCTCTTTAACATTATTTTAACCCTTCACTATTTATTATTCAATTACCATATAATATTAAATAATTTAATTCGAAAACTTATTTGATTCAAATCGTTAATGATTTCATGCAAAAGAATAATTTTAATTACTTCAAAATAAAATAGGAACTTTTTTTTTTATTAACTTCAGTGAGAATCGAACTATGATCTCCCGAGGTCTTACCTTTTTGACAAGTGATGTCTTTAACATCTCACATGAGAGGCTTTAACAGGAACAAGTTTTAATAATGAGTCATACAAGCTATATTTACTATTCAAAAATCTTCTACGTATAGTCATCAAACTCCAACTTTAATTTGTATGGGTACTTACCAAAAAAAAAAAAAAAAAAAAAAAAAGAAAAAGAAAAAAAATGCTTTATGAACGGTTGGCTCCCCCAACTCCAAAAAAGTCTAAAAAGTTCAAGCTCTCATATCTGCCACTTATGGGTTTCAGCAACGCTCCGCTTGCTCTAACGAGTGCAACTATCATCGGTAGCCCCCTTCCTTCTTCCTTCCCCCATCTTTCTTTCTTCCACTTTTTCTTTCATTGCGGCATATTTTGACGTCACCTATCCACTCCTCTTCTATCCATTGTCCTTCCACATTGTTTCCCTTATTTTTCTCTTATTCTTTTGTTTATGGCTTAATCTAGATGATGACGTCGAGAAGAGGTATGAGCCCTCCGTATTCAATGAAGGCGATTGACCAGAGGCGACGAGCCACTAATAGCAGGAGTGACCAATGGCAGCGACATTCAATGATGGTGATCGATCTTAATTGAGGCGACACTTCTGGCCAATCTAATGTCCTTCACTCCTTTGGATCAATGTTGTAGTTTTTTTGTTGCTTAGTTAGATTTGGTTCCCATCTACCGTGCGGATTTAGTCCAAGTCCATTATGGATCTTGGTAGAATAATCCAAGTTATAGATCCTAATTGACCTCCAGGTACACATAGACCTTGGTCGTTAAGAGGTCCATTAGGGTCACTAGGCTCTATGGATTCGTTGTGTCGACTCACCTAGATTTTATGGGTCAACATTGATTGATAAGGTCTATCTATTGAGCATCAATAAGCTTGTAAATGCTCCCCATGAGCTTGTCATTGGAACAAGATTGTCTTTTAAATAGGCAAGTATGAAATTGGCTTTTTTTTTTTTTTGAAAACATGAAATTGGCTATTTGGACTTCAAAAAAAAAAAATGCTTTATGAACGTCAACAATCAACATCAACTGAGGCAACAGCTTTTACTCCCTCAGATGTGTCTCGAATTACACCAGAGAAGTGATTTGAAGCCCATCTATCCAGCCAACCCAGCTAGTTAATGCCAACCTTGGGACTTGTTAATTAATTAGTTTCTTCATTTTCCTTTTTTTTTTGGTTTCCACAACCTTGCACTTACAAGTTACAATTTACGTACTTATATATGAAGCACACTTGTATACCAACAATGAATATCATTAATTGCTTCATCAATTAATACTCTATCTTTTCTCTTCTGATTCTCCAAGTTTTCTTTCATTCTTTCTTATTAGGAGATACCTGACAGCATGAACTCCACAAGCAGAGACTACAACAGTAAATTTGATCTTCCCATGGTAGGTGTGGCCTCTAATGGTGCCCCGGGAGGCTTCGATGATGATGGTCGTCCCAAACGCACAGGTTTGTAAATTTATATTCCAAAGCCTACACATTTGATAGATTAAAACTCCTTTAATCGTGTTGTCATGACTAATCCAGTGGTACTCTGTAGGCTTGGTTTGCAACCTTAATCGATTTTGTGTGATTAGTTTAAGGTGATTTTTGATATAGTTGATTATGTCCCCAGTTTGGGTTGTGTTGTTGTCGTGATTAGTTCGCGATGACATAACCAGTGGAGTGGAATTTGGTTCAAAGTGCCTCAAAAGTTGTGTTAATGTACTATAATCGTAACTCAGGAACAACAATGTAATCTCTAGTAACAAAAAAATAAAAATAAAAATTATGACCATGTCTTCTCTTAATTTGTTTGATTTAATGATATGATTACATGAATGTTAATCTGTAAATCAGGGAACTTTTGGACTGCAAGTGCTCACATAATTACAGCAGTGATTGGATCAGGAGTGCTGTCTTTAGGGTGGGCAATAGCACAGCTTGGATGGGTAGCTGGTCCAGCAGTCATGCTCTTCTTTGCATTTGTGACTTACACCACTTCAGTTCTATTAGCAAAGTGTTACAGGTCTGGTGACCCTGTCACTGGCAAGAGAAACTATACTTACATGGAAGCTGTTAGATCCAACCTTGGTCAGTAAATAATTTATCAAAGCTAATTCATGTTTCTAACTTTATGTTTCATGTATTAATTTTGATTGTTTTCTTAGGTGCTTCCAAGGTGAAAATCTTTGGCTTTGTTCAGTACTTGAACCTGTTTGGCCTCACACTTGGATACACCATTGCTGCATCCGCAAGCATGTTGTGAGTAAAAATTTCACATTTGTTGAAACAGAACTAATTGTGATTAGTAATGAATATATATTTCTCCATTTTGGCCTTGCATCCTTCAATGGTGTAAGTTTCTTCAAAAAAAATTAATTTGGGTTGTAAAGGTAATTTTATATGTTGATTGAGATGTGCAACTTCTTTTCCCAAAATGTGTTATTTGGGATGCAACATTAGTTTTGTCATTTGAGTGTTAATTAAGAATGCAAGAGTCCGGCTAAGTGCACTCCATTTTGTGTGGCATCTCAAATTCAAATTTCATTTTCTAAGTACACCCCACATTTTTACCAAAATACCCTTTCATCCGAACCGAAGCACCCAACTCCAAAACCTTGGTCGAGACATCTATTTTAAGTTTGGCAACATGTAGCCGAGACTTATCCACTAGGCTCGGTGTTGTCCAACCAAACTTCTTTGGTGAGATTTAGTTGACAACTATCGACCTAAAGGTTTGGTAGGTTCCGACCGACTCTCTGATTAAAGGTTTAACAAGATGTGACCGACTCTACAACTAGAGATTTGGTGGGCTCTGACCGACTCTCGAACAAGAGGTTTGGACCTTCGAGGTCGAACCCGTCGATGATGCCTACAAATCACAAAGAAAAGAGTGTGTGAGGTGCACTTAGAAATTGTAGTGGGCGCACTAATCACAGTGAGGGGCATAAGGGTCATTTAGGATTGATCTTTTTTTTAAGTTTGACTTTTCTGGGGTGCACTTAGCCGGACTCAAATGCAATTGTCATCTAACAAAATTGTCCATCACTCCATATATAATATATCAAATAGTACATAGAGATGCACATTAAGATCTCGATGCATAATATATCTAATGGACTCCAACAACTATATATAACTATAACACGTGCATCAAAAACAAGTCATCAATCTTTCTATGTATAATGTATGTGCATTTTTTTGTGCTCTTTGGCTAATATGGAGTATTGTATTTGCCTTGAACCATTACAGGGCAATCAAACAATCCATTTGTTTTCGCCATAGTAGAGGCAAAAACCCATGTCAGTTTTCCAGTTATCCAGTGATGATCATCTTCGGCATCATCGAAATCGTGTTCTCTCAAATCCCCGACTTCCATCAAACATGGTGGCTCTCAATTGTAGCTTCTGTGATGTCCTTCACATACTCAATTGTCATCCTTGGCCTCGGCATTGCCAAGATTTCAGGTTTTCAAACCTTCACTATTTTTATTTTTTTTTTCCATCTACTGAACTCTTGAACTTCAGACTATTGAAAGGGTTTAGATTATATTTTACCAACTAGAACTAAATTTCAATTTGATCAGAAAATGGGAAGTTCAAAGGTAGCATCTCCGGAATGACCATCGAAACAATCACCAAGACTCAAAAGTTATGGAGGAGCTTCCAAGCACTTGGAGACATTGCTTTCGCTTATCCTTACTCGGTCATCCTCTTCGAAATCCAGGTCTCTATAAGTTGCTCAGTTCCTGGCAATTCCAAAACAATCAATTCTTAAGTAACATAATTTGGCCAACAAACTTAATTACGTCGAAAAGTGCAACGCCATTTACGTATCTTATTTCAAAAGGGCGTCGATTCAGTTTTTACCTAACCAATTCTCCAACTGAAATTCTTGTCGATTGATTGATGGTAGTGATGATCTCCAGGACACGCTAAAGTCTCCACCAACCGAAGCCAAGACAATGAAAAAGGCGGCGCTGTTCTGCGTCACTGTGACGACTACATTCTACATGTTGTGTGGAAGCATGGGATATGCTGCATTCGGTGATAGAACACCTGGAAACCCTCTAACTGGCCTTGGCTTCTACAACCCGTTTTGGATTCTCGACATTGCAAACTCTGCTGTCGTCGTCCACCTTGTTGGAGCTTATCAACTTTTCGCACAGCCCATCTTCGCCTTGGTTGAGAAATGGGCAGCAAGGAAATGGCCAACAAGCAACTTCATCACAAAGGAGATAAGGATTCCTTTCTTTGGAATGAAGTACAATCTCAGTTTCTTCAGACTTCTTTCAAGATCTGCATTTGTAGGCTTCACCACTATTGTATCAATGTTGCTTCCATTCTTCAATGATATCACAGGAATTCTCGGCGCACTCTTGTTTTGGCCTCTCACAGTGTTTCTACCTGTTGAACTTTACATTGCTCATGAGAAGATACCTAAGTGGAGCAAGTCATGGATTCGTCTTCAAATGCTTAGCATCATTTGTTTGGTAATCTCTGTCGCCGCTGCTGCTGGTTCAATTGCCGGTGTGATCGGTGATCTAAGGGCACATCCACCATTCAAGAACAATTCCTAATGCCAGATTATATATGTTCCTATTTTGCTATTTATGTTCTTGGTCATTGTCTATGTAATTGCTTAATTGTGACTCAGGTCCCATACACATCCATGATCCGATTCATGTATTTCAAGGCCAAGTACTCTGGCGCCAATTGCATCTTCAACTCTTGTATTGTCATGAAAAGTGGATATATAGTGGCCAACGATGTTACATACTTTATTTCTACAACAACAAAGCCTCAACCCTTGGGGGATTAGTCGAGCGAAGCCTGAACACCCCAGGGTCATCAAAAAAAAAAAAAACAACTAATAACAGAAGACCTAAGTTGGCTTTTCTTTTATACATATATGTAAGCTTGAGGAAAGCTCCATACGAATGAAAGAAGGTCCCTCTCGTACGAGGCTTTTATTTCTTTGAACGTTTCTATACTCGAATGAGGAAAAACAAATTCTTAACGTTATTCACACAAAAATAATGATTCTCTAGGTGCTAATTCTAATAAATATTCCTTGAAAAAAAAATTCTAATAAATATTGATGCACGAACCAACTCTTTATCCATCCCCGCAAACTTTGAATACTCCTAGAACAACAACAACAACAACAACAACAACAACACAGCAGCAGCAAAAGCCTCAATCTCAAATTAGTTGGGGTCAACTATATAGATCAAACTCGATCTTTCATTGTGCTCAATTTAGTACATTTATGCCCTAATATTTATGAGTTCGATCTATTTAATAGAGAAAGAGACAATAGTTTTAGCTGGTTATTTTATTTTATTTTATGTTATTGGTGTTAAAAGTTTTAGTCACAACCCTCCACCATCTGGATATAGATAATGGGCTTGGGACCCCTCCTCCTTTATTCGGACTTAGAACTTATACAAGAGGTTCTGCATAGGTGAAGTTCTTTGAATACTCCTAGAACCATAACAAAAATCTAAACTAACAATTTTCCTATCCATCCTTTATGCATTTGTTATCTATCCTATATTCCTATGCATAATGCTATATTTGCTTTTCCAGTTTTTGCAATTACTAGGAAGTACAAGGACATTTACAATGAGTAATGGAATGGTGATTGAACATTAGAGTCACAATTTCATAAAATGAACAAAACCCAATCTTGAAAGAACGCATCAAATTACATAATGAATGCAAAGGAATGCTAATCAAACGGTTTAAATTAGAACTTCCCATTTGACCTAGAAATTAATTAAACATGAGTGGTTTCTCTTTTTTTTTTTTTTTTTTTTGACTGCAGTGGGAATCGAACCACGATCTCCCAATATCTTGCCTTTTTTGGCAAATGATGTCTTTACCATCTCACCTAAGAGGCTTTGACAAACATGAGTGATTTCTTAACACATGAAAGATTAACTATTGCAGCTCCAATCCATCATTACCGCTTCTGCTTCCACCACCATCAGCTTTCTCGGTGGTCTGGTCTCTATTGTCGCCTCTCACCTCTCAAAATACGCTTCTTCCATAATCAACAAAGAGGACAAATATTTTATTTTTATTTTTTTTACTAGAGTGGGAGTTGAACTCACAACCTCTCCATGTCTTGCCTTTTGGCAAGTAATGTCTTTACCATCTTACGGGAGCTGCTTTGACAAGAGGGTAACTATTTGATGTAGACTTCTTGGATATCGTTGGTTGGGCATCACATGTATCCATCTCAATGAATATGTAGGACTTTTTTTTTGGAAGGCCCTAACCTAAGGCCTGAATTTGTGACTGTGAGACTTCCAAAAAACCATGTATAGGTTTATTTTATTTAGTAATATATCTAACATTATTATTATTATTATTATTATTATTATTATTATTATTATTATTATTATTATTATTATTATTATTATATATTGTATTTTATTGAAACTAGAAATCTCATTTATCATCCATGATTGATACAGGACTAGATAGACTTATTCATGGGCTCGAGTACCCGTCTAACCTTCCTTGTTTGGAATGAGCTTGGATTTGTATTTTTAAACTAAAGGCCCACCCTATCTGTCCTACCCACCTTATTTGGAATGAACTTGATTTATATTTTCAAGCTCAATCTTACCCGACCCACCCATCATGTATTTAAAATACTCTATAGACTTATTCACGAGCTCGAGTACCCGCCCATCTGTCCATCGTATATTTAAAATACTTTTTTTTAGTATAAAAATGAAAAAAAAGTGTTATAAAGTAAGGTTTCAACTTTAGATATCAAGGTCAATTGGTAACAACTTATACCACTAGGCTAACTTCTATATAATCATTTTTTTCATACTTTATATTCATTTTTAAATATTTATTAAATATATTTACTTCATTAAAAGAAGGATATTTAAGTAAATATGTAGTAAAACTCATAAAGATGGAATAAAATAGCATAATTTTAAAAAAATAAGAGTAAAACCAGCTGGCCTCTTTATAAATTAAGGGAGTCTAACTAGAGAGGATATAAAATATAAACGAAACAAGAAAATTAAGCTTAATTTTGTAATGAAAACAAGTTTAGACCATTTCTCGATTTGTGCGTTCATCCATGCGTAAGGGTCATGATAATCTTCTCAGTATCGTTTCAATTTTATCGGATGTCTCCGAAGAGAGAGATTGCAGCACATGCTATACATAAGAGTTAAAAAATAAACAACATGATATTAAAAGAGTCGGGAGAATGAGGGGACACAACATAACCAAAAATTTCTGATAAAAAAAAAAAACATCAACCAAAAAATATAGCACAAAAGGCATTAAAAAAGGTAAATGATAATATAACTTTATTTTTTAATTATTTATGGGTCTTTCTTGTCTCCTCATGCGTCAGTCTCACATCTAACAAAACACTATAAATGAGCTAAAAAATAAAATGTGAAATCAAAGCGTGTTAGAATTTTTTTTCAAAAAAAAAAGTACAACGGGTGTTCACTTTTCCTCACTTTTTTTCACTTTCCTCACTTTTTTTTTCATCTTATTCGCCAGCCGCCCCCACAGTGGAAGCGCTTTTGTGCTTTTATCGGAAATTGAAGTGGTGAGAGTGAGATTGGATACTCTACTACTCATGGGTTAAAACGTGGACATCATATTTGACGGTGGAGCTCTTAGTGGATACCCCAATACATTTATCAAACCTAGAAGAGAAATTTATCAAGTCATGGAAGGGCAATGCAGGCAATGCTACAATAACACAGTTAAATCACTAGTCGTGCTAAAGGCACTCCGCCTTTTCATGAGGGCAACCCAATTTTGAAGACACCATTAAAAAATATAAAGTACATGCACTATAAGAAACTAAATTATTGACGACAACGTTACTTCTTGTTGAAAGGATGAACTTTTTACAACTATCAAATCTACAATAAGTTTGTTCATGTCAACAAAAGCTTCTATCACAGATAATACATGTAGTAAACAAATTACTCACTAGTAGTAGATTTATAATGGTTATGGCTTGTGATAATAGAGTTCCATTTCTACAACGAGTAAAGTATTATAGAAATGATCATATTGCTTGTTGTAGATTGAGTGGTAGAAAGTGTAGTGTGGCAAAAGAACCACTTTCTTATAGTGTTGGTGTATTCAATTGGTGGATTTGAAAGGATTTTAAAAGTTGGGAGTATTTTGAAATCGAGATGTATTTAATTTGAATTTCAAAGGATTTTAATCGACTTTTAAAAAATCAAGGGATATTCAATTAGGATTTTGATGGACTTTAATAGATTTCTAAAAAATCTAGGCGTATTTAATTTTTAAACACATTAGGATTTTGATGGATTTCTAAAAATTCTATTTGTATTTAATTTTTAAACATATTAGGATTTTGGTAGATTTTAATAGATTGTGATGGATTTCTATTCAAAAAATATATATAAACAAATCTCACCCCTATCCACGATATTTGAATGGATTTTGGATCTAAGTCTTTTTTTTATTAGCAAAGACCAAATCCAGTCTAGGTTACATCAGGAACTGCAGGATATCCTGCTCTAACAACATGAAATTTTGATTTGGAATATGTTTCCAAATCTAAAAATCAACATCATACTGAAAAACTTCTTTAGCCATGTGGTCTGCACAGGCATGATCAAGTCCTTCAAAATCCATCAAATTTCATGAAATCCATGAAAATCCATGGAAATTCATCATTTAAACAAATCTATGGATTTGTCAAATTGAATATGAAACCCCAAAATACGAATTTGTCCCAACTAATGCATATATCTCAAGAATCTTGGTGAGACATCTATTTTAGGTTCGATAACACATGCTCGAGACTTATCTTCTAGATTCAATTTTGTCCAACTAAACTTGTTTGTTGAAATATAGTTGACAACTGCCAATCTAAAGATTTGGTGGGCTTTGTTTGACTCTCTAATTTGGAGTTTCGGTGGACTCTAATCAATTCTCGAATTTAGGTTTTAATGAGCTTCGACCTACTCTTCAACTAGATATTCAGATTTGCAGGGTCGAGCTACTCGACGGTGCCATATAAATCACAAGAGGGAGTAATTGTGGAAGGATGAAAGTGAGGTGCACAAAATGAGAGAAAAGGGGAAGAGGTGCACAAAACACAGTGAGGGCACAAGGGTCATTTTTATTATAAATGACATTTACGCATAAAATTGTTTGATCACCATCATTAAAAGCCGAGGTGGCTTTAGGGGGACTCTAAATTCTACCCAAAAAAAGAAGTTACACATGTACTAAGCCAAGGCCTCGTTTGGTACAAGTTTTTGCAGAGCACATACATTACTTCAAAGTTGGTTTCTTAGAATTTCATCCTCGGTTGTTATCATTTAAATACATTATACTTCCTAAGAAAATATATATTAGACTTAGAAATGCGAAAGCTTATACTAACACATAAGAATGCCATGTCATATGATGCAATGGAATTATGGAAGGTTTAGAATTTTGTCTATTAAGCTGAAAAAAAAAAGACATATAAGAGTAATTGAAAGGTCAAATTGATTAAAATATCTTTATATTTCATAACTTTTGTTATTATTTCTTAACCTTTTAGATTTGTTATTATATCCTCGCCTTTATAGATTGTTTAATTTGTATCTTAATTCCTAAACCTCATTTGAACTTCTAATTTGATGATGTGAGCATTTAAATAATGAATCTAAATCACAAAATTAATAATTATTTTGATAATTATGAGTGATAGGATGACTTTATAAATTCATACATGTTAAGGTGTCACCTCGTCAAATTTAAGTTAAAAAGCGACTTTGGATACAAATTAAACAGTTTAGAAAGATTAAGATATAATCACAAATCTCAAAAGGTTAGAATATAATAACAAAAGTTGTGAAAGATTATGGTATTTTAACTAGAAAAATTATAATTTAACACACTTTGGGAGTACACGTTGTTTTTTTTAACTATTTATAGCTTTTTCTTGTCTTCCTAGGCGTGGGTCTCACATATAACAAAACACCATAAATGAGGTAAAAAATAAAATGTGCGTCCAAAGTGGGTTAGATTATCATTTTCCTTTTAACTAATTAAGCCTAATTGTAATGATAGACATGGCCTTAAAATGCGACGGACTCAACATATTAGAAATTGAAGAAATTTTTTCTACACTCTCATATCACCTACCTCAATTGACTTTTGTTCCACAATTTCGGGGATGCCGAGTTTTGGTTCATGTTCTTGATCAAATAGGCGTTAGTGGGCTAACCGAAAGTACTAAATTTGACTCTAAAATCTTGTCTTTCTTTTTTTTTGATTAGCAAAATCTTATCTTTCCAATCAACGAGGGCGTTTTGGTTGAAAGCAAGTGGGTCGCCCGGAAGTCCAAAAATAGAGTCAACGAGAGTCAATGACATTAATTTCGTTATTATATTTTCGTTAAACATGCCCCACTTTTTGCTGAAAGCACTTTATTACCCACCTTGAAGCCCCTTTCTTTCGCGTTTGTTTCTTCACCTTAAACCATCTTCAACAGGTTACCCTTTTCTGCCCATGGGTCGGACCACACTTTTTGCTTCTCTACCCAGGGGTTATTAAAAAAGTAAGGTTGTTTTACTTTAAAATTCATTAAATAAGATAAATTTTTTTAAAATTTTAAAAATAATGTATTTTGTCTTTACTAAAGACGTTATTAAGTGTGACGTGTGTGAAGTGGCGGGACAAATCACGAATGGCGCCTTTTGTAAAGGCGCCATTCGTGATGGAGTGGGCCAAATATGGATTGGCGACGGGGAGCCCCGTCGCCAATCTATTTAAGTTTTATAATATATATTATAAAACAATATATATATATATTATATATATATAATATATATTTTATATATATAATATATATTCGATCGATTGTTCCTCTCTCTCTCTCGGCTCAGACACTCTCTTCCTCTCTCCCTCGGCCCTATTACATCCGTACAGTTGTTTTTTTTTTTTTTTTTTAAATTCGTAAATTATTGTGATTTTTTTTATTCTTTAATTACAGTATATCGCCTTTCGAAAATGAGTAATTAGCGTGAAACAAAGCGTGACGGACCAACACGAATGGCGCCTTTTATAAAGGCGTCATTCGTGTTAGGACACCACACATGCAGTGAGAGGACACCATGCATTCAGTGAGAGCAGTGACGCGTGGGATGCCACATGGGAGGACACCACGCATGCAGTGAGAGCAGTGACGCGTTGCAGAGATTCTTTGCATGCATACAGAGAATCTCTGCAAGCACCTCCTACAACCCCCTATCAACAACCTAGGGTCGTCAATGGAGGGTTGAATGTTGGTTGGGGACAGTGAGGGGTGTTTAAGTGTTTAAAAGAGGGAAAGGGAGAGAAGCAGTGAGAGTAGTGAGGCAGTGCGAGAGAGATGAAGAGAGTGTGTGGGAGATCGAGAGAGGTAGTAGCGACGGCGACGGCAAACGGAGGCAAAGCGGCGGCGCGGCGAACACAAAGCAAGCAGCAGTAATCTGTGTGTGTGTGTTTGGGTTAAGTTTGTGAGCCAAGAGAGAGAGAGAGGAACAATGAGAGGGAGAGGGGCTTATTAAAAAAATAGGGTTGGTTTTCTTTTAAATTCGTAAATTTCTTTAAAATTTCAAAAATAATGTATATCTCCTTTAGTAAAGGCATTATTGACGATGACGTGGCGTGATGTGGCGGTGAGGTGGTGATTTTTATGAAATGGTGATGAGATTGACGACGGGTATATAAAAAATATATATATATATATAATATATAATATATATATAATATTATATATATATATATTATATATATATATTATATACATTATATATATATTATATACATTATATATATATATATTATATATATTATATATAAAATATATATATATATATATTCATGCAATCCAACGTGGCGCCACATAACACGAATGGCGCCTTTACGAAAGGCGCCATTCGTGTTGGTGCGCCACATCAGCTTAGTTACGCCTTTTGAAAAGGCGATATACCTTAATTAAAGAATAAAAAAGAAAATCACAATAATTTACGAATTAAAAAATAAATAAATAAAATACCGTACGGATGTAATTTTTCCCTCTACCGAACCCTTATAAAATGACTCAGCTACCCCTCTATATAAAACGATTTTTACTCAGTCATACCTCATTCACCCTACTCACACATACCCTAGTCACCACTTTCTCTAATCGCATTCTCACCACCAATTCAAATTCAACGAAATTCGAGCAAAACCACATCAATTCGACATCATGGTGCATTCCTCGTCTCTTTTAGTGTCGATTTTGAGGGGTTTTTGGAGTTTTATTTTTTTAGTCAGTATTGCTTGTGATTTTGTTTTTGGATCTAGAGCTTCGATTTGAGGCATGAATCTTGCATTTGGGGTACAAAGTTTCGATATAATCGAAAATATCAAGCGATTCAGAGCAAAAACCACTATTTTTTTTTGTCATTTTCGTGTATTTTTTTGGAATCATAAAATTTCTTTTGTTCACTCTTGTAGCCCACGGGATTCGGACGCACTAGGCCGATAGCTTTTAAGAGGTGTCAGACACACAATGCAAACAGCTTTAAAGAGGTTTCGGACACACACAACTGACCTTTAAAGAGGTCTCGATCGGAGCCCTCTGTCATCCACTTTGATCGAGTTCTCTTCACAATCTCAGTCGGAGTCGATCGCTATCTCTGAAGAGATCTCGGTCAAAATCGATCACTACCTCTTCAGTGGTCTCGGTCAGAGTTGGTCGATATGTCTTTAGAGGTGTCGGCTCTATGCGTCCGTGTCACGGCCCAATTTCCTAATCTTGATTAACTTGCCTAATTAGGATCACCGACCCGTGACGTGGGCCCGCATGAGATGCGCACACTAACCGAGGCACGTGGCTGAGGTAAATGTTATATTTGTACTAGTGTATGCCTAGTGTTGTGTATGTGTGTAGACTAATTAAGTCAATTTTTGCAAACCATAGACGTCGAGTTGACGTGAGCGGGGACACGCCTTGGAGTGCGTGCAAGTACGAGTACCTAGTGGAATTACTGGGGTAGCGAAACTAGGCTAGCTAAAATAACAATTTATTTCAAATCTACCTTAACATAAATTAAGTTATTTAATTTAGTTGGAAAATACGACGTTCGACGCACGGGGAAAGCGCCTCGAGTTGCGTGCGAGTCGGGACACCGAGTGCCGGGTAGTTGAGAGTCGGTGTGACCACTTAGATAAATTTTATAAATTTGTGTGACCAATTAATTATGGTCCATATGGGGTTAATGTGCATTAATCAATTTAACCTATAGTTTATTTATCAAGAAATCACATTTTTTATATCTTATAGTTTGTTGTGAATTAAACTAACATTAGGACAGGCCTCGAGATCCGTGCTGCCACACACTCCCATGATGGGAGTCACCCAAGTTGTGTCACATGAGAAGCTGGATTGCCTGGTTAGTAGCCATCGATTTACCTCGAGATGCGCAATACACACTAGATCCCATCAACACTATATATACAACTTGATACATGAGATTTCACTATTTACATGCAAATTAAAATCTGAAACTAAGGAGAGGAGAGAGTTCTTGAGAGATTTGAGAGGGGATTTTCGAGCTAGGAGTGAAGATCCACAAGATCTAAGTAAGGTAACCATCATCACCTCTCTATTTCCATTAATGGAGCTTAAAAAAAAATGGAGTTTTCTTATGATTTCGATTTGAGAATTTTCGAGCTACTAAATGATGTTGTTTTTGAAAACAAAGTTCATATTTGGATTCTCCATTGAAAAACACATGGGATTCCAAAAGAGGTTTCAAAAATCAGTGGGATTTTAGTTGGATTAAAATTTCTAGTTTTGGGTATTAATTGTGATTTTCGAATTGTCGATTAAATTGGTACTTTATATGTGGTTTTAGTTGTTTTGTTGATGAATTGAAGGAGTGAAGAAAGAAAGAAAGAAATCACAAAAAAAAAAACAGAGATGTTAAAACGTCTCTGGACGAAAAGAAAAAAATTTGGGGAAGAAGATGCACACGTGCGGGCCGCACGTGTGCATCCCCCCCATTTGGGCCAGGCCAGGGGGGAACTGGGCCGGGCTCGGCCCATGAGCCGAGCCTGGCCCAGCGCCTGGCCCGGCCCAGGAACCGGGTCGGGTCGACCCGACCCGCCCGAAAAAAAAAAAAAAAGAAAGATATATATATATATTATTGATTAAATATATATATATAATAAAATAAAATAAGATATATTATTATTATTAATTAATAATAATAAATTAATATATATATATTTATATATTTATATATATTTATATATATTAATTTAATTTCGGGAAAATAAGGAAAATAATTGGAAAATTCATGAAAAAAATTGGAAAAAATTATAGAAAATATAAGAAATTGAAAAAAAAGGGTAGAAAAAAATAGTTTCGGGACTTTTCGAGTGTTTTTGATACCCCGATATAACTCGAAAAATGTGCCACAATTAAAGATTGACATAAAATTCTAAATTTTGGTTAAATATCATGAATCCACTTATAGTGGCTTTAAACCAATTAAAATGATATAAAAAATGAACCTCAGGAACTAAAGGAAATTCTTGGGAGTTCGGGTGCACGAGTCGGGTGTCAGGAGGCCGGATAGCTAGGACTACTGCGTTGACTTGTAAGTGAAACTGTGGGAAATCTTTACTTTATTTCATTCCAGTCATTTATAAATTTTCAGTCTATTTGTAGACTAGCTAATTTATTTCCCACATCATGCTTTCCTTGTTACTATTCATATTGAATATCGATATAGCATTATGCCTTGTTTATTATATCATTGACTCCATGTTTCCTTATATGTTCAATTGTTGTCTTGGAATGTGGCTAATGGATATTTAGAAAATGCATGCTATAGGGTTATCTGTTATGTTGGACTTGTGTTCTACTTCACTTGAGGCTTTGTAGCCTAACTTATGTTGAAATCATAACATTTTAGGATATATATTCTTGAAAACTAAAGTAGGGATTATCTAGTGACCATTGCACACGAGATGCGCGGATTCACGAGGATTTCGGTCTTTCGGGGTCTCCGACACTCGCCACTACACTTGGGCGGCACACGTGGCATGGACCACGGGGTTGTCGGCAAGTATAAATGATTTAAATACGCGAGCACAGCTACGCCATTTGAGGTTATTAGGAAAAAAAGAGAGATTATTATCATATGTTGAGCACGGCTCCATACAAGAAGTGGAAAAGGCTAGGTGATAGTTCTCACCACCGACCAGGACGTAGATCATCTCGACTTAGCTCGTGTCGGCTTTGTGTATATCGTTAACGTTGGTATTTACTTGCATTATTTATTCAGCATTTCTTCAGCTACATATGCTTTTAAATACCTTTTGTTTAAATTGGAAATGTAGTACTAGATTTCCCCAGTTATCACTTAAATATCATCATACTCATCGTCTAGTTTGTGACGGTGGGTGTAGATCCGTCGAGCAGCACCAGGCCAGGCAAGGAGAAGATCGGCGACTACCTCTGAGCTCCGAGCGCGTAGCTGCCCGTACACGTAGGGTACTTTTTGTATTATGTTTACTTATGTCTTTATCTTTTGGGATGTTATTGGGATGAGTGTTAGATTACCCGACTTTTGGCTTTCACTTTGTTTATATATGTTCGCCGTTTACTTGCATATATATGGTGATCGTTATTTCTGGATTCCACACTTAGGATTTAAAAAAAAAAAAAAAAAAAAAATTCCGCTAAAATATTAAAGACTTCCGCTAAATAAAATAATTGTTTAAACAAGAGAACACAGGTAGTAAAGGCTGACTAATTCGTATTCGGGTCCTATGTGTCGTGATTAGGGCTTAATTACGGGATTAGGCCGGACGGTGCCCTAGATTAGAAGCGGGGCCGTCACAGTCCGAACCCCGCGAGTGGCACTTCTTCACTTCTAAGACATGGCGCTACCTCATCCGACCTTATTCAACAAAAAAACACTCCTATGATACTTGGTGACCTAGTACAAGTGTTTTACAATAACTAAAATCAATAAATAGAGAGGATTGAGGGGTGTTGGGAAGAGAGTGAGTGTAGCGGCCCCAATTTCCACATTTGTCCGCCACGGGAGGCCACGCGGGTCCACAACTGATCACTTAATCGCCAGCTGTGTCCCACGCCCAATTATCCATCATCAATCAATTTCCTGTTAACTTTAATGTTATGTGTTAATAATTACTGTTTCAAGTTAACTTAAGTTTCTTTAATATCATTTAAGCCTCAAATTACGCAGCGGAAAATTTATTTAACCACATAAAGATTTAACATGTATTTTATGAGCCTATTACCTAAGTGGAAACCATACCAAATGTACATCATATACATATCATCTGAGATCCTCAAAATATCAAAAATATGACCAACAATTTATATACAGGTCATATCTACCTCTCAAAACCCAAAACCCAGCATAAAAGAAGAAAAATAAACAAACATACGAGTAGGGATAGAGCTGTCAATCCACGTAGTCCTCAAGCTTGCCCTTCCCTCGACTCGTACCAGGATCTGCACTCAAGCCATCACAAAAACCAGATGACGAATCCAGAATGAGTAATCCTAAGGAAATTCACCAAGTAATTACGTAAATGAAATGCTGGAATTTAAAATACTATAAATAAACATGCGGAACAAAAGAATGCAGGCAACTGTAAAAGATCATCGCATGCATAAATATAGAAGCGAAGCAAAGTACGTGCACAGTAAAAATCAAACTAAGTCATACTTCGAGCTATTCCCTAGGCATGGCCCGTGAAAACATCTCTAACGGGTGACCCTGGACCCTCTAGGTGGTCGGCGTACATCCACGACGCACCCACACAAGCCTATCATACCCGGGTAGCCTATTCACCGGCGTATGCCTAGACAAGTGCTATGACTTAGTGGACTCTATGCCCCGTAACGAATAAGCACCAGGTGGGGAGTGATCTCAACACCGTAAAGACACCAGGTAGGAGTAACTCCACTACCGTAAAGACACCAGGTGTGAGTACTCGGCCACCGTAAAACAATAATGAAATAGAGTAATGAATAAATAGGACTGAATTCAAATAAATAGAATAGTAAATACTAAAATGAAGTTCAATTGGGATACTACACACCTCAATCCGCACTCTGCGTCCTGAAAACCAAACCCGGCTTAGCTCCAATAATACCCGACAAATCAAATTATCACCCGAATTATACCTATTACCATTTATCATTAAATTAGCTTCAATTTAATATATTATGTCAATTTTTCATTTTTCGAGGCTAAAGCCCCGACTATATCTCGCCAACATTTCCGAGAAAATCCCAAAATTCCTTTATTTGATCAAAATATAATTTTTCTAAAATTTTCCTATTTTATATGAATTTTCTATGAATTTTCCAGATTTTTTTTTTCGAAATTGTTTTGTTTTGTTTTTTTTTTTAATTAGGGACGGTTCGGCCGAACCGGGCCGAACCGACCCTCTTTCTTCCAACGGCCGAACCGTCCCTCTTTCTTCCTCGTTGGAACAGAGCATTTATGCTCTGTTCCAACATTTCTCTTTTTTTTTTCCCTGAATTGGGAGAGGGAGAGGGAGAGGGGAGACGACATGGGTGTCATCTCCCTCCTCGAATGAACTGCTCTTGCAGTTCGTCCGAGCTCCTAAGCTCCACCGCGCCACCACCGAACCACCACACCAACACACCCCGCCAACAACATACAACAACAACAACACCAACAACTCACCTCTTTCGCCTCTCCAACACGAGCTCAATCTCTCTTCCACTTTCTCTCGATTTCTCCTCCTTTCGGTCTCAACTTCGATCGATCGAAACAATGAAAACAAATGAGAAATTGTGGTGACGGTGGTGATGTTTATCAAATTTTTGAGGTGAAATGATCAAAATGCCCCTATCCATATCACAATTCTTTACAAAGTTCATGCCCTTTTTGGTCATTTCACTATTATTTATTTATTTTCTGATTTTTAATATATATTTATATATATATATATTAAATTCCTTATATACATATATATATATATAAATATATATACTCGCCTAAAATTTCGTCGTGCGCGCCAACGAGCGTACTCGGGCGTGCACACTAACGTACCACCCACGCGTGTCAACCACGACCCCGCGTGTCCCTAGGCGCCCAACAATTTACATATTTTATCACATTTAATTCATTTAATGTGTGTAATATTTTCCTCAACTTAAAATTTTGTCTTTAATCTACCTGGTACCCGCGTCGACACACATATCGATGCGAATACTCAACACACAATCTCACACGTCAATTTAAAGTATAATTACACATATCGCGATGTCGTTAACCTATTTTAACATAAACATCGCAAAATTAAACAAAACAACACACAAAATATTATTTACATAATACGACCGTACTTCAGCCTCACTGTGGGACCCACGAACGTCCCCGCTGGCGTCCACGTCTTCAATGACGTCATAATTAACGACAATTCTTAATTGGGCCGTTACAGTTCTTCCCAACTAATTTGAAATTTCGTCTCGAAATTTAAGTTATAATAAACACTCACCAGTAAATAACTGAGGATATCTCCGTCTCATAGTTGACTCGAGCTCCCAGGTGAGACCTTTAGTCCCGTGATGTTGCCATCGTACCAACACCTTCGGAATCTCCCTTTTCCTCAAAGCCTGTATCCTGCGATCCATAATCTCTACAAGTTGCTCTTCATATGTAACGTCAGGACGAACCTCAATCTGTCTAATATCCACCATCGGCCTCAGCCCTGACTTAGCTAACCTCAACATAGACACGTGAAACATTGGATGAACACCTGCTAACTCTGATGGCAACTCCAACCTGTATACCATTATCCTAACGCGTGCTATAACTCTGAAAGGTCCAATATACCTCGGTGCTAGTTTCCCCTTGATCCCAAACCTCTGATGACCTTTCCAGGGCGAAACCTTCAAATACACCAAGTCATCCACATCATAACTCAAACCCTCAAGATACCTATCAGCATACTTCTTTTGCCTATCTTGAGCTGCTTGCAATCTCAACCTAATTTGTCGAATCTTCTCAGTATGATCAACAACAACTTCAGGTCCAATCACTGCCACATCCTCTGGTGCTGCCCACCAAGCTGGTGATCTGCAAGGTCTACCATACAAAGCCTCAAATGGTGGCATACCAATACTCGCCTGATAGCTGTTGTTGTACGCAAACTCACACAACGACAAATACTCTTCCCAAGCACCTCCAAACTGCAAAATGCATGCTCTGAGCATGTCCTCCAATATCTGTATCAATCTCTCTGACTGACCATCCGTCTGAGGATGATAAGCCGTACTAAACTGAAGTCTAGTCCCAAACTGCTTTTGCATGCTCTCCCATAACTTCGAAGTCAACCTGGGATCTCTATCAGACACAATAGATATCGGCACTCCATGTAGCCTAACGATCTCTCGCTCAAAAATAATACTTAGCTGAGGAAACGAATACTTCATCGATATAGGGATGAAATGTGCTGACTTTGTCAATCTATCAATAACAACCCAAACAGCATCATGACGCCACGCAGTCTGTGGCAAACCACTAACAAAATTCATCGTAACATGCTCCCATTTCCACTGTGGAATGGGCAGTGGCTGTAACAATCCAGCTGGTCTCCTGTGCTCGACCTTAACCTGTTGACAAATATGACAAGCCCTAACATATGCACCCACATCAGCCTTCATCCCCGGCCACCAAAACAAACGTTGCAAATCATGATACATCTTGGTCCTGCCAGGATGAACTGTATACCGCGAACGGTGTGCGTCCTCAAGAATGCTATCACGTAGCTCCTGCACTTCAGGTATCTACAACCTGCCCCTGTGTCTCAAGCACTCGTCTGAACCACCAGACCAATCTGTGCAATCCGGATCCTGAGCCAGACAACTGAAGCGAACAAAATGTCCGTCAGCCCTTTGCCACTCTCTAACGACACAACAGGAACACGCATCTGGAAACAGATATGAACATCAACAAAAGCATCTGAAAAACACAACACCGTCGCAACCTCCAGCAATCCATACTCATGTGTCATTTTCCGTAGCACAGTCTGACTTTTTATATCACTCCGGCTCAACGCATCAGCAACAACATTCGCCTTCCCAGGATGGTACTCAATCGCGAAGTCGTAGTCTTTCAGTAACTCGAGCCTCCGTCTTTGTCGCATGTTCAGATCTTTCTGAGTGAATAAATACTTCAAGCTCTGATGATCTGTGAATAAAATGAACCGCTCTCCATAAAGATAATGTCGCCAAGCCTTGAGTGCAAACACAACTGCGGCTATCTCTAAATCATGCACTGGATAATTCCCCTCGTGGGGTCTCAATCGCCTCGATAAATAAGCAACTGGGTGTCCTTCTTGCATCAACACGCATCCTAACCCAGCTCCAAAAGCATCTATGTAGACCGAGAAACCTTTCCCTGCCACAGGTAAAGCCAACATTGGCGCAGAAGTCAAATTCTTCTTCAACTCTAAAAATGCTTCCTCACACTCTTCAGACCACTCAAACCTAATATCCTTCTTGGTCAACGTCGTCATCAACGCTGCAATCAACGAAAAAACCTGCACAAACTGCCGGTAATAGCCCGCAAGCCCTATAAAACTACGAATGTCCGAAACTGACTCAGGTGTCCTCCAATCAATAATCGTTCGAATCTTGTCTCCATCAACAGATATCCCTTGACTACTAATGACATGTCCGAGAAATTTCACCTCACTCAGCCAGAAAGCATACTTGCTGAACTTAGCGTACAATCGGTGCTCCCTCAATGTCATCAAAACATCTCTGAGGTGTCTCTCGTGCTCCACACGAGTCTTACTATATATTAAGATATCATCAATGAATACAATCACATAACGATCCAAAAATGGCCTCAATACCCGGTGCATCAAATCCATAAAGATAGCCAGCGCGTTAGTCAACCCGAATGGCATGACTGTAAATTCATACAATCCATATCACGTACTGAAAGCGGTCTTCTCAATATCTCCCTCTCGAATCCTCAACTGATGATATCCCGATATGAGGTCAATCTTCAAGAAGAATTTGGCTCATGCCAACTGATCGAACAAATCATCGATCCTGGGAAGTGGGTAACGATTCCTAATAGTCACCTGATTCAACTTCCTATAATCCACACACATCCGCATCGAGCTGTCCTTCTTCTTCACAAAAAGAACTGGAGCTCCCCAAGGTGACATGTTACGGTGAATGAATCCTTTCTGCAGTAACTCCTCTAATTGGGTCCTCAATTCCCTCTACTCCGATGCCGACATCCTATACGGCCTGTTGTAAAGCGATTGAGTTATAGGAATTAGCTCGATAATAAACTCAACAGTTCTAGGAGGTGGTAAACCTGGCAAATCGTCTGGGAACACCTCAGGAAACTCACAAACAACCGGGACATCCTTAACCCTAATCATTGTCTTAATCTCTGGCTTCACCATAGCTGCATACGCCTTCATCTCCTGCGACGTAGCTAGTCTGCCACGAGTGATAGGTAATGCTGACGCATCTCCGACAAATGAAACCTCTGGAATTCCCTTGATGTGAAATGTCACCGTCTTGCTAAAACAGCGATATGTGCGTGATACGACGATAACCAATCCATACCGAGCATCGCGTCGAATTCCAAGTATTCTAATACTCTAAAGTCAGCCAATAACTGATGTCTCTCAATCTCAACCACACAATCCCGGCAAATTTGGCTAGGATAAATCTTATCCCCAGCTGCCGTGCTAAGAACAAGATGTGTATCTAAAGTCTGTGCACCTAACCCTAACAATCCTACCATATGTCCAAATATAAAGGAAAGTGTGTTGCCGGAATCGAACATAACATCTCGTGTAATCTCTCGTGAGCCAATAGCCACCTCCTGGCTATCTTTGGGTCTCCGTCTCCATGAAAGTATCCTGGAGAGAATATAAGATAATCCTTCAACTTTTTCGCCTCCACTGTCATCAAACTCCCTGATGAAAACGCTACAGCTGGCTGCTCAATAATCGAAGGAGTTACAACTATCGCAGTCTGTCCCTGAGTCTCAGCAGTAGTGAGAGCAACAACTATAGGAGTAGTAACCAATAGTGCAGTTATAACTGTAATAGGAGCTGTCACAGTCTCGCGAGTCCTCAATAAATACAACAACTGTGCGAACCTATTATCCACTGTCCTCGCTAACGACTCTAACCTCAATGTCGACCTAACAGGATCGCTAGTATCCACAACCTCTAGCTAAGTCGTACCTGAAGGCTGCCCGTCCATCGGTATCTGTATCGAAGAACGTGCCTCGGTACTAATATACATGTAACGTAGGTAATATACAAACAAAAAACATAACACGTATATCCTGATTTCTACCCATCTCTCATTGCTTTCCAACTAAGACTTTAGGCAATTCCTTTGGATTTCCACATCTAGAGCTTATTCAATAGGTTTATGATCAGGTTTTCCTCAAATTCGAGCCATAGGTTTTCCTAAACCTAGGCTTTGATACCAAAATGTAGCGGCCCCAATTTCTACATTTGTCCGCCACAGGAGGCCACGCGGGTCCACAACTG
This sequence comes from Stephania japonica, assembly GCA_039657345.1. NCBI lineage: Eukaryota > Viridiplantae > Streptophyta > Magnoliopsida > Ranunculales > Menispermaceae > Stephania > Stephania japonica. The sequence continues at coordinate 42,314,627 of CM077562.1, forward strand.
ATCACTTAATCGCCAGCTGTGTCCCACGCCCAATTATCCATCATCAATCCATTTCCTGTTAACTTTAATGTTATGTGTTAATAATTACTGTTTCAAGTTAACTTAAGTTCCTTTAATATCATTTAAACCTCAAATTACGCAGCGGAAAATTTATTTAACCACATAAAGATTTAACATGTATTTTATGAGCCTATTACCTAAGTGGAAACCATACCAAATGTACATCATATACATATCATCTGAGATCCTCAAAATATCAAAAATATGACAAACAATTTATATACAGGTCATATCTACCTCTCAAAACCCAAAAACCAGCGTAAAACAAGAAAAATAAACAAACATACGAGTAGGGATAGAGCTGTCAATCCACGTAGTCCTCAAGCTTGCCCTTCCCTCGACTCGTATCAGGATCTGCACTCAAGCCATCACAAAAACCAAATGACGAGTCCAGAGTGAGTAATCCCAAGGAAATTCACCAAGTAATTACGTAAATAAGATGCTGGAATTTAAAATACTATAAATAAACAAGCGAAACAAAATAATGCAGTCAACTGTAAAAGATCATCGCATGCATAAATATAGTAGCGAAGCAAAGTACGTGCACAGTAAAAATCAGACTAAGTCATACTTCGGGCTATTCCCCAGGCACGGCCCGTGAAAACACCTCTAACGGGTGACCCTGGACCCTCTAGGTGGTCGGTGTACATCCACGACGCACCCACACAAGCCTATCATACCCGGGTAGCCTATTCACCGGCGTATGCCTAGACAAGTGCTATGACTTAGTGGACTCTATGCCCCGTAACAAATAAGCACCAGGTGGGGAGTGATCTCAACACCGTAAAGACACCAGGTAGGAGTAACTCCACTACCGTAAAGACACCAGGTGTGAGTACTCGGCCACCGTAAAGCAATAATGAAATAGAGTAATGAATAAATAGGACCAAATTCAAATAAATAGAATAGTAAATACTAAAGTGAAGTTCAATTGGGATACTACACACCTCAATCCGCACTCCGCGTCCTAAAAACCAAACCCGGCTCAGCTCCAATAACACCCGACAAATCAAATTATCACCCGAATTATACCTATTACCATTTATCATTAAATTAGCTTCAATTTAATATATTATGTCAATTTTTCATTTTTCGAGGCTAAAGCCCCGACTATATCTCGCCAACATTTCCGAGAAAATCCCAAAATTCCTTTATTTGATCAAAATATAATTTTTCTAAAATTTTTCTATTTTATATGAATTTTCTATGAATTTTCCAGAATTTTTTTTTTCGAAACTGTTTTGTTTTGTTTTTTGTTTTTTTTTAATTAGGGACGGTTCGGCCGAACCGGCCCTCTTTCTTCCTCGTTGGAACAGAGCATTTCTGCTCTATTCCAACAATTCTCTCTTTTTTTTTTCCTGAATCGGGAGAGGGAGAGGGGAGATCCCTCCTCGAACGAACTGCTCTTGCAGTTCATCCGAGCTCCCAAGCTCTACCCCGCCACCACCGAACCACCACACCAACACACCCGCCAACAACATACAACAACAACAACACCAACAACTCATCTCTTTCGCCTCTCCAACACGAGCTCAATCTCTCTTCCACTTTCTCTCGATTTCTCCTCCTTTCGGTCTCAACTTCGATCGATCGAAACAATGAAAACAAATGAGAAATTGTAGTGATGGTGGTGATTTTTATCAAATTTTTGAGGTGAAATGACCAAAATGCCCCTATCCATATCCACAATTCTTTACAAAGTTCATGCCCTTTTTGGTCATTTCACTATTATTTATTTATTTTCTGATTTTTAATATATATTTATATATATATATATTAAATTCCTTATATACATATATATATATATATAAATATATATATACTCGCCTATACTTTCGCGCCTAGAATTTCGTCGTACGCGCCAACGAGCGTACTCGGGCGTGCACACTAACGTACCACCAACGCGTGTCGACCACGACCCCGCGTGTCCCTAGGCTCCCAACAATTTACATATTTTATCACATTTAATTCATTTAATGTGTGTAATATTTTCCTCAACTTAAAATTTCGTCTTTAATCTATCCGGTACCCGCGTCGACACGCATATCGATGCGAATACTCAACACACAATCTCACACGTCAATTTAAAATATAATTACACACATCGCGATGTCGTTAACCTATTTTAACATAAACATCGCAAAATTAAACAAAACAACACACAAAATACTATTTACCTAATACGGTCGTACTTCAGCCTCACTGTGGGACCCACGAACGTCCCCGCTGGCGTCCACGTCTACAATAACGTCATAATTAACGGCAATTCTTAATTGGGCTGTTACAGTGAGGGTGATGGAGTGAGCAACTGTATTTCTAGAATTTCAAAAAACAATTGGAGTAAATTATATAAAAAATGGGGTAAACTAAGTAAGAAATTAAAAATGGGGTACGAGAAGCAAAATGCGTGGTCTGAATAGCCGCTGCCTTGTTTTTTTATAGGAATCAAACAACTTTTGCACCCACCAAGGTTTGAACCTTTACTTCTTACTTTTAAATCTCAAATCAAACCATTGGGTCACTCAATTAGTTTTCATTTTTGCCCATTTTCGAGCTTGGAGGCGTGTAGATCCGGAAGATTTCATAGTTTTTTGTGTTGCCTGTGTTGTTCAGTATCACAAGACTGAAATTGATTATATCAGTCTCGGGCCTAAGCGACTGAAACCACCACATGACCAAGACCTAAAGAGTGGGTCTCAGTTGCATAGGTTCGAGAGTGATAGAACGACAAAGGCGACAAAAACCACAAAAGCAAGTAAAACTTCGTAATAGTGCTCTGGATCACTTGTTCTTTTAAAATTCGTTGATGCCATTCCACGCCAACAAACTTCAATTCAAGTTATAAATTAATTCCCTAAACACCAACAATAACAAACATAACAACCAAATAAAAATTCACTAAAAGAACTAAAAAACACATAAATTGAATGCAAAATTGAGAAAGAATACACAAATTTTTTTGATGAAAGGACGTTGTATGATAAGTGTTCATTTATGCATGCTTTAGTGTAGGTTATTAGTAGTTAATGGACTATATTTATCTTGTTTTAAAGTGATAAATGTGTGTTTTATATTTTTCAGGGATTTTATATGAGTTGGACATTTTTGGGACTGAAAGTGTGTGTTGGACCTAATTGACAATTGTTCAGTTTAGAAGGCATAACTTTCACATTTGAAGTTGGAATGACTCGTCATTAGTCTTGTTGGAAAGAAGACTTTGAGACGGACATTTTCATCTCTCACAAGAATCACGAAATTCGGACTTGAAATGGCACAAAATCGTAGTACAATTCATGGCCAGAACTTTTGTTCGAAAATCACCTCCAGCGAATGATATCACGCCACGTCAGCTGTGTTCTCTCTTCACGCGTCTTCTTGCACGAATTCGCGCTCTCGCGTGCGCTACTGTGGACACGTGACAGCAGCCCAACCTATCTCCAGCATGTCACACCACCACTTCTTCTCCAATGAAATTGCGCCACGTCAGCTTCTCTCCACTTCCCTCTAATCAGCTGCAGACACGTGGCGACTCCTTAATTCCCAGTGCTCAACGAGCTCTCTCTATCCTCCGTATGTGCGCACAAAAATTGGAGATTTTGAGGGTTTCAACGAACTTAAAATATTCCTATAAATACCAGTAGGCTCTAAAAAGAAAGGGACCTTATTTTTAGTTTTGTTTAGTCATAGTTTAGTATTAGGGTTTACTTTTAATTATTTCTAGCTAGTTTCTTCATCTGGGTTGAAGGTGGATTGGCCAAGCCTACGACTTGGGAATCCTTTATGAGAAACCCTAAACCCTAATCCTTTATGAGGTTTATTTATTTTTAATTATTATTAATTCTTTTCTATGATTTATTTTCTTTGGTGTTGTTTGAACAATTGAGGTTAAACACTAGTTTAAACCTTGATTTACATGTCAGTGAGTCGTAAGCACCCGTCCTTGTGTAACATGACCACACTAATGGTAATTGACCATACCAATTGATTAGACCCTTTGGGGACCGGTTGAATACCATAGGAATCTAGGCTAAATCGGGAACACGAGTGATCCGGTTGTTTAGGGGTAGTACCTTCACAAATCGAAGTAATGCGACCAATGCGTTAAATCTGGAGCACTAGCGATCAGGTTGCGTGTTTGGTTAGGGAAGTAGTCAACAACCCTACCATGGCTATCAAGATTAGGAAGTACGAGGAACCGAGTGCGTCATCGGGTCTATAGCTGCACTAGATCATAGATTAGTTTCATACTTTTCATGAACTGACAATTACTAAAATCAATCCCAAGTTGTATGGCGAAACTGTGAAACTGGATACCTAGACTTCTATCTATTCATTAGATTTCCTTATTTTTGAAATAGTTATATTTCCCTTTTTCTTGTATTTTTCTTACCTAAGAAAGACACCAATCTCTGTGGGATCAACCCTTTACCGCTATCTACAAAATAGTTGGTTTAGGAAATATATTTTATTGACGCGTTCAGCGTACGTCAATTTTTGGTGTCGTTGCCGGGGATTGGTTTTTCTTTATTTGGTTTTTGTTGTATATTTATTTATTTATTTTTGTATATAGTCCCTTGTTCCTAATACTTTTGCAGGTAATTTCTCAATGGCTTCCTACTACCATAATTATGATTGATTCGAAGAATCATACTATCATGGTGTGAATTGGATAGGTATGTTGCATAATGGACATCAATTTTCTAACTCGCATTCTTTTATGCAACAGGTCAAGGTTTATGATTTTTGTGGGGAATATTTTCATCCCACGTTATGTTTGTCCTTACCATCCGAGGTATGGAAATCATCACGGTTCTAGCTATGCATCGCCACAACCCGACTTCTAAATGTCTAGGCCAAGTCCACGGATTCCTCAACAAGAACGGAGAACCATTGAAGACATTGAGAAAGATATGATCTCCGACTGGCTTTCTTCAAGCACCAATAAATGCCACTTTGACGACTGGCGTAATTCATCACATCAGCTTGACATATTTAGTTCTATGCGGAATTAGCCTTCAATGGATATAATAAGGTATTGTTTGGCGAGTGTGCAAGACATGAACATTACCGAGCAAGAATTATACCAATGAATTGAACAAAGGGATCAAGAAGCTGAAGAAGAAATAAAGTCAATTCTCTAGAAGATATCAGTTGAGACCATGAGTGCAATTTCATTGGAGAGAGTTAAGGTGAATGAGGTTACACCGGTTGAGGACTATTGGAGTGAACCAGAAGAAACAATTGAAGTTTCTTTACTTGAGCTGGACATTATTATTGCACAGAATGAAGCGGATGAAGCCGAGAAAGAAATTGATGTCATTTTAGAAAGGCTGGAGGAACCTCAAAAAGAGAGCAAGGAAGACCAACCTCTGGTGTTGGTGAAGCCACCCACCCTCCCATACATACCTGTTAAATTTAAAAAGACGGTGGTCGTAAAGGAGCGTTCGTAGATTTTCTACATGGCTGACACCTTTGTGTCAGATGGCCATGATGTGATAGATTCTTATGTGTTAGAGGTCCCGGATGAGCTCCTAAATCTGAAGAAGGGCATGTCTGATGAATTGCCCAAAGTTATAGATGCGCCATTCGTTGTCAACATATCGAAAGGAGAGGGCATCACGTGATCATTCACGACAAGTCGAGCTAATGACTTTAACCAAAAGCGCTATTGGGAGGCAGCCCAAGTTTTTTTTTCTTTTATGTTTTTTTTAGTTTGCTTATTTTTATATTTGTTTAGTGTACTCACCATTATGCCGTTTTGACTATTTACATGTGTTTGATACTCGCTTGTTGAAACACCGGAGCTGAGAGCCCGATATCACTGCTAAGGCTCCATAGTTGGTATATATGGTTAGTCTGATTGGGATCTGGTAAGTCCTAGGTTTTAGATTATTAGATTAGTTTTTGAGTCTGTTGGAGGTAATTAGATGTATATTCCCTAGATTTCCTGAGTTTAGCATTTTTATCACCATGCTTTATATTTTATGAGATATTTTAGTCCATTAGGTTTTGCATAATCATTTTAGCATGTCATTTCCCCATTACTTGTTTCTTTCACTTCCATGTTCTTTTCACCTCATTTCCTTTCATTTTGTAGTTCATAACCTCATTCTTGTTTTAAACATTGAGGACAAGGTTTGGGATAAGTTTTGGGGTGTTTTAGGTATAGTGGAGTTTTGAATGAATGGAATTAGCGCATGACATGTATGATCGTATCACATGTATGATCATTTTATTATTTTTATGCGTATTCCATAGGTTTGGTAAGTTATGGTGGTGTTTTTCTTTTCTTTTCACCTCATCTTCTTGTTATGACATGTTATGCATTGCATCATTTAGGTTACTAGTGGTTCATATTAGTTTATGCATTTTTATAAATATTTTGTTGCATTATTGAGTCTATGCATGTTTAGAGTCACTTTGTTGCATGTAGAGTTGCCTGAAATCTTGTTAAGTATTTTTTATTGTGGATATGAGTTTAAATTAAGCTACTTTTGAGACTTGAATCCTTTTGAATATTAGGAGTTATACTTAATCTAGAGTGTTGTCCAACATCTTTGAGGTTGCTTATTAGAGAGCTAGTATGAAGTTTAGACATTGCGCTAGAGACCAAAGAGGCAGGCAGTCTTATAGTTTTCATATTTCTAGGGTGTTAGAACAAGAATGTAGCTCACTTGAGACATCAATTCATATGACTTAACCATTTTTTGGGAATGATTTAGACTTGAACGAACATTTGATGACTTGTTTGATTATAGTGAAAGTGAGAAGAGTCAACAAGAGTTTTCCAAAAAAAAATAATTAGAGAGTCCCACAGATTCCACAGGAAAAAGAGCAGGGAATCTTGTGGTAGGAAAAAGTGAGAAAAGCGGTTTCCACAGGAAATGAAGTAGAGATCGTCTTACTTTTAAAATTTTTGAAGAAAATAGAGTGTATATACGCATAAAGGCGAAAGTTTATGAAAACTCTTAAATAAAAATATTTGACCGAGTGCTTATAGCTAGATCAATTGAGTTATTCCAATGTGTTGTTCCACATTTTCATATTTAAGTCTGATTATCTCTTTTTGGTGTGTTTAGTCAACATTTATGGATAGTGTGTTGCATTTTTTGTTCATAGTCCCTTTTTCAGTGTTGATGCACTATTTCTAAGAAATTATGAACTTGTGTGCTTTAATGTAGTGGCTCTATAAAGTCTTGAGTAGTTAAAGGCCTTCGTTTGGATTGATTCTGGTTTTTGAAATAGTGATTTTCAATGATGTTTGGACTCCGTTTTCACACTATTCGACTCTGAACTTCTTTTAGGTGATAGTTACTTGAGTGGCATATTTAAATAAACAATGAACTCGAAATTGACTTGGTGAAGGGCATATAGGTTTATTAGGATTAGTCATTGTAGTATAGGAGTAGAGTATAGGTTTTCATTCACTTCTTTACTCGGGACGAGCAAAGTCTAAGTTTGGGGGTGTTTGATAAGTGTTCATTTATGCATGATTTAGTGTCGGTTATTAGTAGTTAATGGACTATATTTATCTTGTTTTAAAGTGATAAATGTGTGTTTTATGTATTTCAAGGATTTTATATGAGTTGGGCGTTTTTGAGACCGAAAGTGTGTGTTGGACCTAATTGACAGTTGTTAAGTTCAGAAGGCATAACTTTCACATTCGAAGTCAAAATGACTCGTCATTAGTCTTGTTGGAAAGAAAACTTCGAGATGGACATTTTCTTCTCCCACAAGAATCACGAAATTCGGACTCGAAGTGGCACAAAATCGCAATACAAATCATGGCCAGAACTTCTGTTCGAAACTCACCTCCTGCGAATGAAATCGTGCCATGTCAGCTGTGTTCTCTCTTCACACGTCTTCTCGCACGAATTCGCGCTCTCGCGTGCGCTGCTGTAGACACATGACAGCAGCCCAACCCATCTCCAGTGCGTCACACCACCACTTCTTCTCCAATGAAATCGCGCCACGTCAACTTCTCTCCACTTCCCTCCAATCAGCTGCAGACACGTGGCGACTCCTTAATTCCCAGTGCTCAACAAGCTTTCTCTATCCTCCGTATGTACGCATAAAAATTGGAGATTTTGAAGGTTTCAACGAACTTAAAATATTCCTGTAAATACCCGTATGCTCTAAAAAGAAAGGGACCTTGTTTTTAGTTTTGTTTAGTCATAGTTTAGTACTAGGGTTTACTTTTAATTATGTCTAGGTAGTTTCTTCATCTGGGTTGAAGGTGGATCGATCAAGCCTACGACTTGAGAATCCTATATGAGGTTTATTTATTTTTAATTATTATTGATTCTTTTCTATGATTTATTTTCTTTAGTATTGTTTGAACAATTGAGGTTAAACATTAGTTTAAACCTTGATTTACATGTCAGTGAGTCGTAAGTACCCGTCCTTGTGCGACAAGACCACACTAGTGGCAATTGATCATACCAATTGATTAGACCATTTTGGGACTGGCTGAATAGCATAGGAATCTAGGCTAAATCAGGAATACAAGTGATCCGGTTGTATGAGTGTAGTGCCTTCACAAATCGAAGTAATGCGACCAATGTGTTAAATCTAGAGCACTAGCGATCACGTTGCGTGTTTGGTCAGGGAAGTAGTCAACGGTCCTACTTTGGCTATCGAGATTAGGAAGTGCGAGGAACCGAGTGCGTCACCGGGTCTATAGCTGCACTAGATCATAGATTAGTTTCATACTTTTCATGAACTGACAATTAATAAAATCAATCCCAAGTTGTATGGCAAAATTGTGAAACTGGATATCTATACTTCTATATTTTCATTAGATTTCCTTATTTTCGAAATATTTATATTTCCCTTTTTTGTATTTTTTCTTACCTAAGAAAGACACAAATCTCTGTGGGATCTACCCTTTACCGTTATCTACAAAATAGTTGGTTTAGAAAATATATTTTATTGGCGCGTTCAGCGCGCGTCATTAGATTAGTAAAAAAAATAGTATATACAAAGATACATAAGTACCGCACCCTTTGGCAACAAGATATATACAAAAATCTCATGTCCAAAAATAAACACCCCAAAAATACACGAGACCCAAACCTGGGAATACCTCAGCAAAAATACTCTGCAGCAGCAAAACTTCAGCCTTGCAATTTCATCCTTGCTAGCGCTCCTTCATACCTTCAATTCCTTAATTTCTCGATCAACAAAATGCACACACACTATTCCCTATCAACAGAATGTTACATAGAAATCATCAGTAGAAGCCAGAGGAACATGCCCCGCCATCATACCCAAATACGAAGGGAGCACCAGTACAAGGATTCAAAAACCTCCCAACCACACTTTGAATGAAGAAGTCCAAAGCAGAGAAGACATTGTGGCCTCATGTTCAACCCGGGTCGAAAATCCTCCTAGCATCCAAGATGGGTCTCCACTGCCTTAATAAGTCGTTTATACCCCATTTCTTAAACATATAATTAGTTGATAACCATTGTGCCAAATTAAGCTTGATGCGATCCCAAATCTCCTCTGTAGTTGTCGCCTCCTCCTTAAATATTCGTGAGTTTCGCTCCATCCATACATTCCGCACAAGAGCCTGCGCCCCTGATGCCCACAAGGTTTGAATGACTTTATTGGTGCCACCCCAACTCCTATCAACAAAGAACTCTAGACAAGAGCCGAATTCATTCCATGTACAATTTACCTCTCTCGCTAACCGCCTCCCACAAGTTCTTCGTAACCGTACAATGAACAAAAACATGGTCCACATCCTCACCATGCCTTTCACAAAGTATGCGCTAATGTGGAGAAAGGCATAAGTCCAGTCGTCTTCTCTGCATCATGTCGACTACATTAACTTTCCTTTGAAGAACTGTCCAAACCAAAAATTTGACTTTCAGGGGAGGAGGGTTACTTCCATACCGAGTGAAAGTAAGGAATCGTCATCATTGAATGCATGCCGCACAGGGACTTGAAAGCCGAATACACTGAGAAGCCCCTCGACGGATCCGCTGTCCACACCAAAGAATCCGAGGAGTTCTGATGGAGACAAATTACCGTCAATCTATCTAGCATCGCGTTTACTTGGCTCAAAGTGTCTGGACTTACGTGTTGTCTTATATTCAGATTCCACACCAGTTCCTCACCATGGGAGGTGTTTAGCCCGCAAACTTCCGAAATGAGGGCCTCACGACTCCGCGTTGTTGCAAAGGCCATAGGGAAGTCCTGTTTGAGAGGTTGTTCCTCGAGCCAAGTGTCCTGCCAAAACCATATATTAGTACCATTACAAAATGAGTATTTAAGCCTAGCTTGAAAAACATCGTATAAGGCATTAATAGCTTTCCACGGGCTTCGGTAAGTTTCTCCTGCAATCGACCCAGCATCCAATGCATTTTTCATCAGGCCAAATTTGCTTTTGATGATGTCTGCCCACAACATTCCAGTCTCATTAGGGAAGTGCCAAAGCCACTTCATCAATAGAGCCTAGTTTCTATACTGGATGTTCCCAATGCCTAAACCCTCATTTTCCTTGGGTTTTTCCACCTGTTGCCAATCTATTAAGGTGAAGCTACCTTATCCGTCAAATCTCTTCCACAAAAACGATCTAATGTACTTCTCAATTCGTTTAGCAAACCTAACCGGAATCCTGAAAAGAGATTAGTAATGGACCGAAATAGCTTCAAGAACTGAATTAATAAGAGTTAAACGACCTCCCTTTGAAAGATGAGCGCACTTCCACCCGTTAATTCTTTTCTCCACTTTTGCGACCACTGGTTCCCAAAAATAATTTCGTAGGGGGTCCCCACCAAGAGGAAGGTTAAGATATATGATAGGCCAAGACCCCACCATCATGTTAATTGATCCAACAGTTTGAATAATATCGTTTTCCTCCACATTGATGTCTATCATGTTGCATTTGTGTCTGTTGAGCTTGAGACCTAAAATCAAACAAAAACCTTCCACCACCGTTAGCATTTTAGTCAAAGAGAATTCATCATATCTTACCAAAAGAAGTGAGTCATCCACAAACTGCAGGTGTGACACTTGAGCCATCTCCGAGCCCACGCTGATACCATGAATATGTCCCAAGCTTTTAGCACATTCGATTATCCTACTGAGAACGTCTGCTACCATAATAAAGAGAAAAGGAAAAAGGGGGTCATCTTGCCAAAGGCCTCTTGAGGCCTGAAATTTTTGCCTATTTCTGCCATTGATCACAACTGAAAAGGACACTGATTTAAGACATCCCTTAATCCATCTCCTCCATCTCGCTCTGAACCCTTTTTGTACCATCACATAGTCCAAAAAGGACCATTCAACATGGTCATAGGCCTTCTCAAAATCAAGCTTGAGAATGTAAGCTTGCATATGATTCCTACGAACCTCTTCCACAATCTCGTTTGCCACCAAGGCAAGATCGATCAGTTGCCTCCAATGGATGAAGGCTCCTTATTCTTTTGCAATAGTTGAGCCGATCACAGCCCGCAGTCTTGTCGTAAAAACCTTGGCTATCAGCTTGTAAAGACTTGTAACCAAGCTGATGGGTCGAAAGTCCTTCAACCTTCTAGCTTGGTGTTTCTTTGGAATCAAGCATAATAAGGTCTCGTTTGTGATACTATTAATGCTACCTTTTCGGTAAAAGTCTTTGAAGATGTTCATAATGTCAGTTTTAAGAATGCCCCAACATTGCTTAAGAACTACATTGTGAATCCATCCTTCTCGGGAAATTTTTCGCCGACGCAATTTTTCAGGGAATCCCACACTTCTTGTTTTGTAAACTCCACCTCAAGTCCTCTTGCATCACTATCTGACAAGGCACCCTAAGTGATACCTTTAATCCTCCAACTCTCATGTAACTGAGAAGTGTAAAGAGATGTGAAGAAGTTGGTAGCTTCCCTTGCAATATCCTCATCAGAAGACACCACCACCCCGTCATCCGCCTCCAACCACTCAATAGCCCTTTTGGCTCGTCGGGATGATAAAATTTGATAAAATAGCTTAGTGTTTGTATCACCCTCTTTAAGCCATGATGACTTCAATTTTTTTATGTAGAATCTGGTTTTCCACCAAAACAATTTTAGCCATCTCCTCCTTTAGAAGCTTTCGAAGAATGTAGGAGTCGTGATTTATTCGGCCCGCTAACTCCTCCCTATCCAAGCTTTGAATGGACTGTTCTATTTCCTGTTTACTTTACATGGTCAACCCAAAGGATTCCCTATTCCAAACTTTCAATGTCTCTCGCAATCTAGATAGCTTGCCCATGAACGCATAACTCGACCCCCTTCCATTAACGCTTTCATTCCACCACCCCTTGATAGAAGCCTTAAAAAGTGGAGACTGCAACCATGCATTTTCAAATCTATATAACGAATGCCCTCATTTTATTGAATTGGTTTCCAAAATTAAGGGGAGGTGATCGGATGTGATTCTAGACCCCTACCCATTGCCTACTTCCAGGAAAGAAAGTGTCCCATGCCGAAGTATACATGAACCGGTCAATCCTACTAGCCACTGGTGAGTCCCGAAGATTAGACCAAGTAAACATCCCATTTACTAAAGGTGGATCCATCAAACCCATATCATTTATCACTTCATTAAACCTCCTTATGCTTTCGTTAGTCCCCGACCCAGAAGACCTCTCGTATGCATATCTTATGGCATTGAAGTCTCCTCCAATACACTATCTCCCCTTACAAAGACCATGTAATGCTGCCAATTCCTCCCAACACTCTTCTCGGTTATGATAAGTAGTCGCCCATACACCCCAGTCAACCACCAACAAGATCTGTCTTCCTCTGCAATCTTGATTAAGTGTGTGAAAGTCCCTTCCATTTAATCAACCACTTTGGTTTTTCTCGCATCCCACGAAATAAGTATTCCCCCTCTAGACCCAACCGAAGGCACAAAAACCAACTCCCTAAACTTTGCTCCCCATACTTGCAACAATGGCCCTATCCACCGAAGATAACTTTCAACGATGGTACGTTTTCCCCTCCCTAATCTTATGCCTTGTTTGGTTTGGGGGGAGTTAAAGGAAGTGAAATAACTTTCAGAGAAGTTCCAACTCACTTTGTTTGGTTAGATATTTTCAAAAACTTCCCTGGAAGTTTAACTCCCAACTTCCCCCACATAGGGGAAGATAACTCACTTAGGGGTTGAGTGAGTTATTTTTCTGAGGGGGAATGAACACTTTTACCCTCATTTAATGTTCTCTCTCTACCTTTATTCTCTACATTCTCTCTCTCTCAAAAATAATGAAAATGACATTTATGTCAATTACATTATTTTATTGTTTTTAAAATATGAAACTTCCCAAGAAGTTCAAAGTTCAACCAAACATGAAAAATACAACTTCTTTAGTGGTTAACTTCCCAAAAAATTAAACTTCCCTGAAAGTTAGTAAAATAAACCAAACGAGGCCTTATTGTCAGGTACCTTGAGTTTTGATCTCGAATGAACCTAACTCGATGAGGAGGAAATCAAGGACAGTAAGAACAACAATTTGTAAATAAAAATTTTAATAAAAACCAACTTACATGATACACTTCAAACTTTGTATAGAGGATTAGCTTCAATGCTTCATCTATAGGTGGCCACATATTATATCATTGAATTATCAAAAAGAGAAACAAAAGATAGAAACAAATTAAAAGAAATACAAAAGTAATATGCAAGTATAATAAATGTTGGGACCACGTAGGGATAGAAATAGAGTCCGACTAAGTGTACCCCGTCTTTTACTAAGTGCACCCCATTTTACGTGGCACCCAAATTCAAATTTTAATTTTTAGGTACACCTCACATTTTTACTAAAATACCCATTCATCCGAACCGAAGCACCCAACTTCAAAACCTTGGTCGAGACATCTATTTTAAGTTCGGCGATATATAACCGAGACTTATTCACTAAGCCCAATGTTGTCCAACCAAACCTCTTTAGTGAGATTTAGTTGACGACTGCTGACCTAAAGGTTCAATGCATTCTGACCGACTCTCCAATTAAGGGTTTGGCAAGCTATGATTGACTCTCCAACTAGAATCTCAGTGAGCTCCGACTGACTCTCCAACAAGAGATTCGAACCTTCAAGGCCGACCTCCTCGATGATGCCTAGAAATCACAAAAAAAAGAGTGTGGGGTGAACTTAGAAATTGTAGTGGGTGTACTAATCACAGTGAAGGGCATAAGGGTCATTTTATAGTATGATTGATTTTTTTTTTAATTTGACATTTTTTAAGGTACACTCAGTAAAAAATGGGATACACTTAGCCAAACTCTAGAAATATCATGTCATTTGGTGCTCGGTTGAGAATGATTTGTATAAAAAAGCGGTTGAGAATGATTTGTATAAAAAAGTGTGGATGTCCCTTTTTTCTTTTTGAAAATAAGTGTGAATGCCTCTTTAAAGTATTGATATTGGCAGAGATCTCTGAGGGCACACAAATCTAGCAAAGGTGGTTCAGTTGGGACTATACATGTTAATACTAACAAGTTAAAATCTTTGGACAAATCATCTCATTAGATAAGAGGCGTCGCTTTCTAATAAAAAGCGAGGTCGTGATGAATTCGACTCCCACGCAAGAAAAAAAAGAAGCTAAAATCTATAAGCAGCGCCAACAAAAACACCTGCGGAAATAAATTTGTCCTATTATATGTGTTCAAAACTTCAAACTTATTCAAAGAATCAAACTTTTAAGTGAACCGATGATGCTTAATAATGGCTTTCTTTTCTTCATGTATCAATCGAATTTAATTTACATCAGAATTAGAATCACTTTTTGTTTTTCTTTTGACTGCCAATTCACGACTACAAAACTTTCAATATTATTTATATGGGTAATTCTACAATGAAATTCAAATATATACCTATACTATAGGGACTCCTCAAAATGTTACTTCATTTATACCCTTAAAAATGTTATCACCAAATAAAATCAAATGCCCAAGTTTTTTTTTTTTTTTTTTTTTTTTTGTCGTAGTGATGTATTAGACATACTTCCTAGTCCAAAAGGCCAGGCAAGCTGAGTCATTACATATAGATATTACACCACTACAAGCCCCGAACAAAATTCTTAATCATGCACTTAAATGTTAGTGTGAGGGGCGCCCCAATCTCTGAGACTACGTACAATCTCCTTGGATGGAAATATATACAACCTCATCAATAAGGACAACAACTTCAATAACAGGGAACGACAAATCTAACAATGGGGACAAAAACCCTGACAAAACTTTTCACTTAACGGGAAGAAAAACTAATCAGATCGACTGGGCCAATCTATAAGTAATCTGCCTGTTTGGGCCCAAAAATTAATAATAATAATAAAATCTTAAGTACTCTTAATTAATCATGTATAAAAACGGTTCCAACATTCAATGCTGGTTGTTCACCCACGTGCCACTCTCTCATCCAACAAATTCAAAGGACCAATGACACTTGCTTTGCATAATTAAGAAAATTTTATACTAGAATTTTATACATAAAAACTGTAAAGGTGACCCTTTTTTTGCGCTCTCCATGTTCATGGGCGAGAGAGAGGGATTGAAAGAGAGAAGTAATTAAAGAATATATACTCTATGTCGATCTATACTTAGAAACCAGTCCACTAAGAAGAAGAAAAAAGTTAATGTGAGTGGTACTCTCACTATGTTTGGCTTTATTTAATTAAAATCTTACATGGGAGAACCATATTCCCTCTAAGGATGGAGGAGAGAGCAGATCTCAGACAGTGTAGTCAAAAGTGATGATTGCAAACACGCTATATAAGCTAGAGAACACATGCATGTTGCAGAACACAAGAAGCAGTAGTGACTACTACTATATATCTCTCATTGTAAACAATTACTCTCGTAATTGTTTTTTAGAGAGATCAAATGAAGGTATATATGTACAACTCTCTTTTCTTTTCTTTTTTTTTTTTATTAAGTACAACTTTTTTTTGTCTGTGTTTAAAATAAAATTTTCTCTCATTTTGTTTATTAAATATGCAATGTCACTAAAAGAAAATTAATTTAATTTCAACCATGCACTAAAAGAAAATTGATTTACTTAAAATTTTAAAAACTAAATAACAATTTTTTGCTGCAAAAAGGTATAATTTTCTTGTCGTTGTCACTACATACAAATTAGTTAATGAAAATTATAAAATATATATCTCTAATAATAATTTTAAATATACTTGAGAGCTTTTCTGCATTGATGGTATATAATATTTAACTCATGTGTGTGAGTTTAAATCTAAAAGGTTTTGATACCGTTTGAGTAGAGATCCATACTTACGCACTTATTTATGAAGTCACACTCAACTAATGTGGATTATATTTTAGTTTACACAGTTCCAACATTTTTTAAATAGTATACATATTATATATATAATACATGGAAAATGATAATCTAACACATTTTGATGCACACACTTTATTTTTTAACTATTTATAGTATTTTGTCAGATGTGGGGCTCACGCTTTGGGAGACAAGAAAGAGCCATAAATAGCTAAAAAACAAAATGTGTACCACAAGTGTGTTAGATTATATTTTCCATAATACATATGCTAAAAAGATATGCATAACATAACCAAAATGAGACCTTATATGATTTATTTTAGAGTGCAATTAGGAAATCAGGTATTTTGGTCCCTCTTCTTAATTTTGTGATGCACTTGGGAATTGCCTGCTAGCTATAGTAGGCTTAGAAAATTAGTGTGAAGTGTGCACAGAGTGGGCGTTGACTTGTGTGTACAGATTGGACCAAGTGGGTCCCAGTCCCACCAACACTTCACCTCCCCAAACAACTATATATACACAACACACCATCTATGAGATTCCATTCAATTCACTCTTCACTTCTCTATCTCATCCTCTAATTAAGCTCTTCCTTCACTAGAGAACAGAGAACTTAATCACTACTTCTCTCATATATTCTCTTCTTCTGTCCACCTGTTCTCTCTATAGCAGTGGTGGAGAGAGAACTATATTAGCTTAGCTATTCAGTGATTCATTGAATATTGCTTCATATATTTTAGTTCTCATCATCAACGCAATTAGTAAAAGTATTTATCAACTCATATACATACTTCTTTGAATTGACAAGATGGGAGGAGATGCTGCTGTTCAATACCACCACAACAACAACCAAGTCTTTGATATTTCTTTAGATGTTGGCCCAGTTCATCCCTCCAAATGCTTCGACGACGATGGCCGGATCAAACGCAAAGGTACACACACATGCATGCATATACATGTGTATATACTTGTGCTGTACTTTTCTTTTTTTTGGTAACTAATCATGAATGTCCAGACTTTTTTTTAGCATGACTAATCTCATCGTAAAGTCTTACCCTTGTGGCAAAGAGAAACCAACTTATCTCGAGTTAGACGTGACCTTTGTAGTGTACTTAATTTGAATTAATTGATATTTCACACATAAAAGTTTTGATCAAGTGTTGTATGTAATTGAGTGTGTTGATGATGATATGGATGGTTGTGATGTGATATCAGGGAACTTTTGGACGGCTAGTGCTCACATAATAACGGCTGTGATTGGTTCTGGGGTGCTGTCCTTGGCGTGGGCCATAGCTCAGCTTGGATGGGTTGCTGGTCCCATAATGATGCTGTTGTTCTCATTTGTTACCTACTACACTTCATCTCTCCTTGCAGACTGTTATAGGTCTGGTGATCCTGTCACAGGCAAAAGAAATTACACTTACATGGATGCTGTTAGGTCCAATCTAGGTAAGAAATGAAACAAAACAAACTATAGGTTATGTATATATATTAGTTGCATGCTATATATATTAGTTGCATGCTCAAAGACTAATAAGCCCTGTTATAGCATGCTCAAAGACTAATAAGCCCTGTTAATTCCAAAACAGAATTATCTCTTACAAGGGTATTTCAGTCTTTTCACCTAATATATATAGAAGTGTACTTGCTATGCTCATGAATTGGAAATAATATCCTTACACATTTAAAGTTACACGAAGTGCAATATTTTCAAAATATGTGCATGCGCGTATTTTGATGTATATCGCACGGTTTCTAAATAGGCGTGTGACCTTAAGTGTGTAACTTAACTGCGTAATTGTAGCATCCCATATGAATATACTAGTTTTTTAAGAAAATTTGAAACGTGAGCTATTCCCTAAAGTTGTGATTTTATTATTTTTCTTTTCAGGTGGGGCTAAGGTGAAACTGTGTGGTTTTATTCAGTACTTGAACCTTTTTGGGATTTCTATTGGATACACAATTGGAGCATCCATCAGTATGATGTAAGTTTTTTTTTTTTTTTTTTTTTTTTTTTTTTTTTTTTTTTTTTTTTTTTTTTTTTGAGTTAAACTAATTGAATTTTGTAAAATATGTGCATATGCAAATATAATTTGAACTAATTGATGTTGGGCATTTTTTTTGGTAAATTTTTGATAAAATAGGGCAATCAAAAGGTCCAATTGCTTCCATCAAAGTGGGGGGCAGAACCCATGCCACATCTCTAGCAATCCTTACATGATCATATTTGGAGTGACTGAGATTATCTTGTCTCAGATTCCAGACTTTGATCAATTGTGGTGGCTGTCAATTTTAGCTGCAGTGATGTCCTTCACTTACTCCTCTATTGGCCTTGGCCTTGGCATTGCTCAAGTAGCAGGTCTGCTACACCACTTAATTCCTTGATTAATGTTTCATTAACATAACAAGCACTAACTTAATTTATACTTGATTTAGCTTTTTTGAAGCTGGTGAAATATTTCTAAATTTGATTGTGCTTGTGATCAGAGAATGGGAAATTCATGGGTAGCCTCACTGGAATAAGCATAGGAGCAGTCACTGAAACTCAGAAGATATGGAGGAGCTTCCAAGCGCTTGGAGACATCGCCTTCGCCTACGCTTACTCCATCATTCTCATTGAAATTCAGGTAAATTACTTGCGTAATTCGAGATACCGAATATAAAATGTAAACGGGGTTCTCTCTCATTAATTAGTATCAAGGCCTTTTGAGAAAAATCGACATCTTTGATAAAGTGATGATTTGGAAATTAAATAGGGACAATAGCTAATTAATTATCCATGAATTTATTGATGGTATAGGACTCGATTAGGTCTCCACCATCAGAAGCAAAGACGATGAAGAAGGCGACGGTGTTTAGTGTTGCAGTGACCACAGTGTTCTACATGCTATGTGGATGCATGGGCTATGCAGCATTTGGAGACAATGCACCAGGAAACCTCCTAACTGGCTTTGGCTTCTACAATCCATATTGGCTCCTAGACATTGCAAATGCTGCAATTGTAGTTCACCTAGTAGGAGCATACCAAGTCTACTGCCAACCCCTCTTCGCCTTCGTCGAGAAATGGGTGGCGCAACAATGGCCAGACAACGAGTTCTTCACTAAGGAAATTAAAGTCCCAATCCCCGGCTTCCGCTCTTACACTCTCAACCTCTTCCGGCTTGTTTGGCGAACAACATTCGTTGTTCTCACCACGCTCATCTCGATGCTGCTACCGTTCTTCAACGACATTGTTGGGATCCTTGGAGCTCTTGGTTTTTGGCCCCTCACTGTGTTCTTCCCAGTAGAGATGTACATAAGTCAAAAGAAGATTCCCAAGTGGAGCACCAAATGGATTTGCCTTCAAGTTCTCAGCCTGACTTGCTTGATAATCTCGATTGCAGCCGCAGCTGGATCAATTGCAGGAGTGGTGCTTGATCTTAAAGTTTACAAGCCTTTCAAGACTAGTTATTAATTGAACAGTATCGCTCGAAATAGCTAGCTAGTTTGTTCATGTCCATATCAAGCTCAATGAAGTTGGCTTATTGTTCCTCTTGGTTTTTTATTGTTGTAATGTGGAAAAGAAATTAGAGAGACAATTAATTAGTCTCTTTGGTTGTATATTCATGTGGAGTAATCGAATATAATTATGTATTGAGCTTTCAAAGTCTTTTTTAAGCTATCAATGGATGTTAAATGTCTTTGGTTGTCTTTGTTTTGATTAATCTCACATTGATTCAGAACACTGTTGATTCAAATGATTATTTCATACTCTATTGTGGTTTTTATTACATTTTATTATTACGAGAAAAAGCTTTCCTTAACTGCATTGAACAAATTAAGTAGTTGATAACTAGTTACTCTTTAGAGGTTTTGACCGAGACATTCTGGGGTACTTCCTCACTTCTAGGGCACTGGCGAGACCAAATTCGACTTTATTCGATTGAAAAAAAAAACATTCCTACGACACTTCGAACCTAGTATTACAATGGTCAAAACCGAGAAATGAAGAGGATTGAGGGGTGATGGGGTGAGGGTAAGGGAGATGAAGTTTGAACGTTGGGAGAGAATGGTATTTTGAATATTTCAACAAAAAACAAAGTGGGACACATTTAGGAATTGAAATCAGGGTATGCTTGAGTAATGTGGTAAGATCAGCAAAAAGTGAAGTTCGTTTAGCCGCTCCTAAAAGAAAAGTGGTGAAGAGAATCTAAAAGCACCGTAGTGTACTTGCTAGATTTCATCAACATCTTTACCTACGAAAAAGAATCTATGTGTAGTGTATAACATCTAAAGTGAAAAATCAACACTGCTGGAAAGCAAGAATCAGTAACAACAAAACTATGATTCTTTGAACCTATCTGGCATCTTGTGAAGGCAACAAATCAACAAAAATTGATTCTGCACAGTTGTAGAGTTGAACAAGAACAGAGCCCACCCTGTTCAAGTGTTGATGAATCCCACTAATTTATTAATGGGCTCAAACGCCCATAATTGTTGTTCTTTTTGAACTGCAACCATCAAACGTGGTGTGACTTAACACTAAAAAACAGTACCACTTTTGAAGTAAAGGATGGTGTGTGTTTGAGGGACCATCATTTCAACTCAAAATAGTTGTTCTTATATATGGTGTCGGCTGCATGCATGAAT
Organism: Stephania japonica; assembly: GCA_039657345.1. NCBI lineage: Eukaryota > Viridiplantae > Streptophyta > Magnoliopsida > Ranunculales > Menispermaceae > Stephania > Stephania japonica. The sequence continues at coordinate 42,335,575 of CM077562.1, forward strand.
TAACTTAAATTGAGTACTATCAAATCAAAACACTAATTTTATTTTGATGCTTTGAGCAGACTAGCACATAATTTGCAAAACATATTTTTTAATAAACTTTTGAGTTTTGTATACTTTTGGTCAATGAACTTTCATTGATGTATATTTGATCAATGAGCTTGTCAGTTCTTTATACTTCAGGGAAATTGAGTTTTTTCTTTACTTTTGTTGATTGAAGTTAGCCGTCCAATTCAGTACTTACTCTTCTTGGCTAATCACGTCAGCAAGATTTAACACCTTAGCGACGGAAGGACCAAATGTATTTATTTTTATGAAAGTTCATGACTAAATATGGACTAACAAAAGTTCAAGGGCCAAAGCATAAAAAACACAAAGTTCAAGGTCCAAATGATGGTTTTGCCTAGGGGTGTACATGGATTGCACTAATTCGCAGATCCGATCTAATTCAGATCAATTATCACTAATTGGTTCGATTTTTTGATCCCTTGGATTGAATTGAATTAAAAAATCACTAATCCAGATGGACTAGATCGGATTACGATTTCTACATTTAAAAACCGCAGATCCAATCCAATCCAATCCGTTTATCACATCAACTCGTATGCATATCTCATCATATGTACTATAGTATCTCGGAGAGGATCAACTCAAACTATCAACTCTAAACCATATCGTATCTCAAAGACTTTGCTTGTTCTGACCTTTTTTTATTACACTTCAGACATTTTTTTGTGGGTTGTATGTTGCAATATGCACTTTTTTATGCTTTTATTTAGGTATATGGTGGAGTTTGTAGATAACATTTTTATTTATGTAGGAACTTGCATTTTGAAAGTTCTTGTGATGACAAATTTGTGATAAATATGTTATACATAGATTTGTGAGATGTACGTTGTAAATTTAACAATCATGATATGCACAATTTTTGTGATTCATTTGATTAAGTTTAATTTCATGAATTTTTGAATAAAAACATCAATTCATGAAACTTGATCCAGTCCATTTTACAAATTCGATTGAGTTGAATTGATGAATTATTTGGATTGGATTGGACTACAATTTTTCAATCCACAATAATTGAATTGCGGATTGACCCTAATTGGACTGAATCCAATCTGTGTGCACCCCTAGTTTTGCCTACATAATTTAAACCCAAGCTCATTTAAGGTTGTTAGAGAAAGCCCATAGTTGGCCCTATTAAATTGGTGTGGTAGTTAAAGTTACTGAAATGTGCTTGAATTTACATTTATGTATTCAAATTTTATTAAAGTGAAAGTATTCGCAAGACAATTAGCAGATATGATAGAAGGAAGAGACAACGTCACTACAAAATAAAGTACCGTTTACCTACAATAGCAAATTAACATACCGTATCAATATGGTATCTGGTTTTTTCATAAGATACACAACTAAAATATATGAATTGAAGTTAACTCCTTGGAGTTTATATTTTCATGTTTGGTTTAACTTTAAATTTTCAGGGAAGTTAAAAATTTTTAAACAAAAAATATACATGTTTGGTTTAACTTTAAATTTTCAGGGAAGTTAAAAATTTTTAAACAAAAAATATATGAATAGCCATAAATAGCGTTCAAACAAGAGAGAGAGATATATGAGTAATAAAAGGGTCATCATTAACTTACAAGCAAGTTGGACAACCAAACAAGATTAGTTTCTAACTCCCTGTAAAAGTTATCTTCCGATAGATAACTCCACCCTTAACCAAACAAAGCCTAAGAAAAAGCTTATCAATGACCTTGCAAGGAAGATGGACCATTATTGTTGAGCTAGTCAGCTGAAAATTTCACTCAGATAGTTGACAGTGACAAACCACTTGTATGGTTGGCACACTGTCGTAAGTAGAAAAACATATTCAGTTATTTGATAAAATAAATAAAAATAAAAATCTGGCTCACTGTCATTCAGATGCAAAACATCAGGTAGACTGCTGAACTGCAATTCCTTATTTCCTTAATCAAACTATTGGCAGACAAAAGAGTCGAAATTTCATCGCGCAGCACAGAGCCTACACCCTAGCACGTGTTACTCAAATTATATAGGACTATTATTTCAGTCCACACATCTCCAACACTCTTATGAACTTTTCAAGCTGGAATTTATGCCTGTTCTTGATTTGGCTAATAAATTAAGAACTACACTCTAAACAAAGCAAAGAAAGCAAAAACTACTCAATCACCATAAAAAGAAAAAAGAAAGGACAAGAAATCAAACGCTATTTCTTTTCACCAAATGAGATCAACCTGATTGAGTTCATAGGGACACCACATGAAATACATACAGAAGCTACGACGGTAAGAAATGGTCTGAATCTCACAACATTTAATTCTCAGCCAAAATCATATATCGTTGGTCATTCATTTCATATTGAAAGACCAATATATCAATTCATTGTTGAACTCACAAATGGAATAAAAAGAAAAAAACAAAAAGAATTATGACAGTGTTACTCTACAACAATTCCCCGTTCTGTTTCCACATACAGACCACCCAAACAAACTGATATAGTCATGAAAGGAACGATCATATATATACATAAAGAAAACGAGCTCATAGCGACAGCGCAGCTTCAACAAAGAATAAAAGATGGAATGAAATGAATGAAGCAAGCCAACTTAACTGCAGCAGCGAACTACTATAAACACCAGCTTTTCCTTGGGAAACAAAGCATGAAATCGGCGGTATAAATTTCTCCGATTCAAATATCGTCAAGAAGTTTTTAGAAGAGTTCTTCAGAATTGAATTTGTTCCAGGCTTCCTGTTTTTCATGTTTTCAAGTGTTAAGTACCCCAATCAACCGAAACGATATATAGCAACCCATGGCATGACCATGGTATATATATATATATAAAGATATGCTTGTTACAGAACCAAGATACAGATTGCAAAAGGTTACATCCACCAATTTTATCTATTATTATTAGTTAGATATTTTCAAAAGGTCATGGAAAGCACACTATCAATTGCACTAAATGGAGCGAAATGCAAGTTTGATCCATGTATCTGACACTGACCAATTTGGGATTGAGGCTTTGTTGTTATTAGACATTTGCATCAATAAGAATATGGGGAGTGGAACAAGAAGTCCTTCACCGCAATAGCTTCAATGAAACAACTATTTCTACATAGAGAAAGATGGCACCATCAACAAGTTCAAACAAAGAAGAAAATGTCCATCAAACACTAACAGTAACCATGATGGTTGCATTTTGTAGGACACCCAATACCAGCAATATGGAATATCCAAAATATAACAAATCACAAAACAATGAGCAATAGCCATAGAGTGGATTGTAGAGGTTCTCAAAAACTTAAATGAACTCAAAACACTTGTATACAGTCTGCAACAAAGAATTTTACAAACAAACATTAAGTGAACCATAACACACCAAGACATGTCCAACATACCAAAACGTGGGGTGAGTTTCTAAATAATAGGAACACAGAAACCAAGCACCTACACAATGTCCAACAAAAAACGACTCCTAATTCTTCTCATTCAGAGTTAAATATAGAAAAATACTGATATAGCACTCAACATATCCAAGACTTGTAAAATGCTAAATTCATTTGAACCGTGCCCAATTTGTTTTGTTCTACTACAAGTTATTTCTTCAATTCTATCGTGCTACATCTCTTTGTCCTTGTTAGTCTTAAATCTTAATCATTGTAATCCTAGCCCTCTAAATTTCACAGCATCTTGGAAATCCCTTTGGGACACAATCAGATTTCAATTCATCAATGAGCATTGAGCAATGTACCAATATAGAAAACAAAAGTCATGGGCTTTAAGTTGATCCCAAGGGTAAACCTAATAACGTATGATATTTGAAGTTTCACTGCTTTTTCCCACAATCTGTTGCAGGAAGAAAAGAATAATGTGCAATTTCAAGCAGTCAATCATAAATGCACAAATTTGAGCTGTCAATCATACTCTATGGAAATGGCAACAATTCGAGAACCTTGCACAAAAAAAATTAATTGGCTCAGGCTTGCTTAGCATATAATTAGGACCAAGAAAAAGCATTTCTTCACTAGTCCCTTCTGCTATTTTTTCCTATATTGATGCTCAAACTCGCACATCTTTCACTATGCTGGCATACCTATTTTTACATATTTTCTTAACTGAAACCCACCATGTCATATCTCAGGGTACTCTAACATAGACAATCTATAAATTAATTTAAATCAGCGATCTCACCAATACCATAAGTCACCTCCATAAAAAATTCACAGTTCACCCGACATTTGATAGCCATAAAATGAAATCAATTATGCAATATTGTACTTCCACCTTTCGACCAATTTCCTACTACATTTCTCACAATGTCATGAAAGAAATTAAATCACTTTCACTCAACAAGGACCACATGAGCTGATATAGAGGATGAAATGACTCGAGTCAAATTAACCATAGTTTCAATTTTTGGTTTCCTTTATATCTATCGTCTATCTACTTATTTTCTTTTGCACTAAATCGAGCACAATGGAAGAGTTTGATCCATGTAGCCGACCCCAATTAATTTGGGAGTTCGGACTGAGGCTATGTTGTTGTAGTTCTACTTGTTTATTTATGTGCATGTGTTTTGTTTCTAAGATTTGTTTCAATTAGGACTATTGCCCTAAACCCTAAAATTTCTTCTTTTTTCTGAGGTCCTAAAAGTTCTTTAATTCTCTTTCATAATTCAAGATCAAGACCACCGCCAATCTTCTCTTTGGATCGGCAATGGTTCCAATCGCATCTTTCTGTTTTGCATCAATCTAATAAACTGCAGATTTATTCAAATCTGTGAACATAAGATCCATTCTTGTTGGGTACGTACATCTTTCTCAATGACAGTTTGTGGATTTGTGCGGCTCCTGAGTCGATCCTCTTATTTAGTTTTGATTTAATAAGTAGTTTGTCTTACCTTGTTGGAAGTTTTGTTTTTTGTAATGTGGTTCTAGTGGCATTTGTGTATTGTTATATGTTCCAGATGTTTGTAGAGAGCAAACCTTGATTATCATATTGTTTTCAATGTTATAGACGCATTCACAGCTAATTTCATGGTACTTCCTTAAAACAAATAGGATTAGCAAGTCAATGGAATTTTGTTAGGGCAATTGATTCTATGCCCGGTCCTATATCGAACCATTGATGATTAATAAAATTTCTATTTTTACTTCAAAAAAAAATTGTTTCAAATTCAGATTTTTTTCAAAATATCTTGATGATTGCCGTAATGATTGAAGTAAAGGAGGTCTAGAAGGTGGTAAGATATGAGGCTTTCTTGGTTTTGCAGGTTGCAAGTTCTCTTTCAATGATAAATGTTATAATAACACAATAATCAAAATCTGTAATTGTTAGTACCTAAGAAAACCAGCGGAAAATAACTCATACTGTTAGAGGTAACTTCATGAATGGTCCATTACGACACTCTACAGCATATACATCGATAATTCACTCTCTTGTTTCACAATTGTCTACATAAGACCATTTCCTCACCTAGCTATCATTTCATGAGGGCTTTTATTTTGATGTTTCCATACAGGTCATGGTCATTGGTAAAACTTAAACCCATCGTTTGGCATATGATGGAAATTTTAGAAGTTACTTCATATAATACAATGGCATTTAGGCAAATCATCATGGGTTGGGCTAATTTTGCTGATTTGAGCATTCAACTATATTTGGCATATGTACTAGTTTCGCATGGGCTTTATGTTCATGTTTCTATTTATTGACCACGATTACTGGAAAGAACTAATTAATACCACCATTAGGCGCATGATGTTGAATAAAAACGTTACTAAAGCAACCAAAAAGTATGAATAAAAATAGTACTTCCCATGATAGTGCATTGTAGTAATGATAATTAGTAGGTCAAAGTTGGTAAATTTTAACTGTCAAACAATATAGTCTCAATCCCAAATTAGTTGGGGTCGGCTACATGAATTAAACTATCAACTACATTTATTTTAAAAACAATGGCAAAATTTTCCTTTAAAGAAAGGGTTCCATGAATCAGGAACTAACAATCTTTTTGCAACGATGGAATTAGGCAAACATAATATCATAATCCAATTCATCTTTACTTATAGAATTCAAGTCTTGCAATAAAGGATAAATCAAGATTTTCAAGTTTTTCAAACTTACGGATTCGTGCAACAATGCAACAGTAATACCCATGACAATAAACAATTAAGTTGACAACTCAAATTACCCAAATAGATTCCACAATTATGCTAATCATGAAATTATAATTCTGCGCCATTTAAACAATACTCCCTTCATCCAATAATATAGGTCTCTTTTCCAAAATTATAAGACGTTTTTTTTATATTTTAACACCTCACATACCCATTTCACCCTTCCTTGGAACTTAAACATTTAATGGTCATTAAAGCACTTCAATTCCCAGCCAAAATGGATATCAGGGGACAAATTTGGAGAGTAAACTCATAATTAAAGCACTTTCTTTTTTGTGTCAAGGGGCAAATTTGGAAACAAAACTCATAATTAATGTCACCTTAATTAGTGTGCTTTAGCCTAAACGATCTATTTTTTGGATGGAGGGAGTAATCAGCAGACCAACAAACTGTAAAAGGAAAAGACAAACGATGGATATGTAACAAGAAAAAATCTTAAAAGCAATGTCTGGAGCTAGGGGAAGAAAGACAACAACAAAACATGTTAGGACTCAAGCTGCAATGTCGATAGGCAATCACATCACAATAGCAGTCCAGGTCAAATGAAGATTCTATGAATCCAACAGGTCAAAAAGAAAATGAAAATCATGAAGAGGTTTGTTCTAGGTCCTTGATAATATTGTTCAATGAGGTTCGGACATTAAGGACTCAGAAGGAGAAGGTTGTTCCTCCTCTAGGAATAAGAAGATTGATTGTGTTAGAGACTTACCATCTACCGCAAGGTCTCTCCCATGAAATAGATGAAAAAATTTGGAAAGTTGTCTTCTGTCTACTGAAGGCCATATAGAGTGATTTGGTTGTAATAAGCTCGTCTTTCAATGAATTGTTGCATGAGGAATAAAGTACATGCAAACAAAACTAAGTGGACGCGAAGGTCGCCTCACATCAATCATTTAACACTTCCTTCTAAATGTATCTAAAGTTATCTTAGGTCCACCCCTAAACCACTGAACTTCTTTAATTTCTATTATGCGAAGTGTTCTGACTGGAGCATATGCAGGTCGCCTATTGGATGTGTCTACGTCACCACAATCACCTTTCCTCAATCTATGCATCTCTTGGTGGTGTTAATGCTTTTCTACAAATCTTCCTATTTCTTATTCTATCTTTACAAGTTCAACCATATATCCACCAAAGCATCCTAATTTTCGCTACACTCATTATGTGTTGTTTCTTTCATAGAATATAGCTAGCCTAATTGTGGTATTATAAAATTATCTTTTTAGCTTAATATGGATATTTTGGTAACATATCACACATGTTGCACTCATCTACTTCTTACATCCACGTTGGACTCTATCTGCAACGTCATCCTCAATATGACCATCGTTTTGTATTAATATAAATATCAAAAATGGTTCACATTAGGAGCTTATGAAGATGCCAAGGTGGATGTGTGGTAAAACTCGTATAGATAGAATAAGAAATATAGAAATTCAAAGAAACATAGTAGCACCAATTGACACAAAGATTAGGGAAGGGCTGTTGCGGTGGTTTGGATGCCTAGAAAGAGGGCCTAAGCCCCCACTAGAAAACTTGACTCAATAGAAACTGAAAAAATTCGACGACTAGGTAGGGTTAAACCGAAGTTAACTTGGGATGCATTAATTAGGAGGGATTTGAATGGTTTGGAATGCTCACCATCAATTGCACTAAATCGAGCACAATGGAAGAGTTTGATCCATGTAGCCGACTCCAATTAATTTGGGACTGAGGCTATGTTGTTGTTGTTGTTCACATTAGGAGCTTCTATTTCTCTTAATTTTACTACTCCATCATCATGATACCTACAGTTTGAAACTACATGCAAAAACATCTAAGACATAAGAAAAAGAAAGTACTTCCAATACCTAATCTACATTCTATAGGAAACTCGAAACACAAACATGAGCATGCATGAATTCATCTCAAGCCTGCTTAAAAACATGATCCTAAAGTCTACTTAAGAAGTCAATAAAATGCCTAGCCTTGATTTGCATTCGAGGTGCTTGTCCCATGAGTCATGACTATATTTAGTTAATTAACATTCAGTCATGCTTTTATGCCATTTATCTTGCTCCTTTTCAAAGAAAAAGTAAAACGATTTAGGATTGTACAAAGTAGAAACCGTGAATGAGAAACACTGAATTCATAATTGGGCATGTGGCCCAGATGAAATACCCATAGTGGTTTGAAAATGCTTAGGAGAAATTGGATTGACTAGGCTAACAAAGCTTTTCAACAAAATTTCAACATCAAAGCACATGTCAATGGATTGGAGAAGAAGCACGTCTGTACCAATCTTCAAAAACAAAGGAGACATTCAAAGTTGTTCAAACTACCGAGGAATTTAACTTATGAGTCATACTATGAAACTTTGAGAGAAGATAATTGACAATAGGCTAAGAAGAGAAACAACAATATCAAAGAATCAATTTGGCTTCATGCCTAGAATGTCAACTATGGAGGCAATTTTCCTTGTAAGAAGATCAATGGAAAAATACAGAGAAAAGAAAAGGATCTTCATATGGTATTTGTAGATTTAGAAAAGCATATGATATGGTTACTAGAGATGTTATTTGGTGGGTTCCAGAAAGAAAATGGGTGCATGCTCGATACATAGACACGATTAAGGATATGTATGAAGGAGTAGTAACTAGAATAAAGACATTCGGAGGAACTACAAAAGAATTTCTCATTACGATAGGACTACATCAAGGATCGACTTTAAGCCCATATCTCTTCACGCTAGTTATGGATGAACTAACTAGGCATATTCAAGAAGATATACTATGGTGTATGTTATTTGCAGATGATATTGTCTTAGTGGACGAAACAAGAGATAGAGTGAATAGGAAATTAGAACTTTGGAGGAATACATTAGAATCTAAAGGCTTTAAGTTGAGTAAGACGAAGACCTACATGCACTGTAAGTTTAGAAATACGAGACATCGAGATGATGGAGTGGTAAAATTAGGGGAAGTAGAAGTTCTTAAGGTGAAACACTTTAGATATCTAGGATCAATCATACAAAATGATGGCAATATTGAGAATGATGTCATACATAGAATTCAAGCTGGATGGAAGAAATGGAGTGCAACTGGTGTGATTTGTGATAAAAATATGCCTACCAAGTTAAAAGGAAAATTTTATAGGACCACAATTAAGCCAGCTATGCTCTATGGAAGTAAATGTTGGACAGTAAAGCAACAACAATTACATTAAATGAACGTAGCAACAATGAGGATGCTTAGGTGGATGTGTGGTAAAACTCATAAAGATAGGATAAGAAATACAGAAATCCAAAGACAAGTAGGAGTAGCACCAATTGACTCAAAGATTAGAAAGCGCAGTTGCAGTGGTTTGGTCACTTGCAAAGATGGCCTACAGATGCCCCCGCTAGAAAACTTGACTTAATAGGAACTGAAAAATTTGACGAGGTAGAGGTAGAGGTAGACCGAAGTTAACTTGGGATGCATTAATTAGGAGGGATTTGAATGGTTTGGAAAGATCACCATCAATTGCATTAAACCGAGCACAATGGAAGAGTTTGATCCATATAGCCGACCCCAATTAATTTGGGACTAAGGCTATGTTGTTGTTGTTATTGATCATTAGATAAGTTATTTGAGCCATTCACATTATGGTACTCCTTAATCGATACTTTAACATTGCATGCAACAACAATAAATTAATAAAAGAAGCCACCAAGCAAGCAGAAAGAAACAGGACAACACAAAAAAAAAGGCATCAAATTAAGACAAAGCATCAATAATGGTTACCTTAAGGAGATCAAAGACCTTTTCTGCTATATATTTTTGCTGAAGATCAGCACCTTTTTGTTGCACCTTATCCGGGTGGATGCACAAGGTTGCTTTTCTGTAGACTTTCTTCACTGAGGCAGCGGTTATCAAATCAGTTAAAGAAACAGGTTGCCAACCACATCCAGCCCACAATACCTGCAAGTAAGACAATTCAAGGGGTTAAAACTTAATACCTAGTGGGGGGAAAGAAATCTACGACATTAGAAAGAGGTTCATAACTAGAAGAAGAAAAAAAAAAAAAAAAAAAAAAATTCCAATTGAAATCAATAAAGACTTGAGTTTTGATCAAAAAGAAAAAAGACTTGGGAGTTAAAAAATCGACACATCAAAATAAAACCTTGACAAATACAGCAACCAAGGACGAAAAAACCATAGTAGGCTACAGATAAGCCATAAGACCTTGCTTCTCTATTTTTCAAATAGAGTTAATGTATGAGTGTGGCATGCGAATATTTTTATAGTTTTTTTCAACTCTAGTTCCCAAGCACCAAACCTCATCATGTCCGAAGACTAGATTCAACCCTCTCCAACGAAACCTCCACGGATAGCCACCAAAAAGAAGATAATAAGACTAATGAAGGTTAAGAAAACTTCATTTCAGAGTTCACATGCTCCTCTTTAGTGAATTCCATTACAATTCTTTGCATCAGAGGTAAATCTAGGATAAACTGCAGTTAAACTTTCTTTGGATTCAATCATATGGTTATATCACAAAAAACCAGGCATGGCTAGTAGTATCACTTTCCCACCTTGGTATGGGAAATCACATGCCCGAATGGACAATTTACTTTCCTTTATGTTTATAATGACAATTGAAAAATTACTTCTCTCAAAAGCATATCACTCGCATCAGTCACCTTTATGGTTTGATATTGAACTATACGCTCCAATGAAGTAGAACATTGGATACTTTTGATACATATATGTATATCCTTAACCCCTAAAAGAGGCTTAAACTTTACCTTCAACGCCTCAAATTAGGGGTTTATTCTAGGTGCTACTTAGATAATAATAAAAAAATAAAAATTTAATGCTCTCATCACATGATTTAATTTTCCTTGCGTCGGTTTTTCTGCTCTCAAGCATTACCATTCTGGCTCCTCTCATCTTTCCCTTTCTTCTCTTTAAAAAAATATATTCGCATTCTCTTACCTGTCTCTTTCCACGCTCCTCCAAAAGATAGAGAATGCCCAAAGCAGGGCAAGTAAAATTTGGGGTTTGGGGAAAATTCACTGATGATGATGATGAAGACATTCCTTTTGCAATTGATGATGTACTTGGGGAGCTCAAGAGCTCTACTTTGAGCTCATAGACTGTGCTTCAATGGTCAAGTCATGTGGTGATACTTGGAGGTTTGTTTTGTTTTCTCCCTATTAGGTTTTTGAATAAAAAGAAATTGAGGGATCTGCCATTGTAGAAGTGGGAGCTGATGATTCTTGTTTTGATTTGTTGGAGATTTGTGTTTGTTGGGGGGTTAGGATTGTGGTTTTCTTTGTGGACAGAAATTTTCTGTTAACGAAGAAGGTTTTGTATTTTGGGTTGTGAAAGGCGGTGCAGAATTGTCTGTGGTTAGGTATAGTTTTGATTGCTTAATTGGCATCACATTTTTTATATCAAAAGGTTGAGGGACAGGTGAATTACAAGTTCGTGTTTTTTTGCTTCTTAATTTTCCTATATCTGTTCTCTCCAAAAGGTTCTCCAATTTCCCTATCAAAGTTGAGATGTACCATAAGTTGATCATAAGGAGTGGCACTTGCAACATCTCTCCGCAATCACACCATTAATGCATTTCCCTTTGCCCGAATCTTATCATCTCTCCTCTTGACTCGCCTGGCCAGGTATAGTTCTAAGGCATCATCTTCATATGATTTGATCTCTTGTTGTTTAATTTGTTATATATTTATAACCCCTATAGAAGTGGCTTCAAATTTTTGTTTCAACATCTCAAATAAATTTCTTTTTCGTTTTCTTTTTTTTAATTTCTTTTCTTTGGCACAAAAATAATAATAATAATAATAATAATAATAATAAAAACCGTTCACCTTCCTCTTATATCTCACGTCGTCTTTTTCTCTTTCATTCTTATTTTTCCTTTTTGTCTCCTGAGCTCCTCGCTTCTTAAACTCTTTCTTTCCTTTCACTTACTCATCTCCCCCATCAATTTATTGGTGCCTCTCTTCACCAGTACGCTTTCAAACTCTCGTTCTTGCTCTCTCGCTTCGTCTTCTCATCTCTCTTCTCTTGCTTTTTGTCTCATTTAACCATTTAGCAAGGAATCGAATTAGTGCTTATCTTGGATGAATTGGTGTTGTGGTCTTTCTGGATCTTAATATATAATCCATCACGATTCATGTCTGGGTTACTCTGAGGTGTATTCTTGATCATAGTTGTTGTGATTGAAATTTATTGAAATCGGCTAGGCTTCTGTCTCTGTGTAGTCTCTTTGTTTTAATGCATTGTTTTATTTTCATGCCTTACCTCGGTAGTTCTAATTGGGGATACCATGCAAATCACTGCTTTAAGACCGTTCCCACATGCCATTATGATGAAATTCGACCTTTGCAAACTGAAAGTGATTTGTGCTATAGTTAACACTGATATTTCTCCATGTTGTCATTAGTTTTGACTCAAGATTGAATTTTGTCTCATTGGCTTTGAAGGACTATAACCCCGAAACTTAAAAACAGGAAGAGGTCATGGCCTTAAAATTCTCCGCAATGCATCTCCTATGGTTAGTCCTTTGCACCAATTAGTTTCAATAGCAATTGATCTTTGAAATGATGAGTATTGGAGAAATTCTTTCTATTTCTGATAGTTTCTGTTTTGGATTTTTTTTTTTTTTTATTTCATTCATTGTTTGATTGCTTGGTTATGTTCTTAGGGTAAGAAAGTTATCATGTTTGGCTTACAATATTTTATTTCTTTAACTTCGTCAATCAACTTTTTGAATGTTACAATAAGCCATTAAACTAATATGCATCTACGCGTTGGGAATCGTAGATTTTTTTTATTAAAATTGTAATATTTAGCAAGATTTAGCTTAAATGGAGATATATAATTAATTGACGACCTAGGACTCGAACATCATTTTGTTAAACACCTCTTAATTGCTTTTGCTATTATAAAGAGTTACTAACTTCTTGGAAAGAATTTGATGGTGGAAGTTCAGGGTTTTGTGATTTTGTTGGGTTACTCTTGTTCTTGCATTGTGGAACCTATTTTTCAAGCTAAAGCTTGCAAAGTCATTCTTTGCTCCTTCAAGTGTCAAATCGATAGTTGCCAAAAACAAAGGTATTAAATTGGTGGAGCAAGAGGCATAGTAAAGAGGAGAAAGGATTGAATAGTGAAGGGATTGACTGGTGTCTATGTTAATCTGGCTTACTATTTAAATTTTATAGTGTCAATACTAAATTGTCTTTTGTTTGTTTATTACTTAAATTTGGTGTAATTTCTATGCATGCATAGCTCTTTCATTCTTTGGCAAATTTGAAGGAAACAAGCATTTCTTTTTTGCGAAAACTCTTCTCATGAGATGTCATATTTATTTACTTTATTAAAAAGTTAGGAGAATAATTTGATGAACCTCTTACCATTTTCTCTATCAAAATGTATTCTTTTAACAAACGAGTTTCATGCATGCTAATTTTTTTTCCCAAAAAAATAGTTTTGTCTTTAGAGTCGGTTGCGTTTTTAGCACAGAAATGAAAGTGTGATTGCTCCTAAGTAATTTTTTTACATAAGCGTAGTGTATCGAGTTCTCTTATGAAATTTGATTTTATTTCTTATTAACATTATCGTATTCATTGAATTGTATTTTCCTGTATCTTAATAGTAATAAATGTATGTGGTCAAACTCAAACTGTTGGAGGTGGAGTTGGCGGTTGGCCGAAGTTGATGAACAATGATGCACTTCTGAACAATGATGCACTTCAATACATAGTCTTTGAAGGATATAATGAAAAACAAAATCTTTGAAATATGCTTCATGGCATGAACGAACATGAACTTCGATTTTACTGCCCTATCGTTTCATTGGTATGTCTTATCTTCATTTTAATTCCCTAGCATTCCTCTGGTATGTACCTAACTATACTGATGTTATAGTTTAGCAGAGTTGCTTTGTTACCAACTGTTAGATTAAATTTCCAATTGAAGTGCTGAAAGTGTATCAATCCAGTCACTGTACATTTATGCATTTATGCATGCATAATGGACAGTCTTAGCTTATATATATATATTAGGATTCAATCACCCAACCTCTGAGGTGGGAGTATGCCTTTTTGCTTTAGACTAAAGGAGTGCGTTCAATGACATCTTGGTATTTTTCAGTAGTAGTTTGTGTGTAAACAAAAAAGATTAATAATAATTGGTCGTTGATGGCAGACTGATATTTGATTTAGATGGACCTTTGTAGAAAATACTAATGACTAAAACATGACAACTTGTACCTCTGAATGGAATGATCATAATCTTTTTGTCAGATTAGTGTCTTTTGGACCAAACTAAAGTTGGTGCTTAAGCTTGTGAATTAGTAGTTTGTGTGCGTCATTTTATGTGTCTAAGTAAACATAAAATTAGGTGATAGAAATGAACATTAAGTGTTAGCATGATGTATAATTTTATTGATCATGTGTATGTCCTGGCTGCTGGTAGTGCTTGTTGTATAATGACTGTCATGGAATTATAAAAGAATGATGCTTGAATTTTTTTTTAAAGAATGAATGTTTGTTTTGCATGTAACAGAACTACGATAAAATAAAAATAAAAATAAAATAAAAAAAATAGTGGTGAACCTGGTGAACTGGTCTCTGTGCCACCTGTTAGTTGTTCAAGGAATATGTATGTCACTGGTGCAGTTAATTTAAGTATAATTAAGAAAAAGGTCCCATGTCGAGGGATGAAACTAATCTACTAATCATGGTTGGATAAAGTACAATGACATGGCGACATAATTTTGATACGTACATTTGCTACTGGACTTTCAAGATGTTATTTCTGATGGATTCATTTCCTGTAGGCCTTCATGGACTGCCTAGATGCCGATGGAAGAGTTGGACGCGAGTGAAAGGCAGGTTTTCTTAGAGTGGCGAAGAAGTCTAGCACGATAAGTATTGTTTTTCCTTTACTTCTATGAATCATTGATGCATTCCTTAGTTAAGATATGATTACTTTGTAGAGTAATTCAAATTTATGTGCTTAATTATCTACATAAATCTCCTTTGTGTTGATTAAAATTAATGATTCTATTGTTTCAGAGGTGTGCTAAGTTTTCTTAGGAGTGACCATAAAAATTATTGATAATGTTTGGACCAAATATCAATTAGCATAAAAAAAAAAGAGACAACAACAACAACATAGCCTTAGTCCCAAATTGATTTTTGAAAGACAAATGTTTGTTAAGTATTAAGAAGAGTGAAATTGGATATGTAGTTTTTTTCAAAGTAAGATGTTATCTTCCATTGCATGATTGTGACCCAAATCAATTCTTTGTTGTGTAGAACACAACTTGATTTGGTGGTATTTGTAGCATGGGGGGTGCCGTTTAATGGACTTGTTAAGCCTTTGCCTAGCTAACAAGTAATATTAACTTTGTTGTATAGATGATTTGAGTCACGTAATGGGGCCAATTGAAACTTATTTGGTGTTTAATAAGAGGTACTCATTATAATTAGGCAAAACGTATTTTTTGGTCCTTCAACTTTGAGTCTTTTATGCTTTTGGTCCCTGAACTTTCAATAGTGTACATTTAGTCCCTGAACTTTCATTATTGTACATTTGGTCCTTGAACTTTTGAGTTTTATGTTTTTGGTCCCTGAACTTTGAGATTTTTATGTTTTTAGGGGAAATTAAAATTTTTTTCGGCTTTTTTAGGTCGATGCGAGTCGTCCGATTCAGTAATATAAACCATTTTACTCTTCTTGACTAATCACACAACACTTTTGTTGCCCACATTGACATAATTTAACACTTTAAATGGTGGAAGGACTAAATGTAAATCTTTATGAAAGTTCAAGGACTAAATGTATAGTAATAAAAGTTCAGGGACCTAGAGCACAAAAAACACAAAGTTCAGGGACCAAATGATAAGTTTTGCCTTATAATTAAGACATTGAAGTTAACCCAAATATAAAGACGGGCTAGATTTTGTAAGCCTATCCTTTTTACTTGATTTGTAAGACTTGAAAGACATCTGGTAAAGACAAAAGAGTGCTTGTTACTTGTTCACTTATTTAGAGCTAAGCAATGTGTACTCTACTTAAAAAGATTAATGTTATATTAGCTAAATTTGCTCATTAACCAAAGCAATTTGGTTGAGTTCACATGAGCTATTCTTGAATCATGGTCTTTCTTCACCTTATCCATAAACAACATGCATATAACAGGTAATTGTCACGGCTATCTCCCTTTATGTGTGCTTATTAGCTTTTTTTTCCCAAGTATTAGGTTGTTATTTTTATGTGGGCTATAACTTTGACCAATTTTTTAAAAAATAAAATAAAATTGAGCGATTTGGGATTAGAATATCTGAAAATTGTTCATAATGAGTGTTTTTATTTTTGTTTTATTTTTATTTTTTAACAGAAATAATAATTAGGAATGACTTATGGTGGTTTTATTTGATGGACATATATTGACGGAAAATGAAAACAAGGTACTTGCTTCCTTTTAAATTAATAAATTGTTTACTTTAGAATGGTCATATAGATTTGAAAGCCTAGGAATATACTTTGGTTTTGCTCCTATACTAATTTGGGACTGAGGTTATGTTTTTTTTTTTTTTTTTGATGTACTGAGGCTATGTTGTTGCTTGTCTGTTTGTTTGCTCATATACTAATGTACTTGGTTATCTTTTGTGTTTCAGGTTATTGATGGCATTTACTTCACTACTTCAAAAGACAATTATAAAGTGCAGATTGGTTCAAAATATCCATATGGTTGAATTATTTTGGATAAGCATTATACCAAAGACTACGATCACCAACGTTGGTGCATTGGAGTGACTCGGCACTCCAACAGCTTAAGAGGAGGTCTCGAGTTTGAGTCTCCACAAATGCAGACACTTCCGGCTCGAGCCCGAAGTAATCAGTTCAGTTCAAACACTAGGTGGTCTAGACTGAAAAAAACACTGATCAAATTTAGATGTTGAAATTGGATGTTCTCTTTTCTTAACAATTATGTTAGACATTGAATACTTTCATTCACAGGGTGTAATTGAATCATATGATTTACTTATGTTATGCGGAATTTGTTATTTTCAATAGGTTTCCTTGATCAGAATACAACTTTTGATCTGTTGATGTGTGTCTTGTTGCATTTATTGTAGTGTTGTCTTAGACAGAATTATTAAGGAATTACAAAACGATAGAGATATCTATTGTTTTTAAAAATATATATATATATAGAGATCTCTATTAAATTAACACATTTACTTATATATTTTTTCTTGTTTTAATTTTCTATTTCACAAATGAGAGAATTCTAAAAATCTTAAAGTCGATTCACAAAAAAAAAAAAAAAAAAAAAAAAAAAAAAAAAAAACCTCTTAAGACGTAAATGTATTGCGAATTTTGTGTAACATCTTCCTTTTATTATAATAATGCCATTATAATTGACTTCCCGCGTGCAGTGCGAGTGGGCTTGAACGTGCGTAGCACATATACAAAACTATATACATATACAGCACATACATGTCATTTGGTAAACCTATCCAAACTTGTCAAGAATAAAGTAACCAATCAAATATAAACGCAAACCACAGGAAAAGGTAAAACCCTAAAAAAACAATTGGAGTTGGAGAGTTGATTTACTTTTAAGTTTTACCAAATTCTCTTCAGGCATCAGTTTTCAATGATCCCGTAAAAGACGATCAAAGAAAATACAAATAAAATTGTCATCCATTCCTTTTCTGCATCTATTATTAAAGTACAGTTGCAACTCATAATAGGAATAGTATTACAAACATGCAGCAAAACAAGCATCTATAGCAGGGATTAAGGTTCAGAAACTTTCACTTGGAATGGTAATACTCAAAAGCTTCCACTTCTGGAATTAAATTACAAAAAGTCACAACCCCAAATTGTATAATTGGAATACATTAACTTAAAATCAGATCAAAAGTTTTAAAAATGTACAGATTCAGCTACATATTTATATATAACACACCCATACTTCTGCTTTCAAAAAAATAGGGCCTAATAGGTAAATATATCCTAACGTTTCAAGAATTTTGCAAAAAAAAAAAAGATATATATTATATATATATATATGGGAAATTCTACAATGGAGCCCAAATATGTACTCATGCCATGGGAACCCCTCAAAATGCGTTGTGCATTAAATGACTTGTGCATTTATGACTCATTAATTTATGAGTTGGATTAAAATCCAATGATTGTAAATGAAGTTCCCATGCCATGGGTATTTTTATGGTTCCCATGTATATATAATAGTATTTTTATGGTTCCCATGGTATTTTTATGGTTCCAATGGGTATTTTTATGGTTCCCATGGTAGTATTTTTACGTTTCAATATTGGCAAAAACATCCTAATGTTTGAATTTAACTAAAATAGTATCCTTGAGTCTTAATAAGACCATGTTGCCCCTATAAATAATGATGTGGCTTCAATAAAACAAACAATAAAAAAAAGAAAACAATGCTCCATTCAATAAATCTCATATCAAACTCCAATCTCCAACCATAATATCTACCTTTATCGATTGAGTGGTTGCAAGGTAAAACACTGAGAGATGAAGTTTTTTCTCTTTTACTTTAAAGCCATCTTCAAAAGGCCTAACTCCTCTACTTTTCTATTGAGCATTTCTTCTCCTAAGAGATACACACAGAGATGAAGCTCTTTCTTTTTATTTTTGATAGAGATTCTTAATCAACACAAATCTACATAAAAACAAACAGAGGGTCCCCCTCTGTTTGTTTCGTTGTTCTTGAACAGATTAAAAAAAAATCTCCAATACACAGCATAAACTAAATAAGATTCAGGGAGATGAAGCACTTGGGTCTGCTATGTATGTTTCGTTGTTCTTGAATCTTTATTGTTGCTCTTTTGATCCAACAACTAGCATTTGTGCAACGAATTGGAGCAGAAGATGGGTTTTTTGAGAACATGAGGACTGCATTTTGTGTCAAATGGGAGCCCTTATTATGCAAATAGGTTCACCATGTGACAGCTTATGAGGCTTCAAGCCATAGCCTCACAGTTGCGGGGACCAAAGCTTTCATTGATAGTGGTCACAGATCTTTTTATTTGGGTTTTTAGATGGCAGAGAAATAAGTTATTTGAAGAGATGATTAGTGCAATTTTTTTTCCTGCCAAATGATTTACATAATAACATTATATTAGTAATTAATACTGACCTACTGGCAGTGTGTTTTTCTTGTTTTATTAATTCCATGTAATCATTTATTGGGACAAAGCAGTCTTATTAAAACTCAAGGATACAATTTGAGCTATATTCAAATGCTAGATTATTTTTGCCAAAATTGAAACGTTAGAATATTTTTGCAAAAATTCTGAAATGTTAGGATATATTTGCCTTTTAGGCCAAAAAATAGTTTTATTTTTTTAGATAAAAAAAGGCCTTGGAAACAAGCTAAAAACAAGTACAGTATCCAACAAAATGTTACTTATTTTTTTTTAATTCAACATTCACATCAAGGTCATTAAGAACTGTATAGGCAGAAGTTAAGTTGTATTTAAAAATTAAGGCTGAAAACTGACTGATTACAACAACAACAAAACCTTGGTCCCAAGTTAGTTGGGGTGGCTACATTGATCAACTATTCCATTCAATTTCAATTTATGCAGGTAACAAGATTTGGTAATCTTTTTATATCTTTTATAATTAATGTATCCCAAGTTATGTAGTGCGTTGAATTTTCTAATTAAGGCTTTATGTCATCCTTATGGATGTGGCCAAACCAAGATAGCCGCCCTTCTCGTATTTTTTCCTTAGTGGTGATACTTAATTTTTCATAAATAAAGTCTTTCTATTTTTACAGGTTTTTTGTGAATAAATTTGTAAGAAACTTAAAACGTTAGGATATATTATGCTATTTGCCATATTCGTAAAAACAACAACAAAGCCTCAATTCCAAATTAGTTGGGATAGGTTAAATGAACCAAAAGCTTCAACTCGATCTAATGCAGTTAATTATTGGTAAAAGAAAAAGAAAATTAATCATACTCTACACCAAGTCATTTGGTCAACAAGAGAGTTTAATAAGAAATCATGAAAACATGTTGCAAAGCGAGCAGACATTTTTTAGATGTAATCATGTAAAATAAAACATAAAAGGAAAAGGCAGATTTACAAGCACAAGCACTGATATGGGAAAAGTTACACCAAGGTTAAAATGGTACACAAATGGCATATCTATCAGTTTTAACATCAAACAGCACAAAATACAAGCACAAAACCTAGAATCATGATGGACTTTGGTACAACAAAATTAAATAATAACAGTTGAGCATAAACTGGATAGCAGTTAAAAGAATTATCTTTGCAAATCTAAAGAAGAGAAGGTGGTTTGATATAATTATAAAACATACATATTGCAATGTTGACAGCAGAGCCCGCAAATTTCCTTCTTTTCCTGCAGCCCACCGCTTTATCTCAGCATCAAGCGACTCCGCTATCCTCTAAAATCAGAATCACAAGAGATTGGATCATCAGAAACAGAAAATTAAGAGCCTGATAAGAGATAACAAGCAAGAGTAGCCAAAAAGAAAGTCATCCTAGTGCCCACATATTTGAAAATGGACAAGAGATAAAAACCAATGTACAAAGAACAATATATTAGTAATCAAAACAAAAGGGTTCGTGTGATTTACATGTCTCTCTGCCTGCTCCATCTGTGCTTGAAGGTCACGTTGATTCTTCTCAGCCAGTGCTTTTGCCTAAACATACAGAATCCCAGTTTCGTTCAGACATGAACTGAAGAAGCAGTTAACAAAATAGTCATGAAAAAAGAGACCAGGTCACCAGGTGGCACAGCATAAGAAGCCCATAGCAAGGTTATAGCACGTCTATGAGCCAGTATCTAAGGGAAACACATGACAAATTAAAAATAAAAAATAAAAAATACATACAGCACGCTCTTGTGTACGTTGATGGCGTTCCAATCTGGCTCTCCGCCTTTCCTCACTCTCCCCATCAACTTCTTGAAATTCTCCAGACGATGGAGCGCCTGTTAAAACAAAGATTGTTGAAGAAATTAATACAATTTTCAATGACAGGAAGCATCTTTAACAAAGAAAATTTTACAATGGTGCATGCCAAAGATTGAATTAGCAAAGCATATTACCTCCAAATATAGAAGAAAGGTCGTCAACTATATTTGTTGCAGAAGACGCCTTTCTAATGCCAGATGAGGCTCCAGTAGATGTTCGTCGCGCTCCGTCAGGCACAGTCCTGGCTTGGAACTGAGCATCAAACATAGAGTCCTGATTGAACAATAATAAGGATGTTATGCCTTTTTCTTGTAGGAAACAACTTTTATATTTTAAAAGAGAGAAACGGCTTTTATGTTAGTAAAGAGAATTTACAAATAGAAAAGCGTTGAGGCTAAAAGGTACAATGAAGGAGAAAAATTGAATAATAAAAGGCAAAAAAAGAAGACAAAAAATGTAAGCTACAATCAATTATTCGACCATTCTCTAGTTTCTTGACAAAAACCCCCCTTACTTCCCCACTATATTTCTCCAATTTCTAATCCAATCTTCACTAGAGAACTCAAACAATTTACCCATTGCCATAAGCCACAATACTGCATTCTCCTTAACTATCTCTCAAATATCCATGGCCCCTTTAATATACGACTATTCCTTTCCAACCAAATGCTCCATAAAGTCGATAGTACCACCGCATTCCATGCCACTCTAAAAATCCTAAATCTATTTCCCCAACCTCTCCCTCCGAGTAATGTTTTCCCAAGACACCTCCACCATTTGATAAACACCGCAATCCTCAAAGATCTCACTCCACACTTGTGAAACTGCATTGAATAAATAAATGGTCAACGGTTTTATCATCCCTTTAACAAAGACAACACCAATTTGGAGATAGACAGCCTTCTCTTTTGGAGGAGGTCACTAGTGTTAATCTTTTTCAAAGCAATGAGTCATGAGAAGACCTTTATTTTTTGTGCGGTTGGACCGTTGGAGCTTTCTAAATGAAACAGTAATGGAGAAATGGATAGCCATTAGTAGGTGAACCAGAAATTTGGTCAAGAGATTTACAAGAAAAACTCTCATATTTCTCCAAATCTCAAACCCTTTTATCATCCCTATAAGCAGTAAATCGGAAACCCTCTAATTTGCATAAAAGGTTTGATAATTCTTTGTTCTCCCAAAAGATAAAGCCCTTTGCAAAATAAAAAACTCCATGGCATGCCTTGAGGGAAACCCGAGATCAAACATATAGTGTAAGGATCAAATGAGAATTGGAAAAGGGATGCCAAGGGAATTGAGTCACACTGTGTCTTCTCAAAATTAAAATTTTGTCACCTTTACCAACTTTGAAAGACAAGTGAGAAAAGAAATGAACCAGTGTGGAATAAGTAAATTTCAAGGACTTTTTGATGTTGCCTCTTGATGCAAACCTGCAAACCAACCGTTCTCAATGGTTCCATCTTTACTAGCTATGACTCTAGCCCAAAGTGAATCTCTTTCTATATCAAAACACAATTCCACTTAACCGTTCTCAATGGTTCCCCCGCCGAGACAATAAAGATCTCTTCCACCCTTCTAATCCCATCTCTCTCTCTCTCTCTCGATAGGCCCTCTACCCTCTCTTCACACATTAAGATACCTAGAAGCTGGCTTTTCAGCCTGTTAACTTTAATTAAGTATGTCATGCCATTCAAAAGCTGTAATTAACTTTGAACCCATAAGCCACTATTAGGTTGTTGCAAAGACCATACCGAAGTGGTAGTTCTAGCCTTTGGTACACTGGTAGCTCGAGAACCCATACTGAAAAAAGACTCAAGATCATTTTCATTATTCTGTAGATTCTCCCTCGCAGCAGCGGTAGCAGCAGCCCTTTCACGAGCTTCTGCAGCTGCTCTTTCAAAAGCAGCTCTCTCAGCTCGAGAGCGCACTTCTGCTTCAGCCCTTGCAACGGCAGCACGCTCTCTTGCCTCAGCATTGGCCTTCTCTCTAGCTTCAGCAGCAGCTCTTTCAGCTCTTTCCCTCTCTCTGGCCTCTGCAGCAACTCTTTCAGCTCTTTCCTTAGCCTCTGCAGCTGCTCTTCCCCGTGCCTCAGCTTGTGCTCTCTGAACTGCAGCACGTTCAGCACGTAAACGAGCCTCAGCATTGGCTTTCTCAACTGCAGCCCTTTCAGCTCTTATACGAGCTTCAGCAGCTGCTCGCTCACGTGCTTCTCTTGTAGCCCTCTCCACAGCCTGTCTAGCCTTCTCCCTCTCCCTTGCAATTTCACGAGCCCTCTCCCTCTCTATCTCCAACCTCTTTTCTTCTTTCTCTTTTTCCTCCGTTTCCCTATCTTCCTGTTCACGCATTAACCTCTCCTGTTTTTCTCGGAGATCTTGCTCTAGTACATCATTTGATTCTCCTTTTTCAAACTGAACAGTTTCCCTGGATTTAACAGCCTTTGTGTTGTCTCTGTCCCTCATTTCCCTAGCAATAGCATGTTTAAGCCTTGCTTCTGCCTTATCCATAGCCTCTTTCATTGCGGCAGCAGATGCTGCAGCAGTTGAATTCAAATCACCCTCTTCTTCACTGGAAAGAGAATCTGCACGATCATCTGCATTACCTCGAGTCCTGCCCATGGCAAAGTCTTCTAGTTCATCAATTGAGTCAGGAGTAGTCTTGGAGCTCTGCAAGTTCTGAGAGGAACTCTGGAAAGAAGAGAATTCATTGACCTTTTTCTTTGTGTTTGCCTCCAGAAATGAAGCCTCGTCCCTGTTTAATCTAGAGGGAGGGGGCCTTGAAGGCGGTGGAGCAGCTGTAGGTTGTGTAAGAAGAGGAACCTCAGATACACTGAGCCATATATCTTCAACTGCCTCCAAACTCTCCTCAGATTTTGAAGACATATTCACCTGCAAACATTGGCTACATCGTGATGCAAGGAAAAAAAACAGATGCAAGGAAAAAAAAAACATTGGATTAAATTAGAAAAGGTCATATATGAATCCCAACAGTTCTACACAGGCACCTTCTTTTGAGAAGCTTTTGCAGTTGGTTCGCCAAAAGCAGCTGCATGTTCAGCACTTGCGTCTGGTACTGTCTTTGATTCATTCCGATCCCTACCTTTGCTGTTCACATCAGATGGAAATGAAGGTGCCGATGCGACAAATTCGTCAAGGGGATCGTCAAAGTTCCCTCCATTATCAGATGGACCATCCAAATTAGAATTAGAATTGTTGGGTTTATTTAATTGCTCCAATGAATCAGCAAAGAGCCCTGAGGGTCCATAAGTAGGGACTGATCCAGTTTCTAAACCTACAAAAGGGTCTTCAAGCTGATTGGAGTTGGCTTTATTTGAAGAAACACTTGGTTGATGCACTCCACTGCTCTCGGAAGTTTCCCTGAGCAGAAGTCAATAGAATACGGAGCTTAGGCATTGGTTAAGTTCAAATTTAACACAAACTGCATCAAATAATTGTTTAGTTAAAAAGCAGAATAAAACAGTATCATCTCAAATGACGGCAAATAGTTTAGAACAAATATTTTTCATGTGTCTCATTTCAACTAAAAATTACATGACATGTCAAGTAAAGAAGCCAAAGCTTGTTTCAGGAAGTACATTGAGGAAAGCAGCATAGTCCCTGCGTACAATCTAACAGCCATTCCTGCTTACAGACAATTCTTGCTTATGAAACCAGCACAATCCCGATGACGGCGTATGGAAGAATATCTGTGATCATTCATGAAAAAGACGCTCCCACAGGGCTTGTCGATTAACCCCATGAAATGCCTCTCTATATGCATATCCTTTTTCAAATTTTCAATCATGATTTAATTGAGCTGTTATCCAGAAGAATTTACTGACTTGTCAGTCTATTGTGAAATTGTAGGACTCAAGCTCAAGACCATTTTATAAGTCCATGAGCAGGCAATAATTCACTTGGCGCCATTCTGTCTTTTTCGTTGTTTTTTTTTTCCCCTTGAATGATATGGTGTCCGGGGTTACCCCAAATCATCAACATGAGATATACCCCATCCTACAAGGCTACAAGTGCTATGCCTCAAAAAACTAGAAGATTCGAACTTCCACATTCTTAATGGATCTAGCCATAGCCATAGGGGTGTGATGGTACAATGATAGACCCAGGGAGAAGACATGTTAATAACTCGATTTCAAAATATAAGATTTTTTTTCCATCCTCAACTAATATCTCTTTGGCCTTTTAAGGCTTGATACCACCAGAAAAATAAAATATATAAGATATTTTCAACTTTCACGCACATACCAAGATAACTCAAAATCATAGCAAAATTAAAATTATACTCTAAGTTGGTTCACATTTTTTTTTTCTCACAAAGAGCAATCAAAAGAGAAAAAAAGAAGAGAAAAATATGAAAATGTACTTTCTTTATTTAGCGACAGTCTTCTGAAAAATACATCCTAAGGAGATATTTATTTAGATCATAAGCAAAGGCTTATTTTAAACCATATAAATATCCAATCAATCTAGGACTCTAGATATGTCTCGCATCAATTCTCCAATACCTAAAAAATGACTTTGACAAGCTAAGTTGTACTAAAGAATGGGATGATGATCCATTCCTTCAGTTTGAAGAGGAGGCAACCACAATTGACATTAATTGAGCAAATAGTAACAAATGAAAGAGCCACTCCAATGCAAAATACGAGAGTTTCATCATTACTAAACGACGTTCAGCGAGCATTGGCACAGATAAATATTAAACACAGAAGTCATTCCGCTCCAAAATTAGTATTTGATCGCAGAAGACCGAAATCAATGCACGCAGGGGGCACTACTGTGAAAATGGTATCACAGTACCCAAAAACGACCTCAATCATAAAGCAGACTTTTGCAATTTATTTATCCCCTTTTTGACCATCGTACTCCTAGGTAGATTAACCACCTTTAGGCTTCAGTTTGGGAGAAGTTGTGGGAGAGAATATTAAAGGGAGATTACCAAGGAAAAAAGACTTCATGAATAAGAGTTGCAGTTTTTGGGGTTTGGAGAGAGAAAAGTAAGACCTTAGAAATGAGCTCTTTTGTTCCAAATGTACTTCAATGACCAATCTGTAATGGATTCTTCTAGGGTTTCTGTTCTTGAGTCCATTTAAATATGACCTAAATCGATACTGTAGAATTTTGACTGAGCTACAATAAATATTATTCGGTTTGCATATTTTTTCATGAATTGTTGAGGATTATTAATTGTTTTTTGTGCTTAATACATTCAATTTGCTCGCCACTCATCAAAAGACCTTAGTTTTAGTATCTAACATTGGAAAAGGGATTTTGAAGTATATCCAAGATTATATGACTCTGGTTAGAAGTATTTAGCCGGGAAACCTATCAACACTTTTGAAACCCATAAATGATAAAAGTAAACCAATCAAATTAAGGCACTTTTCTTTTGTTCAATTGGCACAAGGGAGAGGAATTGAGCACATTAAGCAGACATTCAAATTGTCACTCATGATAGGAGTTTCAATGCTGAAGTTTCATGATTTAGAATTGAATTCATAAGAAGCCCACTACAAAGACGAGAACCTAGAACTCACAATCCAACACCTCGTAACGACATAGATGTAAAGTTGCATACATTTCAACCATATATACAATGATACAAATATTAGAAATGAACCAAAACAAGGTAAAATTTGCAAAACAAACATTAAGAGGATGTAGGCATGGCCGATTAGATGATTCTTAAATTAGGGAGGACTGCTATGAACAAAATGCAAGATAGCCACATTGAAAAGTATTCTCCGCGAAAACTATGTTATGGAACTACATAGGATTTTACTAACAGTAGAATTCAAATCTAATATAGTGTATATGTCGCCATGGAGCGTGAGCGTCAACTGTTCAACACAAAATGCACATTCAACCAAAATGCACATGATCAAACTCAGTAAAAACATTGAAATGAGATTCCATGAACCCAATTTGGAGAAGTTGATGCATACCTGTTGACAGGAGGACTGCTCCCACCAAATCCAGGTATCAAATCATCAAAATCCGAGACATTCCTCTCCACATTTCCAAACTTCCTGCCATTCGAGCTCGATTCCGGCTCCTTCTTACCCAAATTCTCAAGAAAATCATCGAAATGATCACTCTGTTTAGAGCGCCCCGACATCGACGACGAAAATATATCGTCATAATTAACAGAAGACGAGCCTTTCTGCCCCTGCGCCCCATCAAATCCATCATCATCATACACAGGCTTATCAAAAACCGGCATAGACGAAGATCTCGCACCGGAATCACTCGCTGTGCCTTGAAACACAGAATCATAATCAAAAACCGAACCCGCGCCACTGCCGCCGCGAGCCTCCGATTGCTTAGCACTCTTCGCAGGACCGCCAAACAAGTCGCCATAAGCCCCTAACCCTTCAAGACCACTCATTTTCTTCTCACCGGAGGCCCCAAAGAGCGAATCGTGATCATCAAGGAACGAACCGCCACCAGCGGGAGTCGAATTCCACACCGATCCCCCTCGATTCGAGGACGATCTCGCGTCTCCGCCGGATCCAAACCCTAGATTCGCATTCCCTGCCCTGGACGACGCCATTGGAGCGGATTTCCCCTGCGCTCTGAACCCGAAGTCCCTCGTGAGCAGGCCTGGAATGTCGTCCATTGATTCGGTCCTCGCAGGGTCAGATCCGCCTCGAATTGCCTCAAATTGAGCTGCGACTCGTCGATCTAGGAGGTCAGGAGCGGATTAGGGCGAGTTAGGGATTCTAATCGGTCAATTGCTGTTGTAGATGTAGATATCGAAGTGGATTTGGATTTGGATTTAGATCGGATGGACGTCACGGCAGAGAGAGTAGACGTGATTGATTTTAGCGAAGGAGATGGAGTGGGAATCCGGACCCGGAATCAGGGCAGCTGGCACGGCCGCGACGAGACGAGGAGGAGGCGGAGGAGGAGGTGGTGGTGGTGGTGGCGTTGTCACGCTGCGCGTTTTAAGTCCCCCCTTCACTTTTTTTTATTAATGTTTTTTTGTTTCTTCTTGTTTTTGTTTTATTTTGTCACGTTAAAATTTGTTTAAGGGTGACTTAACGTAGTGGTGGTTTGGTTTGGAGGTGAAAGGCCAAATGGTGAGATGAGAAATGATGGGGAGAAAGACTTCATCGTTTTAATGAGTTGGAATTTACTTTTGTGCCATGTTAGGTGGATTTTACATAAACAATTTATGAATAATGCAATCTCTTACATCAAATAGGTATTACAATAGATATTACTGAGTGGCTTTTAGAATCAGTATCCTTTGCTACTGTCCGTAACCAGATAACAAGGCTCTACTATATGAGACCTAACAGGTTAAATAAATATATTGTTTACCAATAAATTCATTCAAAATATATTTATAAATTTATTTATTTTTTTAACTTAAGTGAAATCGAACCATAATCTTTTAAGGTCTTACCTTTTCGTAACGGTTCAATTATTAATTGTTGTTATTTGTAAATTATTTGTAAATTATTTATAAATTATTTGTAAACTAATTGTAAATTATTTATAAATTATTTGTAAACTAATTGTAAATTATTTGTAAATTATATGTTATGTGATGTTGTGACGGCACCAAATTCTCAATGCATTTGAGTACGCCCGCCTAGACCCGTGCAGGTCTTGAGTCGGTGCTCAGCGAACCTGACGAGCTTAGTCAGCCTCAAATCATTAAATTTCAAGTTTTATGAAAGAGTTATTGCAAGTATAACACAGCGGAAGAAAATCTAATACTAATCAATTAATGGAAATAACTCAATCAAACGAAAATCAAGAATCTATATAAATGTGAAAAACCCCGATATGTTCATGTCCAAGTCAGCATAACCAACTCATGGTATCCATCTCAAAAATGATCCCCAGTTCAAAAACTACAATCATATATATAAAACATCATACAAAAAGAAATAAACATGAGCCTACTCTCAGGTACCACAAGTCCAGACGCTCACAAAAGTCTCCTAAGGTTCCTTGCCTCTACTACACTTCGTCTTATCTGCACCCACCGTCACAAACTAGATGTGAGTAACTGAGAGAAATCGAAAGTAATGCCAGAAGAATATAATAGTAATTCATGAATTATCAAACATGTCAGTCTAAATATCATGCAGGAATTGAAAGACAGGAATTTAAATAGGCAAGATGCATGATAGACAGACTGAAAATAATAGCAATCGAAACATGCGTGTTCTACGAGTCAAGAGAGGCAATAAGTGGTCTAAAATCCATAACAAATCCACAACAGCGATATCGCAACATCGAAATCCACAACAATATCCACAACAATCCAGTACATGGTATCACATAATCACTAGAGGTGGTCAAACATTAGTGCACACGAGTGCCCGCATTTTATCCCTTCTAGTGCAGGCCGCATGTACCTTCAAGACACACACTTATGCCAAGAATACACATACAAGGAATATAGAATGGAATGCCAACAAGTAGATAATAGCAAACATAACAGAATGAAAATAAATCACATGGTATTTTCTTAACTGGCTTACTAATGTACACAAGCTTTAAGTCAAATGCACTTACCTGAACTAACGCAAATCGTATACACTCGCGAATCCTAATGCATATCCCTGAGTTTCCTGCCACCTGACAAGGCTGGAAACTCTAATGGGTTGAGTCAATAACTAATCTAGGTTCAAACCCTGGTGCTTTCCAATGTTTTAATGACTCGAACGACTTGAACAACTCGATGAAAATCGATCGAAAAATCAATCAGAAATCCAATGAAAACACAACGACTTTCTTGGGTTTTGAAATCACAACATTATAAGCCTTATTGCAAATCATAGGCTCGGCTCAGTCGTATATGAGTCACACCATAGCCTCGAGGACCGGCGGCGTGACCACGACGTCACAACCTTTTAACGTTGACGTATAAACAACATAGACACAAAACCATAACCACAAGTCATTACGAACACAAACCAACTATATACCAACGAGCATGGATTCTCGTTGGTGTTGTCCGACATTGGGAAGGCACCACTGCGGCATGGGAAAGTCGGAGGCATGCTCCACCACTCGAAATTACGTCAACACACGTAAATAAGGACTCGACGTCGACACTACATGAAATCACGACAATACACATTAACAACGTTATTTTCGGACATAACCAAGGTTTGCGAGACCTCAACAAAGGTTAGTGAGATCCCCGACAACCTCCACTGGTGGTGGTCCGGCCGATAGCACCGCCGACAGAGGCGGTTTCTAGCGAGGCTCCACCACACATATCACATGAAATAACGACATTTTGCACTTTGTCTAAACTGATTCGACCACTCTGGAGGGTTGTGGGACCCAAGTAGGAGTTTGGTGGGGTCCACAACAGTGTCCCAGTCATGGTGGTCCGGCAGAGGCGTCGCCAGTAAGGCGATTTCCGGCGAGCCATACAACAACACACATATAATGAATAGCGAAAAAACGAGATATACACACACCACTTGACATCTCTACCATTCAACACTGCTAGGGGTGTTGTAATGGCCCATTATTTATTAACGTCATTGTTTTAATTAATTTCAAATTAGGATGTCAACTCAGACGACACGTGGATGCCACGAATAGGCTAGGCATGACCTGGACCTAAGTATTTGACTATGTATTGTTGTTTTTCCAATTCTGTTATGTATTTTATATCATTCGGTATTAATCATCACAGGTGTGTATTTATATTATTTGTCGAGCGAGCTGGAGTGCCGGGGTTTTGTATCGTAGAACACGCCAACGCGAGGGTACGGTAGCTGTGAGGCCAGGCGTTGGGGTTAGACTAGATTAAATCATAATAACATGACTATGGTGGAGGATTTGAGTTAATGGGATTTAAATGTAATATTAGGCTAAGCTCTAGTAAATTAATTAGGTACACTAAGAGTGGGACCACCTCGGGATGCATGCCGAACGCGGGGAATAGGGTGCCAGGTAGTCGGGGAGTTAGTGTGAACCTAGTTACCATTTTATGGAATTTATTTGAGGGCTTGGATAGGTTATATTAGTGAAATCAAATTGGAATTAGTCAAGTCCTATAGTTTGAACTGATAAATCAGCACACCTTGGATTGTTTTCGAGATGCACAACCAGGAGGTTCAAGACAGATTGTGTTAGGATAACATGTATAAGAACTAAGTGACACAAGCTTGACAAGGGTTGTCCAATTAACCTCGAGATGCGTGTGAACGCCAAGATTTTAACACATATATATACCAACTTGATCGTGAGCATGCAAAAACAAAGCATTCTCTCAATAACAATTTGAGATTTTGAGGAGAGAAATGGTGGCTAGGGAGCAAAATTTAGTGTTTGGAAGCTGGATTCGGCGATTAAACAAAGAAATATAAGGTAATCTAACTACCAATCTTTGAATTTACTGAAAATGGATGTTTTGGGTGTATTAAGGTTTAAACGATTTTTCTTAGAGAATTTATCACTGTGTTTGCTGAATTTGGTGTTCTTAAGGTTAGTTTGATGAATCATTTCCATTGAAATTGGATTTTTAGGAAATTGAGGTGAGATTTATGATTTTGAATTTCAATCATGCACACTTTTGATTTTCGATTTTGGGAAAATCCATGTTTTAATTGGTGTTTTGGAGAGAAATTTGATGCTATTGAAGTGTGTGTGTTGTTTGATTAGTGTTTGTGAGGTGTTAGGGACCCGAAAAGCCAGAATTCGTTTCTGAAAATTCTGGGCAGCGTGCAATTAGCGTGCTAGGTGATGAACACTAGCGCGCTAATCGCGCTGGAGGAAGACGATGAATAGTGCTGAAGATCAATTAGCGCGCTAATTGATCTGACTAGCGCGTTAATGTCCCCTGAACTCTAATTAAAATATGAAAATCAAACCTAGCTAATTATAAATATAATTAATTGACCAATAAACTCCAGAATGAGATCTCAGGAGTTACGAGACAGTAGTTGAAATCAGGGACTAGTCGGGGGTCGGACTAGGGGTATTTTTGGGATTTTTAGCGCGGTTTGAGGTACATAAAACCCAACTGAACACCACTACTGCATTTAATATTTATTATTCATTTGATCTGTAAATTATTGATAATCTATGAATCCATTCTTCCTGAGACGGTTAGGTTTTCCCGTTTATGTATTCGAGGGTTATGTGGTCGCTTGCTAGGTGTGTGGTCTAGGACACAGTTGTAGCAATGGTGTAGGCCACAACAGGGCTCTTGGTCCTCAGTACACATCTTAGATAGCTAGTTCACACCCATTTGTATATCTTTGTGTTCATATTCATGCGACAAGCTTTGAGCAGTTGTCTACATTTCACCTTCTTTCCGCATGTTTATTTAACACTATTTATTGGTTTCCATTCTTTGTTTATGATGCACGGTGCTTTTCCTTGTGATGGCTGAGCGCAGATCCTAGTACTAGCCAGGGTAAGGGAATTCTAAGCGATTACATTTGACTTACCTACGCCGAGGCCAGCTGGTACGTGTGTTGATATTATACTTTTGATATTTTGTATTAGTATTTTGGGGATTGGGAGACTATATTTCACACATGTACTTGTATATATATACTGTTATAGTTTCTCGTTTGTATGCACAGTATTGTCGAGATTTCCACTATAGGATGAATCAGTAAACTCTATAAACTCATTTTGGTAATGTCAAGGCTTCCATTGTTATTTATTATAAATGTTAATTAGCTTATTGCTAAATCTAAATACTATATGTAAACTAACGAATAAATTGGTTAGACACGTCAAGTTGTCAGATAAGTGAGGAGTATGAGAGAGGTGGCAGGGGCTTTCAGGTGTTGTGGTAGGGAAGTAGCTGACCACGGGGCGGCCTAGAATTTTGGGCCGTCACAGGTGCTCTAGGTTTGTCGGGGCTCCGGTGGTCCACCGCTCCTCGCCTCCGACCAAGACCTATTCATGGTAGCCACCCATTAGTCCAAAAACAAAAAAAAAACAGTGAGAGAGCACGAGAGAGAGAGAGAGAGAGAGAAAGAGAGATTTTCTAGTGAGGGTGTGACCTCCGACCACCACCAATTCCTGTAGGAATGGCGATGCAGTGAGCGTGGAGAGAGAGACCGAGATGAAAGAGATATCGAGAGAGAAGAGAGGAAACTCGAGAGAGATAACAGCCAAGAGGGAGAGGGAGAAGAGAAAATACCTACCTCCGGCGTCTCTGTCCGGTCACCTGTGAAGGGGAAGACGGTGGTGAGATAAGGGAGAAGGGAGGAGGCCGTGAGTGAGGGTGAGGGTGAGAGGGAGGAAACAGTGAGTGAAGGGGGGGAGAGAGAGAGACCGTGAGGTGAGAGTGATGGGGAGGGTGGGGGTGTGTGTTTTTAAAACTAAATGGGTATGGTGTGAATAGTGGTGAATAGTATGTTAGGTGGGGTGTTGTCTCAATTGTGTCCATCCATCTCCACCTAACCACGCATCCCGAAGTTGATCCAAGGGTTCTCCATTATTGGACTGTGTCACTTTAACAATCCTACACCATGGTCCATTTGTTGTGTATTTATCCAACACCTGCGTTTAAACGCGTTCCCCTATCCCTCTTGCCTCCTCAATCCGTATTTCTCCATTGTACGCGTAGTCTTGCCTCGACTCGCCAAATGATTATTTAAATTATACAAATTTTCATTTATTTATATTTTAACGGAGTTTTACTCCCCCGTTTAACTACGCGAAGCCTCACTCAAACTATTATTCACCCGAATTT
Organism: Stephania japonica; assembly: GCA_039657345.1. Lineage (NCBI taxonomy): Eukaryota > Viridiplantae > Streptophyta > Magnoliopsida > Ranunculales > Menispermaceae > Stephania > Stephania japonica. The sequence goes on from CM077562.1 coordinate 42,369,487, forward strand.
CTCGAGATCCGTCATGGACTACAATACTAATACACACATCACAGAAACATAAAATTACCTCGATGTTGACTCCCGAGGTTCGAAATACTGTCCAGTATCACGTAGCCAGGTCACGGTCCTGACAAGTGTCATACAAGTTGGGTTAAAATTTGAGGGTTATTACAGATGTCTTTACCATCTCACCTAAGAAGCTTTGAAAAATATATTTATAAATTATTTGTGACAGCCCAATTATTAATTGTCGTTATTTATGATGTCATTACAAACATGGACGACAGCTCGAATGCTCGTGGACCCCGTTGCTAGGTCGCAACACACCCGAATTAGGCATACAGTTTGTTTTGTGTGCTTTTTGTTGTATTTTGTGATGTGTTTGTTCAAATTAGCTTATTTGCATCGCAATGTTATGTGTTTATATTGTATATGTCGAGCGAGACAGTGTACGCTAAACAATTAATATAAAATGTCGTATATACGTGAGTGACGCGAGTGTAAGCGTTGGACGTGTGAAACAGTCCAGGATCGGGTATCGTAACGCCTGAGGACTAGCTTGTTTGTTGTGAGAATGATGAGCACAATGTTAAGTAAGAGCACAATTTTCCCTATATAAGTCGTTTGGGAGACTAATTAACCACATCTTGACCCTCAAAATGTGTCTAGGGATTTGGTTGACCCATGTGATGACTTTTTTGGTATAAATATCAACAACAAATCAACTCTCTTACCACCTTTTCTCTCTCTCTTCACATAAGCTTGGACGAAAATTGGGAGAATTTACTATGGTTTGTGAGATTTGGGAGCTAATTTGGAGGTTTAGATCAAGAGGGAGTCATATACAAGGTTAGATCTTCGATCTCCATCTTGTTTTCTACGTTTTGGACTATTTTATCAGGTTTTAACGAGGGTTTCAGAGTCAATAATCGAGCACACCGGTTTGGTGGGTGTTGCTATGATTGTAAGTTGTGGTTTTGATGCAACAATTAGTGTTGTGGTGTTATTTTTTGTGGTTGCTATGAAGTTCAAATGAATTTTAGGGTTTTGGCAAGAAAACTCAGGGTTTGCGTCTTGGACGTGTTTTGTCGAAAGGTTTTGGTCAACTATGGTATTTTGGATGTTTGATAAGTGGTTGGGACGAACGCGGACATGATGACAACGAGCCAAGGTGGTCCGAGAACCCCTAGGAACTTTCCCTGGCTCGGACGTCGCAAGGCAAACTATAGGCGTTTGAGGCCACGATGCCATATGTGGTGTCCAGATCAGAGGCAAACCACTACCCCACGCTTTAATTAGCGTCGTGGGGGCGGAGCGTGACGGCATCTGTTCACGGTGCCCAGGGCACCGTGAAACTCTTATTCACGGTGGCACCTCTGGCGACATCCATAATAGTGATGGGAAAAATAAATTTTAAAATAAATTGGCCTATTGGGGTTTTACCTAGGATATAAACCTTATAGAGGGTTTAATAGGTGTTTTTTTATTGAGAATTTAGTATTGAATAATGATTTTTGAGGTTTGGGGAGTTAATTAGATTTATTGGGAATTCAATTTTAGGTTGATTTGTCAGGTAGTTGACACGTGGTTGAGGCATGCATTGGACATTGGTGTTAGTAGAGTGCGGTTTGAGGTGTGTAGTATCCCAACTGAAATTTATTTTAAGTATTTATTGCTTGGATTATTTGAATTCATATCTAGTTATTTCAATTATTCAGGTTTTTAGTATTTATTTACGATTGGTTGAGTTTACTTCTGCCGGTTATTCTATTGCGTTGGCATTTGTGGCACACTAGGCATAGCATGTGTTATAGGGGCATGTCGGTGAATTGTCGACCCGACTGCTGATTTTTCCTATACTCATGTCTGTGCGTCGTGGTCTTCGCCGACTACCGGGCAGACAACAAGGATTTCAGTCAATTCGAGTTTACTCATTAGCGGTGTCTGGTTGATAGTGAGAAGTATGGTGCTAGTCTGACCTTGATCGTGCATGCAGTTTGATTTCACTGCAATTAGATATACATGCGAGGGTCATTCCCAATTGTATGATTATTTTCTTATGCATGTTTATTTAATAGCCATTTGATTCCAACATTTATTTATATTATTTACTAGGTGAATTTCTTTGGGATTACTCACTCTAGACTCGTCATCTCTTTTGTTCACTACAAAAAAACAGCAAATCAGAAACGGAATTAGAAACGGAATTAAGTTCCGTTTCTAAAAAAAAAAATTAGAGACAGAATTGAGACGAAAAATTCAGAGACGGAATTGAGATGGGATTGAGACGGAATTAGAGACGGAATTAAATTCCGTCTCTAAAAAATGGCGCGAACATTCCCACCAAAACTTTATTTTGTTCTACCCGTTCATCAAATCTCGAGATTTGTTGCACAAATCTCGAGATTTCCCCTTTACCCCCTCTAATACCCATCCTCGTCCTCCCCACCACCGAAAGAAAACCCTAACTCCTCGTCCTCCCCACCACCGAAAGCCCTAACTCCCACCACCGAAAGCCCTAACTCTTCGTCGTCTCTCTCTATCTCGTCTCTCCTCTAGACTCGGTCTCTTCGTCTCTTCGGTCACCGGCCCCCAAATCTCCAACCCCCAACAAATCTCTCGTCTCTGTTCCGTTGCTCTCAACTCTCTCGGTCTCTGGTCTCTCTGGTCTCTCTCTGGTCTCTCTCTCTCTCGGTCTCTCCGTCTCTCTCTCTGGTCTCTCCGTCTCTCTCCGTCCACCGCTCCCCAAATCCCCAACCCCCAACAAGTCGTCCTCTCACTCCATTGCTCCCGGTGTAGCGCCGCTCGCTCTCCGGTCATAGAGCCGGTCTTGCACATTTTCGTCGCACCTCGCTCCTCTCGGCTCTCGCATCGTGCTCTCATTCGGTCCCCTCTTCGACCTCTCTCGCTCTCTCATTGTGCTCTCATTCGATCCGGCCTCGTTTGTGTTTCATTGGTGAGTTCTCCCTCTTTCCTCTCGAAACATTTTTTTTGGTTAATTGGCAGTGACATGTTTTGTTTGCTTTTACAATGATCTGTGATTTTTACTCGGGCGTGAGAATTTATTGTTTCATGTATGTAGTTGTTTTTTGCAAGTTTATTATACACAAGTTGTTTTTACAATGATATGTGATTGTTGCTTTTTACAATGATCTGTGATTGTTACTTGTTCCACTTTGTGTACTCTTCTATTTACCTTGTCCACCAATTGTAGCTTGTAATCTTTGTTCAAAGTACATATGATCATCATGATCAAGGGCATATAAATGGAGTTCATTCTCTTGTACACAATATAAAAATTCTTGAAATACAATCTCTACATTATCTCTAACTCTCTTCTCTTTTGTTTCCCTTCTCTACTTGCTCTTCTAATTGTTAGTTTATTTAAGCCTTCCATGCTTAAGTCTTTAGCAAGGCCAATAGTTTTATAATAGTTTAATTAAGCCTCTCACTATGTTTCTCTATGGGTGTCCGTTCTTTTGTGTTTCTTGGTCAATAGTTTTGTAATACATGGGTGGTTCATTATATTGATTATATGTTTTATAATATCATGTTAGCATTAATTTGTTGATATTGCTCCTACGTTTCGTTATTAAATATTATACGGATTGTTGACAGTTAGGTGAATCTAAACTTATTGAGCAAGTTGAAGTGTTGACCCTGTGACAAGTGATAACCCAAACCCATATGAAGACCCCTGTTTATTACATAAAAAGTAAATAGATAAATAGTATTAAAACCTACGCATGGAATAAAGATCTCTTATGTTATAACCATTTATTTATTTATTTTTAGATCAACAACTGAGGTACTTAAGAAGTAGTTATTGTAAAGAAGTTAATCACTTAAGTATTTTCACTTGAGGAAATAAGTCTTAGAAAAAAACTTTGATCCTAGATATCTCTACAAGTCAAAATAATGCGGCAAACGAAGTAAGTGAGGTTTGAACTATTATCAATCCTCCCATGCTAGTTTATATGCTTCGATTCATTTTAGTAGTGATTGAAGTTTAATTTGGGATCCATTATGGTAGTTCTTCACTAAGATTTTTTAGCGGTTCCCTTTTAAACTCCTTATCGTTTAAATGCCAGTGGAATTGATATAACGTTGGATAATTTCAATTAGTACCTTGTAAAGTAGGGCCAATGGCACCGGTGTGTCTCCCTTGCTATTTTATGATATTTTGATGTGTATAACTATTCGGATATCATAAGTGATATCTTGGAATTAAGGTCGTCACATTACATGTGTCAAACATGTTGAATAAGGCTTCTTTATATCGGTATTATTTATAAATTGTTTAGTTGGACACACAAGTTGTCATGTACCAAAGTGAAAGGAAGAAACTAGTTAACTAATTTAATTGCACAACACTTCAATAGAATGTCGTCTACAAGTCGAGATCTGGATGTACAACCGGCTCGACAACGGTTACGTTCGAATTGAATTCGCGGCGAAGGTTAAAGAATTCATATCATTTGCCAAACAACATTGTCCTACATACCAAAGTGAAAGGAAGATTAGATGTCCGTGCAATTTGAAGAAATGTCGACTTGTACCGTACACTGGACGTCGAAACGGTTGAGTACCACATATGTAGGTATGGATTTGTTCGGGATATCACTTGTTGGTACGAACATGGTGAGAACGGGGATGAAGGCCCGCAAAACTTTTACCAAATAGATAGCCATATTGGTGATGCTTGATGTGGGAGGATACGATCCGACAACTTACCGCGAGATGCTACACAACGTGGCGGGTCCAAGTTTCAATTGGAATCACGTGGAAGAATCACCAAACCCCCAAACACGCCAACTATATGACATGATTGATGCAAGTAGGGAACAATTGTGGCCGGGTTGCGAAACCATGACAACGTTGTCCGCAATGGCAAGATTACTTGCGATCAAGTCTCGAACATCATATATCTCGAACGAGGGTATAATGAAATCATTAAACTCATGAAGGATTGTTTGCCAAATGACAATTCATTGGTTGAAAATTTTTATGCCACTAAAAGACTAATGCGAGGTCTAGGTCTCTACTGTTGAGAAAATAGATTGTTGTGAGGACCAATGTATGATTTATTGGGGAGTGGACTCTGAGTTGACGTCATGTAAATTTTGTGGGAAATCACGCTACATTGCACATCGACGAGGTCGTGGTCGGAACACAAAAAACCGTCCTTGCAAAAAAATGTACTACTTCCCTTTGGGCCCTCGGTTGCAACGACTGTATGCGTCTGAGTCAACGGCAAAACATATGCGATGGCATGGAGATCATTCCTCGCCAGAAGATGTTATGCAACACTGTTCTGATTCGATTGCTTGGAGACATTTTAATGACGTCAATAGAGACTTCGCCGCCGAGGTTCGGAATGTTCGTTTAGGATTGTGCACTGATGGTTTTCAAGTATTTGGGCTTTCAGGGAAATCGTACTCTTCGTGGCACGTGATTTTGACTCCTTACAACCTTCCACCGTCGATGTGCATGAAATCTGAGTTTATGTTCTTAACGGTTATCGTTCCTGGACCGACCAGCCCAAAGCGAGAAAATCGACGTGTTCCTTGCTCGCTTGTGAAAGAGTTGCAAGATTTATGGAACAATGGTGTGATTACATACGGCGTTTCCACAAAGACAAATTTTCTCATGCGAGTTGCCCTTTTATGGATCGTTAGTGATTTCCCTGCATATAGCATGTTGTCCGGTTGGAGCACACATGGTAAGTACGCTTGTCCATATTGTATGGAGGATACAAATGCATTTCAATTGCGAAATGGTGGTAAGACATCGTGGTTCGACTGTCACCGTCGTTTCTTGGCGAAGTCATCACCATTAAGGAAAGACAAAAAAAATTTCATTAGAGGCAAAATGGTCATAAATGATGATCCGCCCGCTTTGCGTTCTGGTGAAGAAATTTTGGCAGAAATTGAATCGTTAGGCTTGATGAAAGTGACAGAAATCAGAGCTGATTCTGTGAATGGGCGGATAGCTAATTATTCGGGATGGAGGAAGAAAAGCATATTCTGGGACTTGCCGTATTGGAAGACAAACTTGATTCGCCACAACTTAGATGTCATGCACATTGAGAAAAATGTTTTTGACAACATATTCAACACTATTATGTGTGTACCAGGCAAGAGTAAGGACAATGCGGCGAGACAAGATATTTGTGAATATTGTCACCGACCTTCTCTACACATTGATTCGGCGACAAATACTTACATCCTTGGATGCTATGCTCTTGATACATCAAAAAAACAAAAATTGTGCGAGTGGGTTGAAAAGTTGCGTTTTCCTGATGGTTACGCTTCGAATCTTGGTCGATGTGTGGATCCAAAGAAAGCTCGCGAATGTTCGGCATGAAGAGCCATGATTGTCATATTTTCATGCAACGGTTGATACCAATTGCATTCAGAGAACTCCTCCCAAACCCGGTTTGGGTTGCAATTAGCGAATTAAGCCTTTTTTCCGATCCCTAACTGCGAAATGTGTCAGTCTCAAAGATATGGAGGTCTTAGAGTCTGAAATACCAAAAATCATTTGCAAGTTGGAGAAAATATTCCCTCCAAGCTTATTCGACTCTATGGAACACCTACCAATCCACTTGGCCTACGAGGCTCGTCTGGCCGGTCCCGTTCAATTTCGATGGATGTATCCATTTGAGAGGTACTATCTTGAGCCCTTGAAATTATTTTCCCATTCAATAAGTTTTAAATCAACACTTCCTATAACATTCATACAGGTACCTTAAACATTTGAAGAACAATGTGCGGAACAAAGCGAAGGTAGAGGGCTCCATGTGTAATGCTTATTTGGTCGAAGAGGTCACATCCTTTTGTTCTTACTACTTTGAAGATCACGTCTTTACATTGCATGACAAAGTGCAACGTAACGACGATGGCGTATCGGGCCCACACCGCATTTTGTCGGCAATTTCTCAATTTTCACTTATCCTGGTCGACCCATTGGCAAGTCGAAGGAGCGGTACTTAACAGAGCAGAGTTTAATGCCGCTCATTCGTACATACTGCTTAATTGTCCAGAGATCGCTCCTTACGTCCAGTACATCCGTCACTTTCATTCAATATTGCAGTACATTCATTGTTCATATTTTACTAAGACAACCTACTTACATGTTCCTTTCTTCTAGGATATTCATCGATGAAATCACTCAAGCAATGGGGGAGTCGGAAGTTGATAGTAGTCTAGAGCACAACTTCCCCATTTGGTTTCAAACATACGTAAGGTCATTACTTTTGTGCGTTATAGATTCATAAATTTCTTCCATAAGTAATGTGTCATATTGCATTTCTAATTTTTTTTAATAGGCTCGGAATTCTATAGTTGACGAGACGCTTGTTGATCTTTCTGTTGGTCCTAGTCGATCATGTACTGTCTACCCTGGTTACCTTGTTAATGGGTATAAGTTCCACTCCGCAACATATGACGTTAATAGATCGACGCAGAAGCGGCGGTGTTTTGGTGAAGGGTTCAAACTACGCCAATGTTTCCCATAACTATTATGGAGTACTGCAAGAGGTTGTGGAGATTGAGTATATCGGCCTCAAGCGTGTGGTCTTGTTTAAGTGTGAATGGTATGACCCTACACCGAATCATGGTGTGAGGACTCACCCAACACTTCAATTGGTAGAGGTTCATCGAAGTCGACGATATAACAACTACAAGCCATTTGTACTAGCAATGCAAGCCACTCAAGTGTACTACCTTTCGTACCCTCTTCTATGAGGAACGACCGACAAGAATGGCTAGCGCTTGTTATTCTTGTCAACCAAAATTCCCCGACGAGGAAACTAGCAAAGACGATAATGACCAGGGCTCGGCAGAGATTGCATTCCAAGATGGGATGGCCACCACGTGCATAGTCGACGATGCAATCGTCGATATCAACAAACTGGATGATCTCGAATGGGACTCGATTCATTGTTGAAGCGGGTCTAAGTGAAGAAGTATATAGTGGAGATGATTCGAAGAAGAATCATCAACTTCTAATCATGAGAGTGAATTTGAAACGGATGATAGCGAATAATGTATGTATATGTTATGTCAACGTCCAATCATTTAGTTACTTTTATCGCATGGATCCCGTGTTATTAATTCCAATCATTTAGACTTAATTTCTAGTTTTTGTATGCCCTCCTTCTCTGAAATTTTATTGCTATTTTGTTAGGTTTCATGGCGGGAGGTGGTCATCCACCACGTCAAGGTTTCCCATTAGGAGGACATCGTCCAGGCGGAAGAGGTGCAGCACCGACCTCTGGAGGCGAAATACCGACTGGGCCTCATGGTCAGGCCACACGAGGGGTCCATAGAGGTCGTGGCGGTCGAGGTCGTGGGTCGATTCCGCATTATCGATTCCGACTTCTCGTTCTCTCAATCACGAGATAGCCGCAACGTCACCTTCGCCTTCCATACCGTCGGCGGCGTACGTACCATCATCGTCGTCATCAAGGACTATACCAAATATGCAGTTCCAGTCACCATCGTTGACATCAAGGACTCCTTTACCCACGAGGCCTGCACCCCCAGACACGGCATCACCGGCGGCATCCCCACAATACGACGTAAGAGCAGGGTTGGAGGTGACAGCCCTCCGCGAGCACCTCAGAGGATAGGGATGGAGCCCCCTGACGTACATGAGATCCCTATCAGACTGATTGCCAATGATACGTAAGTTTGTATTTGACTCATATATGTCGTTTTAAATATGAATGTAAATTATTGAAGAAGTAGTTAAGATGTTATGCATGTTCATGAAACACAGGGAGTTGCATCCTTCGCATTTTTGTGCACGGAGGATGACAAAAGTTTTCAAAAGATGGATGATTCCTGAAGGGTATTGTTGGAAGTCGGTACCGCCTCATCATAAAGACAAATACTGGCGCCACTGGAAGGTAAACACGACTACTAAATGTCTTATGATTTATACTATTTCCTCAATGTCTCGTAACAATAGCAATCGCCAATTTGTAGGTATTTTTTAGATGGGATGACACGATTCCCGAGGATCTCATTCGAGCGGCGTACGACAGGCTTGCAGGCATAAGGTACACCGCATTGATGCACAAGTTAAAGAAGAAACGTGTGCAACCAGTGTATGTTATAGATGAGGCATGGAGGAGATACTTGGAGTACTGGGAGAGCGAGGACTTCCTTGCCAGGTCTAGTCAAGCGACGGTGAATAGGAACACCGAGGTCGAAGGCCCGGGACTGGACCCTCGAAGACACGATGGTGGTTCCGTGTCTTTTGTGACTACCCAAGAAAGATTGGTAAGTTTTTTTTAACCTCTTGGTTATTTTTTACATTTATACACTTGTTCACTATGCTTGGTCCTGTACGTAGAATGATTCATCCGAGACGCCACCGACGGTGAATGAATTGTATTTGCATCTCCACACCGTAAATCACGACGGGATGACATTCATCGATACTAGATCGAGAGCGGTTCTATGTAAGTATAGAAATGAAATGTAAAATAGTATTAAGTTTACTTTAAACCATATCATGTATTTTGTTTGTTGTTGATATCGCGGGATAGGCTCCGGAGAGGAGATGTCGGGAGCTCACCGAAGCTACACCGGACCAATCGGTGGATGATGAGGCGGTGTACCTCAATGTGGCGGGTGAGTGTCCCAAAGGACGTGTCTACGGTCTCGGGTCTTTAGGGAGAAAGAAGAGGAGATATGCGAGATCCCTGGTGCTAGCACGTCCGAGATGCCGGATATGGTGCCGCGTGCGAGAGTTCAATGTCGTTGCAGAGCAACTACGAAAGGTTATGGAGTTCATGCAAGAAGCATCTCGGGATGAACATGGACGGAGCGAGCCTATCTCAAAGCAACAACCACCACCACCACCAAGCACCGCCACCTCATGACAAAGCAGCAGTACTGTCGCAAATAGATCCGGTCGATCCACCACAACAAGGGGACAATGTTGAGCGTGAGACGTAAGCGTGGCTTCTGAGAGATGAGCAGCTTGGTGATACATAGGTATTTTACTTGTTGCTTGTGTAAATTCTTAGCATAACTTTATGATTGACATTTCTTTTTGTGCATATTTAGATTGATATTCCATAATCTATCATGGGTTATGTAATGCATCCTATTGAATCAAAATAAAACTCATAAGTCATATTCATGAATTAAATTAATATTACTATGTTAATAGTGTAATCCAAGTTAACAAGACATAGAGCATGCCTCGAGATGTGTGAGGCACCAGGTAATCTAGTAGGCAATACTTGTCCATTTTGAGGTGCAATGTGTCATTGAAGAGATACAAGTAGCACAAGACAATTATGAGGTGTTTGCTTTCATGCAAATAAAAAGGAGAAAAATTCAGCATTTTTAGGAACAAAGAGAGCAAATGTGAGCTGAAATTTTTGGGTAATCAAAGGAGTTAAGCTTTGAAGGATCAAACTACAAAGAATCAAGCCATAGGTAACCTCTTCTACTCATCTTTTGCTTCAATTTCAATAAAAAATGCCTTCACGCATGACTAAGTTGTGTCAAGATATTTTGTTTTACTGTTTTCTTCATGATTCCATGATGTTATAAGGTTGAAGATGAATCATGTACATATCACATAACTTTGGTTTCAAAGGAATTAAGCCAAACTTGCTAGTATAACCAATTATATGCATGAAAAATGCACTGTACTTTGAAAGGGCATAACTTCATAAATACTTATCCAATTGGGCTTATTTGTTAGATGATTTGTGACTAAAAGTTATGATTTTTAAAGCTATATATTGGGAGAAATAATTTCTAAGAATTTCTCAAATTTGATTCTAGATAGTTTCGTTTAGTACAAGGTAAATAAAGAAGACTCTTCTGGAGATATGTTGCAAATGGCATGGGCCATGAATTGGAAGGAACCTTTATAGTCTTTAAACTTAGATTTAGGTTGAGGAACATTGGCATTCATGCTTCATTTGGATCTTTCTGTACAGAAAATTTTCTGAGTTTTCTCAGAGATGTATTTGGGCTAGTCTATCTTTTTTTGTGAGGGTTTTCATTCTTTTAATAAGAGAAGATAAACTGTAGGCCAATGGATCGTCCTCAATCCGCATAAATCTATATTGTTTGCTTGTATGTTTTAGAGCCCATCAAGCTTGTCTTTAAAGAAACAGATAAAGAAAAGGGCCATGTTGTTTTTCTTAAAAGCAGTTTATGGGCCAAGGCTTTAATAAAAATAAAAAAAGACTTATAAGGAACCACTTGCTTGCTTTTCTTTGCAATTAAAGAACAATGCCCAACATGTGTTTTAAGATAAAAAAAGATAAATATATGAGTGTAAGAAGGAATAGCTTTAATAAAAATAAAGTTATTTATTTATGATTCTATTAAATTGATATTGTTCCCTGTGATGGATTTTGATTTCTATTTTAGACTTAAATAAAATTAAATAAATTTCTTTATGATTCTATTCATGATATAAAGTATTATGGATTCATTTAGTCATTTAAAAAAAATGCAATTGATGCATTCTTAACCATTCAATCAATTGGTGCTTCTCAAACATGTTGTTCAATCAGTTCAAACATGTTGTTCAATCAATTGGTGTTTCTCAAACATGTTGTTCAATCAGTTCCAACATGTTTATAACAATAATGCTTTTACTTCTCTATGTTATCTAAATCAATATCATCATTTTTATATTAGTTTTACTTTTTGTTTTGTATCATATACTTGTGAATATCTTATTCTATACCATTTTTTCAGCAAATTCAAGTATGATATGTTTTTTCTTTTGTTCTTAATCGAAATGGGAGGATGGTCTAAATTGAAAGAAATAACATGTTTTTGCTCTTCTTGATTCTGCATTTGTGCTACAGGGACATATGATTATCTTCCAAATTGCCAAAATCTGCCTTGTAAATCTTCTTCCCTTTCATTCGGTTTGAAGTTCATTTTTAAGACATCCATCTCAAACCGCAATATCATTTGAGTTTGAACCTTGTGAAACTTATTCAACAAGTAAGTATGAATAATTATTTCGAACGAAGCCCTTTGACACAAATGAAGAAAATTCTTGTACCATAATTACGGAACAAGAAGTGACTATTGTGCCATTGAAGTCCTAGAGCTCAATAGCCGGTCAAATGTCTGCAATTAATCAATTATTGTAGTTTAAATGTCACACTCATGATCTCACTAACTACTATGATAAGAAAGCATGCAATGAATGTAAGTCAAATAATTTATTATTCCATTTACATAAAGCCGCTATGTTCCAAATTTCTTCGTCTTTCTCAAGAAAAACTAATGAATAAGCGCAATGTAGCTTTCAAGAGCAAGAAAATTTCGACACCATGCGAGGTGATAGTTGATACACGTTAGATGCTTCGAGATAATATGATCTTAACTCTTAATTGGATAACACTTTTTTAACAAAGTAGAACCTATTAGATGTTTCAATTTGGTTATTAGTTCAAATTAATCAAGTTCACACAATCACACCTTTAGACATGACCTCAACATTACTTTTTCAGTTTTAAGTGTGCCTGTTCTTACATTATATTCATTATATTTATGGTAGTAATCCTAACATTTTTCATATTTGTTCTTGCAATGCCTGCCAATTATTGCTTACTACTTATATGGGGTATTGATCATGTGTAATGCCTCTATTGCAACATTAGATATGGCAAGTCATTATTTTTGTATAGTCGATTTCAGTGTGCAACTAATCAACATTACATATACTTTCCAAACCTCTCCTCTCTTTTCCTATATATTTTTACTTCCTTGAAAGCTCTTGATGTTGTGTGGTGTATTGCTTTTACCGGACGTTGGAGCGGATCTGTTCCTAGGCGCTATTTAGCTCTCTCGTGGTTCAGATCGCTCGAAAGGAACCCCGTGAATATGCATTATCACCTTTGGTTGTTGTCCTCGAGATGGAGAATCATAAGTGCTTCAAAGCTGCGTTATAGTTATTATGTGCATATTTATAGGATTGTAAGTTTTTTTTTTTTGTGGTTGTTGAACAATAGGATTGGTGGTTTTTGTGAATACTTACAACTTTGGAGCTTTTGTAATACAAGACAATTTTCTGTGGATATATAAATCTTTTTCAAATTTTGATTTTTACATTTTTTTTTCTCTTTTGAATATTTGTTGATATATATTGTCGATGTATGAATGTCAAATTTGGTTTTTTTGTAGGATGTTAGCACCCCCAAAAAGTTGTTGGAGGGGGTGCAGGCGATGGAGTAGATCCCATGGTTGTAATTTCAAGTTATAGGTTGGAAAACTAATTGGATTATGTTTATGTTTGAAAATAAAATGAACGGGAAAATTAGAGACGGATTAGAGACGAATTCAAACATTCCGTTGCTATTCCGTCTCTAATTTTCCGAATATATGCATAAATCAAACGAGAATCGAGACGGATATAAGAATTCGTCTCGATGATTCCTCTCGATTCCGTTTGTGATTAGCAACGGAATCGAGACGGATTGCAATTACAAACGCACCATTTTCGGAGAAATTCCATTTCGTTCGTCTCTCGTTCGTTTCTAATTTCGTCGCTAAATCATCTCTCTAATCGAAACGGAATTATTCCGTCTTTATTCTGTCTCTAATCGAAACGGAATCAATTTTCCGTTTCGATCGAATCGCGACGACGTTTTTAGAGACATGATTGATTCCGTCTCTCGTTCGTTTCGATTGCAATTAGAGACGGAATTTTTGCAAATCGAGAGACGGAAATTTCCGTTTCTGATTTGCTGTTTTTTTGTAGTGGTTGTGATGGCTGAGTGCAGACCGGTATGAGCAGAGGAAAGGGCAAGCTTGAGGATTTTCTATGATTTACAGTTGTTTCCTACTCGTACATTTGTTTATATTATTTGTTTTTTGTTGGGTTTATGGGACATGAGAGCTTTTGGACTTGTATATGACCTGTTGAGGTCCATTTTTTTTTTTTACACAATAAATATAGATTCATAGTATTCCAGAGCAATGTCCGGGTCTAAAACTAGGGTTTAGGGTTTAGTGACAATAAAAGTATACATTCATATCTATAAAATGGTCCCTAAGTAGTATTTACGTACATTTATCAAAAAATAGTATTTACTGATATATTGTCAATGGATTAATTAATGTACTTATAAATTAGGGATTACTTACTAATTGATAGACTTTATTTTATAGGGTTTGACTTTGTACATTATTATTATATTTATTTTTTGATAAAACTTTGTACATTATTAATTATGTAATATTTTGGAGATTATTTATGCATCATTACAAAAAATTGTTACTAATAAGGGCACTTCAATTACAGGAGTTGCTGAAGCTCAAAAAAAAATAATAATGTTCTCCACGACTTTAAGACGTGATAGCCTCGATACACGCACAGAAATTACAAAAATTATTTATTATATTGTGACGAAGAATTCTCATTAGATCTACCAAAAAAAAAATAAAAATCGTTAGATCCTTAATGACCATAGTAACATTGAAAATTCTTTTACTTGTCCTCCAATTTGTTCTTAATAATTGTTATCCAATCTAATTCACATGACTTAAATGGTGCGCTATGCACTAAGCATGCGTCTCTTAAAATAGCATAATGTATCCAAGTTTTAAGTCTTTTACAAATTTATCCTAATATTTAAATTTTTACAAATTCATCCTAACATTTTAATTTTTTTACAAATTTATCCTAACATTTTAGTTTTTCACAACTCTATCCTAAAATCTTTTCATTTTTAAGTTTCCAACCTTACAAATTGTAGCCGAAGACATGATAGGGAGAAACTCTTCCCAACTTACACAATTTCAAAACATTACACAACTTACACAACATGGTTAAAAGTAATATTAAATCAACCAAAATTTATTCATAGGATACAACTTACACAATTTCAAAACATTTGGATGTATTTGTAAAAAATCAAAACGTTATGATAAATTTGTTAAAAAAAAAAAAAAGGCAACGGCTAAACGGGCAGTTTTGAATTTATACTTTATGTACCTCACTTTTTACATAGTTTACCCTACTTTTATTCTTAAAATCTCAAAAATACCATTGTTCACCTCATTACCCATACTTCGCTTTTGAAGAAGTGTCGTCCGTAGGTTTCAGACAAACCGAGCCGACATATCTGGAGAGGTGTCGACACCTCTAAAGAGATTTTGCACATACAAGGTCGATACTTCATTAGAGGTCTCGGTCGACTCCAACCGATAATGCGAAGATAACTCGGTCTTAATGGGTAACGGAGAGATTCAACCGAAACCTCTTTAGAGGTGTCCGACCTGCGTATTCGATACCTCATAAGAGGTGTCCCCTCTGTTTGTCACAACGCCTAACTGTTCCTAGAGCTCGAGCTCGAACATGTGATGGAGTAAACATGTCCAATGAAGTTCCTATGGGATATCGGTAAAAAAAATGTTTCACATATTATTTTTAACTATTAATTGCATTTTTTAATTTATGACTAATTTATTGTTTTGTATATAAATAGATAGTTGCATTTTCGGTTACTAGGACTTCCACACATGTTTTATCGTCATTTTGTGATGCACTTGACACGCAGAGGAAGAATGTCGTGGAGTGGCAACCATACGTTGATGTCCTCGAGTCACTTCCTCTCAAGATCATGGGAGCAGGCATTAGACGAGTCCTTTAATTTATTTTCATACAGTCGAGTGGCATCGACCTGAAAGGGTAATGATACAGCTCAAAATGGCACAGGTCGTGCCATCTAACTGTGATTTCGACACGACTACACCGCGTCCAATTGAGAGAACACCATCAAGAAAATTGGGCAGTGTATCATAGAAGATTTATAGAGTTGTGAGAAAATTGTGGTAATACCATAACCACAATGGAATAAGAAGGGGAACATGATCAAGAAGAGTACATGAGGTGGTACCGACCTTTTAGCAGGTGCTTCTTTGGATATGACGGGGCTCTACGAGAATATAAGGTAAGCTTGAAACTATTAGGTTGTTATCCTCAAGAGTCATTTTAAATTGTTAACTAATGCTTATTTTTTTATATCAGTCTACATTTGCACATCAATTGCTGCGAGTGTTCATTGATGAAAGGATTGATCAAGGAATTGTTGCTCTTGATGAAAGCATTAGAATCTTATATGAGGATGAAGGACAGAGGACTACTATGTGAAATGATGAAAATGTAGTTGAGCCAAAAATAGATGATGAAGGTTCTCAAGAAGAAGAGGAAAACAGGAAGAAGAGGATCAAAGCCTAGCAAATAGAGGGAGGAGAAGAAACAAAAAGGACACACACTGTGGGTGAGAACAGCAGACGTTCTCTTCCACTACCTCCAACTCGTCCAACACCAAGAACAACAGAGAATGTTGGTAAGAGCAACAGAAGTTCTCCTCCACCACCTCCAACACGTCCTTCTTCTCATGGGTGCACTCCTTTGCCGCCCCCAATACAGCCTAAAGCTTATATGTTTTTACCTAGGGCACAGAGCATGAGTGCTCATCCTTATCATTTCGATTCATATGAGTTTGGGCCATCATTTTCCTACATGGAATATAGAATGCATACACATTCAATGCATGGTTCATTGCCTCAATACATGCCAAGTTCATTTACTTCGCCATATTATAATTACAATATGACATATAGTGGAGATGGCTCATTCATGCACTTATTAGGTATGCCACCTCATGTTCCTTTCACCCAACTACATATAAGAAGCCAATATGTTGGAATAGTTTAACCCTCTATCTTTGATAGTACTAGTAGTGGAGGTGAATCCAGTGAACACAAGGAAGAAGATTAGTCGACACAGACTCAGCCGGGCGTACAAGCACGGAGAAATCCAAGTCAAAATAAAGTACGTCTAGTTTGCCTCAGGAGGAGCATCGTCGATGTCAATAGAACTGCATCATACCTTTGTATGAGTTTCTTTGATGTCAAGGTAATTTCTTGGATTTGTATATTTGTTCGAGTTTTTTTGCTATTTGTTTTTCTCTTACTTGAATGCAAATTTTCATATATGATGCAAATGGAGATGAAAATAGAGGCAATCAAGTACTAAAGTTACAATGAAACCAGTTTTTAGTTCCCTTATTTATGAGGAAAAGCTTGAATTAACTATAAGATCTCCAAACTAACTATCTCTTTCAAAACAATCAATAGAATTTTTTGAGTTTTTCAATTTGGTTTTGCTATTATGTCATTTGAGTTTTTCTTATCATGAATTACTTATGATACATGTTTCCCTAACATTATACAAAGGAGAAGGTAAAATGTCAATTTCGTCGTATTGCGTACTTGAAAAATTAATTGTTGGAGGAATTCAATGAAAATGGTGTTAGATTTGAGGAATGCTATGCGCACGTACCGAAATGCACATTGTGTGTGAGTCGTCCATATGGGCCTCAATTTAGTGTGGAACACACGCCAATGTGTGTTTTAGTGTGGTTTGGTTGATGTATGTGTAGTATTTTAATTTAGAGGGCAAAGATACGGCTGAGGTAGAGTTGCATGAATTACTCTTTTTCAAAAGGAGTTAACCATACACTTAATATTTTGTTCAAATGACTCATTTTCAAAAAGTGTAATTCATGTAATCAAACTGCCACGTCACACTCACCTGCCACGTCATACTATATATTACACAATTACGCCTTTTCAAAACCCACAGTACATTACTTTTGTAATTTTAAAGAAATCATCCTATTTGATGAATTTAAAAAAAAAAAAAAAAAAACAGCGTTACTTTTTTGATAACTGCAAGTTGCTAGTACATCATTTGCTAAGAACACTTCTATATCATCTAAGGGTTCCCATAGTATTCTAGTGCACTGATCTTCTGCTAGTTCAGTTCTTGCAAAGAAATCTTGTATTGGTCGAAGCAGCCCTGTCCTGCTACCTTCTATGTTCCTGTCCAAGACAAGGTTGACTGCCTCCACATAGTCCAATTCGAGCACCACCTGGGGTACCTCTAGCGGCCACGCCATCTTCAGTCCCGTGAGCATCACCCCATAGTTCAGAGTTCAATGTCGTGCAGTTGCTATATGTTGAATGAATCCTCTGATCCATCTTCCCGTAAGATCCCTTATCAACCCCTCAGCTGTTGCCAGTTGCTTAGCTCTATCAAAAGCCCCATCCGTCATCCGATTTACACCATCGAGTAGGAGGCTTCAAGAAACGCCCACTCAAAAACGTCATTCTGCTATGAAGATTCTCAAAAATAATTAAGGGGTAAAATACAAATAAGTCCCCAAGGTTTTACAAAAATATGCCCTTTGGTCTCTCTACCAACTTTTTTTAAACCATGGATGAGTTAGTGCGAAAAGACTAGTATATACTACAAAAGAGATAAAATGAAGACTCAACACTTTCAAATTGTGATTTTTTATAAACTTTCTTAAAACAATTTTTTTTTTTATAATTTTGCATATGTATTTAAATGTATTCTTATTAATTAGCATTTGATTTTAATATAATATTGATCACTATTTCTATAGCCTTCAATAGTACTTTTTATATTTATTTTTACAAATTATGGAAAGATACAAATTGAAAACACAAGGCGAGAATTTAATTAATAATTTTTGTTTTTGGGTATACATAAATTTACACACCTTTTTGCATATTTTTTTATTTTATCTAGAAATAAAATGACTTTACTATTTTAATTGTAAGCACACCCAATCCTATTTACAAAATATAGATTATTATTATTTTATTATTAAATAATAAACATACACACATTTTTATTATTATTTATTTCTTGCAAATATGGTTTTTATTAATTTAAAATATATGAATAATTCTTAAACAAATAAATAAATAAGTTATGTTCATATTGTAAACATTAAAGTTGATAATTTTTTTTTTGAGGACAAAGTCAAAGATTTTATTTAATGAAGAATGTCTTTAAGAACATATGGTGCTAGAAAAATAGGACAAGCATCTTTCCATACATGTGGTGAGTTATCCTAGATCCCAACATGGCCAACACACGTGCCGACTCATTTCTTTCCCTTAGGGAATGCGCACAAACACAGTTAGTCTCCTGCAACATTTCACAAATCTCAAATATGATGTTTTCATTCTCTCCAAAAAGTTCACGCTTCTTCACCCCAGTTACGACATTCAATGAGTCGTTTTCTACCACGAAAATTCGTAGTTGAGCTTCGCACAACCTTCTCTCAAGGGAGAAGTTCAGCCTGTCTCGACTGATGGATACCCCGGGAGAGGTACAACAAAGGTTCCCCGTAGACAGAGCCGTCTTGATCCCGCACAACCACTCCGACTCCTCCTCCTAGTACTCATTCCTTAACCGTCGCGTCGACATTTAATTTGAGTAGATTCTCTAATGGTGGCCTCCACCTTCTACGAGGTGGGGAAGGTACTTGTGTCGATGGCTCTAGCTTTTTTGCCTCTAGAAATTCAATGGTGGAGTTTTCTATCATCTCTTTTACAGGCAGTCCAGATCTATCTATTTTCCTTGAAATAGGCACTTATTCCTTCCGAACCAGATGTACCAAAAGGCAGTGCACACTAACTCCATATCATGAGATGGTTAGTTGAGCAGCAAGTGCAAAGGAAGGTTTCCTGACTGAGATTGGAGGAGAGGCACAAGCCTCGACCACCACTTACTCTGTCACCAGAATTTGTGAGGGATTTTGCAAAGGAATAGGGCGTGTAAAGTGGTTTCACTCTCATGTTTGCAGATAGAGCACAAATCTGAGTCTATCACATTTCTCTTACAGAGATTTGCAGGTGATAAGATGGCTTCTAATGGCAATGGCCAGACAAAACTTTTGATCTTGGGGGGATTTGAAGATTCCAGAGAGTCCGCTATACTCTAGATTCCCGAGAGGAGCTCGAGATGGCCCGACCCAACTTTTCATTCACCAGGACTTGATAACCTATTTTGACCTAGTAGTTCCCCGATTTTTCATAGAACCAATACCTCTTATCATTAGTTTCTCCCGTAACGCAACGGGGATTGCAATTATACATGCACATCGATCGGGGGGGAATAATGCTTGAAGAAGCTCATTGTCCCATATTTTGTTCGGGAGTATGAGTCTGTTCACAGTCCACCTGTAGCGGCCCAAATTTATTTAATCAGGATTAGTGTTAATTACGGGGATTAACGGGTTAATTCGGGCGTTACGTGGGCAGCTGGGCTGACTCGGATATGAGTACCCAGGTTATATTGTGTTATTTATGTATGTTGTATGTCTATTATTGTGATGTGAGAATTTATTATTATTTATATAAACATCACATGTGTGTAAGTTGATATCGGGCAAGGCTACGAGTCGGGTATATGTCCCGAAATGCGTGTCGGGGACCAGGTATCGGGTAGCCGGTGTACAGAACATGAGTTGTCGGGTAGCTGAGAACTAGCTTTACTCACATATGAATTTTTATGATTTATTAGGTGGTCTAGCCTAAGGTTAAAAGTGAATAAATAATGAATTAATTGAATTCCTAAGGTTGTAGCTAGAAAAATTAGGGTGCATAGGATGATTCTCGAGATGCACAACAGGGTACATACAAGGACTGTAGTGTCATAATAAGGTATCTAGACTTGAGTGACACAAGGTGGTCAGTAACCATTAGATCAGCCTCGAGATGCGTGTTCGCACTAGATTGAAATCACAACTATATATATACCATCGATGAGTACTGCAACATGCATACAAACGATTTCTCAACAATTCTTGGAGGTTCTGGGAGTGAATCTGATGTTGGAGAGGACAAATTAAAGCATTGGAAAGTGATCCTGGGCGTCCAACAACCAAATCTAAGGTAATCAAACTCTCATTTTGATTGAAATTTTCATTAAAATGGGTTGAGGATCAAACGAACTTTTTGGAGGATTTCATCACTGTTTTTGATGAATTAGGTGTTTTTGGGGTTAAATGTGATGAAACACATCATTTTAAATCAATTTTATAGAAAATTGGTGATAAATTTGGAATTTTGGATTTCAAACACGGCACGCTTTAATCCTCTGTTTTTGGTGGAAAACTAGTTTAATTGGTGTTTTAGAGGGGGATTTGATGTTGTTAGAGGGTATGTATAGATCTTATGATGTCTATGAGGTGTTAGGAACCAATTAAGCTCAGAATCCATTTCTAGAAATTCTGGGCAGCGTACAATTAGCGCTAGGTGATGAACACTAGCGCGCTAATCACGCCGGGGAAGATGAAGATCTTCGTGCATGAACAGTTCATGAAGATTAATTACTGTGCTAATTCCCCAGTCTAGCGCGCTAATACCAGAACCCCTGAATTTTTAAAGTATAAAATTGAGCCTAATTAATAATAAACCCACTTAATTAATACAAAACACTATAAATGGACTTCAGGGACTGGAGGAACCATAGCTCGGATACTGAGGAGCTAGGCAGGTCAGATTAACGGGTCTAGGAAATTGGAGTGCATGTTTACAGGTGCGTAAAACCCTTGAGAAAGTTACAATTTAAATTCATGGCGTGCATTTTATTGACTATCTTATCGTATGCGGTGACTGCTAGTAGTCACGCATGGTTTTTTATCTTGGTTATGGCTACACGCTTGAGCATGGGCTAGTCTGCTACGGCGACCGTATAGATGAGAGTAGAATGTATCTATAACTGTCTCGAGGTATTAAGGGTACTCTTAGAACTAAAAAGCTTGGAAATGAGTACGCCAGTTTACCGAGTTGAGGTGTAGTCATTGTAAGCCTGTTATTAAGTATTGGTTTATGCTAAGAACTCTGATTTGCTATTGTATGACCAGCGGGTCATGGTTTATCGTGATTAAACGAGTGATGATTCATTTACCTGTTGATTTTATGTTCGAGCCTATTTAGTTAATTATTTGTTGGATTTTGGATATTTTACATTTCCAGTTGATGTGTGATTGATGTGATGCTGTGATGGTTGTTTACTGGCAGCCATGGGAATATGATTCTTGTTGTCAAGGTCATATTCACATGTCTCACAGGTTATCGATGTTTTCATGATTATCGTGTAGAGTTCTCTTGGGAATTTACTCACTGGGCTCGTTGCTGTATGTGTTGGGCAACTGAGCGCAGATCCTGGTACGAGCAAGAGCAAGGAAAAATAGGTATGAGGCGACTATCTCTGAGGCTGTTGCTACTGACAGCTCATGTTTTGACTATCGAGTATGTATGTATATATTATTTTATGTTATTATTAATAACTAACCAGCTAGATGTTTAGGAGAATTTAATAATTCAATATAGTAGGATTAGTTAAACGGAGCATCACTTTACAGAGCTGCTGATGTGGCAGCAGTGATGACGTGTCCAATGACGTGAATGGCACTGTTAGGCTTGCGAGCGGAGGGCATGGGTCACGGGACGACCCCGGGAGATTGGGGCCGTCACACCACCTCTCTCTTAGGGCCGGACTCAGTACCAAGAAAGCTGGAGATCGAGGTATCCATCTATCATTATGGCAATCAATTCGAATGTCGTTTCCTATTCGCCATACAAGTCCTTTGAGAAGCAACTCCTTCCCCCACACAATACTTTACCAAAGGTATAAACACCCTTTTATTTTAGTTGCAACCAAGAATTGTGTGTTATGGAAATATTTTCCCCTTAATACCCTCTCGGCCAATGATCCTTTGTTCTTAAATATCCTCCATGCTTGTTTAGCTACTATCGTCTGATTAAACATCTGCAAGTCTTTGATCTCATTCCTCCCATCAATTTGGAAACACATGCCTTCTCCTAGCTTACCCACGTTGTAATGACCCTAAATTGTAACTTGTAGCACGTGTCAATTTAGGTTGTACGTGGGCCCATTTTTCATGATACAAAGTCCAATTCTCGGTCGTCGATGCCGAGGTATGTTATTTGTGTTTAGTGTTTTGTACTATATTGTATTACCCGAATGTATAATTCCAATGTTCCAAACATGCGAGGACGTTTGAGTGTGACCGTTGGTACGGGGAACGGTTTAGTGCGAGCATTTCGTGAAATAATGGGGTTTCGAGTGAACGTTAGTGGGTAATTAATAGTCCGGGGACTTAATTGAATTAAAAACAGTGACAAAATACAAAATAAATAATAATTAAAAGTGTAAAACGCGTTTGATACGTTGGTAAGTCCAGGGCGATGTAACGAACAAGTTTGGTGTTCGGAACAAACCCGTAAACGCGAGTATGGTGCGAGAAAAGGCTTGAACAAGGAATTGCGTCACGTATTGGAGTCATGAATTGGTGTCACAGTTGGTGGCTAGAATGAATAGAGGCCAATGGATGGTCCTCGGGATTTGTGCAAATGAGGAGATGAAGGGGGTATATATACCCCAACCACCACCTTTTCTCTCTCTCACCTCTCAATTTATATCTCACTCATCATCGGTTCAAATGTGAGAATGAAGGGATTCTAGGATTTCGACGCGATTTCATGCGATTGGAGCGATCAAACGCGAGTTCTAAGGTGAGATCTCAATTCCCCACATCGATATATACATTTTGGTAGTGTTTTGTGGGTTTTTGTCGCCATGAATTCGGATAATGAATTTGGAAATTTAATTTTTATGGGATGTTTTGATTGATTGGGAATCAATGGGGTGATCAAAACAAGATTTTTGAAGTGGTTTTGGTGTTTGGAATTTTCGAATTTTGGGAATTTTTGGTGAATTTTGTGTGATTACATCAAATCGGTGTTTTGGTCGAGTTTTGAAGCAATTCGAGGCTGGTTTGGTGTGTATTTGGAGGTATAATAGTAGTTGGGATAGGCTCGAAGCACGGCAATGCGAGTCGGGGTGTAAGACACCCTATTTATAGGGGCGTATTGGTCCACATGCCGTAGAAACGCCATGAACACCCCAACTTACGGCATTACCCACATACGTCTTGGGCAAGGTCTCATGGGGAAGGCGTCGTGGAGACGCCATGAACGTTCCAACGCACGACGTCATCCACGTACGTGTTGGGCAGTGAAGGATATTCTCGACGCGGTGAAGACGTCGTCCAATCATTGGACCGCGGCGTCCTCGCGGCGTGTTATTATTCATAGAGACCAATTTATATAAAAAAATTGAAAACTCTCGGGGATCTCTCGGGTATATAAATGGGTCGAATACGACCTAATACCAGAATAATCGACCCAAATGGGTTAACAAATGAAATTATGGAAAAATTGGTTAAAATGAGGTTATTAATGGGAATTTTGGTTTAAATGTATATTAGAGGTTTTAAAACATTGACGGGACACAGGAGGTCGTAGGAGATGTATCGGGGTTCATGGAGTACGTAATTAGTTGCATTACAGGTAAGTAAACCAATGAGAACTTTTACATTTATTTCTTGAGCTTTAATTTGTTGTTAATGCTCTGTTTATCATTATATCCTTTGGATTCTCTGTTGGTTGAGTGGTCCAGTGCAAGGGTGTCATGGTTACTTTTATCTACGATATGAGCTCTTATCTGGACGTTGTTGATATCTCCCAATAAGGTTTACGTCGAGGGCTCTTATTCGGGTCTGTGGATATCTCATAGTCACAAGGGTTAGGGCTGGTAGGCCGTGTTCTCATCCTTAACCCGAGTCTTGAAGGTTTTACCTCGACTCAACGACTATCGTTGTCGAGACTCCTTGCTATTCTATTTCATTACTCGGAAACTCACATTTCGATTGATTTATTTACAGTCATATACATTTCATGCATTCTTTATTCCTTTCTTTCTATCAGCATGAATGTGGACTAATGTTTATTTATTTTGAAATGTTGTATTATTGTTCTGTTTGGCGTTACTTACCTGGGCTCTTCATTCTTGTGTTTGATGGAGTGTAGATCCACAGTCCAGCAAAGCGAAGGCACCAGAGCTTAGGGAGTTGCTTTGAGGATACTAGAGCACACATTTCCACTTGACTGAGTAGGTGATTTTTGTATTATTATTTATATATATTGTTTTGGAACATGGGTTTGGGTATGTGAGAGATTTTGGGCATGTATATTCATTGGGTTATTCTCTCTTGACTGATCATTTATGATGATATACATATATGGGTTTCCACACTCTAGGATGTCTTACTTTATTGTTGTGATTAATTGATTAGTTTGAGCTTTGTTTCCGCTATATTTTGATAATAACTCACTAATCAATATGATAATCTTATAAATGAATGGTAAACGGTAAGGTAAGGTTGACTAGTCTTGCGTGACTGTTCGAGACGGGCTCGGGGTTTCACGTAAGTCTAAGTCGGACGGCCCAGTTCAAGTTTGAAAACTAGGGCCTTCACAATTGGTATCAGAGCCGAAGTTTTAAATACTCGACTCTTGATTTAAATTTAAGCCATTAAGACAGTAATCAGCGAAAGTTAGGAATTATTGAACTTATAGTGGAACCCTATGAACCTAACTTAAGTCTTAGTTAGGAAGTGAGGAGAGTTGGGAAATTAAAACGGACTATTAGCTATTTGATTTTTGTATATTATATTATCGATAGTTATGTCCTGATCGTGAGAATCACTTTATTTTCAGATAGTGATGGTATATCAGCCTAGTACAGGAAAGACTAGTATGGGTGACATACAGGGCCTGTTGGATGGCATGTCACAGAGGATTTCATCGCATGATCGAGCTATTACTGAGAATTCTTAGATCGCTAAGAGTTCTAAGCGAGCGGCGGATCACCTATATACGTCGGCAGCAACTCTAGTTGCTCAATCTAGAGTGCTCCGACCATTCAGGATACGCCAACAGCTCCCACAGTTATTGTAGGACCCGTAGTGACTGAGGAGGCACTTGCATAGGCAGAGATAGTACCTCATATGCCATAGACACCGGTAGAGGATACGCCAAGTACATCGACGATGGATACTGGTGTTAGAGACACTTGAAGCGAGGTAGGCTCGAGAGTTTATGAGACACCAGCCGGATGAAGTTCCATGGGGGAACTAATCTGGACAAGAAAGAAGTTTATGAGGAGCCACGAAAAGATTCACGAGGTCTTAACTACGTCGGTACATATGTAGCCGAGTATTTTTTCATCATGTTTTTTGGCGAGGCTAATATTTGGTGGTGCATGACGGTAGCGTGAAGGGTAAGCCCAATGATTAGGTTGAGTTCAGAGAGAGGTTTCATAAGAAGTATGTTCCTCGTACGGTCCGTAATTGGAAGAAAATCAAGTTTCAAATGATCGATCAACAGACAAGGGAGTCAGTTATGCAGTATATGGATCGATACTTGGGATTGATGGAGTATGTCGATGGCGCGCCGATACCGACGCCGATCAAGCTTACTATTTCATACATGGTCTACTGGATTTGATTGGTTCTGTGGTAGTGACGACTGCTCCGAGCACGTTATAGGATGCCTATGAAAGGGTTATGGCTAGTGAAAGCTTTGGGAGCACACGCATTGAAGCGTCGGCTATGTCGTCAGCACCCTCACAGTTAGTTGGAGGGTCTAGAAAGGATAGGAGGAGGAAGAGAGCGAGACAATGGAGGTAGGGTGATAGAGCACAGAGTGTAGCATCAATTGCGTCTTCACCGTCTACTACGATTATACCAGTTGCTCCAGTGATGAGTTACACGAGTTCACCTCAGCAGCCAACATAGTCAGGTCCTCAAAAGCAGTTTTATCAAAGGACTGATAGTAGAGGCAGTGGCGAGAGACAGGGTCAAGGTTCCAATCAAGTGCAGAGACAGGGGCAGAGGTCTAGTTAGGCATAGGTACAGGGATAGTGGACATAGTTTGGGTTAGGATCTCAGAAAGGTTGTTAGGAATGTCGTCAGCTAAGACACTTTATTAATGCATGTCCATGACTAGGTCGAAGATAGCAGCAACAGCAGCAAAGTCGAGAGCAAGTTCACGCGGTTGCTACACCAGATCCGGCTGCCAGCCGTAGTCTTATTAAGGGTACGATTTTCATTTGTAGTTATTTCATGCATGTTATGTTTGATTCTAGCTCTATCGTATCTTTTATTTCGGGTCGTATGGTCGATGATTTGGGTTTAATACCTATTAGACTATAATGACCTTTGATCCTTAACATAGCTGCTGGGGACAAGATTTACCCGAACTTGTTGTGTATCGATTGTTCGATAGAGATAGAAGATCATGTCATGCCAGCAGACCTGAGAGTGTTGAAGTTTCTTAAGTTTGATGTATTACTGGGAATGGATTGGTTGGGTGCTTATCATGCACAGATCCACTACTTCAGTAAGGTCATATTTCGTATTCCAGAACATCTCGAGTTTAGTTTTCAGGGAACTTCGACCAGTTTGCCTATCACTAGAGGTAGAGTTGCCACTAGCATAGATATCAAGATGTTTACTAGTGTATGGAGTACGACAGAGCAAGTTGTGACTAGGTTGGAGGATGTGACGATCCATCCTCGACCGAGGGTCGAGTCACCCGGTCCAGGACGCCACTTAAGCCCAATTCCTGAACCAGGCCCAAATAACGGTCTGGCACGCCTAAACAATTAAACCTGCGGAATACATTGGCTAAAAAAGGATAACAATTGCGGAATAAACATACAGAGATATCCTTAAGCCAACAAATTTAAGTTCATAAGAACATTAATGAAACTATTCATGGGTTCGTACTTATTTAAACTAAACAAGTTTTATTAAAGCTCTCAAGTGGATCAACTAAAGATAATTAGGATTCAAGCTACCCAAAGACTTATTTTTATGTTAACCCAAGTTGAATAGTTTCATAATCAAATATACATAATATATATCAATAAAGGCCACATCAAGAGGAGACTTCATGCACGTCTCTCCCTTGTCTCGATCTAGCGATGTCGTAGATACCTGAGATGTAAGTGGGGTGAACTAAAAGAACCAACAAAGCTCAGTAATACGGAAAACCCGCTCAACCATCAAATATGCAAGCAATACCTAATAAGCATGCAAAGTCTAGCATGCACTTGAAAACAAACAAGGATTCATTGAATAGTAGCATGGTAGCAGGATTTCATAAGAGATAGGCATATAATGAACCATCAAGTACTATCATGGCATAAGGCTTTGTACGTCACAAGTAAATAGAAATTCATCCTTTCATAACAAATACAACATATTCATAAGCCATCAAGTTGTAACAACAATAATCATGCATAGCATTGAAAGCTTATTCCAAGATTCAACAATACATAGCATAATTCTCTATCAATAACATGCAAGACATATATCATAATTTATTATCCATGACGAAAGAGATGGGCAAATCATTACATAGATTCAAGTTTTCATGCGAATGAGGGGGTTTCGCAAAAGTATATACTCTAAAATAAAGTAATATGCATAAGTCGTTGATCCATCCAATGCATAGTAGATATTGACAAGAATCCGGTAACCGATTCTCTTACTTTCAAGGTGATGAAAACAATTAGCTAGCACATAGGCCTTATGTGCCCTCTCGTTCGTCCCATCAAATCAACAGTTGATTCGTCCAAGCCATCACCGATGCACTTCCCTATGTCTCAAAAGTACAAGAGAAGGTATTCCAACTCATGTCCTTACATGACATACTTATGAATTCAATTAGTCAAGTAAAGCCCTCGGTGGTGAACTCCACAAACATCCTGGGGCGTTAACGACCCTCGGTGGTACTACGAACATCCTGGGGCATTTACATAGACTTACTTGCTAATAAGGCCCTCGATGGAACACCACAAACATCCTGGGGCCATGAATAACAATAGATGGGAAAAACATTGCATTACATTCCATAGATATGTATATTCAAGCCAATACAACGACGCAACCCATAAATCTCTAAGTTTTTAATTCAAATTGTGAATCCTAGATAAACTATTAATCATGTCATATTAGATAATTGAGCAAGCTCCCCACTTACCTGAACTCTTCGCAATACCTATACAAATTTCCTTACGCATCCGAGCCCGATATGAATTTTTGCACAATTCTTGACAATTCACATAGAATCACATCAATTCAAAATTCGATATAAAGTTATAAAATATTTAATCCATTTGCTTTTGAGACTCACTAGTGTAAGTTTCGCGAGTATTCATGGGTCATTCGAGCCCTTGTCGCGATCCCTGTGTCACATTGTTGGGACTCATTGTCGGGTCCCCCATGGTGCGCGTGTGCGCCATCGATGAAGCTATAGAGGATTTCACTATTGTGGCCCTTTTGGCCTCTTATTGACTAGTCGGTTTGATTTGGTCAACACCACCGTTGACTAGTCATGAGGTCTAAGGCCAAATGGGCCCTATTGACCAGTCAATAGCGGTTGTTGACCAATCTTAAGGGCCCTCTTGGCCCTTGTAGTCTAAAGGGAGGGGGAGCAGTCCCCCCTTCTCTTTCAACTAGGGGCATGCCCCTGATGTGTTAATCGAAGAGGGGGAGCTACTGCTCCCTAATCAACTTGGATGGAGGAGCATAAACTCCCCCACTGCGAGCTCGCATCCACGCACCTCCCTAGCCATCACCATCCGGAGCTGAGCCGCGCTGTCCGCGAACTCTCCTCATGGCGGTTGCCCTCATAACCACATCATCCTCCCTAGTTTTCTTCGGAGCCGCGCCGCTGCTGCTGTCCAAGATGCTCATCAGAGCTTCGCGTCCACCGTCGTTACTGGTCTCTCCTCCCTATGCAGCTCTCACTCTAGCCGTCCCTACTCTCTTTCTCTCCTCTTGAGTTGTTGTAAACAATTAGAGTTTTGAATCCTATTTATTTTGGGTCCCTTTGTCCCACTAACTTGTAGCACTCCAAACTTGACACATTTTGTGCACAAACCCTAGTCTTGGCCCTCACTAAATAACTTTTTAATAAATTGTGACTTGAGGTCTTCGTCATGGTGCGCACACTATTAAATTAGTTCTTGCCAAATTGTGATAAAATATAATACATATAATATCACGACAAACACAAATAAAATATTAAATTACCAAAATGTCATCGAGTCGGGTCAAGTAGAATTTAGGTCGTTACAGAGGAGGTACCAGTGGTATGCGAGTTTCCTGACATCTTTCTAACAAAGTTACCAGGGTTACCACCGCCTAGAGAGATCTACTTTATTATTAACTTGATCCCGATGATCAAATATATTTCGATTCCGCCGTACCAGATGGCTCCGAGAGAGCTTGAGGAGCTGAGGAGTCAGCTCGATGAGTTATTAGAGTTGGTTTTCACTACCCGAGCATATCATCTGGGGAGTGCCAGTTTTGTTTGTCAAAAAGAAAGATGGTATCCTACGATTGTGTATTGACTACCGGCAGTTGAACAACGTGACAATGAAGAACAAGTATCCATTTTCGCACATCGACGACTTGTTTGATCAGCTGATGGGAGCGCAATGGTTCTCGAAGATAGACTTGAGATCTGGGTATCATCAACTAAGGATTAGAGAGGAGGATAGGGAGAAGACTGCTTTTCGCACTTGATACGGGCATTATCATCTCACAGTCATGCCTTTTAGGCTTATTAATGCATCTGCGATGTTTATGGATTTCATGTATGACGGCCCCAAATTCTGAGGCCGCCCCGTGGCTTCCCTTTTCCCCTGCTATTGCATCAGAAACTTCTGCCACGTCACTCCCTATCTATTTTACCTGACATTCTCGAGTTTGATGCCATTTAATTTTAGAAATTTACAATTTACAGCGGAAGTCTCAATATTACCAAAAGAAATATATATAGAATTACTGATTTATCTTAAAGTGGAAATCCCGAAAAGTACTGTACATACGACGATCAACTATAACAGTTAATATATACAAATACAAGTGTGAAATATAGTCTCCCAGTACCCAAAATATTATACAAAATATCAAAATATATAGATATCAACACATGTACCAACAAGCCTCGGCGTAAGTAAGTCAGATGTAATCGCTGAGAATCCCCATACCTTTGCTAATACTAGGATCTGTGCTCAACCATCACAAAAGGCAGATGACAAGCCCAGTAAGTAAATTTTCAAAGAAAACCACCGTGCATCATAATTTAAGAATGTAAAATGAAATCAATAAATAGTGTTAAATAAACATGCAGAATAGAAGAAAATGCAAACAACTGCCCAAAAGCTCATCGCATGAATATAAACACAAAGAGATGCAAATGGGTGTGAACCAGCTAATCTTAGATGTGAACTGAGGACAAGGAGCCCTGTTGTGGCCAACACCATCGACCCTTCGACTGTGTCCTAGTGTAACGGCCGGTTATTTATTAACGTCGTTATTTACCTTATTTCATATTAGAACGCCAGCTCGGATGACACGTGGACGTCGTGGATAGATTAGGCATGTTTTGGACCTAGGTATTAACTGTGTATTGTTGTTTTTCTAATTTCGATGATTTATTAATATTTTCATTTTCTTTATAATGATGTATTATCCGTCACCGGTGTGTAAAGGTAGTGTTTGTCGGGCGAGGTTGAGCGCCAGGGTCTGTTCGTAGGACAGGCCAACGTGGGGTTTGGTAGCAGTGAGGCTGGGCGTTGGGGTTTAATTAAACTTAAATTATTTAAACATGCTAAGATGCAGGATTTAATTTATAATGAAATGTAAACATAACTTTAGGCTAGATTATAAATTAAATTGGGTACACTATGTATGGGACCACCTCGGGAAGCGTGCCAGAGATGGGGAACGGGGTGTCGAGTGGTCGAAGACTTAGTGTGACTCTATTTACAAATTTATGGAATTTATTGATACTTAGAATAAATTATATAAGTTAAATCAAATTGGAATAAATAGAATTCTATAGTTTGAAATGAATAATCAGTACACCTAGGATTGTCGTCGAGATGCACAACAAAGAAATTCGAGATACATGGTGTCATGATAGGGTGTCCAGGAAGTTGGTGACACATGGTGTTTAGTGACCGTTGGATTAGTCTCGAGATGCGTGTGCAAGTGAGATTAAAACACCAACATATATATACCACCGATTGTGCAACATGCAAAACCAAAAATCATTCTTTCTCAACCAAGATTCAGGGTTCAGAGAAGGGAAATCGTGGATTTGGAGCTACAACTAGGAGTTTGGAGGTTGAATTCGGGCATTGAACAACGGATATAAGGTAATTTACCCTCATTTTTGTTGATTTTCCATTAAAATGGATGTTGGAGTGAAAGTTTAATTTCGAGAGAATTCATCACTGTCATGAATATGATGTTATTGAGTTTGGTTTTGATAAATTATATCAATTGGAATCGGATTTGGGAAAAATTGAGGTGTATTTGTGGATTTTGGATTTTTGGGTACATGCATGTAATCCGAGAATTGGGTTGGTTATGTGTTGATTTGTGGTGGAATTTGGAGGTTTTTATGGTCTTCAATGGAAAGAGAGTGAAGAGAAGTCGAGAGGAGGGATGAAGAGAGGCAAAAATCGACGAAAAAAAAAAGAAGAAACAGAGACGAAAATCGTCTCTAGTTGAACCAGAGACGATTTCGTCTCTGGGAAGGGGACGCACGCGCGCCCCGAACTAGGCCGGACTGGCCCAGGGCCAGTCCAACCACCTGGACCGGTCCGGTCCAGGTAGGGCCCGCGGAAAAAAATGAAATAAAAAATAATAATAAAAATAAATAAATAAAATAATAATAATAATAATATATATATTATTTTCTGGAAAATAGGAAAAATAGTTGAAAAAATATCAGAAAAATTTGTAAAAATTCTAGAAAAATATAAAAAATTTAGAAAAAGGTAGAAAAGTAGGTACAGGACTTTCTGGGTATTTTTGGAACTCCGACACAGTCCAGGAGAGGTACCACAACTGAAAAATTAAAAATATAATATACTATCATAAAATTATATAATATGTTTTGAAAAAGTATAAAACACTATAAATTTACTTCAGAGACCGGGAAACTATAGCTCGGACATCGGGGAGCTAGGTGGGGCGTACCGACGGGTTCAGGAAGTCAGAGTGCGTATTTTCGGGTACGTAAAACCCAACTGAACACCACTACTGCATTTACTTATTGTATTCATTTGAGCTATTCTTATTGATAATCTTCGAGTCCAATCTTACTGGGACAGTTGAGTTTTCCTGTCTATGTATTCGAAGGTGTGTGGTTGCTTGTTAGGTGTGTAGTCTAGGACACAGTTGTAGGGTTGATGGTGTAGGCCATAACAGGGCTCCTGATCCTCAGTACACATCTTGGATAGCTGGTTCACACCCATTTGTGTTTCTGTGTGTTTATATTCATGCGATGAGCTTTGGGCAGTTGTCTGCATTTCTCTTTCTTTCCGCATGTTTATTTAACACTATTTATTGGTTTCCATTTACATTTTTTAATTATAATGCACGGTGGTTTTCCTTGGGATTTTACTTATTGGGCTCGTCATCTGTCTTTTGTGATGACTGAGCGCAGATCCTAGTACTAGCAAGGGTAAGGAGATTCTCAGCGATTACATCTAACTTACCTGATTACATCTAACTTACCTACGCCGAGGCTTGCTGATACGTGTGATGACCGTTATATTTTGATATTTTGTTTATATTTTGGGAACTGGGAGACTATAGTTCACTCTTGTACTTCTATATATTAACTGTTATAGTTGATCGTCATATGTACAGTACTCTCCGGGATTTCCACTATAGGGTGAAACAGTAAAATCTATATGTATATATAATTCTTTTGCTAGAAATAAAGCTTCCGCTGTAAATCATAAATTTTATATTAAATGGCACGAAATATGAGAGAATGTCAGGTAAGTAGATAGAGAGTGACGTGGCAGAAGTTTCTGGTGCATCAGCAGGAGAAATGGGAAGCCACGGGGCGGCCTTGAAATTTAGGGCCGCCACAGTTTGGTATCAGAGCGAGGTCGATAAGGCCGTAAATAAAATAAGTTAAGAAAAGAGCATAAACTTTAAACCAAATTAGATGTGGAAACCCGACGAATTGCCTAGAACTTTTAGTTGGGAAGCAATGGAAAAGGGAAGAGTTGGGATTGTTATGTTGATATATGTATTGTTGTGTTTGTATATACTATAGGTATACGTATATTCAGATCTGATTCGGACACAAAAATCAATACAGACTACTATAGATGGACAGACCCCTACCACTACTTCTCTGACTATACAGCAGGAGGCTGGGGAGACCAGCGATCATACCACCAGAGAGGTAGCTGATTTGCGAGCCATGGTACAAAGAGTTACAGATCAGCAGTTACTGCAGCAGGCACGATGGCTGAGCTCATGGAGTACATACGGAGCTTGAGGATACCTGCAGTAGCACCGATAACTGAGTTAGCTGCAACTACCCTTTCGACTGCGATTGCACCAGTAGTGGACATACAGGCAGCAGGGACTGAGATATTGAGAGAGAGTTGAACCCGTTATGGTAGCAGCTGTTGCTACTGAGGTGACGCTTGCTACTACGGAGCCGTAGGGCGTTACTTCGACTGCTAGGAGTAAGATGTCAGAGACAGCGAAGATGGTGAAAGATTTTATGAGGTTCAGCCTTACCTACTTTACTGGTGTTAGTGATCCAGAGGTTGCAGGACGGTGGTTGATGACACACTGGCGCTTACATCAGTTGTTAGAGGTACTGGAGGCGGATTAGCCACGTATTTCAGGGTACTATTTGAGAGGTCAGGCAGCGGTGTGGTGGATGACCTACACGGACATGCATGCTGTACCGTCTACATGGGTAGAGTTTAGACAGTTGTTTTTGGATGAGTATATTCCTACCGAGGTGCAGTTGCGACTTAGGGAGCAGTTTCTGGCATTGAGATAGGGTAACATGACGGTGTCACAGTACATGGATCGATTCAAGTATCTTATAATGTATGCCATAGATGTGGCGAACACCGAGAGACTTCAGATCTATTATTTCATCAGGGGTTTGGATGAGAGGATAGGTGGAGTAATTGTTGCGAGTGGAGGTGAGACTTTACAGGCTATCTACGATAGGGCATTAGCTCGCGAGACATATCTACGGCATAAGGGTGAGCTGGTAGACAGGTCTAGGCAGAGTTCTCGGTCTGACCATTGGCCAAAGAGACAGAGGGATCAGTCTGACCGATAGAGACACGATCAGGGTCGTCGAGATAGGCTTCCTGAGCAGCGGAGAGGAGCTGAGAGACAGGTGGTGTATGCTGCTACATCTACACTGTCAGCAAAGAGCGATGACAGCGGCAAAGCAATAGTATCAGGACAGGGATCAGGGTGGCCAGGACAGGGGTCAAAGAGACCGGGGTCAGAGTCAAAAATTCAATGACAGGCAGATTGGGAGACGTGAGACGCGCAAATGTTTTAGGTGCGATCAGAGGGGACACTTGAGGGTCGACCGCAGAGCACCATCGCCACGACGAGATCAGGGTATGGATAGGGACAGAGTGCATGTGGTGGCACAGCCAGATTCGGGAGCTACCAGGCAGCTAGTCGAGGGTACGTTATCTATTCACAGTAGACTAGTTCATGCTATGTTTGACTCGGGTATGACATTATCATTTATTGTTGAACGATTAGTTGGGGATTTAGGGTTAATTGCACACATACTTGAGACCCATCTTGTTCTCAGGACGGCTGCTGGGGATAAGATTTACCCTAATCGGATAGTTCGGGACGTCTTGATTAAGATTGTCGGACATCAGTTACCAGCTGATCTTCTAGTACTAGAGTACTTAGAGTTTAACGCACTCTTTGGAATAGATTGTCTATTGGCGTACCATGCACGGATATACTATTTTGGGAAGAGGGTAGAGTTTAGACTTTTTATTGAGCGGGACTGCATCGGAGTTACCCATCACGAGAGGTAGAGTAGCGACTACTCAGGAGATGGAGGAGTTCGCAACGATTATTGAGCCTGAGACTAGAGTACCAGTTAGGATTGAGGATATACCAGTAGTCCGAGAGTTTGCCAACGTCTTCCCAGATGAATTACCCGGATTACCACCACCACGGGCGATAGAGTTCATTATAGAGTTGATACTAGGGACCCAGCTTATATCTAGCTGACCTTATCGGATGTCACCGATGGAGCAGGAGGAGGTCAGGAAACAGTTAGAGGACTTGTTGGCGAAGGGTTTCATTCATTCGAGTATGTCACCGTGGGGAGTGCCAGTATTATTTGTGAAGAAGAAGGATGGATCAATGAGGATGTGTGTAGATTATCGGAAGTTGAATCAGGTGACAATAAAAAACTGTTACCCACTTCCGAGGATCGACAATCTATTTGACCAGTTGACGGGTGTACAGTTCTTCTCGAAGATTGATTTACGCTCGGGATATCATCAGTTGCGGATTCGAGAAGAGGACATTAAGAAGACTGTTTTCAGTACCAGATACGAGTTGTTCGAGTTTACGGTGTTACCGTTTGGGTTGACGAACGCTCCAGCAGTTTTCATGGATTTAATGCATCGCGTGCTGAGACCTTATCTTGATCGATATGTAATAGTCTTCATTGACGATATATTGATATACAGTGGGACGCGAGAGGATCACGAGAGTCATCTTCGAATAGTATTGACGACATTGAGAGAGCATCGACTGTATGCGAAGTTCAGTAAGTGTGAATTTTGGATGAGGGAAGTGAAGTTTCTGGGACATGTTATCAGCAGTCAAAGCATCTCTATTGAGGGAGATAAGATTCGAGCGATGATTGACTGGAAGAGACCATAGACTGTTTTGGAGATACGGAGTTTCTTGGGTTTAGCAGGATACTACCACCGATTTGTACAGGATTTCTCTACGATTGCAGCACCGATGACGAGGATGACAAGGCATTTCTGGAGTTGAAGAAGCGATTGACTTCTGTACCAGTATTAACATTACCAGAGCCCGAGAAGAGTTTGACAGTTTATACTGATATATCAGGAATGGGACTGGGATGTGTTCTGATGCAGGAAGGACGACTAATGGCTTATTTATCCAAGCGATTGTGACCACATGAGTGTAACTACCCCATACACGATTTGGAGCTTACGGTAGTTATGTTTGCGCTGAAGGCTTGGAGACACTACCTCTATGGAGAGAAGTTTGTCCTTTACACTGATCATCAAAGTCTGCGCTATCTTTTCACACAGAGAGATCTGAATATGCGTCAGAAGAGATGGTTAGATTTGTTGAAGGATTATGACTTCACGATCGAGTATCACCCTGGCAAGGCCAATGTAGTGGTAGATGCTTTGAGTAGATGGGGAGTTGACAGCAAGATCGATATGCGACATATGGGACTGTTAGAGACAACATCACTTATGAGCATGTCAGACATTGCAGCTACGTACGATATCCAGATTTGGGGTTAGATGAGAGTACCGACAGTGTCACTAGAGCGGGTATCGGAGTGTTAGAGGGCTGATGGGCTTTATGAGCGGTTCAGTGGTTTAGCGCGGGATCCCGAGTGCACTGATTGGACAGAGACGGCGGATAGATGTTTGCGACACAGAGGTCGACTGTGGATACCGGCGGTACCAGAGATTAGAGATAGTATATTAGAGGATGTTCACCGGTTGCGTTATACAGTTCATCCGGACAGAACCAAGATGTACCACGACTTGCGGAGATTGTTTTGGTGGCCAAGGATGAAGGCTGATGTTGGCGATTATGCTCGAGGATGTCACATATGTCAGCAGGTGAAAGCGGAGCATAGACGACCAGGTGGATTACTACAGCCGTTACCTATTCCTTAGTAGAAATGGGAACACCTTACTATAGATTTTGTCAGTGGATTACCGCAGACGTCTAGGCGACACGATGCGATTTGGGTAGTGATTGATAGACTGACGAAGTCGGTGCATTTCATACTAGTTTCGATGCGATATACATTTCCTCAGTTGAGCAGACTGTTCGAGCAGGAAATTGTTAGACTGCATGGGGCATCGGTCTCCATTGTATCTGATAGGGATCCCAGGTTTACTTCGAGATTCTGGGAGGCGATGCAGGAGCAGTTTGGCACTAGGTTGCAAGTTAGCACAGCGTATCATCCTCAGGCAGATGGCTAGTCAGAGAGATTGATACAGATTTTAGAGGACATGCCGAGGGCTTGTATTTTGCAGTTTGGGGGTTCGTGGGAGGACTACTTACCATTGTGTGAGTTTGCTTACAACAACAGCTATCAGGCTAGTATCGGAATGCTGCCATTTGAGGCACTGTATGGGAGGCCCTGCAGGTCACCAGCGTGTTGGGGAGAGCTGGAGGATACAGTTACGATAGGGCCGGAGATAATTATTGATCACACATAGAAGACTCGATAGATCCGTTAGAGGCTTCGAGTGGCACAGGACAGGCAGAAGAAGAACGCAGATAGATACCACGAGAGTCTTAGCTATGAGGTTGGCAATATGGTTTATCTGAAGGTTTCTCCTTGAAAGGGCCAGCAGAGGTTCAGGATTAAGGGGAAACTGACTTCGAGATTTATTGGTCCTTATCGAGTTGTAGAAAAGGTTGGCAGTGTGGCGTACTGATTAGATCTACTGGCGGAATTAGCAGGTATTCATCCTACCTTTCACATTTTGATGTTGAGATTGGCTAGGACCGGGCCATGACCCCATGGTTGATGTGCGACAGGTGGAGATTCAGCCTGACGCAACTTACGAGGAGCGACCATTAGTGGTATTAGATCATAAGATCCAAACTCTCAGGAACAGGGAAATATAGAAAGTACTCGTACGGTGGTAGCATCACGATACGGAGGGACTTACTTGGGAGTTGGAGTCTACCATGCGAGAGCATTATCCCCAGTTATTCCACGGTTTGTTCTAAACTGACTCAAATTTCGGGACGAGATTTCTCTTAGTTGGAAAGAATTGTAACGACTGGTTATTTATTAACACCGTTATTTACCTTATTTCATATTAGGACGCAAGCTCGGACGACACGTGGACGTTGCAGATAGATTAGGCATGTTCTGGACCTAGGTATTTACTGTGTATTGTTGTTTTTCTAATTTCGGTGATTTATTAATATTTTCATTTTCTTTATAATGATGTATTATCTGTCACTGGTGTGTAAAGGTAGTGTTTGTCGGGGTCCGTTCGTAGGACAGGCCAACGCGGGGTTTGGTAGCAGTGAGGCTGGGCGTTGGGGTTTAATTAAACTTAAATTATTTAAACAAGCTAAGATGGAGGATTTAATTTATAATGAAATGTAAACATAACTTTAGGCTAGATTATAAATTAAGTTGGGTACACTAAGTATGGAACCGCCTCGGGAAGCGTGTCGGACATTGGGCACGGGGTGCCGAGTGGTCAGGGACTTAGTGTGACTCTATTTACAAATTTATGGAATTTATTGATGCCTAGAATAAATTATATAAGTTAAATCAAATTGGAATAAATAGAATCCTATAGTTTGAAATGAATAATCAGTACACCTAGAATTGTCATCGAGATGCACAAGGAAATTCGAGATACATGGTGTCATGATAGGGTGTCCAGGAAGTTGGTGACACATGGTGTTCAGTGACCGTTGGATTAGCCTCGAGATGCGTTTGCACGTGAGATTAAAACACTAACATATATATACCACCGATCGTGCAACATGCAAACCCAAAAATCATTCTTTCTCAACCAAGATTCAGGGTTCTGAGGAGGGAAATCGTGGATTTGGAGCTACAACTAGGAGTTTGGAGGTTGAATTCGGGCATTGAACAACGGATATAAGGTAATTTACCCTCATTTTTGTTGATTTTCCATTAAAATGGATGTTAGAGTGAAAGTTTAATTTCGAGAGAATTCATCACTGTTTTTGATGAATATGATGCTATTGAGTTTGGTTTTGATAAATTACATCAATTGGAATCGAATTTGGGAAAAATTGAGGTGTATTTGTGGATTTTGGATTTTTGGGCACATGCATGTAATTCGGGAATTATGTTGGTTTTGTGTTGATTTGTGGTGGAATTTAGAGGTTTTGAGGGTCTTCAATGGAGAGAGAGTGAAGAGAAGTGGAGAGGAGGGATGAAAAGAGGCAAAAATCGACGAAAAAAAAGAAGAAGAAACAGAGACAATTTCGTCTCGAGAAGAGGGGACACGCATGCAAAGCGCAAGGCAAGAAACCGGGCCAGACCGGCCCAGGGCCAGTGGAAAAAATAAAAATAATAAAATAAAAATAATAAAATAATAATAATATATTATATATATTATATATATTATTTTATGAAAAATAGGAAAAATAGTTGAAAAAAATATCAGAAAAGTTTGTAAAAATTCTAGAAAAATATAGAAAATTTAGAAAAAAGTAGAAAAGTAGGTATGGGACTTTTCGGGTATTTTTGGAACCCCGACACAGTCCAGGAGAGGTACCACAATTGAAAAATAAAAAATATAATATAATATCATAAAATTATATAATATGTTTTCAAAAAGTATAAAACTCTATAAACCCGCATCCCGGGGTTAAGACAACTGATTTAGCAAGTCTGGTACCACTGAGCTGATGCGGGTTCGAGTCTGGGGGTGAAAAACCATGCAAGGGGGGCGTGGATGGTGGGTAGTGTATGCCCCCACTGCCTGTGCGATCCAGGGTGCTCTGGTGTGTCCCGGGTGGGCTGGGCCGTTACATAAAAAGACATTTTTTTATGTAACGGCCTAGCCTACCCAGGACACACCACAGGCCCACTAGACCGCACAGGCAGTGGGGGAACACACCACCCACCATCTACGCCCCTCTTGTGTGGTCTTTCACCCCCCAGACTTGAACCTGCGTCCTGGGGTTAAGACAACTGATTTAGCCAGTCTGGTACCACTAAGCTGACCAGCTTAGTGGTACTAGACTCGCTAAGCCTCTGTACTTATCCCTTAGGGTGTGGGTTTGAGTCTGGAGAGGGGGGCGAAAGACCACGCATGGGGGGCGTGGATGGCGAGTGGTGTGTCCCGGGTTGGCTGGGTTGTTACAGTAACCATCTAGGCCCGAAGCCTTTGTGGCTCCAATTTGTGTCATTACATGCTCCACCTCCTCTCTTGTAAATTGTTTATTTAGGATTTCATATTCGGCCTCATCAAGAACTTTATTAATGTTGCCTGTTCCTCGAGTTAGGGTTTCCTCTAACAGTGTAGGTAAAGCGAAATAAATAAGTTTAAGAAGTGTCCCTGCACTTCCTAAACAATGTCCTCTAATTTAGTCACAATACTACCATCAGCTCGAGAGAGCTTTAATATAGTATTCTTCTTCCTCTTTTTTGCTTTGTGGTGAAAGAAGCATGTGTTGCAATCTCTTTCTTTCAACCATGCTACTCGTAAGCGGATCCACTAGTAAGACTCCTCCTTAACCAGCAACCCAACCAAATTTCTTTTTGCTTCCTTAATAAGCCTACTAATCTCCTCCGATTGGACTTGATTATATAGGCTATTCAAGTTGTCTCGAAACATGGCTATCTTCTTTCGAACAAAACCAAACTTCTTAGAACTCAAGAGTTGAGTTTGGTGCTGCATCTAGATAGGCTTATATGCACATTAGAGAGAAAGTTAGGACCTCCACTCTCCTCAGCCCAATTGTTCGAGATAACCTTTTCACAGTCGCCTTGGAAAGCCAATAAGTTTCGAACTTAAAGAAATTCCCGCTGGCAATGTTTTCTACCTGGAAATCCTCAAGCTTAAGGGAAATCGATCTGTGGTCCGAGCCTAGGAAATTCAAGTGATACACTGTTGCGTATGGGAACATTTGATGCCATGAATTACTGAACACAAAGTTGTCCAATCTTTCTTGAATGTTGTGTACTCCTGCTCGCCGTTGGTCCAAGTTATCTTTGGTCCATTGAACTCCATCTCACTCAGCCCA
Source organism: Stephania japonica (assembly GCA_039657345.1). Taxonomy (NCBI): domain Eukaryota; kingdom Viridiplantae; phylum Streptophyta; class Magnoliopsida; order Ranunculales; family Menispermaceae; genus Stephania; species Stephania japonica. The sequence continues at coordinate 42,411,131 of CM077562.1, forward strand.
CAAGTCATCAAAAAGTAATATAATAATAATATTTTAATTTAACACTAACTCAAGGATATTTTTGACTAACCAGAAGTAAAATATAGGGACTAAAGTGCATATTTTTGAAACCTCAGGGGATTAAGGTGCATATTTTTGAAACCTCAGGGATTAAAGTGCATATTATACTAAACTGATGGACCAATTTGCAATTTACCCAATAATTAAGTTAGGCAGCGGCTAAATGAACCACAATTTTGAATTTTTACTTTATGTACCCTACTTTTTACTTAGTTTGCTACATTTTTATTTAGAAAATTTTAAAAATATCCTTGCTCACCCCATTAATCATATTTTACTTTTAAAAAGTGTCGCTTGCAGATTTAGGACAAACCGAGCCGACATCTCTGAAGAGGTGTCCAACCCACAGGGTTGACCCCTTTAAAGAGGTTTCATACACACATGACATATACCTTTAGAGGTATCAATCGACTCCAACCGATAATGCAAAGATAACTCGATCTCAGTGGGCGACAGAGGGATCTAGCCAAAACCTCTTTAAAGGTGTCGACTATATGTGTCCGACACCTCTGAAGAGGTGTCAACTATGTTCATTTCGACACCTCTTAACAGTTGTTGGCTCTATAAGTCCAAAACCCGCGGGTGATCAAAATGAACAAAAAAAACTTCAAAACTCCCAAATAATATATGAAAATGGTCAAATAATAGTGAGTTTTGCTCGGAACCGCTTAATATTTTTTATTCTATCAAAATTTTGTACCAAAAATACAAGATTCAAGTTTCAAATTGAAGCACTAAACCCAAAAACAAATTACAAACAAAAGGACTAAAAAAAAAATCAAAATTGGCAATAAAAAAGATGATTAATGCATCCACGACGTCGAATCCATGTAGTTTTGCTCGGATTTCATCGATTTGAGTTATTGATGAGTGCAATTTAAGAGAGACAAATGTGAGTTGGGCATGGGTGATTAAAAACCCTTTTGTATAGAGAGATAATTGGGTAATTTTATAAAATTGGGATCCTAGTAGCAAAAACTAGCGTCCTTTTATATGCTGCCTTAAGTTATTTAAAGATAATTGTCAACGCCTTTGCTCCACCCGCAGCGAAAAAAAAAGTTGGGCTCTCCAAGTGCAACACGTGCCTCTTTAGTAGAAAAACTCAGTTAACTAACCAGTACAAATAAGAAAAAATTCAACTTTTTGAATGGGCCGGGCTTTTGTAACGTTTGAAAGTTATTTGGTTTTTTATCCATCTTAGAGCTTCTTGTACACGCACTACAAAAAAAAACCAATTCAGTAACAACCCAATCTATCACTGAATTGGTACGAATTTGTCGCAGCATGGTATTGCAACAGGTCTGTGACAGAATAGGTTTGTCGCTGAACTCTTTGTTACTGATCAAAAATAGCGACAAACAGTGAGTCTATCGCTGATTAGCGACAAGCTATCTCTTACAATTCTGTCACTAAATAGAGACAGAATAGCAATCTGTCACTGAGTAGAATCAGTGGATTAACGAGCATTTAGCGACAACACTTGCTGTCGCTAATATTTAAAAAATAAACGTTTAAAAATAAAATCTTAAAACGATAAAACTGTAAAATTGTAAAACTGTAAAATAGTGAAAATACACATTAAACAGTAACAAAACTAATTTTATCCAAACTATGGAGATATCTACAAACTGTAGAGCGCACATCCTAAAACCAATTCATAATGTGTTATAGTTTTTGAACATATTTCTGATGTGAACAAAGTTCAATATAAATGAGGGTCAACCACAAAGGGATATATGCCCAACAAAAAGGTAATTGGTAAGGAAAACATACAATTTGAAGTTCAATGAACAATTTTGACACTATATAATTAGACAAATAATACATCAAGTAGTTCGCAACTGATGGAAGAGAAAGCATGAATTAAGCCATATATAATTCCTTCACAGGATGCCAAAATAGATCATCGTCATCATGGAATTGTTCGTTGGTAGAGAGACAATGCTCTTAGAGCCTCCCGCTCTGCCCTCGCCCTCTTTACCTGCAACAACCAACATGGATTGATCGATCAAAATGTTCATAATCTGAACTAATGTATAATTTGAAGCAATAGGCACCAAACTATTGTATCGATTCTTTTTTCTATTACCATGACATACATAGTTGGATTTCTACTCCACAAATATAAGGATGTAACAAGCATGGTATCAAAGGCAAAAATCAAGCTCACTTTAAGCTTAAGGCATGCAATGTCTGGAATCAACATAAAGAAGTGTAACTGTGATAGTTTTTTTTTTTTAAATTGTAGCTACAACATATTAGAAAGTAAGGACTTACATCATCCAACAACACGTTAGTTGCATCCAAAACACACTTCTGTCTAGTGATTATAACTAATGTTAAGTATTGAAGCCTGCAAAAGCAAAGAAGGTTATTTTAGAATTTAGAAGAACAACAAAATTGTATATGTTAAACATGATTAAAGAAATTAGTGAACCACATTTCAAATGTAAAAAGGAACCTCCATTAACACAACCAACTGACAGTTGCATGTGCCTTAGAATCGCTTCGCTAACATGTTATTTCATAATTTCTCAATTGTCAACATTAAATCAAGTAGAATGGAAGAGTTTGATCCATGCATCCGACCCCAATTAATTAGAGATTAAGTTATTGCCTAACATTTTGTTCCTATCCAACAAAAGATAGGCAATTTAATAGAGGTCTTCTTATATTTAGTTATTCAACTCTAAAGAAATGTCTTTGATTATATGCTATTCTAAAAGCACTGCCAAACTTAACCCAATTTTCTTTGGTCTTAAGACCCATATTATGTTTAATTCATTTTGTCTATGCCTACCGATAATTAAATAGGTGAATGAAAATAAAATACATACAATGCCTACTCAATGATGCCTCTCAAATCTCAGCCTTTGCCCCTATATGATCTCTCTCCTTGCATTAACACTTCCATTAAAAACAACATTCACCACATACACTTCCACTCCAACTAATCTCAAACCATCTAAATTCTAATGCCTTTCTCCAACTAATCTTAAACCATCAATTAATTGATGATATAATGCTAATGAATGAAACTTTAGAAAAAAATGAAACAAAAAATACTAAAGTATACATAAACTCAACCAAATAGACAACAACCTAATTCATGGAAAAAAAAATTGTTCATAGGGAGAAAAAAACGTCTTGATATCTAACAAAAATAGAGAAGAAATCTGAAAGTACCAACAATATATTCCTCAAAAGTTGTGAGAATAGTAGCCATCATATGTCGGATGTAAGGTTTGTTATTTGTTATTGTTTCACAAGAATCTACTAATCATATCTACCAACAACAACAATAAAGCTTCCGTCAAAATAAGTTGAGATTTGCTACAAGGATTGAACACTTCAACTAAGCTCAATAATATACTTTTAATTTGGAACTTAGAACAGAAAAAAGAGAATTATGCTTTTTATAAGATTACAATGTTTTAAAGAACATGAATCTTTTCTAATCTTTTCGTAGCAAATGAACCATTTTTTCATGTTTACAAATAGGTTCCATTACTTTTTCTTTCAGATCTAGAGTTGTATCTCTCCACAGATACAAATAAAAAAAAATTGAGACAGTTTTCCACTGTGATAAATCCACTACCTATAATGGTAATTCTCTTATTCACACTCATTAACAAATCACGTGAAAATATAAACAAAGATCTAATGCAATACATTAAATTAAAGACCTCTCTCATCCAAGAAACATGGTGAACTAGTAACATAAACTACATTTCACTTTTTGCTACCAAAACACAAGTTCATGATTGAAAATGGAGACAACAAACCCAAATCTAAAACCAAGTGTCTATCAATTTTTAAGATCAATACAATGTGTTTCTTTTTAGGAAAATGATAATTTAATACACTTTGTGCACACATTTGAAGCGCACACTTTGTTTTTTAGTTCATTTATAGTGTTTTATTAGATGTGGAGTACACAACATGTGGAAACAAGAAAGAGCTATAAAATGGTTAAAAAACAAAGTGTACACCCCAAACGTTTTTTTTTTTTTTGGTGGAACACTCCAAGTGCTTGGAGTGCTAGATTATCATTTTTCTACTTTTTATAGCCTTTTTTCTTATAGTCGCCTTATACAATAATAGAAGATGTCACAAAACACGTTAGATATCCAAAAATCAAAAGAAAAATAAAGCATGCAGATTGTGTTATCTTTACTTCCAATTTTTTCCCTCTCTATTACAGATAAATATCATTTATTAGTTAGGATATTTTATTTAACTTTTATTTATTTATAATCATCTTAAGTTTTATTATCTAATTTCTTTTTTATTTGTAGTTATCTAGATCTAATATGTAAACCTTATATATATATATATGTGTGTGTGTGTGTGTGTGTGTGTGTGTGTGTTGTGCATCTATGCACAAATAAAATTAATGAGAAAAGATGTAATCATTCTATTTTTCTTAATTTTTTGTTCTGTTATGATATCAGAGTGTTCCGCTACACTCTAATTTGTCAAACTTTTTTCATTCCATTCTAATCTTTATTATTCAAAGTCAAAATACTATCTTTCATTTATTTTCAACCAAAAAATCATTATATGATCTTGTTTTCTTCCGTTCATTGGAATCAAATAATTTTTTATTTTTCACTTGGTCGTGATGACTTGCAGTCGAGAGATGTCCAATCCGTTATCAAACAATGAATTATCTATCAATCAACATTCTTTTTGAATGTTTTCTCTATTTAAAGTTCGTTTTGATCTATTGTTGTCAAGTTCAAGTTGACATATACCTATCGGATTTGTATTGGCTAGTATGCCCATCCAAATTGACTAGTTACTCGTTCGACTTGATGATCCTATTAGTTCTATTGACATTTTTTCTTCAATTCAAAGGTTTTTCAAATGCTGATGATCGATATCTTCACTGACGGATCTCAAGTTACCATATTTTTCCTTCAAAACTCCTTTACTTTGCTTAAACTATTAATTGATATGACATACTACACTAAACTATGAGTAATATCACATACTACACTAAACTATTAATTGATATGGGTCAATTAATGCATTATGGTAATATCACATACTACACTAAACTATGAGTATTGTACAACAATCAAACTATAAAAAATGATTTGGTGCCTCATCATAAAGGACACTCGTTCTTCTAAAAGTTTATCGAAGGACCGGCGACAATTATATGTCTAACTTGTGTGTCCACGTTGGGACACCCTAGCATATATAACCACGTCCATAATAGAGCAACTCGCCCCGTCACGAGTGTCCCGCCTTCTCTCGCACATGCACAATCATAGACCTGAAAAGTCTCACGTGCACCTCACCACGTCAGCACCAGGAACCCATCCCATTGGTACACCTCATCAGAAGGGCTTCTGCAAGTACATGAAAATGTCCTGCAATGGGTCGTTAAAATCCACGAATTGGCCCTGGCCCTGGCCCTGGCCTAACTGACCGTACTGGACTTGGACCTGTTGGTTAGAAAGCCCAATGGCATTCCCGTTATTGATCTGCACATCGAGGGCTCTTTCCCAATCACTAATCCATTTAGGCTCGCTTTGCACCTCTCTCTCGCAGTTCACCTCCGTGGATGATATCACGTGCTCCGATCCGCTCGACTCCGCGTGCCATTGCGATTTGGGGATCGACTCCGACGTCTCGAAATGCGAGTAATCGTTCTTAATTCCAATCAAATTCGTGTTTTGATTGCTCAATTGTTGATGATTGTTGACGTTTTTGTTGTTGAATTCCATCAATTGCTTATTCAATTTCTTCTCCGCTCCTGCTCCTGCTCCTGCTCCTCCCTTTTTGTTGTAGATCCGGCACAGAACCCAGTCGTCCAACTGTATTCAACAAATCAAACGGTGTTAGACTGTCGGACCAAATGATTTATAATATATGATTATGTAGTATTGAAATTGATTTGGTCATGGGAAGAGGACTTTTTTTTTAAAAAAAATTACTATAATGATAATATATAGAGTATTTCGTGAGTTCGGATTCAAATTTTTTTTTAATTTCAAATCTCGAATAATTAATGAAATAACCATAATCACTTATAAAATTTTTATTATACCCTTTAAAATACAAAAAATTTAAAAATAAGTTCAAAGAATTTATATATATATATATATATATATATATATATATATCAATTAATTTATATAGACTCAAAAGTCTAGACTCATATATAGGGAATAATTTTTATAAAAGTTAATAAGAAAGTACCAATTTTTAGGTGTTTTAACAATAACACTAACTTTTTGAAGGATGAATTTAAAATAATATATATATATGATCGGTGCGATTGACATCATATCAGATACTGAACGAGAAACCAAAAGAAAAAGATACAGTGAGAATTGTGCGAGGTTATAAAATTACTCTTAAATTCTTCTTGCGAGCAGAGCGATCGACATCGGCGAGGCGGTACTCGTGCATGATCCAGTTGGTTTTCAACCCTCTCGGTGCTTTTCCGGTGTAGAACACCAGAGCTTTTTTAATTCCGACTGGTTTCGGAGTCCCGATCGGCTTATCAGCTCCGGTCGCCTTCCAGTATCCAGATCCAGCCGCACGGTTCGGCCTCGATCCGTTCGGATACTTCCGATCTCTAGGCGAGAAGAAGTACCACTCCTTTTCCCCGTACGACGCCATTCCTGGAAGAAGCCATGGATCGTACTTGTAGAGATCGATTTCTGCGATGATCGGAACAGAGATGGACAGAGACGCGCATTTCCTACACAGGTACTGCATCACGAGCTCCTCGTCCGTCGGATGGAACCGGAATCCAGGTGGCAGCGCCAGATTGCAGTCCTTCATTCCCGCTCAAATCTCTAGGACTTCTCTTCTGCTACTTCAGTTCGATCGTCTTTGCTTTTGCTTTGCTTTGCTTTGCTTTGGTTCGATCGAAATTGAAACTTGTAAAGCAAGGGAGAGGAAGCTATTTATAGGAGGAGAGGACCGTGGCTTTCGTGGGGGGTTCTAGAAGTAAACGTGGGCGCGACGAGTTCAGTATGCCAGATTCCAGCTTATTAAAAAAGAACACGTGTTAATGCAAAGCTTTCGTGCCAAGTGTCGATCGCTCAGAGCTTGTTTGGTGTCATTGCTTACATAACCTGTTTTGGACTGTTCTGCCGTGCCAACGGTTCAGCAAAACCCATTTGATTTTATTTGAATTTTTTAATTTCAAATTTTCAAATTTATTATTTATTGTTTTTGTTTGTTTTCTTTGGAAAAAATCTTGATTTTCACAAGTCTTTGGTGAGTCGGCGTTCAACGGAGTGATTGGGTGGACACGTCATTGCTATGCAGTACGTACGAAGGTGACGTCAGCATGATGTGGTCAACTAGTCAAAGGTTTCTAAATGAACTGGTGAGGGGGGGCTTTGTTATTGGTGTTGTAGGGATTGGGATGGTTGGGGGTTGCTTTCTACGGAAATTAAATGACGTGGCAAGAGGCTTAGGTGGATAAGGATGTGATAAGGGATGAAGGTTAAGGTGTCTATCGCGAATATTGTACTTTTTTAACGTGTACGTGCACTTGTAAAAGGAGGTATTGCTGTATAAATATAGTCTTGATAGTTAGGGCGAACTCATTAAAAAATAAAAAATAGAAAAACCTATAAAGTAACTGAGCGCTTATTTAATAATTTTACGTGTTTATGTGAGATCATCTCGTGTGGTCAATGTAGATTGTGCACCTAGATTGTTGCTATGTCATCTATACAAAGAGAATGTTTTATCCTATATTACTTAAATAAACATTCCATTTGAAATTAAATCTTTAATAGTAAATATATAAAAACAATTTTTGTTAATTTATATTTTGTTTAATTAAAGTGTGAAAAAATAAAATCTAAACAAATGAATAAATAACCTACTAATTGAATGGTCCAATGGTAAGGTTGCGAGTTCATGACTCGCTTAACTCGTTTATGACTTGCTTAATACGATTAATGAATAATGTATAAATAATAAATAAATTATTATAAAATTCACCTATTTTTTTGAATATGTGTTAATAATATGATTTATTTTTTATTTGCATACATGTTTTACCATACTTTATTTTATTTTTAGAGAAATTATTATTTTACTTTTAATATATTATTTACATTTTAGATTTTATTAATAATTTTTATTAAAAAATATAAAAATTTCATCAAAGCAAAATTTAAGTATTTTTTAGAAGATTCTTGGAGTCATATGTATGTTATATGTTATGAGTCATTTTCCCTCTATTATTAACATTAAAGACTAAAAACTTGAATGAAAAAGTAAAGTAAAATTTAAGATTACAACCACGTTATATTTTATTGGCTATTTAATTATGTTCATTTAAATTTATTATATAGATACATTTAAAAATGAAGTAAACAAATTATAAAAATTTAAATAAATTAAAAGATTCAAATAAAATATTTAATAAATGGGTGACACGAATATCCGACATGTTTATAACACGACTCATTTAGACACAAAAACGATTAACAAGATTAATAAGCATGTCGTGTCATGGATTTGCATTATATGGGTCATAACTTGTTTACGACACAATACGTTTTATGACTCGCCGAGGCAAGAATTATTACCTCTAATTCAAATGGATATTGTCTTTATTTTTTATCTATCACCTCCCCTCAACATCTAAAATTCACTTTTGCATTGAAAATTTTTTTTTTCCTTTCGCGAATAGTCACAATAATATCAAATTTTTACTTTTGTGTCTAAATAGTACTCCCAAACTAATAATTATATCTAAATAATTTCAAACTTTGTATTTTGCGTCAATCTTCACCCAATTACTTTTTAGGAGAATTGAGGAGTGACGTATGAAATTGGTAAATTGAGTTAGTTAACTGAGGTGGTTTAAATGTTGACATCAAAATAATATTCTCAAACTTTGAGTTAATCTGCATAAAAATAATTTTTTGTCTTTATGAGTTGTGACTTTTTAAATTTACAATCAACCCTTTTTATATCTAAAAATTTTAATCACCTTATAAAAAATAAATTTACTAATTTCATATGCACATCAACATCAATTTGCCTAAATAAAAATTATTTGAGCCAAAATTGACACAAAACATAAAGTTTGAGACTATTTAGCATAATTATTATTTTAAAATTATTTACACACAAAAGTGAAAGTTTGAAATTATTGTGACTATTTGCCTTTTTCTTTCCAATGCCCATCCATTCCTACATGACGCACATTTGCCCTTAATCAACATTTCCATTAGAGATCGATGCTCTAATATTTGTTAAGTTTTTTTTTTATGTAAAACCGAGTTCAAGTCACAAGAGAGTGGAAAGAGACTGATCATTATTTGTGAGTTTGAGAGTGGATGAGTTTCTCCAAAATACTAAGGTAAGTTTGAGTTTTCACCCCAAATTGATCGATCATTTCTTTCTTTTCAACTAGTCAACATCAGACCATTCTTCCCTTAGTTAATGTAACTCTCCCCATCCGCACAATTAAATTGTCTAGTTAGTTTTGACTTGTCTTTACGTAGTGATTTGTGTTCTTTTTGAGTCTCAACATGCATTCTCTTTTTCTTCTTAGTTTATACTCCTTTGAAGCTCAAATTAAAGGCACATGCCTTGCAATATGTTTTAGTTAATTAGCTTCATCGTTTCATTTGTTTTACTACGCTATTTTTTCCCTTTTAGCATTCATTTTCACTGGATTTTTTTTCTTGAAGAAATTTTCACTGGAATTTTAGTTGAGTTGGACCTTGGATCTTTTATGATTAATTGTTAGGTCATTAATTAAAAGCTCTTATACGATTTGAAGTTTTGTACATAATTGAGGCTCGATCCAAGTAATGAAAGAGTAAAAAGAGACTAGCTTATTTATATGTAAGGCACATAACTATTTTTTTGGGTAGGCTAAGGCCCATAACTATATATTCTTTCAATATCTCTAACAATATATTATAAGAAATACATTTATCTTTTTACAAGAAAAGACATTATTGAAAATCTAGATTTTTCACGCGATAAGATATTGCTAATGTTGATGGGTATTGGTAATTAATTATCCTTTTAAAAAAAATTAATTAAATATTTCAAGTCGTTACTTAAATTTTCTTAAGAGTCATCGTAGAATTAGTTAATATAATAGATGAATTCTAATAACATGTTACTTTTTTTGAAACCCTAATAATATGTTACTTAAATATTTTTCTTAAAATTTCTTTTTTATGTTTAACTTGAAGTGCCATATCAACCAATTAATGCCATCAAAGGATGCAAGAGATTCCTACCAAAAAAAAAAAGATGCAAGAGAAAAATGAAAAATGTCTCGCCAATATATTAATATTGAACAGAATTTGAAAGAAATACATCTGGTTTTTATTCATTCTCAAAAAACTGAAGTATCAGTGTACATGGTATATATAGTGTGTACATAACATCTAACTAACTCAACATGTAACACATTCTAACACATACATGTGACACACTCTAACACAATTACACTGTACAACATATGGAAAGTACATTTATACCCTCATCCTCAACCTCAAATACTCAACATCCCCCCTTCAAGATGGTGCTTGGTGCCAATCACACAAGCCCATCTTGGAAATGAGTGACTGAAATGCAGGAGAAGCTAATGACTTGGTGAAGACATCTGCAAGTTGAAGCTTTGAAGAAACATATTGAGGAAGAACAAAGCCTTTTGAATAGTGATCTCTAACAAGGTGACAGTCAATTTCCAAATGCTTTGTTCTCTCATGAAATACTTGGATTAGCAATCAAGTGAAGTCTTTCGCTTGATTATCACAAAATAGAGAGATAGGCGAGTAATATGAACATTCAAATCCTTCAATACATACGAGATCCACAAGAGTTCACAAAGCGTGTAGAAGATAGAGATCGATACTCAGCCTGGTGATGATTTAGAGACTGTTGACTGCTTCTTAGTCTTGTAAGAAATCAAAGCATTACCCAAAAAAATACAATACCCTGTGACAGATCTTCGAGAAATAGGACACCCAGCCCAATCTGCATCACAGTAACCAGTGAGTTGAAGATCATCTTGAACTGAATACAATAAACCTTTAGATGGAGTCCCTTTCAAGTACTTAAGAACATGAACGCAGAATTCCAATGCTTTTCAGTTGGATTCTCGCACAAATTGACTTAGCCGCTGAACAACAAAGGTAACATCAGGTCTAGTAAATCCCAAATATAGGAGTCGTCCCACCAGTCGTTGAAACTTATCAGGATTAGAAAGTAATGGTGAAGATTGATCATGAAACTTACAATCTCTGGGTAATGGAGTTGCCACAGGTTTAGAATGAGAAAGACCAGCATCATGTAGTAAATCAAGCACATACTTTCGTTGATTAACATATAATCCATTATCAGATCGAACCAACTCAAGACCAAGAAAATACCTTGCCTGCCCAATATCCTTGATGGTGAAAAGCTTGTGAAGATAATCCTTAACAAGTATAATATCATGATCTGAATTGCCAGAGATCAAAACATCATCAACATAAACAAGAAGTGCTAAGAAAACACTCTCCTTAGTATAGATGAACAAACAAGGATCATGAGAAGACTGCAAGAAACCAAAATCCAAAAGTTTCAATGTCAATTCACAGTTCCATTGACGAGAAGCTTGCTTCAATCCATACAAGGATCGTTTAAGTCTACATACTTGTCCCGGCAAAGCCTTTGTATATCCTTGAGGAGGCTTCATGTACAATTCTTCAGAAATATAGCCATGAAGAAAAGCATTGTTGACATCAAGTTGATGAAGAGACCTTTGCATCTTCTTCTTGAAATTGCCAGTAAAATTCTCACAGTGACCAATTTAGCAACTGGAGAAAAACTATCAGTATAATCAACTCCTTCAATTTGATTAAAACCTTTTGCAACCAACCGTGCTTTGCATCTATCAAGGGAACCATCAGGATGAAGCTTTACTTTGTATACCCACTTAGAACCAATGGCCTTTTTCCCAGCTGGTAAAGGAGATAAGTCCCAAGTATCATTAGCCTCCAAAGCATCTAATTCCTTCTTCATGGCAGCTACCCAAGCAGGATCTGAATTTGCTTGCTCAAAAGAGAGCGGTTCTATCTATCTTTGAAACATTAGCAAGAAAATCCAAGTAATTTCCAGTAAAACATGGATTCACTAAAAAAGGAAATGTAGGAGGACCATCCATAGGTGGAAGAACAAGAAGATTAGCAGACTTTTTCTTTTGAAGAACATAATCATTCATCCAAGATGGTTGTTTATTAACACGTGAACTCTTCCTGAGAACAACATCATTAGATGAAGTAACACCTTCTGTAATAGAAGCTGGAACAACAGTGGTTGGAGGAACAACCTCAACCTCACAATCAACATCATCCAATAATACAGGCAAAACTGAATGATCAGAAGACCTATCAAGGCCTTTTAAAGGAAAAACATCCTCATAGAACACAACATCTCTCGAAACAAAAATTGTTTGAGTCTCCAAATCAATCAACTTATAAGCCTTTTGTCCTGGTGAATAACCAATGAAGACTGACTTGAAAGCTCTCCTCTCCAACTTGTCTTTATGAGGCTGTGTATTAGTTGCAAAACACAAGCAACCAAAACTCTTCAAAAAGAGGTAATCAGGAACAGTACCAAATAGAAGTTCATATGGACATTTCCAATCTAACAAATGAGAGGGAAGCCTGTTAAGAACATATGTTGAAGTAAGCACTGCATCTCCCCAAAACTTATTTGAAAATCCAGATTGAAACATCAATGCTCTAGTGATTTGTAGAAGATGCCTATGTTTCCTCTCAACTACTCCATTCTGCTGAGGAGTATAAGGACTGGATTTTTGATGTAAAATACCAAATTGAGAAAACAAATTAGCACAACTGTGATTAACAAATTGAGTGCCATTGTCGTCCGAAACAGTTCTTATCGATGATCGAAACCGAGTCGAACAAACTTTAAAAAGGATTCAATAATGGAGAAAGTGCTCGACTTAGAAGGCATCAAATAAGTCCAAGTGAAGCGAGTAAAATCATCCACAATTGTTAAAAAGAAATGAGACCCTTGTAGAGAAACTTGCTTGTAAGGCCCCCAAACATCCATATGAACCAACTGGAAAGGAGAAGAAGACCGAATCGCTCAATGGAAATGCCAATCTACCTTTGTTTGGATAAGTGACAAACATCGCAAGGCTTAACACAAGTTTCTAAAGTTGCGGGAATAAGAGAGCGCAAATGTTTAGTAACTTCTTGAGATGGATGACCTAACCTTTGATGCCAAAAACACTTCTTATCATCAACATGATAAGAAGTAATTGCGAGAACAGGACATAGTGAAATAGAAGAAAGCGATTGGATTGTTTGTGAAGAAAAAGAAGTAGCATCCAATATGTATAAACCAGCCACAAGTTTGCCCATTGCTAGAATCTTTGGAGTTCTCATGATTTTGTAACAAGCAACAATCATTGAGAAAAATAAACCTCAAAGGTGATGAAGAGGTAAGCTTGCTAACAGACAATAAATTGTGTTTGAAAGTAGGAATATGTAAACAAGACTTCAATAGAATTTGAGAAGTAAGATGGACATCACCAGTATGAGTAACCAGCATCGTAGATCCATCAGGAAGAAACACTGGAGTTGGTTTAGCAAGTATCATGGGAGCAACAATCATAGAACGATCAATACACATATGATTAGTAGCACCAGTATCAACAACCCAAGAATCAGAACCAACCAAAGCACTATAACAATAACTTTGATTGAAGAAACCACCCTCAAATTCACCAGAATGTGCAAAATGAACATGAGCATCTGAATCATCAAAAAGAACCCTCTTCCCTTTCATAAATTTTTCAATACCCTGCTGCACCAAAGCTGCTATATTAGCTTCCATATCTATCTCGCAAATTTGCATTCTCACCACTTATATCCATTGGTGACTCTAACATATGTGCAAACCGTTGTTTCTTTCAAGCATTTCAGTTTTCTTCTTCTCTTTTACTTCTTTAAACCAATCAGATACCCATGTAATTTAAAACAATTTTCTTTAGTATGCTTTCTCATCTTACAATGATCACAAGAAAGATCTTCCTTGTTCTTGATTTCTTAAAAGTACTTTTCTCGCAAAGATTTATTTCTTTGGAAAAGACCGATTCCTCATCAAGAAAATTTGTATCCACACTAGGAGCAAAATTAACATTCACCTCTCTTTGCTTCTCTACCCTTATAACCATAGAGTAAGCTTTATTAATACTAGGTAATGGATCCAATACCAGAATCTGGTTTCTTGTTTGATCATAAATGTCTCCTAAACCCATCAAAAATTGCATCAATTTATCATTTGAATCCAACTCCATCATCTTTCTTTCTGCACCCCCCACATCCACATCTAGGCAATGGAACCAAACAAGCAAGCTCATCCCATAACTTTTTCAATTTTGTAAAATACTTGAAACACTCAATTCTCCTTGAGTAATGGTACTAATTTCTCTCTTTAAGCTGGTAAAGAAGAGGACCATTACACTCTCCAAATCTTTCATTAAGTTCAGTCCACAAATCAAATGCGTAATCTGAATAAAGGAAAGCATCAACAACATCTTTAGCAATTGAATTTAAAATCCATGAAGTTACCATACAATCAGCTCTCGCCATCTCTCAAAGATTGGATCTGCAATATCTCGGCTTTGGAAATCCACCATTGATGAACACCAACTTCATCTTGGCTCCTAACGCAATCTTCATTGCTCCGCTCCATGTTAAGTAATTTGGCCCTGTCAATGGATTTGAAACAAGAACCATGCCCGGATTATCTGAATTTTGCAAGTGAGCTTCATACTTCGCTCACATTCATCTCACTATTTTGAACATTCATCATGAATGCTCCAAATCGAAACCCTAATCTTGAAATCAAGATCAAAACCTAGATCGAAATTACATCAACCTAGATCACTCGAAGAAAAATTCTTCAATCCTTGAAGAATGAACACCAAAATCAACCCTCACTGAGACCAGAACAAACTCAAATTCAAGAATCTTGAATTTCCCGCTCGATACCATGAACGAGAATTTGAAAGAAATACATCTGGTTTTTATTCATTCTCAAAAAACTGAAGTATCAGTGTACATGGTATATATAGTGTGTACATAACATCTAACTAACTCAACATGTAACACATTCTAACACATACATGTGACACACTCTAACACAATTACACTGTACAACATATGGAAAGTACATTTATACCCTCATCCTCAACCTCAAATACTCAACAAATATAATCGATGATTCATCACTTTGACTTCACACATGATAGTGTACATTACAACCACGTAGCGAGTAGTACTACTGAAGAGTAAAGAGTAGTGAGGATGATGATTTTGAAAAAAATCAAAGGTGGACGAATCTGTTTTCTGTATAGATATAAACGATTTAAGCTTTCGCTTCATTAATCATTCATGACTCAAGTTTAGAGACATATAATTAAGTATATTGATTCGTTAATTTTATTTGTGTAAATAAATTGTTATTAGTTTAATTTTTTAAAAAAATTGAAACAGTTTCACAATCAAGGGTTGTTCTTTACAACTTTTTTTTTGGGTAGGAGTTGCTCTCTACAACTTTAAAACTTATAACAATATACAAAAGTACTAAACTACAAAACGAATAATAAAACTTTTCAACAAGGAGAAGAAAACATAAAACTTTTCAACAAAGAGAAGACAAATCAAAGACTTCCAACTAGGGAAGAAAACTAACTATAAAGTAAAAACTAATGATAAATCAATCCAGCACGCCGCACAAATTCACGTAACATTGTTGATGAAGATGCACCACAATAAAGATACACCGATCTCCGCAAATCTGATTAGATCTGTTGTTTATTGAATGAAAAAAGCGTAAAAGGGATTTGATTGGAGCTACCGTCAAACCAATTATCTTTGAGAGGATCAGCGGTGGTTCAAGGACAAAAATTACAAAAGTGAATCAAAAAAAAAATTTCAAGGGTTTGGTGAGAAGAAGACCATTTTCTAGTTTTCATCTCTTTTATAATGTAACCTTTTTCATCCTAGTTTTAGAGTTGTATTTAGGTTTAATTGATTAAAATATCGTGATCTTTTACAACTTTTATTATTATATCTTAACATTTTTAAATTTGTTATTTTATTCTTACCTTTCTGTATTGATAAATTTGTATCCTATGTAATTTTTTAACTATAAATTTGACGATGTGACACTTAAATAATGACTTTGAAAAATCACATCATCATTTATAATTACTAAATTATTAGTTAATTTATTTTTTAAGTTCATTAGTTAAATGTTAAAACATCAAATTTAAAATTAAAAAGTGATTTAAGATATAAATTTAGTAATATATAAATATTATGATATAATAAAAAATTTAAAGAATTAAAATATATTAACAAAACATGTAAAATGTTAGGATATTTTAACGTCTTGTATTTAAAGCAAAAGCGACGTGGCTGTGTACAGGTGGCTCGATATGAAATGGATGTTGTAAGAGTGCATGTCCAGAAACAGAGAACTGAGGACATCTAGCTAATGTTGCTGTCAAGAAAAAGTTCATAGTCCCCCAAATGTAAAATTACTATCAGAATTTATGTTTTCGTGAAGTACAAGGTTTAAAACTGAAGTGATAATCGAGAATTCTAGTTGTGAAATGATAAATTAGGCTGAACTTGACTTGAAATTTCAAAGTATGAGCATAAAAATGAAGGGATGTCTAATGGGCTTTTTGTTTTGACAAATGTTAGATCAATAACAGCATAAACTCGTCGTCTAAACATAACACCTTAAACTCAATTATGAATGGACAATGGGTTCATGCACAATGTGGATTGAGAATTTGAGACTATGAATTGGTACACGTCATTGACATCATGTCTATCTTAATTACGTGGCATATATTTTCATAACATAAACATTAAACCTTAAAAATGGTCTTCAGTGCAATATGAAATTAGACTTTCCTTTTCGTTTTGGCCCTTTTTTCGTTTTTATGCGGATTGAAACTTTTGCTTAATTTACTTTTCTTTTCTTTATAAAGAAATTATAATACAAACTAATGACATTGGGTGTCATTTACCCTAATGTCTATTTTTCGATATTAAGTTAGACCCCTCTACTTTTTTGTGTCATGTGAGCTGCCGGCAATCTACATTTACATTGGAGAAGGTTCTTTGTGGTTTAATGTCTATCCAAATCTTTATAGGTAACATCTTTTTCCACCTCAATTCAGTTGCATTGGAAACGCTTAGAGCATCTTACTATTCATGATGCACATTTTCGATAATATTCAAATCAACATTATTATATTAGTTGTTTCTTTTTATGGGTGACACGTACATCCATCTAGTCGATATACTACATGCATCTTAAAACAAAGCTGATGAAGAACAACCAAAAAAAACAAAAAGGTGAAAGAACGTAAAACTCTAAGGCCTTGTTTGGTTGAGTGAGTTGGAGAAGTGAGATAACTTGTAAAGAAGTTGAAACTAATCTTGTTTGGTTAATTTTATAAATCCAACTTCCTTACAAATTATCTCCCAACTAACACCAATCAAGGTAAGATAACTTCTTTGTCCCTCCTAGGAGATGTATCTCTCAGAAGCTTACGAACACAATGACTTCTCATTAACCACATCTTTATTACTCACATCCCTCACTCTTATTTGAAGGGGTATTTATGTCAATTCTCATATTTTATTATTTTTAAAATTTACAATCAACTTATCTGTATTTCAAAGTTGAACCAAATATTTCTACCAAAAGAAAATTGAACCAAATATATAATATAACTCTATATGAGTTAACTTCACTGCAAGAAAACTTTTCACTAACGCCTCGTTTGGTTTGTTTTTGCCAACTTACAGTGTTAGTTCGGAGTCCACTCATTGAAGTTTATATTTTCATGTTTTGTTTCACTTTAAACTTGCAAGAAAGTTGAAAATTTTTAAACAATAAAAAAATATGAATTGACATAAATAGCCTTCAAACAAGAGAGATAGAGAGATATGAGTAATAAAACGATCATCATTTCTACAACTCCTAAGAGATAACTTCATAGGAGAGTGAAGAGATACCTCTCGCTTTAGGATGTAAGTTAGCAAATAACTTACAGACAAGTTGAACAACCAAACAAGATTACCTTCCAAATCCTTATAAATTATCTTCTAGAAGATAACTCCACTCCTAACCAAACAAGGCATAAGTTACAAAAATAGATTAAACAAGGCCTAAAGGCATCTCCGACCCAACAACGCTAAAATAGTGCAACACTAATAATTTTCACAGCTATTTTGGTGTAAATAGTGATACTAACACTATTCACATCTCCAACCTATGAACATTATCTTTTACACTATTTTACTTTTTATCATTATTTTATTCAATTTAAGCTTTAATGTAAAAGTAATAAAATTATAAAGATAACTTTAAATAATATAAAAACAAAAAAAAAAGAACAAAACAAAGATGAATAGTGAAAGATTTTGGTTGTGAGTTGTCTTTAGTCGTCAACTTTGAAGTTTCTTTTCTGTTTTTTGTTAGCCTTGTGGTTTGTGTTCTTTTTGAGTCTCAACATGTAGTCTCTTTTTCTTCTTAGTGCATATGCTCCTTTGAAGTTCAAAGGTACATGCCTAGCAATTTGTTTTAATTAGCTTCATCATTTCATTTGTTTTACCAGCTTTTTTTGTTCCCTTTTAGCATTCATTTTCACTGGAATTTTAGTTGAGTTGGACCTTGGATTTTTTATGATAGTTAGGTCATTAATTATAAGCTCTTATACGATTTGAAGTTTTGTATGTAATTAAGGCTCGATCCAAGTCATGAAATAAAAAGAGACTAGCTTATTTCTATGTAATGTAAGGCCCATAATCATTTTTTTGGGCAGCAGCTATTCAGACCCCACTTTTTACTTCTTGTACCTCATTTTTGAATTTCTTACTTCGTTTACCACACTTTTTACTTAATTTATCCTAATTTTATTTTCAAAATTCCAAAAATACCTTTACTCATCCCATCAACCTCACCCTCACCCTCACCCAAACACCCCTTATTCCTCTCAATTTCTTGATTTTAGTTATTATAAATCACTTGTACTAGGTCACCAAGTGTCGTAGGAGTGTTTTTTTCATTGAACAAGGTCGGATGTGGTCGCGCCGTGTCCTAGACTTGAAAAAGTGTCACCCTCAAGCTTTGGTCGCACTAGGCCAACACCTCTGAAGAGGTATCGACCGACCTCGATCGAGACCTCTACAATCGAATATGACTAAGTCCTCTAAAGAGGTGTCGATCAAATTCAACTACACGTCTCGGTCATATTCGACAGAGATTGTGAAGAAAACTCAGTCATAGTGGGTGATAGAGGGGATTCAACCGAGACCTCTTTAAAGGTGTCAGCCTTGTGCGTTCGAACCTGCGACAACAAGAATGAACAATTTTTTTTTCAAAACTCCTAAAAACTGCATGATGAAAATGACAAAAAAAGTAGATCTTGCTCGAAATCACTTGATATTTTCTATTCCATCGAAACTTTATACCAAAATGCAAAATTCAAGCCCCAAATCAAAGGCCTAAACCCAACAACAAAACCATAAACAATACCAACTTAAAAAGGAAAAAAAAAACTCCAAAAAACTACAAAATCAACATTAAAGGAAATGAGGAATGCACCTACGACATCGAATCGATGGGGTTTCGCTCGAGTTTTGTCGAATTCGAGCGGAGGTGAGAGTGCAATTCTAAAGAGAGGTGACTAGGGTATGCATGAGTGGGATGAGTAGGGTATGAGTGAGTAAAAAACTTTTTATATGGAGGAGTAGTTGGGTCACTTCATAACGGTAAGGTACAAGAAGTAAAAAGTAGGGTCCAAAGAGCTGCTGCCTTTTTTTGTTAGGCTAAGGCCCATAACTATATATTCTTTCAATATCTCTAACAATATATTATAAGAAATACATTTCTCTTTTTATAAGAAAAGACATTGTTGAAAATCAAGATTTTTCATGCGATAATATCTTGCTAATGTTAATGGTATTTTTCTTTTTGGTTTAAAATAACTGCCATTACTTTGACTGTGAATGTGATTGTGAAATTGAAACAGTACT
The DNA here is from genome assembly GCA_039657345.1 of Stephania japonica. Lineage (NCBI taxonomy): Eukaryota > Viridiplantae > Streptophyta > Magnoliopsida > Ranunculales > Menispermaceae > Stephania > Stephania japonica. Next base: position 42,431,293 of record CM077562.1, read on the forward strand.
GTTCTTTGCAACGTTGAAATATAATAATTGAATTCTAATAGTATGTTACTTAAATAGAAAAAATTTTTTTATTAAATTTTTATTTTTAGCTTGAAGTGCCATATCAACCAATTAATATCATCAAAGGATGCAAAAGAAAAATTAAAAATGTCTTGCCAATATCAATCGTTGATATAATCACTTTGATTTCAGACACGATAGTGTACATTACCACCGAGTAGTACTACTGAAGAGCAAAGAGTAGTGAGGATGATGATGATGTTGAACAAATCAAAGGTGGAAGAATCCTGTGCTCTGTATCGATATAAACGATTTAACATTTCGCCACGTGTTACGCATCCTTGTTTTAGAGTTGTATTTAAAGCAAATGCGTTGTGTACAGGTGGCTCCTATGAAATGGATGTTGTAAGAGTACGTGTCCAGAAACAGAGAACTTAGGACATCAAGCTAATGTTGCTATCAAGCAAAAGTTTATAGTCCCCCAAACGTAAGATTACCAAGAGGATTAATGTTTTCGTGAAGTACAAGGTTTGCAACTAAAGTGATCATCGAGAATTCTAGTTCTGAAATGATAAATTAGGCTGTGCTTGGCTGTGCTTGACTTGAAATTTCAAAGTATGAGCATAAAAATGAAGGGGTCCAATGGGATTTTGAGAAATGTTAGAATAACACCTTAAACTCTATTATGAATGCATAATTAATGGGCCTATGCGCAATGGGGATTGAGACTATGGATCGGTGCCACCTAATTCATATCAAGTCTATCTCATGTGACGTACATTTTCACTATATAAACATTCAATCTTGAAAATAGTCTTCAATGCCAATTTGGATTGAGACTTTATTTTGGCCTTTCTTATATATTTTCATGTGGGTTGAGACCTTGGCATTGCTTATTTTCTCTTTAAAAAAAATCATAACAAAAAATGAAGACATGATGTTTACCCCAACGTATATTAGTTTTTAGACATTGAATTAGACATCCTCGCTATCTTTTTCTTTTTTCTTTTTAATTTTTTTTTTAATTTGTTGAGTCAGCTGCACTTTTGCAATCCACCTTTGCATTGGAGAAGCTTCTTTGTGGTTTAATGTATATCCATCATAAGTGACATCTCTTTCCACCCCAATTCAAACCAACCAATAGGGTGACCCAATGATTTGGTATGAGATTTGAAAATAAGAGGTAGTTGGTTCAAATCTTAGTTGGTGTAAAGTGGTTTCTTTCATGTCAAAATACTTTTTTCACCCCAATTCAATTCCATTTCAAATACAAGTTTTTGATAATTTTCAAACCAACAGTATTATACATACTTGTAGTTCGTTTTGTGGTTGACACATACATCTAGCAAACAGAGACTAAAACTTTGTTTGTTAACACTAGCTGATAATCTAGCTAATAACTGAAAAATTACTAGTTGATAACTAAAAACTGATAATTTAACTGAATATATTAAACTGCTTGGAAGAAATAACTAATCGAGTAGCTGAGAAGTGATAAGTGATATAGAAGGACATGCTAAATTAATAAAATGTATTACACATAATAAAAAAAAATATAATTTTCAAGAAACCATATACAAACTTATCATTTATTATTACAAAAATGAATAAGTATGATATTAATTATTTAATATAAATACAAATAAAATAAGTGGCACGCAATGAAGTTGATTTGTCGCTAAGTCCCTTTATTAAACTCCTTTTTCATGAGAGATAAAAAAAAATATATAATAAGCCATTATATGATACTTACATGTATGATGCATGCATTGATGAACTAACTAGTGATTATCGTCAAGGTGTAAAATTGGTAAGGATGTGCAAGAAGTAACAACAGCGTAAAATTGGTAGGCGGAGGGCATGTAGGACGTTAGGAGGAACCCTGAATTCGTAACCCATAATTTTCATAACTCATTGTTTTATTAATTAATTCAAATGTGATATGCAAAAAAAGACAAAAGTGGAAGAAAAAAAACCAATACGACAAAATTGAAGAAAAAAAAAATCCATACCACGTTTTTTATTCTAAACTCAACCAATAGTAACATTTGAAAACTTAAAATTTTAGCCATCAGCCAACTAAATACAAATTTTTTGTTAAATTAGCTTATAAATTTTGTGCTTGCCAAAAAGCTTAAATTCATTTTAAAAGAAACTGATGATCAAGAACAATGAAAAAAAAATGAAGCAACTAAAAACTCTAAAAAAAATCGCTAAAAATTATTGATTGTTGAAATCATATAAAGGTACGAAAATATGTCTCCTACCAAAAAAAAAAAATGTTGGTCGCTCGCTTCTCCATGCAACACCTGTACATGTATCACTTTGTAAATGGTGGTCACACCCCCATCATTTGTCAGTCAATAAGAAAAGCGTCAAAGCTTTCTCCCTCGTAACACGTTTTTTTGTGTAAACGCGTTGACATTAATCCAAATGACATTATATATGTCTAATTGAGTGCATTGTAAGTTTGTAACGATGGCCCTCCGTTGTGACATAAACAACGTTTGATACTCTAAAAAAAAAAAAAGGAAAAAAAAACGTTTGATATTCTACCTCAAATAAACCTTTTCTTTTCCTCATAAAAAAAGTATAACAATAAATATCCTTTTATGAGAAAAAAAAGACATCTTTATAAACCATGCATATAGGAAATATTATGTGAGTTTGATTTTGTTCTTTATTTAATTACAATCACGATATATATGTAACACTTAGATGAAAAATATAAGGACAATACTATATAGTATTTAGTAAAACGACACGTTTAATTTTTAATGTAAGTTAAGGGCAAAGCCACATATAAAGCTGTCTTGAGTTGTAATTAGGGACTAAGCTATATCTTTTTGAATCATATAGTAAGTAATATGTGAGTTTTATTTTTTATTTCTTTAAGCTTTGAATGAATAACGAATAAAGCTTAAATCTTTTTAAAATACTTTATATTTAACCATAATAATTTAATATTTTTAAATATTTAATTTTGAAAGTCAGAAAACTTATAAATTCTCCCTCCACTCCTAAGTATTTAATTTTATCACATTTTAAAATTCTTTTTTGTTTGTCACATCAAAAAATTGAATAGTAGTGGCCAAAAAAAAAATTATTGAGAAGTATCCCATCATCAATTTAATTAACGATAACATTAATTACTTTTTTCACATTAGCTATCTTAAATATAGTTATTTAAAAGAGGACATGCAATTCAGTCTAATTCTCGTGCAAAGATCATCAAATTAATTGTGACTGGTATTAATTCATGGGATGGATGGAGCACTGTAACCTTTTCGAGTTTGGACTTTGGAGTGCACCAAGTTGGTCGCTTGTCTTCATTCTTCATCGACACACTCCTTGGTAACAATCATTAGTGATCCAATCTTTTGGTCTATTGTAGGCTTCGTTACCAAATACATTATCGTGTAATTGATGCTAATAAAAACTTGACACGTAGAGCAAACTGGTGGCCCAACCTAATTGGGCCCACGTAAACTTTTCAAAGATGTATCATGTATGATGTATCACTGCTAGTGCTATATGAATGTGGAGAAAAAAAAAAAAAATGCTATCTTTATTGGACTATTATGGGTTTCAATGCTGAGATTTGGTCATCATTTGACCCCAATTTCCACCACCGCCCATATTTTACTTTTCAATGAATGTGCTGTGAAAATGCATAAAAGGTCTAGTGATTGCATTTGTATCCACTTATGAGATTGGTACAACCAGGAAAAGATGCACCTGTTGATGCATATCCAACAAATTTGATTAGTTAATATATTTTGTATCAAGCCTTGCAAGAAAAGTACGTGATGTGCTAATAACAAAAAAAAAGAAAAGTACGTGATGTAATCACTTTCTTAATTGTACATCTAATTTTATAGGAAACTGACAATTCCCTTAATGAGATGATGTCCCTTTGATATTTTGAAAAAGAAAAATGTTATTTACCAAAAAAAAAAAAAAAAGAAAAATGTATTCTTGGTGGAGGCTACTAAACCATTTAGTTCCACATTTTGGTTGCTCATGTAATCGCTTTCTTTATTGTACATTTATTTGCTCATTTTTGTAAACGTTTTTATTTTTATTTTTAACTTCAACGTGTAGTTTTCGTGAGAATAAAAAAGTTTATTTTCACATAAAAAAAGAGGAATGGGGGATGTGTAGATCATAACACATATTAAATGCAACTTTAGAGTAAGAAAATAAGTGTGGATCCCACCCCTACCCCTACTCGTAGTCAAGGGTAGATCCAATCCAATTAAGGTCGATCTATAATCTAATTCAATTATCACTATTGAGAAATCACATTCTAGTTCAATCTATTTATTTCACTAATCCAATTTGATCCAATTTATTAAACATGGACCGGGCAGAATTAAGTTATGCGGATTGACAATTTTAAAATTAATATTTTAAATTAAAACTTTAGACAATTTCCAACAAAGGAAGATACTCCCTTCGGTCAATAATACAAGTCATTCTAGCAAAAATTATTGTTCAAAATTGTAAGTTGTTTTCAAAATTTAAGTGTTTATTGCTTTTTTTTTTACCCATTTTACCCTTATACAATTCAAACATTTATGATTCTTCAATTCTTCAATTCGTTTAATGTCAAATGACGTATATGTAAATTACACTCGTAATTAAAGCTGCCTTACTTCTTGAATCCTTACCTTAAACGACCTACATTTTTTACCAGAGGTAGTATGATTTAGTCAGAAAAATGTAGAATACCACTTTGAATTCAAACATATTAGGTTTACAAATATTTAAGGGGTATCAAAAAATTTTTACAAGTTGTTATGTTTGCTTCATTTATTACTTGGGATGACTTTAAAATAATAATAAAAAAAAAACATTTTTGACTTTGAACTCGTAAGTCCAAATAGCACTACTCTTAGTTTTAACGTTTTCAATAATTATTTCACTAGATAGCTTAAAATGTGTACTTAAATATAAAAGAATTAACTTAAGTTGTGAAAGTTTAGATTTTCAAGTGTATATGAATAAATAATAGTTGTAAAAAAATAAAAATAAATAGTAAATGAGTTAGTAGCATATAATATAAGGAATATAAAGATCAATTGGACAAGATTGCAAGTTGGATCCACAGATCAAAGAGCGCAATCCAGTCAAATCCATGCAAATTGTAATTCAATTTAACAAACTCAAATTATGAACCAATTAAAGTTAAACGGATTAAATCGAACTAGATCCACGGATTTCATGAACACCGTTACTAGTATTAAGACTTTTTGGAGCAAAACACTGCACCTATCTTGACTAGGTGGAAGCTAGAAAAAATATCACAACTAACAAGGATTCATGTGTGGCGGGCACGAGTCACAACAAGTAGTGACATCGCCCTAAATTGGCCATGGATGACAATGTAAGCCAGGATCAAACAACCTTTATTATCGGGCTACGGCAACAGAATAAGAACCATTATGATTCTTTTTATAAGAAAGAAATCACATATAGCTAGTGAGGCTCCAACTCCTGACCTCTATTCTATAATAATGAGTTACTCACTTGGTTGATATTCAAACCATTATGATAAGTCGCATTATTTTTTATTTTTATTTTTTGACTTGGGATAAGTCGCATTATTGACTCGAGGAGAATTAGGTAATGGGACCCATGGTTCCCTATTTTCATTCCTTTTATGCTTTGGAATTTGGATTAGGCAGACTGAAAGGAAGTTTATTAGGTTGAGGATAAGGAGAGGGAGCCTAGTATTGCCATGCATTCTTATAGGTAGACTTGTACATTTTTTTGCAGGGTAAAAGTAGTGTAATTCAACCATCTAAAAGATGTATTGGACATCTATTATTGTAGAATCTCCAGACAGAAAACAATATGAATAGAGTTCTTTGTCCTTTAAAAAAACCTAATGAGATCAATGTGGACCAAGCTAAAGCAAGTATAGTGTTATGTAAAATTCTCACAGTCGTGCCACACACACGTGTACGAGCCTGTAGATCTAATACTGTTTCCAGCTTAACCACCTTCTAACTTTAGGTGTGAGATTTTATCTCCAAATGTCTCAGTACTAATTGATGAGTGCTAATCGCTTATGTACTTCCTTATGAAGTTACACTAAACCAATGTGGGACTAACTTTGGGTCCGCACATCTTCAACATATTATGAAAAATAAAAAAACCTTGAAGCAAGTACGAGTAAACAAGATATCCAGGATGGGGAAGTATCTCGGACATTGGTTATTATTGGGTACCCAAAAGAGATGCAGGAAGAGAAATCAAGCATAATTAAGAGGATAGCGGTGACCATTGAATAAGTCTCTTCAGCTTGAGTTGGGTTAAAAGCACGGAATGTATTTGCACCGTCACCATCTTCGAATAAAGTATTTTCTATGCAGTTGTTAACGTCCTCTGAACTCGGATTGAAGTTGAAAGTGCACAATCAAGAAACATCAACAACTACATAGCAGAAGTATGTCACCGAATCATATATTTTCCTTAATATTGGCATTGTATACTTAGCCCGGGGTTTCAAAAACCTTAAAGTTCTCACCTAGCCTTACTTGCCAAACAAGGTTGGAGGCTGCACAACTGTTAACTATAAGTCTATACCTCATCACCAACCATTGCTTTGGTTACTCACCTTGCTAGTAGTTGCTCACTTGGGCCTCTTAGAGGTTTCAGGTTCAAATCTTGAAATTTCCAAATCACATCTCCAGTAGGTGGAGGTGTCTCTCATAAAAAATAGCCAAGGGTATTCCTAGACAAGACAATACCAAAAAAAAAAAAAAAAAATCATCGCTGTGAGTTTGTGACCAACTAATTGTATAGCCCAATGGTAAGGTTCGAGAGTAAGAGGTCAAGGGTTCGAACCTCGGTGGGAGCAAGATGTTTTTTTCGATCTAGGAAATTACTACTCTGACCCAAGCTTAGTCAGTCATAGACCTTTGACGGCATGAAGATGCTTTCTTCAATCTAGGACAATTCTTCATGCAATGAGTCAAATGTAGGGCTAGATCAGATACTTAAATCACTATGTTGGAGAACCCTGGGTTTACTCTGAGCATGCAACTTCATGCCTATTTCACTAATAGTTTACACGTTTGACGATGCATTTGAACTCATCACAAACAACAATACGTCCATGCAAAGAGTCACTTATACAAAATTTGTATGAAAAAGTGAAAGATGTATACCTATGTTATTAACTCTAATAGAAAATGGTATATAGAAAAAATCAGTGGAGTCACAAGAAAGATGTCATACTAACATGTTCCGTTATAGATTGGCATGTAAGGTGATTGTGAAAGTTTCTTTTTCGTTTGAGTGCAGGGACTTTCCTATACTCATTTAAGGTGGTCAATCTACAACTGTTCTAATTAACAAGACACAATAAAATGAAAGAAAAAAATCAAGAAGTAATCTAGAAAACTTGACGTTTGGTTTCTTTATAAAAATGAAAATATAGAGGGCAAAACAGTATCATTACGATGTTCATTCAGGAACCAATGCACCAATTAAATGCTTTTTCTCTACTCTCTTACCGTTTGCCTTTTAGATGCTAGGTTGTGCAAACTTGACAATCATTGATCTCTTTACTTCGTTCAACCTCAAAAACTGCTGTAAGGCAATCCTACAATTGAGAAGACACATCTTGAGCTTCTCAAAGAAAATCCAACAAACGATGAAAACAAAAAAGATCATTTCACAATTTTCCAGTAATAAGCATCACATCTTTCTAAATACTACAAAGAAATCCAAGTAATCCATGCATTATACCTTTTCGAGTCATTGTTAATTTCAAAATAAAATTTTGGTTGGAGCTTTTGAGATTCAGTCTAATGAAAATCCCTACGCAGTAACCGAAGAAAGAAAAGAGTTAGTTGGACTCATTCTGGCACATCGAACACTTCAAAAAGAAGATATAATGAGAAAGTACAAAACATAATGGACATGAGTAAACTAGAAGACAACGTGAAAGAGATGGATAAATGTCAGAAACAAACACAAATAGAAAACTAAGCGGTAATTAGCAAACTTATGGCCTTTACAAGTTGTGAAACCTGTTATCGGATCTATAAAGTCTAAACACAAATTAGTAACAAGACGGATTAGAAAAAAAAATGAAAAAAAGGCCACTCAAATATTGGAAAACTTGCTCTTAACATTTTTCTTTTGGTTCAAATAAAAGGAATCACATTAAAAAATGAATAACGGCTTACTTTGCTATATGATGGTTTTGTGAATTTTTGACGAACCTTCTTACTTCATTAAAATTTGTTTTATCTATTGAAACCCATTGGCAGGAAATTAACAAATTCTGAAGTAATTAATTAATAATTTGAATCTCAACCTGAAAATATAGTCCTTCAGAAATCTACTGGATCCTTTCTTTTATGTCCAATATAGCTTTTACTGACATGAGCCACACGATTCACACTATTTTTATATGAAATTCAAATAGAGCATCATTTCTAGTGCACATAAAATGCATAAAAGAGCCAGAACTAGTAGAATAAAATGTATTTTTGTGTAAATTCATTATCAACATAAAAGAGCTGATGATATTGAAAGTAGATTCGTTGAAGAGCATGAGTGCCTCTACATCAATGCGCTACATGTAGGACTTCTGAAAAATTGACCTACAGTTTAATTTACTTTTAGCTTAGATCTTCAGATTTTACCAAATATAAAGTTTCATCAAGAACAACTAGAGTTACCAGAGAGGCCAGTCAGACCATAAAAGAGATACCTTAGATTTGCGCTTTTTAAAGCACATCAAGTGTTAGTCTGAATTTCTTAGACTTTGAGAGGAACACTTCTCAGTGCCATTTTTCAACCCAACATGCTTTACCTATTGGAGAAGGTTTTGTATTTTTAATTTTTCCAGATTTGGTTGACAGGTTTAGAGTCTCTAGTCTACAGGCTGTTAAAATTTATTTTCCTATCACAGATCATTCTGGCCCAACAAGCCGACTGTGCAATATATAACGAATAACACTTAGATTCTAAAACTTGTTATGAAAGTTACACATAAAGTAACAAAATATCTGCAAGTATAAAGGCAACAAACCTCTGGAGGGTCAAATTTGGCACCCAGATTACTAAGTTTGGCATGGGCTTGCGCATAGTCCTCAAAAAATGCATCCTGATCACTTGCATACTTTTCAGCGTATACCTGTAAGGAATCGGATTCCAGTTAAATGACAAGATGTCCGGAAAAGTCTTTCATTTTAAGGATTATTTGAAAGCTCATTTTCTTTACCTTGAATGACGGGTCTTCAAATAAAACACCATCAGTAGGCAAAACAAGAAGATCTTCATCCCTTCTTTCCTTGATATCCTAAACAGATCGGGCAGCCAATTAAAGAGTGGTACAGGCACATATCTAAAGCAAAGGTAGGATCATATGCTTCCATACTCTGAAGTAAGAGTTATCAAACTTCAACCATTCAACGGTCCATGATTGCCCGCCTGGTGCTCCGGGCCCATCTTTCTGTCAGACAGCAAATAGAAATTATAGAATTAATTGTACTAAAAATATCAAGCAAGTGATTTCACACTTCTTGAGCAAACTTCAACCAGATGCACAGCAACAGAAACAGATATACATGTATGACTAAAAGCATAAGTTCTTAACACATACCGTGTATTTGGTTACAGGTTTTCCCCAACCACTGCGTTCTGGTCTAGCCCTTCCTAATGTATGTGCACCAGATAAAGCAACTATCTCCTGCACATCATTGAAAGAACCAGATGAAGTGAGTAAAATGCAAAGACCAAATATAGCCAAGTGAATGATGAAATTAGAAAACAAATTCCAATTTTCAACATTACTTTGTCATTCAATCCCATTCTATAGAAGACCTCACGTAAATGATAAGCAGGGGATGCAGGACCAGCATCTGAAAGTTCACACAAACTTTACCGGTTAGCAACCTAAAATAGCCAGAAATATGTCAAAGATGGGCAAAGGATCAAGAAAAAGTATCGTTTAACAAAGCTATATTCGGAAGAGCATTCATTCAAAACAACCCTTTCACCTAAGCTCAACATTTGTCTGGTCCTATCTCCATACTAAAATTCATTTTCTGTAAGAGAAATCAAGATGTACTGTATTACTCTCAATTTGCATTACATACAAGGAACATCTTCACCTTAAAAACACAAGAGAATCCACATTCATGATATGTTGAAGACCTTCAAATTTTCTTCCAGATGTGGACATTTAAAAGGAAGAACAAACTGATAGAGTACCCAATCCTGAGGTCGAAATTGAGAGGAAAAGGATGGTACAACACTGAGAGACGAGATCTAGAACCCCCAAAGATTGGAGAGACTCTCTCCTTTCTTCCCCAGACAAGAATGCCTAACCAGAAATGAAATAACTCGATGCCCTAACACATGAACAGTGACACTATATACTCCCAACCTAACTCATACTCTCAGTGCAGTGGACACACATTATGACTCACTAAACCTACTCAAGCTATTCAGCCCAGACTTGCTGAACACATCTGAACCCATACTAGACTTGTAATACTTAGTAGTGGGCCTTATCATTACTCCCCTCTTTAAAATCCACCTTGTCCTCAAGGTGGCAGGCAAAAGATTGAACATGTGAGAAAATGGATATGCCGAAGTGAAGATCTAACGGGATGGCAAGAACTTGAATGTACACAAGAGAAAAGAACCATGCCAAGATCCACGAGTCTTGTATCCAAATAACGACCAAAATCATTGGTCCACCTTAAGCTCAAGAAAGCCATATTGATAGGAACTCCAACCAGTCACCAAACCCCGCGGACTACAACATCAAAATTGAAGAGTAGAGTAACCAAACCAAACACCAAATAACAATGCAAGCGCTGCCCAAACTAAGTAGTGTTCGTGTGTTGAAAGGTGAAGAAAACATGTTGAAAACAAGGGCCGTTGAAGAACCAATGAAACGAAACAAAATTGGATGCCTCATCATACTCAATACAATCCAGGGTACTCCATTGAAAGGCCCATAAGGGCGACACCCTAGGAAAAGGAAATTGGAGCTGGTACAAGACAAAAACCCATGTATGAAAAATATTAACTGAAGCAAGCAACCACCATGCAATACCTATAGAAGAAAGGAAATTGCAGAGAACAAGGTGACGACGAGAAGCAAAAACTAACTCCAATCCAAGTTGAAGAATTTGGAGACAAAACCAGCGTCCATAGATGATTTGCAATAATTGCAGAACTTAAGTGGCCCAGCTGCTTCAAGTGACGCAACGAGTACACAACTCTAGGAAAATCCATTAGCCAACGACAATACACAGAGTCCCATTGTACTTGCGTGAACATGAACGTAGTGAAGGACACAACGATGCAGTGGCAAACCTTCTACCACGCAACGACCACTTTGAGTTGTCTTCCCCAGCGACTCCATCGAACAAGAACCAAAACTAGAGATAGAAGTTGCAACAACAATGGACACACTCGTCGATCGAGGATAAAGTGGAGGTGGCCATGGCGGTAGAGGGGTTGCTACATACTCCCTCAAATTGTCGTAAAAATCCACAAATCTGGTTGTTGAACTCCAGAACTGCAGTGAACGCCATGGAGCACGCTTGATTGGCTCTGTTTTGAACAAATCAAGAAGCAAAAAACTCACATCTGGTGGTTTGGGTTCTAAGTCGATGGTTCTCTTCAACATCTCAAGCGAGAATTTCGCATCGCAATTTGGAAGTTGAGTGATGAGATTGGGAGAGTGCGTTGGACGTTTTCCAGATGTGGTTTTAGGGTTAGGAGGGAGAGATTTACTGGCAATTGAAATGGCGGTGGATCTGAAACTTTGAGTTGTTCGTCGAGGGGTCATTGCGCCAAGCCTTGGATGTTAAACTTTATGGTACGTACCTCTGGGCTAGCGCGGTATGGCACCGAACTCATATCCGACTTCTCATTCGTCGCCAATTCAAGGGCCAACTCCAAATCTGATGGATCTAGAGACTTGCTACCTCCAACAACTCCAATCTGTAGAGTAGCACTCACCAACACATTTTGATGTCCCAATAGGACCACCAGCTTCTGCGACAGAGCCAGGAATTGAGTGTCCATCGCAGATCTCTGCGATATCAACGCCGAACGCAACTCGCTCATCGATGCCTCTGTCTTCTTCATCTTCGACTCTAGTGCATCCATGCGCGCATCAGATTTGGGGGCCATGGATAGTTGGGAGTGCTCTGATACCAATGATAGAGTACCCAATCTTAAGGTCGAAATAGAGAGGAAAAGGATGGTACAACACTGAGAGACGAGATCTAGAACCCCTAAAGATCGGAGAGACTTTCCTTTCTTCCCTAGACAAGAATGTCTAACCAGAAATGAAATAACTCGATGCCCTAATACATGAACGGTGACACACTATATACTCCCAACCTAACTCATACTCTCAGTACTCAAGCTATTCAGCCCAGACTTGCTGAACACATTTGAACCAATACTAGACTTGTAATACTTAGTAGTGGGCCTTATCACAAACCCTCATGTTGTTTTAATACTTTTGTTAACCTAATATAATAGCATTCAACAAGTATCGTGAACTCTCAATCTAAGCTGTGTTTCATGTATGTAATGCAATACCGCTTTTTTTTTTCAGAAACAAAGGGGGGAACATGATCTCGATGTAAACAAAAGTATAAACTAGCAATTATGTTTCTCCTACTCTCACGATGTACTGTATTACTCTCAACTTGCATTACATACAAGGAACATCTTCAACTTAATAACACAAGAGAATCCATATTCATGATATGTTGAAGACCTTCAAATTTTCTTCCAGATGTGGACATGTAAAAGGAAGAACAAACCCTCATGTTGTTTTAATACTTATGTTAACCTAATATAATAGCATTCAACAAGTATCGTGAACTCTCAATCTAAGCTGTGTTTTTTGTATGTAATGCAATACCCTTTTTTTCCAGAAAAAAAAGGGGGGAACACGATCTCAATGTCAACAGTAGTATAATCTAGTAATTATGTTTCTCCTACTCTCCAATAACTACAAACAATCATAAGTTATATCACTTTTTTTCCTGTAATTGGAACAATAAATTGACAGCTAATGGAGCAATGTTGTGACCTATAAAGGCGTAGCAGATGGCAATCAAGACAACAGCTTCTACGACGCAGCAGCCACAGAATCTTGCACAACTTAGGAATCATCCTCATTTAATTATTTAGCCTTTTTACACTTAAACCATGTTCCTCTAATTTACCAAAACTACAAGAATGCTGTTTGAAGAGACAGCCCAAGAACCATTGATACTGTAAAAAAAAAAAACATCCTCACAAAATCCCTTCTCACAGTCATGATAACCTCGCAGTTTAAGTAATCAAATTGAGTCATCAAACTCTCTTTTTCTGATTCCATTTTATTGTATCCAACCCTGCTAACTGTTCCTCATCTAGAAAAGAAAATAATAATAAAAGAATGAAGCGGGTATTTACTTTTGTATAAATCATAGATAGATTTGTGTCATTAATTAAACAGCATTTAAGGAAGTGTCAATTGGAGATGTCCTGCAACACAGCTCCAGTATTCCAAATTCCCAATAAGAGTGAACATACAGAAAATCCACATCAAAAGACCACAGAAGAATAAAGAAGTACCAAATGTTGATTCAGAATAGTATGTCAGGAAATGTGTCTTCGGATTCTAGAAAACCAGAGAACATTGTTGCATTTCTTTTCATGAGTCATGACTAACTAATATCTAATAGCCAAAGGTCATTGATGTAAATAGCACTTTAACAGTATCCATACACTAAAGAATCACATTACAATCACGAACTTGCACACTATTAGTTAATGTAATTGATTAGAATATTAAAGCAAGTTATGTTCCATTATGCATTACCCAGAACAAAGATAATCACATATAAGCTTCCTATATTCACGGTCCAAGCATTACTGATTACTCGTTGCAAACTTCACAGATCTGTATAACTCAACTCTTACCGCTAACTTAAAAAGGGTTAACAAATTGGCAGATAAGTGTGACAACCTAAAGGTCAGAACTTATGAACATAAGAAAATATAATATCTTTTGCCTCTATTCAGATTCATCTTACCTGGAAGCTTTCCTTCTATTGGACACTGCTCAGGTCCTGTGACGTCCACTCTTCCATATATCATTGGGATTTTAGGACCTCCAGCATCCTGAAAGTTGTCAAGAGTTTTTAAGAAAATATTGACTTCTCAACTATCAAGTAATCTGATAAATGAATTCATAACATAGAGGTTACCTCCACAGCTGTCGCACTGGCCAACTGGAATAAGTCTGCATAGGTCACACCTAAGTACTTCTCTTTAATAGGCTGAAGTAGCTTCAATGCATTGACAAGGCCTATTACCCAGTTTACGAGTTCAATTATTTCAATTTTTCATCTAGGCAAGAAATTACATCCATGAAAAGGAATTTACCAGCATTAGCTGCATGTTTCAGTTCTATTTCAAATCTAAGGCTTCCATTAGCTCCTCCTCTTTTTGGCCAATCTTTTATGTTCTTGTCATAGGTACCTGCATCGTGCCATCCCAAGCGAACCTGTAAAAAGAAATAGTATTCTTATAAAGCATTTCTGAAAAATAAGTTAAAGCACAAATTGGTCAAGGAAAGGCATGCCATTGGAAAGATGAACAAGCAAAAACCAAAGAATGTTTTACTTTGTAAATTAAAAATGGGATATAGCTCGAATAAAGTCCTAAAAATAAGTTTTATGATTTTCAGCAACTTAGGCAATTAATTTTTTTAATAAAGACTAGGAAGATTATTTTGCAAGTTGGCCAGTGATTTTATTTATTTATTTATTTTTTTTATGTATTTAAATTTGACAAATGAACCAAGCAGACTAGTAGAGCCTAAAGAAGCCCTACATTTTGAATTCTTTTACTAGGGAAGCGATATAAAAGTTCCAAAACCTTGTTAACCCATCTTCATCACCTTGATCGAGAAGGTTCACTCACTGTATCATTCTGTAGATTGAGAGGTTAAGGGCAATGTATTTGAATAAAACAAAATAAGTACCTAATTCTAGGAGAGGATGCAACTGTTTGTTTGTATGGATGGCAGATTTGGGTTTCTCTTGAAAAGTGTTGAAAACTGGGAGAATTGTCATTTGGATTCTAAGAGGACCACAAATGAATTTCTTCATCTTGATCTAGTCCTCATATGTGACAATTCCAAAAGAGGGAGAATTGTGTGGGATATGATCTTATAGTTAAGCATACGTGAAAAAAAAGAGTTTTCAAAGACTTTGGCCATTAAGTTGAGTTAAGATTAATAGTAAAAATGTTGTCAGCTAATGCACAAACAATGTCTCCTTATAAAGTAAGATAATTCATTGGCTAGATGATAAAAATTAGAGGACCATGATGTGCGTAGCTAGTTCTACAATGGTGACTGGGAAAAATCACCAGGGGTGCTGATTTTAATTTTGACTGTTGATCAAGATCAAATGGTCATATTCGAAATGAGGGTCCAACTACATTGCATTGCCAAAATCCGTGTTGTATATTCGAAATGGGTTGAACTCCTTGCTTCTCTCATGGTACAATTCTCTTACCGTAGAGCCCCCCTTTCTCCTCATTCCATAGAGAAAAAATGTAGGACTGATGTCAACAGTTCATCCTGCCTACCAAGGCTGTTGATCGAAGCGGCAAATAATTTCTCCGTCATGGGCACTTAATGAGGAAGCTGCTAATCTAAAAGTCCTCCTTGATCAATATGAGAAGGCCTCAAGTCAAGCAATAAACTCAAACAATTCTGCTCACTTTCTCTCAGCTCATGTCTCAGATGAAGAGGAAGCCCACATCAGAAATTACCTTCACTGATATTGAAGGATCACCCTATCTAGGACTACCTTCACTGATTGAGAGACGTAGGGCAAAAATCTTCACCTTTCTTAAAGAGAGGATGTGGAAAAGACTCTCATCATGGATTCATAGATTTTTCTCTAAGGTTGGTAAGGGAGTCCTCATCAAATCTATTGCTCAAATACATTCCTTGTTCCTATCTCTATTAGTGATGCCCTCCAAAAGATGATGATTTTTTTTTGGATGGGGATCGAAAAGGAGTGAAAAAGAGGTATAAATTGGATGATTTGGCAGAGGCTATTTGTAAAGAAAAATGAAGGTGGTATGGGCTTTAGAGATCTTCACAATTATAATCTAGCTATGCTGGCTAAACAAGGTTGGAGACTCCTGAACTCCCAGGATTCTCTAGCATCTAAAGTCATCAAAGTGAGATATTATCCAAATTGTGCTTTCATGGATGCGAAGCTAGGGCATAACCCCAGCTACACATGTAGAGGTATTCATTCGGTAAGGTGAGTTCTGGAGAAAGGTTGCAGATGGAGAATAGGTGATATTACCAATTTGAATATATGCAAAACAAAATGGCTCAGAGACGAACAAAATTTCTATCTCACAACAAAGATTATTCCAAGTATGGAGGAGTCACAAATTGACGAGTAGATGATCCCCTAATCATCAAGAATGGGACATCGAACTTGTTGAATCTCTATTCAATGATCATGATGCAACAAAGATCAAAAGGATTGCGGTGAACAAATTTGGGAAAACTAAATGATTTGGCACCATACAAGAAATGAACACTACTCAGTTAAATTGGGCTATTATGAGGCCTCACAACTAAATCAAGACCAATTACCAAAGAGTATTGAAGGAGAGTTGGTTCATCTCTGGAAACTGCAAGCCCCAACGAAGGTGAAACATTTTGGATGGCGAGCTCTCTGTGAAACCTAAACTCTAGGAGAAAACTATGCATGTTGATCCTTTGTGCTCATGTTGCTCTAAAGAAATTGAATCTTTGGAGCATGTTCTCATTAGATGCGAAGCAAATAGAGGATCGAGGAGTAACGACCTCCTTGGGCACATCTAGTGTTTTCAATGCAGCGAGGTGGTGTTTGGCGATTTAGCCTCGCCTAGGCGGGGCCTAGGCGGGTGAAAAATATTTCCTTAGACCTCCCTAAGAAATCATATTAATTTACTTAGAGACCCCTCTATAATAAAGGGCATACTTTCTCATCACCATATTTTCAACTCCACACTTTTCCACACATTTTGAAATAAAAGATATGTTTTTAAAAAATAAATAATATTTTCAAGAAAATAAATAAATAACACTTTCAATAAAAAATATTTTTTAATAATTATTTTCAGGCCCACCGTTTGCCTCATTAAGAGCTAGGCGGTGGAAACCCCCAAAGGCCTAAGGCGACGCCTACGCGAAAACACTGCACATCCAAAGTGCACAATTCAACTTGAAGACTTGGTTCTCGGATCTCTACAAGTCAAGAAATGCCAAAGCCATCTCCAACGCCCTAACCATTCTTTGGGCAAAGTGGAACTTTAGAAGTAATGAAGTGTGGAAGAAAAGTAATAAATCATCCTCTCAACTCTCAAGAGATAAAGGAAAGCATTGACTGGTTGTAAGATTGGCAAAAGGTCAAGAAAAGAAGGACGGTCGTTGTCGTTCAGGTGGGAGAGACAAATGAGGAAATAAAATGGAGACCAGCTCTTGGGTCAAATGTAACCTAAATGCGGCAACGTTCCAGGAAGAAGGCAAAATCGGTGTTAGTGCTTTCCTAAGGGACTCACATGATCACTTTATTGGGGTTCTCACGAAAATTCAACATAGTTATTGCTCACCCCCAAAGGCTGAAGCAATGGCGCTTTGGGATTCTCTCTTATGGGCCGCATCTCAAGATATACAAAATGTCATCCTTGAGACCGACGCCCTTGCGTCAGTGTAGGAACTCAAACAGGCTAATGTGAACGACTCCAAAATGGGCCAACTGCTCCAAGACTGCAACCACATTATCAAAGATGACCCAATATGGAAGACAGTCCACATATGTCGACAAACCAAAAAGCTTGCCCATGAAATGGCAAGGCTTTCATCGACGCCCTTGCGTCAGTGCAGGGACTCAAACAGGCTAATGTGAACAACTCCAAAATGGGCCAACTGCTCCAAGACTGCAACCACATTATCAAAGATGACCTAATATGGAAGACAATCCACACATGTCGACAAACCAAAAAGCTTGCCCATGAAATGGCAAGGCTTTCGCGAAGTCATTAGTATGAGACTTTTTGGGATTTAGCTCCATTAAATGTAATTGAAGTAATTCACAAGAATCACAACGATGTACTCTTGAGCTGAAATGAATGAAATTATCCCTTTGATAAAGAAAAAAAAAACCATATTACTAACACTTAGATGCATGTACTTACATCAAGAAACTATAAAATCCATTGGATTTCAATCCAACGGTAAAAAACTATACATAACACTTACTATAAAGTTTTGAAAGAGAGCATTAATAACTCAAAAATTTACATTCTTTTAGTTTGAATCTTGAATTACTCTGTGCCAAGAAAGAATCTTAACTTACTCATGTAATACCGGCTATGGTATGCTTAAGTTGGGTATAGATGCAGCAAAGCTAGTTTTTATCTCAAGAAATTTGTTTTTGAAAGCCATACTAGAAAATCTTCACAAGATTAATAGTTGACTGGTTTCAATCAATCTCTTAATCCTTAGGTAGTCAATACCCAAAGCCAAAATTACGCAATCTACCGCTGCATTTGTCTTCATGCTCTCTTAAAAGTTCTAACAATGAATATAGCCTACTCTTATTTATTTCTTTGAAATAATCAGTTAGTATTATTAAGTGTTTTCCTTTCGAAATGGTCTTCATATTTAAACTTTAAATCGTTGATCGCACAAATTAACCACATGTCACATAACAAGGATAGATGCATTTTAGATCATTTCACGCAAGTGACACAAAGAAAACCAGTTGCAATTGAACAAGTGAATAGACCCCTGAGAGCGTCTTGTACCAATGAAAACCTCAAACCTCTTAAATCAAATCAAAGTATGCAAGGAAGTTATCATGCACGTTGAAGAGGAAAAAGTTCGTTGATAAAATGATTAGCTCAATAACTCATTTGTGCCAATTTGAATAACCAATAACATCAAAATCAAAGGAATGAATTGGTTCCACAACAAACCAACCTCAATGACCAATTAAAAAGACAAATCAACAAATTAACCAAGCAGCTCTAGCCATGGTATACAGTATACTACACACAAATCTAAGCAACAAATCCAACAAATCACAAACAACAAACACAGAGAAACTAAACTAGTAAACATAAACAAATAGGATTCAAATGAGTACCAAAATCGGATGGCAGAAGGTCGTCCTGAGCAGTTCTCTGATGTCCTCTCTAGCACTTCTCAACTGATCAGAATCCGAAACCGCAGAAACTTCCGCCGCAGCAACACCGCTACCATCTCTACGCGACGCGTCCAATGAAAACCCTCTCCTAAACCTCTGAAACCAAAACCACAACAACGAAAACAATCCAACCATCAGACACCAACAAATCCTAAAATTCCTCTACGAAACGAGGAAAACGAGCCTAATCCGACCTGATTGAAGAGTGATTGAATCCGTGGACCAGCGCAGATCGAAGAAGAAGATGATGATGATAGTGTTGTTGATCGGATGCACTTGATCGGGAAATGAATCGCCGAAGAATGAGTTGTTCTACTCATGAGAGCTTGTCCAAATAGAGGAGAAAATCTTGCGCTGCCGACGATCATTCTAGAAGTTGAAGAAGAGAGTAGCTCCGCCATTTTTGAATACGCTTTTCAGGTCTCGTCGAGTATGTTCGATTGGGAAAGTGCGTTGCAGCGTTTTATAGGAGTTGGTGAGGCTGCTGTGGTGGTCCTATTGCCGTTCAAAACAGAGGAGTTGAAGTAACAACAAATATGACGACTTTTTCTAACAAGAGTAGAGAATTCTGTTGATTAACGCCGTGATACGAACTTGTAGAGATCTTGGAGTTGCAGTTGGACTTTTAGAGATCTTGGAGTTGCAGTTGGAAATTGTTAAAATTTGTATCTTCTGTGCTTTTTAATTTTTATTATGACTCCTGAGTGCCGCTTCTTGTGCAACCAACTCGTTGGTCGAGTACCATGCACTATTAAGGAAGCCCATTGAGTATCCTCACTGAGTGAACTGAGTTAAGATGTGCACGTGAGATAAACATGCTTATGAGTTGAGTGTAGTTAGTAAGAGAGGGTGTAGAACACGTGTGGTTGTTATTCAATGTATGCTCAGATTATAACACGTGTATGGATGAGATTAAAACCCCCAATATATAAAAACTACACTCAACAGTCTCATTCACTCATTGAGTTGAGCTAAGACCATTCTTGATATCGTTGTGTTCTCGATTCATTCATGTCTCTCGTTCGACTCTCATTATGGTATCAGAGCTTATTCAGGCAATGAAGAATGGTTGAAGATCCACAAGTCGCGCTAATGGCGGACACAATAGTGTTTGCTCCGATGGTGACAACAGGAGCGATGAGTTCGGAACCGAGAGGATCAACAGAGATGCAATTCTTAAGAGTTGTTTCGATGCCATCACAGGTCTACACAATGCATCCACAACCAGCGATGCGGTCTGTGGCTTCTGTGATCCCAAATGGCACAAATGTGATGAATCTTGCTGGTATGTCATCCCAAGTACCTGAAATGGCAGCAATGTCTCCTCGTCATCCAGTGTATGTACAAATGCCTTAACAAAACCTAGGGTTTGTACCACAAATGACACAACAGGGTTCACAATCGGTTGGAATGGCGATGCCTGCACAAGATCCTGATGTGTTTACATATCCAGTTGCATCTTCACAATTTCTTGGAATGTCTACGCAGTTGTATGGTGGTTCTGCAATTCAAGGAGGTCAGAATCAGTTCATAGCACCATTTGGTAATTCTTTGACTCAGACTTTGTCAATTAAATTGGAAATTGATAATTACATGCTATGGAGGTTTTTGGTACTACCTCTCTTCAAAGGGAATGGTTTAGATAGTATTGTTCTTGGCACATTTCCCTGTCCTGCTCTAGTAGATTCAGTAACAGGAGCTCTGAATCCCATGTATCAATGGTGGATATCAAGAGATCTAATCTTGCTTACTTGTATCATCAATTCATTGTCAAAAGAGATAGCTCCTGCAGTTATCAAATGCAAAACTTCTAATGAGGCTTAGAAAGTATTAGAAAATTTGTGTGGTTCACATAACTGAGCACGAATTCATCAGTATCGAACTGGTATTCAAACAACCATTAAAAGTACCAAAACTATGTCACAATATCTGCAATGCATGAAGGAATTTGTTGATTGTTTAGAGAATGCTGGAGAGCCTATATCTGTATCTTTCTTGATATCATGTGTATTGAATGGATTGGATTCTGAGTACCTTCCTATTACTGCTGTGCTTCGACAAAAAGATGGATTACAATGGCCTGAAATATACTCCACTTTGTTGAACTTTGAAGCTCAGTTACAAAAGATACAAAATATGAATACAAGTTTAGCAAACTTGACTATTTCTCCGAATGCTAATGCAGCTTTTGTGAAGAATTCTAATCACAATAAGGGTATTGATAGACATCATAATAATGGGCATGGCCGAGGAAATTCCAATGTCAGAGGTGGTTTTAAAGGACAATGAGGAAAAGGTTAAGGTCGAGGTCAACAGGGTAACAGGCTTGTGTGTCAAATTTGTGGAAAGATTGGACATGTTGCAGCTATTTGCTATTATAGGGGTGATTACTCCTATATGGGACAATAATCTCAACACACACATGGTTCTCAACCTCCACATTCTCAACCTCCACATCTTCAACAACATTTTAGGCATCCTACTGCTGCTCCTAATGCTTTTTTTGCTGCACCTAGCAACTTCTATACTACCCCTGAATCCGTAGCTGATACTAATTGGTATGCAGATAGTGGAGCTTCCAACCATGTTACACATGATGCTAATCAGCTTTTCAATCGATCTTTTTATACAGGTAATTAATCTTTAACTGTTGGTAATGGTTCATCTTTACATATTGAACAAGTTGGAACTGTTAAACCTTCATTTTCACACACATCTTTGAATATGCCTAATACCATATGTGTTCCACAAGTAACCAAAAACTTATTGAGTATTTCTCAGTTAACCAGTGATAATCCAGTATTTGTTGAATTTCATTCCAATTGTTGTTTTGTCAAGGACCTCAAAACCAAAGTGATATTTCTTAAAGGGATACTTAAAGATGGTTTGTACATGTTCCCTACTCCAAGTTCGTCATCAACCACTGCCTTGATGGCATCTACAACTAAAATTTCTTCTTCCATATGGCACTCAAGACTTGGGCATCCATCAACAAAGATACTTTCTCAAGTCTTGAAGTGTTGTGCCATTGTTTGTAATAACGACCCTGTATTCCATTTTTGTGATGCTTGCAAAGTGGGTAAAATCCATGCTTTGCCATTTCCCTTATCTGCTTCTCATGCATCTTCTCCTTTGTCATTAATACATACCGATGTATGGGGACCTTCACCTGTAAATTCTACTGATGGTTTCTGATACTATATTCACTTTGTTGATGACTACTCTCGTTTTACATGGGTTTTTCCAATGAAAAATAAAAGTGATGCCTTGTCTATTTTTATTCAGTTCAAGAAATGTGTTGAAAATCAGTTTTCTACTACTATCAAGTGTCTTTAATCTGATTGGGGTGGTGAGTATAGACCATTTCAGTAATTTCTTCAATCGTGTGGTATTCATTTTCAACATCCTTGCCCATACACTCACCAACAACATGGAAGAGCTGAGCGCAAACACTGACATATTATTGAATCCACTCTTACTCTTTTAGCTCATGCTCATCTTCCTTTTTCCTTGTGGTGGGATGCTTGCCATACAGCTACTTTTATTATCAATAGACTCCCCACTCCTGTTTTGCAACACAAGTTTCCTTACGAACTATTGTGGAAGCAACCTCCTGACTACTCTATTTTAAGAGTATTTGGTTGTTCGTATTTCCCGTATTTGAGATCTCACAATAAGCACAAATTTCAATTTCGTTCCAAAAAATATGTGTTTATTAGGTATAGTTCATCTCATAAAGGGTTTTGATGTTTGAGTCCTTAAGGAAAGATTTTCATTAGTAGACACGTTCTATTTAATGAATCTGAATTTCCTTACTCTAGTTTGTTTACTGTTCCTACTAGTCCTACAAGCACTCAATCTATCTCATATCCTGTTATTGACTTGTCTTCTATTGCTTTCCCTATTTTACCTCCTCATTTACAACCATCCCACGTGTTTACTTCCATTGAGCAGTTATCATCTGATGTACCTTCAGTTCCGCCTTTCTTTGAACCTATGACAGTTCATCAGCCTTCTAATGGTCCATTACCTACTTTACAGCCTATTGGTCATCCCATATCACCTATCTTACCTACTACCTTTGTTGACAATCCTACTAGTCCTATTTCATTTCGTGACCGCTCACCTATATCACCCACTAGTACTACTACAGTTCCACTTGTTCATATCAGTAATGCTCCTCCAACAGATACATTAAATGTTCCTGTAGCAGGCACCACAACTACCTCTACTCATCCTATGGTGACGAGATCTAAAAATGGAATTTTTAGACCCAAAGTTTTGTTTGTTCTTGTTACAGCTGTGCCGAAGGAACCTAAGTCCGTAAAAGAGGCTTTTAAGGATCCTCAATGGGTTAAGGCAATGCACACTGAGTATAATGCTCTCATGGCTAATAATACTTGGTCATTGGTCCCATATTCTTCAGATTTTACTCTTGTTGATAACAAATGGTTATATAAGTTGAATAAGAACACATATGGTTCTATTAATCGATATAAGGCTCGATTGGTCCCAAAGGGGTTTACTCAAATTCCAGGCATTGATTTCTCTACCACTTTTAGTCCAGTTATCAAGGCTTCGACCATAAGAGTTGTTCTCACCTTGGCTATCTCATACAACTGGGTAGTTCGACAATTGGACATCAATAATGCCTTCTTACATGGTTTGCTCACTGAGACAGTGCATATGCCTCAACCATCTGTTGGGAAATGTGCCCTAGGTCAATCCATTAATAGTCTTTATGAATACATTTTAGTTAATAAAATAGAGAATTTCATTTGCTGTTTATTATAATTGATTTGCACGTTTACATTATAATAAGATCCATGGGTATTTACAGAAATATCCTAAATGTCCCTAGTTGATTATTATACTGGGAACTATAATGAATTAAGACTAGTGTGAGTCTTGATTGATGATCATACGATGATCATACGTATAGGAATACGAATCAAGATCATGAGTACTTGTTAGGGAACAAAGTACTGGACCGACCTGCTATAAGAACATCATATGGATTAAGTCATAGTTGTTTCTCATGATATGTTTACTATTCAGTCCTCTGACTTGAGATTACCAGAGACTTCAACATTAGGAATACAGTGATTTGACGTAATCAAACGTTGTTTTTAACCGGACGATTATAAAGGTTGTGATTGGTTACTATGTGAATAATGTGGTGAAGTTGTGTAATCGAGATAGAATTTGTCCCTCTCATATAAAGAGATATCTAGTGGATCCCTCGATGTGTTAGACTGTTAAAAGGCCTAGTGTAAGTGAATTGATATTGATCAATGTCACTTGGATGTTTTCAGTCTACCTAGAGATCGAGACTAGTACGATTGAACATGTTGGATGACAATTCCATGCCTTATATTTGATCAAAAGGATATCGTGTGACAAAAGGATGTTATATACACTATTGATTAGGTTGTATCGATTTGATATTCGTACAACTTGGGTAGTCATAATGTCTTGCTAGAGGCCGCTTATGACTTGTATACCAAAATATGTTTTGGTACACTGCCAACGTTGTATGAGCATATTGGGTCGCACACTAAGAATGGTTTTGCGAGATTTTAAAATGATTTGGAAGAATGAATTTTATATGATAAAATTTATGACAGAAACGTCCTTGTAGTGTATTACACTTATACCTCTTTAAGTAAGGGTATGTGTGTAATTTACTTAACCGTCTATATACAAGGTTGTATAAATAGACGCTTTGAGTTAGAATACAAGTACAAGAAAGATTAAAAGGGCCGAAACTCTATTTTCGTTTTAAGAAATGACTTAGGGTTTTGGTATGCTCTGGATCGTTTTGGAGAGAAACAAAAAGGTTTGGTATTCTCTCGAAGCTAGCACTTCAAATCTCGGCCGCTGTTCGTGTGTGGACTACTGATAGAGGGCGTTCGTTATTGGCAGCGCCTTAGAGATCGATTAACCTTCAAAAAGTACATTGCGACTGAGGTATGATTAAGTTTTCATAGTTTAAACGTGTTTTAATGGAATCAAATTCGAATCCTGTTGGGGTTTTTCTCAAAATAGTTTTGAAATCTCCGCTGTGCATGAACCCCAAATTTCCAACACCATCTGGATTTGTTAATGATGCCTTCCCTCATCATGTCTGCAAGCTGAACAAGGCTATCTATGGTCTTCGCCAATCCTTACGAGCATGGTTTGATCGTTTGAAGAATACTTTGCAATCATGGAAATTTCATAACTCTAAGGCAAACTCTTCTTTATTTGTTTACAAATCTGATCAGTCATTGGTATATATTCTCATTTATGTCGATGATATTCTCGTCACAGGGAACTCAGCTCATTTGGTTCAACAGTTTATTACCAAGTTAAATAAGGTTTTTGCTATAAAAGATCTGGGTGATCTCAACTTATTTTTGGGGATTGAGGTATCGAGAAACTCATCTGGGTTTTATCTTTCTCAAGCTGCATATATTTAGAGTTTGCTCCACAAGTCTGGTATGGATAATGTCAAATCCGCAAATACTCCTGCAGTGACTACTAAGCATTTGTTTCATAGTGATGCACCCAGTTTCTCTGATCATACGTTATATCGAAGTATCCTTGGTGGATTGCAGTATGTAACCTACACTCGTCCAGACATCTCTTATTTTGTTAACAAGTTGAGTCAATTTCAACAATCCCCAACTGTCTCCCATTGGCAGGCTTTAAAATGAGTTCTTCGATACTTGAAGGGTGCATTACATGATGTTCTTTATCTTCCTGCGGCTCCTAATCTTTCGATTATTGGTTTTGTTAATGTTGATTGGGCGTGCTCCCCTGATGACAGAAGATCGATTGCTGGTTACTCCATATATTTTGGTAAAGCCCTTGTGTCCTAGTAGTCAAAGAAACAATTGGTAGTGGCTCGATCAAGCATTAAAGACGAATATCAAGCATTAGCTCACTCTGCAGCTGAGGTTGTCTGGTTACGATCGTTGTTGCAAGAGCTTCATTTCAATCTGGCTGCACCTCCAGTTATTTGGTCTAACAATATGGGAGCTGGGTCGTTGGCCTATAATCCAGTTTTCTATTCTTGTACCAAACACATCAAAATTGATCTCCATTTTGTTCGTAATATGGTTCTTAATCGGTCTCTCGATGCGCGTTATGTGCCTACCTATGATCAAATTGCCGACTGCCTTACAAAGGCTCTTTCTCACTCGCAGTTCACTTATTTTAAATCCAAGCTCGGAGTACTTCCAATACCTGCTCACTTGAGGGGGCATGTTAAGGAAGCCCATTGAGTATCCTCATTGAGTGAACTAAGTTAAGATGTGCACGTGAGATAAACGTGCTTGTGAGTTGAGTGTAGTTAGTAAGAGAGGGTGTAGAGCACGCGAGGTTGTTATTCAATGTATGCTCAGATCATAACACGTGTATGGATGAGATTAAAACCCCCCATATATAAAAACTACACTCAACAGTCTCATTCGCTCATTGAATTTAGCTGAGACCATTCTTGATATCGTTGTGTTCTCGATTCATTCATGTCTCTCGTTCGACTCTCATTATGCACTAGGTCTCTTAGCCAAATATTCCCCTCCATTAATTGGAGTACACGGTTGTGGCTCGAGTTGGAGTCTTACACATGAAGACGACGATCGTTGTGAGCTAATTATCCCAATCGTGAGCAAATTCAGAGCAAGTTCAGAAACTACAACAACAATATAGCCTCAGTCCCAAATTAATTAGGGTCGACTATATGGATCAAATTCTTCCATTGTGCTCGGTTTAATGTAATTGATGGTGAGTTTTCCAAATCATTCAAACCTATCCTAATACATCCCAAGTTAACTAATTAAAAAAAGGAAAATGATAATCTAACACACTTTCAACGACACTTTGGGCACATACCTTTGGCTTTTAGCCATTTATGGTGTTTTGTCAGATGTGGGGCCCATGCCTGGTGAGACAAGAAAGAGCCATAAATGGCCAAAAGACAAGGTTGTGCGCCCAAAGTGTAAGTTGAAAATGGGTCATTTTATTATTTTCCATAAAAAATGGCATGTGTGTTTTTTTTTCTTTGAAAAATGAATTTGAAATCGCATTCAACATGCCCTAGTAGAGGCATCATGACAAGGTTTAGGAAGGTCATGAGTTCGAGTCTCACTTAAGTCGAAAAAAACTAGGTACTTGAAAAAAAAACTAGGTTATACATCTTAAGATTTGCGAAGTCGCAACTCAACATGCCCTAAAGATCCGCCATATATCGTGATACATCTTGGTCCTATCTGAATGAATTATAAACTTAGACCTGTGAGCCTCCTGAAGTATCCCATCGTGCAAATCTGCCACTGTCGGAATCCACAACCTCTCTCTGTGCCTCAAACACTAATCCATATATTCAATACAATTAAGATGATCGGGATTACGTGACATCTCACTAAACCTATGATACATTGGATTGGTCCTTTGGCATTCTAACAATCGCGGAATCGAAACAGTTGGTACCTTAATCTATCCACAAATTTGTGCCTCCGCTTAGGGGTGGAAAAAATTTGAGTACAGACGGGTTCCCATCTGGATAACCCCTACCATAAAGAAGTAAACTCGGTGTTCGGACTCGGCCAGATTTTAAATTCGGACAAGACTTACTTGTCCAGACCCATTTCACTTAAAATTCGGGTAGTTCCATTATTCGGATTTGTCACAATCTTGAAAACTAACCTCTTATATTAAAAACCTATTCAAATGTTTAAATATATACATTATAATCTAATGCGATGTAATTTGAAAAAGTAATGTCAAATTTATGTAATTAAATATTTAATACATTACATTCTTTAGTACATTAAATTCTATATGTATTTGAGTATATTAATGTTTGTAACTATATATTTAGTACATTAAATTCTATATTTATTTGAGTAGATTAATGTTTCTAAATATATTCAATAAGTGGTAAGTGTTTAATATACTATTTTATCAAAGATATTTTTAATTTTATTTGAAATTTAAACCGGGTTCGGGTCGTGTCTGAATTTAAAAGGCCTTTTTCAGACGTGACTCGATTTTAAATTCGGATAAGAAGTCCTTCTAGACCCCGGCCTGAATTTGTAAAAACATTGTCTGAACTTTTTTTGTTTTGGGCTAGACAAAACAAGGCTGGCAAGCCCGGACAATAAATTGCCAACCCTCTCCATTATAATGAGAACCTTTGTCAAACTCAGTGTTGGTGCTGCCTCAAGTAACCCGTACTCATGCATTATCAGGCAAACCACTGTTTCTGTGACGACCCTCCCCCGACCCTCAAGTCACCTGACCTAGCCGCTACTTGGACCTAATACCTGAACTAGATCTAAATAACCGTTTGGCATGCCTCTTAAACAAACCTGCGGAATACACATTGGCTAAACAAAGGATAATAATTACAGAATAAATATAAAGAGATATTCTTAAACCAATAAATTTAAGTTCATAAGAACATTTATGAAACTATACATGGGTTCGTATTAATTTAAAGTAAACAAGGTTTATTAAAACTCTCTACGTGGATCAATTAAAGGTAAGTAGGTTTCAAAACTACCCAAAGACTTATTTTAATTATGACCCAAGTTTAATAGTTTCAAAATTGAATATATATAATATATATCAATACAAGGTTCACATTAAGAAAGAAGGCTTCAAGCAATTGCATCTCCCTTATTTCCATCTAGCACCGACGTGGATACTTGAGATGTAAGTGGGGTGAGCTAAAAGAACTAATTGAGCTCAATAAGAGGAAAACCTCGATCAACTATCAAACATGCAAGTATTACTTATAAAGCAAAACCACTCTAGGTATGAAGTTGTAAATCGAATCGCAAAGTATTTAATGAAAAGTAATGGAGACAGGGTTCTTGTTCATAAAGGGTGGTGTAAGCAAGTTTCAAGTCAAGCAAAACATGAAGGTAAGATTCATAATTTAATAAACAAGGAAGTGAACATTCTTTTGAAACCACATGATGAGAGAGAATTCGCAGTTTGTAAATAAATTCCATTTATTCATACAACGGAATCCAATAAGAGATTTACCCTATGAAATAGTAATAAATATAATTTGTTGT
This sequence comes from Stephania japonica, assembly GCA_039657345.1. NCBI lineage: Eukaryota > Viridiplantae > Streptophyta > Magnoliopsida > Ranunculales > Menispermaceae > Stephania > Stephania japonica. The sequence continues at coordinate 42,460,646 of CM077562.1, forward strand.
TCCATTCAATGCATTTTAGCTTTTGGTATGAACGCAGTGACCAAAACACATGCCCACAAGGTGATGAAAACCATTAGTGGACACAATGACCGTTGTGAACTCCAATTAATTCTATCAAGCCAACATCAAATGCTTCTAAGCCATCACCGATTGTGATCGCATGTTTATTTGATGGTTCGGAGTGCGAACCCCTCATTTGATGGACTAAATAGTCTAATCCCGCTTGTCGGAGCGCAGACCCCTCATTTAATGGAGTGAATAGTCTCATCCTGCTTGTTGGAGCGCGAACTCCTAATTTGATGGACTGAATAGTCTCATCCCGCTAGTTGGAGCGTAAACACCTCATTTGATAGACTGAATAATCTCATCCTACTGGTCGGAGCGCGGACCCCTCATTTGATGGGCACACAACCGCATTCCACTACAAGTGTTCATATCACATAAGTTCCATAGATAAGTACATTCATACCAATAGCCAAATGCAACCCAATATGCCAATTCTTTTAATTTGAATTCTCGATCTAATATATACTAATATCATGCTACATTTGGTAGATGAACGATGCTGCTCATTTACCTATACTCAACGCGAATCCTAATCTTGATCCTTTCACACTCGGAGCTCGATGTGAACCTTTGCGCGAAACTTCTTTGATCCCTTTGACTTCTCAAAACTCATTCTCACCATTTCAAGCTCTCCTCCTTAAACTCCCATCTCTTTCCAAATTGTGTAAAACAATAAAATGGTGGCTAGGGTTACTCAACCTCTCCATTTATATGCTAGGATTAGGTTAGGTTGTATACATCCTTTAGTGTTAAAGACTAAAATGCCCTCCCACTTGGGCCTTAAGTCCAACTCCTTATTTAATATGTTTTGGGCCCGTTTTAGTTTAACTTTTTTTTTGCTAAATGTTTTAGTTTAGTTTAATTAGCCTTTTGACTAGGAAAGTTTTCCACAAATCTTTCCCTAATTATTGGGAACTCATGAATTTGGAGATCTTACCCCTTTTAACCAGGGAAGTTTTCACAAATCTTTCCCTAATTAATTTGATCTCATAAATTTGGAGATCTCGCCCCTTTTGACCAGGAAAGTTTCTATATATCTTTTCCTAGTTAGTGAGATCTCATAAATCTGGAGATCTCGCCCCCGAATATAACTTTCTTCATGTTTAAGAAAAGTTTTATCAGATCTTATTCTCTTGTGTGTTTCCTTAATAAGAATGAACGTATATTCCAAAATATCTTCAAACCGCATAAAATGCACATCTCGAGGTGTAGAATATTCTACTATATCACTAATTATCCAATCCAAAGGAAATTCAACACACATTTAATATTTAAATTACTAAATTGCTTTAAGTTGGATCGGAAAAGATTCAGATCATTACAGTCTCAGAATTCGATCATCTCCTGTTCAATGCATCAACTATGATATTTACTTTCCCATGCTAATAATCAATGGAGAAGTCGTAGTTCTTTAACAACTTTAACTACCATCGCTGCCTCATGTTCAGATTCTTTTAGTCAATAAGATACTTCAAACTCTTGTGATCTGTTTATAATGTGAATCTCTTCACGCATTGGTAATGAAGATCACCCAAAAGGGAGGAGGGGTGAATTGGGTGTGATGCCAAATTGTACTTTTTAAAACTTTCTTTGCTAGTCTCCTTTTAATTTACAAGTAAAACTAAATGAGAGCGTGTAGTTATAACTGATAGCAATGCTTTGGAATAAATCTAATGAATTTCAAATTACACACTAGGTGAGGAGATAGAAAAAAAATGGAAGTATATAATCGACATATAATGGTTCGATCCCTTAGACCTACATCCACTACCTAACCTCATATGTTAGGATCTGGATCCACTACTTATATGAGATTGAGTTTTAATTTCTTAAATATCTGTTGTTGAGTTTTTTTTATTTGGTAACCGATATTTGAGTTTTTGTTGTTGTAGTGTAAATGCGGCGGCCCAAAATCCCAATTCCGCTACGTGGTGCATCATGGGTCCCGTAGCCCTGCCACGTCACTGGCCCGCTGCATTCAATATGTCGATAACAATTGTTCGCCACATCATATTCCTTAATTCTCGTGCTAACTTGTGAACCAGATATTAAATTTGCCATTTATTCATTATTCATCATTTTACCAGAGTTATATATCAATAAAATCAGCGGAAGACTTAAAGTAAAAGTTAACATTTATATTCAAGACAGTTCAGAGTGTAACGGCCTCAAATTCTGAGGCCGCCCTGTGGTCAGCTACTTCCCTACCTCAGCACTGAAGTCTCTGCCACGTCACTCATCCTCCTCACTTGTCTGACACCTTGTCGTGTCTTGTAAATTGATTCGTTCGTTTACATATGTTTTTAGATTTGATAATAAGCTAATTAACCTTTATAATTAATAACAGCGGAAATCTTGACACTTTCAAAAGAGTATACCAGTTGTAGTATTCAGCCTATAGTGGAAATCCCGGTAGTACTGTGCATATAAGCGATCAACTATAACAGTATATATATATATAAGTACTGGTGTGTAATATAGTCTCCCAATCCCAAAAGATATACAAAATATCAAAAATATAAACATCAACACACGTACCAGCAGGCCTCGGCATAGGTAAATCAGATGTAATCGCTAAGAATCCCCTTACCCCTGTTAGTACTAGGATCTGCGCTCAGCCATCACAAAAGTCAGATGACGAGCCCAGTAAGTAAAATCCTAAGGAAAACCACTGTGCATCATAATTTAAGGAAAGTAAATGGAAATCAATAAATAGTGTTAAATAAACATGCAGAAAGAAGGACAATGCAGCCAACTACTCAAAGCTCATCGCATGAATATAAACATAGAATATACACAAATGGGGGTGAACCAGCTATTTAAGATGTGTACTGAGGACCAGGAGCCCTATCGTAGCCTACACCATCGACCCTACGACTGTATCCTTGACCACATACCTAGTAAGCGACCACACATTCCCCAGATAGATAGATGGGAAAACTCAACCGTCCTAGTAAGAATGAACTCGTAGATTATCAATAATTTACAGCTTAAATGAAATAACAATAAGTAAATGCAGTAGTGGTGTTCAGTTGGGTTTTACGTACCTCAAACCGCGCAAAAAAATCTCAAAAATATCCCCTGGTCTGACCTCCGACTGGTCCTCGACCCAACTATTGTCCCGTAACTCCTGAGATCTAATCCCAGGGTTTATTGGTCAATTAATTTGATTTATGATGAGTTAGGCTCGATTTCATATTTTAATTTAAAGTCAGGAGGTTATTAGCGTGCTAGTCAGATCAATTAGCGCGCTAATTGATCTTCAGCACTATTCATCGTCTTCCCCAGCGTGATTAGCGCGCTAGTGTTCATCACTTAGCGCGCTAATTGCACGCTACCCATAATTTTCAGAAGCAAATTTCTGGTTTTCGGGGTTTTTTCCAACCACTCAATGTAATTATCAACTCACAATATCTCAATTACCTCAAATACATTACTAAAACACATATTTAACACGATTTAAACCCTAAAATCAGTGAATCACACATGCACGTCCTAAACCAAATTTAATCTAAATCACTCAAATTCCTTACATATTCAATCCAAATCAACAAAACCAACCTCATGAACATCAAATCTTAAAAACATAGTGGTAAATTCCTTTAAAAATCCGAACTTCACTCAAAACCCAAACAAAACCCATTTTTCAGGAAAATTCATGAATTTGGGTGAGTAGATTACCTCGAATTCGTGGTTGCATGCCTTGTTGAAATCTCCCTCACACGGATTCTCTCATAAATTCCAGTTCTCCTCCCTCAGATTCTCACAAAAATTTTGAGAAAATTTTCATTCTTTGCATATCTTCACCGAATCTAACTGGTATTTATATATGTTAGTCTAATCTGGCGTTCACACGTATCTTGAGGTTAATCGGACAGCCTTTGTTAAGCCTGTGTCACCTAATTCCTGGACACCTTATCTTAACACCATCTGTCTCGACTCTTCCTGTTGCGCATCTCGAGAACCATCCTAGGTGTGCTGATTTTTTCAGTTCAAACTGTGGGACTTGATAAATTCCAATTGATTTAACTCATAAAACCTATCCAAGCCCTCAATAAATTCCATAAAATTGTAAGTAAGGTCACACTAACTTCCCGACTACCCAGCACCCCGTGCCCCGCATTCGACACGCACTCCGAGGTGGTCCCACACTTTGTGTGCCTAATTGAATTATAGCCTAAAGTTATTTTTAAATCCCATTAAATCAATTCTCAACCTTAGTCATGCTATATTGATTAAATCTAATCAACCCCAACGCCCGGCCTCACAGTTACCAAACCCTCGCGTTGGCGCATTCTACGAAATGAAACCCCGGTGCTCACATTCACCTGACAAGTAAATATAGATACACACCTGTAATGAATAATACATCATAATAATAATAATATTAATACATCACAGAACCGAGTAAAACCCAATACACAGTCAATACCCAGGTACGGGTCTGCCTAGCCTATCCGCGGCGTCCACGTGTCGTTCGAGCTAGCGTCCTAATATGAAATAATTAAAATAATGACATTAATAAATAACGGGCCGTTACAATTCTTCCTAACTAAAAGAAATTTCGTCTCAAAATTTAAGTTACTCGAAACATACCATGAAATAGCTGGGGATAACGCTCTCGCATGATCAACTCCGACTCCCAGGTAAGTCCCCCAGTACCTTAATGTTGCCACCGTACGAGTAGCTTGGATATCTCGTTGTTCCTGAGAGTTTGGATTTTACGATCTAAAATTGCCAATGGTCGTTCCTCGTAAGTTGTGTTAGGCTGGATATAAACCTGTCGCACATCAACCATGGGTCGTGGCCCTGTCCTAGCCAATCGCAACATCGAGATGTGGAAGGTAGGATGAATCCCTGCTAACTCTGTTGGTAGGTCTAATCTGTATGCCACACTTTTAACCCTCTCTGCGATTCGGTAAGGTTTAATGAATCTCGGCGCCAGTTTTCCCTTAACCCCAAACCTCTGCTGGCCTTTCCAAGGAGAAACCTTCAGATAAACCATATCGCCAACCTCATAGCTCAAACTCTCGTGGTATCTATCCGCGTATTTCTTCCGCATGTCCTGTGCCGTTCGAAGCCTCTGAAGAATATGTCAAATATTCTCTATGTGATCAACAACTATCTCCGGCCCTATCGTAACTGTATCCTCCGGCTCTGCCCAACACGCTGGTGACCTGCAGGGCCTCCCATACAGTGCCTCAAATGACGGCATCCCGATACTTGCCTGATAGCTGTTGTTGTAGGTGAACTCACACAATGATAAGTAATCCTCCCACGAACCTCTAAACTGCAGAATGTAAGCCCTCAACATATCCTTTAAATCCGTATCAATCTCTCTGACTCGCCATCTGTCTGAGGATGATAAGCCGTTCTGAACTACAACCTAGTGCCAAACTGCTCCTGCATCGCTCCCCAGAACCTTGAAGTGAACCTGGGATCCCTGTCGGATACTATGGAGACCGGCACCTCATGCAATCTCACAATCTCCTGTTCGAATAGTCTGCTCAACTGAGGAAACGTGTAACGCATCGAAACTGGTATGAAGTGTGCCGATTTCGTCAGTTTGTCAATCACTACCCAAATCACATCTTGTCACCTGGACGTCTACGGTAATCCACTGACAAAATCCATGGTAAGGTGTTCCCATTTCCGTTGAGGAATGCGTAACAGTTGCAGTAATCCACCTGGTCGCCTGTGCTTCGCTTTCACCTATTGACATATATGACACCCACGAACATACTCTCCCATATCAGCTTTCATCCCAGGCCACCAAAACAATCTCCGCAAATTGTGGTACATCTTGGTTCTGCCTGGATAAACCATATAGTGTGACCTGTGAGCGTCCTCTAATATACTATTTCTGATATCTGGTGCCGCTGGTATCCACAGTCGATCTTTGTGTCACAAACATTGATCCGCTGTCTCTATCCAATTAGTGCACTCGGGATCCCGTGCCAATCCACTGAACTGTTCATAAAGCCCATCAGCCCTCTAACACACTGATACCCGCTCTAGTGACACTGTCGGTATTCTCATCTGACAAAATATTTGAACATTGTGCGTAGCTGCAATGTCTGGCATGCTTATAACTGATACTGCCTCCAACAGTCCCATAAGTCGCGTACCGGTCTGATGTCAACTCCGCATCTACTCAAAGCATCTGCCACTACACTGGCCCCCAGGATGATACTCAATCGTAAAGTCATAGTCTTTCAGCAGCTCTAACCATCTCCTCTGACGCATATTAAGATCTCTCTATGTGAAGAGGTAGCGTAGACTCTGATGATCAGTGTAAAGGACAAACTTCTCCCCATAGAGGTAGTGTCTCCAAGCCTTCAGCGCAAACACAATTACTGCAAGCTCTAAATCGTGTATATGGTAGTTACACTCATGTGGTCACAATCGCCTAGATAAGTAAGCCACTATTCGTCCCTCCTGCATCAGAACACATCCCAGTCCAGTCCCTGAAGCATCAGTATAAACCGTCAAACCCTTCCCTAGCTTAGGTAATGTCAACACTGGTGCAGAAGTCAATTTCTTCTTCAACTCCAAAAATGCCCGCTCACACTCTTTAGACTACTCGAAAGGGACATCCTTCTTCGTCAACCTCGTTATCGGTGCCGCAATCATGAGAAATCCTGTACAAATCGACAGTAGTACCCTGCTAAACCCAAGAAACTCTGTATATCAGAAACAGTCTCTAGCGTCTTCCAGTCGATCACCGCTCTAATCTTGTCTCCCTCAATAGAGATGCCTTGACCACTGATAACATGTCCCAGAAACTTCACCTCCCTCATCCAAAATTCACACTTACCGAATTTCGCATACAGTCGATGCTCCCTCAACGTCGTCAGTACTAATCAGAGATGACTCTCGTGATCCTCTCGTGTTCGACTGTATATCATTATGTCATCGATGAATACTATCACATATCTGTCCAAGTAGGGTATCAGCATTCGGTGCATAAGATCCATGAAAACTGTTGGAGCGTTCGTCAAACAAAACAGTAATACCGTGAACTTGAACAACCTGTATCTAGTACTGAAAGCAGTTTTCTTGATGTCCTCTTCTTGAATCCGCAACTGGTGATATCCGAAGCATAAATCGATATTCGAGAAGAATTGTGCACCCGCCATTTAGTCAAACAGATCGTCGATCATCGGAAGTGGGTAACGGTTCTTAATGGTCACCTGATTTAGCTTTTGGTAATCTACATACTTCATCATCGATCCATCTTTTTTCCTCACAAATAACACTGGAGCTCCCCATGGTGACATACTCGGGTGAATGAATCCTTTTGCCAACAAGTCCTCTAGCTGTTTCCTGACCTCCTCTTGCTCCGTCGGTGACATCCGGTAAGGTCAGCTAAATATAGGTGGTGTCCTTGGTACCAACTCTATAATAAACTCTATCGCTCGAGGTGGTGGTAATCCGGGTAGGTCATCTGGAAAGCCATTAGCAAACTCTCGGACTATCGGTACATCCCTAATCCTAACGGATACTCTAGTCTCGAGCTCAACAATCGTTGCAAACTCCTCCATCTCTTGAGTAGTCGCTAATCTACCTCTCTTAATAGGTACCTTAGATGCGGTCCCGCTCAATGAAAAATCTGGAAAACTCAGAATACTAAACTCTACCCTCTTCCCGAAATAGTCTATCCGTGCATGGTAAGCCGACAGCCAATCTATCCCAAAGAGTGTGTCGAACTCTAGGTACTCCAGAACTCGTAGATCAGTTGGCAACTGATGTCCAGCAACCTCAATCTTGATGTTTTGAACTATCCGATTAGGGTAAATCTTATCCCCAACAGCCGTGCTGAGGACAAGATGGGTCTGAAGTGTGTGCGTAACTAACCCTAATTCCCCAATTAAACGTCCAACAATAAAAGACAACGTACTACCCGAATCAAATATGACATGAATGAGTCTACTATGAATAGATAACGTACCCTCGACTAGCTGCCTGGTAGCTCCTGTCTCTGGTTGGGCCACTGCATGCACTCTATCCCTATCCGGACCCTGATCCTGTCGTGGTGATGGTGCTTTGCACTCAAACCTCAAGTGTCCCCTCTGACTGCACCTAAAACATCTGCACGTTTCTCGCCTCTGACCCTAACCCTGGTCCTTCTGACCCCTGTCACAGCCACCCTGATCCCTGTTCTGGTACTACGCTGTGGCTGCTGTCGTTGCTGCTCGACAGGTGCAGATGTAGTAGCATACACCACCTGCCTCTTATCTTCTCTCCGCTGCTCATGGTGCCTATCTCGTCGACCCTGATCCTGCCTCTATCGGTCAGACTGATCCCTCTGTCTCTTCGGCCTCTGATCAGACCGAAAGCTATGCCCAGACCTATCCATTAGCTTACCCCTATGTCGTAGGTATGTCTCGCGAGCCAATCCTCTCGTCCAATCCTTTGATGAAATAGTAGATTTGGAGTCTCTCAGTGTTTGCCACATCCATGGCATATACCATAAAGGTACCTGAATCTATCCATGTACTGTGATGCTGTCATGGTACCCTGTCTTAGTGCCATGAACTGCTCTCTAAGCCTCAATTGCACCTCGGTGGGAATATACTAATCAAAAAACAATTGTCGAAACTCTGCCCATGTAGACGGTAAGGAATGATTGTCGGTGTAGGTTGTCCACCAAACTGCTGCCTGGCCTCTCAAACAATACCCTGAAATATGCGCCTGATCTGCCTTTGGTACCTCTAACAACTGGTGTAGGCGCCGGGTGCGTCATGAACCAACATCCCGTAACTTCTGGATCACTACCCCCATTAAAGTAAGTGGGGTTGAACCTCATAAAATCCTTCACCATCTTTGCCGCCTCTGACATCATACTCCTGGCGGTCGAAACAACTACCCGCTTCTCTGTAGTAGTAGGAGTCACCTCGGTAGTATTTGTTGGTACCACAACAGGCTCAGTTCTCTCTATCAATGTCTTAGTCCCTGCTGTCTGTGTGTCAACTGCTGGTGCTAACGCAGCTGGAGTAGTCGGTGCCACTACGGTATCCTCGAGCCTCGTATAAACTCTATAAGCTCTACCATCTGTGCCTGCTGCAGTAACTGCTGATCCGTAACTCTGCACCATGGCTCGCAAATCAGCTACCTCTCTAGTGGTGTGATCACTAGTCTCCCCAACCTCCTACTGAGTAGTTAAAAGGATGGGTGCAGGAGTTTGTCCGTCCATAGCGGTCTGCATAGATTTTCGTGTCCAGATCAGTTCCCAATATACGTATGCGTGTAGTATATGTATATACAACAATACATATATATCACATAACAATCCTAATTCTACCCGCTTCCATTTCTTCTCAAGTAAAAATTATAGGCAATTCATCAGGTTTCCACATCTAATTTTTATTTAAAGTTTATGCTCTTTCCTTAACTTATTTAAATTACGGCCCTATCGACCTTGCTCTGATACCAAAATGTGACGGCCTCAAATTCTGAGGCCGCCCCGTGGTTAGCTACTTCCCTGCCTCAGCACCTGAAGGCTCTGCCACGTCACTCATCCTCCTCACTTGTCTGACACCTTGGCGTATATTGTCAATTGATTCGTTTGTTTACATATGTTTTTAGATTTGACAATGAGCTAATTAACCTTTATAATTAATAACAACGAAAATCTTGACACTTTCAAAAGAGTATACCAGTTGTAGTATTCAGGCTATAATGGAAATCCCGGCAGTACTGTGCATATAAGCGATCAACTATAACAGTATATATATACAAGTACATGTGTGTAATATAGTCTCCCAATCCCAAAAGATATACAAAATATCAAAAATATAAACATCAACACACGTACCAGAAGTCCTCGGCGTAAGTAAGTCAGATGTAATCGCCAAGAATCCCCTTACCCCTATTAGTACTAGGATCTGTGCTCAGCTATCACAAAAGGTAGATGACGAGCCTAGTAAGTAAAATCCCAAGGAAAACCACCGTGCATCGTAATTTAAGGAAAGTAAATGGAAATCAATAAATAGTGTTAAATAAACATGCGGAAAGAAGGAAAAAACATACAACTGCTCAAAGCTCATCGCATGAATATAAACACAGAATATACACAAATGGGGGTGAACCAGCTATCCAAGATGTGTACTGAGGACCAGGAGCCCTATCGTGGCCTACACCATCGACCCTACGACTGCGTTCTAGACCACACACCTAGCAAGCGACCACACATTCCCTGGACATATAGACGGGAAAACTCAACCGTCCCAGTAAGAATGGTCTCGTAAATTATCAATAATTTACAGCTCAAATGAAATAACAATAAGTAAATGCAGTAGTGGTGTTCAGTTGGGTTTTACATACCTCAAACCGCACTCAAAAATCCCAAAAATATCCCCCGGTCCGACCTCCGACTAGTCCTCGACCCAACTACTGTCCCGTGACTCCTGAGATCTAATCCCAGGATTTATTGGTCAATTCATTTGATTTATGATCAGTTAGGCTCTATTTCATATTTTAATTTAAAGTCAAGGGGGTATTAACGCGCTAGTCAGATCAATTAGCGCGTTAATTGATTTTCGGCACTCTTCATCGTCTTCCCCAACGTGATTAGCACGCTAGTGTTCATCACTTAGCACGCTAATTGCACGCTGCCCAGAATTTCCAGAAGCGAATTTCTGGTTTTCAGGGGTTTTTCCAACCACTCAATGTAATTATTAACTCACAATATCTCAATTACCTTAAATACATCACTAAAACACAGATTTAACACAATTTAAACCCCAAAATCAATGAATCACACATGCACGTCCAAAACCAAATTTAATCTAAATCACTCCAATTCCTCACATATTCGATCCAAATCAACAAAACCAACCTCATGAACATCAAATCTTAAAAATACAGTGGTAAATTCCTTCAAAAACTCGAACTTCACTCCAAACCTAAACAAAACCCATTTTTCAGGAAAATTCAAGAATTTGGGTGAGGAGATTACCTAGAATTCGTGGTTGGATGCCTTCTTGAAATCTCCCTCACACGAATTCTCTTCTAAACTCCAGTTCTCCTCCTTCAGATTCTCACAAAAATTTTGAGAAAATTTTCATTCTTTGCATGTCTTCACCGAATCTAACCGGTATTTAAATATGTTGGTCTAATCAGGCGTTCACACGCATCTCGAGGTTAATCGGACAGCCTTTGTCAAGCCTGTGTCACCTAATTCCTGGACACCTTAACACCATCTGTCTCGACTCTTCTTGTTGCGTATTTCGAGAACCATCCTAGGTGTGCTGATTTTTCCAGTTCAAACTATAGGACTTGATAAATTCCAATTGATTTAACTTATAAAACCTATCCAAGCCCTCGATAAATTCCCGACTACCCGGCACCCCGTGCCCCGCGTCCGGCACGTACCCCGAGGCAGTCCCACACTTTGTGTACCTAATTGAATTATAGCCTAAAGTTATTTTTAAATCCCATTAAATCAATTCTCAACCTTTGTCATGCTATATTGATTAAATTTAATCAACCCCAATGCCCGACCTCACAGTTACCAAACCCTCGCGTTGGCGCATTCTACGAAATGGAACCCCGCCGCTCACACTCGCTCAACAAGTAAATATAGATACACACCTGTGATGAATAATACATAATAATAATATTAGTACATCACAGAACCCAGTAAAACCCAATACACAGTCAATACCCAAGTGCAGGTCATGTCTAGCCTATCCGCGGCGTCCACATGTTGTCCGAGCTGGCGTCCTAATCTGAATAAAATAACGGCGTTAATAAATAACAGGCTGTTACACAGAGCATCAGTCCTATGTGGAAAACCCAAAATTATACACTGTATATAAGGCGAAAACGTAAACATATACATGTACATAGTCAAACTAAGTCCCCTGATACCCAAAAACAAATCAAAATATCAAAAAGTAACATGTACGAGTAGGTCCTGGACTGTAGATTATCAAAGGTAGTCTCCAAGTTTCTCCTTGCCTCTGCTCGTATTCGGATATGTACTCGGTCATCCCAACAAATACAGATGACAAGTCAAACTCCTAAAGAAAACCACCGTGCATTTAATAATAAAAGCCAATAAATAAAGTTAACTAAACATGCAGTAACAACAGACAACTGAAAATTAACGCACATATAGTTAACAACCCTGAAACTAGATGAGCATAGGATAATACCGATGTAACCAGGTAAATATGCAATAATGCCAATAAAACCTGACGTATGTGTGACTCGTGGCAGACTAGATCATTCTTCGTCAATCCAAATGATCCTAGCGGCCCGTCTTACGCATGGGTTACCCTCGGACTACTAGCAGTGGATTAACCCGAATCTTAATCCACTGAACACTTGCACTGAGTAACTCGGGTTGCTATTCACTGAGGGCCGGTTCACACGTGCCACAGTCTAGCTTACTAGAACTTGTACCACTCCACCACGAATAACCTCCGATAGTGAAATGAAACCAACTACCGACGATAATTAAACCAAATAATGATAAAAAAATGAATAACTGAATGGAAACGAGTAAAAATAGTAAATGAATGAATTGAAAACAATTAGATACTCTAGATGTGTTTCTGTTGGGGTTTACTCATCTCAATATGCGCTTCATCTCCAGTACCCGAGCTATGGTCCCCCTAGTCCTTGAAGTCCATTTTATTTATTTTAATCGATTTAAAGCCACATTAAGCTGATTAATAATTCTAGAACAAAAATTAGAATTTTATTCCAAATTTCTAGTGACGACACATTTTTCGAGTTATACCAGAGTGCGAAACCCCTGAAATGTCTCAAACCCCAATTTTCTACCCTTTTCCCCATTTCTTATATTTTCTATATTTTTTTTCTGATTTTTTTGTAATCTTCTAGCTATTTTTCCTTATTTTCCAGAAAAGTATTTTTTTAAAAAAATTTTATTTTATTTTAATTGAATCGGCCCAGTTCTGCCCAATTTTACCTCTTTCTAGTTTTTTTTTCAACAATTCAACACAACAACAACCAACATCATCTATTAATAAACCTCTTAATTTCTTAAATAATAATAAAAAAATCAACCCCAATAATAGCATCAACCATAGTGCACCATTAAACTCCAATTCAAACAATTTCCAAAAAATTGGTTTGAATTCCTAAAACATTGATATCATTTACTCTTAAAACCATAAAGGAGACCTCCAAAACAGTAAGTGAAGTTTCAAATTCGTTTCTAACATAATACCCAAATTTTTAAGTTCATTATAATGGAAAAGAGATGGAGAAGATGACCACCTTAATTGTAACTATAAGATTCTTGTATTTCCAACTCTAAATCTCCAATTTCCAGCCTTTAATTCCTCCAGAATGCCCTGATTTTTGTTGAAGAAGAAGGGTGGTTTCATGCTTTACAATCCCACTACATCTCTTTGTATATATAGTTGATGATTAATCTAGTGTGTACACTAATCCTGAGGAAAATCTGGTGGTTCCTAACAAGGTTGTCCAATTCATTGGTAACACACATTAAAAACACATCTTGCCTAGGGTGGTATGTTGTAAGATTAGCACAATACCAATCTAAGGCCCTTGATTTTTAATTCCAAAATATAGGCCTAGGATTGATTTGATTTAAATTAAATACAACTAGGCATATTAGACCTTCACATTAGTTTTTAAAATAATGTTTAAGGTTACACTAACTCTCGATTACCCGGTACCCAATGCTCCACGTCCGGCATGCATCTTAAGGCCTGACAACATTTAGTATATCCTATTTATTTGACTTAGTCCTAAGGTTTATTTATTCCATTTGAGTCATATTAGCTTGAACTTAGTCATTTTATGTACATTTGTATTTCTATAGTTAGTGTTCTCGTATTCTGCTTACTTGACACCCACGTTAACACACTTTACGAGGCGACACCTGTAATGACCCAAAAAATATGTTATGTCTGTGTGACAACGTGTACTACCTATTTATAATCATGTCTGTGTAATAGGACGGTGAAGTCGAGAGTACGAGTAGAGTTCGCCTAGGAAACGAGACGAAATAGGTATCGGGTTGACGAAATATGGGTATACGGGTCTAGAAAATGTTTTTTTGTAAATGAACAAAATAAAATATGATAATTAATTAACATGGGAAATGGTTCAGTTCGTTAGTATTTTTATTTGCACACGACGGTGTGAGTCGTGGTGCATGCCGAAAGCAAAAACGCTCGAGAAAGGGCAATTATTGGTTTTAGGATATAAGACCAAAGGACAAAGTCCCTATTAGAGTAATAAAAAGTGAGCGTAAAGTTTTTGGATGGTGTGAATTTGAATTATAAGATGGAACTTGAGATTGGTGTGTGGACCTAAATGTGTCAAAAGCTATAAAAAGCTTGAAAATTGGTCAAATTACCATTTTCTCACAATAGCTCAACAAAAATCCAAAAAATGAGAAATGGGGGAGGGGGTTTTGATGCTTTGTGATGGTGATTCAAGCCAAGGGATTGACCAACGATGCAAATGGAGGCAAGATCTCGGCTCCTCATTCGATTCTCGTCGTTTTAGGTGTACTTTTGTGCATTTTCTTCGAAATTTTTGAAGCTCGACTCATGCTCACAAATTTGTTGAATTTTAAAGGTGTTTGAAGTTGTTGATCAAGTATAGAGTATTAAATGATGCTGTTTAAGGATTGTTGAGAAAAATTATGATTTTTCGGTATTTTTGGTGAAGTTTGGTTTAGATTGGGAAATTTGAATTTGAGACGAGTTTGGTATGCTTTAATGATGGATTTTAAGTTAGTATTGAGGTCCCTACGAGATTGGGATAGGCTCATAACACGACGACGTGAGCCGGGGTTTCAAATAGCCTCGGCCACGAAAAATCACGCCTGGCGCCACTAGGGGGGCCGTGAGGAACAATTCCTCACGATGTGGGCCACGACGTCTAGGGCAGGGACTCACTGCACTGGTCGTGTCGTGGGGGGTTCTTTGGGGAATTGTTCCCCACAGCGCCAAGCCCAAAATTTGGGATTTTTTTAAATGTTCTCGAAAACATCAAGGCTTCACTTGGGTATTCTAATGGGGTCCAATGCGACCCAATACCCGGGGAATCGATCCAAAATAATTGAAATACGTAATATTTTGGAAAATAGAATATTAACAAAAAATTTAAGAATAAATGGAAATAAGACTCTAACGTAACCAAATTGGATCTGAATGAATGCCAGGGACTTAGTGGACTAGTGACGAGCATACAAGGATCGGTTTGGTGACGTGTGGGAGCCGCGAGCACAGAGTTTCGCATGATATTTGTGAGTAAAACCAAATTGGTCTTTAACATGATTTCAATTGTGCATTTACTTGGTTGTTATTCTTGTTGTGCAGTAATTCTTTGTGAAATATGATTTCTTGAATTCCGTTTGTGATATCTAGAAGGGGTGTAGATGGAAGGTGGAGGATGGTAAGTCTATTAACATGTGGAATGATCATTGGTTAAAAAATGGAGAGAATATGCTACTGTCAACGAAATGTATTGAGGGAATGGAGGATGTCACAGTTGATGAATTAATGATACCTATGAGAAGGGAATGGGATATGGAGATGTTGAAGGACATGTTGAATGATAGGGATTGCTTAGAGATTGCAAAGGTTTCATCGAGTAGGGGGGCTGGGATGAGATCATTTGGCACTTCACTAAAAATAGGGATTAGCAAGTGAAATAAGAGTATTGGGTGGCTGAGTCACTCAATGGGGAGGGTGGTTCTATGGGTCGTGAGGGAGAGTGGAATAAAGTTTGGGGTATGAAGGTTCATTTGAAGGTTAAGCACTTAGTGTGGCTGTGACGACTCGTTTTCCTAAACACGGCACCGCTCGACCTAATCCCTTAATAAAGCCCTAATTTCTTCCACATAGGACTTAACTACATATTAGTCAGCCTTTTTAACCTATCTTCCTCGTTCTTCGCGTTCAAGATAAGTAATACACGTGTTATACCATAGTTGAATTTAGGGTTAATTAAAACTTTTTAACAAATATTAAATTAGTTATTTAGTAGTAGTCTTAACAGTTTATGCAGAAACAATCAAATTTGAACCCTAAGTGTGGAACTGGGAAATAAAGATCACATGAATATATAATAAGGTGGTGAATATAAACAACGTGATAGTCATCAAAAGTCAGGGAACTAATCGTTCAACCTAGTATGTACAACCCAAAATGTATATAGAAAGAGATAAGTAAGTAAATACATCAAAAGATCAAAACCTACGTAAGTCAAAGGTAGTCGTACCCCGAAGGATCATAGATAATCACCAATCTTCTCCTTACCCAACCTGCTAGTCAACAGATTTGCACCCATCGTCATAAAAAGGACGATGAATACAATAAAATAATAGTAGACCAAAAAAGACATCTATCCACATGTCAAACACAAGAAATAGATATAATGCATAAAGCAGAGAAGGATTGCATGAAATAGAAAACATGCTTTTAAATACCACGAGAACATAAGTAAGACTGACTCGGATATAAACATACTTATATTGTACATCGATAGTACCTTTATTGGTTTTTGACCATTGTCCTAACGACCTCATGTAATAGGTCAATACACGTGCATTTCGTACTACCCTAATTGGCTACACATGGACCTTATGTAAATAGGTCAGTACAAGTGCACTTCGTAATACCCTAATTAGTTGCGGATTTCATTTTACAACCTTATGTAGAAGGTCTGTAACACTAACTGAGTATATCCCAACACGTCGAGTCCCATACCACGTGAGCCGCGCACATCTATTTAAGTATTTAAGGAAGATAGGCCCCGATACCTCGAGTCCCATACCCCGTGAGTCATGCACATCTATCTAAGTATTCAAAGAAATATATCGACAAAGAATAAATGGTAATTCAAAAAGCAATGTCGTAAACTAATTACTCTATAAAAGAGCAAATCATACAACAAACATGACATTTCGAGTACAAAGGATTAACACACATGAACTAGTTGAGAATTCATAATTTAAAGTGGAAATTAAATGAAAATAAGAGTCTAGTCTGTCTTTTCACCTTTCACGCAATGACTCTTAGCCTAACCGGTTCCCCAATGCCCCAAAATCGTACACCCGAACTCCCGTTATGCTTCCTTAGGCTCATGTTATGTTTACATATGGTTTAATTATGAATAATTTCTATTTATCTCAATTTCTAAAAATATGAGATTTTTTTTCAAGACCAATTAATTTTCTTTTAATTTATATTTTGTAGAAATATATTATATAATGTATATTATATATTTTTATATATGAACATTATTATTTATATAAGTCCATATGCATGTGGGCTTTTGGCGCACATTAAAAGACACATTTTAAGCACATGTATGTGGTGTGACGACCCCAATTTTCAAATCTAAACTGGGCCCCGCCCGGTCTATACTTACGTAAAATCTCGAGCCCGCCTCGAACGAGTCACGCAAGACTGGTCAGCCTTACTTTACCATTTACCATTCATTTACAAGTTTATCATATTGATTAGTAAGTTATCATCAAAATAACGGAAGCAAAAGCTCAAACTAATTAAATAATCACAACTATATAAAGATAAAACATCTTAGAGTGTGGAAACCCCGCATATGTATATCATCATAAATGATAAGTTAGAGGAGAACAACCCAATAGATATACATGACCAGAATCTCTCACATACCCAAAACCTATGTTTCAAAACATCATATATGTACAATAATACAAAAATTCCTATTCAGTCAAGTGGAAAGCTTGTTCTAAATACCTAAACTCTGGTGCCTTCTCCTTGTTGGACTATGGATCTGCACTCCATTAAACACAAGAATGACGAGCCCAGGTAAGTAACGCTAAGCAGAAAAATAATACAACATTTCGAAATAAATAAACATTAGTCCATATTCATTCTGATAGAAAGAAATGAATAAGGAATGCATGAAATGTATAAGACTGTAAATAGATCAATTGAAATATGAGTGTCTGAGTAACGAAACAGAATAGCAAGGAGTCCCGAAAATAGTCGTTGAGCTGAGGTAAAACCTTCAAGACTCGGGTTCAGGACGAGAACAAAGCCTACCGACCCTAACCCTTGCGACTATGAGATATCCATAGACCCGGATAAGAGCCCCCAACATACACTCAACCAGGAGATATCAACAACATCTAGATAAAATCTCACATCGAAGGTAAAAGTAACCATGACCCCCTTGCAGTGGAACACTCAGCCAAAAGAGATTCCAACAGATATAATGATAAACAGAGCAATAACTGCAAATTAAACCTCAAGAAATAACTGTAAAAGTTCTTACTACTTTACTTACCAGTAATCCAACTAATTACGTACTTAACGAATCACTGACACGTCTCCTATGACCTCCCGTGTCCCGTCAATGTTCAAATTGAAATTCTCATTATTAACCATCATTTTAACCAATTTTCTATAATTCATTTGTTAATCAATTTGGGTCGATTACCCGGGTATTGGGTCATATTCGGACCCATTTGGATACCCGAGAGATCCCAGAAAGTTTCAAATTTTTTTTTATAAAAATTCACTCATGTGAACAGTAACACGCCGTCGGGACACCGTGGAGTCCAATGACCTAAACGACATCTTCACGATGTGTATATTAGGTCGTCTGCCCAACACGTACGTAAGTGACGTCGTGGGTACGCTCGGCCTAGACTCGTACAGGTCCCCAAGCCGGCACTCGGCGGACTTGGAGAGCCTAGTCAGCCTCAAATCATTCAATTATACAATTTATGAAAGAGTTATTGCAAGTGTTACGCAACGGAAAGTAAATAAACTAAACATAAGGGAAATAACTCAATCAAAGGGAAATGTAGGAATCTATAAGTGTGGAAAACTCCGAGTATTCATGTACAATTCGATAAGCCAAGATACATGATACCAATCTCATAAAAATACCAAGTTCTATAATCCAAAACATGTGTATGAAACGATATACAAGTAAGCAAAACATAAAAAAAACTACTATAATGTCTTCCGAGTTCAGTCGCTAATCCTCACAAAAAGTCGCATAGGCAGGGTTCCTTGCCTCTACTGCACTCCGCTCTATCTGCACACAAACTAGACGGTGAGCAACCGGAGAAATCGAATGTAATGCCAGAAGAAGATAACAGTAATTCATGATATATCAAGTAAAGCAGTCTGCTTATCATGGGGTAATAGAAAGACATGAATTTAAATAAATCAAGTGCATGATAAACAGACTAATAAATATCAATCGAATTTCACGTGTGTTCTAAGGAATAAAAAGAGGCCCATAAATGGTCTAAATCATAGCATAATGGCGAAGACCTCGCGAGGTCTTCCCAGGCATCGACACAAGTGAAGGCATAACTATGATGGGAGGGACATAAGCTCACCCACCCAGTACTCGGTGTCACACGGTCACTAAGGGTGGTCACACACTCCTGTACAAGAGTGCCCGCGTTTTATCCCTCTAGTGCAGGTCCTAGTACTCTTGAGACGAAACACTTACGCCAAGAAATAAACAACAAGGAATGGAATGGAATACCAATAATAGAGCACAAAGAATCTGAATAAATGATAATGAATCACATGGCATTTTCTTACTGGCTTATAAATCATACACAAGAATTAAGGCAAGTGTACTTACCTGACAACGCAACCCGTGAATAACAACACTCCCGCGAATCCTAATGCATATCCCTGAGTTTCCCGCTACCTTTACAAGGTTGGAAACTCTAAGTAATGGGTCAAGTCATTAACTAAACTCTAGGTTAAACCCTTGTGTTCTCCCAAGTGTTTTAAGGACTCAAACACTTGACAATTCGATATAAAAGTGAGTACTCTTTCTCGAGTTGAAAACCATAACGTATGTAAGCCTAATTACACATATTAGGCTTGGCTTAGTCATAATTAGGCCATGCCATGGCCTCGATGAGCCGACGACGTGACCACGACATCATAACTAATTCCCGACCTTCAAACGCAAATCCGTCAAACAACACGACTCAAAATGACCATGCACCAACGAGTTTGGGAACCTCGCGGGTGTGGTCTAATGTCCATAGCGTGTCAACACGATATGGGAGGGTCATGTGCATACCCTATGTCACGTCTACGACTACTCGACGCGATATAAACAACTCACGCACAACTCTACCATTACGACTCATCACCATTGATATGGACGCTCTGGGGCTGTGAGACTCCATGAAGAACATGGTAAGGTCTCCGGCAGTCCCCTATGTCATCGCGTCGACGACAGGACTGCCACGACGGGTGGTTTCCGATGAGAAAGTTACAACACGCATACAGAACATAAACGACATAATATAAATAATAATGCTGTTGTTTTAGGCTACTCTGAGAGTTGTGAGACACAAGCATGGACTTAGCTTAGTACTCGACATCCCCGGTCACGATGGCACAGTGGTGGCATTGCCCACGGCAGTGGATTTCAGTAAGGAGGAGCATAACACCCATGAAATAAACATAACATGAAATATCAAAAGTTTGTGCTCGCCTCACTGTTATTGACCACTCCGGAGGGATCTGGGACCTAAGCCAAGGCTCAAGTGTGGTCCTCAAAAACCTCCAGTCCTGGTGGTCCAGTGGCGGCGCCACCCCTAGAGGCAGTTTTCGATGAGAACTTAAAATACAGTCCAAACAACATGCAACAACATCACCTAGATTCAAGACACTAAAACAGTTGCAACACGACCAAATCGATCACAACAAGGGCAGCGAGGCATCATCGAGGTCCCTGACAACCCCCACGCTTGGCGGTCTGACCAGCAACGCCCCCGGTCATGGCAGTTCCGGCGACGGCATAAAATAATAACCAGTACATGAAAATAGAGAATGGACAACATCTACTCTATGTATCAAACGTCCAGAGGTCTCCCGGGGATATGGGGACTTCGGTCGGCCACGATGGTCCGTCCCCGACCACCGTCACTCACGACAATGACGGCCAAAGGCGGACAACAGTACAACACGAGAAGACCAGTGAGAACAAGAGAGAGAGAGAAATAAAGAGAAACCGAAAAAAGAGATAGAGAGAGACACTTTCAGATTTTTGGCGACCAGAAACGTCTTCGACGAGGTCCAACCACCATGAGACTACTGTAGGTCAGTGGTTGTTCACCAAGGGAGGAGGGGATGTACGTGCCGAGAGAGAGAGAACGAGAGAGAGAGAGAGAGACCTCCGACGTGGTCGGTTCCGGCGAGGCCGATTGGAGAGAGGAGGAGTGGCAGTAGTGAGTTCGTTGAAGAAGAAGATGAATAGTGAAATTAGGGTTTTGTTTCTTATATACTCAAATAAATGGGTCAAATGACCCTTTTGCCCTTCAACATCCTTCTCACACTCTTCAAAACAGTTGCCCTTATAGGACTCTTACCCCTTTATCACATCTCAACATACATACACATCTCAATGCTAATCTCATGGTTCTCCTCATTATGATGTGCCACTTTAACAATTTCTATCCCATAGTCCGTATGTTGCGAGACTATCCGACTCCCGCATTGGTCTTGCGCTCCTCGGTCCATATTTCTCCGTCACGCGCGTAGTTTCACCTTGTCTCGTAAATAATTACTTAAATTATACAAAAACTCAATTAATTGTATTTTTTTTTAATTATGTTACACCCCCGTTTATCTAGGCGAAGAATCACTCAGTTTAATATTCGCTCGAATGGCGCGAGACCATATTAGACTAAAATACTAATACACACATCATGGAAACATAATATTACTTCGGTGTCGACTCCCGAAGTTCGAAATACTATCTAGTATCACGTAACTGGGTCACGTTCCTAACCAGTGCAACACTGATCGGATTAAAATTGAGGGTTGTTACAACTGAAGTAGTGGATCTATGCGTGACATGCACCCAACCAATCCATGCCCAGTAATGCATCAAACTCGAGGAACTCCAACATTCTCGGGTCCGCTGGCATGACCCTCTATCTCTACCGAACAGTCAACACACAACAAGTTTGGGTAAATATTGTCCCCAGCAGCTGTGCTAAGGATCAAAGGTCTCTCTAGTCTAATAAGCCTCAAACTGAAAGCATCAACCATACGACCCGAAATAAAAGATACGGTAGAGCCAGAATCAAACATAACATGTATGAAATGACTGCAAATGAAAACCGTACCCTCAATAAGATTACGACTGGCAGCCGGATCCGGTGTAGCAACCGCGTGAACCTGCTCTCGACTCTGCTGCTGCTGCTGCTGTCCTCGACCTAATTATGGACACGCACTGATAGAATGTCCCAACTGACCACACTCCTAATAACCTCTCTGAGATACCGACCTAGACTGTGTTCGAAATCTCTGCCACTATGCCTGACCAGACCTCTGTCTCTATCTATGCACCTGACTGGAACCCTGACCCTATCTTTGGCAACTGACTATACCACCAGTCCTTTGATAAAACTGTTGCTGAGGGCCTGACTGTGCTGGCTGTTGAGGTGAACTCACGTAAACCCGCAATGATGCAGTTGGTACTATCGTGGTAGACGGTGAAGACGCCACTGATGCTACCCTTTGCGCTTTATCACCCTGCCTCCACTGTTTCACTCTTTTCCTCCTCCTATCACCTCTAAAACATCTAACTAACTGCGAGGGTGCTGATGACGTTGTCGGTGTCTCGGTGCGTGTACTCCCAAAGCTCTCACTAGCCATATCCCACTCATAGGCATCCTATAACATGCTCGGAGCTGTCGTCACTACCACATAACAGATTACATCCAGTAGACCATGTACGAAATAGTAAGCCTGGTCAGCGTTAGTATCGGCTGCACCATCGACATACTCCATTAGACTCAAGTACTGATCCATATATTGCATCACAGACTCTCCTGTTTGCTGTCTCATCGTCTGAAACTCAGCTCTCTTCCGATTACGGACCGTAGGAGGAATGTACTTACTGTGAAACCTCACTCTGAACTCAGCCCAATCCTTAGGCCTCCCCTTTGACGCTACCGTCGTACGCCACCAAATATCAGCCTCGCCAAACAGACATGATGAAGAAATACTCGGCTGCATATGTGCTTGCGTAGCCAAGACCTCGTGGATTTTCTCGTGGCTCCTCATAAACTTCTCTGCTATATCCAGATAAGTTCTCATCAGCTAGTGTCTCATAAACTCTCGAGCCTGCTTCGCCTCAGGCGTCGCTATAACACCAGTATAAGTTGATGTGCTCAACGCATCCTTTACCGGTGTGTCTGGTGTAAGAGGTATTGTTTCTGTCTGTGCAGGTGCCTTCAAAGTCACTGTGGGTCCCATAATAACTGTGGGTGCTGCTGCATATCCTGAACTGTCAAAACACTCTCAGCCTGAGCAACTGGAGCTGCTGACGTACTAGGTTACCCTGTCGCCTGAGCTTTCAGCAGTGTGAGAATCTCCTATAACTGCTGATCATGCGATGAAATCCTCTGTGACATGCCATCTAATTGGCCCTGTACGTCACCCATACTAGTCTCGCTTGTATTAGGCTAATCGGCCATCACTATCTGAAAATAAAGTGATTCTCACAATCAGGACATAACTATTGATAATAAAATATATATCAATCAAATAGCTCATAGTCTAGTTTTAATTTCCCCAACTCTCCTCAATTCCCAACTAAGACTTAAGTTAAGTTCATAGGGTTTCACTCTAAGTTCAACCATTCCTAACTTCTGTTGATTAATGTCTTAATGGCTTGAGATTTAAATCAAGAGTTGAATATTTAAAACTTTGGCTCCGATACCATTTGTGGCGGCCCTAGTTTTCAAACCTAAATTGGGCCCTCTCAGGCCTAGACTTAGGTGAAACCCTGAGCCCATCTCAATCGAGTCACACAAGACTAGTCAGCCTTACTTTACCATTTACCATTCATTTACAAGTTTATCACATTGATTAGTGAGTTATCAACAAAATAGTGGAAGCAAATGCTCAAACTAATCAAATAATCACAACCATATAAAGATAAGACATTCTAGAGTGTGGAAACCCTGCCTATGTATATCATCATAAATGATAAGTTAGAGGAGAACAACCCAATAGATATACATGACCAGAATCTCTCACATACCCAAAACCTATGTTTCAAAACATCATATATGTACAATAATACAAAAATCACCTATTCTGTTAAGTGGAAAGCTTGCTCCAATGTCCTCAAAGCAAATCCCTAAGCTCTAGTGCCTTCCCCTTATTGGACTGTGGATCTGCACTTCGTCAAATAAAAGGATGACAAGCCCAGGTAAGTAACGTCAAGCAGAACAATAATGCAACATTTTTTAATAAATAAACATCAGTCCAAATTTATGCTGGTAGAAATAAAGGAATAGGGAACGCACGAAATGTATAAGACTGTAAATAGATCAATCGAAATGTGAGTGTCCGAGTAACAAAATAGAATAGCAAGGAGTCTTGACAACAGTCGTTGAGCCGAGGTAAAACCTTCAAGACTCGGGTTCAGGACGAGAACACAGCCTACCAGCTCTAACCCTTACGACTATGAGATATCCATAGATCCGGATAAGAGCCCCCAGCGTACACTCAATCAAGAGATATCAACAACGTCTAGATAAGAGCTCACATCGCAGCCAAAAGAGATTCCAACAGATATGATGATAAACAGAGCAATAACAACAAATTAAAGCTCAAGAAATAACTGTAGAAGTTCTCACTAGTTTACTTACCTGTAATCCAACTAATTACGCATTCAACGAATCACTGACACGTCTCCTGTGACCTCCCGTGTCCTGTCAATGTTAAAAAATCCTTAATATACATTCAAATTGAAATTCCCATTATTAACCCTCATTTTAACTAATTTTCTATTCATTTGTTAACCAATTTGGGTCGATTACTCGGGTATTGGGTTGTATTCCATTTGGATACTCGAGAGATCACTGAAAGTTTCTAAAAAATTTATAAAAAATCACTCATGTGAACAGTAACACGCAGTCGGGACGCCGTGGAGTCCAATGACTTGGACGACGTCTTCACGGCGTGTGTATCAGGCCGTCTGCCCAACATGTACGTGAGTGACGCCGTGACCTCATTGGCCATGACGACGTCCTCACGGCGTGTTTCCCCCTGAGGCACTGCCCAAGACGTACGTGGGTGACACCGTGAGTTGGAATGTTCACGATGTCTCCATGAAGTCTTTTGTAGAACACCTTTGAAAATGAGGTTTTCACACCCCGACTCATGTTGCCATGCTTCAAGCATATTCCAACTGCGATTAAACATCCAAATACACACCAAACTAACCTTGGCTGGCGTTAAAACCCGACCAAACCGTCGATTTTCTGAAATCACACAAAATCCACAAAAAATTTCCCAAAATTCAAAAAAATTTCAAGCACTAAAACCACTTCACAATTCTTGTTTTGATCCTTCCATTAATTCCCAATCACTCAAAACATTCAATAAAAACCTAATTTTCCAATTTGTTGTTGGAAAATACCATGACGAGAACCCACAAACACTGCCAAACGTATATATTGACATGGGGAATCGAACTCTCACCTTAGAATTCGTGATTGGTCGTTCCTGTGGCGTCAAGCTATATCGAAAAGTCTCAGAACCTCATTTTTCTTCATGTTGTTTCGATGATGAGAGAGAGGAAACGAAATAAGAGAGAAAAGGTGATGGGGTGGGGCTTTTATACCCCCCTCTAATCTTTACTCCCACACAGATCTCGAAGCACATCCTTAGGCCTCTACTCATTCTAACCAACCACTATGAAACCAAATGGTGACTTCAATCAGTGACACACCACAACACTTAGTCGTTTTCTTGCATAATACTCGCGTTTTTGGTCTCGTTTCGAACATCAAACTTGTTCGTCGCGTCGCCCTGGACGTACCAACGTATTGAACGCATTTTAAAACTTTCAATTATTATTTATTTTGTATTTTGTTAGTATTTTAAATCATTTAAGTTCTTTGGACTACTAATTACCCGACCAGCGTTCACCCGAAAGCCCGTTATTTCACATAATGCTCGAGTTGAACCGCTCTCTACACCAACGTTTACACTCAAACGTCCTCGCACTTTTGAGACATTGGAATTAAACATTCGGGTAATACAATATAATACAAAACACCGAATACAAGTAATATACCTCGGCATCGACGACCGAGGATTGGACTCTGTATCACGCCAAATGGGCTCACGCACGGCTTAAATTGACACGTTGTACAAGTTAGAATTTAGGGTCGTTAAATTTGGCTTATGCGTTCACGTAGAACGTACAATAAAAGCCACTTTTTCTTTATTTTTATATTTTTTATACATGGACTTGGGCCCTCACCATCCCCATCTGTAAATATGTGATCATTTTATTTTTCTTAATTTTCTGATATGGTATTAGAGTCGACGGTTCGATTGAGACCTGTCTAGAAAAACCCCCTTGGATGGATTTCGGTCCAAGGTGGAGTGTTGAGATGTGTAGACCGAAATAATAGTCCCACATTGGGAAGTAAAACTTATAAATGAAATATATAACTGATTGTCTCCTCTCTAATAGTACTGAGGCATTTTGAGATAAAACCCCACACCTAAAAGATGAAGGGTGGTTAAGTTGGGGATAATATCGGTACTGGGGAGATCAATGGCTCGAGGAGAAGTGCCGTGGGCGGCTGCTTGCAGGTAACGAACCGCAAGATAGAAAAATTCAACACCTTCTAACTTGTGCGTTCAAGCACAAACTCTCTTGCTTGTGCTGATCGCACACTAGAAGCGTGCTGGTTCGGCCAGCAACTCATGTTGGCCGAATAAGCACCTCATTGGTGTCGATCACGCCGTGTCAACCGGTGTCGACGCCTCGTTGACGATCCATCGACGCCATGTTGTTGTCTTACCAAAACCCTCAAAATTAAAATATGCATTAATTAACAAGATTAAACATGCATTTGTAAACTACAACTCGAGAACTTCAAGAACATAGAGATTTTGCTAAATATCAGTGTAGAATTAAGTTTTTTGAAAATTCTAGAGTTGAAATCAAACTCTATTGATCAAACTTTTCAACACATTTTCGTTTTAAGCAAGAAATCCCTAATTTGACAAGCAAAACCCCCCAATTTTTCATGTTTCGAAAATTCTAGAGTTGAAATCAAACTCTTTTGCTCTCAATCTTCTCAAATTCCAGTCTTTCTTAGGTTTTCTTTTCCAAATAAAACTCTCTGAACTTTATTGTGTTTGCATGTGTTAGAGAGGAAAGATTATTTATATACTAGTGTTGGATAGAACTTACACGTATCAAGCCTTGATCTCCTATCATTAGGTCCATCTTATGGTGGGGGTTTCAATCCATCCAATCAATGCACACCCACTAATCTCTCTAGGATTGCACCAATGGTCCCATCTCTAGTAAGTCAATGGCCTATTTTATTAGTTTCTTAACTTAGGCCACAATTTATCAACTTAGCCTCTAAATATTTAGGCACATCAAGTTATTCATGTTGCTTAGCTTATGGATTAATTTTTCATTGATATTATTTTGCAATCAACTAAGTTATTCAAGTGTACCCATATACCGTCTACCCGATGCCAGCACCGACACACATCTCAAGGCACATCCCTGTTCACGTGTGCGGCTTTAGTGGTTAACAACTAATAATAATTTGACACATATAGTGTACACACATACATTACACTAGGTATCCATCACAAAAAATAATATATTATTTGGTCTCCAAGTTGAGTGTTAGGACAATGTCGGGCCACGTCACGGGTTATTGACCCTTAAATTATGGACAAATCCACTATTAGAAAGTTGGGCCGTGACAGTGGCGCCTATTAAAGGATTGTCTTCCTATGAGACCCTTTTTTTGTCAAATCTCCTGTGAGATTTAAGTCGAAGGAAAGGGGCATAGATATTAAGGGTTGTTGTGAGATTTGCAACGGCCAAGGGGAGTCAACAATTCATCTGTTTACTGAATGTGTAGGTACAAGGGGGGTTTGGAGTATGGATGTGCGACTGTCAAACTTTGCATCAAATGAGGAGTTCAGGAACTAGTTCTTTGAGTGGGGAGGGATAACAAGGTAAGGCTTGTTAGAGAAGGTTTGTATGAAATTCTGGGCAATTTGAAAGTTTAGAAATAACATTATGTGGGGAAGGGATTCATAAACCATTTCACATGATAGTGCAGGAAAGCTTGGCGAGGTTGGCAGAGTGGAAACACTATCGGAAAAGGGTGCAGGGAAATCAATACCAGGAACTTGAGGGGGTTTCGAGCTTAGGGAAGTGGTGTAAACCGCTAGAAGGTTAGTGCAAGTGCAATGTTGATGTTGCTCTATGTAGTGTCGAAGGATTAATAGGAGTGGGTGTTATCCTGTGGGAGTGTTAATTTGGGGATTGACAAAATTTCAGGCTCGTAGACAACCTTATCATGAAGTGGAGGCCATAGCGTTGAGGGAAACTATGCATTGGGTGGAAGCACAAGACAGATGTAATGTGATATTTGAAACCGATTCATTGATGGTGGTTCAAGGATTGCAATCTGCATCCATAATAAGGCTGAGTTTGGAAGCTTGCTTAACGACTGTTTAACAGTACTTAAACATCAAGATTCGTGGAGAGTTTAATTTGCTTGGAGAAATGCGAATAAGTTGCACATAGTTTAGTTAAGCTAGCGAAATTGTATGTTACTCCATTTGATTAGTTTAAAGTACCACCAGCTAGAAGTGTGCCCATATCCTCAAATGTAATCACTGATATTGAGTAATGAAATATATCCTATGTTTTTCTAAAAAAAAGATATTATGATAGCTCCAAATCTTGAGGCCTATCATGTCATGCGTCATGGGCCCACAACCCTGCCATGTCACTGCCCTGTTGTGTCCCACACGTACCACGTCATTCATCAACCTCAATCATCAAAGCTTTAAATTCAATATGCAATAGGTTAGTGGAAGACTTAATAGCAAGACATAAATGTAAGATTTATGTAGTTTAGAGCATTAATCTTGTGACAGCCCTAGACTTACGTAAACTCCGAGTCCCCATCGCGCAGTCAACGTAAACCTAGTGAGTCTTACCTTACCTTTGACCATTTATTTAAGAAATTTAAGATGAGATTATTGATATCAGTGAGTTATTCAAAGATAAGCGGAAGCAATTACAACCTCCAACTAATAAAACAACCTCAAGACATCAGTTAGGATCAACTATCATGTGGAACCTAGCCAATATATATATATACATATATATATATATATATCATCGTATATCATATCACATGAGAAAGTATTCCCATATACATGCCCCAAGATCTATCATTCCTAAAACCCAGTTTTAAAACATATATATAGCAGTAATACAAACTAAACCTACATCGAGTCCAAAGAAAGAACAGCTCTGCTATCCTCAGAGCAAATCACCAAACTGAGGAGCTTTCCCTTTGCTCGACAGTGAATCTGCACTCAGTCAAACACAAGAATGACGAGTTTAAGGCAAGTAACGCAAAATAGGATATTTATAGTATTTTAAAATTAAATAACAGTCTATATTCATGCCGATAGAAAGAAAAAGATAGGGAATGCATGAATAAATAAAGACTGGAATAAATCTGAAGCAATCGATGATGAGTGTCCAGGAATCAACAGAAAGGCGCAAGTACTCCCAACCAATAATCGTTTAAGCAGTGGAATAAACTACCACTTCTGGGCTTGGAGTTTAGGATGTGATATATCACATAATCCTAAATCCACGCGAATGCAGAATTCTTCAACAATGTAGTGAAGTAATTCTCACTCTATATATAGGAAACAAAAGATCAGTTCATGAATATCAAGTTCTCAAAACAATAATAACGTGCATCCCAAGTATCTAGCCTCTGGTTTATGCACCAGCTTAACCCATAACTTCCAAGGATCACGTTGACTAACTTGCCCTTAGACCACTCAAAAACATAGAATTCTGAAACAAGATAGAGTAATAACAATAAGAAATTAAAGCTAAAAGAAATATCTGTAAATTTCTCCATTGGTTTACTTACCCATGTTTAATGCTAACACGCACTTACACGCCCGTAATTCGTCCTACAAATTCCCAGATATGCCTATTACTGTCCTACAACACATGTTAACAAAAATCTATCATTTATCCCACAATTATCCCATTTTTCATAATTTTATTTATTTACTTCATTAGGTCAATTTCTCGAGTATTGGTCCTTATTGGAACTTATTTGAATAGCCGAGAGACCTCAAATTTTTGAAAAAAAAAGAAAAATTGGTCTAATGGACAGCGCCACACCGTGAGTGGCATTGTGACCCATTTACCTGGCAAAGCCATCAAAAGCGTGAAATCCAAATTCGTCACTGGTTCAAACATCGTGATCGATGCCATGTGGAAAAACACTCACGACATCCTTCACTGCGCCAGTTCCTGAAATCATTTATGAGGTTTTCCAACACCCCGACTCATTTCATTGCGTTCTGAGCCTATCTTAAACTTTTAAGGACTCTCAACTACAACTATTCCAGCATTTAGTTCGACCAAAACAATGGTCTATAACCCCGGTGTGGAAATTAACTCAAAAATCACGATAATTCTTGAAAAATACAAAATTCATCCAAACACCTAAAGCAACCGCATGGTTGTGATCCACACCGATCACATAATCCATAGGAACATTCTAAACACTTGAAAAAAAAAATTCCAAATTCACCACCTAAAAATATCACGACAAAAACCCTCAAAAGACCCGTCAAAACGACGCACACATCACAAGGAATAGAGGTGTTGCCTTTGTTTTCGAGTTTGGTCGTGTCTTGGCGTTGTTCCAAGCTCAATTCTTTGTCGAGAATTCTTCGAACCTTGTTCTCTTCGAAATGAAAAATGATGAAGAGAAAATAATAAAACAAAACTTTAAATATATCTTCATCTTCGCGTACGCGCGTATCTTGAGAAAGATCTAATGTTTCTCCTTTCATCCAGCTACTTGAACCGTCATTCTCTCCTACACCAATTGCCACACAACGGTGACACACTTACGTACACTCTCCCATGCACACACTTCCATGTGCAGTTTCGAACCCCCGTTCGAACCACGACTCGCATCGTCGTGTGCCTAACAACTAAACAAAACACCAAACACGTTATCCAACATATAAATATTATATTTTAACGTATTTTGTTAGTGTTTTATTCACATTTGTCCTCGGACAATTAAATACCCAACCACAGTTCGCCCTGACTCCCGAAAATCGCATTTCCTCGAGCCGAACCCATTTCTCCGAGTCAATGCTCTCACTCAAACGCCTTCACACGTTTGGAACATTGAAATCTAATTTCGGGTAAAATAATTAATAATACAAATACCAACCAAAAATATCATACCTTGGTGTCGACGACTGAGAATTGTTCTCATGCATCACGACCAAAGTCCACATATGACCTAAATTGACACATGACACGAATTATAGTTTTAGGGTTGTTATAGTCTTCCCAACTTATTAGAATTTTATCCTCGAAATTAAGTCAAGCGAAAGAAAAGACTTATTAAAATCAAAAGAGGTAGGGAAAATACTCGCGCATATATGACTCGAGTTCCCACGTTAGTTCTTCATTCACATGGTGCTGCCATTTAACAAGAATTAATGGGACCTTCTTATTCATCAAAACTTTCACATTCCGGTCCAAAATTTGGATAGGTTGCTCATCGTATGTGATATCCTCCCTCATCTATTTGACTCAGATTCACCATTGATCGTCTGCCTTCTTTCGACTTATCAAGTCGAAGCATTGACACATGAAATACTGGGTGAACCCATGATAACTAAGGTGACAACTCCAACTCATAAGCAACTCTGCCAATCCTCTTCCCAACTCGAAGTAGACTAATAAATCTCAGCGTAAACTTCCCTCTAATCTCAAACCTCTTATGACCCTTCATCGGAGATACTTTCAGATAAACATAGTCTCCGACTTGATACTCTAATTCCCCATGATACATGTCATAGTACTTCTTTTGCCTCTCCTGCACACCCTTAAACCTCAATATGATCAAATGTATCTTCTCTATGCGATCCATTAAAATCTTAGGCCCAATCGCTGCCACATCCTCTGGCTCAGCCAAGCAAGTTGGAGATCTGCACGGCCTCCCGTACAATGCCTCAAACGATGCCATACCAATACTGACCTGATAACTATTATTGCAGGAAAACTCACACAAATGAAGATACTCCTCCTATGATCCTCCATATTCCAACACACATCCTCAGCATATCCTTAAGAATCTGGATCAATCTCTCTGATTGTCTATCAGTCTGTGGATGATATGCAATACTAAGATCCAGCTGCATACCGAACTGTGCCTGCATGCTCTTCCAGATATGAAATGTAAACTGTGGCCCTCTGTCATACACATTCGATAATGAAACTCCATGCAGTTCAACTATCTCCTTCTCGTACAAACTCACCAACCTATCTACCCGATGTGTGGTCAAAATCAGTATAAAGTGCATAGATTTCGTCAACCTATCCACAATAACCCATATGCTATCATGTCCACGCTGAGATCGAGGTAAACCACAGACGAAATCCATAGCAATATGCTCTCATTTTCATCTAGGGATAGGAAGTGGCTGTAATAACCCCCTCGGGTCTATGATGTTCAGCCTTAACTCGCTGACAAATATCACACCCTCTAATATAATCAAAAATATCGGTCTTCATCCCAGGCCACCAAAATATACGACGCACATCTGCATACATCTTGGTTCTGCCTGAATGAACCGTAAAACGTGACCGATTTATCTCATAAAGTATCTCGTCGCATAGATCAACCACTAATGGAATCCACAGTCGCGCTCTGAATCTCAGGTATGAGTTTATCGACTGACCCCAATCTGGATGAGTAATCCATACTCGATGACCATCAAGTACACGCTGACCATTAAGTACACGCTGAATAGAGAAAGTTTGAGTCCTCATCTACCCAAAAATCAACACCCTGGTATCGGTCGGAATATCAATAGAATACAGCATCTTGACCGCCTTGAGTAATCCATACTCGTATGTCATATGACAAATAATAGTCTCTGAGTCCACCCTTATACGACTCAATGCATCAGCAACTACATTAGCCTTCCCTAGGTGATACTCCACAGAAAAGTCACAATCCTTGAGGAACTCAAGACAACGTCTCTATCTCATATTCATGTCCTTTTGTGTAAACAGATATTTCAAGCTCTTATGGTCAGTAAACAACATAAATCTCTCTCCATAGAGATAGTGGTGCCAAATCTTCAGTGAAAACACCACTGCTGCCAACTCCAAGTCATGTGTAGGGTAATTCTTTTTGTAAACCTTTAGCTATCTGGACACATAGACAATCACCCTACCGCCATGCATCAATACATATCCTAAACAGACCTTAAAAGCCTCGATGTTCACCTCAAAGCCATTCACTGACTCAGGTAACACTTGTACTGGTACAGTAGTCAAACGTTCCTTCAAAGTCAAGAACGCTTGCTCACAATCATCATTCCACTGAAAATGAACCTCCATGCTCGTCAATTGCGTCATAGGAGCCGCAATCTTTGAGAAGTATTTCACAAAACATCGATAATATCCCTCCAAGCCAATAAACTGCGGATATTTGACACTTATATCGGTGTAGGCTAATCGATAACAACTCTGACCTTAGCAGGGTCCACTGACACTCCACTAACCCTGACGATATGTTCTAAGAATCCGACTTTCGCAAGCCAAACTTTGCATTTACTAAACTTGGCATATAGTCTGTGCTCCCTCAATAACTACAAAATCGTCTTGAGGTGTTCCTTGTGATCCACACAATTTTTAGAATAAATCAGAATATTATCAATAAATATTATGATGAACCTATCTAAATATGGTCTCAATACTCAATGCATCAAATCCATAAACACGACTGGCACATTAGTCAATTCAAAAGGCATGACTGTAAACTGATTATGCCCATATCAAATGTGAAAAACAGTCTTCTCCTTATCTTCCTTTCTAATCCTCAACTAATGATACCCCGATCTCAAATATATCTTTGAGAACCATTGTGCTCTTGTAAGCTGATCGAACAAGTCATTAATACGAGGAAGTAGATACTTGTTCTTCATTGTCACCCGGTTTAACTACTTATAATCAATACACAATTGAAGGCTACCAGCTTTCTTCTTAACAAATAAGACCGGTGCTCCCTAAGGTGACATAGTAAGATAAATAAAATCCAACTCCAACAGCTTATCCAGCTATGATCTCATCTCCTCTAACTCTTTCGGAGCCATACGGTATAGTGGAATGGATATCGGTTTGGTACTCGGAACCAAATTGATGATGAAATCAATCTCCTTAGGTGGTGGTAAACCTGGTAACTCCGAGGGAAATACCTCAGGAAACTCCCTCACTACAGGTAAATCCTCCATCCTAGTTTCACATTTCCCAGTCGTACCTAAAACACTAGCAAATGTCTCCACCTCACTACTATAAGCTATCCTGTCTCTGGTAAGTGGCAATCTAGTCAAAGTCACTGGAAAACTAAACTCTAAATACTCCAGAATCTGAAAAATAACTTTCTTGCTGAAGCAATGGATCTGTGCATGATACGCACACAACCAATCCATTCCCAACAATACACAAAACTCTAGGAACTCCAACACTCTCAAGTCTGTAAGTAAGACATGATCCCCTATCTTTACCGAACAACCCACTCATACCAAGTTTGGATAGATCTTATACCCAGTAGCCGTGCTAAGGATTAACATGCAACCCAAAATAAATGACACCGTCAAACCAGAATCAAATATAGTATGCATAAAATGACCACAAATATAAACTGTATCTTCAACAAGGTTACGTAAAGCAGCCTGATCTAACGCAACAATAGTGTGAACCACCACTCGGCTTTGCTGCGACCGTTCGCTACCTAATCGTGGACAAGAACTAATGAAATGACCCATCTGACGACACTTAAAACAAGCTCCCCGAGAACTCGAACTAGAAGAAATGCTCTGGTCCTGTCTATGAGACTGACCAAAACTCTGACCTTGGTCATATCTACCATTAGGTCTACCTCTACCCTAACTACCATCTCTGCTATCAGTCCTCTGATACTGCTATCTCTGAGGACCTGATGATGTTGTCTGCTGTGGTGTATTAATATAACTACGTACTAGAGCAACTGATACAATAATAGTAGAAGGTGAAGATACAATAGATGCTACACTCTATGCTCGCCTTCCCTGAAATCACTGTCTCTGTCTCTTCCCTCTCCTATTAACTCCAGAATGACCCTCTAGTCTAAAGTGGTACTGATGGTGTAGCCTGAACTCTGGCATGAATACCCACAAAACCCTCACTGGCTGTCGCTTGTTCATAGGCCTCCTGTAAAGTCTTCGGAGCTGTAGTGACCACTACAGACCCAATAGGAGCCAATAGACCGTGAACAAAATAGTACACCAGATTAACATCGGTGTCCACTATGCCGTCATCATACTTCATCAATCACAGGTACTGGCCCATATACTGTATAACTGACTCGCTAGCTGCCTGTCTAACATTCTGGAACTTAGTTTGTTTCACATTCCGAACAGCAGGAGGGATGTATTTCTCATTAAATCTCTCCTTAATCTCTGCTCAGTCTTGGGCTTACCCTTTATAGCAACCAAGCTACGCCACCAAGTATCAGCCTATCCAAACAGTAAAACTGATGATATGATAAGCCTCATATGCTCTGGTGTAGCCAATATATCGTGAATCTTAGTGTGACTCCGCATGTATTTCTTTGCAGCTTCTAAATCTGTACCTCTCTAAAATTTCTCCGGATGGTTCCGCTGAAATTCACGGGCCTATTTTGCCTCACCAGTCACCCCATTACTCTTCTCCCCAAAAGTAGTAGGAGTATCCCCAGCCGGTGTATCTACCGTAAGTGGTACAATTTCTGCATGAACCTGTGCCTCCCAGTCACAGCAGGTCCTGTCTGCACTGCGATGTTGCAGGTATATCATGTATAATAGGAGCATTGCCATCCTGTGTATCCTGTACCGGTGTCACATAATTAGGTCGTGAAGGTGTAGCCTGAGTCTTCAACAACCTTAAGATCTCCTCCAGCTACTGCCCATGTGATGAAACTAATTGAGACATCTCGTCTAATCTCCCTTGAACCTCTCCTGAACCCCCATCACTAGTACTAGGTCGATCAACTATCGTAATCTAAAAAGATAGCGAATACATGATCAGACACAGTTATCGATAATAGTACATACAATACATCAAATAGCTCATAGTTCGATTTTAAATTCCCCAACTCTCCTCACTTCCCAGCTAAGACTTAAGTCAGGATCACAGGGTTCCATTATAAGTTCAACAATTATCCTAACTTTTGTTGATTATGTCTCAATGGTTTGTAATTTAATCAAGAGTCAAGTTTTACAAATTTAGGCTCTAATACCAACAGTGACGGCCCTAGTTCCACAAATCTAAAACTGGACCCCGCCTGACCTAAACTTATGTAGACTCCGAGTCCCCCTCGCGTAGTCAACACAAAACTTGTCAACCTTGCCTTACCTTATATTTTACCATTTATTTAATAATTTAAGATGAGGTTATTGATATTAGTGAGTTATTCAATGATAAGCGTAAGAAATTACAATCTCCAACTAATATAACAACCTCAAGACATCAGTTAGGACCAACTAGCATGTGGAAACCCAACCAATATATATATATCACCATATATCATATCACAGGAGAGAATATTCTCATATACATGCCCCAAGATCTCTCATTCCCAAAACCTAGTTTTAAAACATATATATATATAACAGTAATACAAACCAAACCTATATCGAGTCCAAAGAAAGAAAAACTCTGCTATCCTCAAAGCAAATCACCAAGCTGAGGAGC
Organism: Stephania japonica; assembly: GCA_039657345.1. Classification (NCBI taxonomy): domain Eukaryota; kingdom Viridiplantae; phylum Streptophyta; class Magnoliopsida; order Ranunculales; family Menispermaceae; genus Stephania; species Stephania japonica. The sequence continues at coordinate 42,497,582 of CM077562.1, forward strand.
TTTCTTTTTGCTCGACTGTGGATCTGCATTTAGTCAAACATAAAAATGACGAGTTACAGGTAAGTAACGACAAACAGGATGTTTACAATATCTCGAAATTAAATAATAGTCTATATTGATTGTAACGACCCTAAATTCCCTTTGCATTTGGGTACGCCCGGCCTAGACTCGTACAAGTCCCCAAGCCGGTACTCGACGGACTTGGAGAGCCTAATCAGCCTCAAATCATTCAATTATACAATTTATGAAAGATTTATCGCAAGTTTTATGCAGCGAAAAGTAAATAAACTAAACATAAGGGAAATAACTCAATCAAAGGGAGATGTAGGATTCTATAAGTATAGAAAACCCCGGGTATTCATGTACAATTCGATAAGCCAAGGTACATGATACTAATCTCATCAAAAATACCAAGTTTTATAATCCAAAACATATGTATGAAACGATATACAAGTGAGCAAAACATAAAAAAAACCTACTATAATGTCTTTCGAGTTCAGTCGCTTATCCTCACAAAAAGTCGCCTAGGCAGGGCTCCTTGCCTCTACGGCACTCCGCTCTATGTGCACCCACCATCACAAACTAGACGTGAGTAACTGGAGAAATCGAATGTAATGCCAGAAGAAGATAACAGTAATTCATGATATATCAATTAAAACAGTCTAAATATCATGCGGTAATAGAAAGACAAGAATTTAAATAAATCAAGTGCATGATAAACAAACTAATAGATATCAATCGAATTTCAAGTGTGTTATAAGGAATCAAATGAGGCCCATAAGTGGTCTAAATCATAACATAACGGCGAAGACGTCGCGAGGTCTTCCCGGGCATCGACACAAGTGAAGGCACAGTTATGACGGGAGGAACACAAGCCCACCCACCCAGTACTCGGTGTCACATGGTCACTAAGGGTGGTTACACACTCCTGTACAAGAGTGCCCGCGTTTTATCCCTCTAGTTCAGGTCCTAGTACTCTTGAGACGAAATACTTAAGCCAAGAAACACACAACAAGGAGTAGAATGGAATACCAATAATAGAGCATAACGAATCTGAATAAATGGTAATGAATCACATGACATTTTCTTACTGGCTTACAAATCATACACAAGCTTTAAGGCAAGTGTACTTACCTGACAACGCAACCCGTGAATGACAACACTCCGCAAATCCTGATGTGTATCCCCAAGTTTCCTACTACCTGACAAGGTCGGAAACTTTAATTAATGGGTCGAGTCATTAACTAAATCCTAGGTTAAACCTTAGTGTTCTTCCCAGTGTTTTAAATATTTACATAACTCGTCAAATTGTTAGGAAAACGTATACTTTCTCGGGTTTGAAAAACAATGACAATAACCACGACTACGATATCACAACGTCGGAATCCACAATACATATAAGCCTACTCATGTATCGTAGGCTCAGCTCAGTCGTATATGGGTCACGTCATAGCCTCGATGAGCCCGCGACGTGACCACGACATCATAACCAATTCCCGACCTTCAACCACAAATCTGTAAAACATCACAACTTAAAATAACTATACACCAATGAGTTTGGGAACCTCGCGAGTGTAATCTAACGTCCGTAGAGTGCCAACACGACATGGAAAGGCCATGTGCATGCCCTACGTCACGTCGACGACTACTAGTCGTGATAGAAATAACTTACGCATAACTTCACCATTACGACTCATCACCATTGATATGGACACTTCGGCCGTCCCCCATGTCATCGTGTCGACGATTGTACCACCACGACGGGTGGTTTCCGACGAGAAAGTTACAACACGCATACAACACATAAACGACATAATATAAACAATAACGTTGTTGTTTTACGCCACTTCGAGAGTTGTGAGACATAAGGTGGCACAACGGTGGCGTCACCCACGACAGCGGATTCCGGCGAAGAGGAGCATAATGAAATGAACATAAACATGAAATTAAGACTAAACAGTCCAAACGCAACTGATTCGGACATACCGAAGGGCAGCGGGGTACCAACAAGGGCAAGCCATGGTTCTCGACAGCCCCTCGGACATGGTGTCTGGCCCATAGTGCCGCTAGTTAGGACGGTTTCTGGCGAGACATCAACAATAGAGAAAAACCAAAGAAAATACAACACCTCACTACCATTGTTGTTATGGACCACTCCGGGAGCCATGAGACGCAAGCATGAGTTTAGCGTGGTCTTCGACGTTCCCCAAGTCACTATGGTCTGACCAGTGGCGCCGCCGAGCTTTGCAACTCCGGTATGTGATCAAACCAAATGGGGACAATAACACTATATGTATCACGAATTATAGGTCTCCCCGGGGATATGGGGACTCTGGTGGGCCACGAGGGTCCGTCCTCGACCATCGTCACCCATAGCAGCGACGGCCAGAGGCGGACAGCAGCCCAGAATAAGAAGACCAGTGAGAACGAGAAGACCAGTGAGAGAGAGATAACATATGACGACCAGTGAGAGCTCCGCTGGGGTTCATGGTCCGGTCACCAAAAGAGAGTCGAGAAGGGGAGAGAATGTGACCGAGAGAGAAGATCGAGAGAGAAAATCGAGAGAATGAGAGAGAGAGAGTGGAGGAGAACCTCCGTTGTAGTCAGTTCCGGTGAGGCCAAGTGGAGAGAGGAGGTGTGGCGGCAGTGGGTTAAAGCAAAGAAGATGATGAATAGTGAAATTAGGGTTTAGTTGTTTATATATGTAAATAAATGGGTCAAATGACCCTTTTGCCCTTCAACATCCTTCTCACACTCTTTAAAACAGTTGCCCTTATGGGTCTTTTACCCCCTTTATTACATCTCCACATACATACAAATCTTGATGCCAATCTCGTGGCTCTCCTTATTAAGCTGTCACTTTAACAATTTCCATCCCATAGCCCGTATGTTGCGAAGCTATCCAACTCTTGTATTTCCTCGGTTAGTATTTCTTCATAAATTGGCTCGCCACGCCTGTTTTCTCGCCACATCCTATCAACTAATTAATTAAATTATTAGAAAATTCATTTATTTGTATGTTTTACTCCCTCATTTACCTAGGCGTAACCTCACTTAACTAAAAATCGCCCGAACGGCTCGAGACACGCATAAGACTAAAATACTAATACACACATCACAGAAACATAATATTACTTCGATGTTGACACGCGCCGAACATGTCAATAAAATAAATATTCCTAAACCAACTATTTTGTAGATAGTGGTAAAGGGTCGATCCCACAGAGATTGGTGTCTTTCTTAGGTAAAAAAAATACAAAAAAAAAGAATTTGAGGTTTTAGAGAAAATATATATATTTTAAAAATAAAGAAATTAAATGGAACGATAATCTAATAGGAATGAATCTAGGTATTCAGTTTCACAGTTTCGCCATACAACTTGGGATTGAATTTATTAATTGTCGGTTCATGAAAAGTATGAAACTAATCTATTATCTAGTGCAGCTATAGAACCGGTGACGTATGCGGTTCCTCGCACTTCTTAATCTCGATAGCCAAGGTACGACCGTTGACTACTTTCCTAAACAAACACGCAACCTGATCGCTAGTGCTCTAGATTTAACGCATTGGTCGCATTACTTCGATTCGTGAATGCACTACACCTAGACAACCGGATCTCTAGTGCTCCCGATTTAGCCTAGATCCCTAAGGTATTTGACCGGTTCCAAAAGGTTCTAATCAATTGGTATGGTCAATTGCCACTATTGTGGTCTTATCGCACAAGCACGGGTGCTTACGACTCACTGACATGTAAATCAAGGTTTAAACTAGTGTTTAACCTCAATTGTTCAAATAATACCAAAGAAAATAAATAATAGAAAAGACTCAATAATAATTAAAAATAAATAAACCTGATAAAGGATTCCCATGTCGTAGGCTTGACTGATCCACCTTCAACCTAGATGGAGGAACTAGTTAGACATAATTAAAAACTAAACTACAAGAAAAACAAAATAGATCCTCCTCCTCCCTCTATTCTATTCTTAATATATATTTATACCCTAAATTTGGTCTCTGGAGGTGAGAAAAACCAATTTTCATAACTTTTGGGAGTTTTTTGGCATCCAGGACACTTGGCAGGCTGTGATTGGTGAAGAAACTGGAGTCGCTGACTTGGCGAGAGCTCATTGGCTAGAGGGACTGCTGTGACGTGCAGGAGCGCTAGGAGGCTGACACGTGGCTGGACGAGAATGCGAAGGAGTTGGTGCGCGAGTGAATGGGAGAGGTTTGATCGGACAAGTGTCGCAAGCAGAGTGGTGGAGATGATTTTCAAATTGAAAATCTGGCCGTGAATTGTACTGCCATTTTGAGCACTTTTAAGTCCGAATTTCGTGATGCTTTTGAGAGAAGAAAATGTTCGTCTTGAAGTCTTCTTTCCAACAAGACCAATGACGAGTAATTCCAACTTTGGATGTGAAAGTTATGGTCTCTGAACTGAACTATCAATTAAGCTCAATACACGCATTCGGTCTCAAAAACACCCAACTCATATAAAATCCCTGAAATACATAAAACACACATTTATCACTTTAAAACAAGATAAATATAGTCCAATTACACCTAATAACCTATACTAAATTATGCATAAATGAACACTTATCAAACACCCCCAAACTTAGACTTTGCTCGTCCCGAGCAAAGGAGTGAATGAAAACCTATACTCTATTCCTATACTACAATGACTAATCCTACAAACCTATGCCCATTACCAAGTCAAGTTTGAGTTCCTTTTTTATTTAAATATGCCGCTCAAGAGATCATCATCCAAGAGAAGTTCAGAGTCAAATAGTGTGAAAACGGAATCTAAACATCAGTGAAAATCACCCTTTCAAAAACTAGAATCAATCTATACAAAAGCCTTCAACTACTCAAGATTTTACAAAGTCATTATATCAAAGAACACAAGTCCAGAATTTCTTATGAATAGTGCATCAACACCGAAAAAGGGACTATGAACAAAAAACACAACTCACTATCCATAAAATGTAGACTAAATACACCAGAGAGATAATCAGACTTAAATATGAAAATGTGGAACAACACATCGGAATGACTCAATTGATCTAGCTATAAGCACTCGGTCAAATATTTTAATTTAAGAGTTTTCATAAACTTCCGCCTTTATGCGTATATACACTCTATTTTCTCCAAAAATTTTAAAAGTAGTACGGTCCTTGCTCCTTTTCCTATGGACCGATTTTCTCACTTTTTCCCACCACAAGATTCCCTGCTCCATTTCCTGTAGAATCTGTGGGACTCTTTTAAAATTTTTTTTAGAAAACTCTTGTTGACCCTTCTCACTTTCATTATAATCAAGCGAGTCATCCAATGCATGTTCAAGTCTAAATTATTCCCGAAAAGTGGTCAAGTCATATGAATTGATGTCTCAAGTGAGCTACATTCTCGTTCTAGCACCCTAGAAATTTGATAACTTGCAAAATATGACTGCCTGCCTTTTTGGTATCTAGCACAATGCCTAAACTTCATACTAGCTCTCTAATAAGTAACCTCAAAGATGTTGGACACACTCTAAGTTAAGTACAACTCCTAATACTCAAAAGGGTTCAAGTCTCAAAAGTAGCTTAATTTGAACTCATATCCACAATAAAAAACACTCAACAAGGTTTCAGGCGACTCTACATGCAACTAAATAACTCTAAACATGCCTAGAATCTATAATGCAACAAAAAAAAGAAAGAATAAAAAATAAAATAAAATAAATGCATGAACTACTATAAACTACTACTAACCTAAATGATGTAATGCATAGCATGTTATAACAAGAAAATGATGTGAAAAGAATAGAAAAACACCACCATAACTTACCATACCCATGGAATACACATAAAAATAATAAAAAGATCATACCTGTCATGCGCTAATCCATTCATTCAACATTCCACTATACCTGAAACACCCCCAAACTTATCCCAAACCTTGTCCTCAAGGTTTAAAACAAGAATGAGGCTATGAACTACAAAATGAAGAGAAAAGAGATGAAAAGAATATGGAAGTGAAAAAACTAAATAATGGGGAAATAACATGTTAAAATGAATATGCAAAACCTAATGGACTATAATATCTCATGAAATATGAAGCACGGTGATAAAAATGCTCAATTCAGGAAAGCTAGGGAATATACATCTAATTACCTCCAGTAGACGCAAAAACTAACCTAATAATCTAAAACCTATAACTTACCAAATCCCAATCAGACTAATCATGTATACCAGAGAACCTTAATAGTGATATCAGGCTCTTAACTCCGGTGCTTTAATAAACGAGTATCAAACACCTGTAAATAGTCAAAAACAGGATAATGGTGAGTAGACTAAACAAATATAAAAATAAGCAAGCTAAACAAACATAAAAAAAACTTGGGCTGCCTCCCAATAGCGCATTTGGTTAAAGTCGTTAGCTCGACTTATCGTGATTGATCACGTGATGCCCTCTCCTTTTGAGATTTCGACAACGAATGGAGCATCTATAGCTTTGGGCAATTCATCATACATGCCCTCCTTCAGATGTAGGAGCTCATCCAGGACCTCTAATACATATGAATCTATAAAATCATGGTCAACTGACACAAAGGTGTCAGCCGTGTAGAAGATCTGCAAACGCACCTTTACGACCACCCCTTTGTAAGGTCTAACAAATATGCATGAGAAGGTGGGTGGCTTCACCAACACCAGAGGTTGATCTTCCTTGCTCATTTTTTGCGGTTCATTCGGCCTTTCTAAAATAACATCAATCTCGTTCTCGGCTTCATCCGCTTCATTCTGCACAATGCTAATGTTCAGCTCATGTAAGGAAACTTCAATTATTTCCTCTGGTTCACTCCAATAGTCCTCAATCAATGTACCCTCATTTACCTCAACACTCTCCAATGGGATTGCACTCATGGTCTCAGCTGATTTTTTCTGGAGAATTGACTTTATTTCTTCTTCAGCTTCTTGATCCCTTTGTTCAATCCATTGGTCCAATTCTTGCTCGGTGAGGTTCATGTCTTGCTCAGTCTCTAGAAGAAACCTTATTATATCCCTTGAAGGCTAATTCCGCGTGGAACTATATGTGTCCTGCTGATATGATGAATTACTCCAGTCGTCAAAGGGGTATTTTTTGGTGCTTGGAGAAAGCCCGTCGGAGATCATATCTTTCTCCATGTCTTCAATGGTTCTCCGTTCTTGTTGAGGACTCCGTGGACTTGGCCTAGACATACAGAAGTCGGGTTGTGGTGATGCATAGCTAGAACTGTGATGATTTCCATACCTCGGATGGTAAGGACAAGCATACGTAGGATGAAAGGATTCCCCACAAAAATCACAAGCCTCGACCTGTTGCATAAAAGAATGCGAGTTAGAAAATTGATGTCCATTATATGACATACCTACCCCATTCATATCATGATAGTATGAGTCTTCGAATCGATCATAATTATGGTAGTAGGAGGCCATTGAAAATTTCCTACAAAAGTATTAGAAATAAGGGACTATATACAAAATTAAATAAATAAATAAAAAATAAAAAATAAAAATACAACAAAAATAACCAAAGAAAGAAAAACCAATACCCAACAACTGCACCAAAAATTGACACGCGCCGAACGCGTCAATAAAATAAATATTCCTAAACCAACTATTTTGTAGATAGTGGTAAAGGGTCAATCCCACAGAGATTGGTGTCTTTCTTAGGTAAAAAAAATACAAAAAAAAGAATTTGAGGTTTTAGAGAAAATATATATTTTAAAAATAAAGAAATTAAATGGAACGATAATCTAATAGGAATGAATCTAGGTATTCAGTTTCACAGTCTCGCCATACAACTTGGGATTGAATTTATTAATTGTCGGTTCATGAAAAGTATGAAACTAATCTATTATCTAGTGCAGCTATAGAACCGGTGACGTACGCAGTTCCTCGCACTTCCCAATCTCAATAGCCAAGGTACGACCGTTGACTACTTCCCTGACCAAACACGCAACCTGATTGCTAGTGCTCCAGATTTAACGCATTCGTCGCATTACTTTGATTCGTGAATGCACTACACCTAGACAACCGGATCTCTAGTGCTTCCGATTTAGCCTAGATCCCTAAGGTATTTGACCGGTTCCAAAAGGTTCTAATCAATTGGTATGGTCAATTGCCACTAGTGTGGTCTTATCGCACAAGCACGGGTGCTTACGACTCACTGACATGTAAATCAAGGTTTAAACTAGTGTTTAACCTCAATTGTTCAAATAATACCAAAGAAAATAAATAATAGAAAACACTCAATAATAATTAAAAATAAATAAACCTGATAAAGGATTCCCAAGTCGTAGGCTTGAGTGATCCACCTTCAACCTAGATGGAGGAACTAGTTAGACATAATTAAAAACTAAACTACAAGAAAAACAAAATAGATCCTCCTCCTCCCTCTATTCTATTCTTAATATATATTTATACCCTAAATTTGGTCTCTGGAGGTGAGAAAAACCAATTTTCGTAATTTTTGGGAGTTTTTTGGCGTCCAGGACACTTGGCAGGCTGTGATTGGTGAAGAAACTGGAGTCACTGACTTGGCGAGAGCTCATTGGCTAGAGGGACTGCTGTGACGTGCAGGAGCGCTAGGAGGCTGACACGTGGCAGCTGGACAGAACGCGGAAGGAGTTGGTGCGCGAGTGAATGGGAGAGGTTTGAGCGGACACGTATCGCAAGCAGAGTGGTGGAGATGATTTTCAAATTGAAAATCTGGCTGTGACTTGTACTGCCATTTTGAACACTTTTGAGTCCAAATTTCGTAACGCTTGTGAGATAAGAAAATGTTTGTCTTGAAGTCTTCTTTCCAACAAGACCAACGATGAGTAATTCCGACTTCGGATGTGAAAGTTATACTCTCTGAACTGAACAACTATCAATTAAGCTCAATACACGCATTCGGTCTCAAAAACACCCAACTCATATAAAATCCCTGAAATACATAAAACACACATTTATCACTTTAAAACAAGATAAATATAGTCCAATTACACCTAATAACCTATACTAAATTATGCATAAATGAACACTTATCAGGTGTAGACCCCCGAAGTTTGAAATACTATCTAATATCACGTAGCTGGGTCACGTTCCTAACCAGTGCAACACTAGTCAAATTAAAATTGAGGGTTGTTACATTCATGCTGATAGAAAGAAAAAGACGGAGAATGCATGAATAAAGATTGGAAATAAATCTGAAGCAATCAATAATGAGTATTCAAGAATCAAAACAAAGGCGCGAATAGTCCCAACCAATAGTCGTTTGAGCTGAGGAATAAACTACCCCTTCTAAGCTCGAAGTTTAGGATATGATATATCACATAATCCTAAATCCACTCGAATGCAGAATTCTTCAACAATCTAGTGAAGTAATTCCTACTCCGTATATAGGAAACAAAAGATCAGCTCGTGAATATCAAGTTCCCAAAACAATAATAACGTGCATCCCAAGTATTTGGCCTCTGGTTTATGCACCAATTTAACCTATAACTTCTAAGGATCACGCTGACTAACTTGCCCTTGGACCACTCAACATAATAGAATTTCGAAATAAGATAGAACAATAAGAATAAGAAATTAAGGCTTAAAGAAATAACTATAGACTTCCCCACTAGTTTACTTACCCGTGTCCAATGCTAACACGCACTCACATGCCCGTAATTCGTCCTACGAATTCCCAGATATGCCTATTACTGTCCTACAACACCCGTTAACCAAAATCCATCATTTATCCCACAATTATCCCATTTTCCATAATTTTATTCATTTACTTAATTAGGTCAATTACCCGAGTATTGATCCTTATTGGAACCTATTTGAATACTAGAATGACCCCAAAGTTTTCGAAAAAAAAATAAAAAAATGAAAAGTTGGTCTGATGAACAGTGCCACGCCGTGACCCATTTACCTAGCGATGCCATCTAAAGTGTGAAATCCAATTTCGTCATTGGTTCAGATGCCGTTGGGAAAACTCTTACGGTGTCCCTCGCGGTGCCAGTTCCTGAAATCATTTTTGAAATTTTTCGACACCCCGGTTCGCTTCACCACGTTCCAAGCCTATCCCAAACTCATAAGAACTCTCAACTACAGCTATTCCAATATTTAGTTCGACCAAAATAATGGACTATAACCCCCAATGTGGAAATTAACTAAAAAAACACGATAATTCTCGAAAAATACAAAATTCATCCAAACACCCAAAACAACCACATGGTTGTGATCCACACCGATCACTTAATCCATAAGAGCATTCAAAACACTTGAAAAATAAATTTCCAAATTCACCACCCAAAAATACCACGACGAAAACCTTCAAAAGACCAATCAAAACGATGTACACCTTGCAAGGAATAGCGATGTTACCTTGGTTTTCAAGTTTGGTCGCGTCTTGGCGTTGTTCTGAGCTCGATTCCTCGTCGAGAATTCTTCGAACCTCATTCTCTTCGTTCGTATGAAATGAAATGAGAAATGATGAAGAGAAAATAATAAAACAAAACTTTTTATATATCCTCTTCATCTTCACGTACGTGCGTATCTCGAGAAAGTTTTACTGCTTCTCCTTTCATCCAGCTACTTAAACCATTGCTCTCTCCTACACCAATCGACACGCAACGGTGACAAACTTATGTACACTCTCCTATGCACACACTTCCATACGCGGTTTCGAACCCTCGTTACGACTCGCATCGTCATGTGCCCAACAACTTAACAAAGACCAAACACGTTACCCAACGTATAAATATTATATTTTAATGTATTTTGTTAGTGTTTCATTCGCATTTGTCTCCAGACAACTAATTACCCAATCACAGTTTGCCCCGACTCCCGAAAATCGCATTTCCTCGAGCTAAACCCGTTTCTCCACTTCAATGCTCTCACTCAAACGCCCTCACACATTTGGAACATTGGAATCTAATTTTAGGTAAACAAATAATAATACAAACACCAACCAAAAATAGCATACCTTGGTGTCAACGACCGAGACTTGTTCTCAAGTATCACGACAAAAGTCTACATACGACTTAAATTGACACGTGATACGATTTAGATTTTTAGGGTTGTTACAAACCTAGTGTGGAAACCCGGTAAAATACCATGCATATAACTGAGGCGTATAATAAGAAAAATCCATATACATGTATTCAGTTTTCTACAGTCCCCAAACCCCATAAAAACAAGATATATATTCATATTATAGTCTCAAAAACACGAATTGAAGCAGCAATGAACTCAAAAGTAATCGCCCTAGAACTCCTTGCCATTGCTCTTGCTCTTGCTCGTAGAAGAATCTACACTCAGTTGCACAACAAATACAGTGACGAGTTCGGTGAGTAAATTCCTAAGAGAAGTCCAGACAATATTCATGAAATAAAACTGATAAATTAACGACACATGTAAATATGACCTCTAGCAACAGACAATCACATTCCCATGGATGTAGGCAACATACATCATTACAAAAGCAGCAACAAGAAATATAAAGCATCATAAAAATACTTCAAATGTGACGGCCCTAGATTCTGATGCCCGCCATGTCATGCACCGCAGGCCCACAACCTTGCCATGTCACCACCCTATTGTGTCCCACACGCAACCCACGTTCTTTATTCCTCATTCATCAGAGTTTATCATTCATTTTCAATATTTTAGCGGAAGACTTAATATAAGAATTAACAACTTATAATTTCATTCATAAAAAATTAGAGCATCAGTCCTATATGGAAAAATCAGCAACCGTACACTATATATAAGGTGACAAAGTAATATATACATGTACTTGTGTCTCAATAGTTCCCCAAAAACCTAAAATAAAATAAAATACTAAAATGTACACGTACGAGTAGGTCCCAGACTATTGACCATCAAAGGTAGTCGTCTAGTGTCTCTTCAGCTCTGCTCGTACCCAAATCTACACTCAGTCACCCAATAAATACAATGACGAGTCCAATGAGTAAACTCTCAAAGAAAACCATCGAGTATATGATAAAATAAGCCAATAAATAAGGTTAACTAAACATGCAGTGAGTACGGGCAACTGTAAAACCCTGCATACGTAGTTAACAACCAATACAAGATGATCACATATAACCACAATGTAACGAGTACATGTACTTCAACAATACCGATAAAACCATACGAATGTGTGAGTAAACTGCAAAACTAGATATACTTTGTCAATCCGAATGCCCCAACGATGCGTTTTACGCATCCGAACCACTAATGGTGAATCCGAACCAATCCCAAACCCATCGACCATGTGACGGCCCCAGTTTTCAAACCTAAATTGGGCCCCGCCCGGCCTAGACTTACATGAAACCCCGAGCCCGTCTCGACAAGTCATGCAAGCCTAGTTAGCCTTAATTATTACCATTTACCATTCATTTACAATTTATAACATTGATTAGCGAGTTATTATCAAAATAGCGAAAGCAAAATCTCAAACTAATCAACTAATCACAACCATAATAAATAAGACATCCTAGCTGTGGAATCCCCGCATATGTATATCACTATAAGTGATAAGTCAGAGGAGAACAACCCAATAGAAATACATGCCCAGAATCTCTCATATACCCAAACTCAAGTTTCAAAACAACGTATACATACAATAATACAAAAAAATCACCTACTCAGTCAAGTGGAAAGCTTGCTCTAATATCCTCAAAGCGACTCTCTGAGCTCTGGTGCCTTCCCCTTGCTGGACTGTGGATCTGCACTCCGTCAAACACAAGAATGATGAGCCCAAGTAAGTAACGCTAAACAGAACAATAATACAACACTTCGAAATAAATAAACATTAGTTCATATTCATGCCGATAGAAAGAAAGGAATAAGGAAAGCATGAAATGTATAAGACTGTAAATAACTCAATCAAAATGTAAGTGTCCGAGTAACGGAATGGAATTGCAAGGAATCCCGACAGCATTCGTTGAGTCGAGGTAAAACCTACAAGACTCGGGTTCAGGACAAGAACATAGCCTACCAGCCCTAACCCTTACGACTATAAGATATCCATAGACCCAGATAAGAGCCCCCAACGTACACTCAATTGGGAGATATCAACAACGACTAGATAAGAGCTCATATCGCAGATAAAGTAACCATAACTCCCTTGCAGTGGACAACTCAACCAAAAGAGATTCCAACAGATATGATGATAAACAGACTAATAACAACAAATTAAAGATCAAGAAATAATTGTAAAAGTTCTCACTTGTTTACTTACCTGTAATCCAACTAATTACGCACTCAACGAATCTCTGACACATCTCCTATGACCTCCCGTGTCCCGTCAATGTTCAAAAATTCCTAATATACATTCAAATTGACATTCCCATTATTAACCCTCATTTTATCCAACTTTCTATAATTTCATTTGTTAACCCATTTGGGTCGATTACTCAGGTATTAGGTCATATTCAAACCCATTGGGATACCCAAGAGATCCTCGAAGGTTTCCAAAAATTTTATAAAAATTCACTCCTATGAACAGTAACACGCCGCCTGGACGCCATGGGTTCAATGAACTGGACGGCGTCGAGACTACCCTTCACTGCCCAACATATACGTGAGTGACGGCATCCTCACGACGTCTTCCCCTGGTGTTCCTGCCAAATACATACGTGGGTGACGTCGTTGCCACAACGTTTTTTGCAGAATGCCTCTGAACTGGGGTTTTCAACACCCCAGCTCGCGCGTCGTGCTTCGAGCCTATCCTAACAACGATTAAACAACCAACACCACTCAAAAATAACCTCGGCTTGCTTCAAAACCCGACCAAAACACCGATTTGTCGAAATTACACAAAATTCATCAAAAATCCCCAAAAATTCAGAGAGATTTCAAACAGCAAAACCACTTCAAAATTCATGTTTTGATCCTCCCATTGATTTCAAATCAATCAAAATAATTCATAAAAATCAAATTTCCCAATTTGTTGTCCGAATTCATCGCGACAAAAACCTATAAAACATTGCCAAAACGTAGATACTGATGTGGGAAATCAAGATCTCACTTTAGAACTCGCGTTTGATAGATGCAATTGCGCCGAATCGTGTCGAGAACCCCAGAACCCGCCATGTTTCACGTTGAAATCATTGATGAGAGAGAGATGAGAAAATGAAATGAGAGAGAAAAGGTGATGGGGTGAGATTTTTATACCCCCTCTAATCCTTACTCCCATACGAATCTCGAGGCACATCTTTAGACCTCTATTCATTCTAGCCAACTACTATGACACCAAATGGTGACTGCAATCCATGACACACCATAATACTTAGTCGTTTTCTCGCACAATACTCACGTTTCCTGTCTCGTTTCAAGTACCAAACTTGTTCGTCACGTCGCCCCAGACGTTCCAACATATTGAATGCACTTTACAACTTTTAATTATTATTTATTTTGTATTTTGTCAGTGTTTTAATTCATTTAAGTCCCCCGAACTACTAATTACCCAACCAACATTCAACCGAAACCTCGTTATTTCACGTACTACTCGAGCTGAACTGCTCCTTGTACCAATGCTCACACTCAAACGTCCTTGCACGTTTGGGACATTGAAAATTTAACATTCGGGTAATACAATATAGTACAAAACACCAAACACAAATAACATACCTCGACATCAACAATAGAGAATTGAACTCTGTATCACGGCAAATGGGCCCACGTACGACCCAAATTGACAAGTGGCAAAAGTTAGAATTTAGGGTCGTTACAGAACATGTGCACCCTGTAGTGCGTAGCTCGCACTACAAGAATCAGCCTAGATAGGGACAGAAAATTTCATCCCTAATAGGCTGAGATTCGGTTGCTAAAACGGTCAGCAACCGAATTACGAATTGACTAAATCGATAGTCTAAAACGTCGTCACTAACTGGTCAGGGACAAAATTTCAAGTGTGTTGTTAATTAGAAACCAAAAATTCCGTCCTTATCTGTCATTGACTGGCAATTTAGGTGTGAATACATTATGCGTTCCATCCTTAAAACGTTCTCTAACTAACGACGGATTAGAGACCGAATGTATACATTCCATTCCTAAATCAGTCTCTAAACTAGGATGGTTTAGAAACTGAACTCATAGATCTCAATAGCGTTTAATATACATTCCGTCCCTGATTTGGTCACTGATTAGAAACTGAATCAGAGACTGAATTCAACATCCCAGGAAACAAAAATAATTTATACACGCTTCAACCTGCTGAAAACACAAATAACCTGCAACAATTTTTTTATACATTTAAAGCTGCTGAAAACATATCATACAACACAAATAACCTGTTGGGAACTCATTATACAATAGAAGTTTCACAAATAACATGCTAATGAAACCAAAACAGTTATAAAAAAGAAATTAAAATAGACATCATATATACATGTGTGTAAAAGTTTCCCTAACTAGTTCCTAAAATACATCATTTATATATGTATACCAAAATATCAAAATATACCAAAATATCAAGAGGACTATATATCAAGTGTATCATATTAAATGTCTCTGTCAGGTCGTGGTAGGGGATGTGTGTCGAAAAATGCATTGATCCACTCCTGCTGCAAGGGGGCCAAGTTCATTTGCTCTTCATCTTCAAGCTCGTACATCCTCGGGTGATACACATCGTTAGCATCCAAAGTTAGAGTAGGCACCGCCGTCGGTGGAGTAAAAGTCTCCTGGTGAGATGGGCGTTGAAGTGGAGGTGGAGGTGGAGATGGAGGTGGAGGATGAGATGAGCTCGCTCCAGGATGTCCACTTCTCATACTCTGCATCAACATGGACTATAGTAAAGCTATCTGGTCATGCTGCGTATGTATTTGATTTTGTTGATCCTCAACGATAGAAGTCAGACGTGAGACATTAGATTGAAGAGTCACAAAGTCTTGGCTTGACGGGCCCTGAGATGAGCTGGCACTTGGATCATTGTACCTCCTTCCCGTAGACCCTAACCCGTACACTCGTCCCTTGTGATCAATGCCGACGACTTTGTAATATAAATCTGTCTCGTCCACATGTGGATCATCTCCTGCCTCTTCTGCTGACTGTGACATCTCCTCGCGCATCCTCTGAATCTCATCCTATAGATGTAATTCAAACATATACAAGTAAAAAACAAAATAGACTTACAAATTTCACAAGTGGTCTTATCTCAACTCCTACATGAAACAACTGAATATTAGAACTATATATGTAGTTGAATGCACCATCAAATCTAATAAGTTAATTTACTCTTGACCATGAGAAGCAACACCCAGACTTGTGAGAGTTTCTTTTGGATTTTAGTGTTTTATGTGTGATTAATCAAGGATTAAAATCCATAATCACTATTAGCTAGAGGGAAAAAGTTAGCTCATTCATCAATGCTGCGACACTTTAAATGGAATCAGTATGTGCTAGGTGTTCAATAGACACCATTTCAGTGAGTACTAGCTATTAGGAGGTGGACATCTCTTGTGCTTAACATTATTTTTTTTTTGCAAATAATACTAGCTTAATATAGACAGGACAATAATGATTTTCTTCAAAACAAAAATTAATATCATGAAATAGGCTTCTGGCTCAAAATTTTACAACATCTTTTGATGATGGGACTTAAGAATCTTGTCCACAAAACTCAAAAGGTAAGAAACTTAAATCTAATCATTAGAATGCAAGGAGAAAGACGTTCAAACTACAAAAACTTAAATTGTAACACAAAATTGAATTTTTATGAGCATTGATCATTAGGATGAACAACATACATGCATGAACATGAGAGGAGATAGTTGATTTAATAGTTTAAGTAGATGGATCAGCTAATTGAAAGGTGTATTTCGACGGTGTTTTATAGTGTATTGGTGAATGGTGAGCTTCCAAGAAGGATCATACCCTCTCGGGGTATCAGGTAGGGTGACCCTCTATCTCATTTTCTCTTTGTTTAATGCTCTGAAGCTTTATCTTTCATTATTATGAGGGGAGAACGAGAAGCGAAATTTCAAGGGTTTAGTCTGAACAATTTAGCTCCATCGATCTCTCATTCACTACAAAAAAACAGCAAATCAGAAACGGAAATTTCCGTCTCTGATTTGCAAAAATTCCGTCTCTAATTGCAATCAGAAACGGAACAGAGACGGAATCAATTTCGTCTCTAAAAACGTCGTCGTTGATTCGATCGAAACGGAAAATTGATTCCGTTTCTGATTAGAGACAGAATAAAGACGGAATAATTCCGTTTCTGATTAGAGACAGATTTAGCGACAGAAATTAGAAACGGAACAGAGACGGAACAGAAATGGAATTTCTCCGAAAATGGTGCGTTTGTAATTGCAATCCGTCTCTGATTCCGTTGCTAATCACAAACGGAATCAGAGACGGAATCATCGAGACGAATTATCCGTCTCTCGATTCCGTCTTCGATTTAGAGACGAATTCTTATATCCGTCTCGATTCTCGTGTTTGATTTATGCATATATTCGGAAAATTAGAGACGGAATAGCAACGGAATGTTTGAATTCCGTCTCTAATCCGTCTCTAATTTTCCTGTTCATTTTATTTTCAAACATAAACATAATCCAATTGGTTTTCCAACCTATAACTTGAAATTACAACCATGGGATCTACTCCATCGCTCGCACCCTCCAACAACTTTTTGGGGGTGCTAACATCCTACAAAAAAACCAAATTTGACATTCATACATCGACAATATATATCAACAAATATTCAAAAGAGAAAAAAATGTAAAAATCAAAATTTGAAAAAGATTTATATATCCAGAAAATTGTCTTGTATTACAAAAGCTCCAAAGTTGTAAGTATTCACAAAAACCACCAATCCTATTGTTCAACAACCACAAAAAAAAAACTACAATCCTATAAATATGCACATAATAACTATAACGCAGCTTTGAAGCACTTATGATTCTCCATCTGAGGACAACAACCAGTGATAATGCATATTCACAGGGTTCCTTTCGAGCAGTCCTGAACCACAGAGAGCTAAATAGCGCCTAGGAACAGATCCTCTCCAACGTCTGGTAAAAGCAATACACCACACAACATCAAGAGCTTTCAAGGAAGTAAAAATATATAGGAAAAGAGAGGAGAGGCTGGAAAGTATATGTAATGTTGATTAGTTGCACACTGAAATCGACTATACAAAAATAATGACTTGCCATATCTAATGTTGCAATAAAGGCATTACACATGATCAATACCCCATATAAGTAGTAAGCAATAATTGGCAGGCATTGCAAGAACAAATATGAAAAATGTTAGGATTACTACCATAAATATAATGAATATAATGTAAGAACAGGCACACTTAAAACTGAAAAAGTAATGTTGAGGTCATGTCTAAAGGTGTGATTGTGTGAACTTGATTAATTTGAACTAATAACCAAATTGAAACATCTAATAGGTTCTATTTGTTAAAAAAGTGTTATCCAATTAAGAGTTAAGATCATATTATCTCGAAGCATCTAACGTGTATCAACTATCACCTGCATGGTGTCGAAATTTTCTTGCTCTTGAAAGCTACATTGCAGTTATTCATTAGTTTTTCTTGAGAAAGACGAAGAAATTTGGAACATAGCGGCTTTATGTAAATGGAATAATAAATTATTTGACTTACATTCATTGCATGCTTTCTTATCATAGTAGTTAGTGAGATCATGAGTGTGACATTTAAACTACAATAATTGATTAATTGCAGCATTTGACTGGCTATTGAGCTCTAGGACTTCAATGGCACAATAGTCACTTCTTGTTCCAGAATTATGGTACAAGAATTTTCTTCATTTGTGTTAAAGGGCTTCGTTCGAAATAATTATTCATACTTACTGTTGAATAAGTTTCACAAGGTTCAAACTCAAATGATATTGCAGTTTGAGATGGATGTCTTAAAAATGAACTTCAAACCGAATGAAAGGGAAGAAGATTTACAAGGAGATTTTGGCAATTTGGAAGATAATCATATGTCCCCGTAGCACAAATACGAGAATCAAGAAGAGCAAAAACATGTTATTTCTTTCAATTTAGACCATCCTCCCATTTCGATTAAGAACAAAAGAAAAAACATATCATACTTGAATTTGCTGAAAAAATGGTATAGAATAAGATATTCACAAGTATATGATACAAAACAAAAAGTAAAACTAATATAAAAATGATGATATTGATTTAGATAACATAGAGAAGTAAAAGCATTATTGTTATAAACATGTTGGAACTGATTGAACAACATGTTTGAGAAGCACCAATTGATTGAACAACATGTTTGAACCGATTGAACAACATGTTTGAGAAGCACCAATTGATTGAATGGTTAAGAATGCATCAATTGCATTTTTTTTAAATGACTAAATGAATCCATAATACTTTATATCATGAATAGAATCATAAAGAAATTTATTTAATTTTATTTAAGTCTAAAATAGAAATCAAAATCCATCACAGGGAACAATATCAATTTAATAGAATCATAAATAAATAACTTTATTTTTATTAAAGCTATTCCTTCTTACACTCATATATTTATCTTTTTTTATCTTAAAACACATGTTGGGCATTGTTCTTTAATTGCAAAGAAAAGCAAGCAAGTGGTTCCTTATAAGTCTTTTTTTATTTTTATTAAAGCCTTGGCCCATAAACCGCTTTTAAGAAAAACAACATGGCCCTTTTCTTTATCTCTGTTTCTTTAAAGACAAGCTTGATAGGCTCTAAAACATACAAGCAAACAATATAGATTTATGCGGATTGAGGACGATCCATTGGCCTACGTTTATCTTCTCTTATTAAAAGAATGAAAACCCTCACAAAAAAAGATAGACTAGCCCA
This sequence comes from Stephania japonica, assembly GCA_039657345.1. Taxonomy (NCBI): domain Eukaryota; kingdom Viridiplantae; phylum Streptophyta; class Magnoliopsida; order Ranunculales; family Menispermaceae; genus Stephania; species Stephania japonica. The sequence goes on from CM077562.1 coordinate 42,517,405, forward strand.
AATACATCTCTCGAGAAAACTCGAAAATTTTTCATACAGAAAGATCCAAATGAAGCATGAATGCCAATGTTCCTCAACCTAAATCTAAGTTTAAAGACTATAAAGGTTCCTTCCAATTCATGGCCCATGCCATTTGCAACATATCTCCGTAAGAGTCTTCTTTATTTACCTTGTACTAAACGAAACTATCTAGAATCAAATTTGAGAAATTCTTAGAAATTATTTCTCCCAATATATAGCTTTAAAAATCATAACTTTTAGTCACAAATCATCTAACAAATAAGCCCAATTGGATAAGTATTTATGAAGTTATGCCCTTTCAAAGTACAGTGCATTTTTCATGCATATAATTGGTTATACTAGCAAGTTTGGCTTAATTCCTTTGAAACCAAAGTTATGTGATATGTACATGATTCATCTTCAACCTTATAACATCATGGAATCATGAAGAAAACAGTAATACAAAATATCTTGACACAACTTAGTCATGCGTGAAGGCATTTTTTATTGAAATTGAAGCAAAAGATGAGTAGAAGAGGTTACCTATGGCTTGATTCTTTGTAGTTTGATCCTTCAAAGCTTAACTCCTTTGATTACCCAAAAATTTCAGCTCACATTTGCTCTCTTTGTTCCTAAAAATGCTGAATTTTTCTCCTCTTTATTTGCATGAAAGCAAACACCTCATAATTGTCTTGTGCTACTTGTATCTCTTCAATGACACATTGCACCTCAAAATGGACAAGTATTGCCTACTAGATTACCTGGTGCCTCACACATCTCGAGGCATGTTCTATGTCTTGTTAACTTGGATTACACTATTAACATAGTAATATTAATTTAATTCATGAATATGACTTATGAGTTTTATTTTGATTCAATAGGATGCATTACATAACCCATGATAGATTATGGAACATCAATCTAAATATGCACAAAAAGAAATGTCAATCATAAAGTTATGCGAAGAATTTACACAAGCAACAAGTAAAATACCTATGTATCACCAAGCTGCTCATCTCTCAGAAGCCACGCTTACGTCTCACGCTCAACATTGTCCCCTTGTTGTGGTGGATCGACCGGATCTATTTGCGACAGCTGTTGCTGGTCATGAGGTGGCGGTGCTGGTGGTGGTGGTGGTTGTTGGTGAGATAGGCCTGCTCCGTCCATGTTCATCCCGAGATGCTGCTGCATGAACTCCATAACCTTTCGTAGTTGCTCGCAACGACATTGAACTCTCGCACGCGGCACCATATCCGCATCTCGGACGTGCTAGCACCAGGATCTCGCATATCTCCTCTTCTTTCTCCCTAAAGACCCGAGACCGTAGACACGTCCTTTGGGACACTCACCCGCCACATTGAGGTACACCGCCTCATCATCCACCGATTGGTCGGTGTAGCTCGGGTGAGCTCCCGACATCTCCTCCGGAGCCTATCCCGCAGATATCAACAACAAACAAAATACATGATATGGTTTAAAGTAAACTTAATACTATTTTACATTTCATTTCTATACTTACATAGAACCGCTCTGATCTAGTATCGATGAATGTCATCCTGTCGTGATTTACGGTGTGGAGATGCAAATACAATTCATTCACCGTCGGTGGCGTCTCGGATGAATCATTTTGCGTACAGGACCAAGCATAGTGAACAAGTGTATAAATGTAAAAAATAACCAAGAGGTTAAAAAAAACTTACCAATCTTTCTTGGGTAGTCACAAAAGACACGGAACCACCATCGTGCTTCGAGGGTCCGGTCCCAGTGGCCTTCGACCTCGGTGTTCCTATTCGCCGTCGCTTGACTAGACCGGCAAGGAAGTCCTCGCTCTCCCAAGTACTCCAAGTATCTCCTCCATGCCTCATCTATAACATACACTGGTTGCACACGTTTCTTCTTTAACTTGTGCATCAATGCGGTGTACCTTATGCCTGCAAGCCTGTCGTACGCCGCTCGAATGAGATCCTCGGGAATCGTGTCATCCCATCTAAAAAATACCTACAAATTGGCGATTGCTATTGTTACGAGACATTGAGGAAATAGTATAAATCATAAGACATTTAGTAGTCGTGTTTACCTTCCAAAGTGGCGCCGTATTTGTCTTTATGATGAGGCGCACCGACTTCCAACAATACCCTTCAGAATCATCCATCTTTTGAAAACTTTTGTCATCCTCCGTGCACAAAAATGCGAAGGATGCAACTCCCCGTGTTTCATGAACATGCATAACATCTTAACTACTTCTTCAATAATTTACATTCATATTTAAAACGACATATATGAGTCAAATACAAACTTACGTATCATTGGCAATCAGTCTGATAGGGATCTCATGTACGTCAGGGGGCTCCATCCCTATCCTCTCGAGGTGCTCGCGGAGGGCTGTCACCTCCAACCCCGCTCTTACGTCGTATTGTGGGGATCGCCGGTGATGCCGTGTCGGGGGTGCGGGCCTCGTGGGTAAAGGAGTCCTTGATGTCAACGATGGTGACCGGAACTGCATATTTGGTATAGTCCTTGATGACGACGATGATGGTACAGACGACGCCGACGGTATGGAAGGCGAAGGTGACGTTGCGGCTATCTCGTGATCGAGAGAACGAGAAGTCGGAATCGATAATGCAGGAATCGACCCACGACCTCGACCGCCACGACCTCTATGGACCCCTCGTGTGGCCTGACCATGAGGCCCAGTCGGTATTTCGCCTCCAGAGGTCGGTGCTGCACCTCTTCCGCCTGGACGATGTCCTCCTAATGGGAAACCTCGACGTGGTGGATGACCACCTCCCGCCATGAAACCTAACAAAATAGCAATAAAATTTCAGAGAAGGAGGGCATACAAAAACTAGAAATTAAGTCTAAATGATTGGAATTAATAACACGGGATCCATGCTGATAAAAGTAACTAAATGATTGGACGTTGACATAACATATACATACATTATTCGCTATCATCCGTTTCAAATTCACTCTCATGATTAGAAGTTGATGATTCTCTTCTGAATCATCTCCACTATATACTTCTTCACTTAGACCCGCTTCAACAATGAATCGAGTCCCATTCAGATCATCCAGATTGTTGATATCGACGATTGCATCGTCGACTACGCACGTGGTGGCCATCCCATCTTGGAATGCAATCTCGCCGAGCCCTGGTCATTATCGTCTTTGCTAGTTTCCTCGTCGGGAATTTTGGTTGACAAAGACAACAAGCGCTAGCCATTCTTGTTGGTCGTTCCTCATAGAAGGGTACGAAAGGTAGTACACTTGAGTGGCTTGCATTGCTAGTACAAATGGCTCGTAGTTGTTATATCGTCGACTTCGATGAACCTCTACCAATTGAAGTGTTGGGTGAGTCCTCACACCATGATTCGGTGTAGGGTCATACCATTCACACTTAAACAAGACCACACGCTGAGGCCGATATACTCAATCTCCACAACCTCTTGCAAGTACTCCATAATAGTTATGGGAAACATCGGCGTAGTTTGAACCCTTCACCAAAACACCGCTGCTTCTGCGCGATCGATCTATTAACGTCATATGTTGCGGAGTGGAACTTATACCCATTAACAAGGTAACCAGGGTAGACAAGTACATGATCGACTAGGACCAACAGAAAGATCAACAAGCGTCTCGTCAACTATAGAATTCCAAGCCTATTCAAAAAAATTAGAAATGCAATATGACACATTACTTATGGAAGAAATTTATGAATCTATAACGCACAAAAGTAATGACCTTACGTATGTTTGAAACCAAATGGGGAAGTTGTGCTCTAGACTACTATCAACTTCCGACTCCCCCATTGCTTGAGTGATTTCATCGATGAATATCCTAGAAGAAAGGAACATGTAAGTAGGTTGTCTTAGTAAAATATGAACAATGAATGTCTGCAATATTGAATGAAAGTGACGGATGTACTTGGACGTAAGGAGCGATCTCGGACAATTAAGCAAGATGTACGAATGAGCGGCATTAAACTCCCGCTCGTTAAGTACCGCTCCTTCGACTTGCCAATGGGTCGACCAGGATAAGTGAAAATTGAGAAATTGCCGACAAAATGCGGTGTGGGCCCGATATCGCCATCGTCGTTACGTTGCACTTTGTCATGCAATGTAAAGACGTGATCTTCAAAGTAGTAAGAACAAAAGGATGTGACCTCTTCGACCAAATAAGCATTACACATGGAGCCCTCTACCTTCGCTTTGTTCCGCACATTGTTCTTCAAATGTTTAAGGTACCTGTATGAATGTTATAGGAAGTGTTGATTTAAAACTTATTGAATGGGAAAATAATTTCAAGGGCTCAAGATAGTACCTCTCAAATGGATACATCCATCGAAATTGAACGGGACCGCCGGACGAGCCTCGTAGGCCAAGTGGATTGGTAGGTGTTCCATAGAGTCGAATAAGCTTGGAGGGAATATTTTCTCCAACTTGCAAATGATTTTTGGTATTTCAGACTCTAAGACCTCCATATCTTTGAGACTGACACATTTTGATTAGGGATCGGAAAAAAGGCTTAATTCGCTAATTGCAACCTAAACCGGGTTTGGGAGGAGTTCTCTGAATGCAATTGGTATCAACCGTTGCATGAAAATATGACAATCATGGCTCTTCATGCCGAACATTCGCAGTTTCTTTGGATCCACACATCGACCAAGATTCGAAGCGTAACCATCAGGAAAACGCAACTTTTCAACCCACTCGCACAATTTTTTTTTTTTGATGTATCAAGAGCATAGCATCCAAGGATGTAAGTATTTGTCGCCGAATCAATGTGTAGAGAAGGTCGGTGACAATATTCACAAATATCTTGTCTCGCTTTCGCATTGTCCTTACTCTTGCCTGGTACACACATAATAGTGTTGAATATGTTGTCAAAAACATTTTTCTCAATGTGCATGACATCTAAGTTGTGGCGAATCAAGTTTGTCTTCCAATACGGCAAGTCCCGAGAATATGCTTTTCTTCCTCCATCCCGAATTCTTAGCTATCCGCCCATTCATTCAGAATCGCTCCGATTTCGTCACTTTCATCAAGCCTAACGATTCAATTTCTGCCAAAATTTCTTCACCAGAACGCAAAGCGGGCGGATCATCATTTATGACCATTTTGCCTCTAATGAAATTTTTTTTGTCTTTCCTTAATGGTGATGACTTCGCCAAGAAACGACGGTGACAGTCGAACCACGATGTCTTACCACCATTTCGCAATTGAAATGCATTTGTATCCTCCATACAATATGGACAAGCGTACTTACCATGTGTGCTCCAACCAGGACAACATGCTATATGCAGGAAATCACTAACGATCCATAAAAGGGCAACTCGCATGAGAAAATTTGTCTTTGTGGAAATGTCGTATGTAATCACACCATTGTTCCATAAATCTTGCAACTCTTTCACAAGCGGCTGAAGGAACACGTCGATTTTCTGCTTTGGGCTGGTCGGTCCAGGAACGATAACCGTTAAGAACATAAACTCAGATTTCATGCACATCGACGGTGGAAGGTTGTAAGGAGTCAAATCACGGGCCACGAAGAGTACGATTTCCCGAAAGCCCAAATACTTGAAAACCATCAGTGCACAATCCTAAACGAACATTCCGAACCTCGGCGGCGAAGTCTCTATTGACGTCATTAAAATGTCTCCAAGCAATCGAATCAGAACAGTGTTGCATAACATCTTCTGGCGAGGAATGATCTCCATGCCATCGCATATGTTTTGCCGTTGACTCAGACGCATACAGTCGTTGCAACCGAGGGCCCAAAGGGAAGTAGTACATTTTTTTGCAAGGGCGGTTTTTTGTGTTCCGACTACGACCTCGTCGATGTGCAATGTAGCGTGATTTCCCACAAAATTTACATGACGTCAACTCAGAGTCCACTCCCCAATAAATCATACATTGGTCCTCACAACAATCTATTTTCTCAACAGTAGACCTAGACCTCGCATTAGTCTTTTAGTGGCATAAAAATTTTCAACCAATGAATTGTCATTTGGCAAACAATCCTTCATGAGTTTAATGATTTCATTATACCCTCGTTGAGATATATGATGTTCGAGACTTGATCGCAAGTAATCTTGCCATTGCGGACAACGTTGTCATGGTTTTTCGCAACCCGGCCACAATTGTTCCCTACTTGCATCAATCATGTCATATAGTTGGCGTGTTTGGGGTTTGGTGATTCTTCCACGTGATTCCAATTGAAACTTGGACCGCCACGTTGTGTAGCATCTCGCGGTAAGTTGTCGGATCGTATCCTCCCACATCAGCATCACCAATATGGCTATCTATTTGGTAAAAGTTTTGCGGGCCTTCATCCCCGTTCTCACCATGTTCGTACCAACAGTGATATCCCGGAACAAATCCATACCTACATATGTGGTACTCAACCGTTTCGACGTCTGTGTACGTGTACAAGTCGACATTTCTTCAAATTGCACGGACATCTAATCTTCCTTTCACTTTGGTATGTAGGACAATGTTGTTTGGCAAATGATATGAATTCTTTAACCTTCGCCGCGAATTCAATTCGAACGTAACCGTTGTCGAGCCGGTTGTACATCCAGTCTCGACTTGTAGACGACATTCTATTGAAGTGTTGTGCAATTAAATTAGTTAACTAGTTTCTTCCTTTCACTTTGGTACATGACAACTTGTGTGTCCAACTAAACAATTTATAAATAATACCGATATAAAGAAGCCTTATTCAACATGTTTGACACATGTAATGTGACGACCTTAATTCCAAGATATCACTTATGATATCCGAATAGTTATACACATCAAAATATCATAAAATAGCAAGGGAGACACACACTTGGTGCCATTGGCCCTACTTTACAAGGTACTAATTGAAATTATCCAACGTTATATCAATTCCACTGGCATTTAAACGATAAGGAGTTTAAAAGGGAGCGCTAAAAAATCTTAGTGAAGAACTACCATAATGGATCCCAAATTAAACTTCAATCACTACTAAAATGAATCGAAGCATATAAACTAGCATGGGAGGATTGATTTAATAGTTCAAACCTCACTTACTTCGTTTGCCGCATTATTTTGACTTGTAGAGATATCTAGGATCAAAGTTTTTTTCTAAGACTTATTTCCTCAAGTGAAAATACTTAAGTGATTAACTTCTTTACAATAACTACTTCTTAAGTACCTCGGTTGTTGATCTAAAAATAAATAAATAAATGGTTATAACATAAGAGATCTTTATTCCATGCGTAGGTTTTAATACTATTTATCTATTTACTTTTTATGTAATAAACAGGGTCTTCATATGGGTTTGGGTTATCACTTGTCACAGGGTCAACACTTCAACTTGCTCAATAAGTTTAGATTCACCTAAGCTGTCAACAATCCGTATAATATTTAATAACGAAACGTAGGAGCAATATCAACAAATTAATGCTAACATGATATTATAAAACATATAATCAATATAATGAACCACCCATGTATTACAAAACTATTGACCAAGAAACACAAAAGAACGGACACCCATAGAGAAACATAGTGAGAGAGGCTTAATTAAACTATTATAAAACTATTGGCCTTGCTAAAGACTTAAGCATGGAAGGCTTAAATAAACTAACAATTAGAAGAGCAAGTAGAGAAGGGAAACAAAAGAGAAGAGAGTTAGAGATAATGTAGAGATTGTATTTCAAGAATTTTTATATTGTGTACAAGAGAATGAACTCCATTTATACGCCCTTGATCATGATGATCATATGTACTTTGAACAAAGATTACAAGCTACAATTGGTGGACAAGGTAAATAGAAGAGTACACAAAGTGGAACAAGTAACAATCACATGAGATCATTGTAAAAGCAACAATCACATATCATTGTAAAAACAACTTGTGTATAATAAACTTGCAAAAAACAACTACATACATGAAACAATAAATTCTCACGCCCGAGTAAAAATCACAGATCATTGTAAAAGCAAACAAAACATGTCACTGCCAATTAACCAAAAAAAATGTTTCGAGAGGAAAGAGGGAGAACTCACCAATGAAACACAGCGAGGCCCGGACTGAATGAAAGCACAATGAGAGAGCAGAGAGATCGAAGAGGGGACTGAATGAGAGCACGATGCGAGAGCCGAGAGGAGCAGAGGTGCAGACTGAAAATGTGCAAGACCGGCTCTATGACCAGAGCAGGGCAGCGCTACCAGCTGGGAGCAATGGAGTGAGAGGACGACTTGTTGGGGGTTGGGGATTTGGGGAGCGGTGGACCGGAGAGAGACGGAGAGACCGAGAGAGAGACGGAGAGACGAGAGAGAGAGAGAGACCGAGAGAGAGAGAGAGAGACGAGAGAGACCAGAGAGAGAGAGAGACCAGAGACCGAGAGAGTTGAGAGCAACGGAACAGAGACGAGAGATTTGTTGGGGGTTGGAGATTTGGGGGCCGGTGACCAAAGAGACGAAGAGACCAGAGTGTAGAGGAGAGACGAGAGTATAGAGAGAGACGACGAAGAGTTAGGGCTTTCGGTGGTGGGAGTTAGGGCTTTCGGTGGTGGGGAGGACGAGGAGTTAGGGTTTTCTTTCGGTGGTGGGGAGGACGAGGATGGGTATTAGAGGGGGTAAAGGGGAAATCTCGAGATTTGTGCAACAAATCTCGAGATTTGATGAACGGGTAGAACAAAATAAAGTTTTGGTGGGAATGTTCGCGCCATTTTTTAGAGACGGAATTTAATTCCGTCTCTAATTCCGTCTCAATTCCGTCTCAATTCCATCTCAATTCCGTCTCTGAATTTTCCGTCTCAATTCTGTCTCTAATTTTTTTTTTTAGAAACGGAACTTAATTCCGTTTCTAATTCCGTTTCTGATTTGTTGTTTTTTTGTAGTGATTTAATGTTCGTTGATGACACACTTATTTTTTGTAAAACCAATTATCAAAATGTCCATGAAGTTAAAAGGCTACTGCATGACTACTCTAACATTTTAGGTCAGCACATTAATGAGGAGAAGAGCTCAGTGCATTTCAGCAAGTGTTTCCACCATTCTGTGCAAAAAACTTAGTAGGTTTAGCTCACATGATAGTTGTAAGAGGCATTGGAAAAAACTTGGATGTTCAACTACATGAGGGGCAAACGAGGAAGCAACAGTTTAGTGGACTAATTGAAAGTCTGATGAGCAAGGTTCTAACATGGTAGGAAAGATTGCTCTCACCAGTAGGACAAAAGATTGTTGTAGAAGTTGTGGCTTAAGCAATCCCTAACTATCAAATGGCGGTGTTCCCACTTCTTAAAAGCACAATTGAAGAGCTGGCACAAGCTATGGCGAGATTTTGGTGGAGCAATGCAATGACGGATAGTGGTATCCATTGGTGCACGTGAAAAAAGATGACAAAATCTACATGTTGTGGCAGATTAGGGTTTCGAGATCTTGAGTTTTTAATCTCTGGTAGGCAATTTATAGATGCTGAATCTTTTTCACACCTGACAAAATCAGATCAGCAACAAGTGCAAGCATTTGGTAAGAGCAATGCAGAAGGCCAACAATCTGGACATAGTGATTCCTCTCATCAAATACAACCAACCCAAGTTTTAGTAGAAGAAAATACTCAAACAAATAAGTTAGACTCATCTAACAACAACAAGAGCAACAACAACAACCAACCAGCATAGACAAAAGCAATAGAAGAACCAAATTGCGCACCCAGAAAAAGATTTTGTGGCTATATGTTTGAAGTGAATTAATTCTAAACTTGTCTCCTTAAGGGAAGTAGGCTTACTAGGTTGTTTTTATATATACAAGAATTATACTAATCAATTCATTAACTTGGGTTGTTTTATTTTCAACACTAAATCAGCCATATACCAAACAAATTAAAAAAATAATGAGATCTTTTTCCTTTAAAGTCGGCTATGATTTTAATTTGCTAGCTTTAATCATTAGGAATATCATCAATAGGAACACTAAGCAAGGTTTTATCCTAAAGAAAGTTAATGATCATTATTTAATTAAAAATAGAAAATACATTCAATACATAATTAACTAACACCTGATCAAACTGCACATCTCTAGATGAAGATACTAAAGTTGGATTCTAGAAAGTTTTTTTTTCTTTTATTAGATATATACAATTTTCTTTATCAAATATTAGATATAGACTATGCAGTTGTTGAAGTTCAAGTTATAATAATATGTGAGTTTTTTTTTTCCAAGGATGTATAGATTCCCACTGATAATAATAATAATTCATGATAGTTGGATATGGCAATCCCACAGTGAACCATCTCTACCAACTCACACCACTCTCGATTTGGTTAAAATTATAGTTTGTTATTGAACTGTCTTCATCAATTTGATTGATAAACACTTCACTCTTTTCATAATCATGCATAGTCACTTACTCTCACTTCTATATATTTCTCCTCTTGTGGATTTGCTAGGTTGCACATATATATAGAGTTGGGTCTCTAGGGTTTTAGGTAGAAGGTCATCTTATAATCATTCATGGCTCAATAAGAAGGATGCATAGAGTTGAAGAGTGTGAGCAGGTGTTTGAGGGGTTAATAGCTGAGCTTTGTATATGTAAATTGGAAACAAAAAACTTAGAGCACTTACATTAACTCTTTCTGACCGTGCGTCAATGAAAGTCTGACCATCATGTTTCTTCGTATGCACATGAAGGTACAACTCTAGTGCCATGCAGTCCCTCCCTAGCTCCTTGCTCTACAAACACAACATATTATCCATTAACAAGTTAAAGAATTAGAAAGTTAACAAGTTAAAGAGTTAGAAAGTTAACAACTTAATTAAATTCCAAGTTATTTGATTACTTACCAATCGTTCCTCATGAACCAAAAAAAGTATCGATCCACCAGTGTGTTTGGACATGCCTGTGCCCGACCCTCCTTTCTCAGTCCACCGATTTGATGACGCTATTTTAGACCTCACCTTGAAGTCGTCACTCTCCCAATACTCCACATATCTACGCCATGCCTCCTTAGTCACATAAATTGGGTGCTCGCCTTCGGTAAGCTACTTGTTCATCAATGCCTTATATCTCACTTTCGCCTTACTTTCGTAAGCCGCCATAATGAGTGCAGTAATTTGAGGGTCCCAGTCAAAGTAACTCTAAAAAAGAATAAGTGAAATTTTAGAACAAAAAATTGTCCAAATATATTCAAATATGAACGTAAAGTCCGAATTACTTACCTTCTATCTCTCCTAATATATGTCTCTTTGATATTGCGGTACAGATTTCCAATGGTACCCCTCCGAAATCATGCCTTTCCTAAACGTATCCATCATCTTCCGGGCACATACATCAGAAGGATGTAAGCTGTAAAGAGAAAACCCAGATGCATAAGTCATATTAGAGATAACACAAATTATTTGAAAAAATGAAATACAACCGCATACCTTCCATTCTTGATAGTAATGCGAATCCGAGGCATGTCCCTCTCTCCTGCAAGTTCAGGTAGAGGAGCTGGATCATGAGGCATCTCAACATTTGGGAGGTGTCGTGACGTAGACGATGGGGTACTAGGGTGTGTGGATGACGATGGTGAATCATGAGTAGCGCCTAGAGATGTACCACCCGCATACGAGGAAGGTGTAGAGTGATGAGTGCTAGAGGATGGGGTAGAGTTTTGGGATGGTCTAGTCATCGATGCCAACTCTGCTAGCCCAGTAGAGATGAGTTGTTCAGTGGGGGAGATGGGGCATCCCTCCGAAAATCAAGTGTACCCTTAGTCAACCGAGGTCATGATGCAGGGCGAGATGGTGGTCCAAATGGAGCCGGTCGAATAGCAGGACGTCGGATAAATGATGGTGGGGGTGGTCAAATAAGAGCCAATCCACGTTCAAGGGGTGTTGGAGGAATGTGATCTTCTTGACGAGGCTGGTGCTGCAGATTCTGGACATGCTCTCGACCACAGCCACTACCAATCGAAGTCTGGATATGACCGCCTTGCCTGATACCTGATGGAGGGCCACGCCCTGATCCAGATCCTGATCGACGGTCTGTCATCTTGATGATCTACAAAAATAAATATGTAACTTTAATAGAGTGAAAAAAAGTTCTTCATGTAATAAAAATAAAATAGACTAAATGTTACATTTACAAATGACTCAATCACTTTCACTTGTGTCAACTGAAGTTTGACTTTCGGATGACGAAGAAAATTCATCGTCATTGTCATTTACTTCCTCTTCCTCAGTCATGTGTGAACCGGTCGAGTCAGCTAGCGAAACATGTAACCCTTTGTTGCCAACCTCAATGGTAAAAGGGGAGGTTCATCCTCCTGATATGCCGCATCTCCAACAGACACACTATCTGTTTGGTCAGTAACATTTAACTCCTCGGCATATTTTGGTTGAAGCCTACAAACCGCCAACCATTCGTTTCGCTCCCTCCTCAAAGAGGGGTAAGGCAGATAATATATTTGACATGCTTGCATTGCTAATATGAATGGCTCGTACTTGTATAATCGACGATTTTGGTGGACTTCAACTACCTTCAACGATGGATGAATCCTTGTTCTGATACCTAGAGTAAGGTCAAACCATTCACATTTGAACAACATTGTACGCTTATTCCCACTATAGTCTAATTCTATAACCTTAAGGACTTGGCCATAGAAGTCAAATGAGTCATGAGCATAATTGGAACCCTTCACGCACACACCACTATTTTGCTTTCCCCTGTTCGCACCATATGTTAGATTTTGAAACTTGTACCCGTTAACAAGGTACGAATGATACACAATGCAAAGACGAGTTGGACCATGTGAAATATGACGAATTGTTTCATCACTAACATGACTACGTCCCTAACACATAACACAAGAACCAAAATTAGTCTTATTTTGTTATCCGTATATGGGGAAAGTCATTACATAACAAAATATTAATTGATGAGAATTACATATTCATGAAACCAACTCGCAAATTCAAGCTCAAACCTGGCGTCTACATCTGCATCGGTGATGTCAGGTACACATTGTCGAAGTTCAACGATGAAAAGCCTAAATCACGTGCGTACATTAGAAAACAATTGGATTGAAATATGTTTTGTTAACGAGAAGCGACAAACACATTCATGAAATCACCTTAATTTTAACATTGCAAACTTACTTAATGTAAGGCGAGATTTTGGGACAATTTAGTAGGACATAGACATGTGCTGCATTGTACTCCAACTCAGTTAAGTATCGTTTCTTTGATTTGCCGAATGTACGACCAAGATAAGTGAAAATAGAGAAATTTCCAACAAAGTTCGTGCTAGGTCCGACTCCACCATCATCATTGCGCTGGACTTTCCGCCGGGAGGTATTGATATGGTCTTCAAAGTAGTAGGAGCAAAATGAAGTTGCCTCCTCAACCAAATATGCATTGCAAATTGATCCTTCGACCTTTGCTTTATTTTTACATTGTGTTTCAAATATTTGAGCAACCTAATTATACGAGAAAAAGTTAATTACAACATTTAAAAAATTTAAATTTGAATCATCGTTGAAATTTTATGTTCTGTTATATATATCAATATATATACCTCTCAAATGGATACATCCAACGATATTGAACTGGGCCAGTAATGGAAGCCTCATACGCCAAGTGCACGGTAAGATGTTCCATTGAATCAAAGAAGCTTGGTGGAAAAATCTTTTCCAACTTGCACAATATCTGAGGTATGTTTGAGTTGAGGAAGTTCATATCCTCTTTTTCTATACTTCGTGCAGTTAATTCTTGAAAAAACAGACTCAACTCACTTATAGTGAGCCACACATTTTCATCTAGTAGCTCTCAAAATGCGATAGGAAGCAATCATTGCATAAAAATATGACAATCATGACTTTTTATCCCAAACATCCGAAGCCTACGAGAATCAATATAACAACCGAAGTTTGATGCATAACCATCCGGGAATTTTAAATCTCTAATCTAATTACATAACAATTCTTGTAGCAACCTCTAGGATAAGAATTTGTAAGTGGGTCAAAGTTCAGCGAAGGTCGATGACAAATTTCAGGTATGTCAAGCCTCGATTTAGCGTTGTCTTTAGTTTTCCCTGGCACACTCAACATAGTGTTGAAGATGTTGTCAAACACATTCTTTTCTATATGCATGACGTCTAAGATGTGTCCGATTAGATTAGTCTTCCAATATGGCAAGTCCCAAAATATACTTCTTTTACGCCACCCAGTAGTCTTAGATATTCTTCCGTTAATAGTTGCAGTTCCAACTTCTGTAACCTTCTTCAGCCCCAACTCTTCCAACTCTAAAATTTCGTCGCCTATTTTCATTACAGGTGGTCCCTTGGTGATCATCTTCCATTTTCGAAAACCTTTCTTGTCCTTTCTCATGCTATCTTCTTTCGGTAAGAATCGTCGATGACAATCAAACCAAGACGTCTTCCCGCCATGTTTCAACTGAAATGCATTTGTGTCATCCATACAATGCGGGCATGCCCTCGGGCCGTGCGTGCTCCACCCCGACAACATGCTATATGTGGGGAAGTCGCTAATCGTTCACATCAAAGCAGCCTGCATTTGAAAATTCGTTCGTGTTGAAATGTAACAACCCATAATTTTAATTATAGAATGTTCAGCCTGAAACCCTAATTAAGCCCCGATAAATCAGATCGGACCTAATTAGAGCCAGCAGCCTTACCACATTTCCTAACAACCTGTATATCTTGATATTAATGAAAAATCATGAAAATAACGCAGAGAAAAATTTAAAACTTTTTTGATAAAACACAAGTTATACAATACCGGCATGAACATCGGTATTAAGCTTGTATTCCCACTCCAATTATTACAAATTATAGAGCAAAACAATTTATATATATAACAAGAAACTCACTGCAGCGTAAAGAAGATATTAAACCCCTGGTCTTCTCCTTTCCTGAATTCCAAGTCCTAGCGTACATCCATACCTGGAGATGTTAAGGTGGGTGAGCTCCTACTTGCTCAGTAAGTGACTCTCATACCAACCATCAACTACCAATTAATATTAAGGCAAGGTATAACAACATGAATCAAATGCATATCTACAGAAGCATATGAATAATTATAAACAATATATATAACGGATGCAAGTTCTTTGGTTCATTGCAATGTACCCGTGATTTGTATTTCTAATATTCTTATTTGCACTGAGTTGCCCTCTCACATTCTTCAAGAACCAGTCACTAGGCATCTAACCAGTTGTTGTCAATGTGCCGCCAACTCATAAAACATCGAGTCGCACTTACTCATCATCACTAAACCAATCACTGCTCATCTGATTCGTTTATGATTGATGAGCTGCTAAAATCAACTGGAAAGCATTGATCGGGATAATTCCCAAGTCACTGGGGGTGCGGTGATGGTTAGCAACTCCACCACAGTTCCAAACCCTAGGCCGATCCGTCCCGTCAAATCTCTTTCCGAATCCATTTTCATTTCAAAACATTTTTGTAAAACCAAAGTCAAATCACACTATATTGCCCTATTCCTAGTCCAGTACACTACATGCTCTAGTAATACTATTTTACATTGCATAATTGATAAAAGCTACGAGTCCCACTTACCTGTCCTGAGCTTTCTATGTTTTATCAACTTGTACGACTCCTTGGAGTCCTCAAACCTTTCCACATCAGTTCATTACCTAAAATAGACCAATTGTTATCAATTTAAGTCTAATTTTCATTTACTAATACTTCAAAACTAGTCTAATTCGAATCCGGGATCCCGAGATCTAGTTTCTAACATATTATGACAATTTCATGCTTTTCGAGGTAAAAACCCTGGTATAAAGTCTTCTCTGACTTTTGAATTTTTCATTTTTCATAGAAATCCCTCAATTTCTATTTGTTTGGTCAAAATACTATTTTTCATATTTTTTCCTATTTTTCTGGATTTTCTTTTCCTTTTTCTTTCTTTTTTTTCATTTGATCCTGAACCGGACTGAAGAGCCGAACCGGCCTGGTTCAGGATCGTCCCCAACCTCTAGCAACACACAGAGTTGCTGCTCTGTTTGTTGTTTTTTTTCTTTTTGATTCATCATTGGGGTTGGCTCTCAACCCTAACCCTAACCTGATCTGGCAAGGGGGACCACTCCCTTGCCCTCACCACTCTCGGCCATGGCTGAGCTCACTCATCATCACCCAATCACACACCCACCGATACATAACAACAACAACATACCCAACTTTATTATCTCACCTTGATTTTGTGAGCTCGTCGTCCTCGATCTCCTCGGCCTCACAAGCTCCTCCATCGCCTTCTCCCTCACCGACTCATCTCTCTCTCTCTCTCTCTCTCCTCTCTGTTTCAATTTTTTTTCATTTTAAGGAAGTAGAAGGCGGTTTAGATGGGAAATGACCAAATTGCCCTTCTAGTTTTATCTCCTCCTTTACCAATTCAATACCCTTAATGGTAATTTTATATTTTCCTGATTTATTTTATATATATTTATATATAATAATTTATATATAAATATATATATTTATCGATACATTGCGCCTAAAATTCCGGTTAGCACGCCAACGAGAATTCTCAGGCGTGCACACCACTGTATGTCCTACGCATGTCATTCATGACCCCGCATATCACTCTGCGCCCGAAAAATTACCATTATTTTATTATTTTCCATTTAATATATATTTATATATATGTATAATATATAAATTTATATTTATGCCTATAATTACGCCTATAATTACATAATTTCCACCGCCGAGCACACTCGAGCATCAACGCTATCTCGCGTCTCATGTGTGTCCACATGACCCACACATGATATTAAACATTCTCTCATTGGTCTGATTATTCATTTATTCACGTATACGTATTACTACACACCAAACAAACACAATACATCACGCAAAACCACACACACGTTAATCGAGACAAACTGAGCTTAACCACGAGCCTAACTCAAATTAATTTGGATTCGGATTACAATTAATCACGTGCTTAAAGTAACAGGTCGTTACATGAAATGTCATACGTAAGGACCCCGTGATGCCACAAATCTTGTAACTCTTTCACCAATGGTTGAATGAAAACATCAATTTGTTGCTTAGGATTCACCGGTCTAGGAACAATGATTGTTAAGAACATAAACTCTTTCTTCAAGTACATGGATGATGGAAGGTTGTAAGGGGTCAGAATAACAGGCCAAGAAGAGTATTGTTGCCCTGATAGTCTAAATGGCTGAAATCCATCTGTACACAATCCCAAACAAACATTTCAAATTTCTTCGCTAAACTCCTGGTTTACTTCATTGAAATGCTTCCACACCATTGAGTCGGAGCAATGTTGCATCAATCCGTCTCGTGATACATGCTCTGCATGCCATCTCATATGCTTCGCGGTAGACGCTGAGGCAAATAAACGTTGTAGTCGAGAGGCTAAAGGGAAGTAGTACATTCTCATGCACGGCTGCAAATTCTTGTTGTTTGCACTATGTGGTTGTGGAGTAACATATCTTGACTTCCCACAAAACATACATGAAGTCAACTCAGAGTCTTCACCCCAGTAAATCATGCAATGACTTGAGCAATAATCGATCTTCTCAACAGGTAGGCCTAATCCTCGCATCAATCGCTTCGTATTATAAAAACTATCGAGCAAAGTGTTGTCTACCGGTAAACACTCCTTTAACACTTGCAAAATCTCATCATATGCCTTTTCTGAAATATGATGGTGGGATTTTATTGACAATAGTCGGGCTATTGTTGATAACTTAGTGACAGTCTCAAAACCCGACCACAATTTCTCGTTCGCAACTTGTATCATGTCATACAATTGTTGTGCCAATGGATTTGGTGGCTCATCATCACTATACCAATCAAACGATGGCCCAGCCACATCGTATACCATCTTGTGATATGTAGAATACTCACCTTCATATGCGTCTTCTTCGGCTGCATCTCTCATAAAGTCAACACCGTCAATATGTTCATCTGCATTTGAAGTTTCTCCGTGTTCGGACCAACAGTGATATCCGGGAATAAGACCACACCGAGCTGGTACTCCACCGTATCCAAATCTTGGTAAGCAAGATTACGACATTTTCTATGGTAGCACAGACACCGAATCCTTTTCTTGCTTTAGAATGTAGGACAATTATTTTTGGCAAACTTTAAGAACTCTTTTAGTCGTTTAGCAAACTCCCATCTCACTAGATCGTCTTCGAGACGGTTATACATCCAATCTCGATTTGTGGCCATGATCTAAGGACTTAAGAGAAATTGAAATGTGAAACACTATTCTATAATTTGTTAAGAACACACAAAATATCATTAAAGTTATAAAATAAGTAAATTAGCACTTAATATAATTGTTAATTAATTAATAAGAATGAGTAAATCAAAGACAAGAAAGTTTGTCCCAATAATTATTTTTAGTTCTCAAGGTAGTAGTACCCATATAAACACACCTACAAACATGTGCCCACACATATCGATTAGATGCCAAAAGTCGGTCAATATATTCTTATTTGTACAAATTAAACTTTGAGCATGGAATGAGCATAAAAAACTAACAATAATTCATTTATGAAGTTGTTCCCTGCAAAATCAATTGCACATGGTCCATTCCCAGCAATATTAATAGCACAAGGTCCATTCCCTAGAATATTAAGGTGCTTGGTCTCCGATATGTAACACACTAGAGTAAAACCCAAGTATACAGGCAAGTATACCATTTAGAAGTAAAGATTACATGGGCATCAGAATTGATTGAAAATCTGGTTCAAGGAAGCTGAAACCAGACAGTACGTTAAGATCACCTTAACATCACAAAGGCAACGAATGTGTGGCTCTAAAGTATCATAGTAAGAAAGATCTAGTTGCAAAAGTTCTAGAACTGCAGCTGCTTTTATAACTTTAGATAGACTATTGACCAATTCAAGATCACCTAGAACATCTAAGAGGAATAAATCACAATATGAAATCCAATTATATATTCCTTACAACTTAATGAAATGCTCCACTTATATATCACCAATAGTAACCAAAAGTTGTGTAGTTATTTTGAAGACCAAGGGCAAACATAATAAAATCAATGAACAATCAGGGAAGTTGTTTCACTAGATGAAGCAGAACACGAAACACAGCCTACAAGATACAAAATACCTCAAGACATTATTTTTTCACATAAACACATCCTCAAATAAAGTTTGATGGTTAAAATTAAATATTAGAGGCTCAACACGAAAAATTATGTATAGAAGAGGACAGCGACAAGCATAGTTTTAGAATTAACTAGCTTGTAATTAGAGAAACTTTTAAGGACAAATAATTCAAGGATTTTTCTTAATTTTTTAAGCATGAGCAAAAGAGGAACATGTGGCTTCTGCTCATGAATGCTACATGAAGCAACATAGAGTTCCAGAGCAAGTGGTGCGAGATGAGTTCGAGAACTAAAAGATCCATTTTTCTATTTTGTTTTGCTGAGAGTGATGATAGACCACATTAACCATGAGTAGATGTTATGTTCCTTTCTTCAATGTTTTATTATTAATGGAAACGTAACCAACTGACAAAGTTAAGTCGTGGACTAGATTTGATATCTGATCTTGGCTAGAACTTGGAGTTGTAGTGTTTAATGGGACTTTGAGTTTGACTAGTCTATTTGTCATTGGAGACTAGAAAACTATCAGGGCAAAATCTTATTCACACTTGACAAAAATGAATTCTTTTTGTGTGCATTCAAAGTAGACAAGGGGTTGTAATGAACATGGACGACCTCAATCCTGAATTAGTTGGGGTCGACTACATCGATCAAATTCTTTTATTTTGCCCAATTTAATGCCCCTAATTACATGCTTTCTAGATCCTTTAAATCTTTCTTAATTAATGCTTTTAAAGTTATCTTAGGTCTTTTCATATACCGTCAAATTTCTTTAGTTTCTAATGTGTCAAGTTTTCTAACTAAATCTTTTGAAGGCTGTCTTTGAATGTGGCAAAATCTTGAAAACAAGCAAACAACTCCTTACATTTGGCTAAATTTTCAACTAGGAATGGTTATTTTGAAATTCTTTTACCACAAGGAAATTATTGCATTATTTTCAAATCTATCCCATTGAAAGTTTTAATGTGGGGTAGAGCTATAAAGGGAAGGAGAGAAAAGCCTTGATATTTCATGGTACTCTCATGTATCACCATGAGGCATTCAAAATCGTGTGGAGAAGCTATTTATAGGCACGAATTGCTCATAATACTTATGTGAGCACTGACTTCTTGTTTTCGAAGCTCAAAGAACTCATTCTTCAACCAACAAAATGAATAACTTCAAATTCTTCATCAATGAGCTCAATAGCTATTCACTCTGACAAGATGGCATTGCTATGCTAGCAATGATCCTCACAAGAAGTGCTACTGATAAGAGACTCATATTTGACACCCTGGCCTCACTAACTTTTTGTGAGTTTTCAGCTGGAAAATAGGAAACTCATATTAATGTTATGGAGGTGTCGTTGCTAGGATTTCAATGAGTTGATTTAGGGGAGTATTTTTTTATCCATCTAGCCATGTATTTCACACCTTCCCTCAATTTCCATTTATCCATCCACATATCCACTTCATGAATTAAATCATTAAATTCTTCATTTACTTCTTCATTGACAATGTAGAGATTATTGCAACAATTTCGACAGCTTGATTTGCATTTTTTCAATGAACATCTTTAAGAAACAATCCGTAAACCAAAATAATAATGCAGCTAATAATGAAATATTGGCCTCCAGAGCAGCCATGAGAGGGAGAATTGAGGTTCTTGGGCTTGAAATTTAAAGTGACCTAAGAAGATGGGGAGGTCAGAGAAGGTGACCCTAGCTGGAGCGGAGCATGTATGGCAACCCTAGCAGGAGCAGACGCACCGTCAATGGGGGAGCGTTGCGGAGTAAAGGTGACAATGCCGAAGCGTTGTGGAGCAGAGGTAACAATGACGGAGCAGAGGTGACAATGCCGGAGCAGAGGTGAGGGAGGATCCGATCGGAGCAGAGACAATGATGGCGGAGCAGAGACAATGATGGCAGAGCAGAGGCAACGATGCCGGGTAGAGGCTGTTGGGGAATGTGCCCTAGGTCAATCCATTAACTGTCTTTATGAATACTTTTAGTTAATAAAATAGAGGATTTCATTTGCTGTTTATTATAATTAATTTGCATGTTTACATTATAATAAGATCCATATGTCCCCAGTCGATCATTATATTAGGAACTATAATGAATTAAGACTACTGTGAGTCTTGATTGATGATCATATGATGATTATACGTATAGGGATACGAATCAAGATCACGAGTACTTGTTAGGGAATAAAGTACTGGACCGACTCGCTATGAAAACATCACATGGATTAAGTCATAGTTGTTTCTCATGATAGGTATATTTTTCAGTCATCTGAATTGAGATTACCAGAGACTTCAACATTAGGAACATAGTGATTTGACACTATCAAACGTTGTCTTTAATTGGACGATTATAAAGGTTGTGATTGGTTACTATGTGAGCAATGTGATGAAGTTGTGTAATCGAGATAGAATTTGTCCATCTCATATAAAGAGAGATATCTAGTGGATCTTTCGATGTGTTAGACTGTTAAAAGGCCTAGTCTAAGTGAATTGATATTGATCAATGTCACTTAGATGTTTTCAGTCTACCTAGAGATCGAGACTAGTACGATTGAACATGTTGGATGACAATTCCATGCCTTATGTTTGATCGAAAGGATATCATGTGACAAAAGGATGTTATATGCACTATTGATTAGGTTGTATCGATTTGATATTCGTACAACATGGGTAGTCATAATGTCTTGCTAGAGACCGCTTATGACTTGTATACCAAAATGTGTTTTGGTATACTGCCAACGTTATATGAGCCTATTGGGTCGCACACTAAGAATGGTTTTGCGAGATTTTAAGATAGTTCAGAAAAACGAATTTTATATGATAAAATTCATGACAAAAACATTCTTGTAGTGTATTACACATATACTTCTTTAAGTAGGGGTATATGTGTAATTTACTTAACCGTCTATATATAAGAGTTGTATAAATAGACGCTTTGAGTTAGAATACAAAAAAAAAAGATTAAAAGGCTGAAACTCTATTTTCATTTTAGAAACGGCTTAGGGTTTTTTGGTACTCTGGATCGTTTTGGGGAGAAATAAAAGGTTTAGTATTCTCTCGAAGCTAGCACTTCAAATCTCAGTCGCTGTTCGTGTATGGACTGTTGATAGAGGGCATTCGTCGTTGGCAGCGCCTTAGAAATCGATTAACCTTCAGAAAGGTACATTACGACTGGGGTATGATTAAGTTTTCATAGTTAAAACGTTTTTAATGGAATTAGATTTGGATCCTGTTGGGGTTTTTGTCAAAATTGTTTTGAAATTTCTGCTGCGTATGAACCCCAAACACCAACAAAGGCGATGATGGCGGAGTGGACCAGAGTGACGATGGCAGAGTGGTGATTGATGGCTAAGTAGAGGGGAAGACAGCAGAGCAGAGGTGACGACGACGACGATGGAGTAGCCACCAGAGGGGATGACGGTAGAAAAGAGGGGTCGGGATGGTGGGGAAGAGGGGACGAGATGGCAGAGAAGAGGGGTCGGGGCAGCTAGGGCTTAATGTATGGTATTTGTAATGGAGGACTAAATTTGGGGGAAATAAACTTTCCGTCCATATTCCATCCCTATAGATCAGGGATGGATTTAGACACGTGGCATGTCTTTGCATTCCTAATTCCATCCCTAATATTTATGGACGGAATCAAAGACGGATTTATTAGGTGAGAACCTCAGAAACGGAATCAGGGATGGAAATTTACGCGGGTTATTTGTGTGCCCATTACTTAGGGATGGAGTAGGTTTCGTCATTGATTTTTGGTCCCTATTCCGTCATTGTTCGATCTCTACCTGCTCAACATGCCTCCAAATCATTTTCCGTCTCTGTACCATCCCTGATTACCAACCGTCTAAATTCTGTGCCTAAATTCCGTCCCTGATCAAGCCCATTCTTGTAGTGTCGGGTCGCAATCCATCGAGGGCGCAAATACATGAACTATAATCTAGCTTGCTATATCCAGTACCACACCGTCTCGAATAATCCCCGACGGTGAAAACCAATCAACACCGACCAATCAACATATAAACAAACTCATAAATGATGTAACATAGGAATATACCCCAAGAATAGTAAATGTAAGAATTGAAACAATTAAATACTCCATATGTGTTTTTGTTGGGGTATACGTACCACAAATCACGCTCTTATCCCCTATAACTAATCCCCAGTTCAATCCCATTTTCACCTCGGAATGTGCGCTCAATACCCAACTATGGTCTCATAAGTCCTTGGTATCCGAACAAATCATTTGAATCCTCAAAACTCAAATACCCAAACAATTATTTATTTATTTTCATTTTCATTTTATTTTTACTTTTATTTTCACTGGCCCGACTCTGTAGAGAATTACTTTTATTTTTACTTTTATTTATTCAAACTTGTTCTGCCCTCCTATGGTCCTCCAACATTTAAACCTCGACTAATTCGATAAACCCGATGTATTTTTGCTAAAATGCTGATAAAACTCATTTTTCTTTAGCAACAACAACAATAACCTCAACAAACCCATAAATATAGCTCAATTTCCACAATTAAAACCATAACAACAACACCAAAACTAGTGAGCTCAATCCACCCTTCAAAACCTTTGCCAAAACCCGCGAAAGAACGATCAAAAGATGAAGAACAACGAGGAGATTATGGATCTTACCTCGGTTTCTTAGTTCCTAGCTCTAATCCTCCTCAAATTTCCAAGCAAAGCTCCCCAAAACCTTGTCTTCCTCACCAAATTTTCGGATTTCTCCAAGCGAAGAGAGAAAAGTTGGTAAAAGCAAACCAAAAACTCAGATTTATAGTTCCCCAAGTCATCTTGTGTTTTGTGTCCAACCCTAGGTCTATCAAATGGCCAAGATTTGGTCAAAATGTCCATCTTAGTGACACCAATGGGTTTGGTCATTTGGTCTTATCTTCTCAACATACCAATCATTTGTTCCTCGCGTGTTCTAATACCCGACACTTAGCATCTCAACTTGTCGTACTTAACCATGATGAAACATTTAGCCTACGTCATGTTTCTATATCGATTAATTGTCACATTTAATTGTATTTGTCTATGTGAAACCATTCTCCGGCCAAGTGTTCCCATAATTTGCCCGCCTAACACCCATGTCAACACGTTTTTCGAGGCAAATACCTATCACACTATCTCGTTTGGCCTATGAATATTATACACACATGTGATAAAACAAGTCATGAAATAATTATTATCGTCGAAGTTACACAATCAATAAGTCAAAAATAACATTTTTTGCCTGATCCTGGTGTACCATCACTTGTTCGTAGCGTCCCTGTGGACCTGAGGTGACATCCACGTCCAAAATTTCTTGAATAATAGCGTCAATCAAAATTGGGTCGTTACATTAAAAACAGGAATTTAAATAAACAGGCTCAAACGGATTGCAGTTAAATCATCATCAACCGAATAACCACGAGAAAACCTTGACTTAACCCGGTCATACGATAAAATAAGTACAGGAATCCAACGCTGTCATGCGCTAATGAATACAGGCTTACAATGACTAAATCTCAACTTTAGTAACTAGGGAACCCCTCTAGACGCTATTTCAAGTCAAGGAAATCCTTAATCCCTCCTGACAGTACTAGATATATTCTACTGCCATCGACACGGTCGTTGTTGCAAGCTAGCCCATGCAAGAGATATAGCCACAACCAAGGATGAAAAACTCCATGTGTGACCACCAACAGTCACATATGAAAACCGATACGATATTCGATGAAAACAATTCTATGAATAAAGTGAAGCTTTCTTAAGGGTTTTACGCACCTCAATCTACACTCTAAAGTCCCAAAGCTAATCCTCGGCTTGATTTGTTATCACCTCAAAATGCGTGCCTAATACTCGACTATGTTCTCTTAAGTCTCTGGAATCCGAATGAATCATTTGTAGTCATAAAACTTGAAATTTCAAACATTTAGTTATTTATTTTTATTTTTATTTTTTATTTTCATTGGTCCGACGCCATAAAGGACGTAGTAGTGCATAACTCCCCACGACGTCCTTTACGGCGTCAACTGGGCAGGTCCATTGCCCAGACGCCGTGGAGTTTTACCCTCCACGACGCCTCTGGCGGCGCCAGAGCCGAACCACTATTTTGGGGTTTTTCAAAACCCCCGCCATCCTCGTTGCCATGGTTCGAACCCGGTCCATCCTCCTATGGTCCTCCAAACTAACCATAGAGTGCCTTCCAATCATACTACACCTCGACCAAATCGATAAAATCTGTCAATTTCTATTGAAAACTGTTAACAAAAATTTCTTTTCTCAATCAACAACTTCAACAAATCCACAAATTAATGCTTAAAATGACAATTAAAACAATAACAGTACTTCAAAAACCAGTGAACTTGACTCACTCTTTGAAAACTTTGCCAAAACCCACGAAACTATGATCGGAAGATGAAAAACGAAAAGGAGAGAACGGATCTTACCTCGGATTATCGATTCCTAGCTTTAATCCACTTCAAATCACCAAGCAACCACCACCAAAGCCCCAAACTCCTCTAATTTTTGAATTTTTCGCATAGGAGAGAGAAAAAAATGATGAAAATGAGTTGAAAACCCATATTTATAGTCTCATCTTGATCTTGTGTGATGTGAACATCACTAGGCACATCTTGTGACCTTGATTTGGTAAAAAATTCCACTGACACAAATGGTGACTTGGTCTCTTGGTCTTATCCATTCAAAGCTCCAATTATTGCTTTCTCGGGCGTTTCGATAACCGGCACCCGGTGTCTCGACCTGTTGTACTCAACTTTGACGACACAATTGGCCTACGCCACACTCCTATATCGATTATTTGTCATATTTAATTATATTTTTCTATGTGAACGCATTCCTCGGCCTAGTGTTCATGTCATTCACTCGCCCAGTACTCGCGTCAACAATACACTTTTTAGGCGAATACCTATCACACTATCTCATCCGATAACATCGATATAAACTCACACAAGTGATAATAAGTCTAATAATAATTAACATCGCATTTACGACATCAATCAATCAAAAATAATATTTCCCGCCAACGTGACGTCCCTGTGTACCTGAGCTGGCTTTTACGTTAGAAAATACTCGAACAACGACGTCAATTAAAAATTGGGCCATTTTAGATATAATTATATTCTATCATACGACACGCCAACCCATCAGATTCATTGAATTAAATATTATGTGTACATCTATTAATAATTAATAATGATTATCTGATCAATGAATAGATTAATAGAATAAGTACGTTCAACTTGAAACCATGAGCAGATACATGAAATGGAGTGTAGTGCAAGTTCTATTTCTTCTATAAATTTCACCTCCTATTCATTCTTCTTGCAATCCACTTAGTTTTTTCCCTTCCCCTAAGAAAAAAAATATAGTACAATTTCACTATTCAAAAATTAACATATTTTTAAAGGTGTAAAATAATTTAATAAACCTTCTATAGCAAACTATAAAGCATGCACCAAAGAAAATCTCAGAGTTTAGTGGTTCGGAACGTGTAGAGTTCTTTTTTTTTTTTTTTTTGATGAAATGTATAGTTTGATTTGGAGTGAAGGAGTTGGAATAAAACATTGTCAATTTGTCATCTCTGTTTATTTGTTTTTTTTGAAAAAAAAAAGAAAAGGCTATGTGGGCAAGCATATGGCAGACAGCTTTACGACCTTGCCAACTTGGCGTTTGGATTCATGTATTTCTTACAGATTTTGGTGTCCCGATCAGTCAGTCAGAAAAGTCAGAACCTGAAGCGAATCTCAATTTAAGTTGACAGCTCGAATTTAATTATCCCAGTTATAGTAGATCGCAACTTTTCACGAGGGTCGTTGAAAATTGAGACCTTTGATCAATGCCCTACTCTTCTATCAATCACAATATTTTGTGACATTAATTTTTCTTTTTAAGCTTTTTTTTATCAAAATTTTTGAAGCCTGTTGTTACATTAATTATTTCGATCCCTCTAAAGAAAGGAGTAAAGTCTGTGTAAGTTAATAAAAAACTTGTTTTTTTTTTCTTCGGTAAAAAAAATATGCTTTTATATATGCATGTATTATGTATACATTGTATAGACTTTACTTCTTTCATAATATAGGTGCCTCGGATCACTTAATTTATATACGTGAGTCGTCAAGTAATCACTTTTCTCACAGTGATCAACAATGGCAAAATCAGAAAATCAAATTAAGTTAGTCAAATTTTTTTTGTAACTGCAAGGAAGAATCCCAACTGCATGGAGAATGAGTGAAAAAAAAAAAAGCAACTACCTTTTGGCTGATCTAGCTTTTATGTGTATCTTAAAATGATAAAATGATTCACTTTCAATGTACACTTTTATTTTTAATCATTTATGACTCTTTTTTGTCTCCTCATATGTGACTCACATCTGACAAAACATCATAAATAACTAAAAAATAAAGATGTGTAGTCAAAAGGTGCATTAAAAGTGAATCATTTTATCATTTTTCAATTCACATATATAATGTAAACTGAAGCTAGCTCGCATGCAAGCTGCTTGCCCCCAAGAAACTGAAGCTATACTCGTAAAGTTGTTTGACCTTTTCCTTGCCAAAAAAGTGGTTTGACCTTCAAAGTTAATAAAAGGTAATCGAATTAAAAGTTTATGAAAAGTGAATTTCATAGACTTTACAAAAAAGGATGTGGTGTTATAACTTTATAGTAGGTAGTACAGATCACAAGCTAGCTTTTGTTCTTCAACAATGCCCACAAAGTCCGTGCCCTTTATTGATCAAAGCGATTTCAGACCAAACAAAACATTATGTATAAACGTGCATGTCCTGCACGTCGACGTGACCCACCAAATTAGTACTATTAATAAATTAACAAACTAATAATAATGAACTAATTAACCAATTTCTAATATCTATTGATCGATCGATAGATTCACATTGAGAAGTGTAAAATACACATCTCTAAGCAGGGCACGCGTATCTCAATTCTCAATCTCTCAACGCATACATGTCCAACCTTTGTTACAGTTATAAGAAAGTAACTTAATTACATAACCCTTATTTTTGTTACAATTACAACATACCTCACCCATCTTAGAGATACTTTAGTAACTACGCCGTACTGTACTTTGTGAGGTTGGTGATCGAATTAAAAAAAAATAAAAAACTTATATAGGACTATAAGGAGTGATTTCTTTAATAACTTAATTAAATGAACACCATTCTTATTAAAAAAATAAATGAACACTGTAGAATAGTCCAACGTACAATCATAGAGTCGACGTCGCGTTTATTTTAATGATGATAATGGAAAGTGATTGTCTTTGTGTGACATACATAATTTTTTTCTTAGGCTTCATACATACATAATTATAATTTGGGAGACTTTCACATATACATCTCGATGTACATGAATCAATCAGATCCCCTTAAGTTATAATTCGAAGTGCATCTACCAACAAGTGCATGTACGTACATGTGCGTGTGCATATCAACGTCCCATGTTGGTGCCAACTGTCAGTTTGTCAACGCAGCTACACAACTCAAATTCATACGGTCTATGCGTCTCGGAGAGATGAGAGAGTGTCTGAATACTGTGAGTCATTGCATATATGAAACCTATCAAATCTGTGAAAGATTTTGTATTCCCAAGAAAACGTCACTTAGTTTAAGATTACAAGCGTAACGTAACAGACGAGCCATTAATAAAAGGAGAGCCTCGTTTTCTCTGTGGAGATAACTGACGCTTCGAATCGGACACACTGTTTAACTTGTTTGGCCAAATCTCATCACATCAAATCTAACGTTCCACTCCTTCACGATTTTGCTAAACATGGTAACTGATGAGCCCGTGAAATCAGCCTAACATAAAGCCACACAAGGCTTATCTTTATGTAGGACACTGACGTACTTTAAATTGGCACACTGATTTGTACACTAGTGTTTGAAAACCGTTGGATTACATATGGGTCGGCATAGATCAAACTCTTCTATTCACTCGATTTAGTGTAATATATTAAGGAAAATGATAATTTAACATAATTTGGACGCTTTCTTTGTCTCTCCACGCATGGGCCTCTCATTTAACAAAATATTATAAATGACTAAAAAAATAAAGTGTGTGCCGAAAGTATGTTAGATTATTATTTTCCATGTATTAATCTGAATTAAAGTGTTTCAAGTTAGCTTCAGTTTTTCTTCAGTTTATATTGAGTTGAGTTTTCTAATGAGGGATTTGCGTGGCGGTCTTTGGAGGTGTCAAATTATCGCAACCTTTGTTTCCTAATCTTTGTGTCAATTGGTGCAACACCTACTTAATTTCATGTATGTATAATCTAAGTATGTATATTGGTCATGATGATCGGTTGACATCATGAGAGATTATTAGTTCAAAGAGCAACGTCTCTGCAAGTAAGTTTCTTAGATAATGGGAGATTATAATAAGTGAAAGGAAATAATAGTATGGAAAGATAATAATTAGTAATCAAGTACTGTTTTGAAGTTACTATTTAAATTAAACAGCCATGGCAGAATTATATATATACGCTCATCAGATGAACAAAAAAGAAAAAAAAATGTTTCCCTTGTTGGTTTCGTGCAAGATGCAACATAACAATCCCCTTCAATGCCTTTTTAATTTCCTTTGTCATCTGTACAAAAGTTCTGATTGATCACTGATATTTTTATTTTTCCATGTATGTGTTTTTGCAAGTTTGTGTATTTGATTTCTCAATATTGAAAACTTGAATGTTGATCGTGAATGCCCTCTTATGATTAAAAAAAAAAGAGGTTTTGTTTTAAACAAATCAATTGTTCTTGTATAGATCATGAAATGAGAGAGATCGACACACCACAATCAAAGAAAACTCTTTGGTTTTAGCAAGCCAAAAACCAGTTATCCTTGTTGTATAGATCATGAAATTAATGATGAGTGTTTCGTGTTTTCAAAAAAAAAAAAAAAAAAAAAAAATGACGAGTGTTTCATTTCTCAAATTGAAAACTTTGGTTTTACCAAGCCGAAATTCTGTTTTCCTAATTGTGTGTGTGAGAGAGAGAGATCTATTGCTGTATAGATCATGAAATGAGAGAGAGAGAGAGAGAGAGAGAGAGAGAGAGAATCAGATGATCAGAGTGAAAGGGAGAGAGAATCAGATGATCAGAGTGAAAGGGAAAGAAAAAAAAAAAAAAAACACAAAAAAGCAGATTTTCTTTTCAAGAACTGTCCATCATCAGATAGTCTATGATGATTACATGTATATACCTGTAGTGTTCATGCTGCATGCCTTGTGTGCCCTAATATAGCCAGAGAAAAGTAGTTCAGAAACAACTTTACATACAAAAATCTTCACTTGAACAAGAAAAGAAGAACAAAGTCTAAAAAGAAACCAAAATTATTTTGATTTGTATCCCTCACCTTCACAAAGAATGAAAACCAAACCCTATCTTTGGATGTACCGTTAAATGTTGGCCGGGAGGAATGAAGCCTGGTCCGAAGTCATTTAGTGCAAATTCATCGCAAAATAAGAATTGATCTCTCTCCATTAGAGACTTAATTTTTTTTGTAACCTAAATGACCTCGAAACAGACAACATCCCCCTCAACCTAACTCCAACAATATAATTGATCAAAAACACTTCACTTGAAATCATCATCATCATGAGAGAGAGAGAGAGATCTGAATCATCTCTCATGAAATTAATTAAGCTGAAAACAATTTAGATAGCAAGAACACATGTGAGCCTCCCACAACCACCATCACCCCCCATAGTTTTAGCTGTGTGAAACCCTAAAACCCATAGCTTTATAGAGAGAGAGAGAGAGAGAGAGAGAGAGAGAGAGAGAGAGTAAATGAAAGATAGAATATGAGACAGTGAAAAGTTTAATTCTGACCTAGTTTTTATGACAAATTCAAACCTACCAATTCTTTTTTTAAGAGAGAGATATAGTTGTTATTGTGGTGTATAGAGTAGCATACTTAACCAACTCTCCTCATTTAAGTCTCACCATGTTTGTGAAGCTACAATCTCAACCACAAGATCAGAATTGTCAATATCGGAGAGTTTCTGTCCATCTGATCATAGCCTGGCGTTATTAATATCAACACCGTCAACTTCGGCGTGGGGCCCACTAAGAGTAAGTATCCACGTGGTGGGGAAGCAGATGTGGAATAGGAAGTAGTCACACGTGGTAATTAATATCGGTAATCAAAGGCTCATCATGATCTACATATGGGATGGAGTAACTCTACTTAGCTTCTTTTTGAAGAAAAAGAATTTTAGGCAAAATAGAATGAACAAAAGTTTTGCTACAAATAATATATTTTGTTTAAGAAATTGATAATTCATTAATTCATCAATGGCTTTCAATATATTTAATGGAACATGATGAAAAATAAAAATCAATCACCTTAACAAAGATTCTTTAATCCTAATTTTTTAAATGAATATTTAACTGCTATAATTTGACTTTTGAGAACTACGACTGTAACAATAAAACAGTTTGACAATTATTATTTTTTCTTGACAAACGTCGAAAACACGACAATACACAAATATATTACTCGAACAATAATGAAAAATAAAACTTTCGACATGAGAAGTAAACACAAATTTTTAATGAGGGAAGACAATCTAAACCTTCCAACATAGGTAGAAAACAAACTACTTAAAAAATAAAATCTAGTGACAATTACCAACCTCATAAATGTAAATCTACACTGTCTTGAAAAGGATGAGGTATATATAGAAGTGATTGTTGCTAATAGTGAATATGATGACTACAATGGGGATGAAGCTGATCACCTTGTCATATCTGAAACTTATTTGATAAATACGGAATAGAAAGGTAATCAAAACCGCCATCGATCAAAAGCGCAGATATGCAGTGGTTCAAATTTCAAAAGGCAAAAAAACACAGAGAACAAGAGAAGGAAAATTTAGGTTTTAGAGAGCCACCACATAGCTGTTCATATCTTGACTAGTTAGACTTCTTTCATTACAAATAATTAAAAATCTTTTTATGAATTATGAGTAGTTATATATAGGAATCCATCGGGTTCACTATATATATATATATATATATCAACTATAGAAAAGAGACAACCAATTCTTGAGTGGTAAGTAAAATTACTTTCTTACCTTTTTAATTTTGTGATATATATGTATGTATGTATGTAATATAATAAGCACGGATGTTGGTTTTTTCATCCGTCACTTAATTTTACAATTTTACCCTTTTTAAAACTCGATCTTTTACAAGGTACAAATCGATATTTTTTTTTCATCTTTCACTCAATTTGACAATTTTACCCTTTTTAAATCAATTTCATAGATAATGATATATCTTTCTATCATTTATTAGATTTCTTTTTTATTAACAATTACGATTTTCCAAGTGAAATATATTCCTATTTATAGATATCAACGTCAGCTATCAACTTTCATATATCCAAAAAAAAGTCTCTCATTACTTCTTTATATTTTGTCATATTCAAGAACTTTTTTTCTTTTTAATCTTTTTTTTTATTGCAATTGTTGGTAAAAAAATATTTTATTAGATTTATAGGCCACTTTCATTCTTCGTATTTATATTTTGTTTTGTTTCTTATATTAGAACTTAATTGTCTTATATTCCTTTAAAAATTCATAATTTTATTTTTTTGAATAATAAAAGCATATTCTCGAACTTGAATTTGCGAGTGGGTTCATTTGTGTGAAACACGTCAACTAGTATATATAGGGGCGTGCCTGGCGTGGGGCAAGAAGGGTTACCGCCCCAGGCCCCCACCTAAAAGAAGGCTCCCTCTGCGTATACTTTAACTAGCATGTGTATATATTTTTTGGAAAAAAAAAGATTTCAAAGTTTGTCTTAGCACCCACCTAAAAGACCCACATGTTTCCCACAAGTTTGTTTGAAGAAAAAAATTAAAAGGCCCAATTTTTCTTAAGAAGGTGTAGCGGCCTAAAATCCACATTGGTCCACCACGGGAGGCCACGCGAGCCCACAACTGGCCACGTAGTTGCCAGCTGTGTCCCACGACCAATTAACTATACATATTCCTTATTCATCAGAATTATTAATATTTTTAATACTTAAAATTCATGCAGAAGCCTTAAAATGTGTAATTTTATCAATTTAAAGAGCATTGATACTATGTGAAAAACCCGACATAGCACACTATATATGACATACCAAAATGTGATATATACATGTACTAGTATCTCAAATAGTCCCCATAAAGACAAACAAGTCAAACTCTATCGGTGACAAGGTCACAGGTAGTCTGCGAGAGTCTCCTTGCACCTGCTCGTAGTAGGTCCTACACTCAAGCTATCACAAAAGCTAGATGACGAGTCCAGTGAGTAAAACCCAGAAGTACACAAACCAACATTTATAACAATGGAAATCAATAAATTGCTAAATAAACATGCGCAGTAAAATAGACAACTGTAATTAAAACGCATGCATACATAACACCGAATACCACCAAAAAGTGATGTGTGTCGTGTAGCAGGACTAAACCCTAATCCAGATATCAACATTCCCCTGGTGGGCTTCTCCAACCCCCTCCACCGATCTAAACCCTTATTCTGTCCCTATTGTCTAGCCTACCCAAGTCCGCCCACACATCACAGAATAAACCAGAAATTCGGTGGTGAATTACAATGCCAACTATGCAATATAAGTAAGCATAAGAAAGCACATGAAAATAGAGCAAACAATGATGAATAATAATAGCTAGAAATCAAATGAAACCAAACAAATAAACACTCGAGTGTATTTCTTAAGGGTTTTACTTACCTCAACTGCACCCCAATCACCCGGTCTAATCAATATAAATCACACCTGCGATATAATGAGTCATACCCTAGTCATTATCATCACAGTTAGTCAAACAATCAGTCAAAAATACCATTTTCGCCTAATCTAGGCATACCCTAGCCTGTCCGTGGCGTCTCCATGGACATGAGTTGGCGTCCACGCCCGAAAATACGTGAATAAAGACCTTAATAAAATTTGGGCCGTTACAGAAGGCCCCATCTTGTAACTTAAACTTGAAGTAAAAGATATATAATTTATTTAAGGAATTACGTGATAACTCTTCATTTCTCTAAAATTTCAATTGATTTTATGCAATTTTGTAAGTGTGATATGTCGTTTTGACTTCCTTAAGTTACGTATCCTTATTCATTAACCCTATGTCGGTCTCAAGTCCAGAGAAAGGAGATGAAAAAGGTTTGAAAATAATTTTTAAAATATAATGACAGTCGATCTAAAATGAAAAATTAAAGGTCCCATTTTTAAGATTTCGCCCCAGGCCCCCAAAATGTCAGGGCCGACCCTATATATATGCATTCTTACACCTATAAATAATTATATATTTATTATAAATTCTATGAGATTATTGGAGGATTGAAAGCACAATTGTGAGCTTGTAATTGAGATAAATATGCTACTTAGAAAGTAGCGGTAGGAGTGGTGGGAAATTCAGGTATGGACAAAACTGAGTTTTGGACAACCGTTAAGAATTATGCATCGAACATGCATACTCAACCTGTTAGACCATTATGTATCTTATAGTTTCATTTTATGTTTATTAAGCTTCTTTTAGGTTTCAAATTTGATGACAATTTATATTTATTGTGGAAGATAAATGGTTATCCCTCAAGCTTATAAGAGAACACCTTAATTGTAGCCATCATACAAGTGTTTGCATGTTTGAGGCTCATGAGGGCGATAAGATATTGATGGTTTTAGGATACTAAAAGCTTTCACAATCAATTTTCTAACTGATCTATATTTCTAATGTTTAGAATGTTTATACGACCCGCCAATTTTAAATTCAAATAAAATTAGCTTATTCAGACTCGTTTTGTTTTGAAACAAAGTTAGTCTAATTATTCAAATTTATTGCAATCTCACTTTTCACATTGAGTCTCTTTAAACTTTTTTGTTCTTTTTTACTTAAGCGGAAGCCGAACACACGATCTCCCTATAACCATTGCCTTTTGGCATATGATTCCATGTTAATCTCACCATAAATACTTTTGGCGAAGTCACGTTATGGAAAAATAGCTCATGTAATTAAACATTTAACAAAAAAAAATTAATGTATAAACGATAACTCAAAATTGAACTTATCCTTTGATGGAATAATTATGGACGTACGCCGTAGTATAAAGAAAACAAAGATAGTTTTGGTTTTTTTTTTTATTACTTTAGGTGTCCGAACCGCTTTAGCCCCTCATAATTAAGGCCGACTAATCCCATGAAGGTTAAGAGCGTGTCCCTCCACTAACTCAATGGTCAAAATAGAATAAATAGTGCAGTTATTACATTTCGATCGAACTCGTCATCTGTGCCTTAAAGTTCTAAAGCCCTCTTTAAAACTACTAAACCACATCCTTAGGGTCTCCTTATGTAGAGTACATTTTATATTTTAATGTTAATGTAATTTTTAACTAAGTATTAACCTTGAGCGTTGAGATGTGAGTAAAAAATGTATCTACTGATTTTAATTGGTTATTGTAAGTGTTCTTCAAATTAATAAAAAAAAAAAAATTGTGTCATTCAAATTAACAAAAAAAAAAAAGTTAGCTAAGCTAAGACAAAGCGCGTCTTCATCGGTTGGGTCTACATTCGATTGTGTTTTTTTCCTGGCAACATGTACACTAGTGGCTTGTTAGCACATGTTACCTACTTACTAGCTAGCAGTGGCACGCACCACACAGCACGCATTGAAAAGAAAGAAAGCAAATTAAAGAGAGAAGAAGAAACAATTGAAGAAGAAGAAGACAGGTCGAGAAGGCCAAAAAGGAGGGTCAATCCCATTGAATATATTGAAGAGAGAGAGAGAGATTCTTTGTTTCATCATTATCTAATTATTAATTCTTGTATTAAAAAAAAAATGTCTGTTCAATTCATCAATTCATGTACAGTACGGTCTCCTAGCAATTGCAACCACCCCACCACCATGCCCAATGACCCGACACTTGCTTTCTGCACCTCTCAAAAAGTTTCTCGTTTACCAAAGTTTTCTTTTCCCATTTCTTTTCTTTTCATTTCACTTTACTCTTAACATTTTAGTATGTGGTAAGAAATGAACTTGTACTCGTGCAATTAAAATTGGAAAAGAAGGGTTGACCATGTCACATACTTTTGGTACCTACAATATTTGATGCATGTGTATCCATTGGAGATTGATTTGTACATTTTATAATTTTATTCTTGAAAATTAAGTTGATGATTGTGTGTTTAGTTGAGATTTGTAATGTTCAAGTGCACTTAACAACCTTCAATTTATAGGTGTGGCACAATTCACAATAGATAATGTTTATCTTATTTAATATAAATACAACAACAACATAGCCTTAGTTTCAAATTAATCGGGGTCGATTACATAGATCAACTCTTCCATTGTGCTCGATTTTGTGCAATTGATAGTGAGCATTCCAAACCATTCAAGTCCCTCTTAATTAATGCATTTCAAGTTAACTTCGATTTACCTATACCTCGTCGAATTTCTTCGGTTTCTATTGAGTCAAGTTTTCTAGTAGGAACATTTGTAGTCTTTGCAGGTTTCCAAACCACCACAACCACCCTTCCCTAATTTTTGTGTCAATTAGTGTTATTCCTACTTTTCTTTGAATTTTGGTGTTTCTTATTCTATCTTTACGAGTTTTATCACACATCCACCTAAACATCCTCATTTTTGTTACGTTCATTTTATGTAATTGTTGTTGCTTTACTGCCCAACATTCACTTCCATAGAGCATAAATGGTCTAATTGTGGTTCTATAAAATTTTCCTTTTAACTTAGTAGGGATATTGCTATCACAGGTCATACCTGTTGTACTCCTCCATTTCTTCCATCCAGCTTGAATACTATGTGCGGCATCATTCTCAATATTGTCATCATTTTATATGATTGATCATATATCTAAAGTGTTTCACCTTAGGAACTTCTACTTCCCCTAATTTTACCACTTCATCATCTCTATGTTTAGTATTTCTAAACTCATAGTGCATGTATTTGGTCTTCGTCCTACTCAACTAAAAAACTTTAGATTCTAATGTATTTCTCAAAAGTTCTAATTTTCTATTCACTCCATCTCTTATTTCATCCACTAAGACAATGTCATATGCAAATAACATACACCATGGTATATTCTCTTGAATATGACTAGTTAGTTCATCCATAACTAGAATAAAGTGACATGAGTTTAAAGCCGATCCTTAATATAGTCCTATCGTAACGAAAAATTCTTTTGTAGTTTCTCCAAATGTCTTTATACTCATTACTGCTCTCTCAACACATATCCTTAATAATGTCTATGTATCTAACATGCACTCATTTTTTTTCTAGAACCCACCAAAGAACATCTCTAGGAATCCTATCATATGTTTTTTCTAAATCTGAAAATATCATAGGCAGATCTTTTTTCTTTTCTGTATATTTTTCCATCAATCTTCTTACAATGAAAATTGTTTCCATAGTTGACCTTCGAGGCATGAAGCCAAATTAAATATATGATATCGTTGTTTCTTTTCTTAGTCTATTGTCAATTATCCTCTCCCAAAGTTTCATAGTATGACTCATAAGTTTAATTCTTCGGTAGTTTGAACAACTTTGAATGTCTCATTTGTTTTTCAATATTGGTACAAGAGTGTTTCTTCTCCAATCCATTGTCATTCATTTCGGTTTAACAATTTTGTTGAAGAGTTTTGTTAACCAAGTCAATCCAATTTCTCATAAACATTTTCAAACCTCTATGGGTATTTCATTTGGGCCACATGCTTTCCCTATTTTCATCTTTTTCAATGCCTCTTTAACTTCCAGAATCCTAATATTGCGTGTATAGTTTACTTTTCTTTCTTGGTGTGGATTTTCATCTATTATGCATGATATCAACTTGACCATCGAAGTAGCTTCTCCATCTCTCCTTAATATCAACTTCGCGCGTTAAAACATTTTTTGTTTTTGTCCTTAATACATCTTATATGACTTAGGTCTTGTTTCTTTTTATCTCTTAATTTGGCTAGCCTATAAATATATTTTCCTTCATCTCTGTTACCTAACTTTGTATATAGATCTTCCAAGAAGTTTGTTTTAGCTTTGCCAACCTACTTTTTTAGCTTGTCTTCTAGCTTCTTTATATTAATTGTACGCATCTCCATCTTGAATTAGATATTTTCCTATACATCTCTCTTTTAGTCTTAATAGCTCTTTGGACATCCTTATTCCACCACACTGTTTCCTTTTTTGGTGGTCTCAAGCCTTTAGATATACCTAACACGTTTGATGCTACTCTTCGTATGCAACTACTTATTTTTAGCTAGTCATATCGTATTGATATCTAAATTAAGATTCCAAATATTTTCCTTTAGTAGTTTTATTTAAACTTTACTTGTTTACTATCTTTTAGGTTCCACCACTTTATTCTAGGGTCTTTGTCTCTTTTATTCCTATAAAGTCACCGTTTTAGCTTAATATCAAGTACTACTAACTTATGTTGGGTAGTGAGCGCTTCACCAGGTATTGATTTGCAGTCTCTACATATTTTTTGTAGTGGCCCCAAAATCTAAGGCTCGCCTCGTCATGCGCCGCGGGCCCACAACCCTACCTATACTGGCCTAGTTATGTCCCATGCACACTAACTCATCTGTCAATCAAAAATACTGCTAACTTTCTTCAAATTAACTAAATAAGTTAGTTTAAGGACTCATTTTCATCTGTTAAACCCCAAAATAATTAGCGGAAAACGTTCAAATTAAGCTACTTTTGAGACTTGAACCTTTTTTAATATTAGGAGTTATACTTAATCTAGAGCATTGTCCAACATCTTTGAAGTTGCTTATTAGAGAGCTAGTATGAAGTTTAGGCATTGTACTAGAGACCAAAGAGGCAGATAGTCGCATTTTGCAAGTTTTCAGATTTTTAGGGTTCTAGAGACCAAAGAGGCAGACAGCCTCATTTTGCAAGTTTAGGCATTGTGTTAGTATGAAGTTTAGGCATTGTGCTAGAGACCAAAGAGGCAGACAACCGCATTTTGTTATATGTACAAGTATAATTATGTGTTTATACGCGCTATATACGTAGTGGCTGATGAAGAGTACATCGCCAACGTATAGACGCCGATGTCAGATTCTCACGAAGATAGAGATGGGGGAGCTAGCAGCAGTAAAAAATTTGTTGCATCGGTGGATGACATTCAGAGGTTATCTTATCGAGTAGCGGCTCAGGGACAACAGCTTGAGAAATTTACCACTTTCATGATGGCACGAATGACGGCGTTGATACCAGCCATCCCCAGCATGGTTGCATCGACACAGCTTGTAGTACATCGTCCGCTAGAGTTGTCGATTGTTGCTACACTGGTAGTTGTATCAGGCAAGGACACGCTCACACCCACTGCGTTTGAGGAATCTTCTGCTAGGGTTGAACATGGATCTAACTTTGAGAAGCGGAGACAAAGAGGCAAGGGAGTGAGGATCGCAAGCGAGTGATTTCAGAGTTCAGGTATCACGAGACCAGCTGCCAGTCTATATCTCACGCGACTCCACCCATCTCGCCAGCTTCATCTATGTCAGCAATACCATCTCCACAAGCACAGTAGGCGCCAAGAGGCAGAGGCCGAGATGTGCCAAGGCATGGTCAGTCTCAGATTACACGTGGTGATCGGAGGAGACAATTGACATGTTATAGATCATCAGGTAGGGCACATTGTGCGAAAGTGTACGCAACCAGCGAGTTATTAGCAGGAGACACCACAGCCACAAGATCGAGAGAGAGCCCACATTCTTGTAGGACTAGACGCAACTGCGGTGCGAGACTGAATCGAGGGAAAGTCCTGATCTATTTTTGATACATAAACTGGTTGGTACAGTTGATGGTAAGCCGACTTAGTTCGTATTTTGCATAGAAAATTGCGCCTAGCAAGATTTTTCTTGAATAATAGAACCAAAGTGTCGTACGTGTGTGTGATGAGCATGTGGTCGCTGAGCGTGGACTTACCCACTGTGATGTGTATGTGGTCACGGAGCGTGGCTCGCCCACTAGTAATGTTGTGAGGTGTGGACTTTAGGGCTAGTATAATTTAAAATCTTCGCTAGGGTAATGATTAAATGACGTAGAACTAAGAATCTTACTCAAAAACAACTGGGATATCCTCAACACGTGTCACTGTCCTCGGCTCTAGCTCAACTGCCGCCATGAATGCCTCCATCTCCTGAACTGTCGCCAAACAACGACCATTAGTAATCGGCAGAGCTATCGCGACTCTAGCAAACATAAACACTGGAATACACTCTATGTCAAATGTAACAGTTTTACTGTAGCAATTTATGTCTGTGCACGATATGCTGACAACCAATCCATGTCTAGAAAAGCATAAAACTATAGGTATTCCAATACTCGTAAATCGGCTGGTAATTGGTGTCCTGTGACCTCTACTATGCAATCCTGGCATATCCGATTAGGGTATATCTTATCCCCAATAACCGTGCTGAAGATAAGGTGTGTGTTTAATGTATGTGTCCATGACCATAACTGTCCAACCATGCGTCCCGCAATAAAAGATAGGGTACTATCGGAATCAAACATAACATACATCAAAGCACCACAAATAAATAACGTGCCCTTCACCAGTTGTCGAGTCGCGTCCCGATTTGGCTGAGCAACGACATAAGCTATAGCATGAGCCCTATCCCTGGCATGCTCAGTTTGTGGTGGTGGTGGTGTTGTTGGGCAATTAATCTTCAAATGCCCGGTCTAATTGCACCTGAAACATCATCGCCTCTCCTGCCAATCTGTTTGTGCCATAACTTGTACCTGACCCTGACCCTAACTCCTCTGTTATTTGTCACGACCTCCCTGATCTTTAGTCTGCTGAGTCTGTTGTCGTGGCTGCTCAGTACATATAGGTGCAACAACATAAACAACCTGTCGGTCATCTCGTCTCTGATGATCATCACGTCAATCT
This sequence comes from Stephania japonica, assembly GCA_039657345.1. Classification (NCBI taxonomy): domain Eukaryota; kingdom Viridiplantae; phylum Streptophyta; class Magnoliopsida; order Ranunculales; family Menispermaceae; genus Stephania; species Stephania japonica. The sequence goes on from CM077562.1 coordinate 42,558,462, forward strand.
CTATTACCCCAATTCCCCTGATCAGATTGTTGATCACCCCGACGACCTCGCTGATCTTGTCTCTGTCTATTTGGCTGATCATGCTACCTCTTCGGCCTCTGCTCAGGCTAAGAACTTTGACTAGGATGATCTGAGTATGCTGAAGCCTCAGGTCGACTAGCTCTTTACAATAGATAAGTCTCGTGGGCCAACGCTCTGTCATAAATCTCCTTTAAAGTACGAGCTCCATTAGACACATTGGCACTCGTGATTCTTTCATCCAGACCTCTAACGAAGTAGTAAATCTGGAGTCTTTCACTACCAGCCACATCGATAGCGTACTGAATTAGGTACCTGAACCTCTCCATAAACTGTAAAATAGACATGGTACCCTGTCGCATCACTAGGAACTCCTCCCTAAGTCTCAACTAAACCTCTATAGGGATGTACTCGTCCAAAAATAGCTGTTTAAACTCAGCCCAAATCGCATGCTCTGGATGTATGTTAATGTATGTCATATAGTAGACAACTACCTCTCCTCTTAGACGGTAACTGGAGAGTTGTGCCTAATCAACCTCCTCAACCTTCGGCAGCTTGTGAAGCCGTTTGTGAGTTAATGACCATCGCCCAACCAACTTTGGGTCACCAACACCATAAAAATAACTAGGGTTAAACTCCATAAACTCCTTAACCCTCCTCGCCTCAGTTGACATAACACTGCTTGATGTCGAAGCCACATCAGGCTGCTCGGTAGTCGTAGGTGTGATCACCGTAGTATCAACAGGTGCAACTACTGGCACAGTCCTCTCAACTAATGTCTTAGACCCTGCTGCTTGTGCAGTAACAACCAGCGCTAATGCTGCATGTGGGGTAAGCACAGCCAAAGTAGTCGTTAGTGCAACTGTCGCCACTCTCTAACCCCTAATATACCCCAGGATCTCTGCCATCTGAGCCTGATGTAGGACTTGGGTGCTCCGTGACCCTTTGCGATAACGACTGCAGAGTCAACGTCTCTCTTGTGGGGTTATTAGTCTTACCGACCTCTGGCTGAGTCGTCGGCTGAGTAGCAATAGGAGACTGTCCATTCATCTTAATATGCACCATAAAATGTACATCGGATCAACCTCAATATATACATATAAATATGTATTATACAATCAAAACATATCACGTATATATATAATCCTGAAACTACTTGCCTCACAACACTTGCCAACTAGGATTCTTGGCATCTCTTTAGGTTTCCACAACTAAAGTTTATTAAAGTTTATGCTCTTGTTTAACTCCAAACTAAGCCTTAAGTTCTATAAACCTAGGCTCTGATACCAAATGTAGTAGCCCCAAAATTCGAGGCCCACCACGTCATGCGCCGCGGCCCACAACCCTACTTATACTAGCCTAGTTCTGTCCCACACGCACCAACTCATATGTAATCAAACTTATCGCTAACTTTCCTTAAATTAATTAAATAAGTAACCTTAAGGACTCATTTTCATCTGTTGAACCACAAAATAATTAGCGGAAGACTTAAATAAGTAAATCAAATAGAAGATCATTTTTCTTAGTGTGGACAACCCATTTAATAATCATCAACATATATATCAACCATGTTTCATCAAAACATCAAAAATAAACCTCAACAGGTCATATACATATCCAAATATCGCTCATGTCCCAAACCTCAATAGAAAACAATAATAATATAAACAAATGTACAAGTAGAGAACAAATGTAAATCACATAAAATCCTCAAGTTTGCCTTTCCCTCTGCTCGTACCGGGGTCTACACTCAATCATCACAACAAAACAGATAATGAGTCAAGAGTGAGTAATCCCAAGGAAATTCATCGAGTAAATAATATAAATAAATGTTGGAATTAAAAGACTATAAAATAGACATGCGGAAGAAAAAGAATTAGGCAGCTGGGAAGGACCATCGCATGTATATCTAATAGCAATGAAATCAAAGTGCGTGCACGATCTTGGTCATACTAGCATTATACTTTGGACTATCACCAAGGTATCACTAGTGAGTAAACTCGAACTGACTAAAATCCCTGTTGTCCGCTTGGTAGCCGGCGTAGACCATGGCGCACCGACATGTGAATAGGAAAAATCAGCAGTTGGGACGACAATCCACCGATATACCTCTATAACACATGTTATGGCCTAGTGTGCCACAATGCCAACATAATAGAATAAGCCGGCAGGAGTAAACTCAGCCAACCATAAATAAATACTTGCAATAAGAGTAATTGAAACAACTGGACATGAATTCAAATCATCCAAGCAATAAATACATAAAATGAATTTCGGTTGGGATATTACACACCTTAAAATGTGCTCCACTAATGCCAATATCTAATGCACACCTCAACCGCATATCCTTGATAAAAACAGCTGTTAAACATTCCATATAGGTTATATAAACCCTTAGGTGCACCCCCAATATTTCAAATTTTTATTTAAAATTTCTGGTGCCACCGTGAATAAGGCCTCCACAACGTGCCTTACAGCGTCCAGGGTGCCGTGATAGACGTTGTCACATTTCCACCCCCCACGACGCCATTAAAAGCTTGGGGTGGCATTTCATCACTGATCTGGACGCTGCAAATGGCGTTATGGCCTCAAATGCCCACGATACACTAGGCAACGTCCAAGCCAGGGAAGATTTTTGTGGTTCTCGGACCCCCTTGGCTCGTCGCTACAGTCTGCGCTCATCCAAACTACTCATCAAACATCCAAAATACCATAAACTACCAAAATCCCTCGACAATACGCGTCTGAAACACAAACCACGATCTTTTTTGCCAAAACCCTAAAATTCATTTAAAATTCATAGCAACACTCAAACAGCACCAAAACATCCATTTGTTGCTTCAAATTCATCACTTGAAACTATAGCAACACCACAATAGCTGGTGTGCTCAACTCACACCCCTAGAAACCTCGTTATAACCTGAGAAATTATTCCCGAAACGTAGAGAAAGATATGGAGATCGAAGATCTAACCTTGTATTCGATTCCCACTTGAGCTAGCACCTCCAAATGAGCTCAAATCTTCACACCAAACCCTAGCTTATCACCAATTTTCATCCTAGCTTATGTGAAGAGAGAGAAAAGGTGGTAAAGAATGGAATTTTTGACTTTTTATATCAAAATCTTCTTCAAATGTGGAGATCAAATATCTAGGCTAATTGTGGGGTCAAAATGGAGTCAAATAGTCTCCCAATGATGACTTGATTAGAGACTTAACCCTTTGTGCACAACTTTCTCTTAACAACCTAACCAATTCTCAAGCATTTCGACACCCAGTCCTGAACCGTTTTGTACGTCCAACGCGTACACTCGCGTCACTCACCTATATATGAAAGTTTATATTAATTATTTATCATATTTTATCATTTATTGTGTGAATATCAACCCCGGCCTAGTGTATTTAGCATTCGCTTCTCCGGTTCCCACGTCTACACGCTACCCAAGGTGAATACCCCTCATGCTGTCTCGCACGACATATAAAATATACACACAACATTGCGATGCAAATATCCTAATTTGAACAAACACATCACAAATATAGCAAAAAGTAAGCTGCGACCTAGCTGAGAGGTCTACGAATGTCCGAGCTGTCGTCCGTCTGTAATGACGTCATAAATAACGAAAATTAATAATTGGGTCGTTACATTTTTCTATCCACTTTTCTTGTTAAAAGAAAATCTATTTGACTCTTGTTATGTCCAATACTAAAAGTAATCAGGTGCGACTCTCTTTTCCTAAAACTAGTATTTGCTAAGACAAGATCGTATGCTAAAATAAATTTTAAGATTGATTCTCCTTCTTCATTTCCATTTCCATAACTGTTACGGCCCCAATTACCACAAATTGGGCCCCGCCTGGCCAAAACCTACGTGGATCCCCAGACATTCTCCGAGAGTTAATGCAGATCTAGTCAGCCTCTTTTTAACAAATTATTCATCAATGTTACTTATTAATTCTCTAGGTTAACTCACTTTATCCTCGACATTAACATGTGCAACGGAAGCATTCTAAATAATGTATACAACTGAATCAAACAAATTAAAGCTCGGGACAACCTAGATATGAAAAATCATGTACCAATGAACCATCTCATGTATGTAAATGATGAACAACAACCACAAAAGTATATACATGTATCCTCAAAATATCTCAACTCCTCAAGAACCCAAAAGCGTATAAAACATATGAATACATAGTCAATATACAACAAAAAAACCTACTAAGTATGAGCAATGCAACTAGTTCTGAAAGTGTTTCAAAGGATATCGCCAAGCATAGGCGCCTTGGTCTGACTAGTCTGTGGATTTTTACCCACCTTCATAAAAAGAACAGTGAGTATAATAAGATAAGAGTAAAAGCAACAACAATAAGGATCTCAACATAATTTTTGAATAACAATAAGCAAGAGTATTTGAATCATGCGGTATTAAAATAAGTGGAAATAGAAACAATTTGCATGATAAAGAGACTTAAACAATTACAAACAACGATAATCAAGTGACCAGGAAATAAACAGATAGACAAATACGTAATCCCGTTCAAACTGCGGGTCATAAGACCAACTTAGCTTGCAGTCGACATAGTGGGCCCAAAGGTCACTTCCACTGTCTGACAATGTGCGACATAGTGGACCCAAATGTCATTTTCACTGTCCGACACCATATGCTAGGAATAGCCACAGTCATTGCCGAATGTTTAATCCCTAACACACTACCGTAGCAAAGCCATAGTTACATGTCGGATGCTAAATCCCTATGTAGGTGCAACGAGAAGCCACAGAAGATGTCAACTGCTAAACTTGTGAAACTCCTCTTTGTTAGTGGACTACCGAAACCTTAGGTTACTTATACGAGAAGGGAGTACAATATGACACTCATCTCAAGAATTAGCCAATCAATAAGGAATGGAAAAGAACTCAGGTCGATGCTATTGTTGGCTGTAGATTGCTCTCTCGTAGCTCCACACGTTCCAATTCAATCCCCAATCGTTCGTCAGTAATCCGCTAATTACCTAACATTTATTAGAATCAATTATGGTTGTGTTAGAGCATATTAAATTATTTTGCTGTCTCGTTTTAGATTTCCCGTTTAAAATTTCACCATGTCCCGATCCAATTCCGTCACCCATTTCATACTCTTTAGGGTGTTTTTTAGGTATTTATTCGTATTTGGACCGATGTTTATACCCAGGTAAAAGTCCCAAAATTTTCTGAAATTTTTTTAAAAATTGTCTAAAACAGGGCCTGGCACCGTAAGTGGCGCCATGGGGAACTTCCCCTCACGATGCCTATCATGGCGTCACCTTGGTGCTGTGGGGACTTGTTCCTTACGGTGCCTCTCGCGGCACCAGATCCGAACCTTGTTTGGGGAATTTTCGAAAGGAAAATGATAATCTAACATACTCTCAACGCACACTTTGGGCGCACACCTTTATCTTTTAGCCATTATGGCTCTTTCTTGTCTCCCTGGGCGTGGGCCCCACAACTTAAACTCTATGTTTCCTATTTCCATACTCTTTTCTCCTGTCCATTTTGTCTCTTGAAGGCAAATATTGACTCTCTTTCTAATAACTAATTCCATTGACTTCCCTGTAAGTGTTCCTATATCCCATGTCCCTCAGTGAATTTTTACTTCATTTTATGCTTGTTTTCCGTTTCTATTTCAATTTTGTCCGAAAGATCTAGTCTCATTATCTATGGTTTTGTTTTTGTTTTCGTGTTTATTTTGAACTAGCTTATTTACCCATACACGTCCTCTGTATGGGAACCCTTGCTCATTTTTCTTCACATCCGGTGCAACAACCCCGATCCTGATTAGGGCATCGTTCGGCCTGAAACCCTAATTAAGCCCTAGATATACCAGCCAGACTTAACTAGAGTCAGGAACCTCTCTACGGTACCTGATAAAACAACATGTATAACTCAAAGATAATCGAATAAAACTATAGTAGTAACAACGGACAACTTTAAAATATGGCTTTCAAAACTATAATACAAAACTTGGCGAAACCAAGGAATTATGCAAGTTCTAAACCCTGTGATAATACAATATTATATAGAAAAATTAAAACTTTAACTATACAATTGAAAACTAATTTCAAATATCGAAAGGCAAAGGTCTAAACTCCTAAGCTTGCCCTGTTTTTTCCATTCCCACAAGCTAGTCGAGGTATCTGAGATTGTTGCAAAAGGGGTGAGCGTTCAACAGGCTTAGTAAAGTGGTGTTCATTTAGCCATCAGATATCCATATAATAATGAACAGTAATAATATGAACCAATAGCATATTTAAACAGGGCATTTCAAATCATATAATCAATAGATAAGCAACATGCAAGTTAAATTGTTTTCATAGCATGTGATACTGTGACTTTTTTTTCGTTTATCAAAACGAGGTCGAATCCACCATTTCCCGAGAATTCCAACTGACTAAACCAATACTCCGGCAAAGCATTGTTTATTCAGTTGTATTTCCATTCCAGTAGCTCTATCCAAAACCCCTGAACAAAGATATAATTGTGCTAACAATCTATCGAGTTCGGATTTACAAATAGTCTAGGGTGCCACCCCTAACCCTATTCCACCAATGCCTTGATCTCGAGTTTACACACATGATATATCGCCATTAGTATAGCCTCAGATATACCACCAAGCACTACATGTCCATTTAATTATATTTTAAAACAAATATTTTTCGCACAGTACACAACTCCCCATTCTTGGTCCACAAGCTATGTGAATCCAAAATGTAACTAATAGCATGACATAGATGTTAATAAGTGAATCCCACTTACCTCAGTCACGATTTCCTAGTTTTATATGTTTTACATTATTCCTAGTCTCTCGAAACCACCTAAGGATTCCCCGTATAAATCTACACAAAAAATTAAGTAACCTTGATCAATTATAGTCTTAGTCTAGTCCTAGTATCATACTAGAGCCCTAGCCCAAGTCTCGTCCAAATCCCGCGACTCGAACATCCTTTTCCTGTTATTTTTTCCAAGTAAAAGATGCTAGTAAAGATTGTTTTCCTGCTGAATTGTTGCAGTACATTTTCGAGCATCTAAACATCGAAATTTGGAGAACATACCCTACAGAAAAGTTGAAGCTCTGTTTCATAGCTTTCGGAAAAGGTAAGGTTTGCTTGATTCCAATGAGAAACGAAGGAGTTACGACAATAATACCAAAATAGCTTTGAATTCGATACAGTTTTGAGTCTTTTGACAACAAACTTCAAAAATTCATAACTCTCAAAATACATCTAAGAATCGTGATTTTTGGTGAGAAGCTAGCCAATATACCCAACAACAACATATTCGAAAAATCAGCTAATTCGGATAACAAATGTAAGAGTTATGTGATCTGTCATTTCATTCAATTTATGAACTATATATTTTCACTCCATTTTAATCAAGCAATTAATACCACCCTCTATGACAGCAAAGATTCATTAATTCACTACTGTAACTGAACCTAAATGATCTCATTATATACCTACTTCAACCCAGAAATCCATAATTCTAATGGTTCATAGCAATTTTCCCATCAAAACTCATGTTTTCATCACACTTAAAAGAAAAATATCAACTTTAGCAACATGGAAACTTGGACAGCAGTGATGAACTGTTAAAACAACATGTTTAGTCATTGAAATAGGTTCAAATGCACCTAATAACAACACCCTAGGATCCGCTAGTGCTGTCCCTATCCCAATCCTTATCATTACATTTAGCACTTATTTTATGCATTGAACATACTTTAGTTGTGACTGAAACTATGAACAGCAACAAGACTTATTTCCTTCCACTTAAATGGATTCTAATGGAATCATTAGTACTTCTAAGAGTTCAGAACTTCAGTTCATGGTATTCCCGACTAAAACCTTACCTAAACCCATGAATGAAAGTGAAGAAATATAGATTGACTTAAGAGAAATGGGTGAACTTGTTAGAACATATATAAAAAATGTGTATATCACTGAACTATAATATCTCATACTTGAACTCAATTACAAAGAATTAGATAAAATATACCCGAGGCTTGCACTAAATTGCAATGTCCTAAGACGAAATTTCCTCCAATTTGGTGTATGAATACTGCAGGAGGTTCATCTCTAGGATACAACTGGATTGATCTTTGATTACACACAAACCAAAAATCCTTTCTTCAGTAACAGCGAAAATCTCTCTCAAATAATCAGAGAAAACAAAATCTCTTTCGAAAATACTTTTCTTGTGTTTAAAATGAGGTTTAGACCTTTCTATTTATAAACAAAAAACCACCTCTTTTGAACAGTTGCAACTGTTCAAAAAAGTGGTTATTAGTGATGTGGTTAATTAACCACCAATTAAACACCTTTTCACACGCTAAAGGTTGCAACTATTTACCACTAATTACCATTACGAAATTAACTAAATTTAATGTAAAAAGTAAAAATTTTGTGTTGTGAATTGGTTTAGTCATTTAATCAATAACCTCAAGGCCCTATCAAAGAAATATTAAATGTTAATTAAGTATTTAATATGTGTCTATCAATAGAGAATGCCAATGGTCCGTTCTTCCAAACCCCATATTCACTTAACCACTTACTTCAAGTGGGAGATCTGTTATAAAGAAAGAAACAAAAAGTTTTTTTTCCATGTGAGACTAAAATTGGATATAATACAACCTCAATGAACTTACATTAGGGAGGAGTTGTACTCTCTCTCTCTCTCTCTCTCTCTCTCTCTCTCTCTCTCACACACACACACACACACACACACACACACACACACACGTTCACACCAACAACATAAGCACCTCAATTTACTTAACTTAGAAGCTAAGTTAATTTGCAACCTCCACATTCACGCATGCATCCACCTCATGCTTCATACACTGCTCCCCTTGATTAATATCTTGATGAGATTGCGCGGACCGTAAGACATATCTAAAGGTGTGATATATTAATGTGACTAGAGTCACTAAAGTGACACCTATTTTGACATGTTCATGAACTCGAGGTGTATCCAAGGCTTAGTAATATATTTCATAAACTATAGGCTATACACCTAAATATAATTATTCGTCCATTAATTCCTTGGACACGCCAACGAACTCACTCAGGCATGTACACCGTCCCATGACTTACACATTTTACAAAACATATCCCCGGTTTACTAATTATTCACGTTTGAATTATATGGTTTACATTAACCCGCATTAATCACCTATAATTATATTAACTATCATCACACCACAACAACACACAATTCCTAATTTACATCATATATTACTATTAACTGGACTACTATGATCGATTGTCGGGGTTACACCACTAGCCAATCTTGTAAACTTGGGCTAAACCCAACGTTTAATTATCAATAATATACAATTAATAGTAATTAATTAGGTTTTAGTTTTTAGGACATTACATTTGGGCGGCAATGTGAAGGGACTAGCTTCTTTACTCACGCATTTCCTATATGTGGGAACCCTTGCTCATTTTTTTTTACATCCAGGCGGCGATGTGAAGCACACCCTTGCTAATTTTTCACTACACCCGGGCTCCGATGCAACACATCACTAGGTGCGGACGCTCCAACATTATATTTGTTTGATCCATTTCATGAAGAGTGACAAAGGTTTTACGTTGGTTGTGCAACCCTCCTCCTTTATCTGGACTTGGGACCGACTATGTAATGCACACAGTGTTCTATATAGGTGGAGTTTTATTTAAAAATAAATAAAATAATTGTATAGTCTAAAAGTTAGTGTTGGCGAGTTACAGAAGAAAGCAAGATTTGGTGTTAAAGCAAAAGCTGGTTTAAGAAAAGTGAGCAGCAAAATGGATCCTATTTTTACTAAACAAACCCCAATCCCTTTTTTTTAGAAGCGGATGAACAGACCCAATCCCATTTTTTTAAAAGCGGCTAAAAAAACTCCACTTCCTGCTAAGCGTACCTCGTTACTCCTTTGTACCCCAATTCTTACTCTTCAAATACCTCAATTTTTTAAATCCTAAGAATACTTCCACCCTCAATGACTCAAACATCATCACCCCTTAATCTTGATCTCAATATTTTTATTTTAACTATTGTGAAGTACTTGTACTAGGTCGAAAGTGCCATATGAGTGTTTATTTTTGTAACGACCCTAAAAATCTAACTCGTGCCACATGCATTTCAGGGTCGTACTGTGGGACCCAGTTGTCGTGGTATTCATGTCTAGTTCTCGGGCGCCGACATCGAGGTATATTATTTTTATCTGATAGTTGTATTATGTATTTTTTACCCGAATGTGATTTCAGTTGCCCAAACGTGTGAGGATGTATTCATTAACACGATCGAGTTACGAACAATGTTTGCCTAGGGAAACGTGTCGAAACAAGTACCGGGCGAGTGGGTTACGGGTATATGGAGGTCCGGGGGGATAATTTTGATAAAACACTAACATAAATGAAATTATATATGATAAATAGTTAATGTGGGAACGAATTCTAGTCGATAGTATTTTTAATTTCACGTGATGGTGTAAGCAGTGGTGCAGGTCGAGTGTTGGAATACCCGAGGAAACTGAAATATTGTGCTTTGAGAGGGTAAGACCAAGAGATCAAGTCATTCATTTGTGTCACTAAAGTGGGTAGATGGACTTATTGTGGACCACAAGATGCACCTTGGGATGGATGGGTGGGTCAAGATGGTCAAAAAGGTATAAAAATGGTGGAAAATGGTCATTCGTCCCATTTTTCTCATTTGAACACGCATAAATCCAAAAATATTGCTAGGGCTTTGGTGATTTTGGAGAGGTGACTAACGGCCAGGGATCACTCAACGTCATGTAGTAAGGTTAGATCTTGCCTCGTTGGTCAATTCTCGGCGTTTTGAATCGAGTTTTTCATGTTTTTGTCGTGATTTGTGAGCACCGCTTTGGTCATGGATTTTTTGGGTTTAAGAGTATTTTTTAAGATGGTTGAGTGATCATTTAAGGTGTTGATGTTGTTGTTTGAAGTTGTTATTGGAAAAGTTGTGAATTTTGGTATTTTTGATGAATTTTGGGTTTAATTGTGAAAATAGTTATATGGACATTTTTATATGGTTTAAAGGTGGTATTTGGTGTTAATCGAGGTCCCTATAAGGATGCGATATGATCGAAACACAACGACAGGAGTCGGGGTTTCGAAAACCCCAAAAGTTTGCATTCAGCAAAGGCGTCGCAAAGAGTAATCCTCAAGGCACCAATCATGGCGTCTAGGGAGAGGGGGGGACCTCTATCTTGGTTACGTCGTAACAGGCACCATGAGGAATTGCTCCCCACGACGTCGGGGCACCAACCTAACCTGAGTCCACGTTTTAGGTGACGCCGCAAGGGGATGACCTCTACGGCACCACCTAAGGTGCTAGGCAAGAGTCTTGGAAAAACTTTTATTTAAAAATTTTTGGGAAAACTTTGGAGAATACTATACGGGTATAAACACAACTCTGAAACAAGCAAATTGAATTTAAATGATTACCAGGGAGTGTAATTCACTGACGAGCGTACGGGCATGAGTTTGGTGGCGTATCAGAGTCAAGAATGCCTGTTGTATAGATACAGGTAAGTAAACTAGTTAGGAAATGCACAATTATTTCATTTATGCTTTTGAATATTGTTATTCATTGCTTCGATATCCTATTCTTATAATTCCATTCTGGTTTAGTTATCCAAGGGTAAATGAGTCAACAGTGGTCTCTGGCAGGACTAGTTATCTGGGTGATATTCCAAAGCCATGACCTCGGAATGCACTGCACTACTTTGTTTGGTTCTATACGAGGTAAAAGTTCTTAGTTGGAATACCAGGAAGTCTCATCCGCATAGGTTTAGGGCTACTAGGCTTTACTGTGTCCTATTACCCGAGTCTGCTTGGCTTTGTCGCGACACAACGACCTTAATGGTCGGGACTATTTGGCACCTCTCTGTTTTAATTTTGGGACACTCACTTATCGTTAATATTGATTCACTTACAATCTTTTATTATTCATGCGTCCTTATAGCTTTCTTTCTATCTGCATGAATATAGACTATTTTATTTATTTCGAAATGTTGTTTAGTATCCTACTGGCATTACTTATTTGGGCTCGTCATTCTTGTGTTTGACTAAGTGTCGATCCGCAATCGAGCAGGGGAAATGCTCTAGTAATTGGTGACTTACTTTAAAGACATTGGAGCGGCCCTCCCTCTCGCATTTTTGTAGGTTTTCCAATATTTTTATATTCCTTATTATATGTTTTGTCACATGGGGATACATTTGGGTTGTGAGATATATTGGGATACGTATATGATTCATTTTACTCTCCTTTACTTATTATACTTGTTGGTTGTATGTATTCGGGGTTTCCACACTCTAGGTTGTCCTAACTAATTGATTTAGAGTTGTTTAGTTTGTTAGAGGTTTTAAAATGCTTCTGCATAATCTTTAATAACTCTCAAATTTTGAATAACTCAACTTAATTTATTATAATCATCTGCTTAATCAATGGATATGGATAGGAAAGCTGACTAGGCTTGCGTTGACTCCGCGAAGGTTGACTCGGGGGTCCACGTAAGCTTAGGCCTGGCCGGGTCCAATTTGGCTGAAAACTGAGGTTATCATAGTTTTCTTTAAATAAGGCAAGATCTTGTTTCGTCGTGCCCTAGAAGTGAGGAATTGCTACCTACAGGTCTCGAACGCACTGGGTCAAGACGATCGACTCCCATCGAGATCTTTAAAAAGGTCTTGATTGCCTCCCACTGAAATTGTGAAGAGGTCTCGATCTCGATGGGAAACGAAAGGAACCAGTCAAGACCCTTAAAAAGATCTTGGTGGGTATCAACCGAGACTACTTTAGAGAGGTCGGTAGGAGTCAGCCAGAGGTCTCAACCCTATAAGTGCGAGACTTACGAGCGATAAGAAAGAACACAAAAAATTCAAAAATCCTAAGAAATACATGGAAATGGCCAAAAAATAATGGGTTTTACCCAAAATTGCGAGGTGTTTTCTATTCAATCAACATTTTTGTACTGAAATGTAAAATTCAAGCCCCAAATCGTAGCCCTAAACCCAATAACAACAATACAAAAATCAACTCAAAACCAACAAAAAATCAAAAATCGTCACTAAAAGAGGTAAATGCACTCATGGCGTCGAATTGATATTGTTTCACTTAGATTTTTAGTCGAATTTAGGTCGAAAGTGAGAGTGCGATTCAAAAGTAGGGTAAAGTTGACTGACTAGGTATGATGAGTGGGGGTGAGTAGGATGTGGGTAAACAAAAACCCTCATATATGGAGGAGCAATAATGTCATTTCGTGCAGGGGTAATAGAAATCTTTTTTTATGTACATTTAGCAAGACATAAGGTCCATTTAGCTATTTTTTTTTTACTTTCCAATTTTTGCCCCTTTGTGATATGACCAAACTGCCCTTTATATATAAGGGTTTTTTCTCACCCATACTTACCTCCCAACTCCTAACGAGACCGAGCTCCCCTACCCTTAAGTCAGACCATTCAATCTGACCGAATTCTAGAGTGATTCCAGTAATATCACATTAGCCTTTCATCGGTGGAGCTACTATCACCATTTTGGGTTTGATTTTTGGTTTGTTTTGGCGGTCTTTGAAGTCATTTTTTATGTTATTGTTAATGGTGTTTAGGGCTTTGATTTGGCTACAATCTCAATTTTTGATGCAAAAAAGTTGATGAATTCGAGAGGAGTAGGCCATTTACAACAAAACCACATAATTTTTACATTTTTTCATGGATTTTTCGGTCGATTTTAAAATTTTCTTCTTCGTTCTTGTCACTCGAGAGTCTCAGTTACACAAAACTGATACCTCTAAAGAGGTCTCAATCAACTCCTATAGAGACCTTTGAAGAGTTTTCAATAGTCGTCCCCCACCAGGACCTCTTCAAAAGTCATGGTGGGGGTCGATCAAGACTTTTGCTGCCACTGAGACCTTTAAAGAAGTCTCGGCCCTTTGTGGCTGAAACCCTCGAGTGATACTTCCTCACTTCTAAGGCATCAGAGAGACCAAATCTGACCTTGTCCGATGAAAAAAAGGCTCCTACGACACTCCCGACCTAGTACAAGTGTTATACAGTAGTCAAAACCGAGAAAGTCATAAGGTTAAGGGGTGATATGGATTGGGTGATGAGTGTGAAAGGGTATTTTTGAGATTTTAAAAAAAAAGGTGGGGTACAATTATCAATGTATTTCAAAAATAGGGTGTATATGAGTAGTGGGGTACATTCAGTAAATACTAGTGTTCGCTAAGCCGCTCCAAGAAAATAGTGCAAATGTTGCACTATTTTATTGTTTGTAGTTGGAAATGCTTTAATAGCACTAGTTGGGTTGATGTGTGCAAAAAAATAAAACTTTGGGTTGGTTCTACCCAACACTATCTTGGTGTGCGTTATCTTATGTGGATAGGCACACCAACAGTGCCGCACCAGAATGAATATAATAATAATAAAGTATGATATTTTAAAAGATAGTGTTGATGGGACGGAGAAGATGACAAAATTTGATGTTAAAGTTACGTAGTGTAAAAGATAGCATCTCCTTTCATACATTCCATTGTAGCAAAAGCCAATGATTACAACGAGCAACAAAGTCTATTTCAAAGTTAACACAGACAGATAGACCAGTTCACTAAGCCGTGGGCCCGCTCGGCCCGCCTGACATTTACTGAGCTTGAATTTCAAATTTCCTACAAAGCCCGACCCGAGCCCGCTTTGTGGGTTGTTGACATTCCAATATATATATATATATATATGTTTATCAAAAGTTTGGATCATGGCAGGCCTGGGCGAGCCTAGATAAGACCTTAAAAAATTAGGCCCACCCGTTGAACTGGTCTACAGGCAGAGCATTAAATATAAGGGGAGTTCAAAGCGAGCTAGTCATGCAGGCGGTGTAATTTGGAATTCAATATAGGTGATTGGATAGGTGGTTTTCTAGTTAATCTGGGTTCATGCTCAGTTTTTTATGCAGAGCTTTGGGGAGCACTCCATGTACTTCAATGGGTATGGAACACGGGTTTGTGCGGGTCATCTTGGAGGTTGATAATAAAGGTGTCTCAGAGGCATGGTCGGTCCTGAGTAATTTGCGGCCGGGGTAAAACCTTAATACAAGACCGACCCTTTTTTTTTTTTTTTTTTCTTTCGATTTTTCATTTGTTATTCACTGGTAGTCGCAGCAACTAATTTATATGTTGGCACTACCAGACTTCATGGGAGGTAATTCTTTCAAACAAGTTAGCTTGATCGACGAACTTGAAATCAAGACATCGCTTAATCGAAACATGGTCTTTTAAATAACTTCCATTTGATTAGATTTAAAAATGGGCCCGTTTGGTTAATATATAGTAATTCCATTGGATCTTTAACTTTCCATGCAAAGTTTTTAGGAAACTCAAATTCCTAAACACGGGCGTCTTTTACATTTCCTAAAAGTGCATTTATCTAAGAGCCGGCTAAATGCACTCTAAAAAAAGTCAAACTTAAAAAAAAAGTCAATCTTACTACAAAATAATTTTTATGCTCCTCACTATGATTAGTACATCTCACTACACTTTCTTCTTGTTTTGTGCACCCCTTCATCATCCCTCCACACACTCTCTTTTTGCGATTTGTTGGCATCATCGAGTGGTTCGACCTCGCAGGTCCGAATATCTTGTTGGAGTGTCAGAGCCCACCGAACCTCTAGTTGGAGAGTCAGT
Source organism: Stephania japonica (assembly GCA_039657345.1). Lineage (NCBI taxonomy): Eukaryota > Viridiplantae > Streptophyta > Magnoliopsida > Ranunculales > Menispermaceae > Stephania > Stephania japonica. The sequence continues at coordinate 42,574,193 of CM077562.1, forward strand.
TACAGCTTGTCGAACTTTTAATTGGAGAGTCGATCAGAACCCATCGAACCTTTAGGTCAACAATTGTCAACTAAATTTCACCCAAGAAATTCAATTGGACAACACCGAGCCTAGAAGGTAAGTCTTTGCCATATATCATCGTACATGAAATAGATGTCTCGGCTAAGATTTTGAAGTTGAGTGCTTCGATTTGTATGAAGGGGTATTTAGGTAAAAATGTGAAGTGCACTTATAAATTGAATTTTGAATTTGAGGTGCCATACATAATCGGGTGCGTCGGACTCTTATGTAATCTTAACTTTCCATGTACATTTTACTATACATACTATTCGTAAAGTATTTATCTTATCTTAATTACTTTCCATACTATGTATGCATATTATGATCTTATGAATATATATAATTTTTTTATTGAGGCTTGACCCAGGTAAGAGGTGCTCAACGTCCATTGAGAAGGGGACCGTGCGGGTGATTGAATAACTATGCCGCGCAACATGCAATTAGCGCCAGTGATGTTGAACACTGTCCTGATCTTCATATAATCCTGGGAGAGGATGCTAGAGGTGTAGTCTTTCATTAAGTCTGTGTTCTGTAATGCTACTCGTGTAATTTATGCCCCTTCTAATAAAAAAAAAACAAGTTACTTAGTTAGGCCCTGTTTGATTACACAAAAAAAAAAAAAAAAAAAAAAATGTTTCACAAAAAGTAAATATAATAATTTTTTTCCCTCAAAACTCACAAACAGGAAGTTTAGAAATAAATATGAATAGTTACCATATCTATTGAATATATTAATTTTTATATTTAAAATATAAACTTAATGTATTTAAATATGAAAATTCATTTTTTCAAAGGTAAACTCAATTTGTCCCCCACAATACGTGGATAAATATATGAGTTTTAATATGAAAATTTTACAATCTTGAGAAAATATTCCGCAAGAAAATTTTAGCTATCGAACGCAGAAAATGTCGTTTTTCCACGGAGTTTACTATTTTCCTTGGAACATTTTTCTTTTTCATCTAATCACACATGAGCTTAGTGTTTGTGGTTGGAGATGGTATAAGAAAAAGAAAAAGGAAATTGAAATATCGGTTCATTATACATTTGAAATGTGGGCATGCATTAGTTATAGACAAATGCACCAAGTTTGAAGTGTTATACCTAACATTGAATTAAAATGAGTTTTAGTTGTTTGTGAACGTCACCAAGTAGTTTATTTTAGTTGTTTTAGTTAGTTGTTTTTCTTTTGGAGGGCCATCTTTTTCTTATCGACATTTTTCTCTATCAATTGTGCTCTAGAGGCCTTTGATAGTGGGTTGCGATGAGCTTCATCTTGCCTCCATTGCTCTTATGAAGACCGAACTTCTATATTGTATTGTCGACGTAAGGGTTTTCATTATCAATCAATAAAATTCATATAACAAAAAAACAAAGAACATCTGTTGAATCTTTTTTTTTTTTTTCGAGGGAGTCTGCAGCCCCAACGGAGTTTATTTCTTTGTTATTCCTATCCGGAAATATTCCAATGTCCTTTTATAGGTATGCAACATGAATCAATAGCACGCATACCTGATACCTCAGCCAATATTGCATGGGAGATAAGTTGAACCTCCAACCTCAAACCTTTGGGAGTCACTCCTAAAGTTGGCTTGGTAGCATGGAGTTGCCATCTTTCACTCAGCATCTTATTGAAAACACAGCAACTACACCCAAGTCTTCATTTTCCCTTTCTTTCTCTTCTATATAAATGCTATAAATTAACAACACTTGCACCAAGTAAAATATATGATCAAATTCTGCCAGGTCTACAGATGCTTCTGTTATTCACTTCAACAGGCAATAAAAATCTTCTATGGCATGCCGAGAGAAATCGATAAGCTAAAAGGCACTTTTCCTTTCATATGAGAAATTATATATGCATGAGCCTGCGCTCAGTGCGAGCACCTGCAGTTCATTCATCTCTTTTTTGTTAGAAAACCATTTAGAAGTAGAAGTATTTTATTCGCAGATGCTGGCACTCTTTCATATTATTTTTCACAAGAAAGTCGTTTATGGTAATACATGCATTTTCATTCCCATACAGAGATACACAAAGATGAAAAAAAAAAAAAGTTGCAACTATTCGAACCCCACTGTTTGCTCTTTATACCCCGTTTTTGAGTTTTTTTTAACTCCCATGTGAAATGTCTTTGATGCCCTCATACATAAAGATGTTTTACTCCCCCATAACCCACTACTCCCACGAAATTTTTTTTGAACCAAGAGCACTCCACAAAACAACCACGAACTCCACCCCCACACTCAACCTCCGACTGACCAAATAAGTGCGAAACCACACAAAAAATGTCACCAACACACTGACACCTCCAACTGAAAACCAAGGAAACCTACAAATTTCACAAAAAATGTCACCAATACACTGAGAATTTCATGGGCAACAAAACCCACAAAGTTTTAGAGAAAAAAAGCTATTCAAAAGACCAAAAGAAAACGAAGACAATCGGGTGATCCCTCGTTCAGATTCGACGGGTTTCGAGTTACTAAAACACTCCTAATGTACCGATGACCTCAAACGAGTGTTCGATAAGGGAAGAAAAACGAAGCAATGAAGGTATTGACAAGTTTGGTTATGGGGTACGTGTGTGTTGAAGATGAGGGTAGTTTTGGAATAATTTACAAGAAAGTGGGGTAAAAGCAGTAAAACAAATTCAAAACTGGGGTACAACGAAATAATGGGGTAAGGGGAGCAAAAAGTGTGGTCCGAATAGCCGCTGCCAAAAAAAATTATTCGACCTTAATAATTACACTATTCACAATAAGCAGTGCTAGAATGGCATGATTAGAAGTCACACAAAGTCGCATACATTAGATACTGTCAGATCACTTTGAGATATGCGTGCATACATCTCAATGCAATCCATTCAATCAACTCCAATGCATAACGACTTAGTGCTTGACTTTTGGTTCAACATTTTCCTTTCATAATATAGCTCAAGACAAATTAAGAATAGGGAAGAGATAGTGAAACATCTTACATGAATGAAATGAGAAATAACGAGTTGCCGCATGTATGCTGCTCCGACCTAGATGAACTCAAGTATGGCACCAGTGTGATTGAACCCACATGATATTTCCAAGGCTTTCACATGCTCAGTACCAAAGTTCACCATTATGGGGTCAAAGTAATCAATATCATCTCCATGTCCCTGAATGTGAAACATAAAATGAAGTAATTAGAACATTTAGTAGGCCACCCAATAAATCGGGAAATTGAAATAGATTAAAAAAAATGTGGTTAAAAGGCATATGTCATACACACGTCCTTGATCCAATTAGGAGCTTGGGAAGGGGAAGATCCATGGGAAGAGGCATTATTCAAAAGAGTGAAATAGAACTACTAAGTCAAAACAAGTGGGCAGAGGAGTATTATGTTAATCTTCACCATGTCGACACCTATGGTAGTAAACCAAAAGATGTTTAGAATTTGAAGCTAGTTCACCTAAACAATGTACCTCATGTTAATGCCTATGATGTACAACAACCATAACCTGAAATCTTCAGCAGTCACAAGCAAATTCCTGAGTATTTGCAATGAGTGCCTCGGCAAATACCATGAATTCTAAGTATCGCTGATGCAAATAGCATAACTTTGACTAGTTGAAATACATTAGAGAAAACATTGTTTCGTCATACTTACTTTTTTTAAAAACTTGTTCACATGACTCAAAAGTACCAAAAGTAACACTTACTGCTTTATATACGGTTGACGCAGATAACAAATGGTGACCTTTGAAAATAACACAAGGGCAAAGATATATTTGATTTTGAACTAACAGTGCCTCCAAAAACAATCAACAAACAAATCCATCATCCATAACAAAGTATAGCTATCTGATAAGGTGATCAGAAGAATGAAACAAACCAATTGCCCTCCGGAAGAATGTCCATCGACGAAAAATGTCCCATGTGATCCTCCCCAGCCCCATGTAAAAACGTTTCCATCTGTGTGCAACAGCCCAAATACAAATTACTGAAAAAGGAAGGAAATATAAAGTTCATTCAAACTAGTGTAACCATATCAGTCACAAAATAGCAGACTGAAGTATTTAATCAAGTGTAAGATTCCAACAGTGTCGCAAAAACCATGCAAACTTGAACAACAGAACAAACAATCATCCTCTAGAATTTAAAGAGATGTGACTATTAAGAGTTCAAACAAAATCGAACACAACTGATTATTCTAATTGTGAGCAGATATCACCATAAGTTTTTTTTTTTTTCCATATTTTTTTCACAAGGTTTTTCTTTCTTTTTTTTCTTTTTCCATATTTCTTCATATAATTTACATGAATTTATTTTTGATTTTAATCACACTATTAATTTGCATCAATCCGGCTGAAATTAAATTGCTTCTGAAAAAGCTATCAAGTCACTCTTCAAGAAGCAATATATTGCTTTTCTACAATGATAAGCAATTTTTTTTTATGATCATGGGTGTCCGAACCGGCTCGGCCCTTCCCAATCAAGGCCTGACTAATCCTACGAGGGCTAGCAGGGCGCCTCTACCAATAACCCAAATGTCGAAGGAAAATGATGCAACCATCGCGAATCAAACCCATCACCTCTACATTAGTCAAAGTACTAACCCTATTCGAAGCTACTCCACCACACCCCTTGGGGGCTACAATGATGAGCATACAAAACAATTTATCGCAAAATGTTAATTCATGCATCTTACACGGAATTGCTGACATGCAAATAACTTAATATAACACATTGACACAACATCTATACTTGCACACACTCATTCATGTTGCATTATAATTTATACCTGACAAGTGATAACTATGCGTAGACTTATTCATGGACCGAGCTGGGCCTGGGCCTATTTGCCCAACCCGAACCTTGTAGCTCATCATCTATGTGCGGGCCTGCATGTTAGCCCAAGCCCAGCTTATATAGAATACTTCGAACCAAGCCCAACCCAATAATCAACTTACATTTTTTACTTATAAAATATTTTGAATAATAATTTACTTATTTCATCAAAATATCTTATATACATATGGGCACGAGAAAAATAAAAGTAGAAAAATAATATTTTACTTCACACAACAACAACAATAACATAGCCTCAATCCCAAAATTAGTTGGGGTATGCAACATAGATTGAAATTTTCCATTGCACTCGATTTAGTGCAATTGATGGTGTGCTTTCCATACCATTTAAATCCCTCCTAATTAATGCGTCCCAAGTTAGCTTCGGTCTACCCTGCCTCGTCGAAGTTCTTCTGTTTTCTAGTGGAGGCATTTGTAGGTTGTCTTTAGAGGCGTCCAAACCATGACAACCGCCCTTCACTACTCTTTGTGCCAATTGGTGCTCCTTCTAGTTTCCTTTGAATTTTTGTATTCTTATTCTATCTTTATGAGTTTTAACATACATCCACCTAAGCATTCTCATTTTTGCTACGTTCATTTCATGTACTAGTTTCTTCCCCGCCCAACATTCACTTTCATAAAGCATAGCTTGCCTAATTGCAATCCTATAAAATTCTTCCTTTTAACATGGTCGAAATATTTCAAGCACAAATCACACCTGTTGCGCTATTCCATTTCTTCCATCCAGCTTGAATTCTATGTCTGACATCATTCTCCATATTGCTACCATTTTGTATGTATGATTGATCCTAAATATTTAAAGCGGTTCACCTTAGGAACTTCTACTTCCCCTAATTTTACCACTCCATCATCTTGATGTCTAGTATTTCTAAACTCACAATGGATATATTCGGTCTTTGTCCTACTCAACTTAAAGCCTTTAGATTCTAATGTATTCCTCCAAAGTTCTACTTTTCTATTCACTCATACAAAGAAATATAATTTTATACATGTTAACAACAACAAAGTCTCAATCCCAAATTAGATAATTTTATACACATTATGAGCACGAAAAAGAGATGTAGCTTTAATGGTAAATTAGTATTCTTTGTTGTAAGAGGTTGAGTTCAAAACTTTGTGCCTACATGTAATAATACAGTTTAAAATTAAGCGTATCAATACTTGGGCCTGGCCGAGCCCGGTTTGGGCTTCATTGGTCTTCCCAAGCCTAACCCAAGTGAAAGCGGACCAAACTGAGCTTGGGCCAAGCTGAGCTTATTCGGAAAAAGGTTAACCAAGCACTACTCATTCCTCATGGGCTTCGATGGGTTGGGTTGGGCAGGCCCTTGGGCCCAAGCCTATGAGCAAGTGTAAGCACACAACAATACATCTCCTTTAGATATTGACGAGTAAACATATGGTTGTGGTGGAGTAGGTTTTTGAAAGAAATCTAACTTCACTTCACAAGCGTTATTTTGATGTAGGAAGTTCGGATCAATATTATTTACCTCATATGGTATCGCATTAAACCTATACAACCGAACAATGTTTATTCTTTTATGCTTTCTTGCCAAGGAGGATATCTAATTCATAATAAATTGTATTGGAAGTTTGAATTATGCAAAACAAAGGATTTTAATTATGATTCTCATCAATCATGGCTCTGCTTTAATGGATGCAGCGCTTATGGGTCTAAGTACAACCTTAGGACCTAGAAAAAAGTACTGAAAAAAAAAAAAACAACCTAAAAACTAACATGTAGGCGTAGTGAACTTGTACATTACTTTCCTAAATCCCTGTTGGTGATATAATTTTTCCCCTTCAATCAACATGAGGAGAGGAGGAAGAATTCTACAGAACAGAAAACATACTTTCAAAGACCAAAAGATAGGAAGAGATACCACAATAACAGGAACAGATGTTGGTTACTAAACCTGCATGTCTCTCAAAACAAACAACTACAGGTGTTTGAACTGTTAAACTTTTTGATGATCAAAGACTGTAGTAAGGAAAAAATAATTCAAAGAACAATAAAGGTTTATTTATTTCATAGACTCTTACCACATATTGCCGCAGTGTGCTTCCAACCACAAGATACCTATTCAAAACACAATTGAAAAAATACGTTAAGAACAAAAGAAAAGCAGATAAGCATGTGATGCCTATAAGTAGCTTCAGTCAAGTAGTGTATAAAATTTGCAAAGTGAAAGGGAAAAGGAAACAATTTGCACACGATTTGAACTGAATACCTGGCAAACCGAGAGCCTGAACAAGGGTCCCTCAACCTTTTCTGGTACATGGATTGCGTCTATGCAACTGAGAATGTACATTATCTTATATTGAGTTGGATCGTGGGGATTGGGGAAAAATAGAAAAGAAAAAAAAATCAAAACTATACTTGAACTTGCATCTTATACAATTATTTGTTTCTAGGATAATCAAACTTGTTTTTCTGGATTTAGCAGTCAATACCCGACTCCAAGGCAGCCATTCTCATTTGAGCCCCAAGTGTACAGCTCTCCTCCATCTGTGTGAAAGACAATGTCGTGAATACAAGGTATAGTTCAATTTTCAGTCTAATTTACACGTAATGTTTAAGGAAACACCATATATCACATGTACATATTATGGAGCTCAACAAAGGTGGTTCCTAGCATTTATCTCATCTGGAAGCATATGAAATCTACGCTGGTGTGTGTGCAATATGCAAATCGCAAATACTAATAGGCAATGGACAACGTACATAAAGCATAGGCAGGATACCATCTCATTGTCAGTTTTTTCTAAGAAATTATGTATCTAGACAAGAGGTCGATTTAAGCTCGTGACTTCCCAAGATGTTTTGACACTAGATGTTCAGACAACCGTATTTAATGTGAAGCAGTAAATCAAATTGTACAGCATGTTAACTTGAGTCTAAAGCAAGTCAATTCTCAAATTCGTTAGCACAAGCAGAGTCAAACTACAGGCAATCTAAATGATTTATTGGAGAGAAGCAGAAAAACCATTAAGATAATTCTTCATCAAATTTCAGGAAACAAAATTTATAGGAAATACAAGCATCAAATTCATGGGCTTAGAGGAACAAATAGTGTTTTATTTCCTCAAGTGAGAAGGACTAAAATTTGCTTATATAGGAATTTTCTCTATTCATTTATTTTCACAACTTTTTTTTACTAGAAACCAGAAAAGAACATCTTTGAGTTGCAGCCACAAACGTCAATTTTTCAACTCACTACCGTATTTTAAACTTCATGGCCTGTACATCCACTAAAAAGTTCTCACTATAATTCTGTACAAAGTTTAAGTTTAAAGTTTTAATAAAAATTCTGCAATCTTGACTCTCCACACAAGCAAAACTACAAAAGATTTGTTCTTCCTGCATCCCTATTATGTTAAAAAGAAAATTTCTATAAGACCGCAATTAGGCCAACTATGCTTTATCAAAGTGAATGTTGGGTAATAAAGAAACAACACATACATAGAATGAGTGTAGTAACGATGAGGATGCTTAAGTAGATGTGTAGTAAAACTTGTAAAGATAGAATACGAGAAACGAAGTTCAAGTAAAAGTAGGAGTGACGCCAATAGAGAAAAAAATAGGGAAGGGCGGCATAGGTGGTTTGGACACATCCAAAGACGACCTACAAGATGCCCGAAGTCAGAAAACTAGACTAAATTATTTAAAGAAATTCGACAATATAGAGGAATCTAAGATAACTTGGAAGCATTGATTAGGAAGGATTCAAAGGATCTTGGAAGCACACCAACAAGTGCATTAAATCGAGCGGAGTGGAAGAATCTGATCCACGTACTCAACCCCGACTAATTTGGACTGAGGCTTTGTTGTTGTTATTATTGCCCTACAACTGATTAGATCTATCTCCCATAGTGTTGATAACACAAAAATGGTGCAATTACATTGAAAAGTAATGTTTGCTTTACCAACAATTTATGGCTTAAGAAAGATAATCAGAAAAAAAGAAAAAAAAAAATAGTCCACATCCTTTTTGTGAAAAGCAAGTCAGGAAGTACTTGATATAGCACATGTGTGATAACCGCCACATGCAACTTCTTGACAAAATGGCAGTTCACTCATAGTAGATGGCAATTGCGCATTGTTTTTTTCTGAAAGGCCCTGAGAATAAAAATTGAGAATTTACTCACTAATTGTAAAACTGAAGACCCAAAATCTGCAAACTACACTAATGATTTTCGCTAAAAGTTCAACAGCACATACCGGTTTATACACCATGCCTTCACCAAATATGAAAATGGAGCCCATTTCTATTGCCAGAGATGATATGGAGAAAGTAAACCACAAAAACATTTTTTTCGAAGAGAATAAAAAAAAAAAAAGTAAGAAAGACAAATTTACCACTTACGCAAGCTGAATGCAAGAGTCCAGCAGAGACGGCTTTGACCTAAACAAGTGGAGGAGATTAGTTTAATTTTATACAGACAAAGTTGTGCCACCAAGTGAATTTTCTATAAGAAAATACCTTAATCCCCTCAAGTTTTTTGACAAGTCTTGGTGTATATTCGCTGCATAAGCAAATTAATCCTAGTATAGACAAAATCGTATGTAATAAAAAAGAAAACAAAAAGATTTAATTGGTAATCCTGAGAAGATGGTAATAGTAAGATAAGAAAACATGGGTGACGAAATAAATTGTCATCATTAAGTAACAAAATTGTAAGGCCTTAATTTGGAAGAGGATTAGCTGATTTAGTACTTCCTCATTCTCAAATAATCACAAAAACATTAAGGGACTACTCATAGGAACTTCTTGAACCAGCAATACTGGCCTGCGAAGATAAACCAAAAAGGCCACAAGGGCATATGCAAAAACTATCTCATTCAACAAGCAAATGTTTTGCCTATTTATGAACATTCTGTGAAGTGCGTCATTTTCAAAAAAAGTAGTATTACTCAATAAAATTAACTTTTAACTTCTTATATTACAACAAGAATACAAGCTTTATCACCTTATAAGTACCAACAATCTCTCTCTCGTAACCTTTGAAGAACATTTGGGAAAATTCCTATATACATTTTCTTGGTACGAAAATTCCTATATACAACAACAACGTAGCCTCAGTCCTGACGCCTGGACGATGCGATCAGCGGTGGTTGATGAGGAAAATTCCTATATAATTCATTAAATTCACCAGGATGTGATGATCTTAAATTTTTATGATTTGACTAACTTCTACTATCATCGAAAATAGGTAAGAGGATTTAAAAATATTTAAAAGGTGATGAGAACCACCTTAAAGTCTCAAATCTACTAGTGGTACCAAAGTAACTCAATTGATTTAAAAGGTAGTACTCATGTTATCAATATTAAAAATATTTGATCCATTAAGGTTTCAAAACTTACAACCATGAATAATGAAGCAAATAAGATCTCAATCAAAACAAATTCAAAAGAAAACTCCAAAAGTTCCTAAATAAAGTACGCATGATTCAAGATCTAAGAACAGTTGACCGTGCTTAGTTCGGCACAAGTTACGGTCTAAGTATAGTTCTATGTGCTTCTCAAAGACATTAAATTTGTGAAAAAACTTCTTCCCAAGGTTGACTCACATTGAATTAATTCAAAAGCCTAATGACCAGAATCAAGAATGAGATCAAATTTCCAATCTTCGAATTCCTATAACACATGACAGTTTGGATTATCACCACCATAGCATCATATTGATCTACTTAGTAGATTTAGCTTAGTAAAGAAAGATTTTAAGATTCTTATCCAACCTAGTATTTCTCAGAAATCCTAAGAACCTTGATTGAGGATCATGACCAAGTCTCCCAAAGCCACCTGCACCCCAGCTTAAGACATCCCCTTCATCTAGCAACACAAGAACAAGATGTCAACTTCCAAATAATATTATCACTTTGTTGCCAGTTATGACCATGTTGACCCTGTTGATATTCTGTTCAGGGCTGAAATTAAATAAAAGCAAATCATTTCTTGCTGGTATCGATGTAGTACAGAGTTACTTGAAGAATTAGGCTAGAGATGTGGGATTGGCCTTTAACTTATTTAGAGCTTTCATTAGGGAGTAACCCATTAAGAAAAAAGTTTAGAGCGGTTGTTATTAAAAAGATATCTAGTCCTTTGGATGGGTTGGGAGCCACTCCTACATTTTATATGTCGTTGTTTTGGGTACCGGTTTCAGTTGATTTTATTGAAGAAAGGATACGTAGGTTCTTCTATGGGCTACATCTGATTAGGGACAACATTTTCAGTTAGTTAGTTGGGATATTGTCTATAGGCAAAAGATAAATAGGAGTCTTGAAATTGGTAGAATTTGTCCTAGAAATATAGCTTTGGTTGCTAAGTGGTTATGGAGAGTTGATGAGAGTGGGGTGTAATGGTTGTCGGTTATCCGTAGTATTTATGGTATTGATTGTAATGGTTGGGATTCTGGGGCTCTAAGGAAGGGGTCCTTTGGTAGACCTCTGAGATACATTTCTTCAAGTTTTGGAAGAATTCTTAAAAGGGTGGATTACAAGGTGGGCAATGGGAGGAGATTAAGATTTTGGGAGGATTTATGGTGTGGCCCTTGTACATTTATGGAGGCTTTTCCATCTTTGTACAAAATTTTGAGGTCTAAAGGGGTATTTACCTAGGACTTGGTGATTGGTGGGGGGCAGATATCAAGTGGGATCTGAAGCTTTGAAGGAATTTAAGGTCTGTCGAGATCGAGGAGAGTTTGGAATAACTTGAACTGAATTCTGTTCATCTTAGCGAGAGTGTAGATGATAGATGTGTTTAGAGATTTGGGGAGAGTGAGAGTTTTTCTTGCAAGGTTTATTTTCAGTGGTTGTGTCGTGTGTGGATTCTTCTTTGGGTCTCTTTCAGCCTGCTAAGGTTTTATGGGAGATTAAGGTCCCTTGGAAGATTCAAATGTTTGGGTGGACTTTGGCGTGAGGCGGACTAGGTGTGGGAGATGTGATGCAATTCCTTTCTCCTTTTTTATGCATCTTGCCTCATTGTTGTCTTATTTGTAATCAGGATTCTGAGTCCATTGATCACTTTTTTTTCCCTTTTCTTTTCTTGTAGTAGACAGTTATTGGGAAGGCTAGCTCAAGCAGTTTATGAGGATGGGATCTGTCTGCAATCGGTGTTTTGAGTTTATCATCGACAACATTGGTAAAGGGAGTAGAAGGAAATTAAAGGTTTAAAGAGTGGGCGTGTTGGCTATTACGGGTAATTTGGTTAGAACGCAAAACTTGCGTTTTTGGCACAAGTGGAGGACGTTAGAGTTGCTTAAGAGAGTGCTTGGATTGAGGCGTCCATGCGGTAATCTCAGATAAGGATTTTAAGGGGTGGTCTTTGAGGGATATTTCAAGCGTTGGGGAATTTTGTTTCAATAAGTTGGGGCTGAGGCATGGGTTAGTTAAGAACTTTGTTTTGCTAGGATGGGGGTATTTCTTGACGTAAAGTTTCTGTTTCCTCTTGTTTCTTGCTGGTTCTTTCCTCTTTTAGTTTGATTGGACTAGTTCTTGTATTGTGAAGAATTTATGAAGTGAAAGGATGGTACTTTTATCAATAAAAGCAAAAATAATAAAACATTCATATCTTGAACTATTTGAAATAAAACGAATGTACAACAGTGCAAGTTAAGTTTCAAAGTTAGAGATTCTCTAACCTGTTACAGCTATTGAGTGTTCAGAACCCAAGGATACCATCTTAATTTTAATATCATCCAAACAGAAAACTCTACTAGGTATTGGAATTGCTTTTGCTGCCTCTGCAAAGCATACACAGGAGCATTAGTGGGGACATTAGATACTGTAGAAGTAGATGATAAATAAAGGGAAGAAGAAAAACTGAAAGAGTTAATGTTAGACAACTATTTCAAAATTTTAAGAGACAGATGAACAATTGAACATCTAGATACAAGCATGCCTATTAAACACTGAAAAAACCGAAACAGAAAAGTTCAGTGTTTTCTAAAGATTACAGCATAGTTATATGATTATATCATAACTTAAAATGCATTTCATCACTTCAAGAAAACCTTTTTGGAGGACCAGTAGTTCTCCTATACAAATCCTGTGCTTTTCTGTGAAGTATGAGCTTACATTATCTCTGTCCGACTTCTCATCTGCTCAGCTATGGAATATCCCTATACTCTTTCTCCCATAATTAGACTTTGTGCTGTTACGAGGACAGCACAAATTCTAATTCTTCTTTTTTAAAATATTTCCCAGCTGTTCTTAAAGTCCTTTGTCAAAAAGCATTGAAAGGAAACAATTAACCGTATTTAAAATTCAAACCGGGTCCGGGTCAGAGTTCCAGGGTCTTGTCCAGACCCAGCTCGGTTTTAAATTCGGACAAGAGGTTTTTGTCCAGACTCGGCCCAGATTTATCAAGACATTGTTCGAACCCTTTTTATTGATTTGACTCTACTACAAAACTGAGGCCCCACTTTTTGCTTATTTCCCACTTTTATTCGATAAAGTCAACACTACAAATAGGACTGGCAATTTAGAGTCCGGGCCCGCCGGCCCGGTTTTGTTCGGCCCAGAATAAAAAGGGTTCGAACAATGTCTTGATAAATCTGGGCCGAGTCTGGACAAAAACCTCTTGTCGGAATTTAAAATCGAAAGCTGGGTCTGGACAAGACCCTGGAACTCTGACCGGACCCGGTTTGAATTTTAAATAGAGTTAAAATATCTTTGATAAAAAAGGAATATTGGGAATTTAGTACTTATAAAATATATTAACAAACAATAATCTACTCTAATACAAATAAATTAATGTACTAATTATATCTTTGATTTTAAAATAAATTGAGTTTTAGTCTTTTTTATACTAACATTTGTTTCTTGACATTAAATGTTTTAATTACATTAAATTATTTGCAGTAATGTTACAATGATTTATAGTTTGCAATATTTGTTGAGACTTTGGCATTACTTTTTAAAATTACAATATATAAGATTATAATTTATGTATATTTTAACATTTGAAGAGGTTTTCAATAAGAGAAGTAAGTTTTCAAAATTGCAACAAATCCAGACAAACGGACAACTCGAATTTTAAGCAAATAAGGTATGGACAAGCTAATCTTGTCCGAATTTAAAACCGGATCAGGTCCAGACAATGAATATACTCTTTATAGTAGGGGTTGTCCAGACCCAGACCCGTCTGAACTCGAATTTTTGCCACCCCTATCTACAGACAACATAGTGGTTGATAGTTTCACAAGCTGACCTATATCTGACCTATATCTAACAAGACAGACATGCTAGTTTTCAAGACATGTTGTTTGCTTAGAAGTTCTGACAGCCACGTTTTCAATGCAGATTTGTTGGAAAATGTCTTCGATGCGGACCTAGTTTTTAGGAATAAGTTAGATTACTTTTGTTTTCAAATTTAAATAATATCTTTAATCAAAAAAATTAAATAATATCTACAGCTAGTATTTAAGAATATTGAATTTTATAGGCAAATGCTTTCATGTTTTTCTTGATTTGGTCCTCAAACATTTATCAGTTCACTTTTAGTCCTGGAAGTATCATTTCTCTCTAAATTGGGTCACTGTGCCACCTATCAAGATACGCAACTGCTAAACAAAATTCAAATTCACAAACAAAAACCAAAAATGCAAGCACAACACAAAAAATGCCTTGAAACGAAACAAAAAACATGTGGCGGCATGACTCGAAAAGCAAGTCAAAGACTCAAAATTAATAAAATCGGATGAAATTAAGTACCAATAGTTCTTAGAAAAAAAATCATAAAAGAAAGGGATGTTTTTCACTTTTTCCAAGGCCGAGTTGTCCACTGGAGTTGTTCCCCCACATGTAGAGCTCCCCATCAACTATTCAGGAACCAAATAACACTTTTAAGTAGAAGGTCAAATGGGTAACTTGGTTGTTGGGATCATTGAAAAAAATAAATATGAAGCAAAAAAAAAAGCAGTCAAACAGAATTTCTGCGAAATACATCAATTTCATCTCCATTTCCATTATTCAACCTAAAAAAACTTTGACCAAGAAGTTCTATGAATTAGTTTAAAATGATTACCACTACTAAATAGAGCATGCCAAAAACTAGTTATAAGTTTTAACCAGAAAAAGTTAATGGCCAAAAAAAAAAAAGAGAATGAAATAAATTAAATGAACCAAAAAAACTTAACATACACATGAAGCTATACATACCAATATTAACTACCAAGTCAGTTCTTAAGCAACATAATTCTTTTAACAATAGACACATAAAATCAAGCAGATGGAAAAATTATAAAGGAATCCTTCAAATTCAAATCTCAGTGATAAAAAAAAAAATATATTGGAGTTTAAGACATACAGAAGAAACAATTAACCACCAAAATAACATGATTGGAAAATTAGAAATTTCAAGAATGGTCAGCTCTATCAAACCAAATATTCAAGTTATGATATGAGCTGTTCAATATCATAAATTAGGTAAGTTTTCTTAAGGTGTGAACGTGAGAATTTCCCAACCAATAAGGTTTATGAGAGGTGGGAAAGAAGAAGTCTCTTGTAGATGAGGGGTGAAAAGTCTGATCAGTCCCTAGGGAAGAAAGAGGCATGGGGACCACAACAGAGTTGCAGACATGTGTACAACAAGGATATCATTTAGTTACATGAGAAAAGTGTGTGTGTGTGTGTGTGTGTGTTCAGAACTATAAAGAAGAGTAGTAATAAAGTTCCGCAAGTTAGTTTTGTCATCTGAAGTATTTTGATGTAAAAAATTTGACTCATCAAGGTTTGAGAAGAGAGTTTGGGTGCATCTCTTAGCTTTTTTTTTTTGATGAAAATGTGTATCTCTTAGTTTAGGGCTTTGTAATCTGTCTTTAGTCAATTGCAAGTTCAAAGATGTGTCTTGAGTCAATTGCAAGTTTAGAGATGTTGCTCTTGTTCTTAGTTGCTATTTTTTGTGTAGTCTATCAATTTTGTAGGAACAAGACTAGGGATCTTATCATAATGGACCAACGCTCTTTGTCGGGAATAACCCAAAAAAAACAAGGGACAACAACAACAATATAGCCTTAATCCCAAATTAGTTGGGGTCGGCTACATGAATCAAACTTTTCTTCCCTTGCACTCGATTTTGTGCAATTGATGGAGTGCTTTTTTAATCATTTAAATCCCTCCTAATTGATGCATCTCCAGTTAGCTTCAGTCTAGCCCTACCTCATTAAATTTCTTCAATTTTTATTGAGTCACGTTCTAGTTGGGGACATTTGTGGGTCGTCATTAGAGATGTCCAAACCACCGCAATTGCGCTTCCCTAATCTTTGTTTCTCTTTATTCACTCCATCCATCTGTTCTTCCTCTTACACAGTATGAAAAGAGTCCATTTAGAGTGAATTGCATTGGTGTGATCCTCTCTCTCGCCTCTCTCTTTTAGTCAAAAAATGCTATGTAATAGAAAGCATTGATGCTTTTCAATTTTGGTGTTTGTGTGATGATCTTGGCTCATTATCTATTTGCAACTTAAAGATTTATATATGTTGTATCATTTTCTTAAGTCTAGATTTTGGACCATATAATAGTGTTATACTATTATGTGATTTTTCTTTAACAAAAATGTTGTGTGGTTATTTTTGCATTTGTATTGTAGGTTAAAGGCTTCTTTCTATTGGAAAACATTTAGGCTTATTTTAGATCATTAATTACATTTTCATGTATAAATATAAAATTTTATGATGCTCATTTGTCAACAAACTTAAATATAAAAATAACATTCTTTGATTTAAGTGAAAAAATAAGTTTCTAATTAGGTCACTATAAACATATTTAAATTTATATACTTGAAAGCATAAATCTTCGAATTTATATACAAGAAAATAATTTTATATAAGTTAATATAAAAAGTAAATAATTAAAAG
This sequence comes from Stephania japonica, assembly GCA_039657345.1. Taxonomy (NCBI): domain Eukaryota; kingdom Viridiplantae; phylum Streptophyta; class Magnoliopsida; order Ranunculales; family Menispermaceae; genus Stephania; species Stephania japonica. The sequence continues at coordinate 42,590,951 of CM077562.1, forward strand.
TTCATTTATATGTGTACAAATTCATAAATTTATATTTTATATGTAAAAACATAAGCCTTTCATTTGTAGACAAATAGATTTTACCAATCAAGCAATATATTTAGAAAAAAAAAAACTGATGTCTCGCATGTCGTGAATTGCATGTTGTATCACCAAATAACTATTTTAAACAATTGTTTCATAATTCAAATGTACTATGGTTGTATAATTATGCTTATTCTTAACTCTTTTCCTTTCACTAAAAAAATAAAATAAAAAATTAAGTGGGCAAATTACAAGGCGACGTTGAAGTCTCAAATCTTGCTCATAACTACTTTCTAACAACTTAGCTCCCAATAGTTAGACGATGGACTAAAAATGAAACTAAACCTGTTCTCAAGAGTGAACTACACTCTTTTGAAATACATCCACAAGGTGATGCATGGTTCATTTATGAGAATTTTAACTAAAGACTTGTGTTGATCTAGATGTCTCACATGTGGAAGTTAAATCAAAATTTGAACTTGAGCAGGCCAGCTTTAACTTTGAAATGTGATAGAATCTCATATAGCGTCATTTAGAGTCAGTTAGAAGTAAACACTATAAATAGGAATAAATTAGTTAGATTGCGCATCTTGGAAATTGAATTGTAATTAGGGCACTCTGTGAGTCATTTAGGTTGAGAGAGTGTTAAGACTCTTCTTGGGGTTTCTTTCGTGTTCTTGTCTTGTAGTCATTGAATTCTCAAATCAATTGATCAATATCGGTATTCTATCATTCGCATCGAGCCTTTCTTCGATCATGTCACCGAAAGTTGATCAACGAATTGAATCCATGGAAATAGAGCTTCGCAAGGTCCAGGTGGTGGTGGAAACAATCTCTAGGCTGGCATTGAAGGTGGACGAGTTCAAATGTGATATCTCAGAGGCCAGATCTGAGATTAGAAGGCTAACACAGAAGATGGAGGCCTTATTCTCTCCAGCAAAAGCGTCGCCGTTGGTGCAGATCTGCAGATCATAGCACCAGGTCGCAGGTCGTCTACATCTAAGGGTCGCTAATCCCAGATCCATCGATCGGGGTGTTAAGATCCCAGATCTAGAATGTGCGAGGGTCGCTGACCCCAGATCCGTCAGATCCAGAGTTGACAGTGGAGTTGCCGACTATTGGGAAACTAGATCAACACCGGCGTTCATCTTTTGGAGTTGGAGTGGATCAGATACCCTGGCTCCTCCTCACCCCCCAAATAAAGACTCCTCCTTGCTCTCCATCAATAAAATTTGTTTGTGTGAGAAATGAGGGATCAGATACGCATGGGAAAATTATAAGTTGGAATATGTGGAAGTTTGTAAGAGAGTGAAAACAGAGTCGACGATGACTAGATCAAGATGATTGAGAAGAACGCAGCATCAACAAAGAGAAAGTGAAGATATGGGCGCTCAAAATTTTAAGATTTTCTTTTGAGCTTCTAACAAGTCGGGTCAGGTCAGTCACTTGACAATTAGTGTCGCTTTACCCGTTCTCGACCCACATAAAACTCGGGCATCGGGCCGAATGCCTGACTTTTTTTCGAGTGGGGTTTGTGCCCGACTAAATAACTATCGGGATTGGCGGGCCGGGCCAGGCCATTCAAGCCATCGATAATTTGCTCAGCCCTACCAACAAATGTTTAGATATGCAGGTAATTACAACCAACCTAGGCGTATGCACAGGTGTGCTATGGGATCGTGCATGTTTGTTCAAACTTAAGGAGTATGGAAGAGTCGTTTGGTTCGGGAAAACTCTTTGCGATTGCATGTTTCATTGGCGCTGTCAAATATTCAAGATTGGCAACCATAGGCGACTCCGTGCGTACAATTGCTCCACCACCTTGGCAACTGCCATTATCCAGTCTGTTAGCAAGCTTCATTCTCGATTTGGTGGTCTTCCTCCATTTTCGAGATATTTCTTCTTGTTCAAGTTCTCGTGACTTAGTTGCACCACTTTATTTAGGGAAATTGTGTTTGAAGGGTCGATACGCGTATCGAGGAGATCTGATGGTGAGAAGGACAGAAAAACATAGATGTGTTTGTCAATGCCTCTATATGCAATTATGCAATTATGAGCTTTCTGTGTTTTTTCTTTGACCACACAATTGTCCTCGAGGTGCGTTCATTTTATTTCTCTTAAAGTTGCAGACCCACTTCAGTAATATATCAATCAAGAAATATCACATGGCCGATGCTTCATTTTTTACCTTGGGTTTTTTGTTTACTTCTTTCTCGTCACCATAGCAATGGCGAATCCACTATGTTCACTGGAATAACTGCCCTCACTTGTTGGGCACGCATTTGGGTATTTCAATTAGATCTAGATTCATGGGCTGATAGTTATGTGGTGTTGCTATCCCTTTTTTGGTGGTGTGAACCTCAATGTTTTGTGTTGCCTAGGCAATTGATGGCAGTTCAAGTTTCAACTCATTATTTACTCTTGTGCTCCCAGGAAGAGTTGTTTGTTGTGGCATTGCATTTCTTTTTGGATTAGAATGGTGCACTGAATCTCAGGTCCATCCCCTTGGGCTTCATGATTGATTGTGTTTGGATTTTGGACTATCACTTTATTTCTCCAATGCTTACATCACAAGATTGTGGCTTCCCTCACATTGTGGGTGTTTTTAAAGGCATGTCTGTGCAATATGACTATATGTTGGTTGCATATGAAGTGTTTGTTGCAATGTCCTTGAACAATTGATGGTGATGGAGCAACTTGCTGGCTGGTGGTTCAGTATACTTGCCCCTCTTCTTGATGGCCAGTCATCTGTCAACTTTTGCTCAGCGGCAGGCCACGAGGTGGATCTGGATCCCAGCATGGTTACCTCTCACATATGCACTCTCTAGTTGGTTTTTATATGCTTTTGACACTATTTGCAGTGCGCATCAGATGTTCGATGTTCTTTCCACCTTGAGGACAAGGTGAATGTTTAAGGGGGAAGTAATGGTAGAATCCCATATAGAGAGTCATTTAGAGTTAGTTAGAAGTAAACACTAAAAATAGGGATGAGTTAGTGAGATTGGGCATCACGGAAATTGAATTGTAATTAGGGCACCTGTGAGTGATTTGGGTTGAGAGCGTGTTAAGACTCTTCTCTGAGGTTTCTTTTGTGTTCTTGTCTTGTAATCGTTATTGAATTCTCAAATCAATCGATCAATATCGATATTCTATCAAAATGATGAGTTGAAACTGCCTTACTGTCATACATCAGAGAAAGACCTATCCAAGGAAAGGGTGGCTTGTAGTTGTTCTAAAGAAAATGAACCAAGTATAGATTTAGATTCTAGAAAATGAGACTATAGAAAGTCCTCAGCATAATAAAACAATCGAAAATGCCTCACATCTACATCCTTTTTATGCATACTTTACTCAATCATGGTAATTTAATCATTCTTCAAAGAAATGCTCAATGGGTCAATGTACATAACAAAAGATGCATGACAAAGATGCAGGTGACATAAGTACATTGATCTTTTCAGTATTTAAGAATCACATATTGCAAAAGCACATCTCACCAGGAAGCAAATAAATAAGTGAAGTCCATGGTCATCAGCCAAGCAAGGCCAAACAGGTTTGCTTTTAGAATAGAATTTCCACAGATTTCATGAGAAAAAATAATACAATTGCATCCATTTTGTTAAAAAAAGTAAGCAATTAGTGATTTATAAGTCTCATCCATACCTGAGATAGCCGAGGAATGACGATAACCAGCTGATATTTCACTGATTTCCTTGGGAAAACCAGAAACTTCAACAGGCACCTAGAGTGATTCAAGGAGTTTTAATTGCAACGCCATGAAAAATTTGTACACATTCAATAAAATACCTATTGCAAATATGTAAACTGATGCATACAAGAATTAGAAGGAAAAAAATCAATTGAGATTAAGATAATGATAATCAAAAAACATGCTTCAAATCCAATAATCAATCAATTGGAGATGGCAGCGAAGAAGATATAACATGGTTACTCATGAAATCCAACTACGGGAAAAACTTAAAAAATATTCTTGATTGAAAAGAACAGAGTGCCAAACCAAAGAAAAAAAAGGATCGTTTCTCTCGACAACACTATTAAGTTTACAATTTATAGACAAAGAGAAAAGGTGACAGAATCCCTCCACTACTCATGATTTATACCGAACCAATTTGAACTCTGAAGACATATGGATGAGAGGGCAAAATGGTAATTTGACTCTAGTTTTGGCTAATCCATTTGCATGCATTTAGGTTCCATTGTAGTTAGAATTACTTTTTATATTAATAACATTATCTTTAGATAGCAATGCTATTTTGAATGTTCAGCACTTCTAAGGCTTTTGGTTTGCATAATAAATTTATAACTTTTTCACGTTTTAACGCACACGTTGGCCCACAACCTCATTCTTCTTAGCTACATAAATCTAATGATTGCAAGGGACTTAGGAATTTTGGCACAAACCTCCAAGGAAGACTGCGTTATTCTTCTATATAATTTTTGGAAAGTTAAAAGGGTTGATTGCAATTAAGACGGTGTTTAGTAACTCTTATTTTTTTCTTTTTATTCTTTTAACTCTTATTTAAAAAGAGGTTTCTTAAAATGTGTTTGGTAAGTTTCCTTTCTTCTCTTTGGTAAAAGACTTTTCTTTTTGAAAAATAGGAAATAAGATGAACTACTCTTATATAAAAAGAGAGATTTTTTAGCTTTTTGAGAATAAGTGGAAAACCACTTGTACGGGTAGAAGATTAGAATCGACAATTTATTTTGTGATCCCAAAACTGCCCAACCCATTTGCGTACTCCCACCATGCACAAACCCTTATCTTTCAACTTCACTTCACGATTCACATCACCCTGCCCAAATTCCCACCGCATCTTTTCCAATTTTTTATGTATCAGAGACACACTTTCTCCCTTCCTCCCTCTCCCCAGATTTCAACTTTTACAGTTTCTCAATCTCCTCTCCAACAACCACTTGGCCTTTTTTGGAGAATCCATGGCTAGAAACCAATTAGAGTCCTTGCTCTGTCTCCTCTCCTTTACCTTGTCCCATGTTCCGTTCTACAGAGATGGGGATGAGAACAAGTTTAGAAATGGCACTTTCTTGAACACAATCTCAATGTGTATGTATGTTGGTCACCATTTCTTGTAAAGGTTGTAGAGAAATTCATGGATTTGAATCAACAACAACAACATAGCCTCAGTCCCAAATTAATTAGGGTCGGCTACATGGATCAAACTCTTCCATTGTGCTCGATTTAGTGCAATTGATGGTGAGCATTCCAAACCATTTAAATCCATCCTAATTAATGTATCTTAAGTTAACTTCAGTTGCTTCAAAAAAAAAAAATTAACTTCGGTCTATCCCTACCTTGTCGAATTTGTTCAGTTTCAATTAAGTCAAGTTTTCTAATGGGGGCATTTATAAGTCGTCTTTGCAAGAGTCCAAACCACCAAAACCGCATTGTCAATTAGTGCTACTCCTTTTTTTTTTTTGACTTTATGTATTTCTTATTCTATCTATACGAGTTTTACCACATATCCACCTAAGCATCCTCATTTCTGCTACGTTCATTTTATGTAATTGTTGTTGCCTTACCGCCCAACATTCACTGGCATGAAGCATAGCTGGCCTAATTGCAGTCTTATAGAATTTTTCTTTCAACTTGGTAGGGATATTTCTATCACATGTCATACCTGTGCACTCCTCCATTTCTTACATCCAGCTTGAATTCTATGTGTGATGTCATTCTCAGTATTGTCATCATTTTGTATGATTGATCCTAGATATATCTAAAGTGTTTCACCTTAGGAATTCTACTTCCCCTAATTTTACCACTCCATCTCTATGTCTAGTATTTCTAAACTCGCAGAGCATGTATTCGGTCTTCGTCCTACTCAACTTAAAGCCTTTAGATTCTAATGTATTCCTCCAAAGTTCTAATTTCCTATTTACTTCATCTTTTGTTTCGTCCACTAAGATGATGCCATCTGCAAACAACATACACTATGGTATATCCTCTTGAATATGCCTAGTTCATCCCTAACTAGAGTAAAGAGATATTAGCATAAAGCCGATCCTTGATGTAGTTCTATTGTAATGGAAAATTCTTTTGCAGTTCCTCCAAATCTCTTTATACTCATTACTACTCTCCCATACATATCCTTAATAGCGTCTATGTATCTAACATGCACTTCTTTTCTTTCTAGAACCCACCAAAAAAATCTCTAGGAACCCTATCATATGCTTCTTTTAAATCTACAAATACCATATGAAGATCCTTTTTCTTTTCTCTATATTTTTCCATCAATCTTCTTACAAAAAAAATCGCCTCCATAGTTGACCTTCCAGGAATGAAGGCAAATTGATTCTATGATATTGTTGTTTCTCTTCTTAGCGTATTGTCAATTATCCTCTCCTAAGGTTTCATTGTATGACCCATAAGTTTGATTCCCCAGTAGTTTTAACAACTTTGAATGTCTCCTTTATTTTTGAAGATTGGTACGAGCGTGCTTCTTCTCTAATCTATTGGCATCCGTTTTTATTATAAAATTTTGTTGAAAAGTTTTGTTAACCAAGTCAATCCAATTACTCCTAAGCATTTCCAAACCACTATGGGTATTTCATTTGGGCCACATGTTTTCCCTATTTTCATCTTTTTCAATGCCTCTTTAACTTTCGGAATCCTAATATTGCGTGTGTAGTTTACATTTCTTTCTTGGTGTGGGTTTTCATCTATAATCATATCAACTTAACCATCATTCAATAAACTATCGAAGTAGCTTCTACATCTCTCCTTAATATCATCTTCGCGCATTAAACATTTTGATTCCGTCCTTAATATATCTTACATGACTTAGGTCTTGTTTCTTTTTATCTCTTAATTTGGCTAGCCTATAAATATATTTTTCGTCATCGCTATTACCTAACTTTGTATATAGATCTTCCATGAAGTTTGTTTTAGCTTGATTGTACGCATCTTCATCTTGACACTTAAGTATTTTCCTATACAACTCTCTTTTAGTCTTAATTGCTCTTTGGATATCCTCGTTCCACCATCATGTTTCCTTCTTTGGTGGTCCCAAGCCTTTAGATATACTTAACACATTTGTTGCTACTCTTTTTATGCACCTTCTCATTTCAAGCCACATCGTATTAGCATCTAAATTAAGATTCCGAATGTTTTTCTTCAGTAGTTTTTCTCTAAACTCTACTTGTTTACTATTTTTTAGGTTTCACCACTTTATTCTAGGGTCTTTGTCTCTTTTATTCCTATTAAGTCGTCGTTTTAGCTTAATGTCAAGTATAACTAACTTATGTTGGGTAGTAAGCACTTCACCAGGTATTACTTTGCAGTCTCTACATATTTTTCTATCTACTTTTCTTGTTAAAAGAAAATCTATTTGACTCATGTTATGCCCATTATTAAAACTAATCAAATGCAACTCTCTTTTCCTAAAACTAGTATTTGCCAAGACAAGATCATATGCTAAAGTAAATTATAAGATTGAGACAAGTACCAATAATAAATAATATATTAGTTAGACTTGTAGTGCATGTAATTTGAGCCATCATGCATTGGGGTAAAACTTGGGGACTGATAAGTCATTAGTTAGACTTGTATTTAGGTAGTATTTTAATAGAATAAAAGGTCTAGTTATCCCAAAATGAGTACTAAATTGCAGTATTTGTCTATTCTTGGGTCTAAAGGATGGAAAAGAGATAAAGGAAGAAATCCGGGAGAAAAAAGCTAAGAGAGCGAAAATTAGAGATAACGTTGTGACACAAAGGTGACGCCATGTGAAGGAACTGGACGGCGAGAGGCAGGATGGACAACGTGAAGAATCAGGTTGTGACGCTCTGACAACGCTGTGGAAATGAACGTACGACGTCAACTTGGACAATGTACGGCGTCAAGCCTGCTTAGAAGAAAAAAATAGAAAGCATGACGATGCCTAGCGTCATGGGTTATAAGTACAACAACCACGGGGACAAAATAGAAAATAGCTTTTGGACTTCTAATTCGATTGGGATTGTATTTTAGGATTCATATAAGTAATTTAAGTTGTTTTAGGGTTATATATATTATATACAGAGAAAAAACATGAGGAAGGTTGTGAGAGCATACAAGAGAGTTTATTTTTAAGTTTTTGGGAGTTTTAGAGAGCTTTGAATGAGAATACATTGAAGACTCCAATTTTGGTTAATTCATAGTTGTATCTTTGATTCAATTGAAGGTAATTCTTTGATTTAATTACTGCATACAATGAATATGATGAATTGTGTGTGTTTTTATGTCAAGTATGGAGTAGTTTACTTTATCTTATGGATCCTACGGTATGATAACTATGCGAAGTATGATCGATTTGTAATTTTATACATGTGCAATGATTAGAATTTGTGTTTATTTCTGAACTTAATGCTATAAACATCTTGATCATTTATTTATTGATTATGGGAGTTAGGAGTAATCATGACCATGGAGCTTTTAAAACCAAATATGAAAAACACAACCATAAGAGATATAACACATCGATAGATGATTATTGATTAGGGAGGCATGGACAGTAAACTTAAGTGTTTATAAATCTAAGGATTTGGAACTTAATGCTTTGTGAAACTTACGACATTCACACCGGTAGGTGAAATTCTAGTGACCACGAAAGTGGGTTGAAGTGAATTAGAAGGAAATTCGTCCATTCTAAATTGCATTGTGGCTGCGCACATACATGTTTAAGAAGAAAGTGAGTTTGATGTTATGAGTGCATAGTTTTTACATTACCTAGGTGAAGTTGTGAACTAAGAGTTTCTCTCAAATAAGAACTCTACCAAATTTACATTGCTTTAATAGATAGAGTATTTTAGTTTTAATGTAACATAAAAATAGCCTTCTTAACAATTTAGTAGACTTAACTAAGTAATTGTGTCCATATACACCTTTCCCTGAGGACGATATTTGTAATCAACTTTTGTTGATCACACTATTACTATAATTGAACCGTTATACGTGCGGTCACGATCAGGGACTTGAACAGAGGCATCCATATCATACACCAATCAAGTTGACAAGAATTTTGCTCTCTTATACAAGGAAAATAAGATGCCAGAGGGAGCAAGCAAAAACACCTTCATTCTTTTAATCAAAGAAACACGACATTTGAGACAAATCAATGGATGCAAAAGCTGAAGGTTTCAGATTTTGTTTTAAGATTACAAGGAGCGATGCACTCACGGGGTTGAGGCATAATTAGAAAATTCAAACAAAATGTCTCTCCAACGCATATGTTGACATTAGTTATAGTGAAGTTGGGCATAAAACTGAAAAATAATAGCACAAAGTGCAGATGAAACTTTTGATCATACAGGATCTAAAACAAACTAACAGATCAAGATAACATACAAGTGAATAGCTTTTCAAATCTGATACACCTAGTTGTCCAAAGTCATTGAGACCAGTTGCATAAACACGCCCAGTTTCTGCCCACCAAAAAGGTTTAATGTTGAATATTAGAAGCAGAATAAATACATATGCCAAACTTTTTTAAGTAGTTAAAGTCCCAATGGTATAAAGTGATTTATATAACTCTATGCTCCATAGATCAATGGCATCAAAGATGCAACATTATGAGATATTGCAGCATTACAATCAGATGAGGAAACCTGAAATCAATATCTTTTCAAATAGTGACAATATACAAAACATGTAAGGAGTCGTGGATGGCAACTTCATCTGGTCAGCAGAGATAAAAGCAATATTTTTACTCCCTGGAGTAAGAATTTCTTGAAGAGGATTTGGATAAAGATGAAAGACTTTGGAAGAGATCAGAAGTTGGAACAACCTGATCGATGAATGATGAAAATTAGTTTCCTAGCTATTTTGATGACTTGATATATTTTGCTATGACATGACTTATGATATGCATGAGCATGACATTCTTTTGAATTTTGGCGTACTTAGTTGGTTATTAAGTGTTAAAAGTTGTTCCTAGTTCATAGTTCAAACTACTTTTTTGAAGTTACTTTCTAATTGAGCTTTATGATCAAGATCAATTACTCTATCAAGTATCAACCAATGAATTATGCAAATACTCTTTTCTCTTTTATTTTTGGTTGTAGTTTAATTCCCAGCACTACGTACTAATTAGTTCTTTTGCGATAAATTGATATTATAGTACTAGTTTAAAATCTTAATAAAATATTGTATTATTACAGGTTATTCAAAAGAGTTATATGAAGTTATGAACACTGAAGGGAAGGGAATTCAAAGTTCAAAGTTCAAAGTTCAAAGTTATAACTGAATTATTGGTCTACATCAAATTCAGGTAAGTCTTTACTCTCCTTGTCACAAAAACTCAACTTATCTTGTTGGTTGTTGCATACTTAATTATCTTTCATCTTATATCTTTTGTAGTTGCTATGTAGTTAAAATAAATTCTCAAGTAACTAAGTTGTAATTTATAGAATATATAAAATTATAGTTTTCATATTCCGTGTCCAAGTATCCGTGTCCAAATATTTGGACGCTTTTAGCCGATTCCTCGAGTCTTAAAATTTGGAGTATAGGCAAATCCGACCTTTAGACACGTATCCCCCTTGTTCAAGTCCGGGTAAATAGCTTATTCACCAATCAGGGAAGGTCACCAAATTGGGAAATTGTCCAACACAATCACAGCCTAAGTACTCTTCTGGCAGAGACTCCCAATTTGGAGAAAAACTCGTGCATGAGTTCCAACACAAAATTTCCTTTTTGTTTGTCACGAACCATCATCAGTTTAAAAATATAACACCACAACTAAGTAGCAAACAGAATAACAAATTGAATTTCCTCAACAAATCAAACAACTTGTCAAAGACTCGCATAGATAAACAAATCATTGATCACGCAATATTCCAATTCTTGCAAGTTCCAACCAATTCACAGCGAATGAATTCAAGACCAAGTACTAAAACAACGAAGAATCCAACCTGTTAAGAACAGCGTATGAGCACCACCGCAGGAGATTGATCTAAGACTCTGATTCTCCAACGCCTTGCACACGGCAGGACACAATTGAGAATCCAAAACCCCAAGCCCTAACCTTCCGTAATCGCCATTCCCCCACAGAGCCGCAAATCGTCGTCCCGATCCGTTCGAAATCCATCTCCGATAAACCCTAGAACCGATTCGCGAAACATCCGCGCATCGCCTCGGCCACATCTCGCATTACAGATTTATTGGATTTAGGATTGAATTTCGAGATTGTTTGGGTTTTGATCGCGATTGATCCCAAATTTGGGGTTGTTGGCTGATAGAGAGGAGTTAGGTAGAAGCAGAGAAGGAGAATGAAACGAAAGTAATGGCTCTCGGCATATATACGTTGTTGTTCCCAGTGAGCAGTGATTGCCGTGCCAGCTAGCAGGCCCTTTAAAGAGCATCTCCAATGATACCATGGAATCATGGATGCGGGTAAAAATGGGTTCATTTGTGAGACACAATACTTTAGATGGTAGAAGGTTGCGTCATCATTTCATTACGACATCTACAATACATTTGATGGTAGAGTGTCACGTCATCATTACATAACACTTTTTTCTATTACACTTGATTACCACAATTTTTTTTCTTAAGTGGAATCAAACCACGATCTCTCGAGATCTTGTCTTTTTGACAAGTGATGTATTTACTATCTTACCAGATAGGTTTTAATTCACTCTCACAATTGTTAAACCCCTTAGTTACATACTTTATGAGGCTCACGTCTTTTTGTTTCTAAAAAAACAATACAAATCAGATTTTAAAAAAATAAAAAACAAAAAAAGTTATGTAAACTCGTGGCCTTGCGTATGAGGCCCATTGCACGCCCGTCGTGGATGCTCTTATAACACAATCTATATTTAACCCAAGAAAAGCTCTCGAATAAGACCATAAATTGTGAATGTCTAGCTGATGTGACAGGGAATCAAAGTAAAGAGTATCTACCCCAATGCTTACATCTAGACATTATGGTGGATATTTTTTTTTTTACTGTCACTTCATCACTTTACTTTTAGTTATAGAAACAAAGAAAACGACAAAATAAAGGTCCTAATCCGCATAAAAATGTGCATCCCAGTAATTACTAAGGACAACCCATTTACAAGGGCACCCAATATTTTTCTCAAGACACCTATAAATTGGACAAAAATGCCCTTTGCCATCAACACGTAGCACCCCACCACTAAATCAAATAATAATCAAATCAAACCTTTGTTTCCCTTCTTCCACTCCCGCTCCCATCACGAATCAAGGCTTCAATCTACCATATCCCCTCATTTTTCTAGGTTTAACCGCAATCTCGTAGTGTTCGACCGCACAGGGTCATGATTTATGTTTTGGTCTCGGCCATCCATTTGTCAAGACCATTGAGTAAGTAAGAAAACTTTTTGACCCACTTCACAAGCACATATAAGTCGGACTGCATCCATTGGTATAAATTTGAGGGGTCTCTTTCAAGTTCTCAACTGTTGCTAAGGTTGTCGAAAACCCTAAACCATCTTTTTTTATTCTCTCTCGTAGTTTTAAATCTTGAACCCTGTCAATTTTCTCTTTTGATCACGGTGGTTCCAATCAGTGCAACTCTATGTGTTATAACTTGTTCAATAAATCGCATCTCTTTCAAATCTATAAAGATTGGAACTATTCTTGTTACGACACGTCTTCTTTAACGATCATTTGTAGAGCTGTGTGGTTGTTGGGTTGGTCGTCTTCTTCAATTTTTATTTTTAGGTAGTTTGCATTCTCTTATTAGAAGTTTTGATTTTGTCTTCCCTTATTGGAAGTCTTAGGTTTTCTTTTCTAATTGGAATTCTATTTTTCGTTACATGGTTTTAATGGTATTTGGGTATTGTCATGTGTTCCAGAGTCCCTGATTGTTGCACTTTTTCAATGATTTACGGTCACATTTACAGCCAAATTTATGGTGGTTCTTTTGAACAAATAGGATTAGCAAGTCAATGTATTGATTTATATATTTGGTCGTGTATCGAGCCATTTATGATTAATGAATTTTATTTTTTTATTTTTTTTAAAATGGAAATGCATCCAAGGGACTCTAGTAACAACCCTTAAAATTTAACATGACTTGTGTCGTACTTGTCAGGACCGTGACCCGGCTATGTGATACTTCGCAATATTTCGGACTTCGGAATGTCGACACCGAGGTAATTTTATGATTTCTTGATGTTTGTATTAGTATGATAGTCTAATACGAATCTCGAGCCGTTTTGGCGGGTATTAGTCTGAGTACAGCTTCGCCTAGGAAAAACGAGGGAGTTAAAACACAAATAAATGATTTTTTTTAATAATAAATGCGATGATTTTATTTAAATCGGAACGTGACGAGACCACGGGTACACAATGGTCGAGTTGTGGTGCCATACGAGTCGAGGAGCGCAAGACCAACAAGGGAGTTGAATAACTAAGTGATAACCAAGTCACTTAGTAGAGCCAACATGAAGAGTTAAAGTTGGTGGACACTTCAAAGGGGGGAGCTGATGGATTTGCCTCAAGATGCGCGCGTACAAGTGGATGATGAGTGGACCTATATAAGGAGTTAAGGACCATTCCACCACTTGGATTCATTTTCGCTATTCACTCTCTCTTCTCCTCTCCTCCTCTTCTCTTCTTTCTTGGTGAGCAAGACAACCACTAAGGTTGGTTTGGACTGCCAGAGATTTGTCGGAGTCCCCATTTCTCGTCGGAATCTAGGTGAGAACCTTGCTCTCTTGTTTCTCCTCTCTATTTTTGCTTTGTTTACTCAAGTTTTAATTGCGATGACCAAGGGTGTCTCGACGGAGTTGATTCTATTGAATCACCGGTATCCCCCGAAGCGATCAATACTCGGCGTTGAGCTGTGTTGCTATTTCGATGTTGTTTTGTTGATTTTCGTTGGTTTCAGATCATTTTGGGTATCTTGGATTTTCGAATGATTCCCGGCACTCCATGACAATTCGAAGTCGATTTCGAATGGTCTTGCGTCTGGGCACATATTGGCTACGATCGCCGAGCGTTGCGTATTGAGTAGAGTGAATTTCAGAGTCTCATAATCCCCAAAATTCATTTTTATTACACACGGTAGAGGCGTTGCACACTCTATGTGTGTGGCGGCGCCTCTCAAAGCGTGACCAACAAGGTATGATTTCGGTTTTTTGCCATAAGGGACACCGCACAGGTCATTGTGCTAGCTTCGTCTCTCATAGAAGTGAGTTCTAGAAACAAAGTTTTCGATTTCATGTTCGCGCCACTGAGACGTCGTAAGACTAATGCTCTTGGTGACGCCTCTCACGGCGCTGCAAACAGTACCATTATTATAAGATGTCATGACGACGTCGCGCGTGTCTGAATGCAGCGACATTACTACGGTGTCAGGTCAAACAGAGTAATTCGAGATAACGCCACAGCAACGTCGTGGGCAAACTCCCTAGCGGCGTCGCTCACAACGTCTCGACCAAGGACCTTTATATACGACGTCGTGGGCACTATACACGGTGGCACCGCCTCGGCATTAGTCACTGTTTGAATTTATATTTTGATTTTAACTGAAAACTTTTGGAAAACTTTGGGGTTTATCTTAGAATGTATATTTACCATAAACCCAATTATTTGGGGTTCAAACCACTGACAGGTAGTTTATGAACCTATGAGACGTACTAGAGTAGCGGGAGTTTGGTTATTGGGTCGCAGCTAGTCAAGTAAGTACACTCGCCTCGTGCTGGTGTATGTTAGTAAGCCAGTAAGGAAATACCATGTGATTCATTATTATTATGTTCTGATTCGTTATGATCTATTGTTGGCATTTCATTCTATTCCTTGGTTATGTGTTATTGGCGTAAGTGCTTGTCTTGAGAGTACTCGGCCCTGCACTAGTGGGGAAACGTGGGCACACATGTACAAGAGTGCGGGACCACCCATAGTGACTGTGTGACACCAAGTGTCAGGTTTGGAGGCTTGTGTCTGTGACGACCTCAATTTCCTGATGCGATTGGGTACGCCCAGCCTAGACCCGTGCAAGCCCCTGAGTCCAGTCTCGGGGAACTTGACAAGCCTAGTCAGCCTCCGTTTATCCGTTTAACAAGGTTATGAAGTAAGTTATTGTAGTTATCAATTTACATAGCGAAAAAACTATAAGTATAAACAAAATGTATGGGAAATAACTCAATTCAAGGGAAATCAGGCATCTATTAATGTAGAACCCAGAAATACAGATATTCATGTAAAAAAATCAGATCGATTTGACTGAACCAGTTACATGATATCTAAAAGTATCACATCCCACCTGTTATGACCCGAAAATTTATATTATTTTCTATGTGATGACATGTAATATCAATTTATACTCGTGTCTGTGTGACAGGGTGGTGACGCCGATTTTACAAGTAGTGTTCGCCTAGGAAACATGTCGAATGCATTTCGACATACAAATTACAAGTATACGGGTTGGGGAAATGAATTTGGTGGACGACCGAGAAACAAAATGTAATAATAAATTGATTCGAGAAATTTATGGGTCGTTAGTAACTTCATTATTGCGCGATGGTGCGAGTCGTGGTGCATGTCGAGCAAAGGGATGCTCGAGGAAACTCAATTTATTGGTAAAAATTGGGTAAGAACTAGAAGGGAGTCACCCATTAGTGTCACCAAAGTAGGTAGGCTGGAGTGAGGAGAGACCACAAGATGTGCCTCGAGATGTGGGTGGGAGCCAAGATGAGGCCCACACTATAAAAGGTGGTCAACACCTTTCTCTCTCTCATTTCCTTTTCTTTTTTCTCTCTCTTCTTTCTCCAGTCCCACTCCCTAACGTTTCTCTCACGTCACCAGAGGTTGTGGTGGCTGGAGCGACGCGACGACGGCAGAACCAGGCGATTCGAGGTAAGATCTTTAATCTCCTCGCCACCCTCTACGCATTGGTATGAGTTTCAACCGTGTTCGCCGCGATTAAATTCAGACACCACGTTGAGATTTCGAACCCAATCGAAACTCTCGACATTTTGGTGATCCCCGCGACAATCACTACGAGATTTGTGAAGGTAGTTTTCGATTTGGAGAGTTTTAGGTTTTTTATGAATTTTTGGGTATTTTTGAATGATTTTCGTTTTGGGTATTCTGTTGAGTTTTTCGGACGTTTTGGAGTGTTTCGAGGATGTTTTTGGAATGGTGTTGCATCCCCAGTAAGAAATGGACTAAATCGGCATAAGGCGACACATGCTGGGGTTGGTAAACACCCCAAAAAAGTCCCACAAACGGGGGAGCCCCACGATGCTTAGCATGGTGCCCCCCACATACGACTCGAGTAGAGTCGATCTTTGCCCCACGCCGTAAAGGTGTTGTGGGGTATAACACCCCACCCCGTGGAGACGCCGCCGAGGGTAATACCCTCACGACGTCTCGGTGGCGTCCAGAACACAGGAAATTTCCAAATTTTTGGGAAAACTTCGGAACGACTTGGGGTCTTCTTGGGGTATCTAACAGGTCCAAATACGACCCAATAACCTGGAAGTCGACCTGGAAACATATTGAATATAAATATGGAAACTTAAAAAAAAGGATTTTAATTATACGCGAAATAAATGCTAATATTACCAAATTGCAACGAAAATGCTTACTAGGTACTTAGTAGACCGATGACGGGCTTGCGGGGACGTTTAGCATCGTATGAGAGCCGCGAACACGGAGTTTCACGTGGTATTAGTAAGTAAAACCAATCAGAGTATTTACATTATTTCATTTGTGCATTTACTTGGCTGTCATCCTTGTTTAAGCATAATTCTTTGTGTAATATATCTTTGTTGGATTCACTTTAGTTATATCTATCCTTGTTGATTTATCGGCTTAGTTTTGTTTGGATTTCTTAATGAGTGTTCTTTTGGGTGTAAGTAGACAATATGGTGCTCACGGTCTATACCGTGAGTACACGGACTCTGGACGTGGTTAAAGCCGCAATTTAGGATTGCAGTGGCTATATGTTGAACTGTGTGTGACACTGCGGTGCCCGTATGTGAACTAAGTGTGACCTGAGGCTAAATGCCTTATTCTATACTGTTTTGGGTTTGTACAGGTTCAGATGCTATCTTAGAAGTCAAGTTGTAAACTAAGTGTGGCAACCTGGTGGACTTGGACACTTATATGCTCTTTTGCTTTGTGCTCTCGACACTCATTCATCGTTGTTATCTCAGTGATTTCACTTATCATGCTATCTTTTATAATATTTGTGATATTCAAGCATGATACTAGTTTAGCCATTTTATGGCACATTTGAAATGTTGTTAAGACTCTATTGGTATTTTACTCTCTACATCATTGTACTCGCCGTCTAGTTTGTGATAGTGGGCAGACCGGCGAACAGACAAAGGCAAGGGATTAGCGCTAGACGATTGAAGGCGAGGACCACGAGGCGGTCTCCTCTCGCGTATTAAGTATATTTTGTATTAAGTATCTATATTGTTTTGTTGAACATGGGATTATGGATTATGAGAGATCTTGGGCATGTAAGACATTATCAATACTCTCTTTTGATTTATATGGTGGATATAATTACAGGGTTTCCACACCCTAGGATTGTCTTAACTTGTGTGTCTTGAAGTATATTGATTAGTTTGGAGTTTAATTGCTTCCGTTGTATCTGATAATAACTCACTAATTGATTAACTTCACTTGTAATACGTAATAAATGGTAAATGATAAGGAAAGCTGACTAGGCCTACGTAACTCAACGAGACTAGCTCGGGGGTTCGTGTAGGTCTAGGCTGTGCGGTGCCCATTTCTAGGATTGTAGAATTTTGGGCCGCCACACCACCATACAAAACATAATAGATCAAATGTTCATACAACCAATAAAAAATAATAAAACCAACCTAATCTAATCTAATCCTGAAGCAGTGTCACTCTGATAGGCCCTCAGAGAAAGTCACCTAAGCAGGGCTCCTTGCCCTTGGAGTGCTCCGAGATATCTGCACCCACCGTCACAAACTAGACGGTGAACAACTTGAGAGAAATCAAAAGTAATGTCAGAAGAATATAGCAGTAATTTATGAACATCAAGTAAAGTAGTCTAAATATCATGCTGTAATTGAAAGATATGAATGTAAATAGATCAACATCCATGATAAATAGACTGGAAGGCAACGACGATAACATGCGTGTTCTAAGAGTCAAAAGAGGCCCATAAGCGGTCTAAATCCACAACAATCTAGTGCCCAGGTTCACACAACCCCAGGGGTGGTCAGACACTCCTGCAGGAAATGGCTCGCGTTTCTCCAACTAGTGCGGGCCACATGACACCTTCACAAATCAGTACCCAGGTTCACACAACACTACGGGTAGCAGTAATTCCGATAGGAAATACCCAAGTTTCCTCAACTAGTATGGGCCACATGATACTCTATCAATATATTTACGCTAAGAACATGCATACCAAGCAAATAATGGAATTTGAAAGCTAATTAACAATGGATAACGACAAAATAACAATGAATGATAATAAATCACATGATATTTTCTTATTGGCTCACTAACATACACAGGCACGTAGGCGAGTGTACTTACCTGACTACTCCCAACACGGTACAACTCTCGTGATTCTAACGCGTATTCCCAGGTTCCCGACTATCTAACAAAGGTTGGAACTCCAAAATAATGGGTTTAGGGTCAATTATTTGTTCTATGGAAATCTCCAAAGTTTTGGTTAAAATTTTAGTTTGAAAATCGGCCCAAAACAGTAGAAAAAGGCCTCTAGTTGAGTAATACGTGGGTCACGTACACAATTCACTACACCTTGTTCCCTTGTTCACGTCGTGAAAGAAGAATATAAGCAAAACAACTTCACGCTGTTCATCTCCTACACGCCTCTATGGCTCCATGCAGACACACAACGCCTCCATAGCGTTCCTACGAATTCACAAATTACACCCCGTGGGCCTTGTTGCTCAAAAACCTCTTGTTGGGCCCTTTCTGGGCCGAAACAAGTAGGCCCATTAAACACAACTCACACACAAACACGAATACACAACACGCCATGACCACCTCAACATGAAAACACTCTTTACAACTAAACTGAAAACATAGACACGCCGTGAGGAAGTTGTGTGTCTAACAACTTCTTCACGGCCCAAAAGAGGATACATATTCTGTCCACGCCATAGCACAACTACTCATGACGACTTTCCCGCGACGCCCACCAAAGTCACGTCTGCAACACGTCGTACACACACAACTCTCACACGTCGTCACCTCTCATTTCCCCTGTCCCATGTGCGTACGTGAGAGACGCCGCCATGCCATAAATGCGCGGCCTCTCCATGACGCCATGCCATAAATGCGCGGTGTCTCCACGACGTCAAATCAAACTAGAAAATCCAAACTCATTGAACATCAAAACCACACCCCACTCTAGGCGATTATCGCCAACATATTTTCGGGCATCAAGATTCCCCAAAATCGACTCTGGATCATCGTGGGATGCCCAGATTCAATTGAAAATCCAAAATAAACAACTAAATCCGAAAATCCAACCAAATTAATAAAATACATCAAAGAGCAACACCGGCGTCAATGCTGCGTGTTGATCACTCCGAGGGTTACCGAGACATTGGTGGTACACCAGAACGGTCTCCAACAAGCCACCCTTGGTCATCGCGATTAACACTTAAATAAGCAACCCAAAAAAAAATAGAAAGGAAGAAGAGGGAAAAAGGGGAGTAGAGTGCTCACCTTGCTCCTGCGAGATCTACTTCGGCAAGGCTCTGGTCACCACCTAATAGAGCTGGTCAGCCTTTCTTGTTCACCAAGAAAGAAGAGATGAGAAAGAGAAGAGAAGAGAATGAATAGTGAAAAGGAAATCAAGTGGTGGAGTGGTCCTTATATAGTCCCTCTCATCATCCACTTGTATGCGCGCATCTCGAGGCGAATCCATCAGCATCCCCCTTTGGAGTATCCCCCAAGTCTAACTCTTCATGTTGACTCTACTAAGTGACTTGGTTGTCACTTAGTTATTCAGCTCCCATGTTGATTCTGCGCTCCTTGGCCCGTATCGCACCACAACTTGTCGTTGTGTGCTCGTCGTCACGTTCACATTTCGACTCAAATAAAGTATTATATTTATTATTCAAAAATCTATTTATTTAGGTTTTTGTGTGTTTTAATTCCCCCGTTTTTCTAGACGAAGCCTCACTCAACTAATGGTCGCCCAAACAGCTCGAGACATCTATTAGACTATCATACTAATACAAAACAACACATAATCATAAAAATTATCTCGATATCGACTCCCAAAGTCTGAAAATACTGCGAAGTATCACATAGTTGGGTCACAGTCCTGACAAGTGTAACACAAGTTGAGTTAGATTTTAAGGGTTGTTATAGTGTCCCTCCCATCATTGTTGTGCCTTCGCTTATGTCGATGCCCAGGGAGATCTTGCGAAGATCTTCGTCGTTATGCCATGATTTAGACCACTTATGAGCCTCTTTTGATTTTTAGAACACACATATTTCGATTGATATCTATTAATCTGCTTATCATGCTCTTAATCTATTTAAATTCATGTCTTTCATTTACCAGATGATATTTAAATTCCTTGCTTTATAAATCATGAATTACTATTATATTCTTCTGACATTACTTTCGATTTCTCTTAATTGCTCATTGTCTAGTTTGTGACGGTAAGTTCAGATAGACCGGAGTGCAACAAGGGCAAGGGGCTCTGTATAGGAGACTACCTGTGAGGATTATCGGTTGTACACTCCATACCCTAGTGTAGGTTTATGTCTACTTGCTTGTACGTTGCTTTATATTACTACGTTTTGATGTATGTTTTGGGATTATAGTTGTTGAATATCATCTACTAGACTTTTATTGGCTTACTTTGATTATACATGAATAATCCTGAATTTTTACATGGTTTTCCACATAATAAAATTCCTGAATTTCCTTTGATTTGAGTTATTTCCCATACTTGTAGTTATTTTCGTTGTGTTATATTCTTAATTGCAATAACTCATTCATAAACTTTGTAATTTAACGAACGAAGGCTGACTAGGCATACGCCAATTTGCTGAGTTTTCGATTCGGGGATTTTCCTATGTCTAAGTCAGGCGTTGCATTGAGAAATTGGGGCCGTCACAACTCCCAACAACCAATAGTATCAAATTGGCGTGTGAAAAATGGATCAAAATAGTAGGCACGAAAATATACCTCCAAAAGCCAATAGTATCAAATTGGTGTGTGAAAACTGTGGGTCAAAAATAGTAGGCACACAAATATACCTCTAGAACTTTACAAAAAAAAAAGCTCTAGAAAGTTAAGAAATCCAAACCACGAAGGTTGTGGTGGAATGACATGGGTTCTTCCCCCTTAACTAGATGTCTCGAATTTGAGTCATAGGAATATAAAAACTGTAAAACTTTTGGCTAGAGACGTTGCGTTTATAAGCACTATGAAAATATAAAAGTTTCTAGCAATGCTTCCAGTTATTGTCCCTATTTTATTATAGGGTTGAGGCTGTGAGCAAGAGTGGGTAGGGGGTGGCAAAAAGTCCCGGACTTGTTTGTTCGCATTTGTTCGGACTTGCTTTAAACGGGTCAAGACATGATTTTCTTAAATAAATTCGAGCCTGGACATGTTTTCTTGTTCGTTTCAAAAGCGAGTCAGGGTTCGGACAAAAATCTTAAAAATGGGTACCCGCTTAGCGATTAATTCACATGATATTTTATTTATTGATAAGGGCATTTGAAAACTTTTATGGCGTATGTATTGTAATTTCACCCATGAAAAAGTTATTTTTATGTAGAAACTTGTAAGACTTAAATTTTGAATATATAATATATATTTTTTGTAGCAAATAGTATTTTGCAAGTAATTAGGTGAAAAGAATTAATTTATTATATTGAAAAACAGGTTCGGACAAAAAAGGTCTGGTATGTTTTATAAACATACGTCTCCAGATAAAAAAAGTTCATTTTTAAAAATGGGTATGGGTCCAGACATTATTTCTATTTGTTATTCCGAACTCGTACCTGTCCAGACCCATTTTTTTTTGCCACCCTTGAGTGGGTATCTAGTATGTGCGCGTGAGTTTGAGTTGCTTAGTTAGAATTTCGAAATAGAGGCAGGAGATGTGAGAGACTAGATAAATCAATTAATGGATGAGAACGCATTATGAGCGAAAAATATTTTAGGTATCATATTGTGACCCCAAGCCTAAGGGCATCTCCGCTGCATTACATTAAAATGGTGCCAACAATTGCATTTTTTAGTGTAAAAAGTACATAAAACATACCCTTTCACACCAAATTCTACACGAAAACGGGCCTCCACCACAAACTCCTCCGCACATTCATCCAAGCTCACCTAAATCTTAAAAAATGTTGGTAACAACTCAATGCCCCACACAACTCCTCACCCATTTGGCGGTAGATGTCTCCAAACTTTCAACCCTCAATCTAATCCTAAATTAACGTTGGATTGGAGATGCCCTAACTGCAAATTGACGGAAGGATCTAAGTGATTTTGAGTCTTGACTTGAGGGATTGAGTTGTGGGGAATAGACTTTAGGACTGTGAGTCATATTTCCCACCACATAATGATAATCTAGCATTCTATGAGTTATATATTTGTTACGTAATGGTGTTATAAATGCATTAGCAAAGAATTTCAAAAAATCACTTTCCTTCCCACGAGACCTTAAGATCTACTTTCTTTGATCTACAAATCTGAGCAAATCCCATCTCTTTCTTCTCCCAAATCCCAAATGTACTCCCAAAGGAGACTCCTCCACCTCCTCATCTTCCTCTCCCTCTCCCTCTCCCTCCTTCTCATCCACTTCTGCTACCACTCACCAATCAACCACCTCTTCTTCTCACCCCCCACCAAAACCCTAACCCTAACCCTAACCCTAACCCTCCTCCCCAACCCCAACCCCAACCCTTCACCTTCACCATCAAACTCCTCGCCTTCGACCGCTTCTCCGCCCTCTCCCGCTGCCTCCGCTCCCTCTCCGCGGCCCACTACGACGCCGACCGCGTCAATCTCCACATCTTCATCGACCACTTCGCCCCAATCGACATGAAAAAAGTTGAATTTTTGGATGACAGATTGAATGTCTCGCATCGAATTTTGGACTTCGTTGATGGGTTTTCGTGGGGGTATGGGGAGAAGCTGGTGCATTACAGGACGGCCAATGCCGGGTTGCAGGCGCAGTGGCTGGAGGCGTGGTGGCCGACCTCCGACGACGACTTTGTTTTCGTGGTGGAAGACGATTTGGAGGTTTCCCCGCTTTATTACAGGTTTTTGAAGGGATTGATACTGAATTATTACTATAATTCGTCCAATTTCAGTCCTTTCGTCTATGGGGCGTCGCTGCAGCGGCCAAGGTTTGTTCCTGGTGAGATTCTTGTTTTGATTATGAACTGTTGTTTCTTATGATTATAATGAGCTTGATTGCCAGAGTTAAATTTCATATGTGAAAGATAGGGATGAAGTAATGACATTATTTGATCACATTATGTTGAACAATGCACTTAAATATGATTGCCAAACTTTGATGTCTGGGTTCAATGATCACTGGCTTAGAGTTATTAAATTTCAAATGGGTGAAATTTAGAGGATATGACGTCGTGAAATTGTGGAAATTTTAGTCGATTGAAAGATTGGGGAAGAATTGGTGGAGGTTCTTCCATTGTTGAATTGATTGATCTAGATTGATTCAACTCCATTATTGTGTAGACATCTTCACCATGATTTATTGACTAGTCTATGGGTTTTGGAGGAATCCTGCTTTTTCCTGGCAATCATGTTCACGTAAGAATAGGATGAGCAACAATGATCTTAATCACCCGCTTTTTATGGGTCAAGAAATCACCGTCTTTTCCTTTTTGTGTTTTGTGGAGATGGAAACTATGTTGTACTTGCCTTAATAGGAAAATGAAAGAATTTCAGGATGCAGTTAAGAACAATAGGCGTATTCAAACAATGAAAGAGGAAATTAATTCTTTAAAGAAGTATGACATTTATAAGTTGGTAAAGCTCCATAGTGAGAGAATGAGAGAACGACACTTGAGAATAACAGCAGTTGCAGACTTGCAGTTGAAAGAGACACTATTGGAAAGTTGGTGATAAATAAGGCTTGATTGTGTGTAGATCAGGATGGTGACAATTTTTATGTCAATTGCATGCTTCATGGTTGGCTATTGTGATGATAATTGGTGAGCTGAAATGTGAACCATCCAAGTCTTCCTCTTAAAAGAAACCCATCCAAGTTCCTTGCCCTGGAGAACTTTGTTCCAGTGCTATTGCCAATGGGTATGCATTTTTTCATGGTAGAAAATCCAAGAAGTTTTGGTTATTGCAAGAAAGTATGCAGAACGGGTGCTCGAAGGATTCTACGTGAAAAGGTCTAATTAGTAATTAGATTAAAGAAAGTATAGAAAAAAATAATGCCCCTCCAATGGAGAAAGTAGATTATAGATACTGTATGTTCCCCATTTTCTGTAGTAGGGATTCCCGTGTGTTCTTTGTTTTATTTTTTGTTATTTTATTTTATTTTATTATTATTTTTTATTTTTCCCATTGTTCATGTTGTTGGTCCAATTAGCTGGTTTCTTGACAATCCTAGTTTAGAGCATAGGGAAGTGGTGAGATCGATATTTAGATAGCTTTTAGATGTAGTTCAAAGTTGTGCTTGTGCTCTGGAGTCTGGAGGTTCCAAAATGATGAGGCGTCCTATTGTCCTTTTGTGATCAACAAACTAAAAGCTCCTTAACAAACCAAAACGGTGAGATCGATCTTTAGAAATGCAACGCATTTAATCATTTATAGCCCCCCTTTCTTCTTTGAGTGCAATCAATTAGGAGGTATTAGGACACAATATATGTGGTGATTCCATCCATACTTGTGGTCTATGTTACCTGGACTCGGGTGCGGGTGTCGGGTACGGGTATGAGTCTAAAGGTCGGACCCACCTATTCTCTAATTAAGGACATGAAGACTTGGCAAAAAGTGTCTAAAACTTGCGTGACATATGCTTATATATATGTAATAACATATATTACATATATGTAATAGCTTATACACCTATATTTTTTCTCATTTTTCATTTCTTACTCTACACTAGAAAGTTCTTGTTAAGTTTTTTCTTTATTCTCTTACATTTTAAATCTTTTTATACAAAGAGCTCTTCAAATGGAGTATCCATGTCTTTTTAAGTGTCAGACTCGTTTCAAGTGTCCGACACGAGTTCTTTGGGTTAGAGTGAAGGGTCCGGGTAACATAGCTTGTGGTATGTTGGCTTATTTTTGTTGTATGCACAAAGCAACTCCTTAATCTCCCTAGCCACAGGATTTCTTCAATTCATTGCCGCTAGCCAAGACTTGAATCTGGTTTTTCTTTTCACAAATCATTTTATGTAGTTTACCAATTGCTTTGATACCTCATGGGTATTCAAGTTCCTGTTAAACCTGATTTCAACTATCTGATGCTATGAATCGAAAAATTTATTCATTTTTTTTTTATGACCATGGGTGTCCGAACCATTTTTCAGCCCCTCCTTACTTTGGTTCAACTAATCTCATGGGAGTTAGTCAGGCATCCCAACCCCATAACCCACCAAGGAAATATAATGTCAATCGGAAATTTTATTCTCAAGAAACCAATCTAATCCTATTATCCTATTCTCTTGAGGATCCAAGTTTTAACTACTTTTGGAGAGTTGGTTTGTAAAATTATGACATTTTTTCCCCAAATCTGAATGTGCTCCAATTCCAAGCACTTTCTATTTGAAGTTAGAAAGGGTTGAGTACATCACATATAATGAGTCTATGATTACATTCTCTAATTTCTATTGACTGGAAGAATGTAACAATTAAGCATTAGCTCTCAAAAAAAAAAAAAAAAAGCATTAGAAGAATTTTTATTTCAATATTTCTAATGAGTTGTGATTGTGACTTTGATTTATGGAATTCTGTCTATAATGTCTTGTATGTGGATTAGCTATTTTCATTATAGCCTTCATGTATGTGGTTTGTTCTGATTCATGTCTATGTTCATATTCTATGGTCACTCTCTTTTACATTTGCTCATTCTGATTAGTGTTAGTCAATTATGTTACAATGGATGTACGCACCTGGAGTTGTGCAATTCTACGGTTAAATTTAGAAAACAGAATGCAGAGAAAGTTCAATAGTTTTATATGTTCTTGGATTTTCTTCAGTAAGTAACCTTGCAGTTGAAGTTGTGAATGTTGATACCAGTTTTATCACAGGCAAACATGGTAACAAATTGCACGTGAGCAGCGATAGTAGAATTTTTCTATACCAGCTAGTCGGAACTTGGGGTCAGCTTCTGTTTCCAAAACCTTGGAAAGAGTTTCGTCTGTGGTATGACACTCACAAGGCTAAGGATATCAAACCAATTCTGGAGGGAATGGTAATTTAACTTTTCATGTATGTTAAAGCTAATTAGCTTTGTTAAAACATAGGAGTCCTGATTATTTTCTTTTAATTTTCTTTTTTTTTTTTTGAGATTGGGTTAATTGGCATATACAAAACATTACTTACATATAATAACGTATCTGCATTATGTGATAATCCTTCCTCATTATCTGAAACCATACCAGGTGACAACAGGATGGTACAAAAGGATGGGTGAGAGAATATGGACTCCTTGGTTCATCAAATTCATCCACTCTCGTGGCTACTTCAACCTTTATACCAATTTTCTGCATGAGAGAGCCCTCAGTGTCTCACACAGAGATGCTGGCGTTAATTATGGAAAGACAGCAGGTCCAGATTCCTATCTACTTGATGAAAGTTCACTTGATTTCAACTTTTTAGAAATGCAGCCTCTGAAAAATCTAAAATGGTATGATTTCTGCTTCAGAGAACTACTTCCTGGGAGAATTTTGAGGAGCTACGATGAACTGAGTCATTTTTTTTCCTCAGTGCAAAGAAAGAAAACTGTTGTATTTGTGAGTCTGTATAGGATATCTCATGCTGTTGCAAAGAACATGCTTTGCCACTTTGAGAGGCTGGACATAAAGAACTACATCTTGATGGGCCCTAGTTCTTCGAATAGTCTTCTTGAGCTCGCGAGAAGGGGTCATCCTGTGATAGACTCAGTGCAATTACTCAATAGCAACAACGATCACAAATTGAAGAGCATTAAGAGGTCCGAACCTGAATCGATTGAGGAGATTTTAGTAAAAGCCCACGTTATGGAGGCTTGCATAAGTTCTGGGTACAATTGCTGGCTCACTAATGGGAATGTGCTACCAATTAATACCGACTCATTTTATAATGCCGATGATGTTTCTTCTGATATCTCAATTGCAAAAGACGTGGAGCTTTTGTTCGTAAGGAGCTCATCGATGACCATGAAGCTGTGGACTGAGGAATTCAGTCGTAGGATTGCAGCAATGGCTAATACAATGGTGAGCAAATATTCTCTCTCTAGAGATCGGATGCGTTTAAGTTATTTTATGATGAAATCTCTGACAGAAAAAGGCATGAGCGTAGCAAGGGTCAACGAATTGAGCTTTTGTGTGAAGATTGATACTGATGTTGGCAATAAAACTAGTATAGAACTGGGAAAGAAAATGGTTTCTTGGTCGTCAGAGACAGATACTGTCTTTACTCGAAAGAGGCTCGAAGACTTGGGTTTGTGGGTGGTCGATGGGGACTTTACATGCATTGCTGTTGTTTGTCATCAATCATAGCATTTCATTCCAAAAGAAAATTTGATGATGGCACATATGATTTTTGTTGTTCTGAGTTCGGGCTTCTCTGTGAGCATTTTGTTCAGTCACCTCTTTTTTGTCCAGTGAGGCTAGAAAAAAGGATTCCCTTAACCTTGTGGATCACTTACTTTGTGTTTGCTTTGAAATGTATGGAAAAAAAAGTTGTAAAGAAAAATCTTACACGTGAAAAGAGAGGTACCACTTTTTTTTTTAGTTCGTGGGAATCGAATAACGATCTCATGATGTCTTGCTTTTTTGGTAAGTGATGTTTTTATCATCTCACCTGAGAGGCTTTGACATAAAATAGAGGTACACTTTTAATTAGTTCGAGACTTCGAGTTTAAACTTTTTTTTTTTCTTTTTATTTATATCAAAAATTTTTAAATGATAAAAGAGCCTCTTATAAAAAAACCTGAGAAATAATAATGAAATGAAAAACCTTAGATGCATATAAAATATGGATGTTTTGTTGTAAACTATATATAAACTAAAACACAGTACCAAGAAAAAAAAAGGGAGACTTAATTCTTTTACCAAGACAATGAAAACACCCTCTCATAAGAAAGACTTAGGGTGTGTTTGATAGCAAAATAAAATTTAATAAGAAAAAATTATTTTCTTTAACAAATTTTTTTTAGAGAATTTTTTTAAGAAAAATTCTCAATGTTGTTTGATTGCAAGTGAAAAAATTTTATTTTGCAATTTTCTAGTGTTTGATAAGAAATTAAGATTTTCTTTAATTTTTAATTTTTTACTAGATTTCTCCACGATCCCTCGAATTTAAACATGCTTAGAGTCACAATTCAAAAAGTTCATGGGAACTTAATTCCAAAAAAGATATCTCTCGGTCTCATTGTGTCCATCCACGCTTATGCGATC
The DNA here is from genome assembly GCA_039657345.1 of Stephania japonica. Classification (NCBI taxonomy): domain Eukaryota; kingdom Viridiplantae; phylum Streptophyta; class Magnoliopsida; order Ranunculales; family Menispermaceae; genus Stephania; species Stephania japonica. The sequence goes on from CM077562.1 coordinate 42,619,553, forward strand.
AAAAACCTTCATGTCGATCCCATCTCATCACACAAACATTGTACTGACATGAACCCATACAAGAAACTAATAAATTGAGTTGGGAGACAAAATATCAACATACATTACCTCAATCACAAAATCATCTCGTCATCTTCTTCAATGAGTACATCATGGAACCATGCGATTTCATCAAAAATAAAATAAAATAATTGAAACTCATGCGAGGACCCCACAACCATCACCATTTAAATCAGAGCAAGAAGATCTTCCAATGTGGTTTCTAACACATACGTTAGAAGGGAAGCAGACAGACCAGTTGCTCCCAGTCCACCAAAAGTTCCCAAAACCTGTAAAAGTACGAAGAACAAATTATACACCAACACAATTGATCTACATCTAACCCTAACATTGGATGTATACCAATCCATTGCAATCAAAATCAATGATAATGTTTCCCACTAATGTTTCTGTAGATATATATTATGATCTAGAATCTAAAGATTAATCTTTGTAGCCTCTTCCGATAACAATAATAGGGGCAACAAAAGCAATTGGTAAAGCTTGCAAAATGACTGCAGGCCATAACATGACTTAAGCTACAACATTAATGCATTAATTGAATTGAATGCACTTGACTTTTTTCTTGAGCCCATACATCATAGTGAACCATCTACTTCCCTTTCTAGGTAATCTGATATATAATCAGAACCTGCAAGCTCTTAAAAGCCCAATCATTAACAATAGCTAAATCAAGTTCAAACTACATCAAAATGGTTAATCCAACTAAGTTCATGTAATATCGAGAATCTTTATTTCTACAAAATTTGACAAATAACAAGGACCATTTCCAATCTGTTTAATTATAACACTCCAAGAAACTGAATAAAACAATCTTATCATTTTTATTTTACTTTTTACAATTCAACAAGAGATTTCAAAATCACACTTCCTTCTCAAAAAACCAAGGGCATACACTGCATATCACAAAACCATCGCGCCATTGATAGTTAATCTCAAGATCCTAATATCTGTTAAAGTTCGCAAAACTTAACAAACTAAATAGGTCCCAAACATTTCAACCAAAACAAGAAGGTCCCCAACATTCAATAATGCAAAACTTATTTTGCTTTGTATGAAACTTTTCTTTAACTAGATTAATAGGTGAGTTTGTGACTAAGTTTCTCTTAGAGTACAATTGACTTTGCGCTGATGAGCCAGAACAAAAAACCAATTACAATTTATCCTAGATGGAGTAGATTTTTTTTTATGACCTATTTCCTCCGAATTATCTGTAGTGTGTACATGTTTTAAAACAAGGTCTGAAAATGCTCTCACGACTGTTTCATCATTTCAACTTTCCTTAAAACTGAAATCCCTGTACCAGAGCAAACAAAAAAAAACTGCAATATCGACTACAATCACTCAACTCTTTTGTTTACAGCCCAGAGCAAACAAAATAAAAATACATTATACTCAGTCTCTAGTAAAATAAGTCTGTGAACAAAGTAAAGCATTTGTGTGAAAAAAAAAACAGATGTTGGAAATATAATCAAACACTCTGTAGACAACAAACACTTTGTAGACAAAAAAAAAATCGACAAGGCATTTAATCAAACACATTGAAGACAACAATGTTAAGGGGATTCTAGAAAACAATGTTAAGGGCATTTAATCAAACACTTTGTAGACAAAGATCATAACGATTTCAAATTTAAATCCCCTGTCCATTTCTATTCCTCAACAGGGCATTCGATGCCTATTATTTTTTTATAGGGCATTCGATGCCTATTATTTTTTTATTGGTCCTGATTTTTTAGCTCTCGGAAGGGAATTGTTCCCAGACATATAGCCTCTTTGGTTGGACCAGATTTTATAAAGAAGGAAAGACACGAATTTCACGGAATGAGCTCCTGAGACAATGTTGGTTTGATAAAGCCAAGAACGAAAATTTTCAAACTCCACGTAGGTAGCAGATCTAAACTAAAATTGATTGCATGTTAATCAAACTAAAAATTTACTGAAATCGTGCGAACGAATCAACGAACACGATTGAAACGAGAATGTCAATCACAGTGAGACGAAAAATGCGTACCTTCAATTCTTCAACAACAAAGAGAGCGAGCAATGGATTGAACGAGAAGGTAAGGACTGAGCGAGCAGTGAGCACTGTGAATGAATTGCGCGAGCGAGAGAGAGACGGAGGGAAGGATCAGATGAGATCGTTGAGAAGAAACTGAAGATTGAAGAGATTGTTGAGAGTTCAAGTTCTCAAGATTAAAGAGACGTCAAAATTGTTGTTTGAGCGGAAATGATTGGGTAAAGAGATTTGGTAGAGATATCGGTGAACGAGTTCTTGCAGAAGAAGAGTCCAATTTTGGGTCGAAGACTGATTTGCTTGAAAAAATCATGAATTTCCAAGCCAAAACAAAAGAAAAAAAATGAGGAAAATTAAGGGCGTGGGATTTTTTTCTATATAGTATCAAATAGTGAATAAAACGGTTATATTAAAAAAAACAATTTTCTACAATTTTTTTCATTTTCTTTGCTATCAAACACACCCTTAGAAATTGGGAATTAATGAAATGTAAGGCATTACTTAAAGTATGGATGTACTGGCTAATCTCAAAACAGTCTCACTCGGAGCTTAATATAAAAAAAATAGATGCGTTCCTCAAAAAAAGAAAAAAATAAAAAATAAAAACCCAAGGAAATGTCCAAGGGGACCCCCTTCTTGCTCAAAGAGTCAAAGTACCCCAAAAAAATTCCATTTTTGCCCCTACACAAAGTGATATTATTGTCTCTCCATATAAAAGGTCCACCCATACTCCACTCATCCTCTCTCGCTATACCCTGGTAACTTAGCCAAACCTCTCTCTCAAGTCACACTCTCACATCCGACTCAAATCAAACGAAATTCAAGTGAAACCACATCGATTCAATGTCGTCAGTACATATCCACTTCATTTCGTGTTGATTTATGGGTTTTCTTTTTTCGTTGTGTTTGAGTCAATTTTTTGTGTTGTTGTTAGGTTTAGGGCTTCGATTTGGGGTTTGAATATCACATGTTAGACACAAAATGTTGATGGAATTGAGAACATCTAGCGATTCTGAGCAAAACTCACGATATTTTTGGTCATTTTCATTTTTTTTGGAGATTTGAGATTTTTTGTTCGTTCTTGTCGCTCACAGGTTTTGGACACACATGGTTGAGATCTCTAAGAGGTCTCGGTTGACACCCACTGAAACCTCTTTAAAGGTTTCGACTGGTTCCCTCTGTCTCCCTCCGAGACCGAGACTTATTCACAATCTTAATGAGAGGCGATTGAGACCTCTTTAAAGGTCTTGATGGGAGTCGGTCGAGACCTTTAAAGAGGTCCCACTAGGATTCAGTTGAAACTTCTAAAGAGCTCTCGGCTCTGTGCCTCCAAAACCTGTGAGTGGCACTGTGACGGCTCCAATTTTCTCGTGCAATTGGGTACACCCGTCCTAGACCCGTGCAGGCCCCGAGTCATCACTCGGCAACCTGAAGAGCCTAGTCAACCTCCGATTAATCAATTTTAACAATTTATGAAAGAGTTATTACAATAATTCACAGCAGAAGACTAAACAAGTATCATAAGGGAAATAACTCTATCATAGGGAAATGTAGGAATCTATAAGTATGGAAAACCCTGGGAATTCATGTACAATTCGATATGCATAAATACATGATACCAGTTTCATCAAAAATACCAAGTTCTATAATCCAAAACATATGTATGAAACGATATACAAGTAAGCAAAATATAAAAACCTACTAAATGGTCTCTCCAGTCCCGCTGCTAGTCCTCAAAGTAGGTCGTCTAAGCAGGGTCCCTTGCCCTTGTTGCTCTCCACCCTATCTGCATCCACCATCATAAACTAGACGGTGAGTAACTGAAGAAATCGAAAGTAGTGCCAGAAGAATATAACAATAATTTATGATTTAACAAGTAAAGCAGTCTAGATGTCATGCATAAATGAAATAGCAGGAAAGTAAATAAATCAAGTGCATGATAAACATACTGATAGATAAACAATCGAAATTTGCATGTTCTAAGATTCAAAAGAGGCCCATGAGTGGTCTAATTTCACAGCAATACGACAAAGATCTCGCAAGATCTCCCCGGGCAATGTCGCAACATTAGCGCAGCTTGAAATCGAGAGGCATCGCAACACCTCTCGAATCCAGTACCCAGTACACACAACACCAGGGGTGGTCAGTTACCCTTGCAGGAGGCACCCTCGTTGTCCCAGCTAGTGCGGGACCACATGATACCTTCAAGATACACATTAATGCCAAGAACATACAACAAACAATATGGAATGAAATTTCAAACAAAGGCTCAATTCAACATTATCAATGAATCGAGGAATGTATAAATCACATGCTATTTCCTTACTGGCCTACTAACATACACACATATAAGGCACGTATGTACTTGACTAATCGCAACCCGGTACCACTCCGAGACTCTAACGTGTTCCATACGCTTTCTCGACTACCTAATAATGGTTTGAATCCTGAATATTAGTTTAAGGCTAACATTTAGTCTTGAGGTGGTTTGCATAAGTTCGTTTTAAAACCATTTGTTAAGGCGACCCAAACCGTTGGGAAAGAGTCCATCGATACGGTAAACATATTCACATTTTCATAGGTAATGGGCCTTAACACTATTTTGTCCCTCTTTGGGCTCTTGTTGAGCCCAAACACTAACTCCATAATCATTTAAATGTTTTATTTGTTGGACTCTTATTGGGCTTAAATACTTAAGCCCATTTCTATATCTTTATACCCTTGTTATGGGCCTTAATATGTAATTATTATGTTGGGCCCTTATTGGGCCCTGACACAACCCATTTACATAACATTTTGTATTTGGTATGGGCCCTTATTGGGCCCTAACACAAGCCCATAACATACAAGTTCACACATTTTTAAAATAAACATAAAATATCCATACACACCACCTTTTTTTATTCAACACCCCATACTTAATCTACCCCACACTTAATCCACCCCATACCCCAACTGTGGTGCACACACACTGTGTGCACCCCACATCACGCACACACCCCACTGTAAGATACACCTACACCAAAATTGTTCCAATCGAACTCCACACACAAATTTCACACACATCGAAACACATCACCACAGTTGCACATAGGAGAGGAGCCACCTCCGGCCAGGGGCGTCGTCGGAGGTTCACCTCTGATCAGCCGTGACTGGGGACGGTCCCACCAGCCACGACAAGCCCAAACAGTGAGCAAAACCACCACAAAACAGTTCAAAAGTAATAAAAATAGTGAGCAAAAGAGAGAAGAAAAAAATGATGGAGAGAGTGAAATGGGACTGACGGACATATAGGTGGGAGAGACACTCACCTAGATGTCTCCAGTGGATAGTCGAGGTGTCAGTGCCATGGAGAGGTGGTGGCTGCCGAATCTAGTGAGGAGTAGAAGGGCTGTCGAGAGGAGAGAATGAGTAAAGAAACTGAGAGGAACAGAGAGAGAAGACGAGTTTACCTGTTCCGGTGGCCGTCCGTGATGTCGTAGCGTAGGGGGTGGCGGTGGTGATGTCCAAGGAGGAGGACAACCGAGAAGAGAGAGAGAGAGAGAGAGAGGGAGAGGAGGGAGGGAGAGAGAGAGAGAGAGAGAGAGAGAGAGAGAGAGAGAGAGAGAGAGAGAGAGAGAGAGAGAGAGAGAGTCACCTCCGACGACCAGCAACTCCGGAGTGGTCCAGTTCGATGAGGGGCTAGAGAAGAGAGGAGAGGATGTGGCGGCGGTTCCTTTGAAGAAGACAATGAATAGTGTTTGGTGTAAGTTTACGTTTTTATGTGTAATTTAGTCAAAATGACAGTTTTACCCTTACTTTCATCTTAAAACACATCCACATCTCGAGGTCAATCCCATGGCACCTCAAATTATAGTTGTGTCACTTTAACAACCTCTATCCCATAGTTGGTATGTCGCGTAGTTAACCAACTCCCACGTTATAACGACGTTCCTCGGTCCGTCTTTCCTTATCCCAACTCCTGTAGTGCGCATAATTTCGCCGAGACTCGCAAATTATTTATTTAAATTACACAAATATTCATTTAATTGTATTCTTTATTATGTTTTAAGTTCCCCGTGTACCTAGGCGAAGCCTCACTCAGCCTAATATTCACCCGAATGGCTCGAGACCCGTATTTCAATACAATACTAATACATACATCATCATCCATAAATAACCAAATTTTCGAGTCATTACAGGCACTTCCTCACTTCTAAGGAGTGACGAGACCAGATCCGATCTTGTTTGACGAGAAAAAATGGTTCTACGAAACTTTTGACCTAGTACAAGGGCTCTACAATAGTTAAAATCGAGAAATTAAGAGGATTGAGTGGTGTTAGGTGAGGGTGAAGGTGATAGGATTTGAGTCGTTGAGGGTGGTGGTATTTTTGGGATTTAAAAAAAGTGGGCTATTTGAAGTAAAAAATTTAAAAACTGAGGTAAACAGATGTAGCGGGGTACGTTTAGCAAGAAGTGAGGTTCATTTAGCCACTTCCAAAACAAAAACAAAAAAATAGATGCGTTTGGTAAACTTAATGTATATTAATTCTAAAATTCTGGGCGATACAAAAGGTAGAAATTAATCTCTCTCTATGTTTTATTAGTTCAATAAAGTGCAAATTTTTTCAGATCTCTGAAGTATCTTCCTCAACGCTCGTTTATGGATTTGTGCGGTTGTTGGGTTGGTCCTTATTTTTATTTTTTTAAGTAGTTTGTCTTGCCTTTGTTGAAAGTCTTGATTTTGTATTTTCTTTGTCAGGAAGTTTTAGGTTTTGTTCTTCTTGTCAAAAAGTTTTGTTATATGGTTCCAGCGAATGTGTGCATTGTAATGTGTTTCAACATTGTAGAAAATAGTCCATGATTATCTACCTGTTTCAATTTCACAATCGCATTTACTACCAACGTAATGACAATTCTTTTGAACAAATAAGATTAGTGCATCAATGTACTTTTTAATTTTATGTCCGGTCTTGTACCGAACCATTAATGATTAATGAAACTTCTATTTTTCTTAAAAAAAAACTCTAAAATTTTGGCCTGTTCAAAGGGTAGAAATTAATTTCTAGATTTTTCGTTTGGTCTACACCACTTAATATCTAGACCTAACAACTACTCCGAGAGATGAGTCAGTATGAAGTACTATGATTGCTAATGGGGATTTCAGTAAGATTATTAGCCAATTTTACCAAATGTTTCGCTACACAAATATAAATTAGGTAGCAAAAGCCTAGAACCCTTATTAATTTCAAACATGAGGAAGGTAGGATCATAATTAAAAGCTTTAAAACTTCTATATTTTTTGAGCTCGAAACTAAGGCCTCGTTTGGTTCATTTCTGCTAACTTATATTATTAGTTCGGAGATATATCCTAGGAGTTCACTTAGGGCCGACCCTGTCATTTTGAAGGCCTGGGGCGAACCTTAAAAATAGGGCCTTCTATATAAAAATAAATATATTTTAAAAAAATAAATTAAAGATTAAGTGAGTTATATATGAATAGCATGCAATGAACTTAAAATCAACAATTTTGAAATTAGTCTTTTCCCTCCTCCTCTCTTCGAACTTGGGACCGACAATGAAAAGTAAAACACTTATCACTGGTGGAGTTAAAAAAGGGTTTTGTAACAAGTCAAAATTAGTTAAAAGTATCCTAACCTTTCACAACTTTTTTTTATTGTATTCTAACTTTTTGGAATTTGTTATTGTATCATAACTTTTCTATATTAATTGATTTGTATCTTTGTCAGTCTTAAACTATAAATTTGATGATGTATGTCACTTAAACGTTGTGAAAGACAATGATACTTTTAACCAATTTAGTCTAGTCACAAAAAATGACATAAAGTGACAAAAATGAAAAAATAATGTATAAATAAAAATGATGCTTATGCTGAGATAAAAAAGATGTACCAAAAAAAAAGCAAGCACTAGCATCAAAAATAAAATCGAACAAGTTCAAGACTAATTACTCTTTATTGTAAAATTGCCCTTCATGCATTTTTTGAAGCAAAGTTTTTTATAATCTCTTTATAATTGATATTCGACAATAAATCTTCCTCAATCGATAGCATAGCTAATTCATTTAGTCTCTCTTGTAACATTATTGACCTCAAATATGATTTTATTAATTTTAATTTTGAAAAACTTCTTTCTGCAGAAGCAATAGTTATAGATATAGTTAATAACACTCTATATGGAATTAGTGCATTGGGATAACAATTCATTCTACTAATGTAATTAAGTATATCAAGGGCGGTATTTTTTTCTTTTGGCATAGTCGATGACAAGACTCTTAATTCTAAAAATAAATCGTTTCCATCAAAATCAGAATTATTGCCATAGATTAAGATATTTTGAAGATTAATACAAGATTGTCTCAAACTTTCTTCATCTAATGAATTTAACTTCTTGAAATCAAATAAAAAACCAAAATTACTTTCATACAATTGAAATTGTTCAAATATATTTTTTAGTGAAGATAAAGCTTGATCTACTAAATATAGAAAGTAATTAATCCTAAATGATTCTTCCGGTGATTCCTCAATGTCAACATCATTGTATTCGTCAAAATGTTTTTTTCTTTTAATTTGACGTTTTATGCGAAATATTGGTTCAATCTCCATCTCACTCGCAAGTGTTTTAGCAAAAGCCATAGCCGATATAAATCCAGTTTCTCTATATCCTTCAAAAAATGAAATTAATCCTTTTAATTGCACAATTGCAACATCTATATGCATATCTCTAGATTGTAAAAGTTTGCTAACTAAATTAATTACATGTAATATATCATACCAAATAACCATTCCTAATAAGAATTCAAAATCTTTAAGCTCACGTCTTAAACTTTTTGCTTCACTTTTCGTTATTGGATCATTACAAGTCTTGGCTAATTCTTTTAAAGCTTTTTTTTAATTGTGGAGCTTGGAATCTAATTGCTCTAACGCTTTCAACTTGACTTTCCCATCGTGTTTGTGACAATGGTTTCAATGCTAAATTAGACACATGATTAAGTAAGATGCTCCATCTTTTTGTAGAATTACCAAATATATTATATATTTGTTGCACCACTCCAAAAAATGTTGTAGCTTTACTACAAAATAAAGCAATATCACTAGTTGTCAAATTAAGACTATGACATGCACATGGTGTATAAAATGCTCTAGGATTTATTTCTAACAATCTTTTTTGCACTCCTTGATTTTTCCCTTTCATATTAGACCCATTATCGTATCCTTGTCCTCTTATATTATCTATATCTAAATCAAGTGCATTCAAAATAAATAACAACTTATTGAAAATGCCTAAACCTGTTGTATCATCTATTTATATAAATTCTATAAAGTATTCTTCTATTGCTATCGGACTTTTAAGAGAATTAACACGCCTTATAACTAGAGACATTTGTTCTTGATGGCTTACATCCGAAGTGCAATCTAGTACTATTGAATAATATTTTGTTTGTTTGATAGTCTGAACTATTATATTTTTTACTTCGAATGACAATGCAATTATTAATTCATTTTGAATATTATGACTTAGATAATGATATTGAATTTCATTATTTTGAATACGTCTAAGATGTTCTTGCATTGTTGGATCAAAAAGGGCAATCATTTCAATCAATTTTAAAAAATTTCCATTACTATTTTGATAAATCCTCTCATTTGTTCCACAAAAAAGCTAGAGAATTTTGAGCAAGAAATTTAACTGCTGCAATTATTCTTAACATTACCTTCTTCCAATGTTCTTTCTCTTTTTTAATTTGTTCTTGAATATGTTTATCAATTGTTTGATTTTTCTTGAACCTATTTTGCAAGTCAATCCAAGAAGTCATATTATGAATATGTTCATTACTAGTTTCATGAGTCTTAATTCTATCACTAATATGTTTCCAATCTCTTAAGCCGTTTTTTGCTAATTGAGTTTTACTATTACTATCATTTGTTTTAAATAATTTACAACAAAATCAAAATACTTTGTCTAATTCTTTTGAATATATTAGCCATTTTCTATCATGCTCTTCTCCATTTGGTAAAATTTGATTATAATGAACTAAAGAAAAATATCTGCCATATCCATCATAAGGGAATTTTATGCTAATATCTCTTAAAGGTCCACTTTCAATTAATAAATCTCTAGATCTTCTATCTAAACTATCATACACCCTTGGATCATGGATATTAAAAGAATTTGATGTACTAGGACTTTCAATGAGAATTTGGTCATCTTTATTATTAAAAGCACTATCACTATTATCATAATTTATATTACTACTGTCTTTATTGTTATTATCATTACTATTATCCAAATCACATCCAACATCACTAATTTCATTAATAAGGTTGCAATCATTATGATTTGAGTTATTGTCTATATCATCTATTTCACATCTAACATCTATATTTTTATCAACAAGAACTACCAATTTTATTTGAGTTATGAACTATATCATGGTTTTCACATTCATGATCTACATCTTCATCAACAAGCATATCATTGTGGGATTGAGACTTTGTTGTTGTTGTTGATGTTGTTACATCAACTAATTCATCATTTTTACTAAAAAAGAATTTATTTAAGCTTCCTTTTAAAGATTTGGCTAACTCATCTTGTTTCCTTTTTTTCTTAAGTTTATCAAAACCGGAAGCATATTTTCTAGGCATTATGTATCTTACACTAATAAAAAAACTTCTAAGCGCTAAGAAATCTAAACCTTAAAAAAAATTGATCTAAAAGACTTGAAGGTCTATTGATGAGTACTTCACCGCCACCAAAAAATCAATTCTTTTTAGGTAAAAACAAGTAACAATAAGAACTGAAATTATACTAAAAAAAGTAATAGTAATAACTTAAAAGTATACTAAAAGAGTTTGTAACCCAAAAAGCGGAAATATACCAAAGAGTAAGAGATGATGTTGCAGAGGAGTGCTCAATTAAAGATCATTGAACAACCAATGATGTGAGACTGTGAGAGATGTTACTGAAAGATATTCTATAGGACTTTTTAAACTTTGTCCTCAGTTTGAGGATGATGAGGATTGAGGAGAGATCTTGTGTGAGAGATGTTTTTTTTTCAAGTTTGCTGCAAAAGAGAGATCTAGCATAAATGTGAGACTTGAGAGATCTAGCGAACAAGAAGAAGAAAAGACTGTTTGCTTGATTTGACTGGGAAGAGAGAATAGTCGAATAAGTTACGTGTCGAATGGAAGATTTTTTTTTTGAAGTTTCAATGTACCTTTAATAATCTATAATTAAATAAATAAAAATATGAAATTATGAAAATACCCCTACTTTAGTGCCAAATGGGGGCCTTGCTCACTTTGGGGCCTGGGGCGGTTGCCCACCAGGCCCCCATGCAAAATCGGACCTAAGTTTACTCCTTGGAGTTAATATTTTCATGTTTGGTTCAACTTTAAACTTGCAGGGAAGTTGTAAATTTTTAAACAATAAAACATATGAATTGACATAAATAGCCTTCAAATAAAAGAGAGAGAAATGGATAATAAAAGGGTCATTAATGAGTGGTAATTGTGTCAACAACTCCTGAGAGATAACTTCTTATAGGAGGTGAAGAAGATATCTCTCATCCTTCCCTATAAGTTAGAAAATAATTTGTAGGGAAGTTGGACAACCAAACAAAATTAATTATCAACTCTATTAAATTATCTCCATGATAACTTCACCTCCAACTAATTGGTTAAGGGAAGAAGAACACGTGCCACTTTACCTACGCCGCCTTTGCATAATTTCAAAGGTTTTGAATCTTTTGATTGATGCTCCAATGCTACACGGATATTCTATGCGTTTGATGGAGATGTGACGAGGTCTATTAAACCGTGGAAGTTGCTTGTTTTAGTGGTTAAGATTTCACAAAACGAGTCCAGACCTGATCACATATCATTTCATGAGGAAAATGCGTGAAACTCTCTATTAGGATTATTGACTGAAGAATTTGAGTACTAGTCTTACTGAAGACTAAAGAGTAGTTACACATATCAAAAAAAGAAGAGTAGTTACAGCAGTGGCAACGATTTGAACCACTACTACAGTTGTACTCTGTACACGTACACGTACACGTACACGTACACATGTGACTTGTTACACAGCACGTCTTCCGTGTGAACCCACATTTCTAAGTGTGCGTTTGGTAGATAAGTACTGAAAAGTGCTTTTGGCAGTCAATGCTTAGGCATCTCCAACCATAAAATCGCATCTTTACCCTGAGTTCATGTAGATGTCACATCTAAATCTATTCTATTTCATCTCTCACCAGTCAACCAGAACCCATATCAAAACTCTATTTTATTATTATATTATTATTTAAATTATTTCAAAAAAATAGTTAAAATAAGTAATTAAACTAATATAAAATTTTAAAAAATGTAGTACACCAACCCGTCTGCCTAGCATCAAATCTTTCAAACAAATGCCATTTTGACGGATCAGAGTTGCCCTCAATTTTTTTTTTCTCCTTATTATTATTATGACAAGTTGAAGAGCCTCACCCGGCCTTGTTAGAAGATATTTTATCTCAATTACAAATTCACAAAAAAAAATTATAAGTTTACTAATGTTTAGTTTACTTAACTAGTTATAAACTTATTGTACACCAATATACCTTCGGCAGGATCACCATAAACTCACAAAACCTAAGTGAACCTAGTGGGTACATTGGCCCTACATAAATATTTAAATTTGTTAGAACATCTCCAATAGAATGTGAATTAGATATCAATGTGCGTCATCTATGACTAAATAGGTGTTGGGATGAAGGAAAAAACAATTCTAATCAAATGTGTATTTCAAATGGACGTCGATTGACATTATCTATTTTAAATGTCAATGATGGACATTCAAATTAATAACCACGCTAGATAATCCAACATTTTAAAATATATTTTTAAAATATTTACTTATTTTATTTGAATTTTTAATTTCACGTTTTAATTAATAAAATTATAAAAAGAATTGTCACCTCATCAATTGAGCCACAATCCACATCTGCCATTTGAGATCTATTTTGGAGTCCAATATCTATTTAATCCACATAAAATGGACATCCTCTCGACGTTGAGAATCTACGCTCATAATTCACATTTATCATTGGAGATGCTCTAATGGCAGAGCCGATTTTGGGGGTGGGTTGGGCAGGGCGGGCGACTGCCCCAGGCCCCCACCCCCGGAAAGGTTCCCAAATTCTGCTATTGTAATAATTTTTTTTTTATTATTTTTTTATGAAAAGCTAATGGAGTTTTAGCATATATGTATTTATAGATTTTTTAATTAAGTTAATCTATTCGTGTGCGTGGTCGCCTCATTCATAATGTGGGGTTGTAAAAGGACTCTAATTAGATGAATGATTTGTAAGTCAACTCATTATGTTGACTCTACTTATAAAGAGATTCATATAAGGAGAACCAACAAAATGAGTTGACTTACAAATCATTCGTCTAATTGGGAATCTCTTTATTTAAGAAACATTCTTTTTGTTTTAAAAAAAAACACCCATATCCTCTTAAATCTCATTACCCAACCACTCTTTGTCTCTCTATATATAATAAATTAATAAAATCTATATTTTTTCTTCTAAAAATTAACTAGTATTTTGATTAATTTTTTTAATAAATACAGAAACTCAAAAATTTAACTACTATTTTGATTAAAAACTAATTAATGACTACCCAAAAACAAGAACAATTAGCATTACATACACAACTTAATTGATATTTAAGTCTAATACAAAAAAATAATTACCTTTTTAGTTAATTTTTTCTATTATACGTATTGATCATATTATCTTTAATAAAATCTTTAAATACTTGTAATACTTTTTATATATTAATTTTATTTTTCTTAAAAACACACACCCACTTTTTCTTAAAAAAAAAACTCTATATATAAAAAGAAATGTAAAGTTCATAAAATTATATGAATCTAACAATAGTGTAATTTTGTTTTATAGAAAATAAATCGAAGATAAAAGACTCTCATTTCTCATGTCGCCCCAGCCTAAAAAATGACAGGGTCGGCCCTGTCTAACGGACTCAAATTATTCTAATAAGATCATAGACTTAAATTTTTTTTTGCTAAATATCTTGGACTTAAATTGAATATCAAATAAAGCTCTAACATCAGTTATTATATATACTCCACAAGAACTCAACCTTGGTTTTCTCAATAGAAATGGCAAACCTTGGCCATTGTAGCTATCCTACGGTGGTTTGCCCTTAATCTTACATCATTTAGTTCATATTCATGGAATCATCATCGGTAACTAGCAAAGATGATAATTGGTAATGTCAGCAATGGATTTGGACATGCAAACTCTAAAATGGCATTGTGTAACTGGACCTACAAGTAGGGTCAGGCATCTTCGACATCCTTTTAATTAGATTTTTTGATCCTTGCAATCACAAAGGTAATAATTAATATACCCAAAAAACCTTTAAAATGCAGTTCTCCATAACCCCATCTTTGTTCGACCTCCTTAACAGACTAACAGTGCCCTTTCTCTTAAAGCGAACTCTGCCATTGATGTTTTTGGTTTTATTCGTTTTGTTATGTCTTAGTAGGTACCATCCTCTCCCTCCCTCCCTCTTTCTTTCTCTTCTTCAAAAATGAAGTGGAGATGATGATGGATGAGTTTTGGTGATGTTGAAGAGGTCGAACTCATGAACAAAAAGAAGATAAGAGATTTTGGGCCGGGGTATAAGGTGGAAGGGGTTGTTGGTCCCGACTAAGCAATTGCAAAGTGCAACGGTGAATGACAATGCAGCAGTTAAGGATCAGTAGCAGAGTTCGACGCCCGACCATTAGTGGTGGTGCTCAATCAGTTAGTGCATGAATGGTGTTTCTAGTATGGTCATGAGCTCGATAGGAGGTCGCGTGCTCAACAAGAATAATAAATTAGTTATGTCAGCTACATTGTTTTTTTCTTTTTAAAAAGAACTTAAATTTTAAGTCAGTATGTCTCACTATATGTGCCCAAAAGTCACAACCAAGGAGGCAGAGAATCCCCAAATCTTCAGACTGACATCTACCCATAATCTCATGAATCTCATCTGCACTCACACACCCAACTCCCAGAGCTTGATCCAATCTGATCTAAGAATAAAAAAAAAAAAAAATCCATCGGTCAACGCATATTTCTCCCAATTTCCATTTCTCTTAAACAAAAACAGGTGATGATCAGATCCAAATCAAACGTAAGAGCAACCAAGAAAAACAAAATTACATACACAGAAAACTTGGAGGGAGGAGGATATCACATCACAAAACAACAAAAAAGTAGTAAAAGTAACCCACACAAGAACAGATCCACAAAACCAGAGACCCAAAACTAAGTATCTAAGCCATCTTGAGCTGCGGTGGGTGGCCCTGGGCCTGGTGGTCCAGCAGAAAGTTGGAGTCCCGCTCGATCCGGGACTGGATCTGCAGGAGCTCGTCGGGCGAGCAGGGCAGCCTCAGCGGCCCAGCCACTTCGTACCCGTACGCCTCGTGGGCCCGGTCCAGCAGCGGCTCGAACAAGGGGTGGCTCAGCTGCCATATCGGCACGTCGAACCGGGTCCCCTGATCCCCATCTCCATCGCTCGATTCCTTGACCTTTTGACGATCGTCGGACGATCCGACGGTCACGGATAAGCACCCCTTCTTCTTCACCTTCGATGAGGACTTCTTGTGATGATGAGTCTTCTCCTCGGAGGGTATGCTCGCTGGGACTAGCATCTTTTTTTTGTTTTTTTGTTTTTTGGATGGTAGAAGCTAAGGAAGAAATGAAGGCAAGTTATGAATTTATAATGCTCGAGTGGATTTGGATTCTCCAAAATCTTTTGGGCATGGGCCTATGATGTGTAGGATTATTTTCTTTCTTTAGTGGGGGACTTTGTGACGTATAATTAAGAATAGAGTAAAAGAAATCTCTGGAGATGGCATGTGAAATAATGAATGAAAGATTTTTTTGGGTCAATTTGGAAACTTGGTTTTCATTGAGATCTAAAGTACATGGAGGTGAGGGATGGGGGACAATTGAGTTAACTTTTTCTAGCCAAAGAGAAGGACGGTGGGTGGAGTGGCCAGGGTTTGATGTCCTTCATTAATTAAAGGTCTTGAGTACATTCGCGTGTTCTTGTTCTCAGTAAAAGCTCCATATGTAGGTCGGATTAGTGAAAACAATTGACCATAGATGCCAATCGTGCCATGTGTGCTGAGTTATAGTTGAAATGTAAGCCATGGTTTGATTTATTTTTGTTAATTTACGGTGTTAATTCGTTAGAGTTAATATTTTCATGTTTGATTCAACTTTAAATTTATAAAAAAAATTGTAAAATTTTAAATAATAAAATATATGAATTGACATAAATAATATTCAAATAAGAGAGATATGAGTAATAAAAAAGTTATTAATAAAAGGGTAATTGTGTTCACAACTCCTGAGAGATAACTCTCTATGGGATGTGAGAGATATCTTTCACTCTAGAGTGTAAGTTGAGAGATAACTTGTAGAGAAGTTGAGTAACCAAACAAAATTAATTTTCAACTTCCTGCAAGTTATCTCTCGTCTGGGAGATAACTCTACCTCTAACCAAATAAGACCATAGCTTGATGTTGGAAAATTATGTAATTATATATTGTTTTAAAAGTGTTTTGTCCTTGATTTTTTCGTTGTAGAATGTAAAATTGAGGAAATAATGAAAACATTTTTGTTTCATTTTTTTGATTATATTTAAAATTAATTTGAATTTTATTTTCTTAATTTTTTATAGCTAAAATATTTTTTTTTGTTTTTTAAACTAATTGAGAATTTAAAGTTAAAAAACTAGAGCTCAAAAAAAATTAAGTTAAGGAACTATATGGAACGCCAGGATCTATCTATTCATAGTAGAGAATAAAAGGCGTCTATGTTTTATTGATCATTTATTGTAGCCCACTTAATTAATTAGCTAGATTTTATAATTCTAATATGTCCTATTGAAAGATTATGATTTTTTTCTTGGAGGAGTTGTTGTTCGTAAGCTAATTATAAAAAAGTTAAAAAAATGGTTTCAAAAAAAAAATGAAAGGGTGGTTAATTAGGGTTTTTTCTTAAAAGAACAATTAATTAAGAGTCGTACACAAAGTAAAATGGAGATTAATTATCAGCACAGACAACACTTAGCATCCTTGTCCCTAGACAATACCTCAGCTGATGATGCAATCTTTAGAATTTGGTGTGTTTTAGGTTCTTTACTATTGTCGAGTTCATGCATGTTATCCCACAGTTCCCACTATTGCATGACTTTCTATTATAAAGATCTATTATAAAGTGTATCAGTTTGCAATTATTATAAGCCTTGATAACAACGTGATATTTGGAGTACATGCATGTTAATTTGAGCATGAAAAAAAAAAATGGTTCACTAAAAACATATACATAAAAAGAAATATAAGATTAATAATGAAAAAGATCGAAGTTGACAATAGAAACTATGTTACACGTTTCCATACCAAAACGTTTAGCTCAAAATTAATAGGGAAGATCATAGGGTATATAGGGTAATTTTATAATGAAGCCCAAACTATATATATCCACGTTATGAAAAATATATGTTTACACGTTTTTAACTAATTTGAGATTGATGCTATGTTGTTATTGTTGTTATATGATATATTTGGATGAGCCAAGATAAGTACGCATATATGTGACTGGGAAAAGTGCAAAGCAAACAACTTTTTTTATTTGGTTAATAATTTTGGCCGGCTTTTAAGCTAGTGGATGGTGCCAATTCTACCTTATAGCTAGGGGATAAGCGTAGTAATCAACTTTCCAAGATAGAGAAGGGAAGTTACTCAAATGAAGTAAAAGGCCATTGATATCACAATTTTCTTTATACGACTTGTCCAAGCAATTAAGGAGTAGTAATTCTTATTCAATCTACTACATAAAACATATATTACATCCGTTATAGCATTCGGAAGCAATTAAGACCCCATCCCACCCCATTAAACTTGGTATTTTTTCTGTCATCTATAGCTTTAAATGTCCGCGCATTAAAAATTGTTAGGCAACATAGCCCTTCGAATCCGCTCGCCCACATCGAGACAAACTCATGTAGTAGTGCGGCAACCTTCGCATGAACCATACTTAAAGCAAAAATCGAGCAACTTAAGAAACACCTAGTAATGCCTCGTAAGTTTTTCTTTTTTTTTTTTTATTTTTATTTTTTTGTCAAAGTGGTTGTTGTATTGATGTTCTTAGCCCGAAAGGGCAAGACAATTTATTACATATAAATATTACATTCCAATAAAGCACGAAACTTAAAAGTTCAAGACAATGCACGCATAGTGCATCCCCAATCGAAGAAGGGGCAACCCTAAGACGGGGCAAAAGGCCCCAATAACGGGGATAAACATCGCACGTACGTGGGGAATAGACCAAATTGAACGAAACACAAGACAAACTGCAACTAAGCAAAGCACAAACAACTATTATTCGTGTGGACAACAATAAACATGGCACAAAGAGGAGAAAAACCCACACCAATCGGACTTGACAGTTCGATGAGAGATCAATTGTAGCCCAAACACACCATCATCTCGCCCATGACAGCGGTTGTTGATCGGTGATGCCCACACGCCGATGGACCCTTGGTAAGCCGAATAGCGAAGCCCCAACTTAACCCCCAAAAACACCCTCTAAAAATCTCATAAATATTTTCTTATTGGAGAGGAGTTGTATTGTGGGTTCTAATCTCAGTGCCAAAGATGTCACAGTTTTTTATTTTTATTTTTTTTATACTATGTGTGGTATTCAAGATTACTATATAGAAATAAATGTAAAGGATAATGTTTCTCCAGAATCAAAAGGAAAATAAACTTCACCTTCAGCAGTAATAAGGTATGATCTAATGATATAAATATCATAACCTTTACAAGTTGTATTAATTATATTTTAACATTTTTTATTTACTATCAATTGTATCCTCAACTAATTTGAAATATTTTTTTTAAAATAAACTTAATCTTATAACTTTTCTTTCCATGAGCATTCATATTGATCAATTTACATCGAAATCTTTAAGTCTCATGGTTAAATTAAGTGTATGAGGACTCGAAAATAATAAATTATAAATATATTAGTACTCTAATTTAAATTTAGATATTCATAAATCACCAGTTAGTAATCATGTGTATATACATATAAAAATGAAATAAAACTTATTAGAAAGTTGTCCATAGTTGTTTGATTTGACAAAAAAATTATATAACTTTTTTGTGTTTGAGTAAGTACATGTACACACAACTATACATGTTTATTATATACATAAATACATTAAGAAAAATGAATATTAAACTTTAATATACGTATATTAATAAATTTTTAAATGACATGAAAAGAAAGTTAAAGAGAATGATGTGAGCACATATTATAAAAGAAAAAATTAGACTAAAATTAATCAAAAATAAAATTAAAAGTAGATATAAAATGTTATAATATAATTATACAACTTTGTGAAAGTTAAGATATTTTTGATCAGCGTAACGTATTAATTCGGGAACTCTTAACAGTACTCATGAAGTCATGATGAAAGAAAAGATTAATGTTTTTTTTTTTTTTTTTTCCAAAATAAAAAGGAAAAGAAACTTAGGAGTTATCTCCTTCACTCTTGTAAGGACAAAAATAAAGAGCAGACAAGTTCGTACTTCGAAATAATAGAGTTGCACACTTCACCACACGTATTACTGTATTAGGAACATGTGGCTGTGACTGATTGGTTGGTTTGTCCTTTATTTTTGTAGCTTTCACCAGTAGTGATAGTCACTGAGAGACCGGGTCCAAGTCAAGCCGACGGACGTACTTAATTGGAACTAACCCACTATCCCCCTTGAGCACGTGGTCCTACCCAGTGTGTGGCCACTACCTGTGCATTTTATTTCCTCTCTTGTTCTATTGCTTTCTACCGCAAGATCAAAGTGAACTAATGGGCACGTCTCGAAATATATCAAAAACGGATAGCAGGGTCCTATAAGGGCATTCGCGGTGGTTATATCTTGAAGGGAGTTATTAACATATCACAATATTAATTTATTAAACATACTTTTTTTTCTCTCTCATATCTTTATTTTTTCTTCATAATAGTTTAGACTCTCTTTAAGACTCAAATGAGACTCACAATTACATCACACCTTCTACTTTAAAATTTAAAATATTTATTAAAAATACAAAAAAGTTTGAGAAAAAACTAAAAAGTAGAAAAAAGGGACAAGAAAATGAATTAAAAAAAAGTAGCCGAGCCCACAACAACAATAAAAAGCTTATGTGACCTAGGTTTTACGGAGTTTGTGTAGAAGCAAATGCCTCAAAATAACCATATCCTCCCCTTTTGATTGCAATGGGAAGGATATATTGTTGTGGGTCTAATAGACTCACAAAAGCCACGATTGCAGTTGTTCTGATAGTTACTTCTTCTACTTGTCTTCTAGGTCTAGGAGGCATTTTAGTGTCGTACGGCCAGTCTCATTAAATGTGCCGATTCACGATTGGGAAGTCTAGATAACAACGTGAAATATATCGCAAGTAATCACATATATTAGCTAGGTGGCCATAACTAACATAAATAATCGGCGTTTGAATAAGGAGAGCACTTGACTTCAATTCTAAGTTTCTAACTAATTATTTGACAAAAAAAATTTCCAACTAATTATCAATTATCTCTACTAAGCAAAAAAAGTTGGACTTGGCTCTTCCCTCTCTTCTCCTTTTCTTCCTCACCAAAAAAAAGTTAGATCTAGGATTTGCTTGGAGGGGCTTCAGGCACCACTCCGACGGCCTTCAGTTGGGCGGTAGCCCTTCCAACCCCACCTCTCTTTTGTGCCTTTTATTTTTTCTTGTCATTTTTTCTCATCTCTCTTTCTTCTCTCTTTCCCTTCTTCTTGATTTTGCACCAAATAGAGGGGTTTTGAGTAGATGATGTTCCATTTGCTAGTGCAAAGAAGAAGGATTTATGGGAGAAGAGTGGTTGAATGAACGATGCCCATATGCCATGCTGATGGACCAATGGCGGATCCAGAAAATCTTGTTAGGTGGTGGGGGGAATCTTAACTATAGGGGGCGTGTGTCGACTATAGGAGGGGCAGGAAGGGGAGAGGGTCGACAAAAACGTAGGGGTACTATTAGGGGTCATGGGGTTGGGGGCGACCGCTAGATCCACCCCTGCCGATGGTCCAACAAGGTCAAGCACATCAACGATAACATCAACACTGTTGGACCGTTTAGCCGCTGTCAAATCCGGTATTATTTACCTTCCCTCACCTCCATTTCGTCTTTTCTTCTTTTTCTTGGTTGGGTTTGAAGGGGTAGTTGTAGACAAGTTATTGGTCGATCTTAAAGAAGAGGGATTTGGGAATCATGGTGCTCCAACAAAAGAGAGTTATGATGGATGCATTCTCTAATTTTCCTGGTGATTTTTTGGGGTGTCCCCTCTTTTCTTTTTAACTTCTCTGTGAGCAATATGCGAAGATTGTTCTTGTTGTTTTAGTGTTTTAGGTTATCCCTTGTAGGATTATTTTCCCTTTTGCTAGGGCAATCTTTTCGGTTAGATACCAACGTTGTTTTTCATCCACTACACCGAGTGGCCTTTAATGGTGGTTTGGGATGAGGCTTTGTTTGCTATGTTTTTCTCAAGGAGGCCAATCTATATATTGTTGTATTGATGTTGTAATGGTTCTCATATTTAATCAATAAATTTCAATGTGCCTTGACAAAAAAAAAGTTTATAACTAATTAAATAGTGAGAGTTCGAAAGTTGAGATTTGTTGGAGTATATAATCCCACATCGAAAATATAATAAGAGTTGGTGTGGTATATAAGTGGTGTAGATTGGATCTTACC
The DNA here is from genome assembly GCA_039657345.1 of Stephania japonica. Taxonomy (NCBI): domain Eukaryota; kingdom Viridiplantae; phylum Streptophyta; class Magnoliopsida; order Ranunculales; family Menispermaceae; genus Stephania; species Stephania japonica. The sequence goes on from CM077562.1 coordinate 42,641,479, forward strand.
ACAAGCCAATTGGTTTTGTGCAAGATGGGCACCAACCCCATTTGTATATTCACATGTGCGTGTATGGCCCAACACACTTCGAGCCCATAGATTTCTATATGGTATCAGAATGAAACGATCCTGAGCTCGTATTTGATGACCTGGTGAGGCTAGCAAATCTTAACTATAGGGGGCGTGTGTCGACTATATAAGGGGCGAGAAAAGGTAGAAATGGGCGAGGGTCGACAAAAACGTAAGAGTACTATAGGTGGTCTTGGGGTTTGTGGGGGAGACCGCCCCTAACCCCCTCCTATATGCGCCCCTTTAGATTGTCCAACAAGGTCAAATGCATCAACGACAACATCAACACTGATGGACCGTTTAGGCGCTGTCAGATCCGGTATTATTTACTTTCCCTCACCTCCATTTCGTCTTTTCTTTTCTTTCATGGTTGGGTTTCAAGGGGTAGTTGCAGACAACTTATGAGCCGATCTTAAATAAGAGGGATTTGAGAATCATGGTCCTCCAGTAAAAAAGAGTTATAATGGATGCGTTCTCTGATTTTCCTAGTGATTTTTTGGGGTGTTCCCTCTTTTTTTTAGCTTCTCTGTGAGCAATATGCGAGGATTGTTCTTGTTGTTTTAGTGTTTTAGGTTATCCCTTGTAGGATTGTTTTCCCTTTTGTCAAGCCGATCTTTTCGGTTAGATACCGGCGTTGTTCTTCATCCATTGCACCCGAGTGGCCTTTAATGGTGGTTTGGGACGAGGCTTTGTTTGCCTTTGCTTTTCTCAAGGACACCGATCTATATGTTGTTGTATTGATGTTATAATGGTTCTCATATTTAATCAATGAATCTCAATGTGCCTTGACAAAAAATAAAGTTTCTAACTAATTAAATAGTGTGAGTTTGAAAGTCGAGATTTGTTGGAGTATATAATCCCATATAGAAAATATAATAAGAGTCGGTGTGGTATATAAGTGGTGTAGATTGAATCTTAGCACATGCCAATTAGTTTTGTGCAAGATGGACAACAATCTCGTTTGTATATCCACATGTGCGTGTATGGCCCAACACTCTCCGAGCCCATAGATTTCTATATGATATCAGAGCGGAACGATCATGGGCTCATATTTGATGATTTGGTTGGGCTAGTGATGAAGTGTAGACCTGTTTGTGAACCTAAAACCTATAAGAGTATGCCTATGTATGTTTGTTCGAACCTCTAAAAGTAGGTATATATTTGGCAAGTGACAACTAGTCAAGACCAAGTTGCACTTGAAGGGAGTGTTGTAGTATATAATCCCACATCAAAAATATAATAAGAGTTGGTGTGATATATAAGTGGTGTAGATTGGATCCTAGCACAAACCAATTGACTTTGTGCAAGATGGGCTCCAACCCCATTTGTATACCCACATGTGCATGTATGGCCCAACACTATCTGAGCCCATGAATTTCTATAAGATTCATAACCTTCTTTGATTTAGTGCACCAATCATTAGCCATGTGTCCTAATTTTTTCAATTTACAATTATACAAAAAGTGGGGTGGCACAGTCTATAATAATTGTTGAACATATGTCTCTTTGGAGACATTCAATACATTCCACCTTTTTTACTTCTTTTGTTCTTAATTTTGCTAGCGCTTCTCCCTTTTTAGATAATTATAGGGTATCCAACTTTTTTTAGCTCTCTCTTAATTTAGTTGGACTAATTTGTTCTTGGGAGTTAGACAGGTGCCCTAACTCCATAACCCGAGAGAAATCAAGGAAATATTTATAATGTTGTTGCCAAAAATACCCAAGATGAAACTAACACTAACAAACTTCTCACAAAAGTAGCTTCATATCAACATACTAAATAAAGTAAAAAGAAACAGAAATCCCTTAATTACATACTCTCCCCCTTTGTAATATTATAATGACAATGCCTTAGAGTAGGGAGAGCCATATCAGACCAGCTAACATTGTAATGACCCTCAAATTTAATTAGTGATATGTGTCGTGTTTTCAAAACCGTAACCTACCCATCGTGACTTGTCTTATTACTCAAGCATCGGGAGTCAACACCGAGGTATATTTTATTTTCTGTGATGTTTGTATTACTATTTATACTCGAATGTGAACACTGTACGTCCTAGTGCGTGGTTTTTGTTTTATTAATTGTCACAGATTTCTGTGTGAGAATCTCCTAGGAAAATAGGAATTTTAGGGTATAATACGAATAATTAAACACCGAAAAATAGTAATTAGTGAATTATCGAAAAATGATTAGAGCGAGGTTATGTCCGAGAACGCACGTGGTGCGAGTCGTGAGGTGAAACGGGTCTGAGAATATGAGTTGTGAGCGAGAATAGGCTACACGATGAGGTTGTAGTCACCTATTGAAGACTTGAAGGTGAGTTAGAGTTGGTAGATGGAGTAAAGGTGGGACACAAGATGTGTCTTGAGATTCGTGTGTGTGAATTGATGACATGAGAATTATATATATCACCTTTTCTCTCACCTCAATCCATTTTCATTTTATCTAACGAAAGAACGAGAGAAGAAGCGTGGGTTTCGGTGTAATTCAGGCTCGTTGCGATGTCGGGGATCGACCAATCATGCATAAAAAGGTAGGATCCCTACTCCTCTCTTGTTTGTCTACAGTTTGGCGTTTGTGGGTTTTCGTCACGACGATTTCGAATGAGATTTTGGGAAAATATTGGAAATAAGTTTGGGTGGTGTTTTTGGAATCAATTGATTGATTAATTGATGTTTTGGTGATTATTTTGAGTATTTGAAGTTGGTGGGAATTTTTGGAAATTCTTGAAGAATTTTCGTGTGATTTACGAATCGGGATATTTGTCGAGGTTTTGACGCGCACCGAAGGTGGTAGTCACGGACATCCCTAAGAGTTTTGGATAAGCTCGGAATACGGTGACGTGAGCCAGGGTATCGAAGAACCCTGGAAATAGTATGCAGAATCCACATCGCGAGGGACGCCGTGGGCAGTGAGCCCTCGAGTTCACGCCGTGAAGACGCCGCCACCACGGTGTGACATTGTTCACAGGGGAAAAATTCATAAAATTTTAGAAAAATTTAGGGATCTCTCGAGTATTCAAATGGGTTCGAATACAACTCAATACCTTGAAAATCAACCCAATTACACTAATGAAATAGTTATGGAAAATTAGGTAAATTAGAAAGTTTTAATAGGATTTGCAAATTTGGGTTAAATGATTGTCAGACTTGGAGAATACGAGTGGAACAACTTAGAAATTTCGTGAGGATCGGAGTTTTACGGTATTGAGGTACGTTTTTCGTATGATTATAATCCAGTTGGAAAATATACATTAATTCATTTTTCATTATTGCCATTTCTATTTGAATTGAGCTATTGTTAGAATTCCGTTCTATATTTACTTGGTTAAGTGTCTTGGCGTAAGTATTGTGAAGGTACCCCTGGGTCCATATTAGCTGGGTAAGCACGAGCACTGCCTGCAAGGGTGCTGTCCACCCTATAATAGTGGGTTACACTTCGAGTACTGGATTGTTGGGCACTGTTGTGACTATAAAATGTGGTACTATTGTACTACATTTAAATTGACCACTTATGGGTCTCTCTTAACTCTTTGGATATTCAAATTTCGTTGCTATATTTGCCAGTCTGTCTATCATACAATTTGTTACATTTTCTGCCATACTACGAGATATTTGGACTATTTATTTGGTGAATCTTGAATTACTGTTTAGTTTCTTTTAACATTACTTTCATATTTTTCACGCACTCAGTGTCTAGTTTGTGACGGTGGTGCAGATAGAGCAGAGATGGGTAAGGAGAAGGAGTTGATGCTAGGTGATATCCTATGAGGACTCTCGGAGCGATCCTTTCATTTACTTACTGTAGGATTTATTCTTTTGATTGTGATTATTATATGATATGTTTTGTAAAATACTGAGACATGTATCGGGGATTGAGAGACTAGGGATATCATGTATGATCGTATTGTTTAGCTTTGATCACCAGACATGCATGTATTTATCCATTTCTTAGGGTTTCCACATGACAGGTTATCTTTTTTTCCTGATTTCCATTTATTAGTTATAGTAGATTGTAGTGATTTTCGACGCAAATTTCCTGATAACTTTATAATCCTATAACTTCTACATTTAAATAATAATATAATGATGTATATGAGGATTTTAGGCTGACTAGGATGCATAGACTTCGCGAGTAAGGGCTCGGGGGTCCACGTAGGTTTAAGCCGGGCGGGACCCAGTTTTATGGGGAACTGGGGCTATTACAAACATCATGGAGGAACAATAGCTTGCACAAAATGAAAGAGCATTTCAAACAGGTTGCTTGGCAAGACTCAAATAGCAAGCATGAGTTCCTTCTCTTGTTTATCCATAAAATCACTTTCATGAAGATTAAAATCAGAGGCCGATGTAGAAGAACTTGGCACACACGATTTGCTAGCAGCAGTGGTTCTGGCCTTTTTCTTCTTTGTCTTCTGAGCCTTGGATAGACTGACTTCAACATCATGAGTTGCAACTGCAGGATTACTTTGTTGCAACAAACAACAAGAGAGAACAATTCTGATCTGGTGATGAGTATAGATGATGTTATCTATCCCGTTAAACAGCTCACCAACTCAACATTACATTGTTAAGATAAATACAAACAACAAATTAAACAACTTGATCAAAACACATAGATCATGACATCCGTTAAGCATAATAACGGCTATAAAATAATAAATAAGGAAATGATACTTTATCTCCCCATTTTTTTTATTTTTTATGTAACATTAAAAAAATATTTAAAATAAATTGGAGTTTGTACCATTTTCCATTACATAGGGCAAAGATAAAGTCCAATCTCCCCTCTTGGCTTTGCATTCATGAAACTCCTCTTCAACTTCTGTCCATTCAAGATATGGTGCATACTCGTTTTGAATTGCTTTCAAGGCATATCCCTTAAAGCGAACCTTTCGATAAGTATCGATGGCATTGGTAAGCAATGACAACCTCGTGTTTGACAAACCTTCTTGTTAATTAGAAAGATTTCCCTGAGACATATTGGTTAGTACACAAATCTCACTTGTCTCTGTAAACAAAGACTTCGCAGTGTCCTCTCTGATACCAATTGGAATTAATAAGCTAATGCGTCTTACAACAGGAAGCATCATAAATTGTAACAGGTAATTAAATTGTACTGAAAATGTAAATGAAAGCAGTAAAGCAAATCAAACCAGAAAACCAATGACAACGAACTACAGGCTTGTTACAATGACTCCCTTACCGATGACCTTCTAGCCCCTTCTTCTACTCATTTTATGGAACTTACACGCACAAGCCTCCTCTTGTGTATGAGGCTCCCCTTTACTAGAATACCCAAGCTTTCACTCGATGCGTCGAGCTCCCCTCGATGGAATACAAGTATCCCACTTGCACAGTGAGGGTCCCCTTTACTGCAACACCCAAGTCCCCTTAGTATTTACATCTTGATAAAGAAGTGAACAACACGTTCACAATACAAAGCTAATAAGAGATGCATATTCTATCAAATTCGACACAATATATAGATGATGAAGCACACAAAATCCTAACTTCATATCTTAATAATATGCTTAGGATCTGCCCAATCTTCATCTTCAAACAACCACGTCTCTTACATTGATCACGAGGTGATAAGCCTCTGAACCGCAACTCCAACTTCCATGTACATCTTTAGTTGCTTCTCAATTGGTTATAGATAAGATTAAACCCGTAATAAACTGATCCATAGATCCTATAGCAACTACTTTCTGCAATCTGTTGCAACAACGTATCTTATCCAAATCACTTAAAGTTTATCTCATGATTTGCGTACGTGACACATGTTTTGGGTGAGCCATTTACCAAACTAACAACCTGATCAATATGATGACAATCCAACTGGTCATAATCTTAATTGTGACGGCCCTAATTTTCGACGTCGTCTCGTGACCCACGTTTTCTGCCTACAAGTCCAGTAGCGTCTGTCACGTCATCGGAAACGTCACCAATACTGCCACGTCCGCAACTCTATGAAGTGATACTCCATTTAACTAATCCTACTATATTGAATTATTGAATTCTCCTAAACATCTAGCAGGTTAGTTAATTATAATAACAATAGCGGAAGGATTTAATTCGTATTTTATGAGAATTTATTTGACCTAAGTAGTGGAAAACCCAGAAATAAACACCATGTATATAACTGAGACGAAATAAACAGTAATCCATATACATGTGATAGAGTTCTAAAGTCCCTAAACCCAGCACAATAATATATACATAAATGGTAGTAAAAACACGAACTGTCAGTAGCAACGGCCTCAGAGATAGTCACCTAGTACCTCTTTTCCCTTGCTCTTGCTCGTACCAGGATCTGCACTCAGTTGCCCAACATATACAGTAGCGAGCCCAGTGAGTAAATTTCCAAGAGAAGTCTACACAATAATCATGAAAACATCGATAACCTACGAGATACGTGAATATGACCCTGACAACATAAATCATATCCCCATGGCTGGCAGTAAACAACCATCACAACATCACATCAATCACACATCAACTGAAAATGTTAACTATCCAAAATCCGACAAATACTTAACTAAATAGGCTTGAACGTAAAATCAACAGATAAATGAAACGTCACTCATTTAATCACGATAAAACCATGACTCGCTAGTCATACGATAGCAAACCGGAGTTCTTAGCACAAACTAATGCTTAATAACAGGCTTACAATGACTACACCTCAACTCTGTAAATAGATGTACTCATTTCCAAGCTTTTTAGTTCTAAGAGTACCCTTAATCCCTTGAGACAGTTGTAAATACATTCTACTCTCATCTACACGGTCGCCGTCGCAGACTGGCCCATGCTCAAGTCTGTAGCCATAACCAAGATGAAAAATCATGTGTGACCACCAGCAGTCACCGCATACGATAAGATAATCGATAAAATGCACGCCATGAATTTAAAGCGTAACTTTCTCAAGGGTTTTACACACCTGAAATACGCTCTTCACCTTCCGGACCTGCCAATCCGACCCACCTAGCTCCCCGATGCCCGAGCTATGGTTCCCCTAGTCCCTGATGTCCATTTATAGTATTTTGTATTAATTAAGTGGGTTTATTATTAATTATGCTCAATTTCATGTTTTAAAAATTCAGGGTTTCTGGTATTAGCGCGCTAGTCAGGGGAATTAGTGCGCTAATTGATCTTCGACACTGTTTATCATCTTCCCCAGCGTGATTAGCGCGCTAGTGTTCATCACCTATCATGCTAATTGCACGCTGCCCAGAAAATCCAGAAACCAATTCTGGGTTTTCCTTGTTTCCAACACTCCAATTCATCATACAAACCATGCACACATTCCAAGAACAACAAATTACTATCAAAAACACCAATTAAATAAGGTTTCCTCACAAAATCAAGGATAAAAAATGTGCATGTTTGAAATTCGAAATCACTAATTTCACATCAATTTTCCACAAATTCGGTTCTCATTGACATGATTCGTTAAAAACATCCTCAAGAATACCAAATTCAACAAAAACAGTGCTGATTTCATCCAAAAATCCGTTTTATCTTCAATTCATTAAAACACACATTTTATCAAAAAAATTCACATTTATGAGGGATAATTTACCTTGGATCCATGCTCTGAAGCTCGAATTCCCTCTCCCACGCTTGAATTCACCCTTCCCTACCGGTTTTTTCTTTGAATTCTCAAGAAACAATGGTTGGAAAGTGATTTATTTGCATGCATTCTCGATCAATCGTCTATTTATAACATTTGTTCTAATCTAATGTGACGCATCCCGAGGACAATCTAACGACAACTGATCACCCTGTGTCACTCAAGTTCTTGACACCTTATTATGACACTCCAGTCCTCGTTTCACTCTGTTGTGCATCTCGAGGATCATCATATACACCCAAAATTTTCCTATCCAAACTATATGACTTCAATTAATCCATTTTTTATTCATTTTCAACCTTAGTCTAGGCCACCTAATAAATCATATTAAAATCATATGTAAGTCACACTAGCTCTCAGCTACCCGGTAACTCATGTCCCGTACCCCGGCTACCCGATACCCGGTACCTGGTCCCTGACACGCATTTTGGGACCATATACCCGACTCGTAACCTTGCCCGATATCAACTTACACACATGTGATGTTTATATAAATAATAGTAAATTCCCACATCACAATAATAGACATACAACATACACAAATAACATAATATAACCTGGGTTCTCATATCCGAGTCTGCCCAGCTGTCCATGTAACGCCCGAATTAACCCGTTAATCCTCGTGATTAATAATAATCCTGATTAAATTAAATTGGGCCATTACAATTCTTCCTAACTAGGAGAATTTCGTCATCGAAATTGAACAATCCCGAGTAACATCCCCAGTTCATCGAACCGCACCCTTCCCCGTTAGTTCCACTACTGACTAACTCTTCTACAACTCCTTGGACACTACCGCACCCACTCATAGGGTTGAGCAATACCTTCTCACTCCCACTCACAGGGTCGAGTCTTCATACCGAGCTACAGGTGCATGTCGCACACGTGAACCATGGTTACGACTTTTCCCTGACATCACCGCCACCTGTACTCAACCAAAACCTGTGTCCAAGAAACCCTAATCCAGTCACCAATCTCGGTCAATTGACACTTATTTACCCATCGTGTATCTCAACACGATAACTCTGACTTAACCACTAAACCATGGCCAATCCTGCCATAAAAGCTGACAACCACAACCATGTGGCCCCCACTGACCACATACACATAACATAACATATAATTATGAAAATAAATAACTTACCTTGAACCCTGTGCTGGGACGTCTCCCTGCCTAGCTCAGTCGCTGTGTGCACTGACTCTCGAGTTTACACTGGTCTCCTAGGTTCTGGAGTCTCTAACTTCTGTCTACAGTCACGTCGATGTGGCCCTCCTGTCCATATCGCCAACACACGAGTCCCTGTCTCGGTTGTCCACTCCCTGACCCCTGGCTCTGACCCTGTGATTTCTGGTCTCTACTTCGTTGATCCTGAGTGCAGCATTGTTGTGGTGTCGCTGTCGCTGGTACGACATATACTCTGTCATCTCCATAATTGTCTCGGTGATCCCGACCCTGTTGCCTATCTTCGCAGTTGTAGCGTTCGCGCTACCTCTTCTGGCCGTGATCTGACCTATAATTCTATCCAGTCTGTCTATCTGTACCTACAGACGCCTGTCTACTTAAAGTAGATATGTCTTTTGCGTGAGAGCTCGATAATACATGTCCTGTAGAGTCTCCGCGCCGCTGGAGACTATGACACTGCTATCTCGTCCTCTAGTCATCTGACAAAATAATATACCTTGAGTCGCTCGGTCCCTGCAACATCCATGGAGTACTGCAGTAGGTACTTATACCTATCCGTATACTGCATGACCGACCTCTTGCCCTATCGGAGTGATAGGAACTCCTCATTCAACCTCAGCTGTACCTCGATAGGAATGTACTGATCGTGAAAGATATGCCGAAACTCCACCCACGTAGCTGGCTCTAGATGTGTGTCGGCGTATGCTGTCCACCACACTGCCGCGTCGCCTCTCAACATATGTCCTGAGATATGTGCCTGAATGCTCTTTGGGATCTTCATCAACTTGTGTAGTCGCTGATGTGTAATGAGCCACTTCCCCGCCTCCTCTGGATCTCTGCCTCCAGAATAATACCCTAGCTCGAACTTGATAAACTCCCTCATCAGTCTGACCTCCGACGTCAATGTCGCTTTAAATATATCAGTCGATGCCACTATCGGTGCGACCTCTACTGCTGGAGTCTCCTGTGCTAATGCCTGCGTCGGTACCGTCTGAATGATAGGTGGTGCTGTCGTGTCTGTCATACTCTGTGGTTGATCAGCTGTGAATAATGTTATGGCTGCTGTCTGTGCCCTTATCATATCGATGAGTAACTCAAACTATCTGTCGTGTGCTGCAAATCGTGCGGCTACTGCAGGATCCATACTTCCATCTCTGGTATGATCACTAGTCTGACCTTTTTCTAAACTCGGTGGAATCTGCTGTCCGTCCATCCAAATCTGCATCGAAAATCGTACGTCAGATCACTACGTTATTCGTATATATAGTACATAAGCAGAATCGTACAAATATATAAATCTTTACCTCTACCCGACTTATATTTGTTTCTCAACTAGGATTCTAAGTTAGGATCTTTGGGTTTCCACAACTAGTGTTTGTTTGTTTAAGATTTATTGTCATTCCCTAAACTTATTTATTTCAAGGCCTTATCGACCTTGCTCTGATACCAAGTTGTGACGACCCTAATTTTCGAGGTCGTTCCATGACCCACGCTCTCCGCCGCAAGCCCAGTAGCACCTGTCACGTCATCGGACACGTTACCAATATTGCCACGTCCGCAGCTCTGTGAAGAGACGCTCCGTTTAACTAATCATGCTATATTGAATTATTAAATTCTCCTAAACATCTAAAAGGTTAGTCAATTACAATAACAATAGCGGAAGCATTTAATTCGTATTTTATGGGAATTTATTTAACCTAAGTAGTGGAAAACCCGGAAATAAACACCATGTATATAACTGAGACGAAATAAACAGTAATCCATATACATGTGATAGAGTTCTAAAGTTCCCAAACGTAGGAAAATAATATATACATACATGATAGTTAAAACACGAGCTGTCAGCAGCAATGACCTCAGAGATAGTCGCTAGTACCTCTTTTCCCTTGCTCTTGCTTGTACTAGGATCTGCATTCAGTTGCCCAACACATATATCAATGAACCCAGTGAGTAAATTCCCAAGAGAAGTCTACACGATAATCATGAAATCATCGATAACCTGCGAGACATGTGAATATGACCCTGACAATAGAAATCATATCCCCATGGCTGGCAATAAACAACCATCATAGCATCACATCAATCACACATCAACTGAAAATGTAAACCATCCAAAATCCAACAAATTTTTAAACTAAATGGGCTCAAACATAAAATCAACAGGTAAATAGATCATCACTCGTTTAATCACGATAAAAACATGACCCGCCGGTCATACGATAGCAAACCGGAGTTCTTAGCACAAACCAGTGCTTAATAACAGGCTTACAATGACTACACCTCAACTCAATAAACGGGCGTACTCATTTCTAAGCTTTTTAGTTCTAAGAGTACCCTTAATCCCTCGAGACAATTGTAGATACATTCTACTCTCATCTACACGGTCGCCGTCGCAGACTGGCCCATGCTCAAGTGTGTAGCTATAACCAAGATGAAAAATCATGCGTGACCACCAGCAGTCACTGCATACGATAAGATAATCGATAAAATGCACGCCATGAATTTAAAGTGTAACTTTCTCAAGGGTTTTACGCATCTGAAATATGCTCTCCAACTTTCGAACCCGCCAATCTGACCCACCTAGCTCCCCGATGCCCGAACTATGGTTCCCCCAGTCCCTGAAGTCCATTTATAGTGTTTTGTATTAATTAAGTAGGTTTATTATTAATTAGGCTCAATTTCATGTTTTAAAAATTCAGGGGTTCTGGTATTAGCGCGCTAGTCAGGGGAATTAGCGTGCTAATTAATCTTCGACACTGTTCATCATCTTCCCCAGTGTGATTAGTGCGCTAGTGTTCATCACCTAGCGCGCTAATTGCACGCTGCCTTGAAAACCTAGAAACCAATTCTGGGTTTTCCTTGTTTCCAACACTCCAATTCATCATACAAACCATGCACACACTCTAAGAACAACAAATTACTATAAAAAAAACCAATTAAACAAGGTTTCCTCACAAAACCGAGAATAACAAATGTGCATGTTTGAAATTCGAAATCACTAATTTCACATCAATTTTCCACAAATCCGGTTCTCATTGACATGATTCGTCAAAAACATCCTCAAGAATACCAAATTCAATAAAAACAGTGCTGATTTCATCTAAAAATCCATTTTATCCTCAATCTATTAAAACACATATTTTATCAAAAAAATTCATATTTATGAGGGATAATTTACCTTGGATCCGTGCTCTGAAGCTCGAATTCCCTCTCCCACGCTCGAATTCACCCTTCCCTACAGGTTTCTTCTTTGAATTCTCAAGAAACAATGGTTGGAAAGTGATTTATTTGCATGCATTCTCGATCAATTGTTTATTTATAACATTTGTTCTAATCTAATGTGGCCACGCATCCCGAGGACAATCTAATGACAACTAATCACCCTGTGTCACTCAAGTTCTTGACACCTTATCATGATATTCCAGTTCTCGTTTCACTCTGTTGTGCATCTCGAGGATCATCCTATGCACCCTAATTTTTCCTATCCAAACTATAGGACTTCAATTAATCCATTTTTTATTCACTTTCAACCTTAGTCTAGGCCACCTAATAAATCATATTCAAATCATATGTAAGTCACACTAGCTCTCAGCTACTCAAAAACTCATGTCCCGTACTCCGGCTATCCGATACCCAGTACCCAGTCCCCAACACGCATTTCGGGACCATATACCTGACTCGTGACCTTGCCCGATATCAACTTACACACATGTGATGTTTATATAAATAATAATAAATTCCCACATCACAATAATAGACATACAACATACACAAATAACATAATATAACCTGGGTACTCATATCCGAGTCTGCCCAGCTGTCCACGTAATGCCCGAATTAACCCGTTAATCCCCGTTATTAACACTAATCCTGACTAAATTAAATTGGGTCGTTACAATTAACTAATGATCACGACTTTAACAATCTCCCCTTTTGTTAATATGTTGATCACAAGGTAACTAAGGTAAGGGAGCAAATATTTCAACATTAAAATAAGGACTTAGTTAGAAATAAAATCAACTATGCCTTCTTGCTCCGTCATAAAGAGTCACAAAAGCATATTCAATTTGTACAATGCTCTTCCAGTAATAACAAAATTACAAAAGTAAAAATATATTTTACTGATGAACTTCCACATTAGCAGCTTCAATTTCGGTTGCAACAACTTCAGTCATCTTCTTGCAATCGCTTCAACATCTTCATCATAATGTCTTCAAGAATACCCGAGATGAAACTAACACTAGCGAACTTCTCACAAAAGTAGCTTCATATCAACATACTAAAGAATGTAAAAATATACAGAATTCCCTCAGTTATATGCTCTCCCCCTTTGTGATATCATAAGACAATGCCTTAGAGAAGGGAGAGCCATACAAGACCATCTAACATCATGGAGGAACAATAGCCTGCACAAAATGAAAGAGCCTTTCAAACAGGTTGCTTGGTAAAACTCAGATAGCAAGCATGAGTTCCTTCTCTGGTTTATAATCACTTTCATGAAGATTAAAACCAGAGGTCGAAGTAGAAGAACTTGGCGCACAAGATCTGGTAGCGGAAGTGATTTTGGAATTCTTCTTCTTTGTCTTCTGAGCCTTGGATGGACTGTCTTCAACATCATGAGTTGCAACTGCAGGATTACTTTGTTGCAACAGATAACAAGTGAGAACAATTTTGATCTGGTAATGAGTGCAGATGATGCTATCTATCCCTTTAAATAGCTTACCGGTTCAACATTACATTGTTAAGATAAATACAAATAACGAATTAAACAACTTGATCAAAACACACAGATCATAAAATCTGTTAAGCATAATAACGACTTTAACATAATAAATAAGGCAATGGTACTTTCTCTCCCATTTCTTAATTTTTTTTATGTAAAATTTAAAAAATATTTAAAATAAATTGGAGTTTGTACCATTTGCCATTACATAGGAAAAGACAAAGTCCTATCTTCCCCTTGGCTTTGTATGCCCCAACTTGGCTTTGTATTCATGAAATCCTCTTCAGCTTCTGTCCATTTAAGATATGGTGCATACCCGTTCTGAATCGCTCTCAAGGCATTTCCCTCAAAGCGAACCTTCCAATAAGTGTAGGTGGCATTGGTAAGAAATGACAACCTCGTGTTTAACAAACCTTTTGGTTAATCAAACTGATTTCTCTGAGACATATTGGTTAGTACACGGATCTCACTTGTCTCTTTAAACAAAGACTTCGCAGTGCCCTCTCTGATACCTATTGAAATTATTAAGACAATGCGTGTTACAACAGGAAACGTCGTAAGTTGTAGTAGGGAATTAAACTGTATTGGAATATAAATGAAAGCAGTAAAGCAAATTAAACCAGAACACCAAGAGATTGCTCACGCAGTTTGGTCCATGACCTACATCTGTGGGGCCATGCTTAAATGTAAAATTTGGTAAGTATCTAGACAACGAAGTACAAGCTTTTTACAATATGACTCCCTCATTGATGACCTTCTAGCCCCTTCTTCTACTCTTCCCGTAGAACTTACATGCATAAGACTCCTCTTGTGTGTGAGGCTCCCCCTCACTGAAATACCTAAGCTTTTATTCGGTGCGTCGAGCTCCCCTCGATGGAATACAAGTTTCTCACTTGCACTGCGAGAATCTCCCTCATTAGAACACCCAAGTCCCCTTGATGTTCACAATTTGATCAAGAAGTGAACAACACGTTCACAATACAAAGTTAATGAGGGATACAGACTCTATCAACTTTGACACAATATACAGTACACAAAATCCTAACTACATATCATAATAACATGCTTAGGATTCACTCAATCTTCATCTTAAAAAATCACATCTCTCACATTGATCACGTGGTGATAAGTTTCTAAACCGCAACTCCAACTTTCATGTATTTCTTTAGTTGCTCCTCAGTTGGTTGTAAATAAGATCAAATTCTTAACAAACTGATCTAAAAATCCTGTTGCAACTGCCTTCTACATTCTGTTGCAACAACTTATTTTATCCAAATCACCTAAAGTTTATCTTATGATTTGAGCAAGTGAAACATACTTTGGGTGAGTCATTTACCAAACTAATAACCTGATCAACGTGATGACAATCCAACTGGTCGATCACAATCTTAACTAATGATCATAACACTAACAATCTCGCCTTTATCAATATGTTGATCATAAGGTAAATGAGGTAAGGGAGCAAATATATCAACATTAAAAGGACTTAGTTAAAAATAAAATCAACTACCTTCTTGATCCGTCATAAAAAGTCACAAAACATCTACAATTTGTGCAGTGCTCTTCCAGTAATAACAAAATTACGAAAGTAAAAATATATTTTGCTGATGAACTTCCACATATTAGCAGCTTCAAATTCAGTTGCAACGGCTTCAGTTATCTTATTGTAACCGCTTCAACATCTTCAACATAATGTCTTCAAGAATACCCAAGATGAAACTAACACTAGCAAACTTCTCACAAAAGTAGCTTCATATCAACTTACTAAAGAAAGTAAAAAGAAACATAACTCTCTCAGTTATATACTCTCCCCCAATGTGACATCATAATGATAATGCCTTACAATAGGGAGAGCCATACCAGACCATCTAACATCGTAGAGGAACAATAGCTTGCACAAAATGAAAGAGCCTTTAAAACAGGTTGCTTGGCAAGAATCAAATTGCAAGCATGGGTTCTGTAGTGTCCCCAAAATCTGAGACCGCCACGTCATGCGCCATGGGCCCACAACCCTGCTTCAACTCAGCCCAGCTGTGTCCTACGCGCACCGTGTACCATCAAACAACTCAATTACCGCTAACTTATATGTCAATTTTCTTAATAAGGTATCAAGTTAGCTAGTAGACTTATTTTCATCTGTTTATTATTAAGTTATTTTCAGCGGAAGACTTAAAATCATAATATCATCAAAATAATTAGTATATCATGTCATCGAGCATTTTTTCTAGTGTGAAAACCTAACAAAAGTGCAATCAATGTATATAAAGATCCATATATCTCAAAATATCAAAATAAATCTCAAATTGTATCATATACATGCCAAAATGTGTCACTTATGTCCCAATCCCAACATAAAAATGAGTAAATATAAACATACGAGTCTGGCACAAAAGTTGATCAAAGGAAGTCCTCAAGCTTGCCATTCCCCCTGCTCGTACTAGGGTCTACACTCCATTATCACAGCAAAATAGATGACGAGTCCAAAGTGAGTAATCTCAATGAACTTCACCGAGTAAAAAATATAAATAAATGCTGAAATTTAAAATACTATTGAATAAACATGCAGAAGAAAATAATTAGGCATTTGGGAAGGACCTTCGTATGAATATCAAATAGTAATGAATCAAAGTGAGTGCAAGATCTAGGTCAGACAAGCACCATACTTTGGACTATCACTCAGGCACCGCCAAAGAGTAAACTCGAACTGATTGAAATCCTTGAATCCACTCGGTGGCCGGCGTAGACCACGACACACCGACATGTGCAAAGCGATTGGGTCGACAATCTACCGAAATACCTCTATAACACATGCTATGGTCTAGTGTGCTACATGCCAATGCAATAGAATAACCCGACAAGAGTAAACTCAATCGACAGTAAATAAATACCGAAAGTGAGATTAATTGAATAACATGACATGAATTCAATAAATCAAGCAATAAATACTCAACGTGAATTTCAGTTAGGATACTACACACCTCAAACCGCGCTCCATTAGTCTGCTAACACCAATGCACGCCTCCAATTGTGTGTCAACTACCCGTCAAGAAACCAAAAACCTGATTTTCGATAAACCTAATCAATTTTCCAAACTTTTGAAATCCCATACTAAACATCGTCAAATCCACCCATTAAACCTTCCATATGGGTATATAAACCTTTAGGTGAACCACTAATAGACCAATTTATTTTTAAAAATTTATTTCCAGTTACTGTTCTGGATGTCGTGACTGGTGTCACCGTGAGTAAATTCTCACGGTGTGCCTTACGACATCCAGGACAGTGAGCAATGGTATTGATGCCATGACTCACGCCGTCACCTTCCACCTCCACGACGTGACTTAAAGCGTGGGGTGGGGCGTTGAAACGACCCGAAAAATGTGACATGCTTATATGACTTTTTGTAGTACCTATTATTACTCGTGTCTGTGTGTACCGAAGATGATTTCAGTGTACAAGTAAGGTTCGACTAAAAAAAATGTGTTGAACGGGGGTCGGACGTATGAGGTATAGGTACATGGTGCCGGGGAAATGATAATTGTGGGTGACCGACAAATAAAACACACTAAATAATTAACCCGAGAAATGGTTCAGGTTGTTAGTATTCTATTCGTGCGCAACGGGGTGAGTCATAGTGCGATTTGGAGGTGGAAACGTGGTCAACTGGAGTGAACAAGAACCGATGGATAGGCATTAGGATACGTGTTAGGGAGGTTGAGGTAGAGGATTTGTATGAAAATTCTCTCTCTCTCTCTCTCTCTCTTTCTCTCTCTCCTCACATTTCACTATATCTTGTCTCTCGTTTTCTTAACTCACAGGACGTTCAGCGAGGGTTCCGGAGCTCGCAACAATGCGGAGTATGACGACCCTAACGACTATGAACTGGGCCCCGCCCAGCCTAAACCTACGTGGACCATTGAGCCTATCTCTGACAAGTCAACGTAAGTTTAGTCAGCCTTAACTTACCAATTATTTAGTACATTATTCAATAACTCACCCTGGATCATTGTCTTTAGATTCACCTTAAGTCTATTTAATCATTTATCCTCAATTACAGTTAGGTGTGCAGCGAAAACTTTAAACACCAATTTAAAACAGTTTACAACTTAGTCAACCTAGATGTGGAAATCTTGTCCAACATATAAAACATGTATATAACATATCAACTGAAAGCCCAAAATACACATATATATGGCTGATCAAGTACCTCAACCCGTAACAGTCCCCCAAAAGATCAAATGAATGAATACATAGTCAAAATATACAACAAAAGAACAAAATACCTAAAAAGTGAGAGCAAAGCTAATGGCTCTGAGGGTGCCTTAAAGGATATTGCCAAACATAGGCACTTTGCCCCGACTCGTCTGTGGATCTGCACCCACCATCATAAAAAGGACGGTGAGTACAAAATATAATAGTAAACAATAACAATAGATATCTCAACATAAACTACTGAATTTTCAAAAATCACAAGTCTATGAATCATGCAATGTATAACAAGAAACTGAAGTAGATAGCGAATCGCATGATAAATAGATTCAACAAGGTTAGACAATGATAATCATGTGACTGGGAAACAATCGGATGGGCAAATAGATAGTCCCAAATTAAACTGCGGGTCACAAAACTTCCTCAGCTTACGATTGACATAGTGGGCCCAAAACTGCCTCCCCTTCTTAATCCACCTCGTACGAACCAGTGGGCCCGAAGGTCGCCTCCACTGAACGCATACTCTGTTCTGAAAAGCCACAGATAAAGCCGGCAGCTAAATTCCTAACATACTATAGAAGGAAAGCCACAGTCACAAGCCGGATGCTAAATCCTTTTGATAGGCTCCAACAAGAAGCCATAGTCTATATCGGCTGCTAAACTCATTGAGACTTCTCATCACAGGCGGACTACCTAAACCCTAGGTTACTTGAACTAGAATGGAATACAAAGGGTTCTCATTTTTAGAATAATCGGTCAAGAAATAGAAAAAACAGTCATGTTGATTCTATTGTTGTCTTTACTCACCTCGAATCCCGTTAAAACGCTCTCCCATAGCTCCACATGTTTCCCAATTAGGTGCCAACACTTCGCCCGTCACCTGGCAATTATTCCGACCAATTTTCATTAATTTTCCCTAATTATCCCAAGTTTTCCTTAATTTTCTAAAGTTTGACCCATTTTCTACAATTTTCTAAATTATTGTTCTTTTGCGCAATCGGGTCGCTTACCCGGGTATTGGGTTGCATTCGGACCCATTAAGATACTCGAGGGAAACCAAGTATTTTTGTGCAATTTAAAAAATATTTTTCAATATTTTATGGATATTTTTGCCAATTTTACGTTTTACGAGGCAAAAACCTTGACAAAAAGTCTCCCAAGATTCTCAAATTCTTCACTTTTCATACAAATTTCCAAATTTATATTTATTTGGTCAAAATATAATTTTTCAGGAATTTTCCATTTTTCAGGAATTTTTTTGTTGAACAGGGTAGGGCAAATCCCAACCTCAACTTCGATTTGCTAAGGGAGACGACCCCAACATCGTCTCCCTCCTCAAATCATATGAGCTTCACTCCCAATTCATAAACCACAACGACAAGAACAACAACTCAACAACAACTACAACCGCCACAACAACAATCAATAAAACACCAACAACTCACCTTAATCGCCTCTTTTCCGAGCTTGATCTCTCAGTTTCACTATTTCGATTCCTCTCTCTCACTTGGTTTGATCTTCTCTTCTCTTTTTTTTCAATTTTATGAGAGTGGGTGTCGATGGTGATTTATGATATTTTGGGGGTGTGGTAAAAAGGCCATTGTACTATTCAATTCTTATCCATTTCTTCACCAAATCTATACTCCTCATGGTCATTTCACATTTTCTTTTAAGTTTTTGATATATTTATATATACTTTATATATATAAATATATATACAATTGTATTTTTTTGCGCCTATAATTTATTCGAGCGCGCCAACGAGCACACTTGGGCATGCATAATATTGTACGTCCCACACGTGTCGACTACGACCCATCGTATCACTCGACGCCCACTAGTTTGTTATTTTTATTGTATTTTGTCAGTGTTTTAGTCTATTTAGTCCCTCAAACTCCTAATTACCCGTCACAGTTCGTCCGGTACCCGTAAAACACGTTTTTTCGAGCCGAACTTGTTCTCAACGCTATCACGCACTCATGAACGTCCTCACACGTTTGGACATTGTAATTAACATTCGGTAATAAATAAATAACACAAATCACCAAACAAACATAACTTACCTCTGTGTCGACTCCCAAGGACCGGAATAAGTACACCACAACTAACTGGGCCCACATAACGACCTTGAAATGCCATGTGGCACGAATTAGAATTTTAGGGTCGCTACAGTCTCACCCCTTATTGAGAATTTCGTTCTCGAAATTAAACAAAAATATAGGGTAAGATTTACTGGAATAAAAACAAATAAGGGAAGTGCTTGCGCATATAAGACTCTAGCTCCCAGGTCAGTTCCTCGTCTCCGTGATGCTGCCACTTGACGAGAACCGAGGGAATCTCCTTATTCCTCAATATCTTCACTTTCTGGTCCATATTTGAATAGGCTGCTCCTCGTAAGTGATGTCCTCCCTCAAGTCAATCTAACTCAGGTCCACCGTCGGTCATCTGGCCTCTCTCGACCTATCCAGTTGAAGCATGGATATATGAAACACAGAGTGAACTTCGACTAACTGAGGTGGCAACTCAAGCTCATACTTAAACTTGCTTATTCGTTTCTTTACTCTGAACAGACCTATAAACCTCAGCGCAAGCTTACCCTTGATCCCAAATCTTTTGTGACCCTTCAGTGGAAAAACCTTTAGATACACATAGTATCCCATCTAATACTCTAACTCGCCATGGTACTTGTCATAATACCTCTTCTGCCTCTCATGCGCACCCTTCAACTGAAGTCTAATAAGTCGTACATTCTCTGTGTGATCCACTACAATATTTATCCCAATCACTGCCACATCCTCTGGCTCTGGCCTGCAAGATAGAGATCTGCACGGCCTGCTGTAGAGTGCCTCATACGGTCCTATACCAAAACTGGTCTGATAATTGTTATTATAAGCAAACTCATACAGATGAATATACTCCTCCCAAAAATTACCATACTCTAACGCACACATCCTCAACACATCCTTCAGCACCTGAATTAGCCTCTCTAACTGTCTATTTGTTTATGGATGATAAGGTGTACTGAGATCAACCTCGTGCCAAATTGTGCCTGCATAATTTGCCAAATCTATGATGTAAACTACGACCCTCGTCCTGGAACGATTGACTATGGTACACCATTCAAACACACTATCTTTCTCTCTCTCATACAATCTCGCCAGCCTATCCAGTTAATGTGCGGTAGAAATCGGTATGAAGTGTGCAGATTTCGTCAATCTGTCCACAATCACCCAGATACTATCATGTCCGCACTGAGATCGAGGTAACCCATCGACCAAATTCAAAGCGACATGCTCTCACTTCCAGCGACGAAATGGGAAGCGGCTACAGTAATCCACCAAGCCTCTTATGCTCAGCCTTAACTCTCTAGCATATCTCACACCTTCTAACATAGTCACTAACATCGGTCTTCATCCCCGACCACCAAAACAAACGATGCATACCAGCATACATCTTGGTCCTACCAGGATGAACTGAAAAATGTGAGCGGTGAGCCTCTTAGAGAATCTCATCACATAACTCAGCCACTGATGGAATCCACAGTCTCCCTTTAAATCTTATGCAGAAAATCTGTCGACTGACTCCATGTTAGATGATCAAAACTCTAATCAAACTTATTGTATCTTTGATACTACTCGTCAGCCTTCTCAAATACACTCTGGATAGAAACTGTCCGAGTCCTCAACTGCACACAAATCAACACTTTGGTGCCGGTCGGGATATCAATAGAATACATCGTCTCTACCGCCTTGAGCAATCCATACCCACGTGTCATACAACACATCACAACCTTTGAGTCAACCCCTCTACAGCTCAATACGTCAGCTACGACATTAGCCTTCCTCAAGTGATACTCTAACGAGAAATCATAATCTTTGAGGAACGCCAGCCATCGTCCCTATCTCTTAAGCACCTCTCTTCGAGTGAAGAGGTACTTTAAAATCTGGTAGTCAGTAAACAACACAAACCTCTCTCTGTAGAGATAATGATGCCAAATCTTTAGTGCAAACACCACTACCGCCAACTCCAAGTCATGTGTAGGGTAATTCTTCTCGTAAATCTTCAGCTGTCGGGGCATATAGGCTATCACCCTACTATCCTGCATCAAAGCACAATCCAAACTGACCAAACAAGCATCAGTGTTCACCTAAAAACCCTTCCCTGATTCAGAAAATACTATCACTGGTGCAGTAGTCAGTCACTCCTTCAAGGTCTGGAAAACTTGCTCATAACTGTTATCCTACTGAAATCTGATTTCTTTCTTCGTTAATGGCGTTACAGTGCCGTAATCTTCGAGAATTCCTGCATAAATCGTCTATAATAACCAACCAATCGTAGCAAACTTCGGATATCTGTCACTGATCTCAGTGTAGGCCAATCAACAATTGCTCTAACCTTACCAAGGTCTACTGACACTTCGCTAGCTCGGACGATGTGCCCTAAAAATCCAACATCTGTAAGCCAAAACTCACACTTACTGAACTTGACGTACAACTTATGCTCCTTCAGGGTCTGCAAAATCATCATGAGGTGCTCCTCGTACTCCTCACGAGTCTTAGAATAGATCAAGATGTCATTGATGAACATTATGACGAATCTGTCCAAATACTGTTTCAATAAACGATGCATGAGATCTATGAACATCGCTGGGGCATTCATTAGCCTAAACAACATGTCGGTAAACTAATAGTGCCCGTATCTCGTGCGAAAATTCGTTCTCTTTTTCCTCTGCTCTAATCCTTAACTAATGGTAGCCCAATCTTAAGTCAATCTTTGAGAACTACTGTGCTGCAGTCAACTGGTCAAATAAGTCATCAATGTGAGGTAATGGATATTTGTTCTTCACTATTACACAATTCAGCTGCCTATAGTCGATACACAATCACAGACTACCGTATTTCTTTTTCACAAATAAGACAAGCGCGCCTCAATGTGACATGCTTGGGTGAATAAAATCCAACTCCAACAACTCATCCAGTTGCGATCTCAGCTCCTCTAACTCCTTAGGAGCCATCCGATACGGTAGAATCGATATCGGTTTGGTTTTAGGAACCAAATCAATGATGAGATCAATCTCTCTCATCGGTGGTAATCTGGGAAGCTTTGAAGGAAACACGTCTGAAAACTCGCACACAACTGAGACTACCTCGATCCTAGCCTCAACTATCCCTGCCGTACTTAAAACACTAGCTAAAGTCTCAATCTCACTACTCGTGGCCACTCTGCCTCTGGTAAGTCTCAATTGAGTCGCGCTGCTATGAAAAGTAAACTATGGCTATTCAAGAATCTTAAATGTGTCCGTTTTGCCGAAACAATCAATCTGTACATGATAAGGACCTAACCAATCCATGCCTAACAATGCGTCAAACTCCAAAAACTCTAATACTCTAAGATCTATCGGTAACTCATGTCCCACTATTTCTACTATACAATGCTCGCAAATTATGTTAGGGTAGATCTTGTCCCCAGCAGCAGTGCTAAGAACTAAAGGTCTCTCTAACCTAACTGGTCTCAACCCTAACTCGTAAACCATGCGCCCAAAAATAAAGGAAACAGTAGAACCAGAGTCAGTCATAACATACATCAAATGACCACAAATGTAAATCATACCTCAACGAGATGTCAAGTCGCCTGAGGGTCTGGCTTAACAACAACATGTGCACGTTCCCTCTTCTGCTGCTGACGTGGTGCTACTTTCCGCTATACATCGACAGGCTATGGACACTCTTTGATTTAATGTCCAGTCTGTCCATATCGATGGCAAGCTCCCACAGGTCTTTGTCGAAACTCAACTATCTGTAGGCACTCTCTGACAAGATGTCCCACCTGTCCATACCTATAACATGCTCCAGCAGGCCTCTGTGTTGAGTACTCTCGCCCACTCGATCTCTGTCCTGACATCTATCCCTACTGTACACTACCCCTGCCTCTGCCACACCATCTCTAGACTGGTACACCTGCTGTGGTACTGGTGGTGGTCGATTAGGGTAACTCTGTACCGGTGTAGGTGCAGTGACATATGTTTGAACTGGCTGCGAAGTTTGTGCAACTGAAGCTACACTCTGAGCTTTATCAGACTGCTGAATGTGCCATCTATTCCTCTTCCTCTTGCCCCTGAACGATACTGACCTCACTTATTAAGTGCCACTCGGGGCTAATCATATCCCTATGCGAGATGTGTCCTCAGATATGCCTCCCTCGCCAAACTGCGGTCATAAGCATCATGTAGTGTAGGAGGTAAAGTAGTGACCAATGTCCCTCCAATAGTTGGCAACAAGCCCTCAGTAAAATAATCGATCTGCTCTCTGTCTTGGTTAGTTACCCCATCAGTAAAGGGAAGTAAATGCTCATATCTGCCCATATACGCCATCACCGACTCTCCTGATGCCTGTCAGATATGCATAAACTCGTCTCTCTTGGCTATCATAGTCGAAGGTGGATAAAACTTCTGACTGAAGTAATTCTTTAACTCTAACCAGGTAGTCGGCTCTCCATGTGTGGATACTAAATTGGCCTACCACATCTCTGCATCACCAATTAAAGAAAATGCTACCAACCCAGGTTTCCTGCTATCCTCGATGTTGAGAAATTTCTAAACCTTTTCGTAATTGCAAATATACAAATTCGCCTCATTTACACCTTGACTGCCACTGAACTTCTTCAGTCTATGCTTCTCATACTTCGAGTCCACCTCGCCTTTGCAGTTAGGCTTGAATCAATATCATCATGAACTCGTGGCTCTACTATAATTTGTGCTGGAACAACTGCCATAATCGATGGTGCACTAGTAGTGGTAATCGGTGGAGTAGCCGAACACGCATCATGTCTAGGAGCTACCCCTGAAGACGATGGAGATGACAACTACTGTGCTTGTCCCCAGAGAATATCCAATATCCCATCCATCCTCCATCCCTAAGACTCTACTCTCTGAGTCTAGGACTGTAACTCACGTGGCACAGCCGCAACGTCACTCGGCGCATTTGGTGGAGGATCACAGACTCCACTCTGATCTCTAACATTAGGCTGGTCAACCATCGCGATCTGCAGTATTAAATAGTGAGCCTCAATCAATCTTATGTAACGATATATTATAATACACATTAAAATTTAACATGCTCAAAATAATATATCATTCCCTACTTCTCAACTATGTTTGAGTTAAGTTTTTAGGATTTTTCACACTAAGTTCATTTGCTTTTATTTTATGCTTATTCAGAGTCAAGGTGATTAACCTTTATACTCTGATATCAACTGTGACGGCCCCAACAACCACAAACTGGGCCTCGCCTGGTCTAAACCTACATGGACCACCGAGTCAGTCTCCGACGAGTCAAGGAAAGTCTAGTCAACCTTAACTTATCAATTATTCAGTACATTATTCAGTTACTCACCCTAAATCACTCTCTTTAGATTCACCTTAACTATATCTAATCATTTATTCTCAATTACAGTTAGGTGTACAGCGAAAACTTTAAATACCAATTTAAAATAGTTTACAACTTAGTCAACCTAGATGTGGAAATCCTATCCAACATATAAAACAAGTATATAACAAATCAACTGAAAGACCAAAATACACATATACATGCCTAATCAAGTACTTCATCCCCTAACAATCACCCAAAAGATCAAACGAATGAATACATAGTTAAAATATAAAGAACAAGATACCTAAAAAGTGAGAGCAAAGCTAACGGCTTTGAGCGTGCCTTAAAATATACCGCCAAACATAGGCGCTTTGCCCCGACTCGTTTATGGATCTGCACCCATAGTCATAAAAAGGATAGTGAGCACAAAATATAACAATAAACATCAACAATAGATATCTCAACATAATCTAATAAATTTCAATAATCATAAGTCTATGAATCATGCAGTGTATAACAAGAAACTAAAATAGATTGCAAATCACATGATAAATAGATTCAACAAGCTCAGACAATGATAATCAAGTGACCAAAAAACAATCGGATAGGTGAATAGATAGTCCCAAATCAAACCGCGGGTCACAAGACCTCTTCAGCTTGCGATCAACACAGTGGGCCCAAAACCGCATCCCCTGCTCAATCCACTTCATATGAACCAGTGGGCCTGAAGGTCGCATCTACTGAACGCACACCCTGTTGAAAAAAGCCACAAACAAAGTCGACTGCTGAATTCCTAACACACTTCCAAAAGAAAGTCAAAGTCACAAGCCAGATGCTAAATCCTTCCGATAGGCTCCAACAAGAAGTCACAGTCTATGCCAGTTGCTAAACTCGTTGAGACTTCTCATCATAGGCGGACTACGTAAACCCTAAGTCACCTGAACTAGAATGGAATACAAAGGGTTCTCATTTCAAGGATAATCAGTCAAGAAATAGAAAAATAGTCATGTTGATTCTATTGTTGACTTTACTCACCTTGAATCTCGCTAAAATGCTCGCTCGTAGCTCTACACCTTTCCCAATTAGTTGCCAACACTCTGCCCGTCACTTGACAATTATTTTGACTGATTTCTATTAATTTTCCCTAATTATCCCAAGTTTTCCTTAATTTTCTCAAGTTTGACCCATTTTCTGTAATTTTCTAAATTATTGTTCCTTTGCACAATTGGGTCACTTACCCAGGTATTGGGTTACATTCGGACCTATTAGGATACCCAAGTGAAACACCAAAATTTTCGTGCAATTTAAAAAATATTTTTTAATATTTTCTAGCTATTTTTACTAATTTCACGCTTTACTAAGGTAAAAACCCAACAAAAAGTCTCCCACAAATCTCAAATTATTTAGTTCTCATAAAATTCCCAAATTTCTATTTATTTTGTCGAAATATAATTTTTCAGGATTTTCCTTTCCCATTTTTTTGTAATTTTTCCTGATTTTTCTGAAATTTATTTAATTTAAAATCATATTTAATTAATTAATATAAATAAATACATATATTATTATTTAATGGTGGGTGGGTCTCTCGGTCGGGTCTAGTCCACCCTGACCCGGCCCACCACCATTTTCTCCAATATGTTGAACGAATAGAGATTTCACCCCCAATTCATCAATCACAACGACAAGAACAACAACTCAACAACTACAACCACCACAACAACAATCAACATAACACCAACAACTCACCTTGATCGCCTTTTTTCCTAGCTTGATCTCTCAGTTTCTCTCTTCTGATTCTTCTCTCTCACTCGGTTCGATCTTCTTTTCTCTGTTTTTTCAATTTTGTGATTGGGTGTCGGTGGTGATTTATGATATTTTGGGTAACGGCCCAGCCCGCCCCGCAAGGCACGCCAACTGGCACCGCTAGTCACAGGCAGGGACGCATCCCCATCCACAGTGCCCCCACCTGTGGTCTTTCGCCCCCACGGTTCAAACTGGGGTCCTGGGGCTTAAGACCCCTAGAATCACGAACCGTGTACCACTTGAGCTCGCGTCCCTGCCTGTGACTAGTGGTGCCAGTTGGCGTGCCTTGCGGGGCGGGCTGGGCCATTACATAAAAGGCGCCTTTTATGTAACGGCCCAGCCCACCCCGCAAGGCATGCCAGCTGGCACCGTTAGTCACAGGCAGGGACGCAGAGCTCAAGTGGTACACGACTCGTGAGTCTGGTGTACTTAAGCCCCAGGACCCCAGTTCGAGTCGTGGGGGCGAAAAACCACAGGTGGGGCACTGTGGATGGGGATGCGTCTCTGTCTGTGACTAGCGGTGCCAACTGGCATGCTTTGAGGGGCAGGCTGGGCCGTTACAGTGTGGTAAAAAACCATTATGCCATTCAATTCTTATCCACTTGTTCATCAAATCTATACCCCTCATGGTCATTTCACATTTCCTTTTAAGTTTATGATATATTTATGTATATAAATATATATACAATTATATTTTTTGCGCCTATAATTTATCAAAGCGCGCCAATGAGTACATTCGAGCATGCAAAATATTGTACGTCCTATGCGTGTCGATAACGACCTCGCGTATCACTCGATGCCCACTAATTTATTATTTTTATTGTATTTTGTCAGTGTTTTAGTCTATTTAGTCCCCTGGACTCCTAATTACCCGTCATAGTTCACCCGGTACCTGTAACACACGTTTTTCTGGGCCGAACTCGTTCCTCAATGCTATAGCGCACTCACAAACATCCTCAAATGTTTGGACATTGTAATTAACATTCGGTAATAAAAATATAATACAAATCACCAGATAAACATAACATACCTCGATGTTGACTCCTGAGGACCGGAACAAGTACACCATGGTTAGCTGCGCCCACAAAACCTGAAATGCCACGTGGCACGAGTTAGAATTTTAGGGTCGTTACACGGAGTGACGGCGAACACCCGAGTTAAGTTAATATCTTGACTCGTTAGTGTGTATGTTGTTTTGACGTGGGTTTCAGGGTTTTGGGTGATATTGGAATTCGGTTGGTAGTGGTTTTTGGTGTTTCTGGAGTTTTTGGTGGTGTTGGATTGGTTATGACGTCCCGAAGAGTTTGGGATAGCCTCAAAATGTAGCGACACGAACCGGGTGTTGAAAAACTCTGAAAATGTGTTCGACAAGTGACGTTGCGAGGGATGTCGTGGAGCCTGAGAGCCACGAAGTTAGTTAAGGCGTCTAGAATAGTGAAGGTTGGGGAATCGACGCTTTATATGACATCCAAGTGACATTGATCAATCGTACTAGTCTCGATCTCTAGGTAGACTAAGAACATCCAAGTGACATTGATCAAAATCAATTCACTTAGACTAGGCCTTTTAACTGTCTAACACATCGAGGGATCCACTGGATATCTCTCTATATGAGAGGGACAAATTCTATCTCGATTACACAACTTCACCACATTATTCACACAGTAACCAATCACAACCTTAATAATCGTCTGGTTAAAGACAACGTTTGATTGCGTCAAATCACTGTATTCCTAATGCTGAAGTCTCTGGTAATCTCAAGTCAGAGGACTGAATAATATACATATCATGAGAAACAACTATGACTTAATCCATGTGATGTTCTCATAGCGAGTCGGTCCAGTACTTTGTTCCCTAACAAGTATTCATGATCTTGATTCGTATTCCTATATGTATGATCATCGTATGATCATCAATCAAGACTCACACTAGTCTTAATTCATTATAGTTCCCATTATAATAATCGACTAGGGGCATTTAGGATATTTCTGTAAATACCCATGGATCTTATTATAATGTAAACATGCAAATCAATTATAATAAACAACAAATGAAATCCTCTATTTTATTAACTAAAATGTATTCATAAAGACTATTAATGGATTGACCTAGGGCACATTTCCCAACACTAAAATCTGCGTCGGCTGCTCCTCGTAGGTCATATTAGGTCGAACCTCAATCTGTTTGACATCAACCATCGGTCTTAGTCTCGACCTAGCTAGCCTTAACACTAATATATAGAATACTGGATAAACCCCTGTTAACTGTGGTGGGAACTCCAATTGGTACACGACAGTGCCGACGCGTGCCTCGACCCTTAACAGTCTACTAAACCTTAGTGTCAGTTTCCCCTTAATGCCTAATCTTTGATGACCCTTCTATGACAGCCCTAACTCTACAAATTGGGTACCGCCCGACACTAGTCCTCTATTAACCCCTAATAAACCAGTTCAAAGTTAATAAAGGCCTAGTCAGCCTAACAAATAAGTCTTCAGTACCTGATAGTCCACACAACATAATATATATATACATGCATCCAAATTTAAATATGATGAAAATCAGATAACAAATAAGTTAAACACACAACAAGTTCTAGGTGTGGAAAATAGGATGTGGAAACCCTGTACTATGGATACAAAGTACAAAATACAATGATGAGGGAAAATACGTGTATCACTCTTTCACAAACCCCAAAATATCCCTAGTGTTCAAAAATATCATATATATATAATACACAATAAGTTTCCTACAAAAAGCAAGAAGAGGGAATCCTGCTCCAATGTCTTCAAAGGTAATCATCTAGTTTCGGTTCCTTATCCCTGCTCGACGGCGAGTTTGCTCCCACTATCACAAAATAGACGGTGAGTATAATAATGTAGAAAGTAATAACTAGAAGGATCTAAAGAATAACTCTTGAATAATTTTAAAGTAGTATAAGAATCATGCTGATATTTAAAGATATATAAATACAGAAAAGAGCATGATAAACAGACTGACGAGTCATCCACAATAGTATTGAGTGTTTGTAATTCAAATAAGGCAACCAACTTGTTCAATGCATTAAGTTGCAGGTCACAGCTACAACTTGATTTCATCTTATTAATCCAGAATGTAGTTATGGTATACCTGGATTAACAGTTGAATGTACTCGTAGTACACCCAAATCTAGTACTCAGGGTAAAGTCACGTGGCAGGCTAGCACCATCCCTGTAGGCAATGGTCACGTTTGGCCGGTTAGCATAAAACCCAATAGTACTTTATTAACACACTTATGCCTTAGACACTCAACCAAGAATTTAAAACGCATTTAAATTCCACAAGATAGTATTAAATCAATCTATACAAGGCAATTAAATGATGAATTACTATGCATTTCCTTAACTGGCTTTCCTTACAGTGAAATTGCGTAAATCGGCACGTCAATTTTAATTATAGCCTAGTTGAATCTCCATCACGTATGTACAATCAAACAATGTATAACACAATCGTTTTAAGGACTATTTGGTACGTTGAGGTTTAATACATAACTTAGAGGAACTAACTCATCGACTAGCTCTTTTTGAGGTGTAACCCATTATATGAGGGATCTTGAACTTAATGGATTTAACTATGGAGATCTCCTGTTCATGAACCTTTTGTTTAAATAATTAAAACCAACACAATACATTTGTCCAAGTACATTAACCAAAACCAAGATTCATATTTATTGAAGAGAATGTAAGAGATAAGAGAATATTTAGTCATATTCAAATAAGTTATCAAGTCGCAAATTAGCTTGCATTAAGTTGAGAATTATAGAAAAACAAGAACACTTATTTTAAGGAATTTATTACACTTCAAACCACCTTTGAAATCTCAAAATTATGTTGAAGTCAATGAATCCGATTTAGATAATAATTCTTCGCTTTAAAACTTGAAGAAAAACCAATAAAATAACATGAATTAGCCTCAATTTGACCAAACCACTTTGAATCATTCTCAAGGACCAATAACCTCTAAAAACCAAGTGAAATTAAAAACAAAAATTAGAACCATACTTGTTTAATACAAGTTTGATAATAACAAAACCATTTTGAAATCGATGAAAGCAAAACTTTTAGAAATTAACTCAACTTAACAAGAACTTTATGGATTTATAGATTTTAACCTTAGATTTGAACTCAAAATAGGTTTTAGGATCTCACCACAACCTTTAATGGAGTCCTCAACTTCAAATCTTTTCTCTCCAAGGATCTCCTGTAGCGGCCCTAAAATCTGAGGCCCGCCACGTCGTACACCATGGACCCACAACCCTATCTATACCGGCCTAGTTGTGTTCCACATATACCAAATCATCGGTCAAACCTCATTACTGCCAACTTTCCTCAAATTAATATAAAAAGTTAGCTTATGCATTACAAATCATCTGTTAAACCTTAAATAATTCAGAGGAAAACTTTAATCAATAAATCATTATATCAAAGAACTAAAATTTGTATGAGAGCATCATTCCTAATGTGGAAAACCCATCATAATATGTATAATAATCATGTTTAGTCAAAACATCAAAAGAGCCTCAACAAGTCAATATACATGTCCCATAATCACTCAAGTCCCAAAACCCAGCATAAAATGAATAAAATAAACAGACATACGAGTAGGGAACAACTGATCAGTTCGAAAGAAATCCTCAAGCTTGCCCTTCCCTCTGCTCGTACTAGGGTCTGCACTCAGTCATCACAATAAAATAGATGACGAGTCTAGAGTGA
Source organism: Stephania japonica (assembly GCA_039657345.1). Classification (NCBI taxonomy): domain Eukaryota; kingdom Viridiplantae; phylum Streptophyta; class Magnoliopsida; order Ranunculales; family Menispermaceae; genus Stephania; species Stephania japonica. The sequence continues at coordinate 42,673,208 of CM077562.1, forward strand.
ATAATCCCAAGGAAATTGATCACGTGTCGTGCGTGCTAAATATAACCGTTAATTGAGTTACCAATCCTACAAGGGTGTAATGGTGGTAAATACATAGTCGAATCCACAGGACTTGAGTTTTACTCTAAGTTAACTAAAAATGGGGGTTTTTTTAAAAAGAAGTTTTAGAGCAAACAATTAAAATAAAAATTGCAGGAATCAAGATTGCAAGAATAATATCAATGAAAGAAAATACCTAGGTCTATGGTTCCACAAGACAAGATCAAGATTCAATGGCATATCATGGTCGTCAATCTTCCTAAAACAATTATTAATTTAATTTCTCCTAGATTAGCTATGGAAAATCGACATCCGCCAGAAATTCCTAATTCCCCTAATCTCGATAGCTAGGACATCCGCCACTAACTACTTCCCTAATTAATGCATAACCCTAGACATCCGCCATAAGATTTAACACATTAACCGCAGTAATAAACTTCTATGGGAATACTAATCCTAGATAATCGGATCGCGTCCGCTCCCGATTTAACCTAGATTCAATTGTTGCACACTCAAGAACCGAAATGTTTTGACGGCAATCGGGTGAATGTTTGTTACTTATATTGTCTCAAAAGTACAATTACGTATACTAATGAGTCAATTAACTATAGATTATCCACCTAAAAGCATGCACTGACCATATGCATACCCTAAGTTTAAACCATATTCATTAAAACCAACAACAAAGAAATAGAAGAAATTAAATTAAATTAAATAATAAAATAAAAGATCTCACAAGTTATGCCATGAATCCATAATCTTGACTTGCTTCACCTCCGACCTAGGCAATGGCTTGATTAGCTAGACATATTCTTCATAAAACTCCTAATAATAAAGTAAAAGTCCCTCTAATGAATAATAGATGTTCTATTTATACCTAAGGTCCTAATGTGTAAAACTCCTAGGAATTGGAGTCTGGTAGAGAGAGAAACTGTTTTTTTGGATTTTTTTTTCGGTCTTGACACGTGGCAGGAGCTTATTTGCTGGAGCTGGAAGTCGCTGACATGTCAGAACGTGATTGGAGGAGAGTGGAGTCGGTGACGTGCTGTGAGGGGTCGTGAAGGAGACACGTGGCGGTTGGGACGCGGGAAGGAAGCTCGCACGAGTATCACCGAAGTTCTGGGAGACAACACCTGCACGCATCTCGAGGCAAATCGACGATCTGGACTTGAAGAGAACCTATGAGAGGTGACGTGGCAAGTGCGGGTTGGTTGAGAAGCTACTGGACTGGTGATGTGGCGCTATGTAATTGGCTGAAACGGCTGTATGTGACGCGTCTCGGCGAATCCGCTTCTGGCACGTTTCACTGTTGACGAATGGTGAGGTGACACGTGGCACTGCGGTGTATATTTCGAGATGACCTCTACCGGTATCCAAATACCGTAAGTAAATACTTAATTTTGAGTATTTTTCTGCCCCGGATTCAACCGTGCTCTCCGTTTCAGCTGAAAATCAAAAGTAAATATAATTAGATATATATTTTATAAACTTTCACACTAAACTATACTAAAATAGACTATTAAATTCTATAAATGTTGACTTATCAGAAATTCAAAGAGTAAATATAATAAATAAATGTTGGAATCAAAATACTATTAAATAACCATGCGGAAGAGAAGAATACATGCAACTCATCGCATGAATATCAATAGCATATAACAACAAAGCGCGTGCACGATCTAGGTCAAACTAGCACCATAATTCGGGCTATTACCCAGGCACTGACAGTGAGTAAACCTCGAACTAACTGAAATCCCTGAACCCGCTAGGTGGCCTGCGTAAACCACGGTGCACCCACATATGTTTAGTAGAAATCAACATTCGGGTTGACTATCCACCGAAATGTCACTAGAACACATGCTATGACCTAGTGGAACACATGCCCCGCAATAAAATAAACCTGGTGGGAGTAAACTCAACCGACCGTAAATAAATTCGAAAAGTAAGATTACCGAATGAAAATGACTGAATTTAAATAGCCAAGCAGTAAATACTCAAAGTGAATTTCAATGGGATACTGCATACCTCAAATTCGCGCTCTACTAATGCCAATGTCCAAATACACGCTCAAACTGCTTGTCACTACCCGTCAATATCACCTAAAACCTGAATTCCCAAAAATTCCAATAAATTCCCTAATCCCCGAAAATCATTAATTAGCGCCAAATCCTCGTTGAAAACACCCTTTAAACCATTTAAATGGGTTATATAAACCTCTAGATATACCCATAAAATTTCTCAATTTATTTAAAATTTATGGTCTGTCACTGTTCTAGACGCAGCCAGAGGCACTGCTGTGTGTAATGCCTCCACGGCATACCTCATGGCGTACAGGGCGTTGTGACAGACACCGTCCGTACACCCCACCCACAACGCCATATAAAGCATGGTGGGTGTTTAGCCTTTGGTTTGGACGCCGTAGGTGGTGCCGTGGCCTTCAAATGGCAATGACGACTGGCGGCGTCCGAGCCAGGACAAGTTCTTGGGGTTCTCGAACCACTCGGCTCATCGCCGCGGCTTGCGCTCATCCAAACCACTCACCAAAGATCTGAAATACCTTAATCTATTAAAACCCCTCAACACAATTTGTCCGAAATGCAAACCTTGGTTTTTCTCGCCAAAATCGAAAATCTCATTGAACACCCATAGCAACACATCAACAGCATGCCTTATTGCATCAAACCACCATATTGAAATCATAGTAACACCCTTGGTGGCTGCTCGACTCACACCGTCGGAACTTGTCAAAACCCAGGAAAATAGGCCCGATTCGTACAGAAAGAGACGAGGATCGAAGATTAAACCTTGTAATCGATTTCGAAGCTTTGTAGTGCTCCCAATGACATCCAAAAACTCCATGAACCTTTGCCAATATTCCTTGTTTTTGAATTTGAGAGAGTGAGGAGAGAGAAAGGTGGTAGTTGTTAGATTTTGGAGATATTTATATAAAAAATCTCATCTCCCACATCCACCTATCTCAAGACACATTTGTGGGGTCAAGATGAGGTCAAATAGTCTTCATTTGGTGACTCTCATGTGTGACTTGTATTCACATCCTCTCACTTGTTCTAAGCAACCCAACCAATTCTCGGGCGCTTCGACACCCGGTCCCGAACCATCTCAACTGTCCAACGCGTCAATTCACATCACTCATGTATATACGCATATTATATTGATTATTTAATGTATTTAATCATTTATTGTGTGCATAACAACCCCCGATCTAGTGTACTAACCATTCGCCTCCTCGATTTCCACGTCTACATGCTACCTGAGGTGAATTCCCGTCACACTACCTTGCTCGGTATATACAATCTAACACACAATATTGCGATGCCAATAATCTAATTTAAACAATTACATTGCAAATACAACAAACAACATACAAAAATGGACTGTATACCTACAATGACGTGCTCTGACCTAACACTGGCCACGTGCGTCCTGTCTAGCGTCCACGTCTGCAACCACGTGTCAAATAACGACAAATTAGATTTAGGTCGTTTCATCTCCCCTTCTCTCCTTTCTTTCTCTCCTCTTTGTTTTCTTTCTTCCCCACGAGCTACCCCATCAGAGATAGGCCACTGCCATCTTGTCGGAGACATCACTCGCAAGAGCTGCGCCATCGTCTCCTTCACACGTTCATCCTCTATGGATGTAGCGAGGGCTAGGGTCGGCACCCCCTTTGCTTTTTTTTTTTTTTTTTTTTTTTTTTTTTTTTTTTCAGAAAATGGGGAATGCTTCATGCGTTCCCCTGTTTGTCTTTTTTTGTTTGATTAAATTACCTAATTGCCCTTTCTAATAACTTGATTTAAAGCTAGGCGATAGTCACTTATTTAAATTAATGGTATAGTTTGACTTCATTTGAATTAAATTAATTTGGTTGTACATCATACAATGGGCATACCAAACACAATTTTTTTTAATTTATTCAAGCATTTTGCCTAGCGGTGACTCTACTACGATTCAATTAGGTTTAAGGACCACTTATAATTTGAGATTTGTCATTAATCATTGAATTGAAAATACGGGTCAGTACACTTCTAGGGCGAAACCTTCGGATACACCAAGTCATCAATCTCATAGCTCAGACCCTTGAAATACTTGTCCGCATACTTCTTTTGTCTGTCCTGAGCCGCCTGAAGCCTCAGTCGAATCTGTCTAACCTTCTCCATTTGGTCAACAAGAACCTCAGGCCCAATAACTGCCATATCATCTGATGCCGCCCAACAAACAGGTGATCTGCATGGCTTACCATACAAAGCTTGAACAGTGGCATGCCAATGCTTGCCTAATTATTGTTGTTCTACGTAAACTCGCACAATGGTAAATACCTCTCTCATAAACCCCCAAAATTGCAAGATACATGCCCTGAACATATCCTCTAAGATCTGAATAAACCTTTTTGACTAACCGTTGGTATGAGGATGATATGCCGTGCTAAACTGTAGCCTAGTGCCAAATTGCTCTTGCATGCCTCTCCTAGAGTTTCGATGTCAACTTGGGATCCTTGTCAGATACAATCGAAATTGGCACACTGTAAAGCCTGACAATCTCTTACTCGAAGATAATGTTCAGTTGGGGATAGGAGTACTTCATGGAAATAGGGATGAATTGTGCCGACTTTGTAATTCTATCAATCAGTAACCAGACTGCATCATGTCGCCTCATAGTGTGCTGCAGTCCACTAACGAAATCCATTGTCATTCCACTAAGGAATGGGCAGCGGCTGAAGTAATTCGGTCAGTCTCTTATGCTCGGCTTTCACCTGCTGGCAAATATGACAATCCTTAACATACGAACCCACATCAGGCTTCATCCTTGGCCATCAAAAAAGACGCTGCAAGTGATGATATATCTTGGTCCTACCAGGATGAACTGTATATCGCGAATTGTGTGCGTCCTCCAAAATGCTGTCATGTAGCTCTTGTACCCAAGGTATCCATAACCTGCCCCTATGCCTTAAGCACCCGTCTGATGAACTAGACCAATATGTGCAACTCGGATCCTAAGTCAGACAATCGAAATGATCAAAAAGTTCGTCAGCCCTTTGCCATTCTGCAACCCACTCCAGAGACATAGTAGGAACTCATATCTGACAACGAATCTGCAACTAAACAATAGCCTCATTCAAACACATCACCGACACTACCTCCAATAATCCATGCTCATCCATGCTCATGTGTCATATGTCGCGGCATAGTCTAACTCTCAATGCCGCTCCGGCTCATTGCATCAGCTACAACATTCGCCTTACTAGGGTAGTACTCAATAGTAAAGAGCCATCTCCTTTGTCGTATGTTTAGATCTCTCTGAGTGAATAGATTCCTCAAACTCTGATGATAAGTGAATTGTATGAACCTCTCTCTGTGACTACCTCAGTTTCAAATCCTAAACTGGGCCCCGTCCGGCTTATACTTACGTGAACCCCCGAGCCAATCTTGCGGAGTCATGCAAGACTAGTCAGCCTTCCTTTACCATTTACCAATTTAAATCATTTACAATTTGAAAACATCAATTAGTGAGTTAAGATTATTAAAACGGAAGCAGTCAATCCTCAAACTAATCAAAATAATCCCAACCATATCAAATAAGACATCATAAAGTGTGGAAACCCCGCATATGTATATCATCATCAATGATCAGCTAGAGGAGAATAACATTTAGATATACATGCACAGAATCTCTCAAAAACTCAAGTCCCAAATGTTTCAAAACAATATATACAATAATACAAGAAAGTCACCTATATCATACAAGCGGAAAGACTTGCTTCAGTGTCCTCAAATCAAATCTCCAAGCTGTGGAGCCTTTCCCTTATTGGACTGTAGATCTGTACTCCGTCAAACACAAGAATGACGAGCCTAGGTAAGTAACGCCAAGTAGGACATAAATACAGCATTTCGAAATAAATAAACTAGTCCATATTCATGCTGATAGAAAGAAAGGACAGGGAATGCATAAATAAACAAGACTGTAAAGAAATTAATTGAGCAATCGAAAATGAGTGTCCCAGAAACAATAGAGAGGTGCAAGTAGTCCCGATCAAATATTCGTTGAGTTGAGGTAAACACCTTCAAGACTCGGTGTTTAGGACGCGGTAAACTCATGCCGTCCTAACATCCACGCGGATGAGATTCCTTGGTAATCCAGGTAAGAACACTCACCCGTATAGAATTAGAATCAGTATCGTGCATCGCCGGCCGTTGACCTCTGGCATGTTACCTCAGAAGGCTCGAAAAACTCGCAGGGATCACGTTGACTCACTTGCCCTCGAACAACTCAAAGGAATGAGATTTCCAAAATGAGAATAGAGCAATAACAATCACTAGTAAGTCAGTATTTACAGGATTTAATAGTTTATTTTAGTATAGTTTAGTCTAGAAAGTTTATAAAATATATATCTAATTATATTTACTTTTAGGTTTTAGGTGAAACGGAGTGCACGGTTGAATTCGGGGAAGAAAAATACTCAAAATAGAGTATTTACATGCAGGAATCGGATACCGGGAGAGTTTGTCTCGAAATATACACCGACAGTGGGGTAATTGGGGGCGAGCATTGCCATGTGTCAATACATTACTGGTCCAGCGTCACACAGCTCGTGTCCACCAATCAGCGCTTGCCACGCCACTCGTCCAGCCTGCCACATCACCTTTCTCAACCGTCTCCTATTTCCAGCTGTCGATTTGCCTCGAGATGCACATCAGTACGAACTCCCAGAATTTCGCACAACTCGCACAAGTTTCGTTCTCCACCTCGCTCTCCACGTGTCACTCCGCAACTGGTCGAGCGAGGCTCCAGCTCTCCTCAACGCCAATCATATGCCACCACGTGTCACATTCCTTCACAACACATCACCACGTCTCTTCTCAGCCAATCACTTGCTACCACGTCACCGCACCACAACCCTCTCCTCCAATCACGTGCCGACACGTCAGCAACACCCAGAATTGATCCAATCTGGTTTCACGTGTTAAGACTGAAAATACACCCAAAAATAGTTTTCTCTCTCTTCCAGAGACCGATTCTTAGTAGTTTTACACATTAGGACTTTAGGTATAAATAGAACACCTATTATTATTTTTAAGAGGAATTTTGCATTATTTTATTTGGAGTTTTATGGAGATTATGTCTAGCTAATCAAGTCATTGCCTAGGTCGGAGGTGAATCAATTCAAGATTATGGATTCATGGCATAACTTGTGAGATCTTTTATTTTATTATTTAATTTAATTTAATTTCTTCTATTTCTTTGTTGTTGGTTTTCATGAATATGATTTAAATCTAGGGTATGTATGTGGTCAGTGCATGCTTTTAGGTGGAAAATCTATAGTTAATTGACTCATTAGTATCTGTAATTGTACTTTTGGGACAATATACGTAACAAACATTCACCTGATTGCCGTCAAAATCTTTCGATTCTTGAGTGTGCAACAATTAAATCTAGGTTAAATCGGGAGCGGACGTGATTCGGTTATTTAAGATTAGTATTCCCATAGAAGTTTATTACTGCGGTTAGTGTGTTAAATCTTATGGTGGATGTCTAGGGTTATACATTAATTAGGGAAGTAGTTAGTGGCGGATGTCGATTTTCCATAGCTAGTCTAGGAGAATTTGAATTAATAATTATTTTTGGAAAGATTAACGACCATGATATGCCATTGAATCTTGATCTTGTCTTGTGGAACTATAGACTTAGGTATTTTAAATTAATTGTTCATAAACCTATATATTTATTTTAGTTATTTAATTTCATAGTAATTAGATTAATTAATTTAGTTATTTTCTCTAAACACCAATTTCTCATTTCTTTTAAAACATTAGAAAGACTACCAATCTCTGTGGGATCGACCCTTTGCCACTATCTGCAAATAGTTGGTTTTAAGAAATATTTTATTGATGTGTTCGGTGTGCGTCAATCACAATTTAAAGCTTAAGAAATAATTGTAAAATTCCTCACTTGTTTACATGCATCAAGTTCATGAAGATCGCCGACGCATTAGTCAGCTCAAGCGGCATGACTGTAAACTCGAACAAGCCGTATCTCGTGCTAAAAGTCGTCTTCTCGATGTCACTTTCTCGAATCCTCAGCTCATGATAGCCTGAGTGTAAATCAATTTTTGAGAAGAACTTGGCTCCTGGCAACTGATCGAACAAATCATCGATCTTGGGAAGTGGGTAATGATTCATAATCGTCACCTGATTCAATTTCCTGTAATTCATGCACATCCACATTGTACCATCCTTCTTCTTAATAAAAAGGACTTGAGCACCCCAAAGAGACATATTGGGGTGAATGAAACCTTTTTGCATTAACTCCTCGAACTGGGTCCTTAACTCCTCATGCTTGGATGTTGACATCCTATATAGTCGACTGTAAATCGACTGTGTCCCCTGTATCAGCTCAATAATGAACTCAAGGGCTCTAGGTGATGGTAAACTTGTCAAATTGTCAGAGAATACCTCAGGAAACTCACAAACAACTAGGACATCCTTGAGATGTACCATTGCCGTCGGCTCTAGCTCAACTGCCGTCATGAATGCTTCCATCTCCTGAGCTGTCGCCAAACGAACTTTGGTAATCGGTAGAGCTGTCGTGACTCTGGAAAATGTAAACTCTATAATACCATCGATATCAAAAGTCATAGTCTTACTGAAGCAATCTATCTGTGCATGATATGCTGACAGCCAACCCATGCCTAGTAAGGCGTCAAACTCTAGGTACTCCAACATTCGTTGATCGACCGATAATTGGTGTCTCGCGACCTCTACTATGTGATCCCCTCATATCTGATTAGGGTATATCTTATCCCTTGCAGTCATACTGAGGATAAGGTATGTGTCTGAAGTTTGTGTCTGTAACCCTAACTGCCTTACCACGTGTCCCGCAATAAAAGACAGTGTTGCTTGAATCAAACGTAATATGCATCAAAATACCACAAATAACTAACGTACCTTCAACTAACTATTGAGTTGCCTCCTGGTCTGGCTGAGCAATAACAAATGCAACTGCGTGAGCCCTATCTTTGGCTTCTTCAGTCTATGGTGGTGAGGTAGCGATGATGTTGAGCAATTGGCCTTTTGATGCCTAATCTGATGGCATCTGAAGCAACATCGTCTCTCATGCCACCCAATCTGTACAACAGCTGACCTTGACTCCTTTGTCCCCTTTCATGGCCTCCCCGATTCCTGGCCTACTGGAACTACTATTAGGCTGCTTAATAGGAGCAGGTGTCACAACGTAGACCACCTGTCTTTCACCATGTCTCAGTTGGTCATCATGTTGATTTTTAGCATCTCGACGACCCTGATCAGAATGCCAATCACCTCGACGGCCACGCTCACCTTGTCCTTGTCAACCCTGATGATCATGATGCCTTTTCAGCCTCTGCTCAGGCCGAGAACTCCAGCTAGGCTGATCTGGATATACTAAAGTCTTAAGTTGACCAAACCTCTGCAGTAGATAGGTCTCATGTGCCAAGGCTCGATCAAATATCTTCTGCATAGTCTGGGCTGCACTCGACACAATAATGCTCACAATTCACTCATCCAAACCCCTAACGAAATAGTAACTCTGAGTCTCTGTGCCCGCTACGTCCATCTCGTACTAGAGCAGGTATATGTACCTCTCCATATACTGAAGTACTGACATGGTTCCCTGTCTCAATGCAAAAAACTCCTCCATAAGTCTCAACTGGACCTCCATAGGGATGTACTTGTCAGGGAATAGGTGTTAAAAACTTGCCTAAATCAACGGTTTTGGATGAGTGTCCGTGTATGTCGTCCACCGAATAGCCGCTTCTCCTCTCAAGCAAAAATTAGAGAGTCACATCTGGTTAGCCTCCTCAACCTTTAATAGCTAGTGAAGTCGTCGATATGTTAATTCCAGTGCCCAGCCTACTCTAGGTTGCTAACTCCATGAAAGTATCCATGGTTAAACCTCATGAAATCCTTAACGCTCTTCGCCTCCACTGACATCGCAATGCTTGATGTTGAAGCAGCTGCGGGCTGCTCGTTCGTAGTAAGTATAATGACAATAGTATCTGTCGGTGCCACAACTGGAGCCAATCCCTTTACCAAATTCTTATTATGCCTAAACTGGTGCTTGTGTAGTAACAATAGGGCGTAACCCTGGCTGAGTAGTCAACACAACTAGAATAGTCGTCGGTGCAGCTGTCGCCAATTTATGGCCTCGAATGCACTCTAGTATATCCGCCTTCTGCTACTAATGCTTCACATGGTGCTCCGTGAACCTCTGCGATAAAGACTGCAGAGTCAATGCCTCTTGAATGGGTAGTCAGAGACTGTCCGTCTGAGTCAATGCTTATCGACAACAAATCCGATAAAGACCGCAAAGTCCTCTGGCTGAGTCATTGTTGAGGTAGTAGTCGGAGACTGTCTGTCCAGCTCAATCTACACCGTAAAACGTGCATCGGATCAACCTCAGCATATACGTATACTTTATGTATTTTACAATCAAAACATAACACGTATATATATAACCCTAAAATTACCCGCCTCACATCACTTCCCAACTAGTGTTCTAGGCAATCACTTCGGGTTTCCACATCTAAATTTTATTAAAGTTTATGATCTTGTTTAACTTCCTTAAAGCCCTAGGTTCCCCGAACCTAGTCTCTGATACCAAATGTAGCGGCCTCGAAATTTGAGACTATCACATCATGCGTCGCGGGCCCACAACCCTGCTTCAACTCAGCCTAGCTATGTCCCACGCGCACCCTGTACCATCAAACAACTCAATTGTTGCTAACTTATATGTCAATTTCCTTAAATAGGTATTAAGTTAGCCAGTGAACTCATTTTCATTTGTTTATTATCAAGTTATTTTCAGCGGAAGACTTACAATCATAATATCATCAAAATAATCAGTAAATAATGTCGTTGAGCATTTTTCCTAGTGTGGAAACCTAAGCAAAGTGCCATCAATATATATAAGGATCCATGTATCTCAAAATATCAAAATAAACCTCAAACTGTATCATATACATTCCAAAATGTGTCACTCATGTCCCAATCCTAACATAAAAATGAGTAAATATAAACAAACATACGAGTCAGACACAATAGTCAATCAAAGGAAGTCCTCAAGCTTTTTTTCTCCCTTCTCGTATTAGGGTCTGCACTCCATCATCATAACAAAACAAATGACGAGTGCAGATTGAGTAATCCTAAAGAAATTCACCGAGTAAATAATAAAAATAAATGTTAAAATTTAAAATATTATTAACTAAAACTTGTGGAAGAAAAGAATAAGGGAACTGGGAAGGACCATCGCATGAATATCAAATAGAATTGAATCAAAATGCGTACAAGATCTAGGTCAGAATATTACCATATTTTGGACTATCATCCAAACACCGCCAATGAGTAAACTCGAACTGACTAAAATCCCTGAATCCGCTCGGTGGCCGGCGTAGACCATGACGCATAGACATGTGCATAGAAAAACTTAGCAATCGGGTCGACAATCCATCGACATGCCTCTATAACACATGCTATGGTCTAGTGTGCCACCTGCCAAAGCAATAATATAACCCAACGGGATTAAACTCAAGTGACAGTAAATAAATACATGAAATGAGATTAATTGAATAACATGACTTGAATTTAATAAATCAAGCAATAAATACTCAAAGCGAATTTCAGTTAGGATACTATATACCTCAAACCGTGCTCCACTAGTCTGCTAACGCTAATGCATACCTTCAATTGTGTGTCAACTATCCGTCAACAAACCTAAAACCTGATTTCTGATAAACCTAATCAATTTCTCAAACTTTGGATATCCCCATTCCATACTAAACATCGTCAAATCACCCATTAAACCTTCCATATGGGTTATATAAACCCCTAGGTGAACTCCCAATATGCCAATTTGTTTATAAAAATTTATTTCCATTTACTATTCTGGACGCCGTGAGTAAATGCTCACGGAGCCCTTCACAACATCCAGGACAATGAGCAATGGTCCTGACGCCGTGATTCATGTTGTCACGCTTACATTCCCATGACTTGAATTAAAGCGTCGGGTGGGGTGTCTCCTTGGTCTGGACGCCGTGGGGTTTAACTCCCACGGCGTCCCTGGCGGCGTCTGATCCAGGAACTTATTCCTAGGGTTCTCGAACCCCCTCGTCTCGTCACCCTGGTCCGCGCTCGTCCTAAACTCTTATGAAACACCAAACCATCCAAGAGAAACTAAAAACCCCTGACAAAACCTATCTGAGACAAAAACCTCGAGATTTCTCAGCCAAAATCCTAAAACCCAACCAAAAAACTAAACAACAATAACATCAACATCACAAACCATCCCTTGTTGCTTCAATTCAATCCTTGAAACCATAACAATACCCTATAAAACGATGTGTTCAACTTACAACCCCAAAACCTTCGTCTAAACTCGAGAAAATACGCCTGACATATAGAGAACAAGACTCTAACCTTGTTTGTTGATTGGTCGTCGAATGCTACTCCAAATGAGCTCCAAAACTCAGTAAAACCCTAGCCTTCTCTTCCAATTTTCTTCCACTTGAGAGGAGAGAGAAAAAGGTGGTGAGAGTGTGAGAAAATGAGATATTTTTATGGAAATTGTCATATTATGTGTACCCACATCTCAAGGACTCATCCAATGGTTATTGTGGAGTCAAAAAGTCATCCAAACTACAACTTAATTGAGTGACTAGCCCTTAAGCCTTGCTCAACACAAACAAACGCATACACTTGGTCACTAACATTTGAAAGACGTTTTGTATTAATTATTTAATGTATTTTATCAATTATTATATGTGTATAATCCCCCTGGCCTAGTGTACTAGTCATTCACCTACCCGGTACCTGCGTCTACACGCTACTCGAGGCAAAATACCCGTCACCCTGTCTCGTTTAGTAATAAGCAATATAAACACACATATTATGATGCAATTTAATTAAATTGAGCAAATACATCGCAAAATAGAGAAAAAACACACAAAAACGGACTGGATACCTAATTTGGGCGTGCTCCGACCTGGTTCTGGGGTTCACGAGTGTCCGAGCTGTCTTCCACGTCTATAATGACATCATAAATAATGACAAACTAGATTTGGTTCGTTATAGGTTCCTTCCCTTGTTTATTCCCCAGGTCCATAAAATCACTTTCATGAAGATTAAAATTAGAGGTTGGAGTAGAAGAACTTGGCATACCAAATTTGGTAGCGGTAGTGGTTCTGGTCTTCTTCTTCTTCTTCTTCTTCTTCTTCTTTGTCTTCTGAGTCTTGAATGGACCGGCTTCAACATCATACGTTGCACTTGCAGGATTACTTTGTTGCAACAAACAACAAAAAAGAACAATTCTGATCTAGTGATGAGTACAGATGATGCTATCTATCCCGTTAAATAGCTCACCAACTCAACATTACATTGTTAAGATAAATAGAAATAACAAAGTAAACAACTTCATCAAAACATGTAGATCATAAAACCCATTAAGTAATAACAACTATAAAATAATAAATAAGGCAATGATACTTTCTCTCCCCCTTTTTTAATGTTTTATGTAAAATTTTAGAAAAATATTTACAATAAATTGAAGTTTATGCTATTTGCCATTACATACGACAAAGACAAAGTCCTATCCCCCTTGGCTTTGTGTTCCCTAACTTGGCTTTGCATTCATGAAACTCCTCTTCAACTTCTGTCCATTCAAGATATGGTGCATACTCGTTCTGAATTGCTCTCAAGGAATATCCCTAAAAACGAACCTTCCGATAAGATAGGTGGCATTGATAAGCAATGGCGGCCTTGTGTTTGACACACCTTCTAGTTGATCGAACTAATTTTCCTGAGACATATTGGTTAGTACAGGAATCTCACTTGTCTTTGTAAACAAAGACTTCGTAGTGCGCCCTTTGATACCAATTGAAATTGCTAAGCCAGTGCATGTTACAACAGGAAACGTCGTAAGTTGTAATAAAGAGTTAAACTGTACTGGAATGTAAATGAAAGCAGGAGAACAAATCAAACAAGAACACCAAGAGATTGTTCATGCAGCTCGTCCTACGACTTACATCTGCAGGGCCACGCCTAGATGTAAAATCCATTAAGTATCAAGACAACAAACTATATGCTTGTTACAATGACTCCCTCACTGATGATCTTCTAGCCCCTTCTTATACTCATCCTGTGGAACTTACATGCATAAGACTCTTCTTGTGTGTGAGGCTTCCCCTCACTGGAATACCCAAGCTTTCACTCGGTGCATCGATCTCCGCTCGATAGAATACAAGTCTTCCACGTGCACTGTGATGCTCCTTTTCACTGGAACACCTAAGTCCCCTTGGAGTTTACACTCGACTAAGTGCACCCCAGAAAAAGTCAAACTTAAAAAAAGGTCAATCTCACTACAAGATGACCCTTATGACCCTCACGGTGATTAGTGCACCCACTACACTTTTTCTCTCATTTTGTGCACTCCATCATCATCCCTCCATGCACTCTCTTCTTGTGAATTGTAGGCATCATCAAGTGGTTTAGCCTCGTAGATCCAAATCTTTTGTTGGAGAGTCAATCAGAGCCTACCAAACCTCTAGTTAGAGAGTCGGTCTTAGCCTGTCGAACCTTTAATTGGAGAATCGGTCAGAACCCATCGAACCTTTAGGTCGACAATTGTCAACTAAATCTCATCAAAGAGGTTCGATTGGACAACACTAAGCCTAGAGGATAAGTCTCGGCTATATGTCTCTAGACCTAAATTAGATGTCTTGACCAAGGTTTTGGAGTTAGGTGTTTCAGTTCGGATGAAGGGGTGTTTTGGTAAAAATGTGGGGTGCACTTAGAAATTGAAATTTGAATTTGGGGTACCACTCATAATCGGGTGTACGCAGTAAACGGTGGGGTGCACTTAGCCGGTCTAAGAAAAAGAGCAGCTTTGTTTTCTAAAAAAAAAGAGACGCGCTTTTATATGATAACACATAACAACCTAAAAGGTATCCTAGTACATATATACATCTTTTTTTTGGTGACCAGTACATATATACATCTATCGTATTTGATGATTTATTTTAACAAAAAAAAAAGCCAAAATCTTAGAAAATATAGGCAATTTCTAAATAAAGGGATGCATTTAAAATACACAAAAACAAGGGAAAAAAGACATTTTACTTACCACTCAAAAATTGAAGATTCGCTTTTTTATATAATTAAATAGTTTCATGATCATGCTACTGCTAGAGAAGAATGATTTGGTGATTTATAATCATACTCGGATACTCCATTTGAAAGACACTTCGATAACGTAGTTTTTTTTTTCTCAAAATCAACCCCTTAACATTCCTTTAGCACCATAATTCTTGGTGTGAAATTTAAAACATTTAAAACAAAACTTGAACAGTAATAAGGCAAAAAAGAAGCATAAGCATTTCATAGCCTATATTACTGAAATCAGTGCTAACTTTGAAAATTACATACACTTTCCATTAGCTTGAACCCTACACCATCACCTTCGCGAGACTCTCTAAGGTTTGAAAATTACTACCCAAGCAAGCTTTTGTAATAACGTTAGTAAATGTTATTGAAAATCAAATATCATGGGAGAACAAAAAAGGAGTATCTTTGGTTGTGGAAAGCTACCAATTAGGATTAACTAAGTTCAAAACAACAAGGATAAATGATTAAACTTTTAAATTAGGTCAATCTTATACCAGAACACATAACAATTAGTTATATTATATATATATATATATATATGTGTGTGTGTGTGTGTGTGCAACACAACAAAATTAAAACATACTACATTGTTAACTGTAACAACTTAACAACATCAAACAGTTGTCACAACAATTTCTTAAACTTCAAATTTCATACTAATTTGTAAGCTAACTGTCACTACTTAACAAACAAATATCCTATTTGCAGTTTGATAATTGAAAGTTAGAGAGATACCTTGTAATGTCGAGAGTAAAGGAAAACATGCAAATTAGCTTTGAGAAGAAAAGTTAATTAAAATGTATAATTATTTTAAAAAAAAGATGATATCATTGTAATTAGCTCGTAAAACTAACAAAACTTTAATAGTTTGAAATACATCTTAAATCGTGGCAGCCTAACATCCTAGGATCCTATCACTTCCAAACAAATGCTTGAAAAGAAACTTGACGCTATCACAATAGAAGTTTTTAACCAACAAATAGAACCAAAGAAGCCTACTGAATAGCACAACATTATAAATCCTGTACGAATCATAGATGCCCCTAAATCAATAAGTTAGGCTAACAATTTCTAAAAAAAAAAATTCTAACTACCATTGATATACAAAGAGAACAAGAATAACATATCTCAATGCACTCCAACTGAAAATAAGATTTTTCTGATTACGCGTATATTCTAAGTTTGACATGATTAATTTATTTAGCTACAAATAACAATCCCATGACTTTAGGTTGGTTGATTTCATGTATATTCTGCGTTTGAAGTGATGGTAAGCCCCTATCCTAGACTCATTTATTACTGCAATTGATGTTGAGTGTAAGGCTCTTTTATTTGTGCTTATTATGGCTCCTCATGATCTCTATGAGAGCTACTACAACGCTAACTTGAAGTTATATGTTAGGTAAGTCCTCACCTCAGATAAAATAGATGAACTTCTGCCCAAGTACCTAAATACCTAAATACTATCGTTATCTTCATAATAGTATTGATTTAATAAAACATTGTTTGTGAGGTTGTTGATTGGCAAAACAACAAACAAAGAGACCCATTAAGCAAAAGTCTGATTGACATACATGACTTATAAACCTACATGACTTCTCATTTATAAAATGTAGAATCCCAATTCACAATCATAAAAAAGTAGCAAGAACTGATAGAACACACATAGGAACTACATTCTTTATGATAATTGAGGCAGTAAGTTGATGATACATGATCTCTATCTAGACTCTTGACTGTTTTTGAATGTTGATTTTTGTTAGAATTTCCTCACCTTTTGGTGGACATATATTCAAACACTTGGTGGTCATTCTTATTCAGTACTTTTAAGTTGGATAGTTGTAACCAAAATCTAGATTGGCTTGACATTTATTCAAGCAATTGGTGCCCATTCTTATTCATTTTAAGTTGGATAGTTGTAACCAAAACCTTAATTGGGTTCTAGTGAATAAAAGAAACTATAAGGCCACATGGTTCATGGTTGGTTGAATATCTTTTCCACTAAAGCAATCCTACTTATAGAATGTCAAATCCAACAGACATAAAAAGTTTTTAATTAAAAAAAAAGAATGCAGTTTCTTTTGAAGAAATCAATCTGCATTGTAAATAAACCACATTGGGTATAATTGATATATATATATATATATATATATATGGTCCTTTAATTTTATGAAAAAACTAAGTAAGCTGAAAGGACTTGATAACTTCTCTACAAGTTGCATTGGAACAAATTACCAACACAATGAAAATACAACATCAATCGATTCTCAATTGACCCCTCCTAAACTGGCTTTAAGTACCTAGAATGCTGGTCATAAGCAAGGCCTAAACTCCACGATGTTTGTCCCTCGATGCGTGAACGAAGACTAATAAACTCGTCGACAGAACAAGGAAGCCTTAGAGGGCCCGATGTGCTGTACCCATAAGTCTCTTTTGCCCTCTCCATTAGAGGCTTAAATAGAGGGTTGTGTAGATAATACATTGGTATCGCAAATCTCTCTAGTCTATCGTCTTCTAATCCAACCTTCACTGCCAACCATCCCTTCTTAGCCTTCATCTTCTTCTTCTCTTTTCTCTTGGCCTCCTCTTCATCACTATGAAGTATGCGTTGCGGCACAAACAACATTGAAACCAAAATATATGTTTGTGTATGATATTGAGAAGAGGAGAGGGAGAGAAAGAAGAGTTGAACAGTACTCTACATACAAATTATGGGTTGAAGAATAATGTAGGAGAAGATGGGATTTAAAAAGGGGGGTGAAGTACTTTCTTTTGTTTGTCGCTAAGTGACGTGAGAGCTGGAATTAGTTTTTTAAGTACGTGCTCATAACGTTTTCTTGTGCTGTTCAATGTTTTGTATTTTTATGTGGTCTCATAGCAATTGGCACGCTTAGTACGGTGGACGGCCTCGGCGAGGGCGCATATAATATATATAATTTTTTGTGGCCTTTTCAAACTCTTTTTCTTAAAGTTAATTAATTTTGTTCATTCTTTAAAATATTACATAATAAAAAGCTTGATGATCGGACCGAAGCTTTGTTTTGTAACATAAAAATTAATATATTAATATGTGTTAGAAGTTGAATTGAAGACAAGGACTTATAATCAAAGCATGTAGACATCGAATGCGAGATTCTTTTCTTTTCCGTTTTTATTTTTTCAGTTTTTTATTCATTTTCATTTGAAGGCCAAAAGGCAGATTTGAGGTGGCGGTGAAATTGACTTCTACTTAAATGAATAAATAGAAAAAAAACAGTAAAAAACTATAAGTTAAAAGGTTAAATAGTCAGAATAATTTCAAATTTTGTTCATATTCTCAAAATAATTTCAAACTTTTAATTTTTTCAAAAAAATTAAAAGTTTATGTTTTGTCTCAATTTTAACCACGCTAATTTAGAAAAAAGTACAAAGATGTCTAATCAATTTTTGACAACAAAAAAAGTGGATCAAGAGATCAACCTCTCGTTGCTGCTCTCTCCATGTAGTCGTCACACTAAAAAAAAACTCCCGGCCCCTCTCTCTTGTTTTCTTTGTTACAAAGTTAGTTGTTAGTTGGCTTTGACACAAGTTTTTTGTTTAGGGTCGGATCAGCGTTTGTGAAAAGTGGGCTTTGACAAGGTCAAAAAAGGGGCTTTGAACATAGAGATTCATTGTGTGATAAGATACATTATAACATTAATATGATTTAATAACAGAGCTATTAATGACGGTTTGAAAAAAATGTCATTAAAGATAAGTAAAGATGACGGTTGCCGTCATGTTTATCTTAACGTAATGGTTACCGTTATCTAAAGTCGAATAATAAACGGTTCGAACTCCCCATCTCACTTTCCGCTTTAAAAAAAATTCAACTTAATGTGTTTGCATTTTCGACCTAAAAACGGAAGCACATTATTTTTCCATCACTCTCTCTCTCTCTCTCTCTCTCTCTCTCTCTCTCTCTCTCTCTCTCTCTCTCTCTCTCTCTCTCCCTGTGTTGCTCTCTCGAGCTCGTCTATCACTTTCTCGCTCTCACTTTCTCGTTGTTGACACTCTCAATCTCTCACATTCTCGCTGACTATTGATCTCTCACACTCTCGCTCTCGATCTCCTTGTGCCGATCTCTCACACTCTTGCTCACTGTCGATCTTTCACACTCTCGCTCTAGATCTCTCACTGCCGATTGAACTCTCACTCGCGCAACCTCACCAGATCGCTATTGGCTTCGACATTTCGGCATTTGTGCATTGGATTTAGGTTTTCTCTCTCACGCAACCACACCAAATCTCGAGCGCATCTCTCTCGCTTCTCTCAATTTGTGGTGATTCGCATCAGATGGTTTCGTTGGCTTCAATGTTCATCAGATCTCCTTTCTAAGGTATGAAATCCTTGCAATCTCATCAATTCCTTCAACCATCGATCTTTGCTGCCAATGTTTTTTGTTGTGTTTTGTGTTGTGGGTACGAATTTAGAATGCCATGGTTTGTCACTAGTTTGATCTTTGCTGCCATTGTTTTTGTATTGCTGGTCTGAATCTGGAATGCCATGGTTTATATCTAAATCAGATTGTATACACCGTATATTAATTGCGTAATTTAGTTCATGTTTGCTTGTTAGATCTGATAATTCGAGTTTATTTTCATGTTTTGTCGATAAAAATTGGTGATTTTATATTTTTTTGTTCAAATTAGGGGCAGTAGCTACTCTTGAAACTATTCTATGTGGATTTGAGTTTTGTTTGATATAGGGAATGATTGATGCAGAGAAGTTCAACTCAATCAATTTTGAGAATTTGGTATCGATTGGTACCAACACATTTTTAAAACCAAGATAGCGTAGTTAAATTAGTGGTACGTCATAAACTAACACATTTTACGTTGGAAACCTAAAATTTTCCAACAACAACTCTTCAATTATATAATCTTAGCACATACATGTTAGATTTTAAAAAAATAACACAAGTACACCTACTTTAGTCTTTGAGTGTGGATTCAACAAGTTATCCAATTTCATTACAGGTTAAGTATGAGAATGTTGAATTGTCAAGTTTGTTATGATGGCTTGCTCGTAAACCTAGAAAATAAGCATTATCTTATACCAGTTACATTGTCAATGGATTGAGGTTTCACACAGAGATGTGGATAGAGTTACACAAAATAGTGGCGTCTCTATTGATGCCTCAAGTCTATGTAGGTCAAAATTTGGAGACCCTTCATAGGTAGTGGGTGTTGTTCCTTATTATAGGGTCATAAAGAACATCATTTTATTGGACTATCAAATTCTTCAAGTTTCGGTGTTTTTGTGTGACTGGGTGGATGAAGGCCTTATGAGACTCAAAGATGGATTCACTATGGTTAATCTTGCTTCTATGATGGATACCACAGAGAACTTCTCTCCTTCTAATAAGCTTGGAACAGGTGGTTTTGGCTCCATTTATATGGTAATGCATCCTTGAACTGGGAATTATGTTTTGGATGGACTAATTTAGATAAATCTTAGTTAGATAAAAGTATGGAAATGGTTTCAATTAGATCATAATTTTTCAGGGTAAGCTATTTGATGATAGCAGTGAAGAGATTGTCAAAAAATTCAGTACAAGGGGTGAATGAGTTCAAAAATGAAGTTTTGCTGATTGCAAGACTTCAACATAAGAATCTTGTTCAGATTCTTGGTTGTTGTGTCAAAGAATAGGAAAAAATGATGATTTATGAATACATGTCTAATAAAAGCTTAGACTTTCTACTCTTTGGTATGCTTCAATTAATTAGTACTGTTTACTTACAAAAAAAATAAATGGATCTTCAAGGTGATTTTCAAAGAATAGAGTTGATTGTGTCAATTTTACTTGCAGTGCATTACATTGCTAATCCATAATATATATGATATTGGGTGTCATTGGTTTTTTAACATGTTGATATAATTTGTGTTGTAATTGAAGGTGGACTTGGTGGGAGGGTACTATGATGCTAGAGATCATGTCAAGTTTAGCCTGCCCATGGCCTTCACTGTCACAATGTTGTCATGGGGAGTCATCAAATATGGCGAACACATCGCTATTGCCGGAGTATAAGCATGCTCTTGAGGTGATCAAGTGGGGGACTGATTATTTCGTCAAAGCATACATCGGCCCATATGTGCTATAGGTAGAGGCATGTATATATAATATAGATTATACATATTTTAGTTTGATCATTTGTTCGTTCAATTGTTTCACTAATTGAATAATGTACATTATGATGATGACCAGGTGAGAGATGATGAGGTAAGTAGTTGGCTATTTTTCTTGATTGGGTTGAGTTAGCCATTCATCTGCAATGTTTCTTACCTTATTGAAAGGTAGTATCTAATTAGAAGTCTGCAGAACTGAAAAAAAAAAGAAGTCAAGAACTTGAATAATTAATTTTAGAAAGAAGAATGACTTCTTCAACACCAGGCGGTTTCTAGATAGGCTCTCAGGATTTATGCATGAATTTATTTTTTTCCCTGCTTTGAAGCCCATATATGTTGCTAAGTAGGTTTTTTATGTTTTAATTTTTCCTTGATATTTAATCCTAGTAGATCCCATTTACAATCACTTAATACTATTGTTTGATGCAGCAAGGGAAGGAATGGCCATATTCCATACAGAGACTCCAAGCTAACTCACATTCTGCAATCTTCATTGGGCAGTAATGCAAAAACTGCCTTCATTTGCACTATTAGCCCTGCACGGAGATATGCAATGCAGCTGTTAGAGACCTCCTAAGTTCAGACTTCACTCCTCTCAGGCTTTTGGATGACCTCGAGGTGAATACTGTGCTAGCTACATGTTTCAAGTAACTTGCGCATCTATTTTTGCTGAAATCATTTTTATTTTTGACAGAGAGGAACGGTTGTGGATAAACTTACGGAAGAAACACTTTGTGACTTCAGTCAACTGGAGGAACTCCTTTCTATATGTGAAGGTAAGAGAGTTATAAACTTAGCTTTTGCTTAGTGTGTGCTTATTCTTTATTTTTTTTGATAACATGTGTGCTCATTCTAATGTGTAGCCTCACTACATCCTTGCAGCTCAAAGACAGATAGGGGAGACGATGTTGAATGAAACGAGCTCCAAATCTCATCAAATACTTAGACTGGTTTGCATCTATTTGCATTGAGTTTTTATTAATCAAATTTTAATGCAATATGACTTATTTGTTAGTGGTGCATTCCTGCAGACAGTCGAAAGTTTTGCTAGAGAATTTGTTGGAAATGGAAATTCAAGTACTCTCGTTGCTAGTGTGGTATGTAAAAATAACGTATAATTATGGAACATTGAAATATTACCTTATTTCCTTTTTTAACAAAACTAAAAATTATAAAAAAGATTATTGTAATTTTAAAGGACACAGTTATTGAGGCTCTTATATGTTAGGATTTTTTTACAAAAAAGATTTGTGTTCAAGATTGATAAAAGCAAATCCTGGTCCGATGTTTTTCTTGAAACTCGCTGCAGACTCTTATTTCTGCTTATCTGGTTTAGAAAATCAGACCCTTCATACTCCAAGTTCTTACTGAGAAGAGCTATTGGGGTGAGCAATCTCTCAAAAAACTCACAAAAACTTCAAATTTTGAACTTGTGTTTGATGGGTATGTTTTCATTTTTGTGTAGGTATTTGCCTTTACTGACAAGTATAGAGGGGCTTATATTAAGGGGCTTATAACATTGCTCCTTTTTTTTTCAGTCAATAAAAATATCATATGTCCTTGTTTTGGGGCTTTCAAGTTGGTTCAGTACTTGATCTATATGCTTAATTATGATGAATTAGTAATAATATGCTTTTTTCGTAAGGAAATTGATGATCATGGTTGTTAAACATGTAATGGATGATTAGTTTGTTGAGAACCTTTCAATATGGTCATGGCAAGACGGTTAATTTTTGGGATTGTTCCTTATTGCTGATAAACCTTTCATCCATTCAATGTCTTTAACTGCTTAATCATTTATATGCTTGACTGGAATTACTGGTTTTGCATCTACAGATATGGAACATTAATGAGCAGAGCCTGCTGCTTATGGAAAGCTAGAATGGACACTAAAATTTGGTGATGGTTGGTGGCGATGCCGACGGTGGAGGAGCATAGAAGGAGCAGCAGTAGGAGAGGTGGAGTGGGCACTGGCTTGACTAGTAGAGAGAGATAGGATGAGTTGTTTGATGGATCTGATTCCATGCATTTGATTTATCAAGTTTGGTTTCTGAACATTTATTGATATGTGTATCTTTTAATTGTATAAGAAGATTCAATTTCTTTTTTAATAATTATTATTTATTATTATTATTTCGTTTGTAAAAAAAATTATATGCTATAGGTACAACAATACTTTTTTCTCAAAAAAATTAAAAACCCTTTAATGATGGTTTATAACTGTTATTAAAAGTTTTTCTACCATTCTGAGCTTTAGATAAGATGACGGTGAAAAAGGGTCACAAAAGGGTTTGAGTTTTTATAACTCCTCATAACATGATGGACCTCATGATGGTCAAAAATCGTTATTAAAGGTCTTTAATAACGGTTAAAAACCGTCATTAACGACCTTTTACTGTTGTAGTGGTAATTTAGGAAAATAAAAATCTAACATTCTAGAAGACATACATTTGCTACATAATGGTGTAGATTTGATTGAGAATTGTGGAGTCTACACATCCCAATCAAATCTACACCATTGTGTATCAAATGTATGCCTCCTAAAATGTTAGATTATCATCTTCCTTTAATGGATTTGTCTTTGTTTTAAGTTTTCATTTTTATTCTTGAACGATTTGTCGATGAAGAAAAAAAATGCATGTAATGATTGTTTATCAGATCTCTGTTCAATTATGGGTTTGAAGTTATTATTCGTAAAATTGGGGATTGTGTTGTGAATTGAATGAGTTGAAAAACATAGATGGAGAAAGGACTACACCGAAAAGCAACAAAAAGAAAGAACTTTGTGCAATGGAGATGAAGATGACTCAAGCGTGGGTGAAGACAAATCCAGCGAGCGACGCATTTTTTGTTGTTGTTTTTGACTTTAAGTAAAAAAAATAAAAATAGACATCCTTGTATTATTTCTTATATCAATTGAGATAAAATTGAGTCAAAACACAAAGTTTGAGATTTTTCTAAGAAAATTAAAAGTGTGGGATTATTTCAAGAAAATATATAAAGTTCGAGATTAGTTTGACTATTTACCTTAAGTTAAAAACTCTATTTTCATTGGCATTTTATAGGAATAACTAATCGTAAGCTAAAACTCATATATGAACCATTAGTCTCCCAAGCTCTTACGACTTTGAGTCGATCCTAACAAATTAATCTTAGTTATAATATGACTTAACATGCAATCTCCGTGGCTACAAGTATAAAAACTTAAGTTCAACAAAATAATAATTAAGGTTTAATTGGTTAAAATATCCTAACCTCTTACAACTTTTGATATTATATACTAACCTTTCTATGACGATCCCAAATCCCAAGGCCTACCACGTCAAGCGTCGTGGGCCCACAACTCTGCTACATCATTGCTCTAATGTGTCCCATACGCACCACGTCATTCATCAGCCTCATGCATCAGAGTTTTTATCATTTATATACAACAATTTGACTGAAGACGTAATAACATGATAGTTTATAGTTTCATTTCATCAAGATTTAAGAGCATCCGTCCTATGTGAAAAACTCGAAACAATACATTGTATATAAGGCAATTACAAGAGTAAATACATACATGTACATGTATCTCAAAGTTCCCAATAACCTAATCATAAAGCAAAATACCAAAATGTACACGTACGAGTAGGTCCTGGATAGTAGACAATCAGAGGTATTCGCCCAGTATCTCTGCATCCCTGCTCGTACCTAGATCTGCACTTAGTCACCTAACAAATATAGTGACAAGTCCAGTGAGTAAACTTAAAAAAAGTAAATCATCAAGTAAATAATAGCATAAGCCAATAAGTAGGGTTAACTAAACATTCAGTGAGTACGGGCAACCATAAAACCCTCTGTGTGTAATTAATAACCAATTCGAGATGATTGTATATAACCACAATGTGATGCAAGCTAACAACCTAGATCATACTTTGTCAATCCGGATGCCCCAGCTACCCACAACGAGACTGTGTCATACCCGAATCACTAACTGTGACCGGAGTGAAGCGCAACCTACTAGACACATGCAGCCTGCAGCTCAGGTCGCAACCCGCCAACGATATATGTAACTGCCCTACTTCCACAATGGCCCCATTTGGCCTAGACTTACGTACCCCTGAGCCAATCTCGTTAAGTCACACAAGCCTAGTTAGCCTTCCTTCACCATTTACCTTTTATCCAACAATTATAAGTTAAGTTAATCAATTAGTGAGTTATCATAGTTATAGCGGAAGCAATTAAACCTCAAAGAGACATAAGTTAAGACATCCTAGAGTATGGAAACTCCGCATATGTATATCATCAATAAACAAGTCAGAGGACAGTAACAACAAGATATACATACCTAAGATCTCTCAAAAATCCAAATCCAGTGTTTCAAACAAGTATATACAATAATACAAGAAAGATAACCTACACTAGTCAAGAGAAGATCCGCTCTGTATCCTCAAATCAAGTCTCCTAACTGTGTAGCCTTCCCCTTGCTAGACTGTGGATCTGCACTTCGTCAAACACAAAAATGATGAACCAACGTAAGTAACGCCAAACAGGACATAATACAACATTTCGAAATAAATAGCATAGTTTAACTCATGCAGATAGAAAGAAAGGAACAGAGAATGCATGAATATATAAGACTGTAAATAAATCAATTGAAAAGTGAAGGTCCAGAATACAAATCCGAATAACAAATAGTCCCGATCAAAAAGTCGTTGAGTCGCGAGAAAAACTCAGTTGGGTTCAGGACGAGAACTCGGTCTACAAGCCCTAACCCTTATGACTATGAGATATCCATGGTGCCCAGATAAGTGTCTCCAACATACACTCAATTAGGAGATATCAACAGTGCCCAGATAAGAGCTCATATCACATATAAGATAGTAACCATGACTTACTTGCTAATGGACCACTCAACTAATAAAAATTCTAAAAGAAATAATGAACAAAACAATAACAACAAATTAAAGCTCAAGAAATAACTGTAAAATTCCTTACTGGTTTACTTACCTGTATCCAAGTTAATACACACTCACACAAAATTCGACTCACCTCTTACAGATCCCCGTGTGACCCGTCAATTACTATAACTCTTGATAGTCAATTAATTACAATTTCTCGTTAATTCAGCTCCAATTCGCCCAATTTTTTTTATAATTTATTTATTGGTATAATTGGGTCAATTTCCTGTGTATTGAGTCGTATTCGAACCCATTTGAATACCCGAGAGATCCCCAGATTTTTTGAAAATTTCTCAAAAACTACTTTGTGAACAATGTCATGCCATAAGTGGCATCGTGGGTCTTAAGACTAGCGGCATCATCTAAAGGGTGACATTGGAGACTCTTTATCTCAAATACCGAGAGTGGCGCCGTGGGGTATTTCCCTCCACGGCGTCACTTAAAGCGTGACAACCCTAGAGCCTTTGCTCTAGGTGCCGTGATCGTCGTCGTGGGCCTTAATGCTAAGCCCCACGGCATGCCCTGCACATAAATTTGGGGTTTTCTGAAACCCTGGCTAGTGTCGTGCATTTTGAGCCTATAGCAAACTTTTAGGGACGTCCAATACAACTCAAAACCATCAACAAAACCCGTTTACGAAGTCTGGAAATCTCCGATTTGAAAATGACGACAAAACCTTCCAAAATTCACCAAATATCCAAACAACTCCCAAATCATCAAAATTACCATTGAAATACCACAAATCCATCCCATTGTCATCAATTCCATCATCAAACTCCAATAAAAATCGAAATCCTAAAATGTTATTCGAAATCATTGCGACAAAAACACTCAAAATAGACGTCAAAACGTAGAGCAACAGGTGAGGAGTCAGGGTCTCACCTTAAAACACGTAGTTAGTCGATCCCTTGGCGTCAATCCTCGTTGAAAACAACCGAACCCCACACCCACGTTTGGTCTTTTGTTGAGATGAATAATGAGAGAAAGGTGAGGAGAGAGAAAAGGTGATGGAGACAACTTATATACTCCCCTATCATCAACAATCACGTACGTATCCCGAGACACATCTAATGGTCTTCCTTCACTTCGACCACCAACCATGACTCAACATTGTAACTCCAATAGGTGACTCTCACTTCACTACTTAGCCATTTCTCGTACAAACCTCGCGTTCTTGGACACGTTCCGCACCACAACTCGCTCGTCGTGTGCTCCCGAACGTACCAACGTACCAGACACGTTACACAATGTTTATTTATTATTTAATTTGTATTTTGTCAATGTTTTTAGTTCAATTAATTCCTCGGATTACTAATTACCCGCAACTGTTCGCTTGAAACCCGTAATTCACGTTTTTCTCTAACCGAACTCGTTTCCCAACACCAACACTCACACAAAAATGTCCTCACATGTTTGGGACGTTTCTATCTGTTGATACGAATCCGATGAAGATTAAATCACAGCACCTGAAAGCGATCTTGTCTTACTTACCACACACCTCGGGTAGGAATGCCTCCTCGGTCGAAGAGCCGATGCCCATTCGACTAGATCTTATAGATTGTATTCTAATTATCCAATGCCATGGAGGGCCGCCAACATGAATGAACCGAGCACATTAGAATTTATATTCGGGTAATAAATATAATACAAACACCGAACAAAAATAACATACCTCGGCATCGACAACTATATTATGACAACTGAGCCCATGTACAACCTAAATTGACACATTACATGAGTTAGATTTTAGAGTCATTACAACGTAAATACATGCGCAACAATTTAAGCTGCTCGATCTCGTACCAAAACCATCCCGAATAATCTTCAATGGTGAAAACCAATAAACACTAACCAATCAACATATAAACAAACTCACAAATGATTTAACATGAGAATATACAACAAGAGTAAATGTAAGAATTGAAACTATTAAATACTCCAGATGTATTTCTGTTGGGGATTACGCATCTCAAATCGCGTTCCAATTCTCAAAACTAATTTGTGGTCTAATCCCGTTCTCACCTCAAAATGCGCACTCAATACCCGACTATGATATCCTAAGTCTCGGATGTCTGAACAAATTGAATCCTCAATTCTCAGAAATCCAAACATTTATTATTATTATTTTTTTTCTCTAGCTTGACACCATAGGGGATGTTTCCGTGGGTAAATCCCCACGACGTCCCATACGACGTCGATTGGGCAGATCCATTGCCTAGATGTTGTGGGTTATGCCGTGGAGTTTTACCCTTCACGACGCCTCTGGCGCCGCCAGACCCAAACCCCTATTTTTGGGGTTTTTCAAACCCTAACCCTGTCGCCGTGGTCTGAACTCGTTTCATCATCCTATGGTTCTCCAAATCAACCATAAAGTGTCCTCAAACCTCAACTAATCAATAAGTTCGACGTATTTTTGCCAAAACATCGATAAAGCTCATTTTTTACAACCAACAACAACAACCTCAATAAATTTAGCAACAAATCTCAAAACCTACTCAAAATCATAGCAACACTCCCAAAAATCCAGTGAACTCAACTCACTCCCTGAAAGTTGCATCAAAATCTGAGAAAATATAGCAAAAAATTAGACACCGGATAGGAGAGCATGAATCTAACCTCAGATCTTCATTTCGTCGCCAATTGATCCTCCAAATCACCTCTACAAGTCCACAAAACCCTCCACCACTTCTCAATTTTCAAATTTTCTCATGAGAGGAGAGAGAAAAGGTGATGGAATGAGTCAAATTAGCCTTTTTATAGTTCAATCATCATCTAATGTGTTGTGGCCATCCTTAAGATTCATCTATGGCCTTGATTTGGTCAATTAGTCCTCTAAAAGTGACACATTGTGACTTGGTCTCTTGGTCTTGTCTTTCCATAGTTCAATTATTGGTTTCCTGAGCGTTCTAGTACCCGACCCCACACTGAAACTCATGTCGTTCACGTACCTTCGCACTTCTAAACGACTACACAACGATTTAGATTAATTATTTAGTGCATTTTATTCATTTATCATGTGTATATTAGTCCCCGACCTAGTGTATCTGACATTCCCCTACCTGAAACTCGTGCCAACATGCTTTTGAGGCAACTGCCCGTCACACTATCTCGCTCGGTCTATCAATATAATACACGCATGCGATGTAATAAGTCTTGAAATAATCATTATGTTCGCAGTTATACAATCAATTAGTCAAAAATAACATTTTCTATGCCAATTCAAGCGTATTCTAGCCTGTCCGTAGCGTCCTCGCGAACTTGTGCTAGTGTTCACGTCTAATAATACATGAATAACAACATAATTAAAATTGTGCCGTTACACTTTCTAAATTTTTTATTATACCTATTTAGATTGAAAAATTTGTATCTTAACTCACTTTGTAAAACTAAATTTGATGATGTGACACCTAAATAATAATTTTAAAAAGTTTACCTCATTACTTATAATTAATAAAGTAATTATTAAATCTCTTAAAAAAAGTAATTATTAAATTTATTATTTAAACTCATTACTTGGTGCCACCTCATCAAATTTAGAGTAAAAAAGTAAGTTAAGATACAAATTTATCAATCTAGAAAGATTATGATATAATAATAAATTCAAAAAGGTTAGGGCATAATAACAAAAATTGTAAGAAGTTAGGATATATTAACCAATTTGGCTTATAAAAAGGAATGGTCAAGCAAAACAAAGTCTAAGCTAGGCCCTTGGTGAAGTCGAGTGGCCCATAAATTTGAAGCTCAACAAGAGAAAAGGGCTCAGTGAAAACCACTTAGACTCAAAAGAACACATAGGCAAGCTCAGATAATTACCCAAAAAAATACAATAGCTACCTAGGTTAATGAAAATAAAAAAGATCCCTCTAAACTATGAATAGTCTAATAACGATTAAAGACAAGTCATAACTGGGAGCCAATTGGACATGGTATATACAAAAGGAGCGACTATTAACACACATATACCCTATATATAATATAATATAAGATAATATATTAGCCTATATTTAATTTAATATTATTTATAGCCCTCAATAAATGAGTTCATGTTCTAAGCTTCCACTTAATTGTTGGTAAACTTTCTAATGTCCTCTTAACCTAAATTTGCCCCCCTCATTTCCAAAAAAAAAAACTCTATTTTAATTTTTGTGATTCTCAACTTCCGACACACATCATCTTCTCCTCACCCTTACCTCAATTTACTTTATGTTGCATTTCAAAATTTATTCTTCCATCATTAAAAGTTAAAACTCAATACAAATAAATGTTCTAACTATTTAAGACTATAAATCAAATCTCAGCCAAATACTATAATTAAGATCTTGTATTTAGTGATGAGTTGTTAAGTGTGTAGACAAAGAGATTGGGAGGGGTGTAGAGATTATAAAGTAAAAGAAAAATGAGATTAGTTTATGGTTTAATTTGGAGTGAGGTTTAGAAAGTAACAATTAAGTGAAAGAGAAGAAGGGGGTGCGTGTGCTGAGTGGAATAAGAGTTGGATTTCATTTAAGGAGGGGTGTTGAGTGTAAAAATTAAAGTTGAAAAGGGGTGTAAAAAGTGAAAAGTAGAAGGGGAAAAGGAAAGGTTTATGATTTAATTAAACGTGAAGTTGTTTATGTAATTTTGGCTAAAGACATTTTAGTTTAAAAATGTATTAAATTAAAGGCTTAATAAGAAAATATATCCCAACGTTTCAAGGTTTTTGTAAAAATATCCCAACATTTCGATTTCGACAAAAATATCCTAAACTTAATTAATTAGAATTTCTCCAAAAAATAAAATGATTAGAATTCAAGGTTTTGCAAAAGTACCTTTAATATAAGGTATAGGGGTGCTAATAGCCACTCCATTATTGTGGTGGCCCCTAATCCTAAGGCAAATCGGGCGCCGCTATATTTTCAGACACGTTATCAGGTCATACCTTGTCACTTGCATGCCAGCCTATGACGGCAATTAACATTTTCAGCTAGCCTACCTATTTCAATTATTTGGGTGTTTATGCGAATTTGCACTTAATCAGTTTAGTAGGCTGTACTTAGCATACTTAGTCATTTACAAGTGTTTTACTAATTTTTATGTATTACAGACTACGTAATTTGTGTTTTACAGTTTGCAAGTGTCAATAATAGTGGCAGTCTTAAATTGTCATGCAATAAGTAAATAATTGAAATTTGCATTTAATTAACAGTCCCTAAGTAGTGAAAAACCTATGATCACGTGTCACGCGTGTCAAATATAACTCGTAATTTAGTTACCAATCCTACTGGAATGCAGTAGTCGTAAGCACGAGGTCGAATCCACATGACTTAGTCAATTTAAGTCCAATGAAAAAAGAAAACAAACTAAAAGGGAAATAAAGGGGTTTTGAAAAGGTTGTTGTAAGAAACTAAATAAAACTGAAATAAAAGTGATAAAAATTAGATGAATAAAAGAATACCTAAGTCTAGGAATCCACCCTATAGCCTGACATAGTTTGTTTATGTCTTTTTTCATTAATTTTGAAAGATAAGTTTAAATACAATTTCTCTATATTGGATATGGGAATTAGACTTACCAACACCCTAGTCCCCTTAATCTCGGTAGATAGGGCAACCGCTCTCTAAATACTTCTCTTACTTCAAACATACAATCTTGGGCAACCGCTCTAAAGATTTAGCACGTGAGTAGCATTAAAAAAGTTTTGTGAGAACATCAATCACTAAGCAACCATGGGCAACTGCTCTCATGGTTTAACCTAGTATTCGATGTCACTCACTTAGAACAATAAGTGTGTCAGGTTTCTTGTTTTAAGTGATTGCCATTTCTTAACTCGGTTGGTATCACGGACTTAACCGGGTTGACGACTAGTTAATGAATTTACGCCTAGAGATTTACCATTGATTTGAAAAACTCTAAACTACCATTAAGGCCTTATTAAAAATAGCAACATAAAGATAAAGAAACTGAAAGAAATACTATTATTATAGAAAATCTCAACAAGACATAGAAAATAACTAATATGAACTAGAGAGCTTTATCATCGACTTAGGTATTAAAGAACCTAACTGGACATAGTTACTCTACATTTCTCTACTCCTAAATCATTTTGAATACAATATATTTTTGTCTATAGAGGTGCCTCCTTTATATAAGTGAGCATGGTTACAAGAAAAGGAAAGCCAGAGAAATAAGAATCTTCTAAAACTTGTAAAACTTATATTCTGCGAGTCTGGAATCATCCATGGAACCATTGTTATTAAAGAGTAGCGCCAGATGGTGCCATGACATGATATATAATATTTTGGTCTTCAAGTCAGTCTGAAACTTCTATTTTCTGTCCTAGCGTTGTGAGTGGCGTCGTTTGTCTTATTTTGACGTTGTGTGTGTATTTCAGTAGCGCTTGCTTGGCGTCGTGGCTTCACTGTGGTTTCGTCCCTTCAGTTTGACGGCATCACATCTGCTGAACTTTGACCAATAGTTGACTTCTTTCCTAGATTTGTCTAATTCATGCACAAATATTCAAACACCATGTAAATCTCTAAAGTAAACATATAGAACCATTAAACATGACTTTGGACTTGATTTACATAGCTAAAACCTATATAAAAGTGCATAAATAATGACTCATTAAAACCCCAAACTTATAACTTTGCACGTCTTGAGCAAAGGGTTATTTGACAAAACCCCCAAACTTATAACTTTGCACGTCTTGAGCAAAGGGTTATTTGACTACAATGACTAAACATATTGCAACAAAATTGAGTGATTCTACTCTAAAGACTGTGTACCTATTTTGCAACACGATGGAGTCCCTTCGATCCGAACTCGGTCAATTTGTTTAACAAGAGACTTAAAATTTTCAAAGGCCAGTTTGAATACTTAAACTTGGTTACCTCTTAAAACAATACTTTTTCAAAACTTGAAGCATTTTAAAACCATAACCTTCAACTTTCTTATAGGTTTTCTAGGTCTCCTCATCAAAGCAGTAGATTCAATTGGTCTCCTTATTAAGTGGATTCTTTTAAACAGACTTTATCACCACTTTTCGCTTATTTACATATTTTCACACTCCAAAAGTACATATGACTTATTTAACGATAGCCTATTATTAATTCATGGCGTTGGAAACTTGCTTAATATTAACTACAAGTACTTGAACTAAATCTTTTTTTAAGGAGTTTTTTTACTAATGAACAGATCCTCACTTTCTCCCTCAATATGGTTTTTTTTCTATTGTACAGTCTCTACTCCATCTCCTGTGGATACTGATTTTTCAATATTTTTTCAACCATCAACTCCATTTCCTACGAAACTTGTGGGACCCACTATTTTTATTAAAAACTCTTGTTAGCACTTCTTGCTTTCGCTTAAAATTAAGGTAGCTTTCCAATGTAAAATCTCAAGCCTATATTATAGTAAACAAGTCTACTTCTTCCTCTCACATGTGCTAAATCTTTAACGATTATACTCCAAGTGGATTAGTCCTAGTTTCAGAATCTTAGAGATTTGAATTTTTCACAAAGTCAATTCAACCACCTACCTACTTTGGTCTCAAGTTAGGACTCATCCCTACTCTAAGTCTCTTATTTATGTTGTTAAGTAGGTGTAAAATTCCTTCTAATTCTTCTAAGTCTAAAAGTAAACAATATGACAAAGTTTTTACTCATATAATCAAAAGCAAAGTTTCACTTATAGGTAAAATTCTATAAAACAGTAAAAATACTAAACTGCCTAAATCATGTATGCATTATTGTATTAAATTCTAAGTGATACGAATGAAATGGAAAGTAAGAAATGGAATGAAAAGGAAATAATACCATCGTGAATCCTTTGATGTGGCAAGAAAATTTCTTAAAATCAAGCTCAAACCTGCGAGGCTTTATTAATTGCACTGTCCACATACCTATTACTGCCAAACTTATTCTGAACCTTGTCCTCAAAGTTCAAAATTAAGTCGAGTACATACCAATAGAAAGAATTGTTGAAATAGATGGATATATAATATTAAGAAATTTATGCAAGTTTCATGCATGATTAGACAAAGACAATTTACAAACATAAATTAAATCCTAAAAACTATTTTACCTTTGGGCTGCCTCCCAGTAGCGCCAGTGTTTAAAGTCGATGGCTCGACTTATCATAACAGATAACGTGACACCCTCTAATTTGGAGAAGTCACTAACAAACAACTTCCCTGTTGTTTTGGGTAACGAGATATGCATGGCTTTCCTTATGGTTTTGGGCTCATCTAGGACCTAGCTCTGTTAGAAAAGATTTTGTTTTATCGTGACTATCTAACACGAAAGTGTCATCGACACATAAGATTTCTTAATGTCATTTCTCTTTCACCCCTGTTTCAAACTCAACCAATATTCATGATAGAGTGGGTCGTTTTACCAACTTGAGAGGTTGCTCTTCCTTTCTCACCTTTTCTAGCTCCTCTAGCCTTTCCAAAGTGACTTCAATTTTCTTCCCAGTTTCTTTGTCATAAACTTCCATTGTCATAATGTCCGGCTCTGATGGGAGAATCTCGAGTTTAGCCTTCGATTTAGAGCAATACTTGTCTTCCACAACACCTCTCAATGTAATCATACTCACATTCACTTTTTTATCATAATGTATAGGCATGAGGAACTCTTCTTCACTAATCAAATTGTTAAGGCTAGCATTTATTTAATCAATTAAAGTTTCCATATTTTGACAACTTGAATTCATCTCTTGTCGATGTTGTTCCATTTTTCCTTGATAGCGCATTTGATGACCCCAAAATCTGAGGCCCAGCACGTCATGCACCGCGAGCCCACAACTCTGCCACGTCACCGCGCTGCAGTGTCCCATGTACACCACATCATTAATCAACCTCAACCATCAGAGTTTATAATATTTAAATACAACAATTCAGCTGAACACTTAACATGATAGTTTATAATTTCATTTCATAAAAAATTAGAGCATCAGTCCTATGTGGAAAACCTAAAACCGTATACTGTATATATGGCGACAAAGTAATTATCTACATGTACGTCTTAAAATTCCTCCAATAACCTAAAAAATAGAAAAATACTAAAATGTACACGTACAAGTAGGTCATAGACTGTAGACCGCCAAAAGTAGTCTCCCAATGTCTCTGCAGCTCTACTTGTACTGCTACCTGCACTCAGTCACCTAACAAATACAGTGAAGAGTTTAGTGAGTAAACTTCAAAAGAAAACCATCGAGTAGATAATAACAGAAGCCAATAAATAAGGTTAACTAAACATGCAATGAGTACGGGCAGCCATAAAACCATGTGAGTGTAGTTAACAACCAATACAAGATGATCACATATAACCACAATATAATGAATACATTTGCAACAACAATTTCGATAAAACCAGATAAATGTGTGACGCAAGCTAACGAACTATATCATACTTCATCAATTTGGATGCCCAACTACCCACGATGAGACTGGGTTACACCCAAACCACTAACGGTGACCGAAACGAATCACAACCTACTGGACTTGTGCACCCTGCAGCTCAGGTGCAATCCATTAACGACGCAAGTACACATGCAACAATCTAGTCTGCTCAATCTCGTACGAAAACAGTCTTGAATAATCCCTAACGGTGAAAACCAATCAACACTGACCAATCAAAATATAAATAAATCGACAAATGATATAAAATGAGAATATACAACAAGAGTAGTAAATGCAAGAATTGAAACCATTAAATACTCCAAATGTGTTTCTATTAGTTTATACACCTCAAATTGCGCTCAAATTCCCGAAACTAATCCCTGGTCCAATCTTGTTTTCAGCTCGGAATGCATGCTCAAGACCCGACTATGGTATCCTAAGTCCCTGTTATCCAAACAAATCATTTGATTCCTCAATTCTCAGAAATCTATTTTTTTTTTCTCTGGTTCGACGACGTAGGGGATGTCACTATAGGTAAATCCACATGATGTGAACTTGGCAAATCCACTACCTAGACGCCATGGGTGGTGCCGTGGAGTTTTGTCCTTTATGGCGCCAGACTCGAACCCCTGTTTTTTAGGTTTTTTGACCCCCCGGCCCTATCGTCGTGGTCCGAACTCGTTCTATTCTCTTATGTTTCTCCAAATCAACCATAGAGTGCCCTTAAACCTCAACAAACATCGACTAAACGATAAACCTAGCGATTTCCACTAAAATTGTTGATATATCCATTTTTCTCTAGTAAACTACAACAACTTCAACAAATCCATAACTTAAGCTCAAAACCACAACCAAAACCATATAATTAACCCCAAAAATCGGTGAGCTCAACCAACCTTTCGAAATCTTCGCCAAAAACCTCAAAATCACAATCGAAAGATGAAAAATGATGAGGAGTGAACAGATCTTCTGATGGCCCAAGTTTCACAACTCTAAACTGGGCCCGCCCGGCCTAGACGTACATGGTCCCCAAGCCAATCTCCCAAAGTCAACGCACGCCTAGTCAGTCTTCCTTACCATCATCCATTAATTTAAACATTATTATTACAGTTTAAATGAGTTATTCTAGTTAGTGAGTTATCAAAGTATAGCGAAAGAAATTAAACCTCAAACTAATAGAAACAACTCCAAGACACTAGTGAGGACAATCTAAAGTGTGGAAACCCTGCATATGCGCAATCGACATATTAAGTCAGAAGAGAGTAATATCAATGTATACATGTCCCAATATTTCTCACAAAACCAATAACCCAATGTGATAAAAAATAATATACATACATAATATAAAGTAGGAACACCTACATCAGTCAGAGAGGGAAAACCGCTCTGGTATCCTCAAAGCAAGTCACCTAACTGCAGAGCCTTCCCCTTGTTAGACTGCGGATCTGCATTCAGTTAAACACAAGAATGACGAGCCCAGGTAAGTAATACTAAA
This sequence comes from Stephania japonica, assembly GCA_039657345.1. Classification (NCBI taxonomy): domain Eukaryota; kingdom Viridiplantae; phylum Streptophyta; class Magnoliopsida; order Ranunculales; family Menispermaceae; genus Stephania; species Stephania japonica. The sequence goes on from CM077562.1 coordinate 42,710,414, forward strand.
CAAGATGTATACAACATTTCGAAACAAATAAGAAGTCTAATTCATGTAGATAGAAAGAAAGGTACATGGATCACATGAATATATAAAGAGTGTAAATAAATATGAATCAATCGAAGATGAGTGTCCAACAAATCAAACAGAGGCGCAAGTAGTCCCGATGAAACGGTCGTTGAGTTGAGGCCAATTCAACAAGACTCGAAGTTTAACATGTGGTCACACCCAACAAGCCCTAAATCCTCGAGATCGAGAGTCTTTCGCCTAATCCAGCTAAGAACTCACATCTCGCACAAGATCAATACAACATGTAGTGCATCTCGAGGTCATGACGCTGGTATGGTACCTCATACTTCCACTCCTCCCAAGGATCACTGTTGACTCACTTGCCCTCACACAATTCAATCAGAATGGAATTCCAAACTTGGAATAGAACGATAACAATAACAAATTAAAGCTAAAAGAATTAATTGCACAATTCCTCATTTGTTTACTTACCTATAATTTGATACTAAACGCACTCACATGACTCCGACTCATCACCCATAAATCCCTATGCGCCCGCTACTGAATTACACCCCCTGGTAGTTATTTAATTACAATTTACGTTAATTCTCCCTATTTTCCTAATTTTTCATAATTTTTATTCATTTACGTAATTTGGTCGGCTACCCAAGTATTTGGTCGTATTTGGACCCATTTGGATACCCGATATATCTCTAAAGTTTTTGAAATTTTTCCAAAAATTAGTTTAATGAACAGTGCCATGCCGTAAGTGACGCCATGGGGTTAACACCCTGCAACGTTACTTAAAGCGTTGGGGTAAGGGTGTCCCTGTTTGAGATGCCGTAACTAACTTTGTGGGGCTTTAGGCTCCACGACGTCCCTCATGACGTTGAAACAAGAATGAGAATTTTGGGGGTTTCCGAAACCTCAGCTCGCGTCGCTGCATTTCAAGGCTATCCCAAACTCGTAGGGACCTCGAATACTAACCAAAACCCTTGCCAATTCGTACCAAACACATTGGAAATCGTCGATTTAAAAATAGACACAAAAATCCTAAAAATTCACCAAAAATTGATCAAACCCAAAATCCATTCTCCACCACTATAACAACACATATACCAACCATATTTAATCATCAAAACCTCAATAACCCCTCATCAAAATTAAAAAAATATGAAACTCAACATGGTGCTCGACAAACAAATGTGAAATCGACAACAAAACGTAGAATATTAAGTGGTGAGTCGGAATGTCACATTTTCTCGCGTAATTGGTCACAAAAACTCTAACTCTATTCACCGATTCGTGGGGGAGAGAGAGAGAGAGAGAAAAGGTGACAACACCTATTTATACCAATATCCTCATCATCATCCACGTACGAATCTCAAGGCCAATCTAAGGTCCCTAATTACAACAACCACTAACTCATATGACTCAAATAAGTAACTCGCTTTGACTTGGTATTTTGTTCTTAGCATTTTTAACTAAAAATATTAATTTTTAGGGCATTTTTGCACCCATACCTCACCACGACTCGCACCACCGTGTGCTCACTAACGTACCAATGTACCAGACACGTTCCACATTAATAAATTATTAATTTAATTGTATTTTATTAGTGTTTTATTTCAATTATCTCACCAGACAGCTAATTATCTGTCAACATTGTCGAACACCTGTAACGCATGTTTTCTCAAGTTGAACTCGTTTCTCAAAAACGACGTGCACACACAAACATCCTCACATATTTGAGACATTAGAATTTACATTCGGGTGATAAAATAAATAATACAAACACTAAAAAAAATAACATACCTCAGTGTTGACGATCGAGAACCAGACATGCGTATCATGGCAATGTTACATAAGACCTATAATGACACGTGACACGAGTTAGATTTTTAGAATCGTTATAGTCTTACCTCAAATTCTTGATTCATAGCTTCAATCCTCTTTAAATTACTGAGGAAAAATCACCAAAACCTTGTATTCCTCACCAAATTTTGGATTTCTCACTTAAGGAGAGAGAAAAGTTAATGAGAACGAGAAAAATCTCATTTATATACTCCCCATTTCATCTTGTGTGTTGTGTCCATCTCAAGGCCCATCGAATGGCCTTGATTTGGTTAAAAAGTCCATCCTTGTGACTCCTTTGAGTGACTTGGTCTCTTGGTCTTATCCATTCAACACACCAATTATTGCTTTCTTCGACGTTCTGATACCCGACAATTGACATCTCGACCTACCGTACTCAACCATGGCGACACATTTAGCCTATACCATGTTTCCATATTTGTTATTTATCACACTTAATTGTATTTATCTATGTGAACTCTTTCCACGGCCTAGTGTTTCCATAATTCACCCGCCCGACACCTGCATTGACACACTTTTTAGGGTGAATAGCTATTACACTATCTTGCTCGATCTATCAATATAGTTCACACATGCGATGTAATAAGTCGTAAAATAATAATAACCATTGTAGTTACACAACCAATTAGTAAAAAATAACATTTTTTGCCAGATCCAGGCATACCATAGCCTGTCTGTGGTGTCCTCGTGGACCTAAGCTGGTGTTCACGTATGATAATCCTCGCATAATGACACAAATCAAAATTGGACAGTTATAGCGTAGACTATGTTAATGGAACTATTCATTTTCTGAGGCCCAATCTGTGATGATTTCCTCAAAGTAATATCATCCCGCAAGTCAATCTAACTCAAAGTCTGCCGTCGGTCACCATCCCTTACTTGACTTATCTAGTCGAAGCATAGAGATATGGAAAACTGGATGAACTCTAGCAAGCTGAGGCGTCAACTCTAACTTATAAGCAACTGCCGACTCTCTTCACAATTTTGAATGGACCAATAAACCTAGGCGCAAGCTTTCCTTTGATACCGAACATTTTGTAACCTTTCAGAGGCGAAACCTTTAAATAAAAATAGGCTCCCTCATTGTACTGTAACTCATCGTGGTATTTGTCATAATACTTTTTTTTGTCTCTCTTGAGCACCTTTCAGCCTTTGATAAATCTGTCGTACCTTCTTAGTATGACCAACAACAATCTCCAGCCCAACTGTCACTGCATCTTCAGGCTCCGCCCAACACGATGGTGATCTACAAGGCCTGCCATACAACGTCTCAAATGGTGCCATCCCAATACTAGCCTGAAAAATAGTTGTTAAACTCACATAGATGAAGGTTCTCTTCCCATGATCCTCCATACTTCAGTACACACATCTTGAGCATGTTCTCTAACACGTAAATCAATCTCTCAGATTGTCCGTCTGTCTATAGATGGTACACCGTACTCAAATCAAACCTAGTGCCAAATTGAGCCTGCATGCTTTGCCATAACAACGAAATGAACTGCGGTCCTCTGTTTGACACAATCGACAATAGAACTCCGCGTAATCTGACTATCTTACACTCTTAGAGAATGCTCAATATGTCAACTCTGTGTAGTGGATACCGGTATAAAATGTGCAGATTTTGTCAACCTGTCCACAATTACCCAGATACTATCATGTATATGAGGAGATCGAGGTAATTCACTGACAAGATCCATAGTAATGTGCTCCCATTTCCACTGTGGAATGGGAAGAGGTTGCAGCAAAATTCTAGGGCGCCTATGCTCAGCCTTAACACGCTGGCATATCTCACACGCTCGTATAAACTCCGAAACATAGGCTTTCATCCCCAGCTACCAGAAGAGACGTCGCATATCAGCATACATCTTGGTCCAACTCGAATGAACAGAAAAATGCAAACTATGAGCCTCCTGAAGTTCTCAGTGCACAAATCAGCCACTAAAGGAATCCACAGTCACTTTCGATACTACAAACAAGAGTCTGTTGACCGACTTTAGTCTGAACAATCTGAACTATCAACCATATCACTGAACCGCTGGTACAACTCATCAGTCTGTTGTCCCTCAAGAACAACCTGAAGTGAAACAGTTTGCATCCTCATCTAACTACAAATCTATGTCTTGGTAGTAGTCGGTACATCAACTGAACTCATCATCTCAGGTGTCTCGAGTAACGCATACTCGTGAGTCATGTGACACATAACTACCGTAACATCAGATCCTCTCATACTCAATGCATCAGCAACTACGTTGGCCTTCCCAGGATGATAGTCAAACGAAAAGTCATAATGCTTAAGGAATTCTAACCAATCTCTTTGTCTCAGATTCAGCTCATTATGAAAGAATAGGTACTTCAATCTCTTGTGATCAGTAAATAGATCAAACTTTACACCATACAAGTAGTGTTTCCAAATCTTCAATGCAAACACCACAACAACCAACTCTAAATCCTGCGTTGGATAATTCTTCTTATGAATCTTGAGTTATCGAGATGCATATGCAATAACCTTGCCCTCTTGTATTAGCACGCAACCCAAACCAACTTTCAACCATCAACATAAACCACCAAATCCTTCCATGTCTCAAGTAATGCTAGAACTGGTGCAGTCGTCAGTTTCTCCTTCAAAGTAGAGAATGCCTGCTCAACTCTTATCCCAACCAAACTTCACATTCTTCTGAGTCAATCTAGTCATCGATGTAGCAATCCTGGAAAAATCCTGCACTAACGACGATAATATCTAGCTAATCCTAGAAAACTGTGGATCTCTATTACTATAGTCGGAGTAGGCCAATCAATTACTGCTCTAATCTTTGTGGGATCTACACAAACTCTGCTCGCTCCAACTACATGTCCAAAAAAGCTGACCTCTGAAAACCAAAACTCGCATTTATCGAATTTGGCATACAAAGTCTATAGAACTATCTGGAGATGTCCCTCGTGATCCTCACGAGTCCTAGAGTAGATAAGGATATCATCAATGGACATAATCACAAATCTATCTAGATAAGTCCTCAGTACTCTATGCATGAGATCCATAACATAGCTTGTGCTTTAGTTAAACCAAATGGCATGACCGTAAACTGATAATGGTTGTATCTCATACTAACTGTAGTCTTCTCCCTGTCTTCAGCTCTAATCTTGAACAGGTGATAACCTGACCTCAAGTCAATCTTCGAAAACCATTGCGCTCCCGTCAACTAGTCAAAAAGATCATCAATACGAGGAAACAGGTACTTGTTTTTTACGGTTACTCGGTTCAACTGCCTATAATCAATGCACAACCTTAGGCTATCATCTTTCTTCTTTACAAACAAAATTGGCGAGCCCCATGGCGACATGCTAGGATTAATGAATCCCAACTCCAACAACTCGTCCAACTAAGTCCTCAGTTCCACCAACTCTCGAGGTGCCATCCTATACGGGCAGTATAGAAATGGGTTTAGTCCTGACTAAGTCAATGATGATGCTAATCTCTCTCACCAGTAGTCCTAGTAGATCCTCCTAAAATACGTCTGTGATCTCGCACACTACCGGCACTTCTCCAATACTAACCTCTTGTGATGACCCGTCCCCGAACTAGGGTCGGGTCGCCCGGCCCAGACTGCCACTTAAACCCAATACCTGAACTAGGCCTAAATAATGATATGGCACGCCTAAACAAACAAACTTGTCGGATGCACATTGGCTAAATAAAGGATAATAATTGCGGAATAAATATACAAAGATATCCTTAAGCCAATAAATTTAAGTTCATAAGAACATTAATAAAACTATACATGGGTTCGTACTCATTTAAACTAAACAAGGTTTATTAAAGCTCTCAAGCGGATCAACTAAAGGTAATTAGGATTCAAGCTACCCAAAGACTTATTTTTATATTAACCTAAGTTGAATAGTTTCAAAATCAAATATACATAATTTACATCAACAAAGGCTCACATCAAGAAGAGACTTCAAGCACGTCTCTCCCTTGTCTCGATCTAGTGCTGTCGTAGATACCTGAGATATAAGTGGGGTGAGCTAAAAGAGCAACGGAGCTCAGTAATGCAGAAAACCCGTTTAACCATCAAATATGCAAGTAATACCTAATAAGCATGCAAAGTCTAGCATGTACTTGAAAACAAACAAGGATTCATTGAATAGTAGCGTGGTAGCTGGATTTCATAAGAGATAAGCATATAATGAACCATCAAGTACTATCATGGCATAAGGTTTTGTACGGTTCAAGTAAATAGGAATTCATCCTTTCATAGCAAATACGACATATTCATAAGCCATCAAGTTGTAACAACAATAATCATGCATAGCATTGAAAGCTTATTCCAAAATTCAACAATACATAGCATAATTCCACATCAATAACATGCAGGCTATATACCATGATTCTTTATCCATGGCAAGGAAAAGATTGACAAATCATTACATAGATTCAAGCTTTCATGCAACGAAGGGGGTCTCACGAGAGTTTATACTAGAAAATATAGTAATATGTATGAGTAGTCGTTCCATTCAATGCATACTAGATATTGGCAAGAATCTGGTAACCGATTCTCCTACTCTCGAGGTGATGGAAACTACTAGCTAGCACACAGGCCTTATGTGCCCTCTCGTTCGTCACATCAAATCAACAGTAGATTCGTCCAAGCCATCACCGATGCACATCCCTATGTCTCAAGCGCACAAGAGAAGGAATTCCAACTCATGTCCCTACGTGATTCAATTAGTCAAGTAAAGCCCTCGGTGGCAAATTCCACAAACATACTGGGGCATCGACGACCTTCAGTAGTACTCCACAAACATCCTGGGGCGTCGACTGCCCTCGGTGGTACCACGAATATCTTGGGGCATTTATATAGAATTACTTGCTAATAAGGGCATCGGTGGAACTCCACAAACATCCTGTGGTCCTGAATAACATAGATGAGAAAAACAGTGCATTCACATTCCATATACGTAGGTTCGAGCCAATACCACGACGCAACCCATAAACCCTAAGTCTTTAATTCAAATCCTGAATCCTAGACATAACTAGTAATCATGCCATATTTTATAATTGAGCAAGCTCCCCACTTACCTGGACACGCCGCGATGCCTACACTGACTCCTCGTACGCTTGGGGTCCCACGTAAACTGCCCCGTGAATCTAAACAAATCATACAACATTACATAAGTAGTTACTTGATTTAAAGTTAAGTATTTTTTCATTTATTTGTCTTTCGAGACCCACTAGTGCAGGTCCCGCAAGTTTCGTATCATTCGGAACCTTCGTCGAAGCGTGTGCTCTTTCGATGAAGCCGTTGAGGGGCTGGGACATTCCAGCCCCTTAAATTAATATGCAGGGCCAGACTGGTCCCTAGTTGAGTCCAGAGGCCAGTTTGGTCCTTGGTCAACTTGTCTAGGGTCAGTTGACCCTAGTCAACTGGTCCAAGGTCAACTGACCCTTGACCAGTCAACCTGGTAGGGGGAGCTCGTGTCCCCCATTGGTAGTCGTGGAGGGGAGCTTGTGCTCCCCTCCTCGACCTCGACCACCACCACCCTTCGTCGTTTCCACGCGCCAAAGGTGACCTCCAGCGGCTGGCCAGAGGTAGGTACCTCTCTGGCCGGCCACCTTAGAGGAAAAAGTGGGAGCGGAGGGGTGGTGGGAACCACCCCTCTTCTCCCCCTCTCCTTGGCCGAGACTGTGATGGAGGAGGACCTCTTAGTGGCACCCTCCCCGGTCTTCTCTTGAACCTCCTGAGCCAGATCTCACTCTCCGCGTCAACTCTACCATGTCCACCATCATCCAAAGCCCGTCGCTCCATAGGAGTCGTCGCCCTCATCCAGCGCTGCCGCGCCTTGGGGCATCCCTCGCCCATCCTCAACCTCTGCACCACTGCTTGGCTGCTGTCCGCGCTGCTATGCACCGGTCATCATCCTGTCGGCGTCTGTTGTCGCCTCTCAGTTTCTCTATGGCAGCTTCCCTCTCTCTCTCCCGCTCTCTCTCTTGTGTTGTTAAGAGCAAATTACAGTTTTAATCCCTTTATATTTGGTGGTAGAAAAATTTAGGGTTTCTACCCTATTTATTTGGGTTTCTTGTCCCTTTTACTCTATAACACCAATTTTTGACACACTTAATGCACAAACCCTTCTCCAGACCTTCAACCAAATTAATTGTCAATAACTTAGTAACTTAAGGTCTCGTCGTCGCGTGCATATAATTTAAGTGGGTTACGCCAAGTTGCGATAACCTATAATACGCATAATAGTACACCAAACATAAATAAAATATTAAATTACTAAAATGCCCTCGAGTCAGGTCAAGTGGAATTCGGGTCGTTACATCTCCAGTCTTTTAGCAGTACTCATGACGTGCAAGCATCACGGTCTCACTACTAGTGACTATCCTGCCCTTGGTGATCGGTAATAAAGCAACTGTCTCCTGAAAGCTAATCTTCATACCATTGACAACAAAATCTTAATAGTCTTCCCATAACAATTAATATGAGCATGATAAGCTCCTAACCAGTCCATGCCTAACAATGCATTGAACTCTATAAACTCTAGTTCTCTCAAATCAGCAGACAAATCATGACCCTCTATAACTACCAAACAGTCAACACATAACAAGTTCAAGTATATCTTGTCTCCAACAACTGTGCTAAGGATCAAGGGTCTATTAAGCCTAGTGGTCTCAACCCTAATGCATCTACCATGCCTCCAAAAATAAATAAAACTGTAGAACCTGAATCAAACATGGTATACATCAAAGTACCGCAAATTAAAGTCATACCCTCAACAAGATTGCGGGAAGCTCTTTGATTCCGCTAAAAAACAACATGAACTCTTTCCCTCTGCTGTTGATGATGTTGTGGCTGAACTCTTGTCAGTTGTGGACACTGAAGCTAAAGATGACCTATCTAACCGCACTTAAAACAAGTACACATCTCTCACGATCTAAAAGACATCTCCTAAGTCTGACCCTGTCCATGTCCCTATGGAGGTCTCTAAGTCTGAGTCTTACCAAGCCTCTATGTCTGTGCCTATTCGGACCTCTGCGTTTGTCCACTGCCCTTACCTGTGTCCCTACTATCAAAATATTGTCTCTATGACTGTTGTACGGGTCGAGTAGCCTATAGTGGTCAACTAATAAAACTCGGTACTGGTGGAACAACAGTCGTCTAAGCCGGTCGTGGTGGTGGTGCAACTGAACCACTACTCTGGACTCTACTGTCCCTGAAATTGTGTCTATTCTTCCTTTTCTTCCTATCACGTCGACCCTCAAATCGTGTCTCTTGTTGAAAAGGTCTAACCTCCTCAGGATGAGTACGCAAATAAATCTCCCTAGCCAAGCTCCGGTCATATGCCCTCTACAACGTATCTGGCTCAGTGAAGACCACAACACCTCCAATCTCAGGTAATAAACCCTCAATGAAGTAGTATACCCAATCAACATCTCTATCTGCTGAGCCTCCAGCGTAGGGTAGTAACTTTAGATACCATCCCATGAAATCCATGAAAGACTCATCCGTAATCTGTCTCAGAGTAGAGAACTCATTCCTCTTCTCCCTCATCACTGTAGGAGGGAAGTACTTTAAATTGAATTGTGTCATGAAGTCTATCCAATCCTTGGGTACCCCTCTCGTAGCTACCATCGTAGTCCACTAGTCATCAGCCTCCCCTAACATCATAGAAAAAGAAATAGAGGCTCGCATGTGCTCCTCAATAGCTATAATGTTGTGCACTTTCTTGCGGCTTTTCACAGACTTCTCAGCAACCACCAAATCTGTACCACCATAAAACTCAGTAGGGTTATGCCACTTGAACTCTCGTAACTGTCTCGCCTTTGTTATAGCCTTAGTACCCTTCTCTGCTGTTGTAGCAGGCATTATATCAACCATTATAGGAAGCACAACAGGTACTGCCTCTGTCTATACTGGTGGTAGCACAGTAGTCTCCAGTATCACTGTAATAATAGTAGGAGCCGTAGAAGTAGCAACAACTTCGGTGTATCCATCTCCTGGGTAATAGGCAATCCAGATATAGATGTTGGTGATGGTATAGCCATAATGGGTGTCCTCAAACCGTTGATCCTGAGATGCGATTCTTTGTGTCAAAGTCTGGAAATCCTCGACACTAGCAACTTGAGGAACCGTAACCCCACTATCATCACTGGGCTCGGTCTGATCCATCATCGAATTTTGCAACAGATATAACATATATAATCAAGTTTTACTTTTCCCTAACTCTCCTCACTTCCCAACTAAGATTCAAAGTCAGGATCATAAGGTTTCACTCTAAGTTCAAACTGTTTAACTAACTTTTCAGTTCATTAGTGTATTATACTGATTGTAAGGTTAATCAAGAGTCAGGTGATAAACCTTGTGTTCTAATACTACTATGATGACCCTAGTTCTCCATAAAACTAGGTCTCGCCTGACCTAAACCTATGTGGACCCCGAGACCATACTCGCGAAGTCAACGCATGCCTAGTCAGCCTTAAATCTTTCATTTGTCATTAATTTAACATTTTATAAGCTTGAGTTATTAGTTTATGTCATTTAAGAATGGTTTGCAACGAAAATTAAACATAAAACAAAACTAAACAACTTAATTAAAACAAAGTTAGGTAAACCTATAATGTGGAACCCCAAAAGGTAGAAATACATGCATATCTAGTGATAATAAACTAAACAATGCGATAATACATGTTTTCCAAAGTCACTTGATCCCAAGAAAGTTCCCTAATATTCTCAAAATATAATATATAATAATCACAAGTCAAAATGGATAGAACATACACTAAAAAAGAGAAAAGAACCGCTCTGAGAGTCCTCAAAGGAAATCACCAATCACCGGTCCTTTCCTTTTGCTTGACTCTACCCGATCATCATCCACCGTCACAAACTACACGGTGAGTACATGATAAATTGAAAGTAAAGCCAGAAGGACATAAACAGTAATTAATGAGTTACCAATAAAGCAGTCTATGAATCATGCGGTATTTAAAGGCAGATAAATAACTCAAATTGCATGACAAATAGATTTACTAGTATTTCAATGATATTTGAGTGTCTATCGAGTCAAAGGAGGCCAATAAGCGGTCTATAACCACAACAAGCCACAAGAAATCCACAACAATCCAGTACTCGGGGAGAAACTCATGATTAGGTGGGTGAGCAACACTTTTGTAAAAGTGCTCACGTTAGCCCAGCTAACCTGATCCCAGTAGTACCTTCTCGACACAATTATCCCAAAGAAACTCAAGCAAGGAATATATAGAATGGAATTTCAACAAATGGATCAAATCAATAAAAAAACAATAATGGAAAATGACTTACTATGCACTTCCTTAACTGGCTTACTAACGTACCTCAATCGACGCAAAAATCTCAATCCTCGCACAACTCTAACTTGTCCAATTTGATTTTGTGAAATCCCTAGTATTCATTTAAACCCAATTTGATTGAATTGGAGTAATTTAAACACAGAATTTTTGGAATCCTGGCTCGTGTCATCGCATTTCGAGCCTACCCCAAACTTATAGGGGCGTCCAAAACTTCTCAACACCACTTTCACTTCGTGTCAAAACCTCGTCAAAACCCCGATTCGAAAACTACGACAAAATACCCCAAAATTCACCAAAAACACAACCAACTCCCAAATCATCAAAACAACTATTGCAACCTCAATTCCATCTATTGATTACAAATTCTTCATCCAAACACCAATTAATTCGAAACCCTAAAAATATTGTCTAAAATCACTGTGAGGAAAATACTCAAATCTATCGTCAAAACAGAGTCACGGTCAAACACAAAAGAAATCTTGCAGAACGTACAGCTCCCTTAATCCGACAGCTACTCCAACATGAAATGTATTAGGGATAGATTATGTGGGGTACAAGAAGAAAAAGGTGGGGTATCACGAGTACTTTCTTAATAACGGGGTACAAAGAGTATAATGGTGGGGTTTAAAGTTCAAAATAACTGTTACTAACTAGCAATTTATTCTCCGTCATGCCGTAACATGTGTACATAAAGTAAATGTGTGAGGTATACAATGTACTAAAATAAATAGTGGGTACATGCAGTGAAAAAGTGAGGCCCATATGTAATTTTGGTTCTTCTAAACCAATTAGTCTACGTTACATACGGTTCAATAATATGACTGTAGGAATTAAATTGCGGTGAAGTTTCTCCGACAATTTTATAATTTGAAATGTTAAATCTTGTGAGGTACATGTAGTGAAAAAGTGGGGCACATGTGTACTCGCAATTTTTAACAACTGTGAGATTTAGATTTTTTACGGTTCACTAACATGACTACAGTATGTAGATCTCGGTGAAGTTTCTCTGATAATTTCATAATTTGAAATGCTTCATCTAGTAGGGTATGTTTAATACTTTGCTGAGGTATATTAGTGTTACGTTTCTACTGCACCATAATAAGTGTTATAATTACATTCCAAAAAGAACGTTAATTGTATGTCTGTTACGGTTATATATGTTTAATAGTTAATTCGAAAAGTACTTAGTAAGGCAAGTGGGATATATGAGAAAAGAAGATGGGGAACGGTAGTATAACGGTCGATTTGTTTCGTCAATTTATCAATTTTTCCAGCTATTCTGGACCGATAGTTTATGATATGAATTTCTTGCATCCATTACGCTGGGGTATATGAGTAAGCCACAGTGGTACTTGAAGTAGTACGATGAATTTGCTTCGTAATAGAGGTATTGCTCTTAGCTAAATTAGACCGTAACTCGCATGTTGCTCTTAGTTTAACTGGGCCCACAATTTTTATTGGGCCATATATCAAGAGTGTCACTACGGTAAATGCGCCACAATGGTGGTATCTCAACAATATAGCCCTCACCTACCTGAGTTCGAGTCCTACATCATCTCGTACGATGGTTTTAATTGTTTTTCCCTTTCCATAACCCCTTCCATATATAGGTTTTGAAGATGAAAATCCCTCACTTGGCTGACTTGGCTTACTTGCTTGGCTCATTGCATAAGCATGCATTACGAACTCTTGAGTTGCTTTAGCCTTTGCGTACTCAAAACTAGAAGGATTTCTCTTGGTGGAATTGTCAACCGCTGGCTTTTTGCTCTTTGAGTTCTTCATTTTCAAGTTCTTGCCCTTCTTCTTAGGCCAACCCTTAGTTGCAAGTTCCTCTTTTAGTACAGGAAGGATAGTCAATGCAGGGCAAGTGATCTCCCTTAGCTTCTGCACAATCTTCGCTCGCATGTCAAGACTGCAACCCTTGTACTTAGTCTCTACACTATCCATTTCAACTCGGTAAAGGTAGTCTAACTCACCATCACTTGCGAGCTCAATGGGGATCATGTTCAGTTTCTTCCAATGTAGGTGGATTTCATTAAGCCCGATAGGGCTACCATCAAACATATGTAGAGAGATCTCATGCACACATGGCAATCCATGAGTGGCCCGCAAAACACAACCACAAAGTGAAGAATCATGGCCAACCAACCTTTACTAACTAATCTTGTCTTCGTGCTGATTACGTCCAATGCATGTGCGGACACAAAGTCTACAATGTTGTTGTACATGTGGTGTTGAAATTCATGTGTGCCACTAAGTGTATGGATCGATTGAATGATGCCTCCAAGTTATTCTGTTGGTGTGTAAAAACCTTGTGAATAGTGTTGAAAACATTCACAAAGTGTCCCTGTGATGTCCCAAGCTCTTTCTTCAATACATTATGAGCACTTTTAACACTATTGGTAGTGGCATTCCCAAAGTGTAGTACCTTGTTTGTCCAAGCATTCACGAACTTCTCTTTTTAGCACAACCACGTGTCCCTAACTTAGTCTTACAACCCCGGGACTCCAGCATATTTGTCCTCTAGTTCCTTTAGCCGACTATTGTAACATGCCTCAGTTTGAGATTGCACCAAGTTGATCCACATGCCATAGCAACAATCAAAGTCCTCTTGGAGAGTGAATAAATCCCTTGTCTTTATAACAATATTCTTGTTCATGTGCCATGAACAAAGTAAGTGCGTAGGCGCAGGGAGCACCTCCTCCACTGCGCAACCAAATCCAAGTCCCTATCTGTCAAAATAACACCCGAGAGTTGTCACCTATCCAATAATGACTTCAACTACCTGAGCGCCCATGAATAGTCATTCGTAGTCTCCTTACCTAGGAAAGCATGTGCTACTAGGAAGGTCTTACGTGTGGATGTGACCCCAATAATCTCAAGGAGCGGATACTTGTACATATTTGTCTTGTATGTGCAATCTATGATCAACACATGAGGGAAACAATGAAGGAGCTGCACTGAATTAGGGTGGGAAAAGAATAGAGTTCTCACACTGTAAGTGCCTTTGATGTATTCATGCTGCTCAATGTAATTGAGCTCATCTAACTGGTGGAGTAATAATTGCATCTTACTTTTTCCATCGGCTTCAATCCTTCTCAACTTAGCCCTTTCATTGTAAATTGTCTTTATAGTAATCACATTGCCCTTGTTCTGGCTCTTGATGTGACTTAAAATGTCCTTTGGCGTAGCACTCGTATTGCTCAAGTCTCGAACAATGTATTTCTTAGGTACTGTGAGCCTCCCAACTATAGTGTGTTGAACCAAAGAGTTACTGAAGAAATGATTATGTACCCCAAACACAACTCGAAAGTGCCACAACCCATCGAGCTCATGTTTCACATTGATCTTGAATTCACAGCCACATTTCTTTGTTTCGATCACTTTATTGATGTCCTCACCGTCTTTATTCTCTATATCTTTCAATACTTAATTTGTCTTTGCTAATTTCACTTCAAATATCCCATACCTCTCACAACCTGTTGACAATCTCGCTTGCCTTCCTTGATCGACGCCACCAGAATCAGACTTTAATATAATCACAACAAAACCACATTGTTTGGCAGTCTCTTGAGCCCAACTCATAACAACCTCTCTACTCTTGAAATGTGATGCAAGTGTAAAATGTTCTCTGAAGTCTGGGAATGCCTCCATAATAGATGTACCTGTTGTGTCACAAGTAGTACCCTGCAGGAACCAAACAAAACAAAATTTAATCAAGAAACAACGAGAAAACTGTAATCAAATGAAAAAACATTGTGGCGGAGTAATTTTATCCGATCTAAGCAAAAGATCGGATAAAAATGCAAAAAAATACCTCTTCATCGTCGGGGTGGCTTCATTTTGATGATTCCTTAAATATTTTGCACCAAAAAACAGCGATTCAACAAGAATTCCCAAGCCCTAGAATCGCACAAACAACCATGAAGAACATCATTCAAATGATGCCCAAATACTCGGAAAAAATGACCCACCAAGTCAAAATCAATTGAAGAACAAACTTACCAAATTGATTTGGTGTGTATTTGACCGGCCGAAGACAAGGGAGTGACGTTTGGGTGGAGCGGGAGTGGGGGTTTGTGATGAAATGACCTTAATCAACACAAATGACAAAATATATAGATATTAGATTGATCATTTTTTACGACGTGACGTACACATATAATTGAATGCTGGACGTTGTTAATTTACAAGCTTAAATATTAGTGCCCTATGTTACACAATTGATATGACGATGGCAAGCAAAGCAAATGTACTCTCGTAGATTTGTCCTATACTTTTTTTTTTTTGGGTACATTTGTCCTATACCTTGGGCTATTATATATGAAAACGGAAACTAAACTCATCATGGACTTTATCAAGTCCAAATGCAGGACTTTCGCCAACAAAAGCAACAATATGTAAATTGTCGTTAGTAAAAACCTTCAATCCTAATCAATTAAGGTCATGTTTGATTTCAAATATATAAATTACTCGATAAGAAAATTATTTTTTTTTAATAGGAAAGAAACAACTTTTGCACCCACTAAGGTTTGAACCCATGTTCTCTTACTCTCAAATCTCCTACCAAACAATTAGGCCACCTAATTAGTTGGTATAAGAAAAGATATTTGAATTTTTTGTTTTTCTTAACTTAAGTGGGAGTAGTCAAACTCAAGACTTCCTGGCCCGAACTTTGCCTTTCGACAAGTGATGCCTCTACCATCTCCATCTCATCAGAGATGCTTTGACAAATTTCTCTTATATATATATTATTTTTGTTATATTCGCTATTGTCATTCTTTAATCTTTACGTCAATTGGTGCTACTCCTATTTTTCTTTAAATTTATGTATTTCTTATTCTATTTTTACGAGAACTAAAAGAAAATTAACTTTTTAAGACACTAAATATGTGTTGTAAATTAACCAAAAAAATGTTGTAAAAAATTAAAATAATACATTATTAAATATATTAATTAAAAAAATAACAAGTAGTATATGATTTATTATATATTATAAAATAAAGAACTCAATATTGTTTATAATAACATTATATAATGTTTTTGTAATATGCCCCTTAAATATTAAATATGTTTTTTTTCTGACAAAAAATATTGAATAGAACTCCCTCTTGTCATTTCTATAAGAGCGTCTCCAATGCAATGTAGATTGGATGTCAATGTGTGCCACTTAGGGCTAAATGGACATTGGAGTAAAAAAACCTCTCCAATTGAATGTGCATTTTGAATGTTGAGCTGACATAGTTAGACATTGTCTATTTTGAATGTCACATCTTGACATTCAAATTGACGTCCATGTTGGACAATCGTTCTTTTTTAATTATTTATTTATTTTATTTAGATTTTTATTTTCACATTTTAATTAATAAAATTACAAAAGAATGTCACCTCATCAATTGAGCCACAAATCCATATTTATCATTACAGACCTATTTTGAAGTTCAATGTCAATTTGAGCCACATGGGATAGACATCCTCTCCACGTTGAGAATCTACACCCACAATCTATATTTACCATTAGAGATGCTCTAAGTCGTTTTAGTAAAAATCTTTTTTTCGAAATCATAAGTTATTTTCAGAATTTGAATATTTTTTTTACTCGTTTCACCCTTATACAACCTAAACACCTATTACAATTAATATTTTTCAATTCATTTTACATCAAAACGACTTATAATATTGAAAGGACGAAGTATGTTTGAAGAATATTGTGTTTGACAAGTGATAACATTATCAAAAGTTGTAAACTATAATTTATGTTGTCTAAGTTTTATCGTGTGATATATATACTAGTTTCATTATGTACTTCACACGAATGAGCCCGCTTCCAACGCTCGCAAGAATTAATTCAATTACAAAATCATATTTTTATAATTCATAAAGTATGATTCCGATTATATTAATAAATATAAAAATATACATAAATAAAGTTAATTTCAAAAATACACGTTTTGTTTACAAACGATGATAAGAAGAAAAATGAAGGAAAAAGTTATATATGAAATTAAATCATAGGACATGCGGCGCTCTTTATTTTTTAGAAATAAAGTATGATTCTATAATCAATTACTTATTCAATTGAAAAAATTATTTATATATAATGTATTCAATTGTAATATACCTACATTGTTTTCTTCTCATGAGGTATAGACTATAGTTATTAGTTGTTGAGTTGAAGTGGAACGCTTAATTAATATTGTATATGTAACACGGTTTGAAGATATGAACGACTCAACTCATTATGTCTATTGTAACGGCCTATTTTCCAAACAGACCGTCATGGGGGCCAATGCGGACCCATAATCTATCTTACCAACAACAGTTGTGCCCCGCATTAGATTACATTCTCCATTTTATCCTTTTAAACCTTATTAATCAACAATTTACTGATTAAATTGTACTAAACACTAATCATTTGTTAAGTTGTCATTTTAACCTCAAATTATCACAGCGGAAGTCTTACAAATATGTCAACTCAGATAATAATAACCAAATTATATGATATAAATCATAAACCTAGTGTGAAAAACCCATATATATATATATATATATCCATAAATACCTCAGATGTCACAAAATATCAAAATACACAAGGCTTCATCTCTCAATCCCCAGTTCTCAAAATGAAAACAAATACATATAATACAAACGTACAAGTCGAGCTATGTATCTTTAACTCACCGGTACTCTAGTAGCTTGCCCTTGCCTCGACTCGTACTAGGATCTGCACTCAAGCCATCACTAAAAGCACATGACGAGTCAAGAGTGAGTATTACTAAGGAAAGTAAGTGAGCAACAATAATCCCAATTACTACCAAAATCACGCCCACAATCCGTGTCAAGTCCTCGATCAATCAACTCAAAGCCTGATTATCAAAATTATCCTAAATTTTTCCAAATTCCAAATCCTAACTAATTCCATTTTTATCAATTTAAATCCCCATTAAATTTATTATAATGCTCAATAAAACTCAATTAAAACATTTCAAAAAAATCATTTTTAAAATTTTATTTTATTTTCTATTCCAAACACCGCAGGTGGCGCCGCCGTGTTCAACAGCTTTACGATGTGCCTCACGGCATGCTGGACCCCATGACCCACGCCGCCAAGAATAAAACTCCACAACGTGAACTAAGGTGTGGCCTGTTAATTCGTCTCTGGTTTGGACGCCGCAGGTGACGTCGTGGGAGTTTTCTCCCCATAGCGCCTCTGGCGGCGTCTGAACCAGTGACGCCTATTAGGGGTTTTCGAGCCCCCTCGGTTCGTCACCGTAGTTTGAACCCGTCCCAACATCACATACAAACACATAGAAACCATTTACCGCCATAACCCTTCGACGGAAATCATTCGAAACCAAAACCTCGATAAATTCGATTAAAAACCTTGTTTTGTCCAAAAACCACAATTTCAACCACAACTTCAATACAATCTCCTATTGTTGCTCAAACACAACTCCAAAATCATAACAACACTGCCCAAACCAATGTGCTCAAAATCCAAACCCGAAACCCATGTAAACACCCAAACTTTTATGATCAAAACGTAGGAAATGAGATGGAGAATGAGATTCTAACCTCAGATCGTCGATTCGTCGTCATTTGGTACTCCAAATCACCTCTAGAAATCCAGTAAAACCCTATTCACATCTCCAATTTTTGTCCAAGATCATAGAAGAGAGAAGAAAGTTGGTGAAATGAGGGAAAACACCCCTATTTATACCCAAAAGATCTTCTCTTGTGTACATAAATCACAAGGCTCCATCTAAAGGCTTTCTTAATGTCAAATGGTCTAGCTTAAAGTGACCTGCGTGTGACACACTCCCTTGACTTTTCTTGCCTTAACCAAACAACCAAACCTTCAGGCATTCCGATACCCGAGTCCCGCACATACCCTCGCGTCCCCTGCGTACTCTCACGCTACGAATGCATATACGACGTTATTTATTAATTATTAACTGTATTTTATCATTTCCCATGTGTATATGACTACTTAACCTAGTGTATTATTATTCGCTTACCCAGTACCCACATCTGCACGCTAATTGGGGCGAATACCCATCACACTATCTCACACGTCAATAACACAATAATTTACACACATCATGATGACAATAACCTAATTACACATAAACATCACAAATTAAAGCACAACAACACAAATTACTATTTACCTAGCCCCAAATGTGCCATAACCTATCTGCGGGTCCCACGAGCATCTAAGCTATCAGCCACCTCTACAAACACGTCAATAATAATGGAAAATTAACTTAAGGCCATTACAATTCTTCCCAACTAGGTGAAATTTCGTCCCGAAATTTAAAAAATTAATTAAACACTTACCAACAAATAACTGAGTGTACCATCGTCTCATCATAGACTAAAGCTTCCATGTGAGTCTTTCGGTCCTGTGATGCCGCCAACGAACTAAAACCTTATAGATCTCACTATTGCTCAGAATCTGAGTCCTCCTATCCACAATTTCCACTGGCTGCTCCTCATACATGCCATCAGGTCGTACATCTACCTGTTTGACATCAACCATAAGTCTCTGCCCTGACCTAGCCAGTCTCAACATAGAAACATGAAATATCGGATGTACCCCAACTAACTGCGACGGTAACTCCAACTCGTAAGCTACACTACCGACGCGTGCCTTGACCCTATATGGTCCAAAAAATCTCGATGCCAGTTTCTCCTTAATGCCAAATCTCTGATGCCCTTTCCACGGAGAAACCTACAAATACACCATATCATCAAGCTCCTAGCTCAGATTCCTGTGATACTTGTCCGCATATTTATTCTATCTATCCTGGGCCGCCTAAAGTCTCTGCCTAATCTATCTCACCTTCTCAATGTGATCCACAACAACTTCAGGTCCTATAACCGTTATATCCTCCAGTTCTGCTGTTAAGTGTTTATTTATGCATTAGATAGTATAGTATTTTAGGTGTTTATGGACTCTAAATCTATCATTTGCGGTGACAAACTCTTGTTTTATGAATTTCAGGTATTTTGAGCATATAAAGCAGATGTGGCGCAAAACTGAAGATCAATGAAAGAAATGTGAAGTTTGGGATTGTCTGATCTGACTTCAATGCATAGCTCATAACTTCTTCATTCCAAGCTTTAATGACTCGTAACTACTTTTATTTGAAACTATTCTTTGAGCCGGGTGTTTTCATCTCTCACAAGCTTCATAAGATTCGAACTTAAAGTGCCTCAGAATCACGAGGAAAGATAATGAAATTCCTATTGCAGAATCAACGCCGCCATAGACTCCGCAGAAGAAAAGGAGCCATGACGTGACATGCAGAGCCTGAATTAGTGAAGTTGAGGATTCGACGCTGCCGAGAAAAATTGTCCATGGCATGAGTTGTGGTGTTCAAGACAGAGGCGACCAACTTTGTCGCTTTATTTGGCGTCATGTTGGTCATGGTGCCACTTGCAGCATCGAATGAACAGGGGGTATAAATACCCTTAGTTCGTGAAACACCTAAAACCTCCCACATCTCTTCTTCTCTTTCGTTCCTCTCAACCCTAGCTCCTACCACCAGCCACCAGCCCTCCATCGCCCTCGCCACCACTTTTAGGCTAGATTTCTTCACCCCATCAAGTCACACACTTGATTGTTCTTCTCTCTCACTCACACCTATCCCTAGTTCGGCCTCCATCTTCAACAAGGGTTCTTCCACCTGATTTGGAGATCTCTCACATAGGCGCGGCTCCACCCACATTGTGGTCATCCACCACTCCTCTACCATTAGTTGAGGTAATTTCCTTTACTCCTTTTACAGTATTGGATGTTTTTCCTCGCCGATCTCTAAATTTACATGTTGTGTGGTTTATGTTAGATTTTGCTACTTTTAGGGATGTAAGTTTGGGGGTTGTTTTGAATCGGCTTAAATGGTGTAGTTCCCACATTTTCTCATCGTTTTGGAGTATTTTGATATGGGTTGTCGCGTACTTTGTCAGCTTGTATGGTGGGGGCCTTATGCTCGATTTGCTTTGCCATGTGTGTTGTTTTGCTTTTATGATTTTAATTCCCGCGAAATGGTGTTATACGCCTGGTCTTTGTATCGCCACCATATTTTTGAGTTCAAATTTGATATAGTGATTCGCTCACCTAAATGGATTTTTCAATTCATAATCTTTATTTCACTTGGGTCGTTTCATATTGAGATATCTTTTGTTTGTCATTGTCTGATTTAACTCTCTACGTGGATTGTCGAAGTTTTTTGTTGCTTAGATCCGAATTTCAATTCAATAGAGACATTACCATCTACCATAAATTTATGTTATTATCTTGGCATGTTTTTTTTATATAGGTTTTCCTCTTTCTCGTCTCCGTAATTATGCCTAAAACCAAGAATTTCGAGGTACCTTCCTCTAGGTTAGAACCATCAAAATTTAGGGCTCCCAAACCTAATCCTAACCCACCCCCTAAACAGATGGCAGCTAGGGAACGTACAATCCTACCCGAGAAGGGGATTAACGTTAGCGCCAAATATGAGAAATGAATCTTATTCAACATTAGGGAAATGGGTTGGGCACATCTTACTAGGGATTATTCCGATCTCGAGCCCTATCAAGCCACCCATTGGGGGGTCAAACCCCTTGTGCGTGAGTTTTATGCCAATGGCAAGACGGGTAGATGCAAATCCACTGTTTAGGTCCGCAATAGGGTTGTTGACTTTAGCCCGCTTGTCATTAATGCATATTACCGATTACCAACTTACAAGGAAGATACTTGTGATTATCCCCATCAGCGCTATGCTAGCCAAGGATCTTATCCAGATGACAAGATTGAGCGAATCTTAGTGGTACCTGGAGGTTCAAGTTGGGTCCGAGGGTATAGGGGACAATGTATTAAGTTACAACGAGGTGACCTTCGAAAGGTCTATCGAGTATGGAATTATTTCTTAATCCATTCTCTCCTACCCACCAAAAGGAAGCCAATATCACTCTACCCCGTGCTGCACTCTTTTCCCAAATTGTAACCAAGGGCAGAATAAATGTTGGTCAACTCATTCGTGATAACATGATCGAAGCCATGGAACACAAGGGACATATTTTACCCTATCCACTCCTTGTTACTGCATTGTGCTAGTATGCGGGGGTTAACTTTCATGGCCTATCTCGTACTATCGCACCTAAGCCTCCTATCATAGATAACTTCATTGCTAACCTCGAATCTCCAGTGGGTTATGTTAGCTCTAAGGAAGAGCGAGAATGCAATGCGGAGGACACTTCATTGAATGAGTGGGAAGGCCGGGCCAAAGCACGAGCGGAAGCAGTGACTATCCAAGCGACGAGCTAGGATTATGGCACAACGAGCGCAGATCCATGAGCTGGAGCACCAGGCAGACGAGTGTGACGCCACTGACCCCTTTTTGACACTCCTCTACCATCTATTTATGGGGACACTGCTTTACTACAACACCTTTTGCAGTACAAGAGCCAAAACGAGACTAATTTGGTGGAGATAGAAAGACATCGTCATCAGCTAGCCCGATATCATAAGAGTCGATGTTTACACCCCACCGATCACACGATTTCCTTTCCACCTGCTCCATATTTCCTCACGGCTGATGGAGATGTTGATTTGAGCACATTTGAGCACCCTTTGACTCCTTTCATTGAGCCTGCCGCTGGATCTAGCGAGGATAATGATGCTCAAAGTTGAGCATTTTTCTACATGTACGAGAACACATTTATATTTCTTTTTATCTCATGTCACTGTATTTTGTGATAACTTGAGTCTTGTCTTTTATTTTGTAATATTTTGGCATGTTGTTCCCCGTACTTATCATTCTCACTTTATTTTCTATATCATCATATGTTTCTCTTCTTTTGGTTGCTTTTCGTTCACATTCTTATTTGAAACCTTATGGACAAGGTTTCAGATAAGTTTGGAGGTATTTTCAAGTATTGAGGTATTGTGGAATGGATTGGTTATTTGTTTGAATTTGCGCTGATCAGGTATAACAGTTTTTTTTGGCGTATTCCATGGGTATGACTGGTATAGTATGGTTGTGTTATCCTTTTTCACTTCATTATCTCTTATTTCTATTATATCATTCCATCATTCATTATCTTGTTATGATAAGCAATGTATTGCACTATTTAGGGTAGTATTATTTTATAGTAGTATATGCATGTTTTAGTCTTTAGTTGCATCATATGTCACATTTAGAGTTGTCCAAAACCTTGTTGAGTGCTTTTGGTTTGTGGATAAGTTATTTTAAGCCACTTTTGAGACTTGAACTTCTTTGAATATTAGGAGAAACACTCAATCTAGAGCATTGTTTGGCATTATGAGATTATTTATTAGGGAGCTAATATGAGGTTTAGGCTTTGTGCTAGATACTAAAGAGGGCAGGCAGTCATATTTTGTAAGTAATCAGATTTCTAGTGTGCTAGAACGAGAGTGTAGTCCACTTAAGACAAAAAATTCATATCGCTAAACCACTTATGGGGAATTATTAGGACTAATAACACCTGAACATACATTGGATGACTTGTTTAATTATAGTGAAAGTGAGAAAGATTAACATGAGTTTTCTTAAAAAAAAATAGAGAGTCCCATAGATTCCATAAGAAATGGAGCAGGGAATCTTGTGGTGGGAAAAAGTGAGAAAAGAAGTTTCAATAAGAAATGGAGCAAGGACCATACTACTTAAAGATTTTTGGAGAAAAAAAAGAGTATATAAATGAATTAAGGCAAAAGTTTATGAAAACTTCTTTAGTAAAAAGATTTGGCCGAGTGCTTAAAACTAGATTAAGCGAGTTACTCCAATGTTTTGAATCTTAAAATGTCCTACTTAAATTTTGATATTTTCCTTTTGGTATAGTAGAGAGTGCGGCTGCCTTTTCGCATATGGTATCCTTTTTCAATGTTGATGCACTATATTTAAAGAAATCGTGAATATGCATGTTTAAGTTTAATGGCCTTGAAAAATCTCAAGTAGTTGATGGTCTTTGTCTTGACTGAGTCTAGTTCTTGAAAGAGTGATTTTTATCAGTGTTTGGACTCTGTTTCTAGACAAATCTTAACTTTGAACTTCTTTGAGATCATGATTAATTTAGTGGCATTCAAACCAAAAAGGAATTCCACTTAACTTGGTGATGCGTATAGGATTGTTAGGACTAGTTATTGTAGTATTAGGAGCTTAGATATTATCACATGTATTTTCATTCACTCATTTGCTCGGGACATGCAAAGTTCTAAGTTTGGGGGTGTTTGTTAAGTGTTTATTTACGCATTAGATAGTATAGTATTTTAGGTATTTATGGACTCTAAATCTCTCATTTGCGGTGACAAACTCTTGTTTTGTGAATTTCAGGTATTTTGAGCATAGAAAGCAGATGTGGCGCAAAACTAAAGATCAATGAAAGAAATGTGAAATTCGAGATTGTCTGACCTGACTTTGGTGCACAGCTCATAACTTTTTCATTCCAGGCTTGAATGACTTGCAACTACTTTAATTGGAGACTATACTTTGAGCCAGGTGTTTTCATCTCTTACAAGCTTCATGAGATTCGGACTCGAAGTGCCCCGGAATCACGAGGAAAGACGGTGAAATTCCTATTGCAGAATTGACGCTGTCACAGATGCCGCAGAACAAAAGGAGCCACAGCGTGATATGCAGCGCCTGAATTAGTGAAGTTGAGGATTCGACCGCACCATAGACGTCGCTGATCAAAAGATTCCATGGCGTGAGTTGCGGCGTTCATGACAGAGGCAACCAATTCTGCCATTTTATATGGCGTCGTGACCAAATATGGCCGCGGTGTCTTACACAGTAACTCGGGAATTAGTTATTTTTTGAGTTTTTAGGTTTAAACCCACTTAGGGGTTTCATATAAATAGGAATTAGATTTGTTTATGAAATCTCATCTCTTGTTTACACCAGAACTCATAAGAAAACTAGGTTTTTACTTGACAATGTCTGGCTAAACTCATTTATCTAGGCCGGAGGTGGATGGAACGAAGTCTTCAACCTTAGTATTTATCATGAGGTTTATTTAATCTATCTTTGCATTGATTTTCTATTACAATCTATTTCCTTTGGTATTGAACATCATCTAGGGTTAGATTTGATTGTGTGTAAGGGACCTTGCATGCATATTAGGTTAACTAACCTTAGTTATTGAGACAAAACGTCTGTCCTTACGCTATAGACTCATCCAAGTAACAATTGGCCATACTAACTGGTTAGTCTCTTTCGGGACCAATCAAGTGTCTTAGGGATCTAGGCTAAATCAGGAGCACTAGCAATTCGGTTGTCTAGGTGTAATGCCTTCACGAATCGCATTAATGCAATCAACGCATTAAATTGGGAGCACTAGCGATTTGATTGTGCATTTGGTTAGAGAAGTAGTTAATGGTCGTACCTTGACTACTGAGATTAGGAAGTGAGTGCGTCACCAGGTCTATAGCTACACTAGGTCATAACTGAATCTCATATATTTGCATGAATTGAAGACTGATGAATTTCTTAGGTTGCTAACAAAGTTCGAGAAGCCGAAAACCTAGATTATTCTCTTCCATTGAATTTTTCTTTCCTAAATTTTTTTTCAATCTCTAGTTTTCCTTGATTCAATCAATCTTTCAAAACCTCCCTAATTTCCCTTTCTGTTTATAAATATAGGTTAGAATACTTGGTCTCCGAGGTTCGACCTCGTACTTGCCGCTACTACTATTCTTGTGGTATCCGATAGTATATCAGGATTTACTTTGATGCATTCGATGCGCGTCGGCCGCTAAACATGTTGGTGACCTACAGGGCTTACCATAAAGTTTCTCGAACGGTTGCATCCCGATACTCGCCTGATAGCTGTTGTTGTAAGCAAACTCGCACAACAACATATAATCTTCCCATGATCCACCAAACTGTAAAATACATGCCCTGAACATCTCCTCGAGAATATGAATCTACCGCTCCGACTACCCGTCAGTCTAAGAATGGCATGTAGTACTGAACTGTAGTCGAGTGTCAAACCGCTCCTGCATACTCTCCCAAAGCCTCGAAGTAAACCTCAGAGCTCTGTCAAAAATAATGGAGACCAGTACACTGTGCAATCTGACAATATCTCTCTCGAATATAGTGTTTAGCTGTGCAACCGAATATCACATGGCGATAGGTATGAAGTGTGCCGACTTCGTCAACCTGTCGATAACTACCTAACCTGCATCGTGTCTCCTCGTAGTCTGTGGTAGGCCACTGACAAAGTCCATGGTCATGTGTTCTCACTTCCACTAAGGAATGGGCAACGACTATAGCAACCCAGCTGGTCTTTTGTGCTTAGCCTTCACCTGGTGGCAAATATGACAACTCCAGCGTATTTCCCTACGTTAACCTTCATCCACGACTACCAAAACAATTGTTGTAGGCCGTGATACATCTTGGTCCGACCAGGATGAACTTTAAATCGCAACCAATGGCGTCATCCAAAATATTATCCCTGAGCTCCGGTACCGCCAGTATCCACAAACGATCCATGTTTCTCAAACACCTATCTAAACCCTCATACCAGTCTGTGCACCCCGAATCCTGAGCCAGTCCATTGATTCGTAAATACCAGCCATTAGCCCTCTACAACTTCGCAACCTGCTCAAGCGACATCGTGGGAACTCGCATCTGACAACAAATATGTAGCTCAACAATAGACTCTGTCACATACAACACTAACGCAACCTTAAGCAACCCGTACTTATATGTCATATTTTGCAGTCCCATCTGGCTCTCGATGTCGCTTCTACTCAGTGCATCAACTACGACATTCACCTTACCCGGGTGATACTCAATGATAAAATCGTAGTCCTTCAGTAACTCGAGCCATCTTCGCTATCTCATGTTCAACTCCCTCTGGGTGAACAGGTAATACAAGCTATGGTGGTCGGTAAACAGTAAAAATCTCTCACCATACAAGTAGTGCCTTCAAGCCTTCAGTGCAAACATGACCGCTACAAGCTCCAAGTCGTGCACTGGATAGTTTCCCTCGTGGGGTCTTAATCGTCTATATAAGTAGGTCACCAGGTGTCCATCCTGCATCAACACGTAACCCAACCCAGTGCTTGACGTATCCGTGTAAACTAAGAAACCCTTACCTGCCTTAGGTAATGCCAAAACTGGCGCAAAAGTCAACTGTCTCTTCAGTTCCCAGAAAGTATCCTCACAATCCTATAACTAATCAAATCTTACGTACTTCTTGGTCAACCTAATTATCGGCACTGCAATCAACGAGAAGTCCTACACGAAGCGCCTGTAATATCCTGCTAAACCCAGGAAACTCCAGGTATCAAATACAGACTCAGGTGTCTTCTAATCAATAATAGCCCGAATCTTATCACCATCAATTGAAATGCCCTGATTGATGATTACGTATCCCAGAAACTTCGTCACTCAGCCAAAACACGCACTTACTGACTTTTGCATACAGTCGATGCCCTCTCAAGGTCGCAAACTCCTCCCTGAGATGCCTCTCGTGCTCCATACGAGTCATACTGTAAATCAGGATGTCTTTGATGAAAACAATGACATATCGATAAAAAATAAAAAAGGCCTGAGCACCTTGTGCATCTAATCCATGAAGATTGTCGATGCATTAGTTAACCCAAACAGCATGACTGTAAACTTGTATAACTCGTATCGCGTACTGAAGGCGGTCTTCTCAATATCCCCCTTTCGTATCCTCAAATGATGGTATCCTGATCTGAGGTCAATCTTCAAGAAGAATTTGGCTCCTGCCAACTGATCGAACAAGTCATCGATCTTGAAAAGTGGGTGACGATTTCTAGTCGTCACCTGATTGAACTTCTTGTAATCCACAGACATCTGCATCGAGCCGTCCTTCTTCTTTACAAAAAGAACTGGAACTCCCCAACGTGACATGTTAGGATGAATGAAACCCTTTTACAGTAATTCCTCTAACTGGGTCCTCAACTCCCCCTGCTCCGATGCTGACATTCTATAAGGCCAATTATAAATTGAATGAGTCCCCAAAATCAGCTCGATTATAAACTCAACAGCTCTTAGTGGTGGTAATCCTAGAAAATCCTCATGAAACACGTCTGAAAACTCACAAACAATTGGGACATCCTCAACCCTAATCACTGTCCTAAGCTCTGGCTCAACCATAGCCGTGTACGCCTCCATCTCCTTTGACATTGCTAGTCTACTTCAAGTGTGGTCACGCGTCGAACGTGCCAAATATATATCCCGTTGATATATACCGGATCCTACAATGGATTTGTAGTAGCGGTAAAGACGGGGTCGAACCACAAGAACCAAGTTATTCCTTTAGGATGTGCAGAAAGGGAAAATCGAGAGTTTTATGAATGAACTAGATTAAGAGAAAACAAGAAAGTTAGCAAGCAAAGATAATCAAGTAGAGAAGTAGAAAAGTAGAGAAGTAAGAATTCTATAAGAAAAATGATCCAAGCCATCAACTTCACACGGCTATCCTATGACAAATACACTTATCATTGACCTAAACAAAGATAGATTGAATGTCGTGATCTAGTGTAGCTATAGAATCCCGTAAGACGTGAATTCCTCGTTCTCCTATTACCGATAGTTAGGGTAAGACCTCTAACTATTACCCTAGTCAATTCACATAACCCTAGGCACGTACCTTGGGTTCAATATGATGACCGCTCTAATTCATGATTCATGAGAACACTACACCTAGATAACCGGTACAACAAGCGTGTCCGATTCAACCTATGTTTCTAAGATACATGGTCTAAAACTCTGTGAGGGGATTAACGCAACCAGAGCAACCACTTGCCACAAATACGAGTCTTTTGCACGATTACGTATGCATTCGACTCGATGGCGATAGGTTTCAAACTACAACTAATGCGAGGGCCCTTCACATCAATCAAGTAATCAACCATAATATTAAGAACAATACCAAAGAAACTAGAAAACAACAATCAATCAATGAAATTAAAGAATAAATAGATCTTACAGCAGTTAGAAAGTCATAGAATAGCCGCGATCGGTCTCCGGCTTGAATCCTTAAAGGATTAGCCGGACATAATTGAAGAAATACACTAAGCTCTTTTTATTGAAAAAAGACAAAAAGCACAAAAACTCTAAAATAATATGTTTGTCGCCTCCGTATGTTCTTCTCCGAACAAAGGATGATCTCTCCCAAACTCTCAAACCCCAATTTATAGATGTGTCTTTGTAACAGTTGGAGTGATTTATGCCCATTTGAATGTTTTTATGATTAATGGCATGATTTGTGGCACGTGATTGATGGAAACGGCTGATTGGCACAATTTGTGGCGCGTAATTGATGGAAACGACTGATTGGCGTGATTTATGGCGCGTGATTGGTGGAAAAGGCCTGTGAGACGCAGTTTGACCAATAAAATCCCAACACGTGACAGAATTAAATACTCTATTACGAGAAAATCCCGACATTCAATTACTGCAAGTAAATACTCTATTTTGAGTATTTTTCTGCTCCGAATTCAACCGTGACCTCGGATTCACCTAAAAGTGAGAGATGAGTATAAATTTAGTGGTATTTTGGAGACTTTGACATAAAAACACACATAAACAAATGGTAAATAATGCATATTAAACGACTTATCAAATACCCCCAAACTTAGGACTTTGCACGTCCCGAGCAAAGAAGTAGATGATACACAATCCTAAAATGCAAACTAAGACTCCTAATACTACAATGACTCAATACTAACCTAGCATGATGAAAGGCATGCTTAACTAATCCTATGCCCAATTCCAAGTTAAATGGAGTTACCTTTGGTTTATATCGCCACTAAATCTACTATCTTTTCAATGGAGCCTGGAGTTATGATTTGTTCAGCATTGGAGTCCGGATATTGATAGAAATCACACTTTTCAGAAACTAGATCCCGCCTAAACCAAGACCATCAACTACTCAAAGGTTTTCTAGGTCAATTCACGAAAGCGCACAAGAATGATCTCTTCATGATAGCGCATCAACGCTTTTAAGTGTACCATATGCGAGAAATGCAACCATACTCTCCACTAGTGTGGATCTAACACCAATGAGGGTCAATAGGACTTTCATGGGTTGTGGCTTGGCTGGGGTGGGGTACAAAGGAAAGGATATAAGGGAATTCGAAGCATTGGAAAGCTGAAAACTTAGACTCTCAAAAGATAAGTTATAAGAGAACATGAAGGATCACAAATGCACTTAACTGATTTTTCTTTGAATTATGTGCAATCCTCACCTTTTTCCAACCACCCGGCTCCCTGCTCCATTTCTTGCGGATACCGTTTTAGGTGGGACTCTCTATTCATGAGTTAATTTTTTTTTTTATCATGAATAATTTTCCCTTATTTCGGGTATATAAACAACGCTTCAATCTCATTTTTTTTTTTTTGTGTTCATGTCTCTTTTTAAAGATTTCAAGTCTAAGCCAAGCTTCCAATTGGGTAAGGATAGTATAAGGCTAAGGGTGTGGGTTTTGTGTTAGGTTGAAGGAAGTTAAAGTTTGGTTGGCTCGAGGGGGTTAACAAGAGTAATCGCATTAGGTAGGCTAGAGGCTAAGGGTTATATCAAAGATGGCCTAAATCACTCCCTCAATGGTGGTTCGATCACAAGAAATACGCCTCAAGTAGGTGTCACCATCGTTCTAGTACCCTTGAAATCAAACTTGGCAAAAGTTTGACCATCTACCCTTTTTGGTATCTAGTACAAGGCCCAAACAAAAGTCTAGCCTCCTATTATGTGATCTCAACAACACCGGACACCGTACCAAAGTGAATATGTCTCCAAAACCTCAAAAAAAATATCAAGTCTCGAAATTGGCTTATGCAACTCATCCATAACCAAAGGCATTTAACAACGTTTTAGGCAGCTCTAAATGTTCTAAGCTAAATGATCCTAAATGCATCTAACATATGCAAAAATATGCAACATAAATATCAATAATCAACATGATCCTAGATAACATACTATATGAGATGTCATGAAATGCATGAAGACAAAAATTGATAAGAATGAGACAAGAAAAAGAGAAACACAACCATACATACCATCCTATGGAATACGCAATACTCGAGAAAAAAAAAATATAACTATTATACCTGATGTCTTGCGCAAATTCCATACCAATCAACTGAAAGTAGTCCACAATCCCTAAAATCACCCCCAAACTTACTCCAAACCTTGTCCTCAAGGTTTTTTTTTTTTTTTTTTTTTTTTTTTTTTAAATAAAAAAAAATAAGCAGGAAGGTGACAATCCACAAAGAAATAGAATGACATGATATAAATGCAAAATGTTTAAGTCTCCGATGCATAAAAAATAAAAAATAATAAAAAAAAACCCTAAAGGAAAGGGACTTGATCCCCGGCAACGGCGCCAAAATTTGGTCACGCGTCGAACGTGCCAAATATATATCCCGTTGATATATACCGGATCCTACAATGGATTTGTAGTAGCGGTAAAGACGGGGTCGAACCACAAGAACCAAGTTATTCCTTTAGGATGTGCAGAAAGGGAAAATCGAGAGTTTTATGAATGAACTAGATTAAGAGAAAACAAGAAAGTTAGCAAGCAAAGATAATCAAGTAGAGAAGTAGAAAAGTAGAGAAGTAAGAATTCTATAAGAAAAATGATCCAAGCCATCAACTTCACACGGCTATCCTATGACAAATACACTTATCATTGACCTAAACAAAGATAGATTGAATGTCGTGATCTAGTGTAGCTATAGAATCCCGTAAGACGTGAATTCCTCGTTCTCCTATTACCGATAGTTAGGGTAAGACCTCTAACTATTACCCTAGTCAATTCACATAACCCTAGGCACGTACCTTGGGTTCAATATGATGACCGCTCTAATTCATGATTCATGAGAACACTACACCTAGATAACCGGTACAACAAGCGTGTCCGATTCAACCTATGTTTCTAAGATACATGGTCTAAAACTCTGTGAGGGGATTAACGCAACCAGAGCAACCACTTGCCACAAATACGAGTCTTTTGCACGATTACGTATGCATTCGACTCGATGGCGATAGGTTTCAAACTACAACTAATGCGAGGGCCCTTCACATCAATCAAGTAATCAACCATAATATTAAGAACAATACCAAAGAAACTAGAAAACAACAATCAATCAATGAAATTAAAGAATAAATAGATCTTACAAAGCAGTTAGAAAGTCATAGAATAGTCGCGATCGGTCTCCGCTTGAATCCTTAAAGGATTAGCCGGACATAATTGAAGAAATACACTAAGCTCTTTTTATTGAAAAAAGACAAAAAGCACAAAAACTCTAAAATAATATGTTTGTCGCCTCCGTATGTTCTTCTCCGAACAAAGGATGATCTCTCCCAAACTCTCAAACCCCAATTTATAGATGTGTCTTTGTAACAGTTGGAGTGATTTATGCCCATTTGAATGTTTTTATGATTAATGGCATGATTTGTGGCACGTGATTGATGGAAACGGCTGATTGGCACAATTTGTGGCGCGTAATTGATGGAAACGGCTGATTGGCGTGATTTATGGCGCGTGATTGGTGGAAAAGGCCTGTGAGACGCAGTTTGACCAATAAAATCCCAACACGTGACAGAAGTAAATACTCTATTTTGAGTATTTTTCTGCTCCGAATTCAACCGTGACCTCGGATTCACCTAAAAGTGAGAGATAAGTATAAATTTAGTGGTATTTTGGAGACTTTGACATAAAAACACACATAAACAAATGGTAAATAATGCATATTAAACGACTTATCAAAGTGATAGGTAATGCAGTCGCAACTCCAACAAATGAAAACTCTGGAATCCCCTCAATGTAAAATGTCACAGTCTTGCTGAAATAGTTGATCTGTATGTGATTTGATGATAACCAATCCATACCGAACATCATATCGAACTCGAAGTACTCCAATACTCTCAAATCAGTCGGTAACTGATGTCCCTCTATCTCCACAATACAATCTTGAAAAATTCGATTAGGGTAAATCTTATCCCTAGTGGTATTGAGAACAAGATGTGTGTCTAAGGTCTGTGCATCTATCCCTAACAATCCTACCATGCGTCCAGATATAAAAGACAAATTGATGCTTGAATTAAACATAACACGCATAGAAGTACCACAGTCAGGTAACGTACCCTCTACAAGTTGTCTAGTTGCCTCCCGGTATGGCTAACTCTGCTGACCCAGCTGACCTCGCAGCACAGCCTGAACTGATAATCAACTGGCCTGCCAAACCAAATATGTCTTGTGTGAGAGGGACCTGTCATACTCTTCCTGTAGTGTGTGTGCTCTTCCAGTCACAACAACATTCGACATCCTCTCGTCCAAGCCTCAGACGAATATACATGTATCATATGTAATGTATACAACCAAAAACATAACACGTATATCCCTGACTTCTACCCATCTCACATTGCTTCCCAACTAGGATTCTAGGCAATTCCATTGCGTTTCCACATCTAAAGCTTATTCGCTTGGTTTATGATCAGGTTTATCCTTAATTTCAAACCTAGGCTCTGATACTAAAATGTAAGGGCCCATTTTCCAAACAGACCGCCATGGGGCCAATGTGGACCCAAAATCTGTCTTACCAGTGACAGTTGTGCCTCACATTGGATTAGATCCTCCATTTTATCCTTTTAAACCTTATTAATAAAAATATATACTGATTAAATTGTACTAAACACTAATCATCTGTTAAGTTGTCATTTTAACCTCAAATTATCACAGCGGAAGTCTTACAAACATATTAACTCAGATAATAATAACCTAATTATATGATATAAACCATAAACCCAGTGTGAAAACCCATATATGTCCATAAATACCTCATATGCCATAAAATATCAAATTATACAAGGTTCTAAAACATCTCTCAATCCCCAATTCCCAAAATAAAAACCAATACATATAATACAAATGTACAAGTTGGGCTATGTATCTTTGAATCACCTGTACTCTGGTAGCTTGCCCTTACCTCGACTCGTACTAGGATCTGCACTCAAGCCATCACAAAAGGCAGATGATGAGTCCAGAGTGAGTGTTCCCAAGGAAATTAAGTGAGTAATACTGAAAGTAAATACTGAAACTTAAATAAAGCTATTAAATAAACATGCAAAAATAAATACAGGCAACTGCGCTCATCGCATGGATAGATAATAGTGAAAGCTCAAAGTGTGTTCCTAGTGCCTAGGACCATACTAGCACCATAATTCGAACTCTTCTACAGAATACTATCAGCAAGTCCCACTCAAGCAGTGCCAGTATCTGGATCTGCTCGGTGGCTGGTGTTACACCTGTGATGCACCGACACTTGCCATGACGTGATACTCGAGTCATCCTATTCATCGAGATCAATCTGGCAATACGTGTTATGACCTAGTGGGCATACACAATGGAATGGCACGGAGGGATCCCCGCTCAACGTCCGTCCATTAAAACCACAACTAGGAATAGAATATTGAAATAACATAAATTAAATTCAAATGTCAAAAGAAGTAAATACTTAAGTAATTTCAGTTGGGATACTACACACATCAAACCGCACTCCAACTAATCCCAATTACCGCCCAAATCACACCCACAATGCGTGTCAAATCCCCGATCAATCAACCCAAAGCTTGATTCTTAAAATTATCTGTAAATTTCCTCGAATTCCAAATCCTAAATAATTCCATTTTTATCAATTTAAATCCCCATTAAATTGATTATAATCCTCAATAAAACCCATTTGAGAAATTTTACTTTAAAATTTTTATTTTGTTTTCTGTTCCAGACGCCGCACGTGGCGCCACCGTGTTCAACAGTCCTACGGCGTGCCTCACAACGTGCTGGATGTCGTGACCCATGCCGCCAAGAACAAAACTCCACAGCGTGAACTAAAATGTGGCCTGTTAATTCATCCCTAGTATGGACGTCATGGGTAACGTCGTGGGAGTTTTCTCCCTACAACACCCCTGGCAACGTTTGAACGAGTGACACCTATTAGGGGTTTTCAAGTCCCCTCGGCTCGTTGTAGCAATTCGAACCCATCCCAACATCGCATACAAATACATAGAGACCATTTACCGCCATAACTCCTAGATGGAAATCATCTGAAACCAAAACATCGATAAAATCCGATTAAAAACCATGTTTTGTTCCAAAAACCACAACCTCAATACAATATCCTCTTATTGCTTAAAAACAACACCGAAATCCATAGCAACACTACCCAACCTATTGTAATGTTATTCGTTTACCCGGTACCCGCGTTTGCATGCTAATCAGGGTGAATACCCATAACACTATCTCGCACGTCAATAACACAATAACTTACACACATCGCGATGCTAATAACCTAACTACACATAAAAATCACAAATTAGAGCACAACAATACAAAAATTACTATTTACCTAGCCCCAGGCGCGTCGTAGCCTATTTGTGGGTCCCATGTTTAATGGCCCAAAATTATTTGCCTAGTCCTAGACGTGGATGCCAGCTAGGACGTGCGTGGACCCTACCGTTAGGTCAGAGCACACAAATATAGGTATATAATTTATTTTCTTATGCTTTTTGATGTATTTATGATGTATTGGTTCGAATTAGATTATTTGCATCACAATGTTGTGTGTTATATTATATATGTCGAGTGAGGTAGTGTGGCGGGAATTCGCTTTGGGTAGCGTGTACACATGGGAACCGAGGAGGCGAATGGTTAGTACACTAGGTCGGGGTTGATATACATACAATAAATGATAAAATACACTAAATAATTAATATAAAATGCCATATATACGAGAGTGACGTAAGTGTACACATTGGACGTGTGAGACGGTTCAGGGTCTGGTGTCAAAATGCTTGAGAATTGGTTTGGTTATTGTGAGCAAGGAGGAGAATGTGAGCAAAAGTCACACAAATAAGTCATCAAATGGAGACCATTTGACCACATATTGGCCATAAAAATCAACCTTGGGATTGGGTGGTCACACAAGATGAAAGTTTTATTATAAATATCTCAATTCTTTCACTTCTCACCACCTTTTCTCTCTCCTCTCTTCATTTGGCCGAAATTCCTAAGATAAGATAGGGTTTATGAGTGTTTAGGAGATCATTTGGAGCATAAGGGAGCGTGGGATTCGGTTAAAAAGGTTAGATCTTCGATCCCCATCTCTTTTTCTACGTATCGGACATAATTTCTCGAGGTTTTTACGAGGTTTCCATGGTGTATGAATTGAGCACACCAAATATGTGGTGTTGCTATGATGTTAAGTGTTAGTTTTGAGCAACAAAGGGCTGTGTTTTGATGTGGATTGTATTTTTGCTATGTTTTCCAAACGAAATTTACGTCTCGGACGGTTTTTGTCGAGGGGTTTTGATAGATTATGGTATATTAGATGTTGTATGAGCAGTTTGGACAATGCGGACAGTGACACCAAGCCGAGAGGGTCCAAAATCCCGCAAAAATGTTTTCTGGCTCGGACGCCGCCAGGCATGCCATGGGCATTTAAGGCCACGGCGCCACTTGCAGCGTCCAAACCAGAAACGAAATACCACCCCATGCTTTATTCGGCGTCGTGGGGGTATGAACGTGACAGCGTCTGTCATAGCGTCTTAGACACCGTGAGGCACGCCGTGGAAGCTTTGTTCATGGCGGTGCCTCTGGCAGTGTCCTGAACAGTGGTAGACAGTAAATTTTAAATAAAATTTGAAAAATTTGTGGGTATATCTAGGGGTTTATATAACCTGTTTAAATGGTTTAATGGGTATTTTATCGAGGATCTTTTTGTTGATTAATGATTTCTGAGGTTTAGGAAATTGATTAGATTGATAAGGAATTCAGGTTTTAGGTTGAATTGATGGGTAGTGACACGTGTTTTGAGCATGTATTTGGACATTGGCATTAGTGGAGCGCAGATTTGAGGTGTATAGTAACCCAATTGAAATTCATTTGAGTATTTATTGCTTGGATTATTTGAATCTTGTTCAGTTGTTTCATTTACTCTACTTTCCTGTATTTATTTACGGTCAGTTGAGTTTACTCCCGTTGGGTTTATTCTATTGTGTTGGCATTGTGGCATACTATACCATAGCATGTGTTATAGGGATATGTCGATGAATTGTCAACCCGATAGCTGATTTTTCCTATTCACATATCGGTGCGTTGTAGTTTATGACGGCTACAGAGCAGACAACAGGGATTTCAGTCAGTTTGAGGTTACTCACTAGCGGTGCCTGGGTGCGAGTCTGAAGTGTAGTGCTAGTCTGACCTAGATCATGCACGCACTTTGATTATTCACTGCTTTTGGATATACATGCGAGGGTCCTTGTAACTACCCGTTTCCAAGCAGACTGCCACGGGGGCCAATGTAGGCCTACGGTCTGTCTTACCAACAATAGTTGTGCTCTACATTGGATTATATCCTCTATTTTATCCTTTTAAACCTTATTAACTATCAATTTTCTGATTGAATTGTATTGAAATAAAATCCTATGTCATGTTATCATATAATCCTCAAATTACCACAGCGAAAGTCTTATAACACCTAAACTCAGATATCAACAATTAAAGTGAATGATATAAACCGTAAACCTAGTATGGAATGTGACGGCCCCAATTTCCCCGTGCAATTGGGTACGCCCGGCCTAAACCCGTGCAAGCCCCGAATCATCACTCGGCAACCTGACGAGCCTAGTCAGCCTTCGATTTAATCAATTCAGTAGTTTATGAAAGAGTTATTGCATTAATACACAGCGGAAGACTAAAACAATTATAACAAAGGGAAATAACTCAATCAAAGGGAAATTAGGAATTCTATAAATGTGGAAAACCCCGGGTATTCATGTACAATTCGATAGGCATATATACATGATACCAGTCTCAATAAAGATATACCAAGTTCAATAATCCCAACAAAAACAAGTATGAAACGATATACAATCAGCAAACAAAGTATAGTCACCTACTATAGCGTCTCTCAAATGTCCCGAATCTCCTCAAAGAATATCACCAAGGCGGGGCCCCTTGCCCCCTCGCTCTCTACTCTATCCGCACCCACCGTCACAAACTAGACGGTGAGTAAGCGAATAAAATTGCTAGTAGTACCGAGAAGAATGTAACAAGTAATTTATGATTTTAACAAGAAAAGCGATCTAAGTATCATGCGGAAAAGAAATAACTGGAAAGTAAATAAATCAAATGCATGATAAAGAGACCGAAAGATAAACAATCGATATTTTGCATGTTCTAAGATTCAAAAGAGGCCCATGAGTGGTCTATTTCACAAAGCAATACGGAAAAGATCTCGCAAGATCTCCCAGGGCAATGTCGCAACACTAGCGTTAGCGTGAAATCGAGAGGCGTCGCAACACCTCTCGAATCCCAAGACCAAGTACACACATCACTAGGGGTGGTCGGTTACCCCTGCAGAGGGCACCCTCGTTGTCCCAGCTAGTGCGGGACCACATGATACCTTCGAGACACACACTCATGCCAAGAACATACAACCAAGGAAACGGAAGGGAATATCAAGCAAAGGATCAATGCAACAATAGCAATAAATAGAAGATGTATAAATTACATGTTATTTTCTTACTGGTCTACTAACGTACATACACACAATGCATGCATGTACTTACCTGTCTATTCGCGACTCGGTATCACTCCGAAACTCTAACGCGTTTCCCCACAAGTTCTCAACAACTTTGAATAAGTTTTGGAATCCCGAATATTAGTTTAAGGTTTGCATTCATTCTTTATGTTGTGCCTATTGTATTAGGCTTTGATTGTAATGTGTATTGGATGTGTTGAGTCCTCATTATATTGTGTGTTGAACCCTTATTGCGAATCCATAATCATTTTATATAAATGTCTATACTTAAAAGAAATCTTGTTTACTTACTCTTAAATCTATAATAATGTTCATTATGGTCAAATACACCAATTGATGTGTACACCCCACTAGTGTGTACACTAACTCTTCACACACCCCCATGTCTTGCGCACACACACCCCATTGGTGTGTGCACCTCACTGATGATTTTCCATGTTCACATGCGTTAGAATATTAATATTAATTTATCACTTGAAATTTGGTTGTATATTCATTTTCTATCATACCCCCATATACAACTTTTGTGTACACACCAATGTGATGTACACATACGGTCTTGTGTACACATTTCGCCGTGGTGTACACACCCCTGTATTGTGTACACCCCATTGTGGTGTACACAAAGTGTACACCCCTCACAACCTTCACACTTACATACACTTATGTAAATGGAAGTCCATACGCATATAACTCATGAAACCCATTCCCATACACCAATTAGGTTGTACACACCCACACCCCAATGGGGTGTGTACACACACACTTGTGTGCACCCCACATACTTTGAACAACCACCCCACTCCTATTAATAGCCACCCCACTCATATTAACCAAAACCATTACATATAATCCCTTTGCTCACAATGTACACACATATATATCATAGTATAACCTACAAATTAATGGTTGTGTACATACACACTCCCAATCGGGGTGTGCACACGCGTGTGCACCCCACGTCTTCACACACACCCCACACAACACCCACTTCGCCAAAAAACAGTTTCACACACATGAAAACCCAAAAAAAACAGTCCACATACCCATCAAACAACCACACCTATCCACTCCAACATAACCCCACATGGGGTCACCTCCGCCAGCAGCGTCGCGGAGGTTGACCCGATGGCCAAGACCGACGGGCTCCGGCGTCGGTCACACAAAAAAAGTGACAAACCATCACGTAAAACAGTTTAAAAATAAAAGCGTATATATGGCCGTGAGATTGAGAGAATGAGAGACAAGAGGGGAGGAGCTCACCTTGGTGTCTCCGGTGGGTGGTCGAAGTCCGGCCGTGAGGGTGACGGTTGTGGATCTGGAAGATGAGAGAGAAAAACAATCGAGGGTGAGAGAGAGAACTCGTGACTGCCAAGTGAGAGGAGGGAAGGAAGAGGGAGGAGGAAAAGCTTACCTAGCGTTTTCCGGTGGTGGTGGAGAGGTAGGTGGTCGTCGTGGTGGCGGTGGTGGTGATCCGATCGGAGTTGGAACGAGCGTGACGCGAGGCCGAGAGAGATGTGAGTGGCCGAGAGTTCGAGAGTGAGTGAGAACCGAGAGTGAACGTGAGAGAAAACGAGAGAGAGAGAGAGATCGACGAGAAAGAGAGGGAAGCTCACCTCGTCGGGGTCCGTGACGCCGGTGGGAGGCGGCGGCGAGTGGCGAGAACGGTGGGTGTGAACAAAGTGACGGTGGTGGTTGGTGAAGATGATGAATAGTGTTTTCGGGGTTTTAGGGTTTTCACTTCTTTTATATCATGTATCATAGGTGAAATGACTCATTTGCCCTTACACACTCACTTGTCCAACCTTTGGCAGCTACCCTTATGGGTCATTTGGCTTATCCCCTTGATCTAGCACATGTGCACATCCCTATGCCCATCCAATGGTCCTCCTCACTCACTTGTGTCATTTTAACAATTCCATTTAATATCCTATTAAATTAACTCCATAAATTTTAATAAATTACCAATAAAGTTACACAACTTCTCGCCTACTCGGGGCACCGTGTCCCGCATTCGACACGCTTCCCGAGGCGGTCCCACCCTTGGGATTTGAATAAATTCCCTTATGCTTATGTTATACTTTATTGTAAAAATTTATTTTCCTCAACATAGGTCATGTTTTTCATTTAGCTTTGTTTATTAAATAAAATCCATTAAAATGGTTCCCGAAAACCGCATTTAACTAAGCGACGCCTCACTCAATTAAAAATATAGCCCAAACGGCTCGAGACCCGTAAAATACTAATATACTAATACATGCATTATCATCCACAAATAACCAAATTTTCGGGTCGTTACAGTCTCCCCAACTAACAAGAATTTCGTCCTCGAAATTAGTTCTAAATCGAGTGAATAAGGAGAACTACACCCGTTCGCAACTCGTCCAAACCGCGAGCTTACAGCCGCTTCAGACAGCTTAGATCCTCTTTCTCGAACTGTGGACTACCTCAAAGTCACTTCAGACAGCTCGTTCATCATCGTTGAACTGCAGACCAATGCAAAGTCGCTTCAGACAGCTCAATAAGCTATGACCAACTGTGGACTCTCGCGAGAGTCACTTCTAACAGCTCGACATTAGGTATTGAACTGCGGACTTGTACAAAGTCTCTTTGCACAGCACAACATCTTAAATCCACTCCCTTTTCTCCCCATTTATCAAACTGTGGGCCTCTGCCACTTCGAATAGCTTGATTTTATCTCAATCTTCAGACTGCGGGTCCCAACCACTTCAAACAGCCTAATTCAACTACGGTCTCTCTAGACCGCTCCCGTTTCCCAAAATGGTAGGAATGCCACGACCTCGTCGCAACCATCGCCCACTACCATGACTCAAGCTTGGTGATCACGACATAAGACGCTACGATCGCGACTCGTATGTCATACTCGTGAAAACCTCCCCACCCACTCGCGTCTCGACGCAAGTTTATCTATACCCAGGCAGTAAAATAGATTCGACAAAGTTGTAACCGTGGCCACCATGTACACTACGTGTCCATGCATCGTAAGATGAATCACAACCAGTCTGGTCCTGCCTCTCTTTAGGTGTACTTGTGGCTAGTTTTGGCAACCCATTGTGCCCAAACTTACCATCTCTTTTGGACTCTTATCTCAGTTAGGTCTGTCTCATCCTAGACAACATCGCTAAGTTTAAACGGTGCACCACTCTAGCCAGTATCAACCCTAACTCTGTTACATGACGTCCAACATCCTATTTAAACACCTAAAG
The DNA here is from genome assembly GCA_039657345.1 of Stephania japonica. Taxonomy (NCBI): domain Eukaryota; kingdom Viridiplantae; phylum Streptophyta; class Magnoliopsida; order Ranunculales; family Menispermaceae; genus Stephania; species Stephania japonica. The sequence goes on from CM077562.1 coordinate 42,752,431, forward strand.
ATTCATTTAATCGGTTCCATGCATGTTATGGGATAATCTAGAAAATTCCTTACCTTCGGTAGGATCACGAATCCTTGTCACGGTGGCTCGGCCGCCATGTGCACGTCCTCAATGGCTGGCGATCGTCATCTGTTGGTCCTCGTACAAATCAGGACATCGATTCGAAAATGTCCGGGTTGTCCGTACCGGTAACACACCTTCCGCTTTCGAGAACCATTATCATCGTTCAGATTCCTCGTTCGTTTCCCGTCATGTCCCCCTGATCGGTGCTCTAACTGCAACTCGGGTCGATCAGGCTCAATCTCCTCGTGGTGAGAAATCAGGTAGCTCTCTCTAGCCAAACTCCGCTTGTATGTCCTCTGCAACGTCCCTGGTTCGGTCGTAACGATTGCACCTCCAATTTCGGGTAGTAGACCCTCAATAAAGTAGTACACTCGGTCTGCCTCCGTGCTAGCTGATCCTCCAGCATATGGTAATAATTGCAAAAACCGACCCATGTACTCCATGACGGACTCATTCGCTAACTGTCTCAGGGAAGTTAACTCGTTTCTTTTGGCTCTCATCACGGTGGAAGGAATGTACTTCACTTTGAACTAGGTCTTGAACTCTATCCAGTCCCTCGATACGCCTCTGGTACTCACAATCGTAGTCCACCAATCGTCAGCTTCTCCCTGAAGCATGGATGAGGAAATCGTCGCTCTCATATGATCCTCGGTAGCTATGATGTGTATCTTCTCGTGACTCTTCAAGAATAACTCGCTACGATCACGTCGGTGCCTCCATAGAAATGACAGTGGTCGTGCCTCTTGAACTCTCGCCATTGCTTGGCCTTAATAGTCGCCATAATGTCATACTTGTCGGTGCACGAGGTACAACCGCCATCATCGGTGCCATTGAAGTGGTGGAAGGAAGCAAAGTCATGGTCGTAACCCCGGTGTGTTTGCCTCTTGAGTAATGGTTACTCTAGCCGTTGATGGTACCGATGCAACAACAACTGACGTCCTCATTATCGCCAAAATCTCTTCCAACTATCGCTCCTGACATGCGACTCTCTGCGTCAAAGTCTGAAACTCGTCGATGCTAACAGCTCGAGTACTCGACGTCCCCATTGTCGTCACTAAGACCCTTCTGATCCGCCATCGCTATCTCATAACGAAAGCGTATTTCCGGATCAGTGGATAGCTACCGATACCATATAATACACACAACAATCGTAATATGTATAAACATCACATCCGACTTATCCCAATAAGTTTTCAGTTTCCATTCCCCGACTCATCCTCACTCCCCATCTAGGATTCTAAGTCAGGATCATAGGGTTTCCACTCTAAGTTCAACCGTTCCTAACTTCCGCTGTCTTAATGGTTTGTGTTTTAAATCAAGAGTTAGGTCGTTATAACCTTAAGCTCTGATACCAACTGTGACGGCCCCAATTTCCCCGTGCAATTGGGTACGCCCGGCCTAAACCCGTGCAAGCCCCGAATCATCACTCGGCAACCTGACGAGCCTAGTCAGCCTTCGATTTAATCAATTCAGTAGTTTATGAAAGAGTTATTGCATTAATACACAGCGGAAGACTAAAACAATTATAACAAAGGGAAATAACTCAATCAAAGGGAAATTAGGAATTCTATAAATGTGGAAAACCCCGGGTATTCATGTACAATTCGATAGGCATATATACATGATACCAGTCTCAATAAAGATATACCAAGTTCAATAATCCCAACAAAAACAAGTATGAAACGATATACAATCAAGCAAACAAAGTATAGTCACCTACTATAGCGTCTCTCAAATGTCCCTGAATCTCCTCAAAGAATATCACCAAGCGGGGCCCCTTGCCCTTGTTGCTCTCTACTCTATTCGCACCCACCGTCACAAACTAGACGGTGAGTAATCGAATAAAATTGCTAGTAGTACCAGAAGAATGTAACAAGTAATTTATGATTTTAACAAGAAAAAGATCTAAGTATCATGCGGAAAAGAAATAACTGGAAAGTAAATAAATCAAATGCATGATAAAGAGACCGAAAGATAAACAATCGATATTTTGCATGTTCTAAGATTCAAAAGAGGCCCATGAGTGGTCTATTTCAAAGCAATACGGAAAAGATCTCGCAAGATCTCCCGGCAATGTCGCAACACTAGCGTTAGCGTGAAATCGAGAGGCGTCGCAACACCTCTCGAATCCAAGACTCAAGTACACACATCACTAGGGGTGGTCAGTTACCCCTGCAGAGGGCACCCTCGTTGTCCCAGCTAGTGCGGGACCACATGATACCTTCGAGACACACACTCATGCCAAGAACATACAACCAAGGAAACGGAAGGGAATATCAAGCAAAGGATCAATGCAACAATAGCAATAAATAGAAGATGTATAAATTACATGTTATTTTCTTACTGGTCTACTAACGTACATACACACAATGCATGCATGTACTTACCTGTCTATTCGCGACTCGGTATCACTCCGAAACTCTAACGCGTTTCCCCACAAGTTCTCAACAACCTGAATAAGTTTTGGAATCCCGAATATTAGTTTAAGGTTTGCATTCATTCTTTATGTTGTGCCTATTGTATTAGGCTTTGATTGTAATGTGTATTGGATGTGTTGAGTCCTCATTATATTGTGTGTTGAACCCTTATTGCGAATCCATAATCATTTTATATAAATGTCTATACTTAAAAGAAATCTTGTTTACTTACTCTTAAATCTATAATAATGTTCATTATGGTCAAATACACCAATTGATGTGTACACCCCACTAGTGTGTACACTAACTCTTCACACACCCCCATTTGTCTTGCGCACACACACCCCATTTGGTGTGTGCACCTCAGTGATTTTCCATGTTCACATGCGTTAGAATATTAATATTAATTTATCACTTGAAATTTGGTTGTATATTCATTTTCTATCATACCCCCATATACAACTTTTGTGTACACACCAATGTGATGTACACATACAAATCTTGTGTACACCCATTTGTGGTGTACACACCCACATTGTTGTGTACACCCCATTGTGGTGTACACAAAGTGTACACCCCTCACAACCTTCACACTTACATACACTTATGTAAATGGAAGTCCATACGCATATAACTCATGAAACCCATTCCCATACACCAATTAGGTTGTACACACCCACACCCCGGCGTGGGTGTGTACACACACACTTGTGTGCACCCCACATACTTTGAACACCACCCCACTCCTATTAATAGCACCCCACTCATATTAACCAAAACCATTACATATAATCCCTTTGCTCACAATGTACACACATATATATCATAGTATAACCTACAAATTAATGGTTGTGTACATACACACTCCCAATCGGGGTGTGCACACGCGTGTGTGCACCCCACGTCTTCACACACACCCCACACAACACCCACTTCGCCAAAACAGTTTCACACACATGAAAACCAAAAAAAACAGTCCACATACCCATCAAACAACCACACCTATCCACTCCAACATAACCCCACATGGGGTCACCTCCAAAGCACGCGTCGCCGGAGGTTGACCCGTCAAGCACCGACGGGCTCCAGTCGTTGGTCACACAAAACAAGATGACAAACCATCACGTAAAACAGTTTAAAAATAAAAGCGTATATATGGCCGTGAGATTGAGAGAATGAGAGACAAGAGGGGAGGAGCTCACCTTGGTGTCTCCGGTGGGTGGTCGAAGTCCAAAGGTGCGTGAGGGTGACGGTTGTGACCTGGAAGATGAGAGAGAAAAACGATCGAGGGAGAGAGAGAACTCGTGATCGCCAAGTGAGAGGAGGGAAGGAAGAGGGAGGAGGAAAAGCTTACCTAGCGTTTTCCGGTGGTGGTGGAGAGGTAGGTGGTCGTCGTGGGTGGCGGTGGTGGTGATCCGATCGGAGTTGGAACGACCGTGACGTGAGGCCGAGAGAGATGTGAGTGGCCGAGAGTTCGAGAGTGAGTGAGAACCGAGAGTGAACGTGAGAGAAAACGAGAGAGAGAGAGAGATCGACGAGAAAGAGAGGGAAGCTCACCTCGTCGGGGTCCGTGACGCCGGTGGGAGCGGCGGCAGTGGCGAGAACGGTGGGTGTGAACGATGACGGTGGTGGTTGGTGAAGATGATGAATAGTGTTTTCGGGGTTTTAGGGTTTTCACTTCTTTTATATCATGTATCATAGGTGAAATGACTCATTTGCCCTTACACACTCACTTGTCCAACCTTTGGCCAGCTAACCCTTATGGGTCATTTGGCTTATCCCCTTGATCTAGCACATGTGCACATCCCTATGCCCATCCAATGGTCCTCCTCACTCACTTGTGTCATTTTAACAATTCCATTTAATATCCTATTAAATTAACTCCATAAATTTTAATAAATTACCAATAAAGTTACACAACTTCTCGCCTACTCGGGGCACCGTGTCCCGCATTCGACACGCTTCCCGAGGCGGTCCCACCCTTGGGATTTGAATAAATTCCCTTATGCTTATGTTATACTTTATTGTAAAAATTTATTTTCCTCAACATAGGTCATGTTTTTCATTTAGCTTTGTTTATTAAATAAAATCCATTAAAATGGTTCCCGAAAACCGCATTTAACTAAGCGACGCCTCACTCAATTAAAAATATAGCCCAAACGGCTCGAGACCCGTAAAATACTAATATACTAATACATGCATTATCATCCACAAATAACCAAATTTTCGGGTCGTTACATGGAAAACCCATATATAATCATAAATACCTCCGATGTCACATAAGATCAATATATACAAGATGTCAAAGTATCTCACAATCCCCAAACCCAAAATGAAACCAAAATATATATAATACAAATGTACAAGTCAGACAATGTATCTCTGATCAACTGTACTCTGGCAGCTTGCCCTTGGCCCGACTCATTCTAGGATATGCACTCAAGCCATCACAAAAGGCAGATAATGAGTCAAGAGTGAGTATTCCCAAGGAAATTAAGTGAGTAATACTGGAAGTAAATACTGAAATTTAAATAAAGATATTAAATAAACATGCATAAATAAATACAGGCAACTGCGCTTATCGCATGAATAGATAATAGTGAAAGCTCAAAGTGTGTTCCTAGAGCCTAGGGCCAGACTAGCACCATAATTCAGACTCTTCCACATAATATCGCCAGCTAGTCCGACTCAAGCAGGGCCAATATCTGGATCTGCTCGGTGGTTGGTGTTACACCTACGATGCACCGACACATGCCATGTTATGATACTCAGGTCGTGCTATTCATCGAGACCGATCTGGTAGCACGTGTTATGGTCTAGTGGGCATACACATTGGAATGGCACAGAGGGAACCCAACTCAACATTCGTCCATTAAACTACAACGAAGAATAGAGTATTGAAATAATAAAAATTGAATTCAAATGCCAAAAGAAGTAAATACTCTAATAATCTCAGTTTGGATACTACACACCTCAAACAGCACTCCAACTATCGTCACTAGTCCAATTGCACACCTCAACCACCTGTCCACTACCCGCGATTCCACCTAAAACCCTTAATTCTCGATAAATTAAATAAATTCCAAAATCATGCAAACCCCGATTCAATACCCAAATCATCAATAAAATCATCATTTGAACACCCCAAATAGACCATATAGGTCCCTAAGCCAAACCCCAATTAGTAAATTGATTTTAAAATTTTTGTTCAAAGCTATCCCAGACGCCGTCTGGTTCGAGTCTTCACGGCATGTCCACGGCGTCCTGGATGTCGTGACAGTGTCGTCACGTTCTTTTTCCTCCACGGCGTCACTCAAAACTCTACTCCTCATTTTCCAAATTTTGCCTCTGTCCCAATCGTCATGAGTGGCGCCATGGGTTTTTAAGCCCCACGGCACACCTAGCGGCGTCTGAGGCAGAGGGGGTTTTCTTGGGTTTTTGAATCTCGGCTCATCACCGTGCTCCACATTCGTCCCAACAACTCATTAAACACTTAACCAAGCTTACAAAACCAAATCCCCTCGATCAAACATGTCCAAAACCAAAACCCCGACAAAAACCATTCAAAACCTGATTTTATCCTTAAATTCCATAATCAACACAAACTCAACAACAAAACCAACTCAAATCCTCAAAAATAAATTCAAAATCAATAGCAACACCTTTCAATACCAGTGTGCTTAAATCGACTCCCGAAACCCATGTCAACACCTGAGAAAATTAGTTCGAAACATAGAGAAAGAGATGTGGATCGAAAACCTAACCTTGGTTTTCGATTTCCTTAAGTTCTTGAGCTCCAAATGATCCCTCAAACCCTTAAAATTTCTCTAAATTTTCGTCCAAATGTGTGAGAGGAGAGAGAAAAGGTGATGAGAAGTGAGAAAATGGGATTTTTATACCCAATTTGTCATTTCAACTTATACACACATCACAAGGTTTCATCTAATGATCATAAATAAGTCAAAAAGTCTAGAAAATGTGACTTATATGTGTAACACTCTCTCTTGACTTGCCTTTGTTCCAACAAAATACTAAAACCCTCGGGCATTTTAATACTCGAGTCCCGCACATAACCTCTCGTCCCCCGCGTACTCTAGCATCACAAACGCATATACGGCATTATTTAATTAATTATTTAATGAATTTTATCATTTATTATATGTATTTAGTTCCCCGACCTAGTGCATTATCATTCGCTACCCGGTTCCCGCGTCTACACGCTATTCAGAGCGAATGCCGGTCACACCATCTCATACGTCAATAATATAATAACTAACACACATCACGATGCCAATAATCTAATTACCAATAAACATTGCAAATTTAAAGCACAACAACACACAAAATTACTATTTACCTAGCTTCAGGTGCGCCTTGACCTATCTGTGGGTCCTACGAGCATCTGAGCTTTCCACTACGTCTGCAAACACGTCATTAATAATGGCGAATTAACTTCAGGTCGTTACAGTCCTTCCCAGTTGCCTGATTCTTTTCTTCCGCATGTTTATTTAATAGTTTTTTATTCCATCATTTATTTATATTATTTACTCTATGAATTTCCTTAAGATTACTCACTTTGGACTCGTCATCTATTTTGTTGTGATGGCTTAGTGGAGACAACGGTACGAGTACATTGAAGGGCAAGCAGAGGATTTTTTGTTATTTTAGTTGTTTACTACTCGTACGTTTATTCTATTTTATTTGATTTTTGTTGGGTTTTGGGGACTTGAGTGATATTGGACATGTATTATGACTTGTTGAGGTCCTTTCGATGATCAAACTGGACATGACTGGTATATATATATATATGATGATGATTATTTTGATAGGTTTTCCACACTAAGACAGCTGCTCTTCTATTTAATTGATTTATTTAAGTCTTTCGCTGAATATGTTAAGGTATAAACAGATGATTTGAAGTCCATAAGCTAACTGATTATATATTTTATTTGAAGAAGTTAGCTATAAATTTGATTGACAGATGATTTGGTATGCGTGGAACATAAGTAAGCCAGTATAGGTAGGGTTGTGGGTTCATGGCGTATGACGTGGCAGGCTTTAGATTTTGGGGTCATCACACCATGAGCATCCGAGCTGTCAGCCACATCTGAAAACACGTCATTAATAACGATGAATCAACTTCGGGTCATTGCATCTATCCAATTACAATTACAATGTATAATTTAGTAAATTAGTAAATTAGTAAATTAGTAGGGTTTTTTATATCAAGTAAATTAGTAGGTTGAAAAGGGTAAAATACTAAATTTTCTTACCATCGATTCATTAGGTATTCGTGCTTTTATACATATTGTGTGTATATATATATATATATATATTAGTTTCATTCAATTACAAAACCATATTTTTATAATTCATAAAGTATGATTCTGATTATATTAATAAACATAAAAATATACATAAATAAAGTCAATTTCAAAAAAGACATTTTTTTTACCAACGATGAAAGAAGAAAAATGAAGAAAAAAAGTTGTATATGAAATTAAATAATAGGACATGTGGCTCTTTATTTTTTTGAAATGCACCTAAGTTTGTCAACTTTGATATTTATTTAGTAAAACCGTTCAAACACGTCAAAAATACTCCATAATCAATTACTTATTCAATTGGAAAGATTAATTATATATAATGTATTCAATTGAAATGTACCTACATTTTTTTTTTCTCATGAGGTATAGACTAAAGTTATTAGTTGTTGAGTTAAAGTGGAACACTTAATTATTATTGTATATGTAACATGGTTTTAAGAAATGTTCGACTCAACTTATTATCTCTATCCTAATTTAGCAAATTAGTTGGTTGAAAAGGGTAAAATAGTAAATTTTCTTACCGTCGATTTGTTAGGTATTCATGTTTATATATTATATATATATATATATATATATATATATAGTTTCATTTCAAAACCATATTTTTATAATTCATAAAATATGATTCTAATTATATTAATAAACATAATGTTGTGAATTGAATTGAGACTTGCTAAGAAATAGAGAATGAAATAGAAGACTAAGAACTTCTACTACTACAAACTACTACTACAAAGGAGAAGAGAAGAAATGAGATAGTTGGAATGAGAAGTTTTTATTCAACTTGGTGTATCCATTACATAGATGTGAGCTCTTTATATAGGCCATTACAAGAATGTCAAAGATCATAAGTTACAATTACATGATGTAAATGTGTAACCACTCACACATAGTGGTGGAATACAAATGGTTTGAATAGGAAGAGTCATCCACATCCATTTCATTTACAACACTCCCCTTGGATGACACTTGCTAAGAAATTGTGCCTCGTTAAAACTTCTACTAAGAAAAACCCTGTGGAAAAAATATAGTAAAAGAAAAAAGAGTACACTATTCTCATAAATATTAAGATGGGTATAATATTGTTAAGATTGCCTCATTAAAAACCTTGCTAGGAAAATCCAATGGGATAAAACCATAGCTAAGGGAAAAAGAGTGCAATACACTAATCAATAACTCCCCCTCATGTGAATATGGGTGAAACTTGTTCAGTTTCTTTACTTGCAATGTCTTTAAGTTTACGCAAGCCAATACCATATGTAAGCTTTTTAAATATCGTAGTTAGTAAAGCTTTTGTGAATAAATCAGTAAGATTATCGCTCGATCGGATTTGCTTGACATCAATTTCACCATTCTTTTGAAGCTGCGCATAAAAGAATTTTGGTGAAATATGTTTTGTTTTGTCCCCTTTTATGAATCCTTCTCTTAATTGTACAATATATGCTGCATTATCTTCATATAATATGGTTGGAGAATCTTTTATTGAGGGCAATCCACATGATTCTTGAATATGTTCAATCATGTTTCTCAACCAAACATATTCACGACTTGCTTCATGAATTGCAAGTACTTCAGAATGATTGGAAGAAGTAGCAACCAAAGTTTGTTTTACTGACTTCTATGATACAACAGTATTACCATAGGTGAATACATATCCCATTTGAGAATGGCCCTTGTGGGGATCAGATAAAAATCCAGCATCAGCATAACCTTGGAGATTCAATTTTACCCCTCTCGAGTAAAATAAATCCATGTCACTTGTTTCTCGAAGATATCAAAAAACGTGTTTAACACCATTCCAATGTCTTTGAGTTGATGAAGAGCTATATCTTGCAAGTAGGTTGACAGCAAAAGCAATATCGGGTCTTGTACAATTTGCAAGATACATAAGTGCACCAATTACACTTAAATATGGTACCTTCGGACCAATTAGCTCTTCATCACTTTCATGCGGTTGAAATGGATCCTTATCCAGTTCACGTGATCTGACAACCATTGGAGAGCTCAGTGGATGTGTCTTGTCTATATAAAATCCTTTTAATAATTTTTTAATATAATTTGATTGATCGACAAGTACTCCACTTGAAAAATGTTCAATTTGCAAATCAAGACAAAGTCTTGTTTTTCCAAGTTCTTTCATCTCGAATTCCTTTTTCAAGTATTTGAAACCACACCCAAGAGAGGGGGTGAATTGGGTGTATCGAGAAGTTATTGCCTTTTAAAATTTTTATGCGCAAATAACAATGAATGTCTATGCTATGCAAGTGAATGGGATAAAAGAGATGGAAAATGACACACGATTTATAGTGGTTCGATCTAATGGTCTACATCCACTACCTAACCTCCCCGGTTAGGATTTTTAAACCCTTACTTATATTCCAAATAAGTGTTACAACCTAAGCATACAAGCCTAGAATGCCTAATTACAATTAGGACTTCCTATCTAGTCGCAACTAGAGATTGTGCCTAGCCTCAACAAGGTCTTCCCCTTTGATTTAGATTCCACTAAGTCTTACAGTCGTACAATTACAACAATTTGCTGGAAAATAATGAAGTACACTTTACAATATAAAGTGGTATCAAATTCAAACACTAGCAAGCCTCCTAGAGCCTAACAACTCTAATGCACGCAAGTATGAGAATGAATGGAATATGCAAATTATGTCACTAATTTTGTTGTAAATCTCAAGTGTGAAATCGTTTTAAAATCTAATATATTAGTGCAAAATCGATTTCAAAGCTAAAAACAATAGTTTAACAAAAATTAAGTTTAAGTGCAAAACTTTTGTTCAAAAACAATCTTAGGGTTTGATAAAATAAGTTTAAGTGCAAAACCTAAGATGAAGGTATTCAAATACACAACAAACTGATTTTTAATTCAAACACACAAAAATATGTAGATTAAGCACAAGTAAAGATGCTAGAATAAGGACTTTCTTACAACCAAGAAGATGACAAAGGAGATCAGCTTTGAAGAGATTCTTGTACTCCTTTGGAAGCCTCAAAAGTGCTGGATTTTGGAGTTAGTGGACAGCAACAAGAATCTTTGTCTCCTTCACAAAAATCAAAGTTCTTCTCTTTGTGTATTTTGAGCTTTTGAGTGTGTTTGTTCCTTGTTATGAGAAAACCATGTTCTTGGTGGTTTTATAGTGTTAAGTATCCCATTTTGACAGTTTGTGATCGTTCTAGGGATTTAAGGGTCCGGAATTCATCAAGAATTCAAATTAAAGTTCATTTTTCAGCTTTTTAAAAAAGTTATCAGGTAGGCAATTAGCGCGCTAATGCTGAGACCTAGCGCGCTAACTCTGCACTTAGCGCGCTAATGGCAGAATTAGCACGCTAACTGCAGGGAGCTCAAAATAAATATTTTATCCCTGTGTGTTAGCGACCCTTAAACACGTCCGAGACCCAACCAACCCTTATATAACATGTTATACACGTTTGTTATGGGTCATTAAGCCTAATTGGGTGGTCCGAATATTTTTACAAACCCCAAAAACGGAAAATCATGATTTTATAACTTGCGAGGGACTTTTTTGCAAATTTGCAGTTTTTCTTTTCAAAAACCTTTCAAAACAAGTTTTTCTATTTCGAAAACTTTAACATTGATCTCCAATATGCAAATGACTATTAACACATAGTCTCACATAGTTTAAACTCATAGACCTAGTCATGTGTTAAAATTTCATTTTGAAGCTTCAAGTTACCTCATGACTTTTGAAAATTAGTTTAAGAAACTCGATATGCATGGACTAATGCATTTGGCTTGCGTGAAAGAATTTGAATACCTTGCATCAAAATTACAAATTGTAGTTTGATCTTTCATCTTCATTCCTTCATGAATGTCGACTCTTGAACTTGTATGACTCGAATACCCGTGATGTGTTGTTTTGCATCCTTTAACAAAAGCTGAAATACACTTGATATTAATTAGTATATTTTCACCTTGTTTGTTTCTATCAAAATCCCAGTCGGAGTTAGAGTGACTAACCACTTAGTCCAACAATCTCCCCCTTTTTGATGATAACAAACAATGTGAACTTTAAAGGTGTAAAACATAATCAAAGTGTACATCGCATTCAAGATTATACATTTCATTTATGCAAGTTCAAACACATCAACATTTTCAAGTTCAACCACATTTTCTCCCCCGTTTGATAACATCAAAAAGTGGGACCAAGCTTTACTTAAAATAGAACATAATAGTGAGGAATAGAGTCAATACGAAAGAAAGACGCTCCCCCTCACTTTATGCATATCAAGAAACACCATATAGAAGCGGTACATGTGCATATATGATAAATTACCATGAACAAGCAATAGCCATGTATAAACTCAAAGATACGCAAGAAATTATGATATAGATAGCATAAAGCAATGAGAGCATAGTTGTGGCTTAAACATGAGCGAAAGGAAAATGTTTGGAACATCAAAGTCTAACAGTTTGGAGCCTAGTGCTCACCTAAATATAATATCTATATACACCTGAAAGCGACCAAATTGGAACCTAATGTTGAACGAGCAATAAGAAGTCTAAACACTCCTCCTCGAGGATGATGGTGGACGTGCAGAGCTAGAGGCATGATCATTACGCGCGGGGTAGGCTGGAAGCAACTGACCCTCAATGCGACGAAGCTGATCATTCTGATGCTGGATACTCGCCTCGACGGTAGCGAAGGTCTGAGTCATATAGGTGTGCAGGTAGCCCAGCTGCGTAGAGACGTACGCCGATGAGGGAGACATATTCGGTGGAGGCGTGAATCCGCCGAACGTAGACGGAGGCGGAGGCTATGCTGTCTCATATTGCTGCTGCGGCGGGGGTGGAACTGCAGAGTCGTGATGAACTTCCTCATCGCCACCATGGTCATCATTTCTAGTAAAGCCTTCATTGTCAGCATTGTCAGCATCGCCAAAACTGTAGCTATATTCCAAGTAGTCGGGCGCATCAAAAGGAGCAACTGGAGGGTCCGTAGGTAGTGGAGACTCATAGCCGCCGTAATACTGACCGTTCGGGATGGCATCTTCCCGTGTCCACCTCTGCCGGTTGGGCATGTAGCGATACTTCATGGCCTTCAGAGTGGCCATGTCGATGGTGTCATAGACAGTGAGGGGACGACCACCTAATGCAAGATCCACTTGGGCGAACTCCAAGTAGGATGTGATAATATGTGCATAAGGAAGATGACGACCTGAGCTACACGTGCTCGTCATATAACCAATGATAATGTGGAGCAGGCTGAAAGGAATTGCTCGAAGTAGATGCCCAAATACGAACATGTCAAGGAGAGTGACATAGTTCTTACTCCCACCTTGAGGGAAAATGACTTTGTGAAGGACGTTATGAAGTAGATGGGGTATGAGTTTAAAATCAGTATCCGTTATACCAGTCGGATATACAGTTAAAGTTCTTTTTGGCCGAAGGAAGGAATTAAGGACTTCAAGACGGTCAAACGGCCAACTGAGAAATTTGCGCACAACCGTAGTGGTAGGAGGGTGCAATGGAAGTTAAAGCCGTTGAGCGAGATTTTCAGGCGTTATCTCAATGGATCGGCCACCAACGGATGATCGTAGGACAAAATGGTTCGTTGTTTCAAGATTGGAATAGAAAACTCGAACCAATGGGGGGTTGTAGTTAGCGTTGTGGGCACAAAAAGTGGTCCATCCTGCCGTATCGAAAATCTCTCGAATTGGAAAATGAGATCTTTCAAAGAAAGCGAAATCGACAACGGCGAGCCTTAGGATTTTGGCATCCGTTAGCCGTGGAGCCACTAACTCGAGAACCGATGTGGACTCATGGACGAACTTGGCGCGACCCTCACGTTGTGGGGCATTTTCTGAAGTGGGGGCGGGGTGGCTATGGGTAGAGGGTGAGGACTCGGACTCGCTACCGGATGAGGATTGAACAACACGTCAGACAGAGGGATGACGTAGGGCAGAGGGACGACGAGAGGTGGTTGGGGCGGTTGGACAGGAAGGAGTAGGGGCGGCTTGACGTGAAGATGGACGGGCGGAGATGCGGCGAGTCGACATTGGGGAAAAATGGAGAGATCATGGTGGAGATGACAATGAAATTCAAGAAATTGACAAAGAGAGGTGAGGTTTTTACCTGAATGTGGCGAGACCATGTTGGAGACGACGAGAGGAGAGGAGAGATTTGAGAGGTGTTGTGTTTTTAGGGTAAAAAATGAATTTATACATGTCTGGCCAAACGACATTAGCGCACTAATGGCAGAATTAACGCGCTAATGGGTCGATTTGTATTCTGGCCAGTACACTATTAGCGCACTAATGGCTGGTATTAGCGCGCTAATTTCCCTCTGGAAATTTTTGGTCAAGCACCTATTAGCGTGCTAATTTCCCTTATTAGCGCGCTAATTTCTCTCTGGAAATTTTAGACATGAAATTTTTGGATTTTTGATATACAACTCCGATTCATCTCAAACTTCTTGGACACTTCACTAACACCATATAAAAAGGTTTAGAACGGCTAAAATATGTGTATAAGGTCCGATTCTTGAACTATGCCTAGCTCACGCCGAATCTTGGAAAATTGATCTCTAGGCAAAGGCTTAGTGAATATATCGGCTAGTTGGTCCTCTGTGGGCACATGAACGAGTTTAACATCACCCTTTTGGACATAATCGCGAAGAAAATGGTGCCTAATCTCAATATGTTTTGTTCGAGAGTGTAACACCGGATTTTTCGATATGTTTATTGTACTTGTGTTATCACAATAAATTTCCGCACACCCGACTAGGATTTGATAATCCTCAAGTTGTTGTTTCATGTATAGAACTTGAGCACAACAACTCCCGGCAGTCACATATTCGGCTTCCGCCGTAGATAAAGCCACAGAATTTTGTTTTTTGCTAAACCATGAGTAAGTGAGTTTCCTAGCAAATGGCAAAATTCGAAAGTGCTTTTCCTATCAACTAGACTTCCCGCATAATCAGAATCAACAAAACTTCGGAGTTCAAAACTCTTTGTTTTGTTGAACCACAATCCTAAGTCTTGTGTTCCACTCAGATATCGAAATATGCGCTTTACACATTTTAAGTGGGACTCTTTAGGATCGGATTGAAATCTAGCACATAAGCACACATTAAACATAATGTCGAGTCTACTAGCGGTCAAGTATAGGAGGCTACCTATCATTCCACGATAAAGTTTAGGATCTATGGATTTTCCTAGTTGGTCTTTATCCATTTTGATAGTAGAACTGCTAGGAGTGTCACATGCTTTCAGATTTTCAAATTTGAACTTCTTTAACGTGTCCCTCACATACTTTGCTTGATTTATAAAAATGTCATGTTTAGATTGCTTTATTTGCAAGCCTAGAAAGTATGTTAGTTCACCCATCATGCTCATTTCAAATTCATTTGTCATCAATAATGAGAATTCATCACATAAACGTGTGTTGGATGACCCGAAAATGATATCATCAACATAAATTTGAAAAAGTAGCATATCATGTTTTTAATCAAAATGAACAAAGTGGGATCTAGTGTTCCTTTCTTAAATCCTTTCTCAAGTAAAAATGCACTAAGTCTATCATACCAAGCTCTAGGAGCTTGTCTTAGTCCATACAAGGCTTTTTGAAGATGATAGACATGGCTTGGATGTTCATGATCTTCAAAATCATGTGGTTGTTCTACATATACTTCTTCATAGATGTACCCATTTAGAAATGCGCTTTTAACATCCATTTGGTATAGTAGAAACCCGTTGTAGCAAGTATAAGCAAGCAACATGCGAATTGCTTCTAGTCTTGCTACGGGTGCAAAGGCTTCCTCATAATCAATTCCTTCTTCTTGATTGTAGCCTTGTGCAACCAACCTAGCCTTGTTTATTACAATTTCACCTTTTCATTCTTTTTGTTTCTAAAAACTCATTTGGTGCCTATGATTGTGTGGTCCTTAGGTCTAGGTACTAATGTCCATACCTTGTTCCTAACAAAGTGGCTTAGCTCTTCTTGCATAGCCATTACCCAAAACTCATCTCCTAAGGCATCATCTATCTTGATGGGCTCGGTTTGTGACACAAACGCGAAGTGTCCTTCATCTCTATGTAATGTTGACCTAGTGATTATTCCTTTGTTTGGATCACCTATGATTTGTTGAGATGAATAGCCAATGAGGAGTCTTGAATTCTTAGGCACACTTATTTCAGATTCCTTGTTTACCTCAAGCTCTTGACTATTTGAAGTTTGTCCTAGAGTGCCATCATCTTTATCATCAATCCTCAATTTTTTAAGATTTTGCATTATCTTAACTTTGGGATCTACTTCATCAAATTTCATATGGATAGACTCTTCTATGGTTTTGGTTGATCTATTAAATACCCTATATGCTTTGCTATGTGTGGAGTAACCTAGAAAAGTACATACCTTAGACTTTGGGTCGAATTTGTCTAATTGATCCCTATCATTTAAAACATAACAAGTGCAACCGAACACCTTAAAATAACTTATGTTGGGTTTTCGGCCTTTCCATAGTCCATAAGGAGTCTTTTTCACTTGCTTTTGGACATTTACTCTATTTATAACATAGAATGCTGTGTTAATGGCTTTGGCCCAAAAGTGCTTAGCTATGTTGTACTCATTTAGCATAGTCCTACACATCTCTTGGAGTGTCCTATTTTTTCTTTCAACAACTCCATTTTGTTGGGGAGTTCTAGGAGAGGAAAATTGGTGTGTATAACCTTGTTTAGCACAAAAATCCTCCAAGTTCCTATTTACAAACTCACCACCTCTATCACTTCTAATGATGGTGATTTTGTATCCCTTTTCATTCTCTACTAAAGCACAAAACTTTACAAAGACATCAAACACTTCATGCTTATGAGATAGAAAATACACCCATGTATACCTTGTAAAGTCATCAACAATGACAAAGCAATATGATTTACCTCCTAGACTTTGTGTTTGAGTAGGTCCGAACAAATCCATATGGATAAGCTCTAAAGCTCGAGTCACATTACTTGTTACTTTCGTCTTAAATTACGATTTCAATTGTTTACTAAGGATACAAGATCCACATTCCTTATCTTTCTTAAAAGTACATTTGGGTAGGCCCTTAACTAGATCATGCTTAGTCAATTTTGACAAGTTTTTCATGCTAGAATGTCCTAATCTATGGTGCCACAACCATGCATCACAATCACTTTGTGCACTCAAACATGAAACATTTTGCATATTCATCTCATCAAAGTTGATGGCATAAACATTCTTATCTCTATATGCGATAAACAAAGTTTCATGCTTCTCATTCCTAACAATGCATTTCGATGATTCAAACATAACATGAAATCCTTTGTCATACAATTGACTAACACTAAGCAAATTATGTTTCAAACCATCAACAAGAAAAACATTAAAAATAGAAAGTGAATTGTTACCGACGGTTCCGAGACCAATAACTCTTCCTTTATTGTTGTCACCAAATGTAACCTTTCCACCGTCATGCCGCTTTAGCTCAATAAATTGATGTGCATCTCCGGTCATGTGTCTTGAGCACCCGCTATCTAAGTACCATGAGGTGCTCTTCCTTGCATCCTACGCAATGGGAAACACACTAAATTTTGGTATCCAAATACCTTTGGGTCCGAGAAAGTTAGTGTCATAAACATTTTTAACTACCTATGCTAGTCTACCCATTTTGGCCTTTTGTAAGGCACATTTCCCAACCACATGAGACCTATTGCACTTTGAACATCTACGATCATTATTTAGTAATTTCTTGTAACTTAACAAGTTTGCACCATAACCTATGCCTCTTTTGTTGAGTACACGTCGTTGTGCTCCCAAAATCATGTCAAACATTTCTTTACCATTGGTGAACTTATGCACCGTGCTAGTCAAGTCCTCTACTTCCTTGACTAAGGCATCTCTCTCCTCTATGACTTCATTCAAGTCATTTTGGAGATCATTAATGGTCTTATTTTGTGACTCTATCTCACTAATTACTATGGTTAGGCTCTTTTTGAGTTTGGTCTTTTTGACCTCCTTTTCCAACTCTTTCCTAAGCTCATCAAGATTTGAAGCATTATCCAAATCATCAACATCATCAAAGTTAAAAGGGTTAGAATTTACCTCGCCTTGTGCCATAAGACAAAGTATTGCCTTCTCACTCTCCGATTCGGATTCCAAACTTGATGATGATGAGTCATCCCAAGTTGCCTTGAAGCTTTTTTTTCCTTTCTTCTTGTCAAACACCTTCTTGGATTTGCAATCCGCCTTGATGTGACCCAGTTTGCCACAACCGAAGCATATGGTTTCATTTGACTTTCCTCCCTTGCTTCCACTTCGAAACTTCTTCTTATACTTGTCACGCTTGTACATGGCCTTGTTGAGCTTTCTTGAAAGCATAGCTACTTCCTCCTCGAGATCATTGTCATCACAAGATTTTTCATCTTCAATGATCTCTACCGATGCACTAGGGGAGCTATTTGCCTTCAAGGCGATCTCTTTTCTTGAACTCTTTATACCTCCACTTAATGCTTCCAATCTTGCTCGGTCTTTAAGTTCGAATTCATGAACCGTTAACTTTCCACACAATGCATCGAATGTGTAGTCTCCAAGATTTTGTGCCGATTGGATAGCATATTTCTTGGCATCCCATTCCTTAGGCAAGTTTTTAAGGAATTTGTATACTGATGTCTCTTGATCATAATTCTTTCCAAGATTCTTGATCTCATTCAATAGTTTAGTGAACCGTGTGATGGCGGTGGCTATATCTTCATCGGATCCAACTTGGAAAGTCTCATTGTGTTCCTCAAGGATCCTCAACTTTGTCTTTTTCACTTGCATGGTACCTTCATAGTGGACCTCAAGCTTTTCCCATACTTCCTTGGCCGTTTGACAAGCACTCACTCGGTTAAACTCATTTTCACTTAATGCACAAAATAGGTGATTCATGGCTTGATCATTTGAGAGCTCACTCTTGATCTTCTTGGCGATGTACTCTTTCAAAGGCTTGTCCGGTGGAGTGTAGCCACTTTCAATTGCATCCCACAAGAATCTATTTTGTGCTCTTATGTAAAACTTCATCCTCACTTTCCAATGAGCGCAATTAGTTTCATCGAAATACGGAGACCTACTCGAGGAGTTGCCTTCCTTAAGGCGAGCCAGATCTAAAGTTTGCATCCTTGCACAAAAACACTCAAAGATACGTTAGTAATGCTTTTGAGCAATAACCTGCTCTGATACCAATTGAAACCACACCCAAGAGGGGGGTCAATTGGGTGTATCGAGAAATTATTGCCTTTTAAAATTTTTATGCTCAAATAACAATGAATGTCTATGCTATGCAAATGAATGGGATAAAAGAGATGGAAAATGACACATGATTTATAGTGGTTCGATCTAATGATCTACATCCACTACCTAACCTCCCCGGTTAAGATTTTTAAACCCTCACTTATATTCCAAATAAGTGTTACAACCTAAGCATACAAGCCTAGAATGCCTAATTACAATTAGGACTTCCTATCTAGTCGCAACTAGAGATTGTGTCTAGCCTCAACTAGGTCTTCCCTTTTGACTTATATTCCACTAAGTCTTACAATCATACAATTACAACAATTTGCTGAAAAATAATGAAGTACACATTACAATATAAAGTGGTATCAAATTCAAACACTAGCAAGCCTCCTAAAGCCTAACAACTCTAATGCATGCAAATATGAGAATGAATGGAATATGCAAACTATGTCACTGATTTTATTGCAAATCCCAAGTGTGAAATCGTTTTAAAATCAAATATATTAGTGCAAAACCGATTTCAAAGCTAAGAACAATAGTTTAACAAAAATCAAGTTTAAGTGCAAAACTTTTGTTCAAAAATAATCTTAGGGTTTGATAAAATAAGTTTAAGTGCAAAACCTAAGATGAAGGTGTTCAAACACACAACAAACTGATTTTTAATTCAAACACACAAAACTATGTAGATTAAGCACAAGTAAAGATGCTAGAACAAGGACTTTCTTACAACCAAGAAGATGACAAAAGAGATCAGCTTTGAAGAGATTCTTGTACTCCTTTGGAAGCCTCAAAAGTGCTGGATTTTGGAGTTAGTGGACAACAACAAGAATCTCCTTTGTCTCCTTCACAAAAATCAAAGTTCTTCTCTTTGTGTATTTTGAGCTTTTGAGTATGTTTGTTCCTTGTTGTGAGAAAACCATGTTCTTGGTGGTTTTATAGTGTTACGTATCCCATTTTGACAGTTTGTGACCGTTCTAGGGATCCAAGGGTCCAGAATTCATCAAGAATTCAAATTAAAGTTTGTTTTTTAGCTTTTTAAAAAAGCTGTCAGGTAGGCAATTAGCGCGCTAATGCTGAGACCTAGCGCGCTAACTGCGGGGAGCTCAAAATAAATATTTTATCCCTTTGTGTTAGCGACCCTTAAACACGTCCAGGACCCAACCGACCCTTATATAACATATTATACACGTTTGTTATGGGTCATTAAGCCTAATTGGGTGATCCGGATATTTTTACAAACCCCGAAAATCGAAAATCACGATTTCATAACTTGCGAGGGACTTTTCTGCAAATTTGCAGTTTTCTTTTCAAAAACATTTCAAAAATAAGTTTTTCTGTTTCAAAAACTTCAACAATGATCTCCAATAAGCAAATGACCATTAACACATAGTCTCACATAGTTTAAACTCATAGACCTAGTCATGTATTAAAATTTCATTTTGAAACTTCAAGTTACCTCATGACTTTTGAAAATTAGTTTAAGAAACTCGATATGCATGGACTAATGCATTTGGCTTGCGTGAAAGAATTTGAATACCATACATCAAAATTACAAATTGTAGTTCGATCTTTCGTCTTCATTCCTTCATGAATGTCGAGTCTTGAACTTGTATGGCTTGAATACCCGTGATGTGTTATTTTGCATCCTTTAACAAAAACTGAAATACACTTGATATTAATTAGTACATTTTCACCTTGTTTGTTTCCATTAAAATCCCAGTCGGAGTTAGAGTGACTAACCACTTAGTCCAACAGTATTCGGTTCGGATGTTCTAACGATGTCGTTGTGGTTTCCCACTATATTTAAATCATCAGCATATACAACAATAATCACAAATCCTGTTGATGATCTTTTAATGAAGACACATGGGCGAAGCGGATTATTTACATATCCTTCTTTCAGTAAATAATCACTAAGACGTTTGTACCACATTCGTTTGGATTGTTTCAACCCGTACAAAGACCTTTGTAATTTTATAGAATGCATGTTATGAGGTTTTGATTTTATTTCATCGGATATTACAAATCCATCATGGATTTTCATATATATCTCACTGTCTAGAGATCCATACAGATATGTTGTAACGACATCCATTAAATGCATATCAAGCCCTTCAGAGACTGCAAGGCTTATCAAGAACCGAAATATGATTGCATCTATAACAGGAGAATATGTTTCATCATAATCGATGCCAGGTCTTTGTGAGAAACATTGAGCTACAAGTCTTACTTTGTACCTTGTAACTTCATTTTTTTCGTTTCTCTTTCGTACAAATACCCATTTATATCCAACAGGTTTTACGCCATCAGACATTTGGACAATTGGTCCAAAAACTCTCATTTCCTTAACGAGATTAGCTCTGCTTGGATAGCATCTTGCCATTTTTGTCAATCAGGTCTTTTTTGACATTCGTCCACTAATCGTGGTTCTGGATCATCATCATTTCACATATTTCAAAGGACACATTGGAAGCAAATATATCATCAAGAACAATTTCATTTCGATCCTAAATCTTACCAGAGTTTAAATAATTTATTGAGATCTCATTACTTTCATTTTTTCATCTTTTTCTAGAGGAAGTTGTTCCTCATCAGAATTAACTTGTTCTGACAAACCCTTATCAAAGGATTCTTGTGCTTTCTCAAGAGTATTTTGATTTGTATTTATTTTTACTCCCGTTTTCCTCTTTCGAGGAATTGTATCCTTTGAACCAACCGGTCTTCCACGCTTTAAGCGTTTCGTTGGTTCTTGTGCATTTTGTTGCACAGAGACATCAATTTTTGCAGGAGCATTTACAGCTAGAATATGTGATTTTTTCACTTGTTTTGCATCATTAAATATATTTGGTAATTGATTTGTGATTTGTTGCAAATGAATGATCTTTTGAACTTCAAGTTCACACTGATTTGTTCGTGGATCATAATGTGATAAAGTTGATGCATCGTAAGCAATTTCGCGTCATTCCTTTTGAATTGACTTCTTATCTCCCCCTAATGGTGAGAAAATTGCTTCATCAAAGTGACAATCAGCAAAACGTGTAGTAAATAAATCCCCTGTTAAGGGCTCAAGGTATCTTATAATGGATGATGAATTAAATCTAACATAAATCCCAAGTTTTCGTTGTGGACCCATCTTAGTTCTATTGGGAGGTGGTATAGGAACATACACTGCACAACCAAAAATTCTTAAGTGTGAAATATTTAGTTGTTGACCTAAAATGAGTTGCATGGGGGAATGTTCATGGTATGCAGTAGGCCTATAACGAATAATAGATGCTGCATGAAGGACTGCATGTCCCCAAACTGAAGTTGATAACTTAGTTCTCATGATTAAAGGTCTGGCAATTAATTGAATGCGTTTGATCAGTGATTCTGCCAAACCATTTTGGGTATACACATGTGGAACAGAATGTTCAATGGTAATTCCTATAGACATGCAATAATTTTTAAATGCTTGAGATTGAAATTTTTCGACATTATCAAGACGGATGGTCTTGATTGTGTTGTCAGGGAATTGTGCTCTTAACTTAATGATTTGTGCTAAAAGTCTAGCAAATACAATATTGCAGGTCCAAAACAAACAAACATGTGACCACCTAGTTAAGGCATCTATCAAAACCATGAAATACCTAAATGGTCCACAGTGAGGATGAATAGGTCCACATATGTCTCCCTGAATGCATTCTAAGAAAACTGGGGATTCTACAATAATTTACTTGGGGGTGATTTAACTATCAATTTACCTTGAGAACAACTTGCACAATAATAATCATCAGCTGATAAAATCTTTTAGTTCCACAATTGATGTCCACACGAATTTTCAATATTATTCGTGTAATTGATAATCAAATCCATCATTTCATCTTATGAATGTCATTAAATCATATAACGATATTTATTTCATCAGTATGCCTTTTCAAATAAAATCCAGAAGGTAATGCAAGGAATTTAAATTCTCAGATGAAACAAATCATACTGAATAACTTCTAGATAAGGCATTAACAACATTATAGTGGTACCATATATTGCATAAACATTAGCCTCTGCTAAGTTTAAATTTGATAAATATTTTTTACATTACAATGTACATGTAGTACAATAAGCAAGACATGCGTTATTCGCCTTTATTTAGCTCATAATTTGAACACATCTTAATGTGTCAATAATTAATT
The DNA here is from genome assembly GCA_039657345.1 of Stephania japonica. Classification (NCBI taxonomy): domain Eukaryota; kingdom Viridiplantae; phylum Streptophyta; class Magnoliopsida; order Ranunculales; family Menispermaceae; genus Stephania; species Stephania japonica. The sequence goes on from CM077562.1 coordinate 42,775,670, forward strand.
GAGCTATTTTTAATGGTAAAATTCATAATTTTGCCTTGATTTTGAAGGCATGGTAAAAGGTCAAAAATATTTGGGTATGTATATGACAATATTTAGGCAACATAGCCTTTCGTACGTGACGAAAAAAATGTCACAATTATGAGCGCTCATTGTCAATACTAATTTACCCTTTCTAGTGGTGCACTACTTTTTATTCTGACTATCAATGGAATTGTCAATATAACTTTTACCATATCTTTTACCTTTTCCACGTCCATAAATTTGTAATTGCGACTATGGCCATCATATGCAACATATGCTTCTTAATTTGAAGCTAAACCAATTGGACATGAGTGATATTATATTTATAATATCTTATTATTTTACTCAGCTACAATGAGACAAGGATTCAATCCATAATTAATATTTAATAGATTGACGTGCGCGTTCGATAATTTGTTGCAGTAATTCATCGAGCCGAGCCACGTGGCCTTTATTTGTCTCATCAGTCATATTTCTGCATAGCCTCAATATAGAGGTAATTGAAATTGCAGAATAATAAATGATATTTGACTGATATAAATTTTGTAGCGTGAGACCCAGCCGCTCATTTTGAGCCTTTTGGAGCATCACCAATTTTGGCCTTGATATAGATAGCTCCATCAGGCGAAATGATAATATAAAGTGAAATATTCACTTTTCAAATCTCTAAAGAGTCTAAAGAGATATTTGACGAATAAATATTTATACGCATAGCCTTGCGTAGATGCTTTATATATAATTTGAGCATCCCGTTGCCTTGACAAGTAATTATTGTTTTCAATATTATTAATGCAATTATTTCAATCAAGTATAATAAAAAAAATAAAGACATCATAAATAGTTCTCATTTTTATGTAAAATATATGATTAAATGAATGCTCATAACTTGATTATTTTATACACAAAATATACTATTTGTATGAGTTGGTGGGACAACCTCCAGGTTGGGTGGTGAGACGAAGTCTACTTAAAAACCATGCCTCCTCGAACGGGATAACCTGTCTCCCTTTCAATGTTTAGCTTTACCGAGGACAAGGCTTACCCACTATCAACCCAAACTCATAACACTATTTGTAATATAAAAAAAATCAAGAATGGAGCATAATTAATTGTTTGTAGTATAGCGAGAAAACTAGTTATGTCACATATTGACTTTTGATTTCTGATGTAGAAGATCGTACAAGACGCAATTACAGAGCATACTTTCGCAATCGGTGACGTTAAAATGCATAGTATATGAATAAAGTATGCATATAAAAGTGAAGCAACCAAGATAAAATGGAAATAAACCGAACTCATAAAAGTTATACCTTCCTAGCTTTGTCTCCTTAACAAGCTTTTTTGAACTTCAAGATCTCCTTAATGCTAGAGCAAGCTCATGCTGATAACATGTTGTGAATTGAATTGAGACTTGATAAGAACTAGAGAATGAAATAGAAGAAGACTAAGAACTTCTACTACTACAAACTATTACTACAAAGGAGAATAGAAGAAATGAGATAGTTGGAATGAGAAGTTTTTATTCAACTTGGTGTATCTATTACATAGATGTGAGCTCTTTATATAGGCCATTACAAGAATGTCAAAAATCATAAGTTACAATTACATGATGTAAATGTGTAACCACTCATACTTAGTGGTGGAATACAAATGGTTTGAATAGGACGAGTCATCCACATCCATTTCATTTACAACACATAAAAATATATATAAACAAAGTTAATTTTAAAAAGACATATTTTCTTACCAACGACGACGCGAAGAAAAATGAAGAAAAAAAGTTGTATATGAAATTAAATCATAGGAAATGCAGTTCTTTATTTTTTTTGAAATGTACCTAAGTTTGTCAACTTTGATATCTATTTAGTAAAACCGTTCAAACACGTCAAAAATACTCAATAAGCAATTACTTATTCAATTGAAAAAATTAATTATATATAATGTATTCAATTGAAATGTACCTATATTTTTTTTTTCTCATGAGGTATAGACTATAGTTATTAGTTGTTGAGTTAAAATAGAACACTTAAATTTTCAAAAAAAAAAAAAAAGTGGAACACTTCATTAATATTGTATATGTAACACGGTTTTAAGATATGAAGGAGTCAACTCATTATCTCTATCCAATTACAATTATAATGTATAATTTAGTAAATTAGTAGGTTGAAAATTGTGTGTATATATATATATATATCCACCAAATTAAGCTTTTTTATTAATTTTTACTATATTCATTTTATGTACTTGTTAAAATAGCATCCTTAGTTTTAATTTGGTATAAGAAAAATCATTATTTAGTTTTCTTTAATGTGTGTGTGTGAAATAAATAAGAAAAATATTATGGGAATTGATATTCCAACTGCATGGTGTGTTAGAAAGAGTGTAAAAGTATAATAGGTTGTTGGAGATAATCCTTATATTATATATTATATACAAAACAATATACTATAAATTAGTTTTTTGATAAAATACTATAAATCAGTTACTTCATAAAGTAATTAACGTGACATGTGAAGGTGCCCTTTAAATGCAATAAGATATTAATATAACGTAATACAATTGGACGGTGAACTTAAAATGGGCCGACGTTTGTATATATTATATTAGTTAGATATTTATCTTCGATATCTATAGCTACGTGTCTAACTTGTATATAAAGTGCCATTTTCTTTCTCTTTTAGATAAAATATAAAGTGCCATTTATATACATGTCACATCGATCGTAACAAAATCCAATAGAGTGTCGCCATTTTGACGCATCTATAATTTTAATTATTTTTTTTAAAAAAATAGAAGTTTCATTAATCATTAATGAATCGACACAGAACCTGAAATATATAGATTCAAAAAGTATATTGATTCGCTAATTCTATTTGTTCAAAAGAAATATCATTAATTTGACTATGAATGCGATTGTGAAATTGAAACAATTTAACAATCATGGACTATTCTCTACAATGTTGAAACGCGTTACAATACACAAACGTCATTGGAACCACATAACAAACACTAGAACAATTTCGTTCTTTAATAAAGGTTTCAAAACCCCTATTAATTAAAAATAGATGTTATTAAATGTCATGTGAGAAACGTGTTCGATGGGTCGTAACACCTAATTGATAGAGGTTTTGATTAAGCAACCTCTACGTAATATATGTATTACCAGTTAAACATAACCGATCAAACACGTTTTCCACATGGCATTTATAACACTCATCTTTAATTGAGGTTTTGAAACCTCTATTAAAGACCAAAATTATTCTAGTGGAATAACAAAACTTCATTTTCTTAACAAAAAAATAGGCAAAACCCCTTTTTTGGTCCTTGAACTTTCAGATATTTCTGCTTTTGGTCCCTCAACTTTGAAAAGAACACATTTGGTCCCTCGACTTTTAAACTAGTGAACATTTAGTCCTTCCGTTATTTGGTCTGTTTAAATTGATGACGTGGCGAACCAAACTTGCCCTGTGGATAACAGGACCGGCCACGTGGCCGGTTGTGACATAAACCGATGGTTCATGTGAACCAGAACCGGTTTTCTCTAAACCCACAAAATTAAAACAAAACAAGCCATAAATCCCCAATCCCCATTTCCACTCACTCCCTCCCTCCCTCCCGCACTCAGCTGTCGTCTTTTCTTCATCACCATACCCTCCCGAAGTTGTCGTCTCTTCGTCATCACCACATCCTCCCGAAACGCGAAGTTGTCGTCGTCATCGCTCATCTCCTCAACTGTTGTCATCGCTCCCGCTGCGACGAAGCTGTCGTCCTCACCACTCCCGAAGTGTCGAAGCTGTCGCCTCTCTGCAATGCTCGACCAGTCCCTCCTGACCCTCTCCCTCCCGAGGCTGTCGACCCTCATCGCTCATCTCCTCAATTCGAAGCTGAAGTATCTCTATTCTCCCTTCCAGAGCTGTCGTCCCTCATCTCCTTAAATCGAAGTTGTCGACCCTCATCTCTGCTCTCCTTCGTTGTCCTCAGCTCGCCTCTCTGCAACTCAAAGCTCGCCTCGTTGTCGTCCTCAGCTCTCCTTTGTCGAAGCTCTGTCCACTCCTCAGGTTTCACTCTATCTCTTCCTTAAATTTATATCTTGTTCTGAATTTCTCAAACCCTAACAATTCTGTTGTTTTGTTTTAGGCCTCAGACCTAAGAGAGAAATTCAAAGCCAGCAAGCATGTGGTATTTCCTCAAACCCTAATTGCTTGCTGCCAAAAATCTCATCTTTTTTGTTTTGGAGTTGTTATTGTTGTAGATAATGTAGAGGGAATCAGTGCATTGGGGAACTAGTATATTCTTTTTGCGAACCACGAATGCAGGTTTCATTTGTGTGTATGTGTGCATACATAGATCATTTTAATTCAGTGACTTATTCATGCCCTGTACTTCCCTCCAACTGGTCTTAAAGGTCGACATTTTGCGTAAATCGTATGAACTAATGAATCTGTAATGGGTGAAATACCCGATAAGTCGATTTCCATTGGAAGTATATTATTGACTGTCATTCCTCGGTAATCATACTTGTTGGATGTTCGGGTCTGATATCATTACACGCCTCATCGTTTCTCTAATGTTTTAGCATATATTATAACCTCTTGGGGAAGACGCGCTTTTGTAGTTTCTATTTGTGTTTGCTTGGATTGGAAATTCTAGGAATGGTAACACAAATGGTTATTTTCACTTTACTTGATCTTTAATGCCCTTATTTTTATATTTTTTTTTTGGGAAATGAGAAGTGCGCCTTTTGTTGGGGATGGATCCCATCCTATTTTGCTATTGTTGCGAAACATTACTTAATGAAATTTGTTCAATAAGCTATTTAACTGATAATACTTTCATAATCTTTTGTTCTTTGGATTTGTGTTTTCATTAATTTTCAGGAAAATCTTGATGCAATAGATAGATTGATTGTTGATGGTGAAGCAAATCATAACAAGTTTCGACACCTTGATCCTTGCATTGGTGAGTTACACAGTTGTAGTTCTCTTTAACTGTTTTGTATTCATGGTGATGATTCCTTATATTTGCTACATGCATGATAATGGGTATCTAAACTCAATATTGACATTTGTTACCCCCTATAGTAGGAAACAAACACAATGGGAAAAAAGCACAAATGGTAGTAATAAAGTAAAAGTAGATCCTCTGAAGCATCCGTGTCCTATATAAGTTTGATTTCCCATTAGATTAACTACCTACTTATATTTCTTGTGTGGTTCTTCTAATGGACTTCGATCCCGAAGAAACCTTTAGGACCATGAACTCCCTATTGTAGCTAATTGTGAAAAGAGTTTTTTTATTATTTTTTTCTATAAGAATTCTCTCCACTTATTTCTTCATTGCACTTCCCCTAGCAATTTTTGGGTTAGATTCTTAGATTCTACAAGATGGTGTTGGGTCAGACCAAATAAAGCTTGTGTTTTTTATATGAGATGAGGCACTAGAGGGGGTGGCAATGTTAGGCCACCGCTTTAAAAAGTAAAAACACACAAATGCTCATTTTGGTAGGCTAGTCATGTTCAAGCTTCTTTGAAGTCGTCTTCATATAAGAAATTTCAATTTTTCTTAGTGTTTGATTTAGTATGAGTGTCACATGAATATGTTTGTTATTTGCTAATAGTGCTAGGCTTCATAACAAGTTTGCAACATGAACTTTTGAAAGTCTTACTTTTTGTGATAAAAACTTTCAGTTGCTCTTTGTTTTTGCGTTCCTATTGGTTTACTTTCTCCTGCGTTGGTAATTGTGTTTGTAATAGCCCCTGACCTATTTTTGCATATGTTCTTGCTCTGTACCAAGTTTTCGGTTGGAGAAACGGAATGTACTCTTGAAAGAGGCAACTCTAACAGTGGTGATTGAATCTGTTCACGTCTCTCAAAGTCGAAATCCTCTACGTGCAGCCTTCTCTATATATAAAATACCAACCATATCGTCAACATTGTGCAACTCTAGTTCGTATGGTGTTGGAGAATCATTTTCTTCACATGCGAAACTCCGTCACAAACTTCCATATGCCACAGTATAGACAAGAAGTATATAACGCTAGAAAGGGAGGTGATGTACCACTATTCTAGGCCATGTGTGGTGAAAATTTCCTGGACATGTGCTCATCCTGGTAGGAGGTTCTATGCTTGTGCTCGTGGTCATCATCATGGGGTAAGATCGATAAAATCAAATAAGGGTTTTGTTATGCGTTTTGATTGATTCGATTTTGTCAATTGGGCGTTTGATTTGGCTCTGTGAGAGATTTTTCAATGATTACTAAGAACTCGTAAGAAATTTATATATCTTTGAATTGCTTTAAAGCTTCAATATGCTATTATCTTCATGTTGTGCACAACATGATGTTTTTTCCCTCACTCTCAGAAATTGGATTGTACAATTGTATATTTATGATATTCTCATAAAGTTATCCCTGCAAAAAATAGAAAGGACAAAGCTAAGTACAACTTGATACGTTGCATTATTTTTTGCCTTTTTTTTATAAATAGGAGGCAGAACTCAGATATGTTGCATTCGTACCTATCTGCATGATATTGTGTTGTTAAAATGAGTTGTCATCCTCCTAGTTATTATGGTTGTTATTAGGCCTTGTTATTATTGATAATACAATATTTAATCTTGAGCTATATGTGCATTAATTTCTTTGTAATATGAAATTTTAGTATGGTCATCAAGTTTAATTTTGTTTGTTCCATATATTTCGTAGGGTTGTGACTACTTCTTGTGGATGGACGATAAATTCACAAATTATGTGTCTTGCATTTTAAATGATCTCGTGGGTACCATTTCAAATTTATTGGAGGAAAGAAAAAGCCATGTTGACGTGGATGAGGTCGTCAAGTTATGAGCAGAGAATAATTTATTAAGGTCAAAAGTTGTGAAGCTGTCTCAAGAACTTGAGGCATCGAATAGGCGATGTTTTATATTAAAATTGATTGTACTAGGTGCAATTGGATGGTATATTTGGGTATTATCTGAAAAGTAATTACACTAGTTTAATTGAATGTCATAGTTTGAGCACTGTCTTGACTTAAGTTCTACTAGTTTAATATCATGCAGTACTTGTATTTACTATTTTTTTAACCCTCATATATACTACTTTTTTATGTACTACCTTTTTTTTTTGAAAACCTTGTATGTACTACTTTAATATATAAGTCTCATTGGATATGAGCTTAATCGAGTTATATATATCTTATAAAAAATAATGTCGTAGTGATTGAATATGAGATTAATCGAGTTATGTATACGCAAGTTAAGAGTGATGGAAAATATAAATTTCAACAACTAGAATTGTTCAATAACTTGAATTGTTCAATCAAAACACGACGAGATGACACTTAAGGATTCCATTTTGGTTTTAGAGTGAGTTTCAAAACCCTAGGTTGTGTGCCACAATCAACACGACAAGATGGAAGACTTTGTGCCAGTGCTTCGGTAGATGTAGAAGTATCAGTTGGGGGCACAACTTTGGCTTGCTTCTGTACTCTTGGTTTCATGCCTAAGGTCTGCAAATTAGAAAAAGAAAACCTCTCAGCATATATGAAAGCAAAAAAATAGGCAAATGTATGGAACAATACCACTATTTTATCAAAAAAAAAGGAATTATAGACAATAAAAGTATGCTTCCACTAAATTTAAGTTCACATTGACCTGCCAAGTAACAACTCCATTCTTAGAGTAGCATACTCCAAATCCTTTACAGCCAGAGTGTGCAACTGAATCTTTTGAATTCTTTCCAATTGTCTTTGAAGTACGCCTTAAATTTTCACTGTGTGATGCTTCTAGTCTTGTCCTTTTTTTCTTTGGCACTTGAACATGTTCAATGTGCATTCGTTTAGTTGACTCCGTATTTCCTTGAGAACTCTCACAATTGTTCTTTTGTTGACTTTCTTTCTTGCCATTGTTCTTTTGTTGATTTTTTTCTTGCCCTTGTTCTTGTCTTGTTCATTGCCTTTTTAGTCATTGGTTGTATGTTCTTCATTCTCATTAGGTACATTTTGTAACAGATAAATTGGATGTCATTAAACATGAAACAACGCAAGTCAAATAGAAATAGGATAACAAGAATCGACATTAATTCACCTCAACTTCGTCAGCTCTATAAGGGCACGAACGTTTATTGTGGCCCTTTGATTTATAAATTCGGCATGTCATGATCCTCCCTTCCCTCAACAATTTGTTCTCCTTAACCTTTTGAGGTTCGTCCTTGTCTTTGCGTCAATTTTTTTGGGTCTCCCGGGCATTTTCTTGAATAGAGGTGGCTCAATTCTAACATTATTTGTCTGAGGCCAAAAGTTTTTCCTTTCAACTACTCCCATTATGTGCTTGTATGCCTTTAAGTATGTTTCTTTATGATACCAATGAGCCACAAAATCTTCGGGTGCCTTAGATTGATGGTAAATAGTACATATACTATGAGGGCAGGGAATTCCAGTCAAGTTCCACTCTCTGCATGAACATGTTCTTGCCTTCATGTCCACCTTGTGGTTGTCAACTCCCTCGTGCATACTCGACACTTCATATTCATTGTCTTCATTCCATTCTGCCCTCCATTCAAAAGATTTTTCCTTATTTTTCTCCAATTTAGACACCACCCGAGGAGAGATATCAAAATGCCACTTGTTAGCCTCTTGTTTATTCTTCACTAACCTTTTCATCACCTTGCGCCTTATATCCTCCAACATTGATATTATGGACTTGTTCCTTGCCTCTAGAATCCATCCATTGAATGTCTCGGCCAAGTTATTATCAACAACATCACAATTAACCTGTGTTTATATAAATACGAAGTATTAAAACAAATAGGTATTTATAAATGTAATGGTTGCCATAAATAAGTAATACATGCATTACATTACCTTTTCATTGAAATATGTCTTTGACCATTTCTCAACTTCGTACCCCATTGCATCTTTCTCGCAACCAACGCCTAACTCTGCCAATCTACTCATTTTATCTTGTCATCATGATAACACATAAAGAGAACCTTTAGTTCCAAAACAAGATAATTAAGTCAGCTAAGACATAAAGATAATCTTTAGTTCCGAAATAGTTGTAGCTCGAGCACAGTTCCAAAATGCAAGCTTTCTCTTTTCACCTCGCCATTTCTTCGCCCAATTGGCATACACGTGTCCCGCACACCTCCTGCGCTCTGCCATCGGTACAATTGATTTTATTGCACTTTCTAAACCCTACAAAAATTTATAACTTGCACGTGAGAAACAAAAATAAGCCTATAACATTAATTTGAAAATCAAGTAAACTAGAGCTACATTTTACCTTCTGCATGTCAGACATAATAGTAATTCCTTTACCATCACCGAGTTGAATATCACGTTGTATGCACCTAATGAACCAAGTCCAAGTTGTCGTGTTTTCAACTTGTACAACAACCCATGCTATTGGAAACATTTGGTTGTTTCCATCTCTCCCAATTGCGTATAAAAGTTGACTTTGCGTAAACCTTTCATGAAACAACCATCAAGTCCCACAATCTTGCGACATCCCTCAAGCCAACATTTCTTACATGCTTCGAAGCATACATAGAATTTGGTAAAAGTTGGTCTATCACCCCCTCATCCATACTAGACTTAACTATACATGTTGGTCCCCGGTTTGAAGTGACGATAATTCTTACATAGTCATGCAACAAAGCGTACTCACGTTGGTAGTCACCAATCAATTATGTGAGAATAATTTGTCTTGTTTTGGCCACAACGGAGAAACTGACATGCAACTTTATCTCTTTTTGGCATATGGTTGTCAACGCTTTCAATGTAATGCCGGGTTGATTGTACACATGATCCTTAAGTTGGACATACAAATACTTATAATTGGCAAACCTCACTTTCTCCACTCTTTTACACTCGTGTTTGTGTTCATAGGTCTTCACAGTCAGAGTCTCATCATTTCTTTCCATAGAGATTAAGATTTTCCATGGGCATCCTTCCTTGCACTTTTCTCTCAACCTCATTTTATCGTTCTTAACTAGTTTAATGCCAAACCCCCTCATTATGGCATATTTCTTTACAGCTTGTCGTGCCTCATCCAATCGGAAGCTCGGTTTTAGTGTCGAACCGCGCCCTAGGATTCTTCCTCCTTACAAACTCACTTTCATCATCAGAATCAACTTCACTACAATATGACCCCATATCATCACTTTCAAAGTACTCACTCTCATTACCATCGCTATATTCTCCAATCGAAAAATCATTTACTGCACCAACAACTTCATAATCACTTACTAGCTCTCCAACCAAATTATTATTCCTCATGTCAAACTCAGCCCCTAGTAGTTTCCCCTGATAAACCTGCAACTCTCTCCCTTCAGCACAACATTCTCCCCCTTGGCCTTGCAACTCTTCTTCATCCCCTAATAAACGCCGCCTATCTTATCCATTATCATTTTCACTCTTCTTGTTCTTCCCCCGTTTGTTTTTTGACTCCCTAACTTTTTTCGAGCTTCCTGCAACTCTTCATCATCATCTGTCAACACCGGCATGTCAAAAAGTATATCATCAAAAACAGTATCCTCATATTCATAATCCTCTAGCATAAAATGATTGCTTTCATAAACATTAGTATCTTCATATGGGTCCTCTTATGTCGTAAGAATCGTATTTCCTTTGTGTCGCTCAACCCCACTTCCTTCGCCTATAGCTCTAACAAAAGGTTAATTTTGCTCTTCACTACTAACAATAGTTGTGCCCCTTACATGTTCAATAAAAAATTCTAGCAAATCCCCATTGCTTTTCCCCTCACAAGCATTTAAAACACCAACGTCATCTTTCACTGCAACAAAGTCTTTCTTAGCACAATTAAAATAGTACAATGAGCTGATGGTAGCGTAGCCCAACTCTTTCATGTAAGACATAACATTTGGATAAGACAAAAAGTCAACATCAAAATGGGGACTGATGACTTTCTTTTTTCCATTAATATGTCGATTGCTTCTAAACTCGTCCCCATAAGATATAACAAAACTCAATCTCTCAACCATTTCTTACCTACCCACATTGGAATGACCAAAAAAGTAAAAACACAGTTAGTCATTAAAAATACACGTCATTTGTCCGCCAATAGAGACCATTACAAAGGAATATGATCATTATCATAATCATAAAAAAGACAATGCATATCCACACTGAACAAGCAAACAAGTAAATCGACACAATAAATTCATTGAACAGTGTGAAGGCAATCTCATTGAATCACACCAACACAATTATTAAAAAACCATAATACATGTACTCAAAATTGGGGACCACAAACAATACAAATCTCAAATCAAACATTTTTTGATTCAATAATGCATCTATCTTACAACAATTTGAAATCACTGACATGTACACTTGAGCTCCACACTTACTCATTAGGAAAACAAAAATTACTTTAAACTAGAAAAACAAGTACATTCATCAGGAATGTACATCCATCTCAAGTTGCCATTATTAGTGGTTAAATAACATTATCTCATTTGTTCTATGAATTTGTTTTTTACACGTCTTTACTTGTATGTTTCTAACGGGTAGTTCTATCTATTATTTGTTCACTCATGTCTGTTGCATATTTTTCATTATTATTTGTTGTCAGCAGTTTTTGGACCAATTTAGGACTATCCATGATATCATGAAGGCATGGAAGCTCCATAGAAAGTTATTTCTGCACTTATTGAGACCTAGTTCTAGCAACTTCACAACTACTAGACAAAAAAAGTTAGTTGCTCTCCCTCACCTTGCAACTTAGGGCAATGAGTCTAATGGACTGGTTGAGGCATCAGAACTAGATAATACACATCAGGAACCGTCAGAGCAGGAACCACCACAAAATGAAATTATTGTTCTATAGCATGGCCTTTCTGTCAGTTTTGAGTCCCCTTTAGAAGATATTCTTGTAACGAATGAGGCATTGGAAATAATGAAATGTAGCAAGCAAGCAATTAGGGTATTGGTAAACTTGCCCTTGAGGGTTTAAGGAAATCGGCTAACACTAATTGTTAGGGTTTGTAAAGAGGCAAGCTGAAGATGACGAAGGAGAGCTCGACAACTTCGACTTGAGGAGATGAAGGACGACAACTCTGGGAGGGAGACCAGAGATACTCCAGCTTCGAGTTGAGGAGATGAGCGATAAGGGTCAACAACCTTGGGAGGGAGAGGGTCGGGAGGGACTGGTCGAGCGTTGCAGAGAGGCGACAGCTTCGACACTTCGAGAGTGATGATGATGACAGTTTCGGTGCTGCGGGAACAATGACGACAGTTGAGGAGATGAGCGATGACGACAACGGCTTCGAGCTTCAGGAGGTTGTGGAGATGACAAAGAGACGACAGCTTCGGGAGGGTGTGGTGATGAAGAAGAGACGACAGAGTACAGGAGGGAGCGAGGGAGTGAGTGGAAATGGGAATTGGGAATTTAGAGCTTATTTTTGTTTTGATTTTGTGGGTTTAAAGAAAATCGGTTCTGGTTCACACGAACCGCCGGTTTATGTCACAACCGGCCACGTGGCCGGTCAAGGTATCCACAGGGAAAGTTTGGTTCGCCACGTCATCAATTTAAACGGACCAAATAACGGAAGGACTAAATGTTCACTAGTTTAAAAGTTGAGGGACCAAATGTGTTGTTTTCAAAGTTGAGGGACCAAAAGCAGAAATATCTTAAAGTTCAGGGACCAAAAAAGGGGTTTTGCCAAAAAAATAACAAAACTTCCCAGCAAAAGGAAGAAAACCTAAAACTTCCCAATGAGAAGGCAAATCAAGAACTTCTAACTAGGGAAGACAAACTACCTATGTAATGAAAAATTAAAGAATAGACCAACCCAGACACCGTACAAAAACTACACACAATCGTTAAGGAAGATGCATTACAACAAGGATGAACCAATCTTCTAGGGTTGCAAGTGGGGCAAGGTGAGATGGGGATTGAAGTTACCATCCCTGTCCCCCGCAGGGCGCAGGCCACAGATCTATCCTCGAAAATTCCCACAAGGAGAACTTTGCCGCCCCAGACTTTACCATGTGGGGCAGGAAATCTCCGCGGCCCATCAATTTTGTGAAAATATTAATTTTGATCTATAATCCTTGGCTGCTTATCTGCTTACACAATTTTTATTTCATTTAGAAAACTATATTTCTCAAAGAATTTTATTTTTAATATTATTATGTTGATTAAGTTAGGAATTATCATACTTAATTAAATATAAAAAATCTCTTAAACTAATATATATATATATCCTTATGATACAATATGTATAGTAGAATTGTTTAATAGTACAAGTATTATTTTGAATTCCATTTTATACAACTAAATAGTTTTTAATTAAAAAATTACATATATTTTTAGTAAAAACATAAAAAAAAGAAATCTTAAGCAGGGCGTGGGGCGGAAGGCAAGGAATCCCGTAGAGATCCCAGTGCGACGCAAGGCGAGAGTAATCTCCATCCCCCGCCATGCCCCACGTGACGAGGCAAGATCTTACCCCGTGCCCCAACTCGCGGGGCGTAAAAAGTGAAGAATATTTACCCCATCGGGGCGAGTTCGCAGGGAATGAGGATTCCCCGCCCCACTTGCAACCCTACAATCTTCAAAAATCTAATCATTAGATTTACAGCTTATTGGAAGAATAAAATGTAAACAGATGTGATTTTGAACAACTGCTGATCGAAATAGAGGATCGGCGGTGGTTCAAGATCAAAAATTATAAAAGTGAGTCAATAAAAAGTTTCAGGGTTTTTTAAAGAAAGAAATAAAGAGGCGGCTTACGAAGAAAGAAAAAACTTATTTGTAGTTTAATTAGGTTTTTTTGATAAACCAATAATACAATTCAAGCAACTTAAAATAATAATATAATTCCTACCAAAAATAATAATAATAATATAATTCAATTAGTATATACTTGGTGTCTTAATAAAAGTAAAAAATCTTAATATTAAACTTAAATAATTGTAATAAAATTGTTAAAGAAGTGATTTGAAAGAAATTAGGGCCACATCTACAATGGCTCACAAATGCCCTAAATGTTATAAAAATCTAGACATATTTAAAGTTAAAAAAAAAATTAATGTGGAGGATAGTAGCACAGGATGGTTTTATTATGAGGGATTTAATTAAAAGACACTTCATGTAGCATGTCGCAACTTAATTATGTGTTTTAATTAAGAGATACACAACTAAAGCTCATAATCAACTACATTAAATTGAGTTGATGAGTAAAAAACTTAAAATATATCTATGTAGCATGCCGCAACTTATTTGGTAATGAGGTTTTGTAATTATTTTTTTCATTTTTATTTTTTTTTGAAGACCATAGAATCATTTCATTAATTACTCAATTGATCAATTTACATGATATGAGTACACCAATATCCGGTGGAACTTCATACCAAATAAATGGATTGGTATACAATTTTGCTATTTTAGCTAACACATCAACTACCTTGTTCGCACTTCTTCGAGCAAATTACACCCTCCACAATTCTTGACGTTTAACTATTGATAAACAGTCGTCAAGCAAACTCTCAAACTCCGACCTGTTAGGAAAGGATGATTTCAACCCTTGAACCACCATTAGAGAAACACTTTCAATCACATACCTTATATCTTGTCCTTGCATCCAATGAAAAGCCTCCCTCAAAGCAATAGCTTCCGCTTCATGTGAAGGCATTTAGCATGTATTTGGTCAAGCCCGAGATTAAAGTTGTCCCATTTGCGTCGCGCCCAACACCGCCTACACCTACCAGTCCATCAACACTACAAATCGCAGCATCAATGTTACATTTAACCCAATCTAGAGGCTTTGTTATTATCATTATTATTTATTTTTATTTTGCACATAAATGATGAAAAATGTCCTCAAAACAAAATAAATTAATCCGTGATAAAAATAAATATATTATAAGGTTGCATTCATCGAGTTTGTCGGATTTTTTAAATTTTTTCTTTTCTATTACGAACCCTAGAAAGGGATTCATTCACATGTTGTAAAAATAGAATTCATTTATTTTTATCTTCATTATTACAAACCGACGAGCATGTTACGTGTCATAAAAATAGAATCTACATATTCTTACAAATATAACATCTTCCTCTCGCCGTAGCTAGCAATAACAATTTACCTGTTTCTGACAAAAAAAAAAAAAGAAAATTACCTGTCCTTATAAAATAGTAATCTATATAGAACGTATTGTTCTTGCAAAGGTTAGCTAGTATCTCCCTATGGTATTTATTCTTACAACGATAAGTGTCCTCATGATCGTCTTAGGTATAGAGGTCGGTTAATTAAATTATTTTATTAATTCTTTTTATTATTATATCCGGAGAGTAAGTTTTTAATAATAAATTATATACCCTTAGTTTGCCCACTTAATTGGAAACGTGAATCATCACTTCAATGAACGAGGTCTTTAGTGACGAAATTTTTTCTCACTAAAGACAAGGATTCGTCGCTGTTAACATTTTCCAACAAACTTTTCATTGCTAAAGTATCTCTTTTGCAACGACATATGCATCCTTTTGCTTCGAGAAGAATCCTAGCAAATGTGCATTAGCGACAAACATATCCATTGCAATTAAGATAAAACTACAAACTTTACACATATAAAATTTAGCAACAAACAACATTTTGTTGCTATGAGTTTTTAACAACAATTCTTGTTGCTAAACAAAAATTCTGAATTCAACTTTATTAACAATTTTCATTAATTAATAATTATTTATATTAATTATGCAAATAAATCTTTTATAATTGATTTGTCATTAATTACAATTAATTATATAAATGAATTTTTATAATTAATTATATAAATGGATTTTTATAATTAATTATATAAATGAATTTTTATAATAATTAATTAAATCTAAGATGTCGATCTATTTTGAATCTGGCAACTCAATTCTGTCTCTTCACTTTCTTTACCCATCCATTGCAAATCTTGTAACCTGAACAACAGAAATAGAAAATCAATTTAAAAAATAAAAAAAAAAACTGTCAACAAATTTATAGAAAAGGCCCAAATACAAAAATTTGTTAATTACTTAATCAAGGAAATAAACTTTTCATCCATGGCTTTCTTTGTTCATCAAGTAAAATTTTCGAGAAATAACCTAGAAAAAAGAAGACACTTTTATTAATACACAAATAAAATACAATAACACAAAGTCGTTCACCTCAGACATCAAAATGTAAAATCAAATATTTCATCAAGGACATACATAACCCACATAATTGCTCTAAAGAAAAATAAAAATATAGAACTTCACAAAAATTTTGTAAAGTTTTGCAAGAGAATTGCAAGTTTGAAGAAAAAATAGTTAAAAGTACCGGACCAATCGACCAGAGGGCGTTCTCAAGTCTGGTGGAGAGAAGCGGAGACGTGGAGGAGAAAAAAATCAATTTTTTCCTGTTTTTGTACCGATGTTATTTTTTGAAGGCTTATCCACTTTATTTTGATATTTTCAAATTGATTTGATTTTATCAAAAACCCAAAAAAAAAAAAAAAAAACAACAACAACAACAACGTGGCTAATCATGTACAGTATATATTTTTGCTAAAAAGACAAAGAAAACGGATTTTATAAGTTAATGTATTACATACGTACTATATAATAATTTTAGTCAATGTATTACTATATATTAAAGATAATATTGAGAAGAAAGAAATAACGTTAGTTTACGCGAAAAAAATAACGTTAATATTTATTAATTGTCAAAAAAACATTCATTATTTTAGGAACATATTTATTTTTTAGAGAACGTTAGTATAACTCCTTCTTGAACATGCACTTGTGCGCGTCCCCTCGACACACATTATATTTTAGGAACATGTTTATTTTTGGAGAACATTAGCGTAACTTGTTTTTGGGCACGCACTTGTGCGCGTCCGTTCAATGCGCCTAGAGAATTGGGATGCATGCTTGCATGTACATCGTCAAAATTAAGAGACACAAGTGAATACCCAACCTGCTAGATGAGCACGACAAGCTCGCATAACTAATAGGATCCAATAAACCTTGATTATTCTATCAAAGTTCACGATGGACTTAGGTTAAACATTAACTAATTAATGGTCTAGCATTGTTAATTTGCATTCAACAAGCTAGACTCAAATGTTGATTGTCCAAACGAAAATGCTACACCTTGGCCATTGTACATACACTACGACGGTTTGAAAATAAAAATATTTATTAGTGAACTCTTGTACGTTGATGTATATTTAGAATACAATTGTTGTCAAAAAAAGAAATCTTAGTTAAATTGCAGCTCGATTGACGAATTTCTTTTTCTTTCTTTTTGAGGCTTAGTGACAAATTTTTTAGTATGTTGCAAGATATAAAAGATAAGCGACAAAACACGTTATTGATTGAACACTCTAACAACGAATTTTTGAACGCGTTGCTAAAAATTTAACGCATGAAAAACGACTTGAAAATACATTTCTATTCGATAAGCTTTAACAACGAATTTTGCGTGTCGCTATAGTGAATTTGTAATAAACTTGTTGTCGCAACATACATTGTCGTTGAAGGGTAGCTCTTGAAATGAATTTTTGAACACATTCCTAAAAATTCAACGCATTTGAAATGTCATGAAAAATATGTTACTATTTGATAAGCGTTAGCAATGAATTTTACGCGTCGCAATTGTAAATTTGTGATAAACTTGTTGTCGCAATAGACATCATCGCTAAAGGGTAACTCTAGCAACAAATTTTATAACTAGTTGCTAAGAATATCGTGCATTTGAAACAAAATGAAAATGCATCGCTATAAGTAGTTATTAGAAACAAATTCTATTTGTCGCTATAATGTATTTTGAACATACTTCTTGTCATAATAGAGTATGTCGCTATATAGTACATTTAGTGATGAGTTTTTTAACTTGTCACAAATGACACCATGCTTTAAAGAAAAAAACCATGTCCTCGCAGTAAAAGTTATCACTAAAGAGTATATTTACTAACGACTTTGATTACTGTTGCTAAAAGAACAGTGCATTAGCAACGAATGTGCTCGGTCGTCACTAAAAACAACCTTTAGCAACAAAATCTTTTTTGTCGCTAAAAAATTCGTTGCCAATCTCATTCATAGGTGACCGCATATCAAACCATGGAACTACTACTTAATTAGTTAGCAATATAATGAATTAGATATCATAAAAATATTATCTATTTATTTGTTAATTAATTACTTGAGAGATAAGTGTCCTTCTCATCGTAGCTAGTAGCAATAGTTAATGCAGTAGATAATATCAACGAAAATCTTGTTACTCCAATCATGTGGTTAACCGTACCTAGACTGTTTATTAGAATTTCTTTTAACAAAATGCATGTATACACACAGGGCAAAAAGATGAGTAACTGAAAATATATATATTTGCATGCATGGAATCTATTGCCTACTTCAGAAACGTATTATATCAGTGGTGACAAATGGATGATCTTTCTTGTTCATGATACCTTACATAATCTGCTATTTAAGGAGGCACTAACTACTGCGAAACACAACACTTCAAACAATAGAAGTGAGAAATTATGAGAGAGCACTAGCTAAGAGGATAGTTTAATTAGGGTTTATAATGGAGGAAGTGGTGGTTGTGATAGTTGGTGCCGGTCCATCAGGTCTAGCAACCTCAGCATGCTTAAACATGCATTCCGTCTCAAACATAATCCTCGAAAGAGACGACTGCTACGCATCGCTGTGGAAGAAGCGATGCTACAATCGTCTAAAACTCCATCTCGGTAAACAATTCTGTAGCTTACCCTACATGCCACAACCATCATCTTCTCCAACTTTCATACCTAAAGAAGGGTTTCTCCATTACCTAGATGACTATGTCGAAAAGTTCAGTCTAAACCCTAAGTGTTGTCGTAGTGTTGAATCCGCGGCGTATGATCACGTCGAGGAGAAGTGGCTGATTAGAGCCGTCAATACAATATCAAATGATATTGAGATGTACAAGGCTGAGTTCCTTGTTGTTGCATCAGGTGAAAATAGTGAAGCTTTTGTTCCTGACTTACCTAACTTGAGTTGTTTCAAAGGGGAGAAAGTTCACTCTAGCCAATATAAATCAGGGTTAGAGTATGCAGGAAAGAAGGTTTTAGTGGTGGGTTGTGGTAATTCTGGCATGGAGATTGCTTTTGATCTCACAAACTATGGGGCAAAGACGTCTATAGTAGTAAGGAATCCGGTGAGTTTAATTAGTATATCTATATATACTAATGCATGAGATCTCCTAATACGTACTAATCTTTGAATTAAAGAATGCATATTCAATTTATGCTTTGATGATTTTATATTACTTGCTTTATTTATTAATCTCACATTATCTTTGTCTTAATTGATTACAGTAGATTTTTTTTTATTTCGAAAACGATAGTAGTAGATATTTAATTAGTCATATATCCAAATCCAAAAAAGGCTATGTATTCCTACCAAAAAAAAAAAGGCTATGTATAATTAGCCTAGGAAGATCAACGTAGATCTCCAACAAATTCTTTTTTTTATAAGAAAATCTATTTTTATTAATTTCCATCAAGAATGCCAATAGGCCTAAAGCAATTAATCCATCGCCCAACTCAACTAGGTTGGCTCCGACTAAAAGAGTGGCAACCCGTTGGGGTATAATTTATTGGGTATAGTGTACTTCTGATTAATTTTTCATCGTTATATATAAACCCCCAATTGATATAATGTATATATGACTGTACCGTCCAAAAAAATTACTCATTTCTAAAATGGTTATATATTAATTACATTAAACATTACATGCTTCACAATTATCAAAAAGAAAAAAGAAAAACACTATGTTTACTAGGTGTAGCTCCATTAGCAATTATTCCAGCACAAACAAAAAGCTTAAATATGTAAAAACTCGATTCAAGAAAAACTTAAATCATTTTATTTTTATACTACTGCCATGAGAACCATAAAAATACTCATATCATGGAGACACTATTTATAATCATTAGATTTTAATCCAACACATTAATCGATGCGTCATAAATGCATAAAATATTTAATACACAACATATTTTGAAAGGTTCTCATGGCATGAGTATATATTTAGCGTGCTGCGATTATACCTTGCTAAGAGGTGTCACTCATCCTTTGAGTCAGCCTAGCTAAATTGGAGCTTGGAGGATTTGGGATTTCTTATTTTTGCCGGATATGTTGATCCGTGTGACTATTTATTATGAGGGTAAATCAATAAAATCTCTCTTTTATATACCTAAAAAAAACATAAATATACTTAATGTAATTATCATCATTTGGCATAACTTAATTATGAGAGTAACCGTCCTACCCAAAAAAAAAATTATGAGAGTAACCCAAAAAAAAAAAGTTCATATATACTCTACTAACGTAACTCGATCATTACGTACTTTAACTATGCAGGTCCACATTGTCACTAAGGAGATGGTATACTTGGGAATGAATCTCCTGAAGTTCTTCTCAGTTTCTATGGTGGACAAGTTGATAGCAATTCTTGAAAGTTATTGGTACGGTGACCTCAGCAAATATGGACTTCCTAGGCCAAAACTTGGACTTTTTTTCATCAAAGCACGTACGGGCAAGTCCCCAGTGGTTGATGTTGGAACTGTTGCCAAAATTAAATCAGGAGATATCCAGGTATCTACATATAAATTTCAATTATGAGAATGTCAAGTTACTAATTGTAATACCTTGGAAGTAAATTGTAAATTGGTCCACGAGGTTTATTATAATATACATTTTAGTCCCTGTAATTTTAAAAATATGCACTTTAGTCTTTATAGTTTACTTTTAGTTACTCAAAAACATCATTGGATTAGTGTCAAATTAAAATATTTCTATTATATTACTTTTTTATGACGTGACATATCTATTTTACCAACAATACACTTAAAGTTTTTCAAATTCTCTCTTTCCGAATCAACACTATTTAAAATATTATCATTTTGTTTTCAAAAAAAAATATTATCATTTTAATCCCTTAACTATATGTACAATTTTATTTTATTTTTTTGATATCAACTATATGCACATAAGTATATTTATTTATGAAGTCAAAAAATGTATATTTATTTATTTGTTCAAGAATTATTCATATATTTTTAATTAATAAAAATCATGTTGTACAAGAAATAAATAATAATAAATGAGAGTATGCTTATTATTTAATAATAATAATAAATTGATAATGTGAAAGGAGTTTGGTGCTTAACAATCATAATTGTAAAGCCATGATGATTTTCATATAAAAATTAAAAAAAATGGAAAAAGGTGTATAAGTTTATGCATACCCAAAAATAAAAAACTATTAATTAAATTGTCGCATTATTTTTCAATTTACACCTTTCTATAATTTATAAAAAAAATACACAAGATATTATTAAAGGCTATAAAAGTGGTAAATCAACACTAAAATCAAATGCTACTCAATTAATAATAATATACATAAATACATACAAAAAGTTTATCAAGAAAATTATTTAAAAAGAAACTTGTAAAAAAGTCATTATTTATTTAAAAATATTGGCTCCTAATTCTTTATGTTTGTCTCTTTTGTAGTAATAAATTAGTCTTTTCACATTAACTCAACCATGGTTTAGAAAAAAAGTTAGTAGGAGGGACCAAAGTGTAACTTTTTGAAACCTCAGGGACTAAAGTACATATTATGATAAACCTCAGGGACCAATTTATATTTTACCCAATACCTTAGGCTTTTATATATTCATATAATATTATGGTGTACAATTAAATAGGTTTTGCCAGCAATAAAAACAATTGAAGAGGAAGGTATGATCAGATTTGAAAATGGTGAGATCCTTGACTTTGACGCCATTGTTTTCGCTACTGGTTACAAGAGCTCGGCCAATACTTGGTTGAAGGTACATATACATCTATGAATTGATCATGCATGGTAGAATATCGTTGATACATACGCATCGATGTAATCAGCTATTTTTAAGCATTTTTCGAGTTCTTACAAATGTTGATCATGTTTTATTTAAATATTAAATTGTTAATATCTAATCATGCAGGATTTCAACTTCATCCTCAACAGTGAAGGGATGCCTAAACACAATTTTCCAAGTCACTGTAAAGGAGCAAATGGTGTTTACTGTGCAGGGCTGTCTCAAAGAGGGCTGGCTGGGGTGTCCAAGGATGCAATGACCATATTTGAAGATATCACAAAAATATTAGGAGGGAGAAAGAAAACTGCTCACTAAAAAGCCCACTAAACCCCTTTAGTTCTACTTATACCTTTCTCGTCCTTTTAACTAAGATCAAGTGTTTATATGTTCTCATCAGTTTAGTACTACTTACCTTTTGTTTTCCCAAGTTGTATGCATGTTTTTTGTTATGTCGTTTTTTTTTTGGTCAATTATGTTTGTAATAAGTTAATGCAATAAATAATTAAACCACTTTTTGTAAGGGTATTACTACCATGATAACCAAATATATACACATGTCATGGGTACACTATTTACAATCATTGAATTTTAATCCAACATATTAATCGAGATTTCATAAATACACAAAACATTTAATGTACAAAACATTTTGAGAGGTTTTCATGGCACGAATATATATTTTGTCTCCATTGTAGAATTGACCTTTTTTGTAATATAAATAAGCCTCGTTAGTCTTTGTTATATACAAGTGAAGAAATCCAATATTCCCTTTTTACATTTCGTTACATAAATTTAATGATCAGGACCATGCAGTTTTAGGTTGGAATTTATTCCCCCTCCATTATGCATCGTATATATGATCACCCCATTTCCAAAAGGAACCAAACAAGTGTTAAAAAGTCGTGTGAAAAGACTCAATCATTCTGGCATTTCCCAACTTTTTTGAGTCCCTTTATATGCACCTCACGTTTTCATAAGGGCACCCAGATTTTGAGTACACCCCATATTCAAATTTCAATTTATGATGGTACTCAACATTTTTACCAAAATACCCAGCCCTTCATCCCAACTGAAGCACCAACTCTCAAATCTAGGTCAAAACATCTATTTTAAGTTCAGTGACATATGGTCGAGACTTATCTTCTAGGTTCGATGTTGTTCAACCAAACCTCTTTGGTGAAATTTTGTTGACAACTGCCAACTTAAAGGTTTAGTAAATTCCGACTGACTCTCTAATTAAAGGTTTAACATGCTTTGATCAACTTTCCAACTAGAGGTTCGATGAGCTCTGACCGACTCTCCAACTAAAGATTCAGATCTGCGAGGCTGAGCCACTTGATGATACCCTACAAACCACAAAATAGTGCACAGAGGGATGGTGGTGGGGTGCACAAAATGAGAGGAAAAGGGTGGTGGGGTGCACAAAATGAGAGGAAAAGGTGACGGGGTGCACTAATCGCAACGAGGGCAAGGGCTAGTTTGCGGTAGAATTGAACTTTTTTTAAATTTAACTTTTTCGCTAGAAGTAAAAGGTAGGATACGTATAGCCAAACTTTTTTTTTTGTAGTAACATTTTCTTCTTTTCAAACATTTTTTTTAAGCCTAATTAAATAGACACATTAATTTCAACAAGCGAAATGGAATAGATATCACATACTAAAAGCATAGAACTACCCCAACTAAAATAAGGGGAACTACTCTACAAAATGGGAGATCACCCCACATAAGGGACAAAACTATCTCAATTTGGTGAAACATCCGTCTGTGTAGACAAAACCTAAAATAAAACACTAACTACTTGAAACAAAACAAAAATTAAATCCTAATGGAAGAAGAATTATATAAAGAATGAGATCACCCCTAAACACTTTGCAAAAATGGATTGTTAATCACCTCGCATACGAAACCTCGCCACGGCAACGCTTCGTCAAGACTGTCTGCTTTGATGCTAACCACACTCATCGCTACATTCACACCACCGAGGACCATGAAAAACCCCAAACACCTCATAAAACTCCAAAATCTCTCTTCATCATTGTCTAATCTCACCTTCTTCTATCATTAGTACACCATCTATATATATATATGAAAGAATAGGGCAACACAAACTCATGAAGAAAAACAAAAAACAAAAAAAGCAATTGAGACAATGTTCTATCAAGAGGTTGGTTACACATAGACATACGCCAAGGTTGGTTACACATAGACATACGCCACTCCTGTTGAGAAGGTCACCGGGCCGAACAAGGAGGGTGAAATGGGAGAAAACCTAGTTTTAGGGTATTTTTTTGGTGAAAGAGAATATATATACATATATATATATAATCATTTTTTCTAACTTTTTTTCCACTTTATACCCCTAGGGCGGTATTCTTTTTCCATTAGTTTTCTCTACCTACAATCTAAATAATTACACAATTATTTGTCGAATATCTCTGGTGATATGGTAAAGACATCACTTGACAAAAAGGCAAAGTTTCGATAAGACATGGTTTAAAAAAAAAAAAAAAAAAAAAAAAAAAAAAAGAGGTATTCATTGGTACAATGCAAAGACAGGAGCTTTAAACTCTAAAATCTCTCCTTTTTTTTGTTCACTCGTGATTCATGTGATGGCCCCAAACTTCAAGTCAAATCGGGCACTGCCACGTCGTCAAATATGTCATAAACATGTCATGTCACCGCACTCTCGTCCTTGATGGCCTGCGACCTCAACATTTTATCTAACCTGTTTCGACTAACTTAGTGAAGTTTCAAGTCATTAATTTGTATTGCTTAGCACAAAAAATTCTTAAATTACGTGATTTTACAATTTAATAGATTATTATAAGTTGAATATCTAAAGCGGAAGTCTTTAAATCATACAAATACTGTAAGAATTAAAAGTTTGCATTAATAAATAATCCTTTAGTGTTACAACCCGACATAAGATACTATTTATATTAGAAAGCGACAAAAGTACAAATGATGGTTAAATACATGTATCCGGTACACAAGTCTCTAAAATCCCATAAAAGTAGTAAATAAATATATACAAACACGCAAAAAATTGATGGGGCTATTCTAGCTCAAAGGCAATGGCAAATTCTAGTGAGTAAATCTAGAGAAAATTAGCTAGTATTCAAGAATATCAATAAATTAAAACGGCTACTTCCCCTTCAATTCTAACCACACACAGTGTTCCTATAGCCATAGTATCCCAATCTCAAGTTTGGCTACTTGCCCTGGCTCGTCATAGGATCTCCCTCGTTGGAAGTTTAGTTTTTCGTTATGTGGATCTAATAGTGTTTGTGTACTGTCATGTGTTCCAAATGTTTGTAGAGAGCAGTCCATGATTATCACATTGTTTCAATTTTACAGTTGCATTCACAGTAAAATGCATGTTAGTTCTTTTGAACCAATAGAATTAACGAGTCAATATACTTTTATTAAGGCATTTAATTATGTCTGGTCTTATATCCAGACAGATGATTAATGAAATTTCTATTTTACGTCAAAAAAAAAAGTATTCATTTTTTCTAATTTCAAAATCAGAGCATAGACACATAATTAGTTTTATTTCATGACCTCGGAGGTTGCCTTGGGTTATGAAAACCTGTCAAGCCAATGTTCAACTTGGTTTGCAATTTCACTTCTCAAACCAAACAATCACAGTAGATAACAATGGCCAAGATATCTAGCCATCCAAAGGGAAGAATAGAGTGAAAAATATTGTTGGTAGAACAATCCAGATTCATAATTAACTTTTATGTGCCCACCTAAGTTCTATAGATTTATTTGGGATCATCTATGTCTTGTCCACTGAACATCGATAAAGTTCTATAAGATACATTTTTATATTACATTTACAAATTTTGGGTTGAGGCTTAATTTCGATGTTATTAATTTTAGCATTTTTAGTTTTTTTTATATTTTTTGTTAATTATATTTCAGATGATTTTTTTTTTGCAGTTTTGATGATTAACTTTAGACATGTTCAATGTGCTGCATTGTTGATTGAGTTTATTTTCATAGATTTGTAAAAGTTGATGAATAACCGAGTATACTATCTTTCGAATCAGTCTGCTTTGTTTTGTTGTTTGGATTAGCTGTTAAGGATAACTTTTTTAGTTGTCAAAGTTGTCAAGCATCAGCAAATTCTAAATTAGATTTTTTTTTTTTTGAGGAAATAAATCCTACATTAGTTGTTGATCGATCAAACTTTTTTGCTACAATTTAATTTACTCAGTGGTGTGCTTTCGTTCATCAAAAAAAATTCTTAATTAATACATCCCAAGTTATCCTATTCCATCAATTTCTTCAATAATTATTTGTCTAATTTTCTAAGTGAGACAGTCGCATGTCGTCTATGAATGTAAAGTAAAAAAACAAAGAAAAATTGTCCATACTTTCTTGTTCAATTTTTTTATAATATTGGACTCAATCCAAGGTGAGGAGAGTGTGGTAACTAATTCATGTATAGGCTTAAGTGAGGAAGTGGAGTTCACTCCAAAATGCTAAGGCAAGATGGAGTGTCACTCTACACATAAGCCTTTATATTGTATTTTAACCGGTCGATGTGGGACTATCCCAACATCTCCAACATTTCTCTAAAAAAAAGGAAAATTGTTTGTAAATAGCGCCTTGCTTGATGGCTAGAGAAAAGTTATCCACCTTTGTTCCTCACCCCTTGTGTGCATAAATGGTATAGACTCTAGCTGTGATCCTTTGAAGCAGTAATTAACCTCCTAGATCATAAACAAATCACTATAAGAAAATAAACAAACCATCTATATTTGTTGTGTAGTCTTGAAGATAATGTTGTTAACATGATTTTAAAACCAATGCAATAGCAGTTGTAGACTTGTAGTTCTAAGATGGCATAATAATATTTGACTTTATTTCATTAAAGTGATGCAAACCTTATTCAAAAATGAAATCAAATCAGGACTGCGCAACTAGATCCTTGACGCAAGTAATGCAGGTTGATGGAAGTTCATCAATTAGGGAATCATACATGTCATCATATGCATATTTTGAGAAGAGAAACCATAAAAGATAGCTCTTCCAAGAGAAGATATTTTACCAAAATAAAACATAAAAAAATAAACAAAAAGATACTGCAAATATTGTTTTTAAATGTGAAAAGGACATTTATATCAATGATATTATTTTATTGTTTTTAAAATGTGAAACTTTTCAGGAAGTTCAAAGTTGAACCAAATGGAAAAAGTGCAACTTCCTTAGTAGTTAACTTCCCAGGAATTAAATTTCCTTGGAAGTTAATAAAATAT
The DNA here is from genome assembly GCA_039657345.1 of Stephania japonica. Lineage (NCBI taxonomy): Eukaryota > Viridiplantae > Streptophyta > Magnoliopsida > Ranunculales > Menispermaceae > Stephania > Stephania japonica. The sequence goes on from CM077562.1 coordinate 42,802,849, forward strand.
ACCAAACGAGGCCTATAGGTTTAGGGACTAGAGTAAACAAATGCAAAAACTGAACAAGAGAATAATGCATGCTACATTTAAAACTAATCAATCTGCATTAATTCATATACGTACAGTGGAATATCTATTACAATAAATGCAGATTATGTATGTGATGGTAACAGTTAAGAATCAAAATGGGAAAAAAAATGTACTGGCTTTTCAAAATAGTGACATCAATACTATGCGACATTAAAACATAACTTCGATACTGGTCTCAAGTCTACAACTAGAAGCAAATTAAAAAATAAATAAATAAATAAAAAATAAAGACAGATGGTACATTTTTTCAAAGTTCCAAAAACTAGAAGAAGCAATAGAAGTAGTGATGCCATTTGAAGAACTACTCGTCGGATAAAACTCAATTGATTCTCAAGCTATTAGTTAAAAAAAAATGGAAAATGCTAAAGTGACTCACTACTGACACTTACTAAGAGCACACACCTTGATTTTTAATTCTTTTTTACTTTTTTTACGATTTTGTGCTTCAGGATAATGCTAAGGACACTCATTACAACTACAAAATTGTTAAAAAAAATAAAAAATAAAAAAAAAACAAGGTACATGCTCAAAGAGTGTCTGTAGTAAGTCACCATAGCATTACCCTAAAAAAAAATGTTTGAAACTATCCTGGACTTGGACCATTTAAGTGAAGAACTAAATTCAAAAGTATCACTTAAAAAGATAATCTAGGGCAGCAATTCCATGTTGATAAAACAATCATGATGATTCCCTTTTGTCTCTCAGCTAGTTTTGCTTCAATTCCATCTTCACAAATGTTTGAATAAGAGTTGATGACCTATTTGAAACATGTCTTCTACTGTTTTGTATGCAGAACATGGTGCAAAACCTTCTAAGTAGTTGCCTGTCATGTATCCTTATTCTTTTCAAGTGATGAATTAACCATAAATAATTGAAATAAATCCTCTCCATCCAGAAAAGTTTTTTTCCAACAGTGAATATTCCAACTCCATTACATGACTTTCTCTACCATCTTTAATATCTTCACTTAAGGAAATCTAAATTCAAAAATCCACTTTGTCATTCTTACTGGTCTCTACACTTGAGAAACTTTCTTTTCTATTTCTGGATAAGAAATTTAGTGTAGTAATTTAGGTGTTAGTGGACTTTAATTATCTCATTTGTGGTAACAAACTCACTTTTGTGGATTTCAGGTATTTCAAGCCTAGAACATGAATATGAAGCAAATATGGCATTCGGGGAAGAAAATGCAAAGTTCGGGATTGAGCGACACAAGGTTGGCCAAGTTTGGTCAAGTTTCTTAATGACCCTGCTTCAGTATAAAGGTCATAACTCCCTCATTTCAAATCCAAATGACTTGTCGTTTCTTGTTTTGGAAAGTAGACTCCGAGCTGAACATTTTCATGTCTCACAAGCTTCTTCAAATTCAGCCTCTTAGTGGTCCAAAATCGCGTTACAAGTCAGCTCAGAAAATCTGGTCGTGAGTGACGCCGCCAAGAGAAAATGGCCACGGCGTGACCTGCGACATCCAAAACAGAGGCACAATGACTTTCATGCTTTAAGTGACGTCGTGGCCACCAAACGTTGCGGTGTCAAGCGTGGCGTGGACCCCAGAAACTCGAAAATTCCCATTATTTTGGACTTTTTAGGTTGAAAGCAACTTTAGGGGTTTTATATAAATAGAAGTTAGGTTTGTTTACGAATTACCACCTCTTGTTTACACCAGAACTCATAGGGAACTTGGTTTTAGCTTGATAATGTTCAGCTAAACGCATTGATCTAAGCCGGAGGTGAATCGAACAAGTCGTTGGCGACATGGATTCATTGTGAGATCTATTTGACTTCTATTATTTTGTTTTTCTCTTATATTCTATTTCTTTTGGCACTAAGTTTATTCTAGGGTTAGATCTATTTGTTTGTGAAAGGATCATCACTTGCGTATTAGATTGACTACCCTTAGTTATTGAGTCAAAACGTCCGTCCTTACGCGGTAGACTCATCAAAGTAACAATTGGCCGTACTGATTGGTTAGTCCCTTTCGGGACCGGTCAGGTGCCTTAGGGATCTAGGTTAAACCGGGAGCACTTGCGATCCGGTTGTCTAGGTGTAGTGCCTTCACGAATCGCATTAATGCAATCAACGCATTAAACCCGATTCGCGTGTGTTTAGGGTTGTGTGTTTGGTTAGGGAAGTAGTTAACGGTCGTACCTTGACTACCGAGACTAGGAAGTACGAGGAACCGAGTGCGTCAACGAGTCTATAGCTACACTATAATATAATTGAATTGCATATTTTTATATGGATCGACAACCAATGAATTCCATGTGTCATTAGACAAGTTCAAGAAGCTAAAAGCCTAGGTTACTTTCTACCCTTGAATTCACTTTTACAAAACAATTTTTACATGTCTTCAGTTCTAATTGTTCTCTAAAACTCCCGATTTCCCTTCTTGTTATTTTCTTACCTTAGAAAGACTACTAATCTCTGTAAGATCGACATTTTGCCACTATCTACAAAATAGTTGGTTTAGGTTAATATTTTATTGATGCATTAGGCGCGCGTCACTGGTGTCTGCACTTGAGAAACTTTCTTTTCTATTTCTGGATAAGCTTTGCGGACTTCACAGACAGAAAGAGATTAGAGCAAAGATATTTGATTGTCCTATTGGTCTAGGCAATTCTCATGAGAATTGCACATTGTCGTAGTTGTAGTTGTGCTTTCTGTTCTATTCATTATGTTGCAAAACATTGGTAAAAGGTTTTGGCTTGGCCTTGTACAGATATTTGATCTAAAAAACAAATTCCATCAAAAAAAAAAACATTGTATCATTTCTAGCACGCATAATCAGCTGAACTAAAACAAGATCCTTTAGAAGTTGCAATCACTACAACATTAATGACCTTTAATAATAGAACAATTAATGACGGTTTATAATTACCGTCACGAAAGACATGTATAGATGACGGTAACCGTTATCTTTGGTTGTAGGGCGCGATCTCACTCTCTCCACAAAAAAAAACTTTATTTTCTCATTTCTCTCACAAGAAAACCCAAACCCTCTCAACCTCACCTTCTCAATCTTACCAACACACCACCAATTCGAAATTAGGGTTTGTTTGATCAATTGATCGATTGAGAGCGCCTAGGGTTTCACAATGGCAAAGGGGGCGAGGCATTCGCAGGCGAGCTGGAAGTACACAACGTTCGTGCTGGTGTTGGCAATTATCCTGATGCTCGCCTTGTTCTGCTCATGCTTCTCACGTTAAGGGATCCTCTCGCTCTCGATCAACACCAAGGACGCGCCCAATGGCAACAATTTGAGCTCCTTTGTCGCCAGAACCGCTGAAAGGTGTAATCTTTGTGTGTTTGCGTGATTGTTTGATTGTTTGGTTGTGGTTTTGGATGATTGCGTGATTTGGTGGCCTAGGGCGTTTGTGTAGTATAATTTCATGGTGAGATGTTGTGACTGCATTTGGTGTTGTGATCAATTGCATTTCAATTGTTGTTGGTGTTGTGCACAACCTCGCCACATTTCGCCATCGTTGCTCATCAGATCTCCCTCGCTATCTCTCGCCCTACCTTAGATCTCTCGCGCGGCGTCATCATCACTTGTGCAAGCTTCGATCGATTTAGAGTTTGAATTGTCATGGTTTTCGTTGTTGAGATCGATTTGGTAATTCCCTAACTTTTGTGATTCACATTGTTAAAGCCTCGGATCTCTCGATCGACACTCAAGTACTTTGCAGGCCCTCTTCACCATGAGGTACACCTGGTTCTGCTCCATCTCCATCATCATCCCTTATTTCCTCTCTTTTGCTAGTCAAGAATATGTTCCCTAGATTGAATGCTAGGGTTTTGGGATGGTGTAGGTTGTTGTTGAGGTGGTTTGGTTTTGGTTATTTCTCAGTGTTTTTGGTTTGTTGATATGGTTTTTCTGTTTGATTGAAGTGTGGAGTCTATGGTCAGTGTGGATTCTGATGTTATGTGATTATAATGTTTTAAGAACTTCAGTATCAAACTCTTAGTTATAGAATAAACAATTGGCTAGATTTTGAGCCAATGTAAACTTTGATGCACAAAACTCAATCAAAATTACTGAATAAACAAGAAGCTTCAAATTCAATGATTCTTAAACATATTTTACAGTGGAAGGAGTCCATAGCAATATATTTTATCTATTTCACTAAAAGAGTTGGTTAGTTATCTATTTCAAAGGATTTGTTGTTACCTTTCGAAGCTTTTTTTCCCATTGATTCTATTTGGCTTACACCAGAGCAAGCAGAATTAATTGCAAGCAAGTTAGAAACAGAACTAGTACTACAAGTAGTCAAACCTCACTGACTAGATAAACAAAGCTCTAATAAGTTGCCTTCATTTAATGTTATGTTCTGCAGCTAGTGAATCAGTTATTTCAGTTTTCAAGGCCTTTCCAAATATCCTAATAATATTCAAGTATGCTAAGTACATAAGTTTGCTTATCCCTTGTAGAATATTCTGTTTACATTGTACTTTTTTGTTCTCATATGATTTTAAGGAAAGACATTTGACTTGATCCAATTGATTCAGGTTTTTGAGATAGGTGCAGAACCATAAACCCTAAACCCTAAACTTATCCAATTGAGGTCCCTGCTCTACCAAAGCCACATCAAAGGTGTAATTAACTCTCCTAGAAATGTTTGTGTCAAAATTTGCAGGATCATTATTGCAATGCCCACTGTGTTTGAGAGGTTTGGTGATGTATTTGTTTCATGGTAAGGGAAGGAAAAACTAGCTGAGCTTTCTTTACTGCAAATACTACAATTTCAATGAACTAGCACTAAGATTTCTCTCTGATGAAGGTTGCCACAATATGGTGAAATGAAATTGGCCTTTATCATCTGCTTATGGTATCCAAAGACAATGGTACTACAACCTTCTCTCCATGCATAAAAGAACATTGTCACAATATCAAAATTTTTCGGCCTAATGATCAAAAATATCCTAACCTTTACAAGTTGTATCAATTATATCCTAACTTGTGGAATTTATCAATTATATCCTAACCTTTGGAATTTACTATCGATTCTATCCTCAACTAATTTAGACCCCTTTTTTGCCCACACATCATTTTTTTTTAACTTCCATTTAAAGATTTATTCATACATATGCAATAAAGCTTAGTATTCTTTTTTATTTTTTTATGTATTCATGTATATAATACACATATAGTAGTGTATGTACATATGCTACTCAATCATATACATATAATCTAAGTACATAATTCCATTCAAGTACATAATTCTTTTGTTAAATTAAACAACTATGGGTACCTTTTAATAAGTTTTATATGTTATTTTCATATGTATATACACACGATTCAACTTACTATTTGTGCTTTATGAATAACTAAAAAAAATTTTAATTAAGGTATTAACGTATCATCGATTTATAAATTTTTTTTTTGTGAGTTCTTGTACATTAATTCAATCATAAGCTTACAAAATTTCAATGTGTAAATTGATCAATATGGATGATCATGAAAAGAAAAGTTAGAAGATTATGTTGATTTCAAAGAAAAAGTGTCGAAAATTAGTTGAGGATAGAATTGATACTAAAACGAAAAGGTTAGGATAGAATTGATAATTTTCAAAGGTTAGGATAAAATTGATAAAACTTGTAAAGGTTAGGATGTCTTTTATCATTAGGCCAAATTTTTTCTATGACTGATTAACATGCTCGATTTCAGGGGACCACCTACATATACGAGACATTCTTGAGGGCAAACGTCACCAAATATGAAACCGATATTTGTTTCTCTCTTTTTCTGGAGAATGGCAGGTCTAGATCTGAATATGGATATATATTTGGAAGTGTAAGATTTGTCTTATTCTTTATTGAAGTCATGTTTCAACTGAGGGTGTATGACATTTTGTTCTTGGATTGGATGATGTCCATTGGGTTTGGTGAACATAAGATTAAACCTATTATGCAATAGAAGAGTGTTTGTTATTCTATTAAGGAGTTTATAGTATATCAATCATACTTGATAGTGATATGGCTCAAATATGACCCTTTGTTTAAAGCAAATTAGAATGCCTTGTATTGGTTGACAGGGCAAGTTGGTTTACTTTTAGCTTCTAAATTTTAGCTTCTGTATAGTTTTTAGATGTTAGATTCAAGCGTCATATGAATCTAAATATATGAAAAGGCCTTGATGGATAATCTGCCTTTTTTTTCCATCATCATAGAAAGCAGGTTTCAGTCTTGTAATAGTGAACTTGGGTGCTTTGCTTCATGTGTGGGATATAATGGAAACTGGAGCAGCTGTTCAATTCCCTGGTGTAAAGGATTTAACTTTTTATGCTTCAGGACAAGAATGTATTTGGATTCATTCAAAGCTGTTGAAGTAAAATGGCAACTTCTTCGTAGTTCAGCAAATAAGCTATTTCAATATTTGTGTGGAACAAAAGAGTTTTGAGAAATCAGGATATTCCTTTGAGGCACAAGGTGAGTTTTTACTGAAAGTGAATTGTATCAATTATTTGTGTTTGCTTGCTTTATTTTTTTTTTCTACGGAATTTGGTTATGCACTCACTTAAATTTATTTGTTCTCTTAGATAGGAACTACTACTTCAAGATTGCCTATTAATGGGCTAAAGAAGCCTTGTAGAGTTTTCCAGGTATCATTTTGTGTTATTTCTCATGATGAATTGGAGTGAGAATTCACTTCGACAATGTTTTCTGATTGATGAGGATCTCATTTGCTATTTGTACATCTATTGTAGGGACTTGGAGGGAATGTTTCAACGTCATAAACTGCTATCAATTGAAGCAAGTTCACAGGTCCATCATTTCTATTAGCGGTTTATTTCTTTGTTATCTTGAGATATGACATACTGTATTAGTGGCTTGCGTTAGGAGTACTATTAGTGCTTGGAATGTGCAGTTTTTTATCTGCCCTTCTCTTGCATGCTTAATTGCTGTGTTGATATGAATGTTCCATCTACGAATAATGAAGTGTACCCTAACTGCATTTCTCTGTGCTGATCTAGATTTTACATTTATCCTGTGACATAGTTCTGTGAATTCCCTCTTGGATGTGTACAAGTTTTTTCCCTTTGATGCCTACAATCTTATTGTTGATTTTGTTGTTTTTACCCTGTTTTTATAGGATGATTTCTCTCACCGATGAGCTTACTGCCGAGAAATTGAAACATATGCAGGTGAGTTCTTCTCCTTTCCCTACTTGGTAGTAAAACTTTAATTGGGCTTCTTGAATTGTGCTAAATCATTTTTTTTAACCATTTTTTCGTCAGTTTGAGACAACATGTAAATCAACTTTGTTGGATGGAATTCATTTTTTTTTTTGGAATATAGTGCCTAATTGGAATGTTTCTTTGTTTCTTGGGTGCAGATTTGTAGATTGCGAAAGCAGAATACTACGAGTCGGGCCCATCAATTGTTCACAGGAAATGCTTCTAATCGATCAATCTGATGTTGGCTGTTGGCAGGGAGAAGAACGTGTTCTTTCAAGTCGAGAAGTTTTGTGGCGTGTCTGTTTCTACATTTCCCTTTTCATTTTGCCTTTCATCTCATTTGTTGGGTCAGTCGTGCTTCTGCGTCCAATTTGTTCATTATTATTTCTTCCACATAAGTCATGTCCATGCGTTTTGTAGTGCTTTGGTTTGTATTAATATGGTCATGCACGTGCCTATTCTACAGAATTGAAGGTGGTATGTGTTGCAGGAAACAACAATCATTTTTTCAAAAAAAAATTTGAAAGCCTTTTGTGACGGTTAAAAACCGTCACAAAATCTGAAACTCTAATACAACCATTTCATTGAGATGACGATGAAAAATCGTTACGAAAGGCCTTGAGCTTTAATAACCCCTCATAACATGACAGACCTCACGACGGGTTACCTCACGACGGGTTATAACCGTTATTAAAGGTTTTAATGACGGTTTTAAACCGTCATTAAAGGCTTTTCTGTTGTAGTGAATTATTATATTCAACAGCACTTTTTTTTTTCCAAAACATATGGGGGTCAGTCAGTTATAGACATCAGCTTCATCATAGTGGCAGGCGTAACTTGTTTTAAGTTATTCTGGGCCTAGCCCTTCTCTAGAGAGTAGAGATTGTCATTTACCATTGATCAGTTAATAAGATTCCTACACCTTCTCTAGACGATGATGAGCCATTGAACTCACATCAGAGGCTTATAGTGAAAGCACCGTTTAGTGCCATCTACTTCTATATCAGATCACTGCAAAGGAATCATTAACTCTGACCATACTTATGCTTGAATTCTGTGTTGGAAACAAAATAACAAGGAAGATACAGTTAACTACCTTGTGATTCTATAAAGACTTTTCGCCTTTTACTTCTTCAGGTGAGTTCAAATGTGTACGAAGTAGAGGACTTCAAATTAAACAAATTTTATATTTTGAATAACTAAGCAAGCAGAGAAGAAGGTGAAATCCAAGATTTATTCATTAGAATATTGCTACTTTCAGCAGTCTGCATAAGGTGCAGCATCTTCTAAATGGAATACAAAGGGTAATTAATCTAATGGTTGTTGCTTGTCAGTCAAGTAGACCATGCCTTTCTCATTGTCATCATCTAACAAATTCTTGAGTTAATTCCAAATGATTATAAAAAAGATAATACTGAAGAACAGTAAGATATATAAAGAAAAGGAAACCATATTGTAGAATCCAACAGTAACTTGACACAGAAAAACACAAGAGACATGTATTAGGACAGCGGAGAAGTCTAGAAAAACAGAGATTTCTCTACAGTACAAAGGGTGGATTGGCAACTCAAAAACTGAGAGGTCACAGCACTCTTATTCTGACTACAGCTATCAGAGTCTCAATCGAATGATAACAACGATGACGATATTGATTATTAAACTTGAATGATACAATTGGACTAAGTATTTCAAAAGAAGTACCCATTCAATGAATGCTTTGGTTGCATATACAGTGGCAAAACAGAAAAGCACCAAACACACGTGTATTGTCTGAACCACCAGTAGCAAAGATTCAACATTCTAATCGATCATTGGAGAAGGAAAGCAACTAAATAAATTTGAACTCATTGAAGTAGAAGCAAAGTTATAAGTAACTACATAGATCAGGATTGATTTAGAAGTTCTCTAACTACCACCAATAGTAATCATTTTCACATGTTGTTGATACTTGATAAGTGGACCCATGGACTCCAAACACTTGAGCATTATCACTCTAATGTTAGGTATGTTAGGTTCGACCACCTTCTGTCTCGTCAACCGAAATGATGGTATCTTTGCTCTATAGATTGGGATTGGAACAGCAATCATGATCACCCGTGCATGTACTTGTGATCCTAATTAAAAGTACTGCAGAACTAATCATTTAGTTATCTGATTCAATCCACTTATTCTTGGGCTCCCAACATTCGTTCCTGCTCATTTGTAGTTTGCGTTAGATCATTAGTACTCTTGGGGTACATAACTGATTTGATGATTCTTTGGACGCTGATGAACAGGATTATGCTTCTGCAACTTATATCTCAGATTTTTCAATTCAATTCATTGTTTTCTTCACATTTATCTTCTACATCTTCCCTAATATTGCAATTGGATTACTCCCAATATGTCTGACATGATGCAGGAATTTGTGCTAATTCTGGAGGTCGTTGTATAATGCTTTTTGCTCCAGTGTGATATCTGATTAAACCTCAAATATAAGATATAAAAATGAAATCAACTGGAGCAACTAAGAAAAAAATCTAACCGCTAACATATAAACACTAAGAAGACTTCAACTAATTGGACATTTAGACAATTTTGTAGCTTATGGGTTATTATAGTCTAGAATCTATGGAAAAAGACAAAGCATATCATAGTTACTGTGTTAGTGCACCTAACCAAAAAAAGAAAAAATACTTAGATAGGAAAGATATTTTGTAAAATATTAGTATGTCATAAGTTAACTGATGCATTTCACTCTCCACTCTCCACAATACGACAACAACAAAGCTTCAATCCCAAATTAGTTGGGGTCGGCTCGATTTACTGCAGTTGATGGCATGCTTTCCAAATCCTTTAAATCCCTCCTAATCAGTGTGTCCCAAGTTAGCTTAGGTATACACCTACATCATTGAATTTCTTCAGTTTCTATTGAATCGATCTAGTCTCCACAATGCAAAATAAAATCAACCTTTCCTCGTTGCATGCAGGCTAGGCAACTTATACAAATACCCAAGGCCAGCATACAAATTAAACACATCATTTTTGTACTATTTCATTGTGCGCGCTCACTTCACGCAAGGAAAACCTAATTCAATTGATTTATCTAGACTCTACATCATCCGTTCTTTCCAAATTCTTCAATTCATTGATTTTAGGGACTGAAATAATTATGTAGAATTGGTAAGATCCAAAAAGTTGAAAGAGCTTGAGACTGGCAAAGAGCATATTTTGAAATTACCAAAATTAAATTTTCGAAACATATTCGTTTTGAATGTAAGCTCGATTATTCAAAGCATGCAATACTATTTGAGTACAGAATCTAGTTGCAATGCCAAAATAAAAATTTAAGGCTATCAATAATGACAATTTTTAACAGCATAGAGCGCACCTCGTATTTGAAACTCTGCAAGCCTATATATTAGAAAAAATTCCAAGTGCTTTGAATTAAATGCATGACCTTTTGAGTTGCAGATTGTTGAGAAAACCAATGAGATCTTGAAGATGCCATCTTTTATCTCAGCATGTCCTGTAGGGAAACTCAAGAAACCCCCTACTTAACAATTTTTAATTGGCCTTGAAGGGATCGAAATGACAAGAAATTTCATTAAGCCTAGTGAGATACCTTAATGTTAGTAACACTGCATTCCATTGCCATTGTAAAGATTAGAAAGAATCAATTGTTAACAGCAACTCTTTTCCAATAGTCAAGAACACTCCGAAAAAAAACCTGCTTGGTATATAGAAGAACCACTTTGTTCATTATATCATGCCCCTATCATTTAGCTATTCCTAAGTCATAAAAAAATTTTGAATGAATGCTTCACGAATGGCATGGATCAGCTTGCTTAGAATTAAGATGCATAACAACAACCATCAACAAAATCCATTCGGCAAATTTAATAATAAAACTAAACTAAAATGAATCCAACAGATTTAAAGTTTTAAAGTATTGGAGCCTAACTCAAAAATAGTATACATCTCTTGTGGCTTCAAAACACAATCAAACTCGCACACATAATTTCATCTTTCAACAGGTTTGCAAGCCCCAGTTTGAATGTCAAGTTGCTCAAAGGACTAAAATGGAATATAAATCTCAAATTTATCAAGCATGAACTTCTAGCGTGGAAAGAAACAACAAAATCTTAATCCCAAATTAGCAAGAGGCAGTGACGTGCACCCCTTTTCTATAGTAGTGTCAATGTACTGCCCACAATGTTTAAATGTTATTGAGGCGCAAGTGAGGCGTTTTGCTTGAGAGAAGTGAGGCATAAGCCTAAATGCAGAACGAGGCGTAAGCCTCTGTAAATTTTCTAAAAAACATGCAAAATATTATAAAGAATTCTATAAACATCAATTCATTCACAAATGCAACTATTAGATACAAGCATCGGTCCTTAATAAGATAAAAAGAAGTGAAGTACATATGGCATCCCTTCTCACCCAAATGCAACTATCTAACATTCTAGTCACAATGTTTATCTACGAATATCCATATAAAATTTTGAAATGAAAATGTTAATGACCAAATAATCCAAAACAATCATGAATCATAATTTGCAAACAATAAAAGTAAACTTTAAACTTCAAAGTAGTGGTGGAAGGCATATACATACAATCAAACTCAAACATTTAAGGTTCAAAACTTTTTTTTTTTGTTTAACAAACAACTTTATTGATAAAGTAATGCTGAGAACAAGAAGTCCCCCATTCAACATCAATACAAAACCACCTGAACTTACCCCATTGACAACTTTTAAAAGAAATACAACTATATTCAATATAATGAAAACTAGCTATCAAGTTAGTTTGATTCTTCTTCCACCAAAATGAACTTTATTGTGTTGCTATCCATCGCCAATGGTAAAACCAATCACTAGCTGTATATCCTAAATGAACCCTACTGCAAGAAATCCATCTTGATGCGGATGAGGTTCAAAACTTCAAAGTATAATCTTTAACACATTTATCACAAACAAGATCAAACATTAAGCTTCCAAGGCATGATTAATGACTCAATCTTTAAATATATTCTTCTTCTCCTATGCCATATTAATCTTCCCCTTGACCTCCTTCATCCGAAACATCCTCATCATACAATAGCGCTCTCGTTCCAATGGGGAACCGGTAGTGGCCTATTTGTAGCAGTGAGAGTGGTTTGCACAACACCATGAGTGAGAATGACATCATTTTCATTTGTAAATGGCTCATGCACTTCCTCTTCCCCCTCCTCAATATCTTCAACGTCGCCATTTACCATTGTTGATGTTGATTCACTACCATCCCCTTCTTGATTGCCAACAATCCATTCATCATCAAATTCTATGGCCTCCACTTCTAAAGGATCAACTTCGTTTGTTGATCTTTGGTTCAACTTTAAATGTCTAGCTTTCAACCTTTTGTTCTACATATATACACCAATGAGTTCAACCTAGCCTAGTCAAGGCAATTCCTCTTTTTGGTGTGGATCTATTTTAAAGTTGTATTAAATTAGAAACTTGGAAAACAAATTTGTAAATTATAATCTTTCCCTCAAATAAAATGTAGAAGAATAAGAACTAAAAACCTACTGAAGGAATTCAAATTCCTTTCACAAGCAAAAGTGCATGTGAGACTCAAAACTCTCATGGCAAATTTTGTTACAGTTGGGGTTGAGTCACCATATGTGGCCCACCAATCGGCTTCAATAAAATGCAAACTAGTCATTATATTTGAAGCTTAACACCTAAAAAATATGCTTAATTAATGTCACTTACCAGGAGTTCTTTTGTTATAGGTAAAGCCTGTTGCATGCCAAAAAAAACCCTCTTTTGTTTCTAAATTCATCAAGCTCTAAATCAGCCTGTAGCCTAACTAGTGCATTGTATAAACCCTGTATGACCTTTATATCTGATTTGAAGTTAGGCGCATAATGACATCGAGGGTTGAGATAGTAAGCAACATCATGCAAATCCAAATCCATTTGAGTTTTCCACATATCATCAATCTTCCAAATTGGTTTGTATTCTCCTTCATCTCTAAGATTATTCGCAATTTGACACTTGGTAGTATCCATTGCATCATAAATGAAACCCATGGCGGGCTTTCTTTCAACCATCCTCAACACTTCAACTAAAAGGATTTGTAGTCTTCGGCACAAATGAAACATCAGGCCAAAATGATTTGTCCTTCAAAATAATAAGCTTGATCACTTTTCCTTCTTGTGTGGCCCAAATACTAGTTCTCCATTTCGGGTCTACAAACATCCACTCTAAGGGTTGCTGATTTGCAACATACTTTCCAGAGTCAAGTAAGCTATGGACAACGAGTTACAGTTGGTCGAATGAGGTCACTTTTGGTGAAACTCTTCATTAGAGCTAAAACCCATGCATGATAGTAAATGAAATTGTTCACTCTCCTTGCCTTGGTTAAAGCTCTTGTATGTTGTGGTAGCTTCCCAATTTGCTCAAGCGTAATGTCAATGCAGTGTGCGACACATGGCGTCCAATACAAATAGGGCCTCTTCTCCTCCAATTGTTTTCCAACCGCTTTATAATTAGATGCATTGTTCGTCACAACTTGGACAACATTATTCACTCCAACTTCTTCAATAACTTCATCAAGAAGTTTGAACATTAATCTACTATCTTTAATTGCATTAGAAGCATCTACAGACTCCAAAACCACTGTCCCATGAGGATTATTGACCACGAAATTAATCAAGTGTCGGCCACACACATCCCTCCATCCATTGGACATGATTACAACCCCCGTCTTTGGCCAACTTTCTTTAATGGTATCAACTTGTTTTTTTGTAGTTTCTACTTCTCGCTCCAAGACCCATCCACGCAAATTGTTAATTGTTAGTGACTTCATACCACGACCATATGATCCTATTGATCTAACCATGCTCACAAATGATGGGCTTTGGGTTATGTGAAATGGTTTTCCCAAAAACAAACCGACCAATATCACAACATACATCCTCCCATAGTTTTCTAGCATTTGGAGGTGGAGCCATTGTGGTGTCATCTCTCGTAACTTCATCCTCGACATCATCATCTACATCGTGAACCACAAAATGATTTATTAGGCCCTTCACTCCCCTAGAGCCACTCATACTTGTTTATCTACCCCTAGATGAATTTTCCTAACTCCCATGATTTGATCCCACATCTTCACCTTCAAAGTAAATGTCATTTTGAACTAAAAACTCAATTTTCAACACACTTTTTTTCCTCTTGTTGCTTCAAATAGTCTATAATTTCTCTTTTAATTTCTTCAGGTAATCTATTACAAGGAATTACACTTATGAGGGTACCCGCCAAATGATCCTGCATCCATTCACCCCCTTTCACTAATTTGCCACAATAATTGCATTTTATTTAATTGTAACATTTATCACTCGCACTGTATGGCTCGTTCGATCCATCTACTTGTGTCCCCATGTCTCCAAGCAAGTTCTTTACAGTAGCAACCGCCACCACTTCCTTGTTGTTGAGCATTGCTAGATCTTGGTCTAACCATCTCTTATAAATAATGAACCATTAAAAAATCAGAATTTGAGAACGTCATACCATTAGAAGTTTATAGCAACAACGAAACACCAAGTCACCAACATTAACAGGCCAACAGCAAGAAAACAACAATTTTCCTTCAAATTCAGGAGAGCAACAAGCAACAAATCAAATTTAGATGAACAACAAGCCATGGTTGTAAATTCATAACAAGTTGCAACAAATCAAATTTAGAATTAGTTGTTGTTACAAACCAACACAAATTTGTTGTTGTTATAGTTACAACAAGACATGATTGTAAATTTAGAAGAAGTTACGACAAATCAAATTTAGAACTTGTTGTTAAAGGGCAACACAAATTTGTTGTTGTAACTATTGTTGTTACATAAACAGATCCTTTGTAGTTTGTTCAAACAACAATCACTGTCGCAAATCGAATAGCAACAGAGAAGAAATACCTCTAAGCCATAGGGGGAAGGGAAAGAAGGAGATATACCTGAAGCTAAAGGACTTGATTCCAAAGCTTCAAAGAGTCACGATCAAGTGAGAATGTGAGAGAGATGAAATTAGGTCGAGTTAGCGCACATGAATGAATCTCTCCTCTTAAATAAATTGAATAAGCATACAAAAAAAGCCCCAACTCAGTGAGGCTGCACCTTAGTGCTCAAAGCATTAAGGCGAAGGCCTCATTAAACTTCACGAGGCGTAAGCCTCAGTGCGATTCTTTCAAAAAATAACTACGCGTGCCTTAGTGCATACACCTCAGTTCGAGTTTTTAAACATTGCATGCACCCCTTTTCTTTCCAAGCTCGCCACAAAAACACATGTACGAGCCCTATCATATGTTTTTTCCAAGTCTACAAGTAATAATATCATATGGAGATCTTTCTGCTTTTCTTTATATTTTTTATTGATCTTCTTATGAGGAAGTTTCCTCTATAGGGGATCATCTCAGCATGAATCCGAATTGACTCTCGAACACTATGGCAATAAACGATGAACATTTGTTTTCTCTTGTCAAAGTGACAACATTTTATAAATTAAAAGGTGGTGACAACAAAATGAAGCAACCTCATGAAAATCAAGCCTTTATCCAAGCTTATTGGCCTTGGCCCTAATAATAAAAGAAACTGGCAAGAGTATAATTTTGACAATAGATAGAGTGGATTGACCAAACAAGTTTACAATTAGGACACTAAGAAAAACACTCCAGTTTTCGATTGACTTTCCACTTGGTTGTGGAACAGATTTCCTGTTTAGCAAATGAACTAGTAGATTGGATAGCATTCTTGACTTGACTGGATTTTGTTTAACATTTTTATACTAAAATTTTATGTTGCCCACACTAGCACATGCATTTCAAACTCCAACATGGCCTTGGACTGCTCATAACAGTTTAGTTTATACAACAACAACAACAACAACAAAAACAACAACAACAACAACAAAGCCTCAATTCCAAATAAGTTGGGTCCGCTACATGGATCAAACTCTTCAATTGCACTCGATTTAGTGCACTCGTGATAGTTTACTTATATACTTCTTTAATTGTATACGACCTGGTAATGGTTCCAATAACCAAGTGAAGAATTCTTTTTTATATGAAACCAACAGCTTGACTTCGACATGAGTAGAAGAATCCACAACCTTCCCCACCCTTGCCTTTGGCAAATGATGCCTCATCCATCTCACCAAAGATGTTTTGGCAATGAAGAGTGATATATAACGCGAAATCACCTGCATGCTCATTGCCATTGGTAGGAGGGCCTAGTAAGTCAAGTCCCAAGTGCTCGCCCGAACCCAATTGATCGATTTAATGGGATAATTAAGATTTGAAGCTTCAAAATCTACCAAATTCCTTTATTTTTATGATGATTGTGGATGGAGCATGGAAAATCACTTCAAATAAACCCATGATTTTTCAAGTTGACCAATTAGAATACGTCACTCTTGAGAATCTATTTCAAAACAACTACTTTAAATTTTAAGCAAAAATAGCAAGTTTGCATAAAAATATATTCACACGCATCAGCTAGAATCTCTCATTAAAATTAAAATGTCACAGCTAATTATAGAAGTATGCAAAAGTCACAAAATTAAAAAACAAACATTTAGATCTTTCAATAGCAAATGTGCCGCATAACCCAACTAGCACTCAATCCTGGAACAAAAGACTAAACCCTATTTTTTTTCTCTTCCTTTTCAACTATGTGTAGAAGAAGCCTCAATCCCAAATTAATTGTGGTCGGCTACATGGATCAAACTCTTCCATTATGCTCGATTATGTGCAATTGATGGCGAGCATTCCAAACCATTCAAGTTTCTCCTAATTAATGCATCCCAAGTTAACTTCAGCTATATGGGATTTTGTGCAATTGATGGCGAGCATTCCAAACTTTTTCTACCTTGTCGAATTTCGTCAGTTTTTATTGAGTCAAGTTTTCTATTGGGAGCATTTGTAGGCTTTCTTTGTAGGTGTCCAAACCACCGTGTCCTACCCTAATCTTTCTGTCAATTGGTGTTTCTTATTCTATCTTTTCAGCTATGCGTAGTTGATATTTAATTTCAATGTGCTCATTCATTCTCCAAGCCCTACCAAACAAACCCTAGAAACCAAACGACATAGCAATCAAATCTTCTAGGGCAACATCCATGGAAAGGTAACAACAAAAAGCAGAAATCGAGAAGAAACCACCATGTGCGGCACCTCGTTTGAAATGAAAGCTCTGTTTTGAAGATCCAAAACCGAAAGATCGATAAAATGGAACACGAAGTTCTGCGCTGCGACGGCTCTCTGTCACTCTCGAAGAATCAAAGAGAGATAATCCAACAGAGGAGTTTCAATCGTTCTCCCATGGCGGACAACACAACTTTTCTCCATTTCTAGGGTTTCGGTTTCGAGAGAGGAACGAGACGGCAAAAAGTCCACACTTAAGTTCACGCTCTCCCTCGTTGTGTGCGATCGAAAACAAATCGAATTCTTAAAGCATCTCGATGTGGATCATACGGATATAATTGTATGTGTGACGTAAGGCGGGGATAGGGTGTCATTCCTGGCATGTCCTGGGAGAGAGACTCAGGTAGATGGCGGGAAAGACAATGAGTTTTCAAATGAGCCAATTGGCTTCGCAGGCTTTTCCCGCTTTACATTTAGGCGTTGTTTTGTTAGGTTACGCGTAGGGTTATTTTCGGGTAGATAACTTGTATGGAAAGGTTGAACTAAAATCTTATTTAGTTGTCTAACTTCTCTGTAAGTTATTTTCTAACTCACATTTATTAAGGGTGAGAGTTATCTCCCCCATCCCTCCATAAGGAAATTATCTCTCAAAAGTTTGTGGACACAATTACTCTTCATTAATTACTTTTTTATCACCTACATGAGTCACATCCATCTCTCTTGTTGAAAATTATTTTATGTCAGTTCATATTTTTTATAATTAAAAATTTTACAGTTTTCCTACAAGGTTTAAGTTGAACCAAACGTGAAAATATAATATTTCACTGTGAGTAAACTGCAAAGAGTTAACTCCACCTGCACTGTAAGTTGGTAAAAACAAACGAAACGAGGCCTTAGTGGAAGAAAAAATTGAGTATAATGAGAATTCCTAATCGACCAAGCTAATTTCTATTGCCTACCTCTCTTTTAAGCTAGCTATACGCTATTTTAATAAAAGTTGAGAATCAAACTTAATTACAATTTTTTTTTTTTTCGATAGCCATATGGGTGTCACAGCCCCTCCTACTTGGGTTTGACTAATCACATGGAGTTAGTCGAACACCCGAACCTTATAACTTAAAGAAACTAAGTGAATATAGTGTACCTACCAAAAATCGAGCTCATAGCATACATATTCCTCACTAAAAGTTTAAGTGTTATTTTCTGTCATTACAGTACCAATTAAGGGCCAGAATCAATTAACTTACGTAATAAATCAAGCAGAACTTCTACTATAACTATTAAAAACAACCCGAAATTAAATTTCATTCAATTCAACACGTACTTCAAAGATATTACAAATTACACATTCTTGGCAGACATGTACACAACTAGTTTTCGATCTTAGTAATTGATATTGCTCTCTGTTACAGTTGCAATTTTCAAATTTGAAGAAAATACTAATTGCGACAATTATAATTAAAATGAAAAACAAATCAGATATCCTGGTGCTTCGAGGGACTAGAACCTCCCATACAAACAATGAAGTTTGATTTTGAATAATTTCTCCAATCCTGAATAATTTCTCCAATCCTTATTCATTGTTACAGTTGCAATTATCAAATTTGAAGAAAATACTACTTGCGACAATTATAATTAAAATAAAGAACAAATCAGACCAGAATCTCCCAATGAAGTTTGATTTTGAATAATTTCTCCGATCCTTATTCATTAACTGTGATGATTTTGTGTTCACCAAACTAACAACACAAAATCAGCCCAACATCTGTTGTCTAACGGTTCTATAGACTATTTCCAAACAAACAAACCAACATTGTAAACAAAGTCAAAATACTTATTCAAAGCATAACTAACTACTCTAAAAATATGGCAGTGTTGCAACACTCTCACATTAGGCTATTTTTTTTGAGAAAAAAAAAGCCGCATGCATTAGGCTGTTAATAAAACAACGAGAAATAATTACATCTTATGAGTGAGTTCAATTAATTTTCATTCTTAATCAATCATCCTTCTTAATTCCATAGCGGAAAATATTAATAGTAGACTTGATTGTCATCATAATAATTTGAAACTATGATGTGACCTTGATGAACCAAAGCCAACCACAATAATAATATGAAAATCCAAGAGGTCTAGAAATGTGATAGAAAGCATCTTTTCATGTTAATTTCAACGTTTAAAAGTTATGTAGTAAAATTTAAAATGATCTCATAAAAAATCTAGGTAGATTGAGTAATATACTTACGTGGGGAAAGCATGGGTGTGACGGGCCTGCATATCATGGAAACACTTATTTCATTTTATTTATATATACATTGACAACCAGTCAATGACGCCAGACATTGCCATCTTACTATATATAAAAATCAATAAACACTGAGACAAACAAGAACCAGACAAACTAAGATGAATTATTTCACCAATTAGGTATAGGGGACGAAATATTAATCAATTACGTACTAGCAAGCAAGAGAGAAGTATACGGAAAGAAAACACGTGGCTCGAGTTTTGTCGAATCGGTTTTTTATTATTATTATTATCGTGGATGTATAAGCCGTGTCAATTCCTCCACATTAAGGCTCAATTAATCTCATAGAATCAGAACGGTGCTTGTACCACTAATTAAGAGGTCAAAGAAGAAATAGTGCAGTTGTTGTAAACCGAACTCAATTCTTGTCTTAGATAGAGTACTAAAGGCCCTATTCAAATCCACTGGATCACACCCCTTAGGGCTTCCGCAATGGTAAGAGGTAAGTGTGCAGTGGATGCTATGTGGCATCTACTATACACATACTCTCTACGCTCCCCATACGGGAGCGCGGGGAGTGCACTATGTGGTAGTTAACTGTGATGACCCCAGTTTCAAAATCCTAAAGTGGGCCCCGCTTAGTCCAAACTTACATGAACCCCCGAGCTAGTCTTGCTGAGTCACATAAGCCTAGTCAGCCATCCTTTTTCATTTACCATTTTTAAACAATCTACAAGTTGAGAACATTGATTAGTGAGTTTTCATTAATATAGCGGAAACAATTAATCCTTAAACTAATCAAAATAATCGCAACCATTCAAATTAAGACAACCTAGAGTGTGAAAATCTCGCATATGTATACCATCGTCAATGAATAGTCAGAAGAGAGTAACATATAGATATACATGCCCAAGATCTCTCAAAAACCCCAAGTCCCAATGTTTCAAAACAATATATACAATAATACAAGAAAATTTATCTATAACAGACAAGCGGAAAGACCTGCTCCGATATCCTTAAACCAAATATCCAAGTTGTGGAGCCTTTCCCTTGTTGGACTGTGGATCTGCACTCCGTCAAAGACAAGAATCACGAGCTTAGGTAAGTAACGCCAAGCAGGACAAAAATACAACATTTCAAAATAAATAAAACACCAGTCATATTCATGTTGATAGAAAGAAAGGACAGGGAACGCATAAATAAACAACACTGTAAATAAATCAACTGAGCAATCGAAAATGAGTGTCCCAGAAATAGTAGAGAGGCGCAAGTAGTCCCGACCAATCGGTCGTCGAGTCGAGGTAAACACCTACAAGACTCAGAGTTTAAGATGCGATAAACTCACGACGTCCTAAAGTCCACACGGATGAGATTCCCTAGTAATCCAGGTAAGAACACTCACCTCGTATAGAACCAAAAACAATATCATGCATCCCGAGTTCGTGGCTCTGGCATTTTTCCTCAGATAACCCGTCCTACCAAAGGATCACGTTGACTCACTTGCCCTCGCACAACTCGAAGGAATGGAGTTTCCAAACAAACGGGATAGACAACAACAATAATAATTTAAGGCTCAAGAAATAACTGTAAAATTCCTTACTGGTTTATTTACCTGTATCCAAGCTAATTCGCACTTACACAACCTCTGACTCGCCTCCTACGAATCCCGTGTGACTCATCAACAACTAAAACTCCTGATAATTCAATTAAATTACAAATCCTATTAATTACTTTCTAATTTACCCAATTTTTCATAATTATTTTATTAGTGTAATTGAGTTGATTTCTGGGAGATTGGGTTGTATTTGAACCACATTTGAGTCCTCGAGAGATACTTGAAATTTTTTGAGACTTTTATAAAAAACCCCTCTGTGAACAGTGTCATGTCGTGGTGGCGCTGTAGCGGCACCCTCACAGCGTGATTTCAGGGCTAGCTGCCCCAGCCACCGTGGGCATAAATGCCCACGGCGTCCCTTGCAGTGTGGGCCTTGCACACCCTTTTTTGGGTTTTTTGAAACCCCAGCTCACGTCGCCGCGTTCCGAGCCTATCCCAAACTATTAGGGATGTCTGTGACTATACCTAACTGCCTTTGGTTAGCGTCAAAACCTCGATTCCAAAAATTATTCAAAAATCCCTAAAAATTCTCAAAAATTCAACAACTTCTCCAATTACCAAACTAACTTACAAATCACAGATAAACCATCCATTTGATCAATAAACCATTATAAAACCTCATTTCTAACATTTTCTGAAAATCTCATCCGAAATCGACGTGACAAAAATACCCAAAGCTACAACCAAAACATAGATAAACGCGTGGAGAACCGAGATCTCACCTTAGGATTCGAGATTAGTTAATCCCTTGGAGTCAAACAGCGTCGAAACTCCAGAAAACCACACAGTTTTCACGTTGTGTTCGTTGAGAGAGAGATTGAGAAATGAGATATAAGAGAGAAAAGTTGATGATTTGCTTTATATACCCTATCCATCAACAACACCCACACACAAATCTCGAGGCACATCACATGGCCATCACTTAATTCATCCAACAACCTTGACACTCCTTTGTGACTTCCACAGGTAACTCTCGCTTATAACTTAGCCATTTCTCACACAATACTTGCGTTCCTGGACTCGTTCCACACTACGACTCGTTCATCGTGTAATCCTGGACGTATCAATGTATCAAACATGATATACAAATTTTAATTATTATTTATTTTGTATTTAGTAAGTGTTTTTAGTTCATTAAATCCCCAGACTATTAATTACCCGACAATTGTTTGCCCGAAACCCCTTATTCACGTTCCTATCGAGCCGAACCCGTTTCCCAACATCGACGCTTCCACTCAAACATCCTCACACGTTTGGGACATTGTGTAACAACCCAAATTAATTTAATTGAGGATTAGTGTTAATCACGAATATTAACGGTTAATTCGAGCGTTACGTGGACAGCTGGATGACTCAGATGTGGGAACCTAGGTTATATTTATGTTATTTGTGCATGGTGTAATGCCTAGTATTGTGATGTGGGGTATATTAATGATGTTTATATATGTAAACATCGCACGTGTGAACGTTGATATTGGGCAAGGTCACGAGTCGGGTATATGTCTCGAAATACATGTTAGGAACCGGGTACCGGGTATTGGATAGCCGAAGTACAGGACATGGGTTCTCGGGGAGCTGAGAGCTAGTGTGACCTCACATATGATTTTTATGATTTATTTGGTGGTCAAGCCTAAGGTATGTGAGCCAAATTAAAGTATTAATTCATTTCCTAAGGTTGTAGCAAGGAAAATCAGGGTGCATAGAATGATCCTCAAGATACACAACATGATGAAAACAAGGCAAATGTTGTCATGATAAGGTGTCCAAAACTGGAGTGACACAGGGTGATCGATACCATTAGATCGTCCTCGAGATACGTGTGAACGCCAGATTAGAACAACACATATAAATATCAATTGATCGTGAGACATGCATAACAAACTAAGTTTCCAAACAACAAATTTGAGGTGTTGTGAAGGGAAATCTGGATTTGAAGGGTGAAATCTGAGCTTGGAGAGTGAATTGTGGGCATTCAACAACGGATTCAAGGTAATCTATCCCTTCTAAATGTGAATTTTCGATAAAAACATGGTTTTTGTGGGTTGTAGGTGAAAACGGATTTGCATGATGATTTCATCACTGTTCTTGGTGAATTTGATGCTTTTGAGGTTTAATTTGATGAAATACATCGTTTTGAATCGAATTTGTGGAAAATTGAAGTAGATTTGGTGATTTCGAATTTTAAAACATGCACACTTTGATCCTCGATTTTGAGTGAAAACCTTGTTTAATTGGTGTTTTGGAGAGGAATTTGATATTGTTGGAGGGTGTGTATCATTTGTATGATGAATTAAAGTGTTAGAGCTGAGATAAACCCAGAATTAGTTTCTAGAATTTTTGGGCAGAGTGCAATTAGCACGCTAGGTCATGAAATCTAGCGCGCTAATCACGCTAGAGAAGATGAAGATCTTCGTGCAGGAATAGTACACGAAAATCAATTAGCGCACTAATCCCCCAGCCTAGTGCGCTAATACCAGAACCCCAAAACTTATAAAAGTGAAATCGAACCTAATTGATAACTAACCCACTTAATTAACCAATAAACATCAGAAATAGGTCTCGGGACTTCAGGGACTGGAGAACCATAGTTTGGGCATCGGGGAGCTAGGCGGTTTAGATTGACGGGTCCGAGAAATCGGAGTGCGTGTTTACAGGTGCGTAAAACCCTTGAGAATGTTACACTTCAAATTCATGCGTGGTGTGTCCATGTAAATGAGTTTTATTCAGTTATTTATTTATCGCTTTGTTACTTATTTGGTTGCCATGTTTTTATGCACTGTGATTATGTGTTGGTCGATGTTTGATTTGTTCACATAGTCGGAGGTTTAATCGAGATGGTCATGTTATGGAATTGAGTAGGCTAGATTGTATCGTATATACTGGGTTCAACCGGTGAATAGCTATCCGCGTAGTGGGGTGCATGTGTCCGGTGGGTTTGTGATGTGTTTCTGGTCACCGTTAGTAGTTCGGGTGTGGTCTAGGCTTGATGTGCTTAGTCGGAGCATCCGAATCTACAAAGTATGATCTGGTTTTGTTAGACTCCGTCACACCTCTATCTAGTTTTAATTGATATCATGGTTGACCCGGATTATTTGAATTATGTTTTATTTCCATTGTGTGTGATCGATAATGTTATTGTGAGTGTTGTTTGCTGCCAACCATAGGAATATGATTCCTATTGCTAGGATCATATTCACATGTCTTGCAGGTTACTGTGGTTTTCATGATTATCGTGTAGACATCTCTTGGAAATTTACTCGCTGGGCTCGTTGCTATATGTGTTGGGCAACTGAGCGCAGATCCTGGTACGAGCAAGAGCAAGGGAAAAGAGGTACTAGGCGACTATCTCTGAGGCCGTTGCTGCTGACAGCTCATGTTTTGACTACCTAAATATATATGTATATTTTGTTTTACTGGGTTTTGGGGACTTTAGAACTTTACCACATGTATATGGATTTCTGTTTACTCCGTCTCAGTTATATACATGGTGTTTATTTCCGGGTTTTCCACTACTTAGGTTAAATAAATTATCATAAAATACGAATTAAATGCTTTCGCTATGGTTATTATTATTAACTCCTGCTAGATGTTTAGGAGAACTTAACAATTCAATATAGTAGGATTAGTTAAACGGAGTGTCACTTCACAGAGCTGCGGACGTGGCAGTAGTGATGACGTGTCTGGTGACGTGATAGGTGCTGCTGGGCTTGCGAGCGGAGGGCGTGGTTCATGGGACGACCTCAAAAAATTAGGGCCGTCACACATTGAAATTTACATTCGGGTAATAAAATATAATACAAAACACTGAACAAAAATAACATACCTCGGTGCCGATGACCGAGAATTGAACAACTGTATCATGGCAAATGGGTCCACGTACAACCTAAATTGACACATTGCACGAGTTAGATTTTAGGGTCATTACATTAACAAACTACTGCGTAGTTTAGGGGCCCATGCACAACTTTTGTGGGGCTCACAACTTTTGTGTGTGTGAGCCCCACAAAACTTGTTTTTCTTAAATATACTTTTTTAAACAAAAAGTTAGTTTTATTTTTTAATTGATGCAATTGTAAGTCTCAGGAAAAGTGTTTAGTTATAGTAGAGATAAGTGTAGTAGAAGAAAGGTTAGAGAGTAAGTGATGTGACAATTTATTACCTATCAAAAGTGTGTAACCATTGCACTTGCCTTAGGCGGGGTTGTTTTATCATATCATTTGTATATACCTTAAACATCATCAAGCACTACACCTTATGTACGTGCCCATCGACATTCCTCAATATTGTGCCGTTGAAATACTCGAGAAGATTGATCGATGAGACAACTCACAATTTTTATTTACTTTTTTATATTTATGGATAAAAGTCTTAACTATTTCCACGAGCCCTGGTGCAATCGATCTGCGCGTACCCTAATGGCCTAAACATTCTTAACGAGCAGGGAATCAAACTTGAGACCGTATACCTAACCCACACAATCTCCAAACTTGCTCTTATGACCCACAATAAATAATGCGTAAATTCTATATTGAAAAAGCTCGTATGGTACTACTATATATGGTAGAGAGACCATGAATAATTACTTTAACAAAGGAACAAAAGTGATGGTTGGTCTAATGATAAGGGCGAAGGCAGAACTGTGTAGGATAGGAGCACGATCTCGAGTTCAATTCGCCCTGACAATCGAACGACGTATCACTTGTAGTCCCTTTTTGCAATTCCAAAGCTATTGAGACTACTCAAATAAGTGTCTTAATACTCATAATTAATATAAAAAAACAAGTTAAAAGAACAAAAGTTAAGCAAATGAACAACAAATTAACACGTATAATAAATGAGTTTTTTTTATAAAAAAAAAAAACATTTGCCTCTATAATAAATGAATTTACAAAAAAAAAAACATTTATAAATGGGATGTAAGTCACGTAACACGTAAAAGATTACCAAAATCAGAGATAAGTGCGTCGTCGACGTCGTCCTTGTTGGGACGTCTACATCACACGTGACTACAGATTGATTAATCGATTGAGATAGCATCATAGTACTATTAACATAGTAACTATAATCAACTTTTCTTCTCTCTACGATCTTAATTATCTAATTATACATGCATGCATGTTATATCATATAATTTAGACACGCGTAACTTCAAATTCTTCAGGTTTATTTTCAGCTCGGTAGGACTCTTTAATTTATAGAAAATCAAACACCACCAATTACGTACGAAAAACACAACTTTTAGTGCCAAAAGAAAAAACGATACAAAAACGTCTAAAAAATGTTCATTTGTAATACTGTAATTCCTCTTTTTCGAAACTACTTGTATTGAATTAACTCAATTACTATCTGCTATTGAAAATATCATTCTTGAAAAAAATATTTCATTCTTTACTACTTCCATAATAGGTGGATTCAATCCTCGTTCTAGAAGGTTCTGTGTCTGTTTCAAGATTAATCCTATGCAAGCATCATGCATGTGTACGTAGCTGGACTGATTCCCTTGATATCAGCTATATAAAGACCATCCTGTTGCTTTCTTGAATTCCTTTAGGACATTAACTTACTGAAAAAGTGAAGTTGAAAGAAAGCACATGCAAAGAGTTACCATGGTATACTAGGAAGAGGATAGACAAAGTAAATCACATTAATATAGGTTCAGTCAGCTGTGAGCTTCGTCCATCAGCTTATATATATATATACATCAAAGTAGGTCGTGAGCTACGTAACATTAGTCAATAGGAGACTCCACAGATAGTCGTGAGCTACGTCACATCATCCAGCATATGTTTAGAAGGAAACATCGCTTCGTTGAAGTTGCTTACAGATGATATCTAACCCATTCAATCAATGGACCTGTTACATTACCTTTAATAACTAAGAAATGGTTTGTCTTCTGTTCTTGATATTCTCCTCACTCTCTCTCTCTCCATATATATTTCATTATGAAGTTTCATTTGTTCGAATCAACTATCTGTAATAATCTCAAATATTATCAATAAAAATAAAATTATAATAAATTAACAAGATAACTGAATAATTAAATAAAAATCTTATTGGAGGCTTGTGAATTTCGCAGTCCTAAAACTGAATTTTTCCCACGATTTGATGATTAATCTACTTCTGAATTATGTCCCTAGGATTCAACCAGAGTAGTCTTCCAAATTTAAAAAACACCAATTTGAAAGTCTACCCAACTGTACTTTTCTTCTCTCAAAAAATAATAATTAATTCGGAAAACGAAAATTAAATGCTTAATTTCTTTTTTCAAAAAATAATGCTTAATTTATGTTTGAGTAAAACTTAAATAGACTTTGAAGAGTTGTCTCGAAATAACACAACACTTTAATTTCAAAATCAATAAATCCGTTGGGTTTAACAGTCATAACGGTAAACAACTCCAATTGAAATAATTGTTAAACAGTTATAGAAATTTAAAAAATTAATTATTGTTAATTATTTCCAAAAATTAAAAAACTAAGTAAGAAGTAAAACTATGTTTGACAACCAAGCCAAGCCTATGGCCCGTCTTTGACTTAAAATGTATATAGATCACCCTACTATCTATTTGCACCCATTGGCTCACTCACTTCAACCCTTTATTCCAAAAAAAAAGTTAGTTGGGTTGATTTCACTTATAAAGTGAGAATAAGCCTTTTGGTTTTCTAACGTGAGACTAATGTTTTTCTTTCAAAGCTCAAGAACAAGCCTTTTGTTCTAACATCATTTAATTGATGTGGGTCTAACTTTTGGTCCACACGTCTTTAACAAAAAAAAATTACAACGTACGTAGAACAACCTTTATATATACAAGTATCCCAAATCAACAGTGTCGAGAAGATCTGAATGTCAATCTAATTCACATGCAACTAATTGATTAATTATTGCCAAAACATATATATAGGGAAATTCTACAATGGAGATCGACCAAAACATACCTATGCCATATGAACCCCTCAAAATGTGTTGTGCATTAAATGCTCAGTGCATTTATGTCGTCTCGATTAATGCGTTGGATTTAAATTCAATAGTTCTAAATAGTGTACCCATGTCATGAGAACTCTTCAAAATATATTGTGCATTTATGTCGCCTCGTTTAATGTGTTGGATTTAAATCCAATGGTTCTAAATAGTGTACTCATGACATGAATATATATTTAGTTCCTATGGTAGAAATACCCTATATATCTAGCAAGTGAGATGGATGAGGCATCGCTTGTCAGAAGACATGGTTTAAGGAACTCGTGGGTTTGACTCTTGCTGAAGTAAAAATAAAATAAAATAAAAAGAAACTAATTGATTACTTATTAATTCTAGAAGGCCCGCAACCGATCCCAATTAATTAATTTAAGATTGAAACTTTGTTATTGTTGTTGTTGTTGTTTAAAATCGGCCGGATGACAACTTTTTTAAGAGATTTTTTAGTCTTTGTAGTGAAGGTAAATCATAACGTTTTTATCAACAAAAAAATCATAAGATTTAAGTGATAGTTAGTTAGAATATTTGAACTTAAGTCTCCTTATCCTTGGAGGTGGTTACTATCATTAACTTTAACTGTGCTAAACCAGTCACTCCTTAGAATTGTTTTAATATTAACAAATGATTGAAGGTGAGTGGATTAATAGTTAGCCCCACATCAATTAAATGAAACTTCATAATGAAGAATATAAGTGATGATCTCCCTTTAACTAGTATGTACCGAGCTATTTTGAGATAAAATCCCACACCTATGAGTTGAAGGTATAGTTAAGTAAGGTACAATATCGATGTTGGTGAAGATCCATATACTTGCCACGAGCGTGTGGTGCAGGCAAGAAATTCAATATGGTAGAGCAATAAAATGTGGGTGTTATCCTCTTAGTCTTTGTAATGATCCAAAAAAATTCAAATGACCCATCTTGAGGGCATTTCAGTAATTTAACTTGATTTGTGTGCTTAGCGTGAAATTTGTATGACTTAATTAGTTAGAGAACTAATTATTATGAATTTGAAGTGAAAGATTAGAGACCATTATGGGAGGATTTTGGGTTATTCATTTCGAGACCCATCTAAGAGAGTGAGGACTAAGCTCCCGAACATTAAGTATATAAACTCTTTATAAGCTAGAGAGCCACCCTAACATTCTCAACTCAAAAAAGAGAGCCACCCTAACATTCTCAACTCAAAAAAGAGAGCCACCCTAACATTCTCAACTCAAAAGAGAGAGAGAGAGAGAGAGAGAGAGAGAGAGAGAGAGAGAGAGAGAGAGAGAGAAAAGGGAGATTGGTGGACTAGATGGAGAAGAGACTCTCAAAACAAAGGGAGACACTCCACTCTCATCATCTCTACAAGCTTTCTTAACTCTTTAATGGTGGATTATTTTTTTTTTTTGGTTTGTTGGTCTCTAATGGTGTGATTGGGGTGCCACCACCAATTGATGGTGTTATAGTGCCCTAACAAATCTAAGTCAAATGCAAAACTCCAATTTTGTAGAGATTTGGTCAAATTTAGAAGATTCAGAGTGAATCAATAACTCTGGAGTGTTGGAGAACCCCAAGGGGGCCGACACCGATGCAATGTTGCTAGAGGGAACGGTGGCGAATCACTGCTACCGCCATTATGAGGGAAGAGGGCCTCCTATGGAGGCTCTCTCCATGGCCGACTTCACTGCCTGAATGAATAGTGAGTAAGGGTGTTAGGGGTCATTTTGACCTTTAGCCACCCCAACTAAGAGTGAACCTTAGACCGAAACCAAGGGCCAAACTAGACTGTGAACCGAATTTTAGGGGCTGAACAAGTCCCAGAACTGGAATTTCAGGGGCATAATTGGCTCCTGATTAAAAATATAAAAATAATATATATATATATACACAAATATATATAATATAAATAAAATGAAATAAAAAGTAGAAATGAGTTTTTTTATCCTTGACCACTCGATGGGGGCGCACTCCCGTGCCCCCGAGGGAAGAGTTGGACGGGTCCCACTCCTCGATCCTTGCAACAGGTGATGGGGGACCCACGGGATCCACACTAGTAGACCCCAAAGTAAATATGAAATGAAAAATTGAACTAAAAATGTGACTTGTCTATTCATGTGATGCGTCTTGAATTGTCTAGATTCGTAAGACATATCAAATCAAGCCCCGAGAGCACAAGGATCGGGAGTGGATATTGCGGTAAGTCGAGGTATGTACGGAGCTTGCTCAATTATCAAACATGGATTGTTATTAGTTATAGTAGGTTTCGCGTTTGAAACGAGCCTTGGGAATGAGTTGCATCATGTTATTGACTTGAATCTAATTATCGAGAATATTTGTGTGTACCCAACTTGGATGTCCTTGCCCATGGCGGTCGTAATTCGAGGGACTGTGCTAGCTGACCCATAGTGGTTATAATCCAAGGGGTTGCTACTGTATCTTTGCCCATAGCTTTTATAGTCCGAGGGACCACTGTATCTTTGCCCATAGTGGTTGTAATATGAGGGCTCACGTTTATGATTGTTCATAATGGTACAAATCTGGGGGACTTATGTTGTAATAATGGACACACAAATGATACACATATCAATGATGGCTTTGGACGTACCTACTGTTGGTTAAATCAGTCCACTGAGAAGG
Organism: Stephania japonica; assembly: GCA_039657345.1. Taxonomy (NCBI): domain Eukaryota; kingdom Viridiplantae; phylum Streptophyta; class Magnoliopsida; order Ranunculales; family Menispermaceae; genus Stephania; species Stephania japonica. The sequence continues at coordinate 42,833,716 of CM077562.1, forward strand.
CACATAGGCTTGTGTGTCATCTAGTGGTTGTTATCTTCTCGAGGGTAAAGAAATCAGTCACCGGATTCTTGTCAATGACTTGTATGCATTAAATGAAACCATGACTTTATATTAGTACTATTCATTATGGTATATCTCTCTTGTGAACCCTATGCATGATTATGAGTTTTCTTGAATATGTTTTATCAATCTTATTGAAGTGGTTCATGAGCGTTTTAAAAATCCATGTGATGACTTGCTTTTAAATGTTTCCTTGTTCAATTTCAATTCATGATAGCCTTGCATGCTTATTAAGAATAACTTGCGTACTTGATGGTTGAACGAGTTTTCCTTATTACTGAGCTCCATTAGTTCTTTTAGCTCATCTCATTTGCATTTTAGGACCACCTGCATTGGTGCTAGATTGAGACCTTCTCTTGATGTGAGTCTTGTATTGTCATTATCTATTTAATTGATTTTGAAACTAATGAACGTGGATTGTATTTAATTAGGTCTCTTAGGTAGTTTGAATCCTTTTTCTCTTTAGTTGATACATTTGGGAGTTTATGGATGACCTACTTGCTTTGTGGAATTAGAACCCATTTATAGTCATGTGATGACCTGTTCTTTAATCTAGGGCATCACCCGACCTAATCTCGTTATTAAGCCATGTAGGACTTAACAACGTATTAGTCAACTTTTTTGTCCTATTCTCCTCGTTACTCGTGTTCTAGATATGTATTATTCAATTATATTTGGTCGTGATTTTCAGAGTTAATTAAAACTTTTTAACAACTTATCAAATACAACAGAAGTCTTAACAATTTAGCGGAAGCAAGTGAAATAAAATCCTAAGTGTGGAAACCAAGAAACAAAGATCACATGTATATCACCTAGGATGATAAAAACATACATGCATCATAGTCGGGGAAGTCATATTCTCTAAACCCAATAATCCCAAAAATATACTAAAAGACATAGGTAATTAAATACAATAAATATAACCTGTCAAAAGTAGCAACAAGTTGCGAATCCTAAAAGTCGACGATCTTCTCTTTTCCTAGTCTGCTACTCGAAGGATCTGCACCCACCGTCATAAAAAAGATGGTGAACACAGTAAAAATAACAGTAATCCCTGAAGGCCATTCATTCACATTTTTTCAAAACATACAAAACATGATAATTGAAAGCATATGATAACTACCAAAGAAAGTAAGCCGAAAGCAAAACATGCAAACAACTTACTAAGCTAGTTCGAAGTACAAGAAGGAAATAAAAAAGTGCGGTAAATAAAAACTCGGTATAACTGAAAGTCAATGTACACAGCTCTATTCACCATTTCGAAATATAGACACGTACAAAATCAAGGCACCTAACTTGATATCTCAACTCCGAAGGAGGGACCACACAAAGTCAATGCACACAACTTTATTCACTACTTCAAAATATAGACTCACACAAAGTCAAGTTAATTACATTAAGTCACACTCATACCAAAACATTTAAGAAACACAAGCCCAAATTCAACTTTTCAGCCAAGTATAGAATTTAACAATTGAATATAAATAAAGATTGCAATTCAAATAAAGAAATGGAAATAAATGCCCTGCAGGTTTACTCACCTCAAACCACACAAATATTCTAACTAAACCAAATTCCAAAACTCCATAATTCGTGTCCCATGCCTCATAAATTCTCCCTAAGGATTTATTTATATTAAACTTTAATTTGTTAGAACAAGGAAAATTTTGATAAATCAAATTGTGAGTTGATTTCAGTCACCAAAATGCTTGAATTCAGAATTATGGTACAAGAAGACATTTTTAAGGATATGTCTTAGCTTTCTGAAACTATAAAGAATGCGCAATTCTAATTAAAACTGAGAGAGATATGAAATATCTACGACAATCATTTAAAACTATTTTCAAGTCCGACAAACAAATTTGTACAATTTGTTTCTCTTAAACCATAGCTCCAAAAATCATGATATTTTTCAAGAAGACTAAAAACATACCCAAGAACATCATACTAAAATATGAGCTCAATTCAATAAGAAACTATTAAGTTATTCCTCAAACAACAAGGCATTATCAAAATAATGAAGTCTAAAAAAATCAGATTCAACATCAAAGTTGCATAAGGTTTTTGGATAGGACAACATTTGAATTTCAAAACCTTTCAGTAGGCCATTGTTTCCCTTTATGCTAGCTTTCAAATGCTACCAGAATGAGTCCATTTTAATTTACAATGAAGAAGTTATGACCAAATTACATAGGGTGTTTCTGAATGATAACATGTAGAATATCGACAAAGTTTGAAAAATCATAACTTGCTCAAAACTGAACCAAATTAAGAACTTCTTTATAGAAAATTGAGTGAAAAAAACACAAGGAATCCAAATATGGCAATTGTTTCTAAAAACTAAAACATTTTATAGATTAGAATCCTAAATTTTAGTTTCATGAAAAACAACCCAAATTAATAACTTGAATTCTGAACTTGGAGACTCAAATGAAGCCTTAACTTGATTGAAACAAACCTTAAAAAGTCTCTCATATCAGATTTAAACAAAACCCCATGATTCCCTAGCTCAAGAATATTAAATTGAACATAAAGAGTGAAGATTCAATACCTAGTCTTGGTTCCCCAAGAGTAGTAGCTGATGGAACTATTGATGATGATTGCACACCCAGATCCCCCTTGAATTCTTAGAAAAACTAATAAGGTATAGCTCTACAGTTTTCTTTCCTCAATTTGATTTGTTTTGCGTGTTCTAGGAAATGAAACTCATTTATATACTTAGATTAGAAAGTGGATTAATTATGCAAATCTTTAATTTGACTTAGTTAATTACTAGGACATGTTTTCTCTCTCAATGCCACTTATCACACACGAAGAATGCATATCCCTACTCACTAGTTACTATTTAGTCTAAGATTCCTACACATATTCATCATCACTAGGAAAATCTAGGTTCCTTAATTTATTTGTCGAAACAATAGGCTTATCTATTTGACTTACTAACTTAGGCATATTGACACATTTAGGTAGTTCATTAATGGTTTATTGTTGGTACACTTAACTTGTAACGAACCTAAAATCTAACTCGTGCCACGTGTCATTTCAGGGTTGTACCGTGGGACCCATACGTCTTGATATTCATGTCCAGTTCTCGGTCGTCGACACCGAGATATATTATTTTTGTTTGATGTTTGTATTATATATTGTATACTCAAATGTGAAATCCAGCATCCAAACGTGTGAGGACGTGTTCATTAATGCATTAGATTTACGGGTTAGGTTCGCCTAGGGAAACATATCGATACGGGTACTGGGCGAGCGAGATACGAGTATATTAAGTCCGGGAAAATAATTTTTACAAATAAACAATATACTTGTGATAATATATTAATGGGAAATCATTGGCCTAGTGATTGGAATAAAAAAATTAGTTTATTACGCGGTTTGTATTACGTATAGGTGGGCGTTTCACCCAAAAACTTAAGGTTTGAAAAGTCAAATGAGGATAAGACTAAGAGACCAAGTCATCCATTTATGTCATTAAAATTGGTGGATAGACTCATTTAGAGCCCTTTGATGTGCCTTGAGATGCCCATATGAGTCAAGATGACTCAACAAATATTCTAAAATGACTCATTTGACCAAACGTTTCTCACACTACACTCAACTCCGAAAATTGGGGATTGAGTGAGGGTTTTTGATGAGCTAGCTTGTGATGAGTTTTGTGAGGATTGGAAGCATCTAACACCGCAATTAAGGTAAGATCTTAGTTGTTCTATCGATTCTATACATTTTGAACTATTTTTTTGGAGTTTTGATGGAAAAATGGGGTTGAACTCTTGTGCTATTGGATTTTAATGAATTTATGGAGTGTATTTGCTGGTTAAGTTGGTTATTTATGGCTATATATGTTGGTGGTTTGAGGTGATTGAGAAATTTATGAATTTATGGAGTTTTGACATTTATTTGTGAAATTTAATGAAATTGGTGATTTTTGATAATAAATTATTGGGGATGTTGTATTGCGGAATTATTGTTGTAATTGTTGTTATTGATGTTGTTGGGCTTGAATACAAGAAAAAAAAGGGGGCAGCTTGATGTGCGTTTGAATGCACAACAAGAGGAGATGTTGATTTGGTTATAGACCAAACAACAAAAATATAATAGTATACAATATATATGTCTAATTTATATGGATTTACATAATCAAAAGTTGATCACCTTGTTTGAAATAAAGCTAAGTAATTTATTTTCAAAATAATGACTCTAATACACTTAGAATTGATCCAACTTGATATTAGGGACATAGCAGACTAGCTTGGGTGTTAGGGATTAGTTGAGAATCATGTTGGAGTCGTGAAAGGGTGTCATGGTGTTAATCCAAGGTAAGTATACCAGCTAGGAAATGTACAGTTATTTTAATTAAGCTTTGGTTTGTTATTGTTATTGCTCTGTATCTATTATTAGATTTTCATTCTGATTGAGTTGTCCGAGGGCAAATGAGTCAACGATAATCCTTGGAATGAGTTGTAACAACCCTCAATTTTAACTCGACTAGTGTTGCACTAGTCACGACCGTAACCCGGCTACGTGATACTAGATAGTATTTCGAACTTCGGGAATCAACACCGAAGTAATATTATGTTTCTATGATGTGTATATTAGTATTTTAGTCTAATACGAGTCTCACGTCATTCGGGTGAATATTACACTGAGTGAGGCCTTGTATAGGTAAACGAGGGTGTAACACAATTAAACATGCAATTAAATGAATTTTTGTATAATTTAAATAATTATTAAATAGAAAAAAATGAAACTACATGTATTCTGAGAGTTGGAACGAGGAAAGATGGACTAAAGAACGTTGTTTAAACGCGGGAGTTGGTTAACTACGCGACATACGGGCTATGGAGTGGAAATTGTTAAGGTGGCACAACTCAAATGAGGAGAGCCAAGAGATTTGCATTAAGATGTGTGTGTATGTTGAGATGTGATGAAGGGGTAAAAGACCCATAAGGGTAACTGTTTTGAAGAGTGAGAGAAGGATGTTGGGCAAAACGGTCATTTAACTCACTTAGTCACATATATATAAAACGTTTTAACAAAAAAAAACCCTACACTATTCACCTTCTTCTCCAAGCTCACTGCCGCCACCCCTCCTCTCTCCACTCGGCCTCACCGGACCGGACCTCGCCGGAGGTCAGTTATCTTTCTCTCTCTCTCTCTCTCTCGGTTTCTCTCCCTACTCTCTCGGTTTCCTCTCACGGTCACGGTCACACCTCTCGCCCTGGTTCGCCACTGTCGACCACCGATTGCCAGTCGTCGAACCTCTCACCGGAGCAGGTAAACTCGCCCACTCTCAGTCCCATCTCTGTTTCCCTCTCTCGGTTTCTCATGTATTGTCTCTCTTTCTCTCTCTCACCTCACTGTTTTCATTGAATTGTGTATGTGTAGTGGGTGTTGGCCACTGCTGTGGTAGTGGCGATGAATGGGACAGTGGTCGAAGGTGCCTCATCAGCGTCTTCACAGTCCCGGAGCCCCAAGCTAGCAGTGGAGATGGAGACATTTCACTGCTACTCCACTGCACAGTGTATATGTCATTCTTCTACATTTTTTTCTTCTTTGTTGCATTATTTGTGCCGTGAAGGTGGCAATGAACAAGTTTGGGGTGACCCTTGGTGTTCACCAAGATCTCTACACCTCCAGAGCCCCTTCATTTGCGGAACAAGTGTCACTGCTGTTCACCTTAACTGTATTTCTTATGTATCGAACTGTTTGTGTAAGTTGATGAGTTTTGGCCGGTGTTGGAGGCACTACCGTGATTGGGACTGGTCCGGGATGACCCACGGTGGTTTACCGGAGTCCCAATCGTCCTGGAGCACCCTCCCCTCGTAGCAAATGTGTGGAAATTGTGTTGTAGCGCGTTTGTACCAAAACAGTCCATTGTTTAGAGTCTCACCGGAGACTGCCCCATTTGACAGCGCTGCCGTTGGACATTGTGCCCAAGAGAGCATCTGGGATCACACCAAGCTCTTGTTTCTGTCCCACAACCCTTCAGAGTGTCCATGTAAATTTTGGCGAGTGGTTTTGGTTATCGAAGATTTCACGTGTTTGTATAATTGGGATTTCATTACTTTGTGTTGAGTTCATTTCATTTTAAAACTCATGGCATGAATACATGATTTGGTGATTCGAATTCATGCATAAGTGAGAACATACAAGGGTCGGGTACAATATTTGTTTGGTATAGGTGTGTATCAAGTGTTCGAATACATGGTTATTTCGAGTTATGATGTGTTATGGTGATGAGTCTATGTAGGGTTTATGCATTGCGAATGGTTATGACGTTGTGGTCACGTTGCCGGTCCTCGAGGCCATGGCGTGACCTATTTACGACTGAGACGAGCCTACAAATCATGAGTAGGCTTACATGCGTCATGGTTATCAATGTTATGATATCGTAGTCGTAGTTATTATTGTGATTTTTCAAACCCAAGAGAGAGTATTCAGTTTTCTATCGATTTGTCGAGTTGTTTGAATCCTTAAAACACTTGGGAATACACTAGGGTGTAACCTAAGGTTTAGTTAATGACTCAACCTATTAATTAGAGTTTTCGACCTTGTCAGGTAGTGGGGAACTCGGGAATACGCGTTAGGGATGCGAGAGTATTTAGGGGTTGCGATAGATTAGGTAAGTACACTTGCCTTAAAGCTTGTGTACGTTAGTAAGCCAGTTAAGAAAATATCATGTGATTCATTATCATTCTATCATGTTTGCTATGACCTACTTGTTGACATCTCTGTTTCATATTCTTTGTATGTGTGTTCTTGGCATAAGTGTGTGTCTCGAAGGTACATGCGGCCTGCAATAGAAGGGATAAAATGCGGCACTCGTGCGCACGAGTGTTTGACCACCCCTAGTGATTGTGTGATACCATGTACAGGATTGTTGTGGATTGTTGTGGTATTGTTGTGGATTTTAGACCACTTATGGCCTCTCTTGACTCGTAGAACACGCATGTTTCGATTGTTATTATTTCCAGTCTGTTTATCATGCGCCTTGTTTAATTAACTTCCTGTCTTTCAATTCCTGCATGATATTTAGACTGCCTTGTTTGATAATTCATGAATTACTGTTATATTCTTCTGGCATTACTTTAGATTTCTTCAGTTGCTCACCGTCTAATTTGTGACGGTGGGTGCAGATAGAGCAGAGCGCAGTAGAGGCAAGGAGCCCTGCTTAGGCGACTTTTTGTGAGGATTAGCGGCTGGACTTGAGGAACCCTAGAGTAGGATATATGTTTTTGCTCATTTGTATATGCTTTATATATGTATGTTTTGGTTTATAGAACTTGGTATTATTATTGAGATTAGTATCATTTATGTTGGTTTATCAAATTGTACATGAATACCCGGGTTTTCCACAATTATAAAATTCCTAATTTCCCTTTGATTGAGTTATTTCCCCTTGTTATTTATTGTTTAGTCTTCCGCTGTGTATTATTGCAATAATTCTTTCATAAATTACTAAATTGATTAATTTGAAGGCTGATTAGGCTCGTCAGGTTGCCAAGTGATGACTTGGGGCCTGCATGGGTCTAGGCCGGGCGTACCCAATTACACGGGAAAATTGGGGACGTCACAGTTGGTATCAGAGCCTAGGTTTGAAAAGCCTAGGGACGAGGTATAGGTTATTTTTAACCTGATACCAACATCACAGTTGGTATCAGAGCATACCAGGTTTAAATTCATAAAACACAAACCATTAAAGCATTGGAAGTTAGGAATGGCTGAACTTAGAGTGGAAACCCTATAATCCTTTTAGAAACTTAGATGGGGGAGTTGGGGATGAGTCGGATTTAATTTTATATATATGTTATGATGTGTATATATATGTACGTGGTAGCTATGTATTGATCTGAAGTATCGCTCTCTTGATTCAGATGATGATGGCGGATCAGATCAGTCCGGGCGACGATAGCGGCACGTCTCGCACACGATATGCTAGCGCGGAAGATGTGCACGTTTTGACGCAGAGAGTTGCGATGCAGGACCAACAGTTACAGGATATGTTACGACTGTTGAGGACTCTCGTATCAGCTACTACTACACCATCGACTCTGACTACACCATTGCCACCTACTGTTACTCGTAGAGCAGAGACTCCGATTGTTGCGGCATCTACGACTCTGACTCCGTTAGCGGTGATTCCCGAGGAGCGATTCTTTGCGACATGTACGCTGTGAGCCGAGGCGGAGACACCTCCGTTACAGACGGAGATAGTATAGTACGAGCGACGGAGACACCGACCACGCCGTTGTTGTTGTGTAGAGAGACTACTCCAGTAACTACTCCGGTCACTACTCTGGAGAAAAGCCCTAGGGCCACTACTGAGGCGAGGCAGTGGAGAGAATTTAAAAGGCACGATCCAGTTAAGTTTTTTGGTGGGACAGACGTAGCAGCGGCAGAGCTTTTCCTGAAGAATCACGAGAAGATTCATACTATCATCGCGACTGAGGAGCATATGAGAGCAGCGATTTCCTCATCCATGCTTCAGGGGAAGGCGGATGATTGGTGGACTACCATTGTCACTACCCGAGGCATTCCGAGAGACTGGATCGACTTCAAGACCCAGTTTAACCAGAAGTACTTCCCGCCGACAATTCTTCGGGTGAAGAGGAACGAGTTTATGGCACTGAGGTAGAGCAACGATGAGTCAGTGATGGACTATATGGGCAGGTTTATTTCACTATTACCTTATGCTGGAGGATCTGCAGATACCGAGACTGATCAAGTCTACTACTTCACTGAGGGTTTGCTACCTACGATTGGAGGCTCTGTAGTCACTATGCAGCCGGAGACTTTGTAGATTGTGTATGAACGGAGTCTAGCGTGAGAGGGTTTTCTGCTTACTCATCCGGAGGATGATAGACCGACCAGATCAGAGTTTCGATCGGAGGAGCACCATTAGGAAAAGAAGGGGAAGAAAAATAGGTGGAATTTTTATGACCGTAGGACCCAGAGTGTAGGTTCTGTTGCACAACAAATTACTCGTCTGACACAGACCATTTCGCTAGTACCGAGTTTTGCCAGTCATCCACCGCAGCCTAGTCGACCAAGACAACAGTCGCAGAGGCAGTCTATTGAGAGTAGGGGTACGGATCGAGGAGACAGGCAAAGGACACAGAGGTCTAGTCAGACTCAAACTCAGACTCAGAGTTTCGCACAGGGACGAGGCCAGAGCCAGACTCAGGGATCATAGGATACTCGCACATGTTTTAAATGCGGGAAGGTTGGCCACATTAAGATGGAGTGCCCTCAACTACCGAGAGCACCGTCGCAGCATCACCAGTACCAGAGGGAGCGTGTTCAGGCTGTTGTTGAGCCAGACCTGGAGGCATTCAGACACATTGATGAGGGTATGATTTTCATTTGCGGTACTTGCATGCATATCATGTTCGATTCAAGCTACGTCGAGTCCTTGATTGTTGTGCACTTGGTAGACATGTTAGGGTAGTAAACTCATTAGATGTAGCAGACCTCATTCCTAGTCACGGTTGTCAGGATGTGATATACTCGAACGTGCATAGTCTTGACATTTCGGTAGTGTTAGGGGGCTATGAGTCGCCAGTAGACATGCGAGTACCAGAGTTGTTAGAGTTCAAAGCCTTGGTTGGTGCGAACTAGAGATAAACATTAAGTGCATTGATTGGTTAATACTAGAAGACGAATGGGAGATCTTTTTGAGTTTCATACGTGTTGGAGCGAGATAGAGACATTAGCTTGAGTTCTTGAAGGAGTACAACTTCTTATTTGAGCACCATTCCGAGAAGACTAACGTTGTTGCTGATGCGTTACGCCGCAAAGGATTGGATGCAGAGGTACTCGTGTGTCAGAGGACCTACGAGCGCGGTCTACGTGAGGCAGCCGAGTTGATGAGTTCAGCGGATGTGCCGATGACTACCAGGACCTAGATACGTGGTCGAACGATGTTGCAGGCCATCTCATTTGACATTGTGTGCGAGGGATAGCAAGATGATGCGTCATACCAGCAGTGCAGGGAGATGGTGGATAGATCAGATTGCTCGGACAAGAGTCGGTCGACAGACTCATGCTAGAGGTATCGCGGGTGATTGGGGTTTCCATTGGTGACTGATGCGTGTGACGAGGTACTTCAAGAGATTCACCGTTCCAATTTGTATATCCGTGTCGACCTAAGATGTGTGCCGATATGCGACATTCTTTTGGTGGCCAGGGATGATTTCTGAGGTGTCGGAGTGGTTCGAGCGTGTGACATGCCAGTGCGTAGAGGCTGGGCATCGACGACCTGGAAGACTACTGCAGCCCCACCCATTTCTCGATGGAAGTGGGAACATATTGATATGGATTTCGTTAGTGGTTGCCCCGATCTCCTCGTGGTCACGATAGCATCTGGGTAATTGTGGATAGATTTGCTCGAGATTTAAAAGTGCCCAGGAGTGGCAGAAGAAATACTTGACGAGCATCACGATGAGCTTTAGTACGATTCGGGGAGATTATGGATACCTGAAGGTCTCTCTACTGAAGGGTCACGAACGGTTCGGAGTCAAGAAATGACTCACTCTGAGTTTTATTGGTCTCGTTAGGAGTTGCGAAGAGTCGTTGATTTAATTTACTTATTAGGTAAATTTCGAGGACGAAATCCTAATAAGTGGGGGAGACTGTAACAACCCTTAATTTTAACTCGACTAGTATTGCACTAGTCACGACCGTAACCCGGCTACGAAATACTAGATAGTATTTCGAACTTCGGGAGTTAACACCGAAGTAATATTATGTTTCCATGATGTGTGTATTAGTATTTTAGTCTAATACGAGTCTCGCGCCATGCGGGCGAATATTACACTGAGTGAGGCCTCGCATAGGTAAACGGGGGTGTAACACAATTAAACATGCAATTAAATGAATTTTTGTATAATTTAAATAATTATTAAATAGAAAAAAATGAAACTACGTGCATTCTGAGAGTTGGAACGAGGAAAGATGGACCAAAGAACATCGTTTAAACGCGGGAGTTGGTTAACTACACGACATACGGGCTATGGAGTGGAAATTGTTAATGTGACATAACTCAAATGAGGAGAGCCATGAGATTTGCATTGAGATGCGTGTGTATGTTGAGATGTGATGAAGGGGTAAAAGACCCATAAGGGTAACTGTTTTGAAGAGTGAGAGAAGGATGCTGAAGGGCAAAAGGGTCATTTGACTCATTTAGTCACATATATATAAAATGTTTTAACAAAAAAAACCCTACACTATTCACTTTCTTCTCCAAGCTCACTGCCGCCACCCCTCCTCTCTCCACTCGGCTCACCAGACTAGACCTCGCCGGAGGTCCGTTATCTCTCTCTCTCTCTCTCTCTCTCTCTCTCTCTCTCTCTCTCTCTCTCTCTCTCTCTCTCTCTCTCTCTCTTTCTCTCTCTCGGTTTCTCTCCCCACTCTCTCGATTTCTTCTCACGGTCATGGTCACACCTCTCGCCCTGGTTCGCCACCATTGACCACCGATTGCCAATCGTCGGACCTCTTACCGGAGCAGGTAAACTCGCCAACTCTCAGTCCCGTCTCTGTCTCCCTATCTCGGTTTCTCATGTATTGTCTCTCATTCTCCTCTCACCTTACTGTTTCATTGAAATGTTTGTGTAGTGGGTGTTGGCCACTGCTGTGGTGGTGGCGATGAACGGGACAGTGGTCGAAGGTGCCTCGTCAGCGTCTTCACAGTTCCGGAGCCTCAAGCTAGTGGTGGAGATGGAGACATTTCACTGCTACTCCACCGCACAATGTATATGTCATTCTTGTACATTTTTTTTCTTCTTTATTGCATTATTTGTGCCGTGAAAGTGGCAATGAACAGGGAGGTCGTTGGGGGTGACCCTTGGTGTTCACCAAGATCTCTACACCTCCGGAGCCCCTCCATTTGCGGAACAATTGTCACTGCTGTCCACCTTAACTGTATTTCTTATGTATCGAACTGTTTGTGTAAGTTGATGAGTTTTGGTCGGTGTTGGAGGCACTGCCGTGATTGGGACTGGTCCGGGACGACCCACGGTGGTTCACCGAAGTCCTAACCGTCCCGGATCACCCTTCCCCTCGCAGCAAATGTGTGGAAATTGTGTTGTAGCGCGTTTGTACCAAAACAGTCCATTATTTAGAGTCTCACTGGAGATTGCCCCATTTGACAGCGCTGCCGTCGGACATTGTGCCCAAGAGAGCATCTGGGATCACACCAAGCTCTTGTTTCTGTCCCACAACCCTTCAGAGTGTCCATGTAAATTTTGGCGAGTGGTTTTGGTTATCGAAGATTTCACGTGTTTGTATCATTGGGATTTCATTGCTTTGTGTTGAGTTTATTTCATTTCAAAACTCATAGCATGAATACATGATTTGGTGATTCGAATACATACATAAGTGATAACATACAAGGCTCGGGTACAATATTTGTTTGGCATAGGTGTGTATCGAGTGTTCGAATACATGGTTATTTCGAGTTATGATGTGTTATGGTGATGAGTCTATGTAGGGTTTATGCATTGCGAATGGTTATGACGTTGTGGTCACGTCGCCGGTCCTCGAGGCCATGGCGTGACCTATGTACGACTGAGCTGAGCCCACAAATCATGAGTAGGCTTACATGCATCATGGTTATCAATGTTATGATATCGTAGTTGTATTTATTATTGTGGTTTTTCAAACCCAAGAGAAGGTATTCAGTTTTCTATCGATTTGTCGAGTTGTTTGAATCCTTAAAACACTTGGGAATACACTAGGGTGTAACCTAAGGTTTAGTTAATGACTCAACCCATTAATTAGAGTTTTCGACCTTGTCAGGTAGTGGGGAACTCGGGAATACGCGTTAAGGACGCGAGAGTGTTTACGGGTTGCGATAGATCATGTAAGTACACTTGCCTTAAAGCTTGTGTACGTTAGTAAACCAGTTAAGAAAATATCATGTGATTCATTATCATTCTATTATGTTTGTGATGGGTTTTGTGGTTCATGCGCAGAGGAGATTACAAAACAATTTTGAGAAAAACCCCAAAACAGGATCCGAATCTGATTCCATTAAAACATGTTTAAACTATGAAATCTTAATCATAACTCAGTCGCAATACCTTTCTGAAGGTTAATCGATCTCTAAGGCGCTGCTAATGACGAACGCCCTCTACTAGCTGTCCACACACGAACGGCGGTCGAGATTCAAAGTGCTAGCTTCGAGAGAATACCAAACCTTTTTGTTTCTCTCCAAAACGATCCAGAGGATACCAAAAACTCTAACTAGTTTCTTAAAACGAAAATAGAGTTTCGTCCCTTTTAAAATCTTTTGTACTTGTATTGTAACTCAAAGCGTCTATTTATACAACCCTTGTATATAGACGGTTAAGTAAATTACACATAGACCCCTACTTAAAGAAGTATAAGTGTAATACACTACAAGGGCGTTTCTGTCATGAATTTTATCATATAAAATTCATTTTTCTGAACCATCTTAAAATCTCGCAAAACCATTCTCAGTGTGCGACCCAATAGGCTCATACAATGTTGGCAGTGTAGCAAAACACATTTTGGTATACAAGTCATAAGCGGCCTCTAGCAAGACGTTATGACTACCCAAGTTTTATGAATATCAAATCGATATAACCTAATCAATAGTGTATATAACATCATTTTGTCACACGATATCCTTTTGATCAAACATAAGGCATGGAATTGTCATCCAACATGTTCAATCGTACTAGTCTCGATTTCTAGGTAGACTGAAAACATCTAAGTGACATTGATCAATATCAATTCACTTAGACTAGGCCTTTTATGATCTAACACATCGAGGGACCCACTGGATATCTCTCTTTATATGAGAGGGACAAATTCTATCTCGATTACACAACTTCACCACATTATTCACACAGTAACCAATCACAACCTTTATAATCATCCGGTTAAAGACAACGTTTATTGCGTCAAATTATTGTATTCCTAATGTTGAAGTCTCTGGTAATCTCAAGTCAGAGGACTGAAAAATATATCTATCATGAGAAACAACTATGACTTAATCCATGTGATGTTCTCATAGCGGGTCGGTCCAGTGCTTTGTTCCCTAACAAGTACTCATGATCTTGATTCGTATTCCTATACGTATGATCATCGTATGATCATCAATCAATACTCACACTAGTCTTAATTCATTATAGTTCCCAGTATAATAATCGACTAGGGACATTTAGGATATTTCGTAAATACCCATGGATCTTATTATAATGTAAACATGCAAATCAATTATAATAAACAACAAATGAAATCCTCTATTTTATTAACTAAAATGTATTCATAAAGACTGTTAATGGATTGACCTAGGGCACATTTCCCAACATCTCCCACTTGCTATAGGGCCAATCATTCATGCATCTAATGCCTAATGATCTAACATGACCATCATGTTTCGCTTGTGAAAGAGCCTTTGTCAATGTTGTCTTCAGTAGGTACTCTGCAAATCTTTACGTCTCCCCACTCAATAATTTCTCTGATGAGATGAAAACGCCTAAGTATATGTTTGGATCTGTGGAGTGATGTAGGTTCCTTGGCCTGTGCTATTGCCCCGTTATTGTCACAATACAAACAAATAGGGTTAGCAATACTTGAAACCACACCTAGTTCAGAAATGAACTTTTTGATCCAAACTGCCTCCTTTGTTGCATCGGACGCTACAATATACTCGAACACATGTTGTAAAATGCCGCGATCTCTTGCTTCAAACTTTTCCAGCTTACTGCACCCCCATTCAAAGTAAACACATATCCGGTCTGCGATCTAAAATCATCTATATCAGTTTGAAAACTTGCATCTGTGTAACCATTTACAACTAGATCATTTTCAAAACCTCCATAGACCAAGAACACTTCCTTACTCCTTCTTAAGTACTTAAGGATGTTCTTTACTGCTATCCAGTGACTCTCACCTGGATTTGACTGATATCTGCTTGTAGTGCTCAAAGCATATGATACATCAGGCCGAGTGCATAGCATGACGTACATGATAGATCCAATAGCAGATGCATATGAAATCTTATTCATACGGTCTCACTCATCATTTGTCTTAGGACATTGAGTCTTGCTGAGACTTATGCCATAAGACATTGGCAACAATCCTCTTTTAGAGTCTTGCAAACTGAACCTATTCAGTACCTTGTCTATGTAAGCACTCTGACTTAGACCGTTTAGCCTATTAGATCTATCCCTATAGATCCTTATCCCTAGGATATAGGCTGCATCTCCTAAGTCTTTCATTGAGAAATACTTCCCTAACCAAGACTTGATACTCTGTAATGTTGGGATGTCCTTTCCAATGAGTAATATATCATCAACATACAGTACCAGAAAAACAACTACACTCCCACTGACCTTCTTGTATACACAAGGCTCATCTTCGTTCTTAATAAAACCAAAATCCTTGATTGCTTCATCAAAATGAAGATTCCAACTCCGAGAAGCTTGCTTTAATCCATAAATAGATCTTTGAAGCTTGCATACCTTCCTAGAATTCTCAGGATGTACAAAACCTTCAGGTTGTGTCATATACACGTCCTCAATCAGCTTTCCATTAAGAAATGTTGTTTTTACATCCATTTGCCATATCTCAAAGTCAAAATATGCATCAATGGCAATTAAAATTCTTATGGATTTAAGCATGGCTACTGGCGAAAAAGTTTCATCATAATCAACACCTTGAGTCTGCTTGAAACCTTTTGCTACAAGTCTTGCTTTGAAAGTATGTACTTTGCCATCCATATCAGTTTTCTTCTTGAAAATCCATTTACATCCAATGGTCTTACCACCTTCAGGTAAATCAACCAAGTTCCAAACTTGGTTATCATACATGGATTGCATCTCAGAGTTCATGGCACTTAGCCATTTATCTGAGTCTGGTCCAGACATAGCCTCCTGATAAGTGGTGGGCTCATTTTGATCTATAAGCAACACATCACGACTATCAGTAATGAGAAATCCGAATCTCTCTAGCTCATGTCTTACCCTACCAGATTTACGTGGGCCTTGTGTCACTTGCGGAGGTTCAACTGGTTCAGAACGTTGTTGAACTTCCAGTAGCGGTTCGTGTTTATTTGTGATTCTTGAACTTCTTCAAGATTTATTTCTCTCCCACTAGTGTCTTTTGAAATAAACTGTTTTTCCATAAAGGCACCATACCGAGCAACAAACACTTTGTTCTCATCGGGATTATAAAAGTAATATCCTTTTGATTCCTTAGGATACCCCACAAATAAACAATTATCAGATTTAGGTGCTAGTTTTTCTGAGACTTGTCACTTTACGAAAGCCTCACAACCCCAAATCTTAAGAAAAGACAAACTAGGTCTCTTACCGTACCATATCTCATATGGTGTTTTATCAACCGCGTTAGAAGGAACTCGATTTAGAGTGAAAGCTGCAGTTTGTAATGCATAACCCCAAAAGGATAATGGAAGATCCGCATGACTCATCATAGATCGAACCATATCTAATAAGGTTCGATTTCTCTTTCGAAACTCCATTCCATTGTGGAGTTCTTTGGTGGAGTTAATTGTGAGACAATCCCACAATTTCTAAGATGATCATCAAATTCTTGGCTCAAATATTCACCACCTCGATCGATCGAAGTGCTTTAATAGTTTTACCAAGTTGATTCGCACTTCATTTTGAAATGTTCGAAACATCTCAAATGATTCACTTTATGTTTCATAAGATATACATAACCATATCTCGCTTTGAAATCATCGTAAATGTAATGAAGTACTGGTAACCTCCTCTAGCCATTGTGTTTATAGGACCGCATACATCAGTATGTATTAGACCCAATAAATTACTTGCCCTTTCACTATGTCCAGTAAAGTGACTTTTAGTCATCTTGCCTAGTAAACAAGATACGCACGTTTCATATGATTCCAAATCAAATGAATCTAGAAGTCCATCTTTATGGAGCTTCGTTATGCGTTTCTCATTTATGTGGCCAAGACGACAATGCCAAAGATAGGTTTGATTCAAATCATTTGACTTGGATCTATTTGTATTTATATTAAAGACTGGAGTATCTGTGGACTTTTTCATGCTTAGAATATAAAGACCATCACACAAATCAGCATTTGCATAAAAAATGCCTTTACGAGAAATTGAACATCTATTATTCGCAATAATAAAATCAAAACCATCCATATCCAAACATGAAACCGAAATGATGTTTCCGCTCAAGGCAGGCACATAATGACAATTATTTAAAGTTAAAATAAGTCCATTAGATAAAACTAAGTCATATGATCCAACAGCCAGGGCAGCAACTCTTGCTCCATTCCCTACGCGGAGGATGACTTCTCCTTTATTCAACTTTCTACTTCTGGTGAGTCCCTGCACATTTATACAAATGTGAGATCTACATCCGGTATCCAATACCCATGAATCACTAGTAGATAAATTAATTTCAATAACATAAACACCTGAGGTGGTAGTCGCACTACCCTTTTTCTTCTTTAGATCTTCCAGATAGAGTTTGCAATTTCTGAACCAATGTCCAGGTGCATGGCAGAAATGACAATTTCCTTCCTTTTCTTTTTGGTGCTTTGAAGCAGGAATAGGCTGGGGCTTGACTTGTTCCACAGGCTTTGCAATAGGTGCAGCAGCAGCCTTGGCAACTTTAGCCTTGCCTTTGCCTTTCTTCTTCATTCCCTTTCCCTTTTGGACCATCAAGACATTACTAGAGGGTTTCTTGATATTTTGTTCAGCAGTTTTGAGCATCAAATGCAACTCTGAAATTGATTTCTCCATATTATTCATATTGTAGTTCATCACAAATTGTGAGTAACTCTCTGGTAATGAATTTAAGATCAAATCCGTAGCCAACTCTAGGCTTATGGGAAATCCAAGTCTATCAAGTTGGTCAACATAGCCCTTCATCTTCAGAACATGACGACTAACTGACGCACCCTCAGTCATCTTACAAGAATGCAGGTTCTTGACTGTCTCGAACCTTTCTTGCCTAGCTTGCTGTTGGAACATTTCCTTCAGCGTTACAGCAATGTCGTAGGCTTCCATTAGTTCCATGTCCTTCTGAAGTTCAGGAACCATAGTTGCCAACATAATGCATGCAACATCAGTAGAATCATTGACATGCTTATTATGCGCATCCTTCACAGCTTTCGTAGCATTGACTGGTGGGTCCTCAGGGATCGGAGCATCCATGACATACAACTTGCGTTCATGCTTGAGAACGATTCTCAAGTTTCTGAACCAATCAAGAAAGTTAGTCCCAGATAGCTTATCCTTTTCAAGGATAGATCGTAGTGACAGGGGATTATTGTTACTTGAAGAGGCCATTGATCTACAATAAAGATTATGCAGAGTTTATTTTAGTATAGAGGAATATACTCCCACTAAATTAACAACCCTCATAAAACATACTGTTTATTTAGGGGACTAAATCCATATTTCACCTAATTCTATGACAGCTATGACATGAAACACAGAAGTAGATTATTTAGGTAGGTAACTGTTACCAATTACATCTTATGTAATTTTAGATACGTTTATGAGATACAGGACATCTTATGTCTTAGCATGTTTTTATCTCATCATATGCCTAAAGTCCAAAACTATTTTGATAGCTTTATTAAGTCGGACCAATTTAAACATTTAGGTAACTCTTACCCAACTTATCTCACCAAGATAACACAATACACCTAACTATGGCTGAAACTATATTAGTGCGATCGAGGCCTTGACAAGTGTTTAAAATTAGATGGCACAAGACTTAAGATTTAATAGAGGGATTTTATTCAGTTTTAGATATTTTAATTAAAAAATGAAATATCATATATTTTATTGATTTGTAGAACCACTAAACAATTTAGAAAATTTTTATGTTATTCACTAATAGAAGAATTTCCATGCGCTAGGATTAGTTAGAGGCAGCGGTCCCATTGGCGGTCATTACCAAGCGGTGGTATGACAGGGGAACAAGGCGCGCGCCCTTTTTTTTTTTTTTTTTTTTTTTTTTTTTTTAGAAAACAAATCTCAATTCCGAAAATTGAAATTCGCTATAGAAAATCATATTTTTCGCTGATTTTACTATACCAAATTTACCCCTTAGTTTATCCAAAATTAAGTCAATTAAAACGTTTTAATTAACTCGGGCCCACATCTAACTAATCATCTTACCCTAATCCAATTAGGACTTTAGATATTTGAATCCTAGCATATCACAAATAACAAACTTCTCCATATTTATCTCCTATCCAATAGGGATAATTAAGCCGATTTTGCATATATCTCCTAATCTAATTGTTATCTATCTTTATCAAATAAAAACTTCATAACAACATAGATATAACAAGATAAATAAATAATTTCAAAAATTAATTATTTGTAATTTCGATCTTCATCCAAATAATCACAAATATGTAGTTAGATCATGAATTACTATCTCAATCGAACCTAATCATATTAGTTTCGAATTAACATTCAGACTTATACAATTTAAGAAACTTAAATTAATGTAACCTAAATATGTATACTGAATTACAGAGATTTCATCCATGCATCAATACACAAAAATAAAGATTATACCTAATGGTGTCATGGATCACAGAATACAAAATTCAATTCATTAAAATTATTCGAACCTAACATGATTACTTGAATGTATGAAACTGATTCAATTAAATCACGAATATATGTATCATATACACAAAACATGATAATAAATCTCATAGAAAACTTATGTATATCACATATACATCAACTATTAACATGCTTTCAATCATATATTATAAAAACATGCAATGAGTTTAATGGAATCAAACTCGAAGGATCTGATACCACTGATGGGTTTTGGGGTTCATGCGCTGCGGAGATTACAAAACAATTTTGAGAAAAACCCCAACAGGATCCGAATTTGATTCCATTAAAACATGTTTAAACTATGAAAACTTAATCATACCTCAGTCGCAATACCTTTCTGAAGGTTAATCGATCTCTAAGGCGCGCAATAATGACGAACGCCCTCTACTAGCTGTCCACACACGAACGGCGGCCGAGATTCAAAGTGCTAGCTTCGAGAGAATACCAAACCTTTTTGTTTCTCTCCAAAACGATCCAGAGGATACCAAAAACTCTAAGTCGTTTCTTGAAACGAAAATAGAGTTTCGTCCTTTTTAAAATCTTTCGTACTTGTATTCTAACTCAAAGCATCTATTTATACAACCCTTGTATATAGACGGTTAAGTAAATTACACATATACCCCTACTTAAAGAAGTATAAGTGTAATACACTACAAGGACGTTTCTGTCATGAATTTTATCATATAAAATTCATTTTTCTGAACCATCTTAAAATCTCGCAAAACCATTCTCAGTGTGCGTCCCAATAGGCTAATACAACGTTGGCAGTGTACCAAAACACATTTTGGTATACAAGTCATAAGCGGCCTCTAGCAAGACATTATGACTACCCAAGTTGTACGAATATCAAATCGATATAACCTAATCAATAGTGTATATAACATCCTTTTGTCACACGATATCCTTTTGATCAAACATAAGGCATGGAATTGTCATCCAACATGTTCAATCGTACTAGTCTCGATTTCTAGGTAGACTGAAAACATCTAAGTGACATTTATCAATATCAATTCACTTAGACTAGGCCTTTAACAGTCTAACACATCGAGGGACCCACTGGATATATCTCTTTATATGAGAGGGACAAATTCTATCTCGATTACACAACTTCACCACATTATTCACACAGTAACCAATCACAACCTTTATAATCATCCGGTTAAAGATAACATTTATTGCGTCAAATCATTGTATTCCTAATGTTGAAGTCTCTGGTAATCTCAAGTCAGAGGACTGAAAAATATACCTATCATGAGAAACAACTATGACTTAATCCATGTGATGTTCTCATAGCGGGTCGGTCCAGTACTTTGTTCCCTAACAAGTACTCATGATCTTGATTCGTATTCCTATACGTATGATCATCGTATGATCATCAATCAAGACTCACACTAGTCTTAATTCATTATAGTTCCCAGTATAATAATCGACTAGGGACATTTAGGATATTTCTGTAAATACCCATGGATCTTATTATAATGTAAACATGCAAATCAATTATAATAAATAGCAAATGAAATCCTCTATTTTATTAACTAAAATGTATTCATAAAGACTGTTAATGGATAAGTGTATGTCTCGAAGGTACTTGCGGCCTGCACTAGAAGGGATAAAATGCGGCACTCGTGCGCACGAGTGTTTGACTACCCCTAGTGATTGTGTGATACCATGTACAGGATTGTTGTGGATTGTTGTGGTATTGTTGTGGATTTTAGACCACTTATGGCCTCTCTTGACTCGTAGAACACGTATGTTTCGATTGTTATTATTTTTAGTCTGTCTATCATGCGCCTTGTTTAATTAACTTCCTGTCTTTCAATTCCTGCATGATATTTAGACTGCCTTGTTTGATAATTCATGAATTACTGTTATATTCTTCTGGCATTACTTTCAATTTCTTAAGTTGCTCACCGTCTAGTTTGTGACGGTGGGTGCAGATAGAGCAGAGCGCAGTAGAGGCAAGGATCCCTATTTAGGCGATTTTTTGTGAGGATTAGCGGCTGGACTTGATGAACCCTAGAGTAGGTTATATGTTTTTGCTCATTTGTATATCGCTTTATATATGTATGTTTTGGTTTATAGAACTTGGTATTATTATTGAGATTAGTATCATGTATGTTGGTTTATCGAATTGTACATGAATACCCGGGGTTTTCCACAATTATAGAATTCCTAATTTCCCTTTGATTAAGTTATTTCCCCTTGTTATTTATTGTTTAGTCTTCCGCTGTGTATTATTGCAATAACTCTTTCATAAATTACTAAATTGATTAATTTGAAGGCTGACTAGGCTCATCAGGTTGCCAAGTGATGACTTGGGGCCTGCACGGGTCTAGGCCGGGCGTACCCAATTGCACGGGGAAATTGGGGACGTCACATGAGTGGTTATTTAACGTAATATACCAAATTCATGACCTTAGAATGCACTGCAATGGTTACTGGTTCATTAAAAGGTGTGAGTTTTTAGCTGGATTACCAAAAAATCTCACTATATCATAGATTTAGGGCTTGTTGGGTTTGTAACGTCCTAGAATCCGAGTCTTGTTGGGTTTCCTAAACTCAACGACCATTTGGTCGTGACTACTTGTGCCTCTCTGTTTTGATTCCTGGACACTCATATTTTGATTGAGCTTGATTTATTTACAATATTTATTTATTCATACGTTCCTTATTCATTTCTTTCTATTTGCATGAATATATACTGCTTTACTTTATTTCGAAATGGTGTTTAGATCCTATTGGTGGTACTTACCTAGACTCTTCATTCTCGTGTTTGACTGAGTGAAGATCCACAGTTGAGCAGGGGCAAGGCACCACTATTGGGTGATTTACTGTGAGGACATCAGAGCAGTTCTCCCTTTCGCACTGATGTAGGTCATTCCTACTTTTGTATTATATAAATATATATATATATATATTATTTTGATCACATTGGGTTTATGAGTTTGTGAGAGATCTTTGGACATGTATACTGTACCAGCCCAAATCTAATTTGTCCTTATTTGACATGTGGTTGCAGATGTGAACGCCAGCTCGGACGATCGTGGACCACACTGTTAGGTCGGAGCACGTCCGGAATAGGTATACAGTTCGTTTTGTGTGCTTTTTGTTGTAATCGCAATGTAATTATTTAAATTAGATTATTCAAAATGCAATATTGTGTGTTTATATTGTATATACCGAACGAGACAGTTTGATGAGTATTCGCCTCGGGTAGCATTTAGACGTGGGAACTGGGGAGGTGAATGGTTAGTACACTAGGCTGGGGGTTAATATACACACAATAAATGATAAAATATGTTAACTAATTAATATGAAACGTTGTATATACGTGAGTGATGCGAGTGTATGCTTTAGACGTGCAGAATTGTTCGGGACCAAGTATCAGAATGCCCGAGAATTGGTGTGTATGTATTGTGAGAAGGAGAGGTGTGAGCACAAAGTCACCATATAAGTCATCTATAGGAGACCAATTGACTACATCTTGGACATCAAAATGTGCCTTGGGATTGGGTTAACACATGTGATGAGATTTTGATATAAATATCAACAAATCAACTCTCTCACCACCTTTTCTCTCTCCTCACAACAAGTTGGACGAAAATTTGGAAGTTTGGTTAGGGTTTGGTGAGATTTGAAGCTCATTGGACGTGTTGGATCAAGTGTGGTTCGATTAAAAAGGTTAGATCGTTGATCTCCATCTTATTCTTTACGTTCCGAATGTATTTTGTCGGGTTTTGACGAGGTTTTTGGGGGTGTGATTGAGCACACCAACTATAGTGGGTGTTGCTATGGTTTAAGGGTTTATATGGAGCAACAATAGTGGTGTTTTTGATGTTGTTGTTGCTAAGGTTTTCAAATGGGTTTTAAGCTTTTGACGAGAAAACCTGGGGTTTGTGTTTTGGACGGTTTTCGTCGAGGGGTTTTGGTTGATTAGGGTATTTTGGACGTTTAACGAGTAGTTTGGACGAGCGCAGACTGCAACGACAAGCCGAGGGGGTTCGAGAACCCTAAGAATTTGCTCTGGCTCGGACGCCGCTAGTCGTGCCGTGGGCATTGGAGGCCACAGTGCTACCTGCGACGTCTAAAACAGAGGTAAATCCCCAACCCACGCTTTATATGGCGTTGTGGGGGTTTGGGCATGACGACGCTTGGTCACGGCAGGCCGTGGAGGCTATGTACACGACGACGTTTTTGGCGACGTACAGAACAATGTTAGACAATAAATTTTAAATAAAACTTGAAAAATTTGTTGGTTTACGTATGAGTTTATATAACCTATTTAAATGGTTTAATAGGTGTTTTTATTGAGGATTTGGAATTTAATTATGATTTCTGAGGTTTAAGCAATTGGTTAGATTTATTGAGAATTCAGGTTTTAGACCGAATTGATGGGTAGCGACACACGCTTTGAGCTTGTATTTAGACGTTGGCATTAGCGTGATTTGAGGTGTGTAGTAACCCAATTGAAAAATTCATTTTGAGTATTTATTGCTTAGATTATTTGAATTCTTGTTCAGTTGTTTCATTTACTCTTATTTTCTGTATTTATTTACGATCGATTGAGTTTACTCCCGCCAGGTTTATTCTATTGCATTGGCATTGTGGCACATTATGCCATATCATCTATTATAGGGGTATGTCAGTGGATTGTAGACCTGACTGCTAATTTTTTCTATTCACATGTTGGTGCACTGTAGTCTATGCTTGGCGGTGCCTGGGTGATAGTCTGAAGTATGTTGCTAGTCTAACCTAGATCGTGCACACACTTTGATTATCACTGCTATTAGATATACTTGCGAGGGTCCTTTCTACTTGCTTAATTCTTTTTTTCCGCATGTTTATTTAATAGTTTTTTGATTAGAACATTTATTTATATTATTTACTCGATGAATTTCCTTGAGATTACTCACTGTGGACTCGTCATCTGTTTTGCCGAGTGTAACCCTAGTATGAGCAGAGGGAAGGGCAAGCTTGAGGATTTCTTGTGATTGACAGCTACTCCCTACTCGTACGTTTGTTTATATTACTTGTTTTTCTGTTGGGTTTATGGGATATGAGAGCTTGGACATGCATATGACCTGTTGAGGTCTATTTTGATGTTTTGATGGACATGGATTGATATATATATATATATATATATGTTGATGACACATTGATTGGGTTTTCCACACTAGGAATAATGCTTTTCTATTTGATTTATTTAAGTCTTCCGCTGATTATTTGGAGATTTTAAAAGATGAAAACGAGTCTATAAGCTAACTTATTTAACTAATTTGAGGAAAGTTAGCAGTAACTTTATTGACAGATGATTTGGTATGCGTGGGACATGGTTAGGCCGGTTTAGGTAGGGTTGTGGACCCGTGACGCATGACGTGGCGGGCCTTGAATTTTGGGGCTGCTACATATACGATATTATTTACTCTCATTTGACTTGATATACTTGTTGGATGTATACATATGCGGGGTTTCCACACTCTAGGTTGTCCTGATATGTGTCTTGGAGTTGATTATATTACTTTGACGTTTTAATTGCTTCCGTTATACTCTGATAACTGTCTAATTTCAATAACTCATTTGAATTGTTTAAATAATGATTAATTGATGGATAATAGTATGGAAGGCTTACTAGGCTTGCGTTGACTCGAGGTCTACGTAAGTCTAGGCCGGGTGGGACCTAGTTTAAGGTTGTGAAACTGGGGTCGTCACAATTGATGTCATAGCCTAAAGTTTTAAACTTGACTATGGAATACTCAAAACTAACATAAGACACAAACCAATAATTAGTTAGAACATGGTTGGAACTTAGAATGAAACCCCATGATCTTGACTTAAGTCTTAGTTGGGAAGTGAAGAGAGTTGGGGAAATTAAAACTGGACCATATGAGCTATTTAATGTATTGTATACTACTACTATGTCTTGATTTACAAATCGCTTTCGTTGTAGATTACAATTTCTGATCACCAGAGGCAGAACAGCTTCTAGCGTTGACGTCGATACATTCGCGAGCATTATGAGTACGGATAAGAGAGTTGAGACTAAGATTGAGGAGGTACTTGTGGTATGCAAGTTCCCATACATTTTTCCTGCAGAGCTACTAGGTTTGCCAATACCTAGGGAGATCGACTTCATCATTGACTTGGTCCCAGGGATCAAACCTATATATATTATGTCATATCATATGGCTGCGAAGGAGCTAGAGGAGTTGAGGACACAACTTGATAAGTTGTTAGATTTGGGATTTATTCACCCGATCATGTCACCTTGAGGTACGCCGATCTTATTTGTGAAGAAAAGGGATGGCAGCTTGAGATTGTATATTGACTACAAACAACTCAATAGGGTTACTGTGAATAACAAGTATCCACTTTCTCACATTGATGACTTGTTCAACCAACTGCCATGAGCGCAGTGGTTCTCAAAGATTGATTTGAGATATAGGCACCATCAGTTGAGGATTAGAGCAAAGGATAGGGAGAAAACTATTTTTTGCACTAGGTATGGGCACTATTAGTTTACGCTTATGCCTTTTGGGCTGACAAATGCCCCAATGATGTTTATGGATCTTATGCATCGAGTGTTGAGGGAGTTCTTGGACAAGTTCCTTATTGTGTTCATCGACGACATCCTTATTTGCTCCAGAATGCGTGAGGATTACGAAGAGCGCCTCAGGATGATTTTACAAATACTAAGGGAGCACAAACTGCATACCAAGTTCAGTAAGTGTAAGTTTTGGCTTACAAAGGTCAGATTCCTAGGTCATGTTGTTAGAACTAGCAGAGTGTTAGTAGACCCTGCAAAGGTTAGAGCAGTGATTGATTGGCCTACACCGCGATCAATGACAAATATCCACAATTTTCTTGGCTTGGTGGGTTATTATAGGTGTTTTGTACAAGACTTCTCGAAGATTGTGGCACCTATGACGCAATTGACAAAGAAGGAGATAAAATTTCATTAGAATGACAGTTGTAAGCAAGCATTTCTGACATTGAAGGAATGTTTGACTACCACACCAATGCTGGTACTACCTGAGATGCAGGACGGTAGAGTGATTGCCTACGCATCTCGACAGCTGAAGATTCATGAAAAGAACTACCCTATGCATAACTTGGAGTTGGCGGCAGTGGTCTTTACACTGAAGATTTGGCGCCATTATCTCTATGAGGAGAGATTTGTTTTGTTCACTGACTACAAGAGTTTGAAGTACCTATTCACTTAGAAAGAGTTGAACATGTAACAGAGGTGCTGGCTTGTGTTCCTCAAAGATTACGAGTTCTCTTTGGAGTACCACCCGGTAAAGGCCAATGTTGTTGCAGACGCATTGAGCTGTAAAGGGTCTGACTCAGAGATAGTTACTTGCTACATGACACACGAGTATGGGTTACTTGAGGCGATCGAGTTGCTATATTTTGTTGATATCGCGACCAGCACCAGAGTGTTGATTTGTGGGCAGATGAGGACTCGGACATTATCAATTTAGATTGTACTTAAAGGTCAACAGACAGATGAGAAGTACTAAAGGGTCATCGAGTTTGCTCAGAGTCCGAATCATCCAGATTTGAGTCAGTAAACAGATTCATGCCTGAGATTTAGAAGGCGACTATGGATTTCATCAGTGGCTGAGTTACGTGATGAGATACTTCATAAGGCTCACCGCTCACATTTTAAGGTTCATCCGGGCAGGACCAAGATGTATCCTGATGTACGTCGTCTTTTCTAGTGGCCGAGGATGAAGATAGATGTTTCTAATTACGTTCGAATATGTGACGTATGCCAATGAGTTAAGGGTGAGCATGGGAGACCCAGCAGGTTATTACGACCACTTCCCATTCCTCTATGGAAGTGGGAGCATATTATTAAGGATTTTGTTAGTGGTCTGCCTCAATCTTAGCACGTACATGATAGTATATAGGTGATTATGGATAATTTAACAAAGTTTGTACATTTTTTTACTGATCTCGACCACACATCGGGTGGATAGGTTGGCGAGTTTGTATGAGCGAGAGATTATTTGATTGCATGATGTTCTGTTATCGATTGTGTCTGATAGAGGGCCACAGTTTACATCGTAGATTTGGCAGAGCATGCAGACACAGTTGGCATACGACTAGATCTTAGTACCGCCTATTATCCATAGACTTATAGATAGTCAAAGAGACAGATTCAAATTCTTGAGGATATGTTGAGGATGTGCGTGTTGGAGTACAGTGGATCATGGGAGGAATATCTTCATCTGTGTGAGTTTGCATACAATAACAATTATCAGGACAGTATTGGTATGTCACCGTTTGAGACACTCTATGGTAGATCGTACAGATCTCCATTTTATTGGGTAGAACCTAAAGATGTGGCAGTTATTAGGCCAAAGATTGTAGTAGATCACACAGAGAAGATGTGATTGATTAGAGTGAGACTGAAAGGCGTACAAGAGAGGCAAAAAATACTATGACATGTATCATGACGAATTATAGTATCAAGTCGGGGATTAAAACTATCTGAAGATGTTTTTGATAAAGGGTCACAAGTGGTTTGGGATTGAAGGGAGCCTGCGCTGAGGTTCATTTGTCCATTAAGAGTGGTGAAACAGATAGGCATGGTTGCATATGAGTTGAAGTTGCCACCTCAATTGTCTGGGATCCATCTTGTGTTTCATGTTTTGATGCTTCAACTGGATAGGTCAAGAGAAGGCAGACGATCGACAATGGACTTGAGCCAGATAGACTTAAGGGAGGACAACACCTATGATGAGTATCCTATTTAGATTTTGGACTGTAAGGTGAATATTCTGAGGAACAAGGAGATCCCTTCAATCCTAGTCAAATGGCAACATCACGGGGACGAGGAATTGACGTGGGAGCTCGAGTCATATATGCGCGAATACTTTCCCTACGTATTCTGAGATTCAATGAGTTTTTCCTGAGTCTTGTTTAATTTTGAGGACGAAATTCCAATTAGTTGGGAAGACTGTAATGAACTTAAAACCTAACTCATGTCACGTGTCATTTCAGGGTCGTACCGTGGGACCCATATGCAGTGATATTTATGTCCAGTTCTTGATCATCGACATTGAGGTATATTATTTTTGTTTGATGTTTGTAATATGTATTTTATACTCGACTGTAAAATTTAATTGTCCAAACGTGTGAGGACGTGTTCATTACCGCATTAGATTTAAGGGTTAGGTTTGCCTAGTGAAACATATCGATAAGGGTATCGGGCGAGAGGGATATAAGTATACTGAGTCCGGGAAAATAATTTTTACAAATAAACAATATAATTGTGATAATATATTAATGGAAAATAATTGGTCTAGTGATTGGAATCGAAAAATTAGCTTATCACGCGATTTGTGTTGCGTGTAGGTGGGCATTTCACCCGAAAACTTAAAGTTTGAAAAGTCAAATGAGGATAAGATCAAGAGACCAAATCATCCATTTGTGTCATTAAATTTGGTAGATGGAGTCATTTAGACCCCTTTGATGTGCCTTGAGATGCCCATATGAGTCAAGATGACAAACCAAGTATAAATAGGCCAAAATGACTCATTTGACTAAACTTTTCTCACACTACACAATAAAATCCGAAAATTAGGGATTGAGTGAGGGTTTTTGATGAGCTTGTGATGAATTTTGTGAGGCTTGGAAGCATCAAACACCACAATTAAGGTAAGATCTTAGTTGTTCTATCAATTCTACACATTTTGAGCTAATTTTTTTGGAGTTTTGATGGAAAAATGTGGTTGAACTCTTGTACTATTGGGTTTTAATAAATTTATGGAGTGTATTTGGTGGTTAAGTTGGTTATTTATGGCTACATATGTTGGTGGTTTGAGGTGATTGAAAAATTTATGAATTTATAGAGTTTTGACATTTATTTGTGAATTTTGATAATAAATTATTGGGGATGTTGTATTGTGGAATTATTGTTGTAGTTGTTATTGATGTTGGACTTGAAGACAAGAAAAAAAATTAAAAGGGGGGGGGGGGGGGGTTGAATGCACAACAAGAAGAGATGAGGAGATGCTGATTTGGCTATAGACCAAATAACAAAAATATAAGGCCTAATGATAAAAAATATCATAACCTTTACAAGTTGTATCAATTATATCATAAGCTTTGAAAATTATCAATACTATCATAACCTTTTCGTTTTAGTATCAATTATATCCTCAACTAATTTTGGATACTTTTTCTATGAAATCAACATAATCTTGTAACTTTTCTTTTCATGATAATCCATATTGATCAATTTACACATTGAAATTTTGTAAGCCTCGTGTCTGAATTAATGTAGGAGAACTCACAATAAAAATAATTTATAAATCAATGATACGTTAATACCTGAATTAATTTTTTTTAGTTTTTCATAAAACACAAATAGTAATAAGTTGAGTCATGTGTATATACATATGAAAATAACATATAAAACTTATTAGAAGGTATTTATAATTGTTTAATTTAACAAAAGAATTATGTACTTGAATATAATTATTTACTTAGATTATATGTATATGATTGAGTAGCACATGTACATACACTACTATATGTGTATTACATACATGAATATATAAAAAAAGAATATTAAGCTATAATGCATATGTATGAATAAATCTTTAAATGACATAATAAGAAAAATAAAAAAAAAATGACGTGTGGGCAAAAAAAAGGGTCTAAATTAGTTGAGGATATAATTGATACTAAATTTCAAAGGTTATGATATAATTGATAAGTTCCAAAGGTTAAGATATAATTGATACAACTTGTAATGGTTGAGATGTTTTTGATCATTTGGCCAAAATATAATAGTATACAATATACATAACATCCTGAAACTGTAAGTAGGTGATTAGTGACAATCAGATTATTAATTAACCTAAGTTAGACCTATAACAACCCTTAATTTTAACCCGAATTGTATTGCAATTGTCAAGACCGTAACCTGGCTATGTGATACTGGACAGTATTTTGAACTTCGGGAGTCAACACCGAAGTAATATTATGTTTCTGTGATGTGCGATTAGTATTGTAGTCTAATACGAGTTTCAAGCCATTTGAATGAATATTAGTCTGAGTGAGGCTTCGCCTACGTAAATGGGGGAGTAAAACATAGTAAAAACACAAATAAATGAAATTTTGAATAATTAGAATAATTTTTTGGTGAGACAAAGCGAAACTATGCGCATTACGGGAGTCAGGGCAAGGCAAGACGCACTGAGGATCGTCGTTTGAATGTGGGAGTTAGTTAGTTATGCAACACACGGGCTATGAGATAGGATTGTTAAAATGACACAACCCAAATGTGAAGAACCAAGTGATCAACCTCGAGATGAGTGTAGGTGTTAGGATGAAAAGAAAAAGGCTATAAAAAGGACCCACACCCACTTTACTAAATCACTATTCATTCTTTCCTCAAATTCATCCTCTCCACAGACTCTCTCTCCCTCTCAAATCGGTTCTCCAATTCTCTCCTCCCTTCTCCCCTGGTGACTGGACCATGACCCCTACCAGAGCTCTCACTGGCCGTCGTAGGTTCCCTCTCTCTCTCTCTCTCACTATTTTTGCTTCTGTCTTCACTGTTCGCATCCTAGTCGTTGTAGAGGTGGCTGCCATGACTGGGGACTGGTCAGAGACGACATCACGGTGGTACACCAGAGTCTCGATAGTCCTGGAGCACTCCGATCTCATGGTGAATGTGTAGAGTCATCATTTTTTTTTGTTGTGTCGACTATTTCATCTTATGCCCTTATTTTTGCTGTTCACCGGAACTGCCGAGCTTGGGTGGCGCTGCTGGCCGGACCGCCGTGACAGGGAGGTTATCGGAGACCGTGCCATGCTCTTACTGGTGTCTCGCAGTCCTCCAGAGCGTTCAACCAGCGGTAGCGAGTGTGGGTGTTGTTGATTTCTTATTGTGTGCTACTCGGGTTTTCCTCATTGTCTGAGTTTTATAGGTGAATTCGACCAGGTAGAGTATGCCTCCGGCTTCCCCATACCATGGTGGCTCCTTCCCAATGTCAGACAACACCAGCGTGTCGCCACGGGAGTCTCGGTCTTAGTTATAGTTTGGTTTTTACGTGGAGTGAGGCGTTGGGATGGTTGTTTCGGATTCATGTGTGTACATAGTGTGATTTGTGGTTTTGGACAACGTTTTCATGTATGTTTGCTGGGACATCGGGTACACGACATGGAGTGTGAGAATTCAAGTTTTGATGAAATGTTGTGAAACGCGTTGTTCATGATGTTGGTTTATTTCTCCGCGGAGTGAGTGAATCGCGTCTTACGTTTAAGGTTTGTGTTTACGTAATAGTGCCGTGAGAGAGTTTCATTGTAATTCTACTCACGGCGTGTAAGAAACGTGGAATATAGTTTTGGTATATGAGAAATAATCTCATGTGTTCACACTCACGGTGGCACTAGAGTTTGAGTTGGTGTGAAATCTGCCGAGCGGGTAATCCGAGTCTCCTCATGATACAGTGTGGTTAAAACATGTGTGCGTGTTTTGTTTTATTTATGTATAGTTAAATGGATGTGACATCGTGGTCACACCGCCGGTTCTCGAGGTTATGGCGTGACCCACTTGCGACTGAGCCGAGCCTATGAATTGTAAATAGGCTTACATATGGTGTGGTTTACAAAACTGAAAGAGTTGTGTTTTTCTAGTTTTCTGATCGATTTTCATCGAGTTGTTCGAGTCATTAAAACATTGAAAAAACACTAGGGTTTCAACTTAGGGTTAGTAATGACTTGATCCATTAATTAGAGTTTTTCAACCTTGTCAAGTAGCGAAAAACTTAGGGATACGCGTTAGGGACGTGAGAGTGTCTACGGGTTACGACTAGTTAGGTAAGTACATTTGCCACAAGCTTATGTATGATTTATAAGCTAGTAAGAAAATGCCATGTGATTTATTATCATTTATTCTGATTCGTTATGATCTATTATTGGTATTTTGTTCTTTTTTTGTTGTGTGTTCTTGGCGTAAGTGTTTCGTCTCAAGAGTACTAGGACCTGCACCAGAGGGATAAAATGCGAGCACTCTTATACAGGAGTGTGTGACCACCCTTAGTGAACGTGTGACACTGAGTACTGGGTGGGTGGGCTTGTATCCCTCCCATCATGGTTGTGTCTTCGCTTGTGTCGATGCCCAGGAAGACCTCGCGCGGTCTTCACCGTTATGCTTTGATTCAGCCCACTTATGGGCCTCTTTTGAATTCTTAGAACACACTTAAATTTCGATTGATATCTATTAATCTGTTTATCATGCACTTGATCTATTTAAATTCCTGTCTTTCTGTTACCCCATTATATTTAGACTGCTTTATTTGATACATCATGAATTATTGTTATCTTCTTTTGGCATTACATTCGATTTCTCAATTCACTCACCGTCTAGTTTGTGACGGTGGGTGCAGATAGAACGGAGTGTAGTAGAGGCAATAGGCCCTGCCTAGGTGACTTTTTGTGAGGATTAACGGCTGGACTTAGAGACCTTAGTATAGGTTTATTATATCTTTTGCTCAGTTGTGTGACATTTTATATATGTGTTTTTGATCATTGAACTTGGGATCATTTTGAGATTGATATCATGTACTTATTCATATCTCACGTCTGTTTGTACAGGAATACTCGGGGTTTTCCACATTATAGATTCCTGATTTCCTTTGAGTGAGTTATTTCCCTTATGTTTAGTTTATTTTACTTTCTGTTGTGCGAAACTTGCAATAACTCATTCATAAATTGTTAAATTGATTAATCAGAGGCTGACTAAGGTCGTCAGGCTCACCAAGTACCGACTCGGGACCTGTACAAGCTTAGGTTGTGTACCCAAATGTAAGGGAAATTTGGGGCCGTCACAAGACCTGTGGTTAAGCCCGGTTGGTCTTGATTAGTGTGTGCGTGGAATTATGTGATGTATTGTATTTGTTTGGACTGTATTATTAAGTATGAAAAGTAAAGTGATTAATTAGCCTATAATATAACTAAAAGGATAAATTATGGAACGCCTAAACACCGTGGATGAGTCAAGGGTGACATACATGGGTTGTGGGGTAGCGTACACGCCCGAGAGTGCTCGTTGGCGTGTACTACAAAATTATAGGCATAAATATATATATTTATATATTATAGTTATATATAAATATATATTAAAATGAAAAAAATAGTTAATAAATTATCGGGGCGCCGAGTGACACGCAGGGTCACGGGTGACACTCGTGGGGTTGTATGATAGTGTGCACGCTCGAGGGTGCTCGTTGGTGCGCACAATGGAATCGTAAACGCAAGGATATCGGTATATATATGGGTACTTCTACCATGGGAACCAAATATATACCCATGCCATGGGTACACTATTTAGAACCATTGGATTTAAATCCAACACATTAATCGAAGCGATATAAATGCACAAAACATTTAATGCATAACACATTTTAAGAGGTTCCCATGACATGGGTATATATTTGGTCTCTATTGTAGAAGTACCCTATATATTTATATATAAATTAATATATATAAATCTATAATTAAATTAGAAAAATGTGAAAATTCCATTAAGGGCAATTGGAAACAAAAGAAAAGAGGATAGACTTGGGGGCAATTTGATAATTGACCAAGCCTAAACCGCATCCTCTTCATTTCAATAAAATCGAAAGCAAAGTGGGAGTGGAGTCAAAGACAAAACAGAGATTGAGAGAGAATGATGGAGAATGAGAGCTTGCTGGAATCGATGGAGGGTCGAGATTGAGAGGAGAGGTCATGGTGAGTGTGTGTTGTTGTAGTTGTTGAGTTGATGTCGTTGTTGTTATTGGTATGTTGTTGGGAGCTTGGACGAACTTATCTTGCAGTTTGTCCGATGAGGGAGACGACGCAGGAGGTCGTCTGCCCTCCCAAACTTGAACTGAGGTTGAACCCCAGTTCAGGAAAGAAATTGCGTTTCTATCAAAACAAAGCCTCTGCTCTGCTTCAATCGAATAAGGAAGATGGCCTGAACTGAGCCGATCTCAGTTCAGGCCAAAAAAAGGGATTTAAGAAAATTGTTGGAAAATCAAGAAAAATTGAAAAAATAGAGAAAAATAATATTTTGACCAAATAAATAGAAATTGAAGGATTTCTATGAAAAATAAAGAAAGTGGGATTCTCTGGAGACTTTATACCGGGGTTTTTACCCTGTAATACGTGAAATGGTCAAAATAAAAGGAAACAAATGAGTTTTGGTTCCAAATTGAATGAGACTAGTTTAGGGACTAGAACAAGTGAGTATTGGAATTAGATCGATGATAATTGGCATATTTTAGGTAATGGACTGGCGAGAAAAGATTGAGGACTCTGGGGAGTCGTGTAAATCGGTAAAAGTTAGGAAAGCTTATTACAGGTAAGTGAGACTCGTGTTTTCATCAATTATGCAATGTAAATTAGTACTATTAGAGTACGCAGTACTAGAGACTGGGAATGAGGTAATGTACTTTGACTTAAACATGTTTTATTACTATTTTACAATGAGAATGAAATTCGAAAAAAAGATTTAGTGGGATGAATCGACCTGAGGCTTGGAATTATGTTGGGCGATCACATAATAATGCACCTCCAATGACCTAGATTATCCAGATCAATGCTTTTGATTTTAATTAGCAGCACATTGATCATGAATTATCAGTTGTCAGTGGTAATTCATGAGAGATGTGGGAGTACGACTCTCTGCTTTGAACTGAAACTAAAATATAAGTTATAGTATAGTTGCAAAGGACTTATGAACTTGCATTTAGTTATGTATTTTTTATATTCTTTCAATAGCCTTTTAAATATGCATTGGAATCATATTGTTATGCATTGATCTTAATATTAGTTGATAATTGATATACTCCTAAGAGTCACTGAGCATGTAGGAGCTCATCCAACTTAACAATTTCAGCTTCACAGTAGAGTGTACAGAACGAAGGGAAAGGGAAGAGCTAGGAGTGTTGTAATCTTCTCTTGCATGTATTGATATCGATGTTTTGTAACATATATATATATATATATGTTGTTTGACTGTATTTATGTAATATAACTGGGTTGGGGTTAGTTTTTAATAACCAATGGATTTCCATATTATACAGTTTTGTATATTGTATATTATTATGTAAAAGTTTTAAAAACTTCAGGTGCGTTTGGTTTATTATTTATTCATTATATGCAATATACAGGTTGTTGGCAGGAATTAATGGAAGGTTGTTGGCTCTAGTTAGGCATGATCTGGTTTATCGGGGCTTAATTAGAGTTTCAGACCGGATATTCCTTAGTTGGGATAGGGGATGTCACAATATATATGCCTAATGTATATGGGTTTACATAATCAAAAGTTGATCACCTTGTTTGAAATAAAGTTAAGTAATTTATTTTCAAAATAACGACTCTAACTCATTTAGAATTGATCCAACTAGATATCAGTGACATAAAAGACTAGCTTGGGTGTCAGGGATAAGTTAGGAACCGTGTTGGAGTCGTGAGAAGGCATCATAACGTTGATTTAAGGTAAGTAAACCAGCTAAGAAATGTACAGTTATTTCAATTGAGCTTTAATTTTTTATTGTTATTGCTTTGTATCTATTCTTAGATTTCCATTACGATTGAGTTGTCCGAGGGCAAGTAAGCAGTCAACGGTGATCCTTGGAAGGAGTGGTTGTCTGAGGAAACATACCAGATTCTTACGAGTGTGAGTTCTTAGCTGGATTACTAGGAAGCCTCACTATCTCATGGATTTAGGGCTTGTTGGGTTTATCGCATCCTATAATTTGAGTCTTGTATGGTTTTCCTCGACTCAACAACCGTTTCGTCGGAACTACTTGCGCCTCTCTATTTTGATTCTTAGACACTCATATTTCGATTGATCCTGATTTAGTTATAGTATTTATTTATTCATGTGTTCCTTATGCCTTTCTTTCTATCTGCACCAATATAAACTGCTTTACTTTGTTTCGAAATGTTATTTAGATCCCACTGGCGTTACTTATCTGTACTCGTCATTCTCGTGTTTGACTGAGTGCAGATCCGCAGTCTAGCAGGGGCAAGGCTCTACAATTGGGTGATTAACTATGAGGACATCGAAACAGTTCTCCCTCTTGCACTGATGTAGGTCATTTCTATTTTTGTATTATACATATATATATATATATTGTTTTGATCATATTGGGTTTATGGGTTTGTGAGAGATCTTGAGATATGAATACGATATGACTTACTCTTATTTGACCTAATATATTTGTTGGATGTATACATATGTGGGGTTTCCATACTTTAGGTTATCCTGATGTGCATCTTGGAGTTGATTCTATTAGTTTGAGGTTTTAATTGCTTTCGCTATACTCTGATAACTCAGTAATTTGAATAAATGATTTGAATTGTTTCTATCATGATTAATTAAGAACCCGACTAAGCGCACCCCATCGTTTACTAAGTGCACCATAGAAAAAGTCAAACTTAAAAAAAAGGTAAACCCTACTATAAAATGATCCTTATGCCCCTCACTGTGATTAGTGCACTCCACTACACTTTCCTCTCGTTTTGTACACCCCATCATCATCCATCTACACACTCTCTTTTTGTGATTCGTAAGCATCATCGAGTGGTTTGGCCTCGTAGGTTTGAATCGCTTGTTGGAGATTCGGTTAGTGCCTACCGAACCTCTAGGTGGAGAGTTGATCACAGTCTGCCAAACTTTTAATTGGAGAGTCGGTCGAAACCCACCGAACTTTTAGGTTAATAGTTATCAACTAAATCTCACCAAAGAGGTTCGCTTGGACAACACCGAACCTAGAAGATAAGTCTTGGCCATATGTCGCCAAATCTAAAATAAATGTCTCGACTAAGGTTTTAAAGTTGGGTGCTTCGGTTCTGATGAAGGGGTACTTTGATAAAAATGCAGGGTGCACTTATAAATTAAAATTTTAGCCAAGCTCTTAATTAATAGATAATAGTAAAGAAAACTGACTAGGTTTGCGTTAACTTCGTGTGAGTTGACTTGGGGTCCACGTAAGTCTAGGTCGGGCAGGGCCTAGTTTAAGGTTGTGGAACTGGGGCCGTCACATAACCCATACTAGTCCCCAACTACCCGACACTTACTACCCCACGTCTGTACGCATCTCGAGGTGTGTCTCTCCACGCGCGTGTCCAATTAACAAAATAATTGAACTAGATTAAATTAATGGGTATAGAGTACCACATACAATACACAAGGCATCCATCACTCAAAAATATCATAATTCTCGGCCTCTGTGCTGAGTATTAGACTGTGTACCCGACATTTTCGAGCCATGTCACAGGTCGGTAACCCTGATTATGAACAAAATCTAGGATTAGAAATTTAGGTCTTGACAAGTCCCTTAATAGATATATGGTTTTGATTTTAAAGGTTTTCTCCTTGTTCATCCATTTAGTTTTGAAATGGGACTTTCCATTTGCAAAATTGCATGAAAAGGGTTTTACATATTATCAAAGACTTCAGCTTTGTTTTGAAGTTTTTCATGCTTTGAAATGGTTTTGGGAATTAATGCACTCCAAATGTTTGATCGGATTATCAAGAGAGGCGTTCACTTGTGCTTTTAATAAAATGCAAAGGAGAGTATGAGTTTTGAGTCTCGTGGACTTCTCATCGAGCTTGGATTCTATGGATTTAATTTGTGAGTTTTATTGTCGTGATTTTCAAGCTTCGAAGTGGTTATGGCTAACTCGCATAAGTTTTGATAAAACTCTCTTATTTGCCAACTATGTATTTGAATAAATACTTAAAAGAAAATGTCTTACTTTAAACGAGCTTCTAAGTCAATTGATTCTACTCTTACTCTAGAAACTAAATGGAGTAGGATTTCATGGTTTTTATGTGGTTGTTATACCTTTGAAGTTAATGCATTTTGTTGTAAGACGTATCATGTGACGCCCCCAAATCTCGAGGCTTTCCATGTGGTGTGTCGTGGTCGCCATAACCTTACCACGTCACTGACCTGTTAGGTCCCACGTGCCTCTGACGTCCGTTGCCATGTCTGTTTCCTTGAAGTGTGTGTGCTAGTTTGTCGTATCTCATATTAAGTTGTCTATATTATTCAGCGGAAGACTTAATAACAAGATAACATGAAATAAATATAAAATTCATGTCATGTAGAACATCAATCCTACTATGGAAAACGCGGCATAATGTACATTGTATACATGGCGACGAAATACTTCAAAAGTAAAGTATATACATGTACAAGTCTCTTAAAGTCCCTTGATACCCAAAAGAAAGAAAACAACCAAATATCAAAATAAACACGTACGAGAAGATCCTGAATAGTAGACGGTTAGAGATAGTCACCTAGGTACCCCTTACCTCTGCTCATACTAGGATTTGCACTCAGAATCACAACAAGCTAAATGACGACTCCAGTGAGTAAATCCCCATAAAAGAACACTAAGCATTTATTAATAGATATGGAAGCAAATAATAATGTTAAGTAAACATG
The DNA here is from genome assembly GCA_039657345.1 of Stephania japonica. NCBI lineage: Eukaryota > Viridiplantae > Streptophyta > Magnoliopsida > Ranunculales > Menispermaceae > Stephania > Stephania japonica. The sequence goes on from CM077562.1 coordinate 42,872,879, forward strand.
TTTTATAAACAGACAACTGTAAATGGTAACGCATGCATAAATAACACCGACGAAACTAAATATATGTGCGACGTGTAGCAGACTAGGCCATACTTCAGAACCCCCAGGATCCCTCAAGTGAGCACACCCCACTGGTTCATTACCTGGCCTTCTCAATGGATGGCGTAGACCTACGAAGCAGCGACACGTGTACTGATAAAGTAGCTTGGGTCGACAATCAACAGAGGACTCCTCGTACAAATGCTATGGTCTAGCGTACCCAAATCCATACACACGTCAAGGAATAAAAATTCGGCGGCGAATCAAATAATCAACCGTTGAACAAAAACAAACACGAGGATGGAGTACAAAATGATTAACAAGAACAGTAAATAGATCAACTGAAACAAATAAGTAAATCCTCGAGTGTGTTTCTAAAGGGGTTTATGCACCTCATACCATGCTCCAAAGTCCCCAAAATACCTTAGTCCGATCCCACTCAAGTCTCGAGATGCATGTTCGACACCTGACTATAGTCTTTTAAGTCCCTAGTGTTCGAATAAACCATTTTAAGTGATTTAGTGTCAAATTAATTGATTTTATATTGCGACAACAAAAATTAGAATTTTATTCTAATTTTTTGTTACGGCACATTTTTCGGGTTACATCAGGGTGTCAAACATCCGAAAAAGTCTCAAAATTTTCCAACCTTTTTCCAATTTCTCATATTTTTCTTATTTTTCTGAATTTTTTCATAATTTTCTAGCTATTTTCCATATTTTTCTGATATTTATTTTATTTAAAACTGTTTTTATTTATTTTTTCTTTTCCATTTTTTCTTTCTTTCTTCATCTTTTTCGTCAACAACACTACCACATCATCAACAATAACCATACAACTATTAAATCCTCATTTTCTCCAAAATTTAATAACACCATCAACCATCACCATTAAAACCACAATTTGAGCTTCATTTTAATGGAAAATTGAAAGAAAGTGGAGATGCTCACCTTGATCACTTGTTTGTTTGATGAATTTATCTCCAAATCCTCCAAGATCTTGACAAATCTCTCTTATTTTCTCTCCCAATTTTCAGATCTCTTTGTGTGTGAGAAAAAGTGATAACCCAAAATGTCAAAGTTGATATTTATCCTCACAATCTAATCTAATGTATTATCTCTAGGATATCCAAAGGCCACTAATTGGATTGTTCAACTCACTTTGATGACTCCAATATGACACTCAAGCTCTTAATCTTATCCTCTATCTTTTCGATCATTTGGTATCCTGAACATCAGCACGCATTGCAAGTCGCGTCATAGCCTATTATTTCGATCAAATGACCTAGACAATGGTTTCATTTTTAATATTTTGTCACATTTTACCTTAGTTGTCAATAAAAAATCATTTCTCGACCTAGTGTAACCGTCTTTCGCCCGCCCGATACCTACGTCGACACACTTTTTTAGGCAAATACACGTCACACCATCTCACATGATTTACCAATTTAAACACAAACATGCGATGCAATATAAATAAAGTAATAATAAACATCACAATTACACAACCAATCAGACAAAAATAACAATTTACGCCATGTCGGGCGTGTCCTAGCCTATCTGAGGCGTCTACGTAGACCTGAGCTGGCGTCCGAGTACAAATAAAATAAATAACAACGTTAATAAATATTGGGTCGTTATATATATTGAGTTGTGAACTCCTTTGGAATTAGTCTCTAATTATAAAATATGGATGAAATTAATCGATTTGGATTGATTTGAGGCTCAGTCGAGGCGCGAAAGGGATTTTGATTTATTTCTTGAAAAATGAATTTAACTTGTTTAAGTCATGGAATTTATACTGAATACTATGATTTGGAAGTTTTAAGGTTGAACTTGACTCTTATGTGGTGATTTGGATCGTTTTGGTTTTGATTAGTCGATCATCTTCGATTTATGTTGAAAGACTAAGTCTTATCGAATTTTCCTTATTTTACTTCACCACATTTCTATTTCACTTGAATCGTTGGTTTTGGTTTGAAGTGTTGGTTTTTGAGTCGTGAATGACTTAATTAACTTAACAAAGACTAAGTTCGAGTCCTTAAATAGTCTAATTTACTCTAAAGAAGTTATAAACGAGTCTAAACAATATGTGTTATACATATACGATTATAGATACGCAAGAAGGTTCACATCAAGCCCCAAGCGTGTGAGGATCTAGAGTATTTGGCGCGTTGAGTCAAGGTAAGGGGGTATTTCGCTCTTTTATTAAATATGACTTTATTATTAGTTAAACTAGGAGTTTCATATTTTATCAAAAGACCAGTGTTAGGTTGCATATATTCATTGATATGAATAAGCTTATCTATGGAGTACATATGACACGATGCTTAAGGCAGCGTGCCCAACAAATATGTCAGTTCGCCTAACAATTATAGTAGCTCGCCCATCAAATACGACAGTATGCCCAACATTTTTGGCAGTGTGCCATCAAATAAGGCAGTATGTATATCAACAAAAAGTGATCACAATCGGTGACGGCTTGAAAAAACTTATTGTTGGTTTGATGGAACTAGATGGAAGTCACAACGGTTGTGGTGACCGCCAATGGTTCGTATTACCTTTAGGGTGAGTGTTTCGGTCACTGGATTCATACCAATGGCTAAGATGCATTGAATGGAACAACGAATTATATTATTATCTACCTATCACATTCATATGAACCCTTTGCGATATTGTCAGTTTTCATGTATGACTTGTGGATCGTGTATTGACTATGAATGATGAATGCTATCGTACATGAAATGGACAAATGCTTTTGATATGTTATGGTGAAACGTTTGTATATACTTGCATGCTATAGATGATGGTGCATGACGTACAATGTGGATGCATAGGTTATGTCTTCATGTTGTAGATGATGAAATTATGAACTTTACATTCTTGCCATCTATGAATATGTTATGCCATGTATAAATGAACATTGGAACTTACTTTTAGAAGTTATGAAATGGTATCCATGCTACAACTTATCAAGCTTTTTGATATAGGCATATATGCATATGGATATTGGTTCCTGTATTGTCTCTTGATTTATGATTCAATGATGAATTAGAATCTACCCCTATGATTGACTGGACTTGGCATATGATGCGATTCTTATGAATGAATATGAACTGCGTGTTCCTTACTTTCTAATTGATGCAAATGATTGGATTGTTATTCCATGTAGTTTTGTTCATCTGCTAGGCATTACTTGCATGTTTAATGTGTGAGCAAGACTTCTCTCTTACTAAGCTTTGTTGGTTCTTTAGCTCACCCCACTTACATATCACGTAGCCACGTCGGTGCTAGATCGAGACAAAGGAGAGGCGATAGCTTGAAGCCTTCTCTTTTAATGTAAGTCTTGTATTATATTATCTATGTATTCAATTTTGAACTATTAAACTTGGGTTTGTATTTGTAACAACCCTGAAATCCTAACTCGTGTCACGTGTCATCTTAGGACCGTGACGTGGGACCTGAATGACGTGGTGCACTTGTTCAAATCCTCGGGAGTCGACACCGAGGTATTTTATTTTTTGTTTGATGATTGTAATACCTATCTATACAATTTGCACAATTTAATCTTTATTTTTATCACCGATTTTATGAGTGAGGGCTTCCTTAAGATGCGTGCACTACCGGTCGAGACTTAGGCAAATTAAAGAAAGATCTAAGTAAACTTGAGCTAAATAAGTTGGTTAAGTAATCAAAGTGATACATGAGTTAAATTAAAATATTTAAATAGTATAGGTGATGATTAATTAATATGGCTTAAGTATGTTAAGTTGCATTAAGTAACTAAATCAATTAACCAATTGATTTGCCTAAGTTTAAATTAATTTGCATTGATATAGGGGCTAACCTCGAGATAAGCGTGCAGAGGTCAAACTAGAAAGATATATGACCTTAGGTGTAGGTGTGTTGGTTTAATTGTGACTATACATTAAAGAGGGTATTGTTGGCACATTCTGGTCCACAAGAAAAAAGAGATAAAACCCCCACTCATTCTCCATATCCACTACTCGATTCATTTTCCTCATCAAATTAAAAAAAACCTAGAGAGAAACAGTGGTGGAGTGTTGGTTATTGAAGTTGGCTAGAATCACAAAATTTAAAGCCAAGGTGAGTTTCTTTTCTACAACTAATCTTTCATTTTTGGTTCACTTGTTAGATCCCTATGCTATTTAGATGTTGGGACTTAATGGGGTTAAATCAACCTTTGCTTGTTGAGATTTCTATGGTTGGAATACAAACTTCTTGTTGTTATTGTTGTGTTCAAAGGTGGATCATAGTACTTTTAGGCTTAATGGGCAGTTTATTGTTGTTGTTGTTGTGTTTATGTATGGCTATAAGACCCACTAGGGTTGCCCATAATTTGTCGCAGGACTTGAAGCTGGCTGCAACACTTGAAAAATAGTTAGTTGTGGCTCAGTCGACCATGGTTCAGTCAATCACAACCCAGTCGACCTTCACACCGTTGGATAAGGTTGTTACAGGACATGTCTAAGTCTAGTTAAACTCAACTAAATGGTGTTAATACAATTTGTGATTCAACATATTTTAGCACAACCAGATGTAGCTATTGCAAGATACGATCCAACCAATAGTGGCACAACTGATTGGAATTATTAAAAGATGTGATGCAGTCAATTGAGACGCGAACAAATGTAGCTTGTTATGGGATACTTTGATGACTATAAACTAATACAACGAACAATCCTAACTAGTTCAGTCTACCATGACTTATCCAATTGCAATGTAATTAAGGTCTAATTGAGAACAATCAAGGAAAATGCAGTCGACTATAAGCTATATCAGCCATCAGTCACTGTTTAGTCAATTATGACCTATCTAATTATGGTTTAAGCAGAAACAAATACAATTAGTAAGTTCAAGATAATATTTGAGTTTAATCAAGAATTTATGGTCTTTAACATGCTTGAAAATGAATTTAATAAAGACCAGGGACATGGTAGACTAGACTGAGTATTGGGGATTGGATTGGGAGGTGTGTCGGAGCTGCGAGAGTGCGTGATAGCGTGGATCAAAGGTAAGTAAACCATCTAGGAAATGAACAATACTTTCATTAAGCTTGTAAATGTTATTGTTAATTGTTTTGATATTCTTTCCATGGAATTTCAACTTTATTTGAGTGTCCCAGGGCCAAGTGAGTCAAGTGTCTCTGGTAGGAGTAGTTGTTGGCTAGCTACCGGAGCCATGACCTTAAGGCATTACTTTGGTTGATCGTTTGATCGGGGTGATAGCACTTATCCAGAGCATCATTGATATCTCTCATCCGCAAGGGTCTATGTACAGTAGGCGTTGTCGCGAGTCAATTACCTGACCCTATGGCACTCACACTTGGTGGTCAGGACTACTTGGGCGCCTCTCTTTCATTTCTTGTAACACTCATTTATCGTTGTTATTGCCCATTTACTGTCTTATTTATATTTCATGCAATATTTACAGCTTTCTTTCTATCCGCATGAGTTTAGACTGCTTTATTTATTTCGAAATGTTCTATAGATCCTATTGGCTTTACTTACCTGGACTCGTCATTCTTATGTTTGACCGAGTGCACATCTGCAGTCGAGCAGGGGTAAGGTGCCGGTTTTAGGTGATTTGCTTTGAGTAAATTTGAGCGACCCTTCACTTTTGTAGGTTTTCTTACTTTTGTATTACTTATATATCATGTTTTGTTACATTGAGATATTTTGGGGTTGTGAGACGTACCGATACATGTATGCAGATTTCATTTACACTCTCTTTACTTAATATATATGTTTTTTATAAATATGCAGGGTTCCGCACCATAAGTTGTCATGACTTAACTGATTTTGAATTATTTAATTTGTTTAAGTTAAATTCCGTGAAACTTGTAAAACTTACAAATTTTGAATGACTCCACTTAAACTCTTAGATTTTGTTGCTTAACATGGAAATAATGGAAATGAAGGCTAACTAGGCTTTTGTTGATCTTGCGAAGGCTGACTCAGGGATCCACGTAAGTTTAGGTCAGATGGGGCTCAGTTTGTGGGGAACTAGAGCCGTCACAATATTTAAAAGAACTCTTTGGGTAGCTCGAACCTTACTTTCCTTTAGTTGATTTACTTTAGAGGTTTTGGTGGACCTTGTTTAGTTTAATGAATGAGGACCCATTCATAACTTCATAGTTATTCATGTGAACTTTATCTTATTTACTTTCCGCACTCTTAGTCCATATGATCTCTTTGAATTATTTCGCAGATTGTATTAGGCAAGCCAAGCCCTTTTTTGGGCCCCCTTTACGTACTTGGGCTTGGATAATGTAATGACCTTAAAAATTTAACCCGTACCACTTGTCAATACAGGTGGTACGTGGGCCCAAGCCGTGGTACAATCATCAATTCTCGAACATCGATACTGAGGTATGTTTATATTTGTTTGATGTTTGTATTATACTGTATAACCTTAACACTAATTTTGATGTCTCAACCGCGTGAGGACTTTTGTGTGCAAGTGTTAGTTGTGCGAGACAATGTTTAGTGGTCCGAGGGACAAAGCTGAGTTAAAAACACTGATAAAATGCAAACTCTAAAATAATCAAAATATTTGGTACGCGATTCGACCAAATGCGTAAGGCACGGGTCGAGTTGGAATGCATAAGGGGCGAGGTGGATAGACTAGAATGAGGAGCAAGTCACCATGGGAGTCACCCAGTGAAGTCACACATGAAGTGTGGAGTAGGTAGGACAGCTGGAAAGAGGACCTTAGATGCGCCTCGAGATGAGTATGCATAGGTAGATAAGGAGAGAGGTATAAATACCCCACACTCCACATTTTCTCTCTTCCTCTCTTATTTCTCTCTCTTCTCTCTCCCTAACGTCTCCTCCAAGCAACCACCTAACTGGTATGGCCAGAGCAGTGCGACGACAAAGATTTTGGGCGATCTGAGGTAAGATTCTTACTCCCCTTGCCATTTCTTACACGTTGGTATAAGTGTTGTCCGTGTTCGTCGCGATGAAATTTGGACACCACATCGAGATTTCGAACTCAATCGAAACTCTCGACGTTTTAGTGATCCTCATAACGATACTACTAGTTTGGTTAAGATGGATTCAATTTGGGGGAGTTTTGGGATTTTTGATTAATTTTTGGAGATTTTTGAATAGTTTTCATTTTGGGTTTTTCGTCGAGGATGTTTTTGGAATGATGTTGAGTTTCGAAGATAAATGAACCAAATTGGCTTAAGGCGGCGTGAGCCAGGGTGGAAAACACCCCTGGTAGTCCTTCAGGTGGCGGTGTGGTCTCTATCCCTCACGCCATGGTCATAAGGGTTTATCCTTCACGGCGCACCCCACATACACTCTGCCCCACGCCATGAAGGCGCAGTGGGGATGAAACATCCCCATGGCGCTGCCCATGACGCCTAGAGCCCAAATGTTCCCAAATTTTTGGAAATCTTCGAGTATGAAGGAGGGGACTTCTCAAGGTATCTAATGGGTCCAAATACGACCCAATAACCCAGAATTCGACCCAAGAACACAATAAACATAATTAGGGAAAATTGGATGAAAATTAATAGAAAACCACAATGAGTTATATTATTAGGAGTGTTAGCACACGGGACTACGTAGGGACGAGTCGGAGTTTACGAGATTGCAATTAGCTGGGATCGAGGTAAGTAAACCAGAAAGAAACACTACAGCTATTTCTTGAGCTTTGAATTATTTATTGATATTGTTTCAATGCTATCTTGTCATTCCATTCCTTTGGGTTGTCCCAAGGCAAGTGTGCCAAGCGTGATCTTTGCAGAATTTTGGACTTGGGGTGTATTATACCGGGGTTTACGGCTGAGGATACGTGATTAGTTGTGATGATATGCACAGGGTGAGAGTTCTCCACTAGATTGCTGGGACTCTGCACTCGCGTAGGGGTCTTAGAAGAGATTCTGTCCTTGACTCCTAGCCTTTGAGGAGATTTTGTCCTCGACTCAATGACTTTGATTGGTCGGAACCACTTGTGCCTTTCCCTTGTATTCCGGGACATTCAATTTCGATTGCTTATTTATTTAATCACAGTCTATATATATTCATGCACTCCCTTTCCTTTCTTTCTATTTGTATGAATTGACTACTTATTTATTTATTTTCGAAATACCGGTATTTGTTGTTGTTCCTGCTTGGCGTTACTTACCTGGGCTCGTCATTCTTGTGTTCGACCGAGTGCAGATCCGCAGTCCAGTAAAGGAAAAGTCATACAGTTAGGTGATATACTTTGAGTGGCCCTCCTTTGCTGATATAGGTGACTTTTTTGTTGTATTAGTTACTTATATTGTTTTTGTACATGGGGTTATGGGTTGAGAGAATTGTTGGATATTTATGACTTGGATGACACTCTCCTTTGTCTCACATGGTATATATATGATTTACATGGTTTCCACGCCCTAGGTTTGGTCCTAACTTGATGCGTTGAGGTTATTATTTAGTTTTGAGTGTAATTCGCTTCCACTTTGTTTTTGATAACTCGCTAATTAATTAACCTCACCTTTAAATGTTTAATAAAAAAATGGAATAGAATGGTTAGGATAGGCTCACTGGCCCGCGTGACTCGACGGGATTGGCTTGTGGGGTTCACGCAGGTCCAGGCCCGGCGGCGCCCGATTATTAGATTATGGAATTTAGGGCCGTCACAGTGATTGGGTCGGGGGTTCGTGCGGATCCACGTTGGGCTGCACTTGATTCTAGGATTGTGGAATTTGGGGTCGTCATAGTAGGTATCAGATCGTAAAGGTTGTATAAAAGACTCTTAAATTTAATTCACAATCCAATAAGACAAAAAAATGGAAGTTAGGATAAATGTTGAACTTAGAGTGGAACCCTATGAATCTAACTTAAGTCTTAGTTGGGAAGTGAGGAGAGTTGGGCAAAAGTCGAAACTTGTAATGTACACGATATATTTGAGATGGTGTATTATTATGATAGCGATTAGCTATTCACTTATTTGGGGATTCGCCTAATTGCAGACAGCGATGGCGGATCAGCAGGGCTTTGGTGATGATACTGGGGCGTTGGGTCCTAGAAACGTCAGTATAGAGGAGTTCCAGATGTAGACTCAGAGGATCATGAGTCTGGATCATCGACTTGAGGAGATCCTGAGACTATTGAGAGCATCCACTACAACGATGCCATCTACGCCGACTACTTCCCAGTTGCCTATTGCACAGGAGACTGGTACACCGATTACAACGGCGACGTCGACATCTCCTACTCCGATTGTAGTAGTGCCGGAGACCGCAGTAGCTTTGACAGTACAGACAGAGGTTGTACTACCTACTCAGATAGAGGTGTACCATTAACATCAGATACACAAGTGGCAGAGACGCCTAGTACACCAACTACTCCGGGTACTAAGGGTACGCCAGAGGTGAGGCAGGTAAGAGAGTTTCAGAGGCATCAACCCAAGAAGTTTTACGGAGGTATAGACCTGGAGGCAACAAAGATCTTTTTTAGGAGTCACGAGAAGATTCACGACATTCTATCTACACCGACCCACATGCAGCCGATTATATCCTCCGCCTCACTGTTCGGGGAGGCCGACGTCTGGTGACGCAGTACGGTGGCCACGAAAGGGAAGCCTAGGGATTGGGCTGAGTTCAAGGGGAGGTTTAAGCAAATGCACATTCCTCCTACGATTTGTAACCTGAAGAGGACCGAGTTTTAGACCATCCGACAGAGGGTTGATGAGTCCGTGATGCAGTACATGGATCGATATTTACGACTGATGGAGTATGCTAGAGGAGCATCAGATACTGACGCCGACCAGGCTTATTACTTTGTATACGGGCTACTCGACTCGATCGGTTCGATGGTGGTGATGACTGCTGCGAGCATATTGCAGGCAACATATAAGATAGCTATGTCCAGTGAGGGCTTTGTCAGTATATGCACCGGGGCACATGCTACTTCATCAGCACCTTCCCAGTTGGGAAGACCTTTAGGGGATAGTAGGAGGAGGAAGAGGTTTAGGCAGTGGTCACGGAGAGACCGAGAGCATAGTGTAGCATCTCCACCCACTGTAACAGTTGTTGCTAGGTTTTTGGGGTTCATACATAGCGAAAAATTCAAAACAATTTTGAAAAACCATAACAGGATCGCAAATAAGTTCCATTAAACAAGATCTACAAAAGTAAACCATACCTTGATTCGTGATTTTCTTCTCTGATTGTTCAATCTTCAATACGTTTAAGTGCGCGTCCTCTATCAGAAATCCACACACAAACGGTGACCACAATTTGGAGTGTTAGACCCAAGAGAAATTGAAAACGTTTTTCTTTCTCTCCCATGATCCAGATAATACGAAAATTGGAAAAACGAAATTCTTATTTAGGGTAAGGATTTCATTTTTTTTACGTTTTTGGGTATCACCTTTTATTTATGTGTAGATAAGCTCTCACTTAAATCCTATTTGTAATACAACTATTGTATTTATGATGTTTAAGTAAATTCGAAATACAACTATTGTATTTATGTTGTTTAAGCAAATTACACATATACCCCTATTAATAAGATATCATATAATGAATCATAAGGACTTATATATTATGAATTTTATCTCATAAAATTCAACACTCTGGACCATTTGAAATTGCGCAAAGCCATTCTTTATGTGCAATGTAACAACCCCAAAATTTTAACTGACTTGCGTTACACTTGTCAGAATTGTGACCTGGCTACATGAATATTGGACAGTATTTCAAACTTCGGGAGTCGATACCGAAGTAATATTATGATTCTTTGATTGTGTGTATTAGTATTTTAGTATTTTACGGATCTCGAGTCGTTCGGGTGATGTTTAGTTGAGATAGGTTTTGCCTAGATAAATGGGGGAGTAAAATACAACAAAGAATACAAATAAATGAATTTTTATTAATTTAATTAATTAGTTGATGGGATGTGACAAGAAAACGAGCACGGCGAACCATATTACGGAGAAATACTGACTGAGGAAATGCAAGATTTATGTAGGAGTTGGATATCTTCGCAACATACGGGTTATAGGATAAAAATTGTTAAAGTGACACAGCATGATGAGGAGAGCCATAGGATTAGCCTTGGGATATGTATGTGTGTTAAGTCATGATGATGAGGTAAATGACCCATCTAAGAAATGAACAAGTGTTGACTTAAGGGCAAAAGAGTCATTTTACACTTAGTACACATATATAAACAAAAAGAAAAAAACCCTAATCTCTATTCATCACCTCCAATCACCCTAGCTGCCACTATTCACTCCCTCCCTCATCTCGCCACTGCCACCACGTCCCATCAGAGACGCCGAATCTGACGAGGCCAGCGAAACCGGAGGACGTCGTGGACAAGGTGAGGCTCTCTCTTTCACTCACTCTCAGTTTTTCTATACTCACACCGATTCCCTCGACCTCACGTGTGGCAGCTACCTTCTCTCGGTAAACTCGTCATCACCGCCACCTCATTCACCGTTGGAGCCTTCCCCACCCACCGGAGACGCCTAGGTGAGCCCTTCCTTCTCTCCCTTTATTTTTCTCTCTCTCGGTTGTGCTCTCGGTGCACCTCCCTCTCTCAGTCCATCTCCCTCTAACGTGGCCGGACACACCGTTAGTAGGAGGTCCCGAGGTGGCCGAGGTTCACTGCTCATCGGAGTCGAGGTCCCCTCCCACACTCTCGGTTTTCCTTATCTCGTTTTTTTGGTCTCACTGTTCTTCATGTTTTAGGAACTGTTGTGGTTGACGGTGGCCACGGCTTAGATGACCGACACTGGAGTTGGCCGAGGCTGACCGGAGGTCATCCTCCAGCGACTCTGCTGGCCGAAAGTGACCCCATGTGTGACGTTTTTGTGGGTGTATTTGTGACAGTTTAGTGTGTGTATGTGTGATGGCTTTGGGTGTGTGCATGGGGTATGTATCTCACTGTATGTGTACACCACAGTGGGGTGACACAACAGTGTGTGTGTACACCACAGTGGGTGTACGCAACAGTTGTGTTCGTGTGCATTGTGAGAATAAACTAGTGTGTGTGAGTGAGTAGTTGGGGTGTATTTAGTGTGTGATGTCTTTTGTGCATGTGTGGTACACACAACAATGGGTGCACACAACAGTGAAGTGTTGAGTGTTGTGTGCACATAACAGTGGGGTGTACCAAGTGTGGGGTGTATCAAATGTGGGGTGCGTAACCATAATGGGTGTTATTGTATGTGTGTGAATAAATAAAAAAGGATGATAGGTATGGACATTTTTAAAATGATTATGGACTTGTATTAAAGCCCAATAAGGGCCCAATACACTCATTATAATAAGGGTCCATAACAAATTACAAATGTCATGTATATGGCTTGTGTAGAGCCCAATAAGGACTTAATACAATAGGCACAACTTAAAGCCCAAAACAAAGGAATAAAATGTAAGAATGAACCTATATATCTAGGTCCAATAAGTGTCCACACAAAAGCCTACTTAGGTGAGTATAGGCTTGATAAATGGGCCCAACAAGAGCCCAAAGAGAGTTATATTTTGTGAAAAAGGGTAATAACCATCGAGATAGCTTGATCCACAATGGTTTGAGTCACCTTAATTAAATGTATTTAAACTAAACATACGAGAAACACCTTACGACGAGGTACTAACTTTAAATCAACATTCGGGGTTTAAACCTTTATCAGGTAGTTGAGAAACTGCGAGAAACGCGTTAGAGTCTCGGAGTGGTACCGGGTTGCGCTAGTTCAGGTAAGTACACTTTCCTCAAAAGCTTGTGTATGATTTGTAAGCCAGTAAGAAAATGTCGTGTGATTCATTATTATTTATTCAGATTTGTTATGCTCTATTATTGGTATTCCATTCCATTCCTTGTTGTGTGTTTCTTGGCGTAAGTGTTTCATCTCAAGAGTAATACAACCTGCACTAGAGGGATAAAACGTGGGTACTCATGTACAGGAGTGTGTGACCACCCTTAGTGACCGTGTGACACCGAGTACTGGGTGGGTGGACTTGTATCCCTGCCATCATAGCTGTGCCTTCGCTTGTGTCGATGCCCGGGAAAACCTCGCAAGGTCTTCGCTGTTATGCTATGATTTAGACCGTTATGTTATGATTTGGAACACACTTGGCTTTCAATTGATATCTATTAGTCTGTTTATCGTGCGTCTTGTTTATTTAAATTCCTATTTTTCTATTACCCCCATGATATTTAGACTACTTTACTTGTTATATCATGAATTACTATTATCTTATTCTAGCATTACATTCGATTTCTTCAGTTGCTCACAATCTAGTTTGTGACGGTGGGTGCAGATAGAGCAGAGTGCAGTAGAGGCAATGAGCCCTGTTTAGGCAACTTTTTGTGAGGATTAGCGACTGGACTTGGAGACTATTTAGTAGGTTTTATGTTTTGCTTATTTGTATATCGTTTCATACTTACGTTTTTTTTAGGATTATTGAACTTGGCATTTTTGGTGAGACTGGTATCATGTATATATGCTTATCGAATTGTACATGAATACTCGAGGTTTTCCACATTTATAGAATTCCTATATGTCCCTTGATTGAGTTATTTCCCCTTATGTTTAGTTTATTTACTTTCTGCTGCGTAAAATTTGCAATAACTCTTTCATAAATTGTATAATTGAATGATTGGAGGCGGACTAGGCTCGTCAGGTTGCTGAGTGATGACTCGGGGCCTGCACGGGTCTAGGCCGGGCGTACCCAATTGCACGGAGAAATTGGGGCCGTCACATATAATCCAATAGGTTCATGCGACGTTGGTAGTGAACCAAAACCATTTTAGTACACAAGTCATAAACGGTCTCAAACAAGGCATTATGACTACTCTAATAGCATAAATATCAAAATCGATACAACCTAATGAATAACGTATATCATATCCTTTTGTCGTGCGATATCCTTTGATTAAATATAAGGCATGAAAAGTCACCCTTAATATTCAATCATACTAGTCTCGATCCTTAGATAGATTGAAAACATCCAAGTGACATTGATCATATCAATTCACTTGAGCTTTGGCCATTTAACAATCCAACACATCGAGGGATCCACTGATATCTCTCTCTTTACGAGAGTGACAAATTCTTTCGTGATTACACACCTTCACATATTACTCACATGATAACCAATCACAATCTTTATAATCGTTCGGTTAAAGACAATGTTTGATTGTGTCAAATTATCAAGCTCCTAATATTGAAGTCTATGGTAATCTCAAGTCGAAGGACTAAATGATATACCTATTAAAAGTAACACCTATGACTTAATCCATGTGGTGTTCTCATAGCGGGTCGGTTTAGTACCTTGTTCATTAACAAGTACTCATGATCTTGATTCGTATCCCTATACGTATAATCATTACATGACCATCAATTGACCATCAATGACCTAATGACCTAACATGATCATCATGCTTCGCTTGTGGAAGAGCCTTCGTCAAAGGATCTGCAACATTATCTTCTGTAAGAACTCTGCAAATCTTCATGTCTCCCCTCTCAATGATTTCTCTAATGAGATGAAAACGTCTGAGTATATGTTTGGATCTATGGTAAGATCTTGGTTCCCTGGCCTATGCTATAGCCCCATTGTTGTCACAATACAAGCAAACAGGGTTAGCAATACTTGGAACCACACCTAGTTTAGATATTAACTTTTTGATCCAAACAACCTCTTTAGCCGCATCGGATGCTGCAATATATTCAGCTTTAATTGTAGAATCGGCCATAGTCTCTTGCTTCGAACTTTTCCTGCTCACTGCACCTCCATTCAAAGTAAACACATATCCAGACTGCGATCTAAAGTTATTGATGTCAGTTTGAAAACTTGCATCTGTGTAACCATTTACAAAAATCTCGTCTTCCAAATTTTTATAGACCAAGAACACTTCTTTAGTCCTTCTCAAGTACTTAAGAATATTCTTTACTGCTATCCATTGACTCTCACCAGGATCAGACTGGTATCTACTTGTTGTGCTTAAAGCATATGATACATCAGGTCGAGTGCATAACATGGCATACATGATAGATCTAATAGTTGATGCATATGGAATCATATTCATGTGTTCTCGTTCATCATTAGTCTTTGGACATTGAGTCTTGCTGAGAGTTATACCATGAGACATTGGCAACGACCCACTTTTAGAGTCTTGCATACTGAACCTATTTAGTACCTTATGAATGTAAGCACTCTGACTAAGGCCGATCAGCCTTTTAGATATATCCCTATAGATCTTAATCCCAAGGATGTATGTTGCATCTCCTAAGTCCTTCATTGAGAAACACTTCCCCAACCAAGACTTGACACTCTACAAGGTTGGGATGTCATTTCCAATGAATAAAATATCATCAACATACAACACCAGAAAAATAACCACGCTCCCACTGACCTTCTTGTATACACAAGGCTCATCTTCATTTTTAATGAAACCAAATTCCTTAATTGCTTAATCAAAATGAAGATTTCAACTCCGAGAAGCTTGCTTTAATCCATAAATAGATCTTTGAAACTTGCACACCTTCCTAGAATTCTCAGTAGCTTTCCATTAAGAAAAGTTGCGTCATATACACGTCCTCAAGTAGCTTTCCATTTATGAAAGTTGTTTTGACATCTATTTGCCATATTTCATAGTCATAATATGTGGCTATGGTAATTAGAATTCTAATGGATTTAAGCATGACAACAGGAGAAAAAATCTCATCATAATCAACACCTTGAGTCTGTCTTAAACCTTTTGCTACTAGCCGTGCTTTATAAGTATGCACATTGCCATCCATATTAGTTTTCTTCTTGAAAAGCCATTTACATCCAATAGTCTTACCACCTTCAGGTAAATCAACCAGGTTCCAAACTTGATTATCATACATGGATTGCATCTCAGAGTTCATGGCACTAAGCCATTTATCTGACTCAAGGCTAGACACAGCCTCCTAATAAGTAGTAGGTTCATTTTGATCCACAACCAACACCTCACTACTATCAATAATAAGATATCCAAATCTCTCTGGCTGATGTCTTACCCTATCAAACCTACGTGGGCCTTGTGATACCTGTGGAGGCTTAACTAGTTCAAGACTTTGTTAATCTCTCACTAGCGGTTGAGTGTTTATTTGTGGTTCTTGAACTTCTTGAAGACTAACTTTATTCTCATTGTTGTCTTTTGAAATAAACTCTTTTTCCATGAAGACACCATTTCGAGCAACAAACACTTTGTTCTCAGTGGGATTATAAAAGTAGTATCATTTAGTTTCTTTAGGATAACCAACAAATACACACTTGGAGATTTGGTTGATAATTTTTCTGAGATTTGTCATCGTACGAAAACCTCACAGCCCAAAATCTTGAGGAAAGAAAAAGTTGGTGTTTTCCCAAACCACATCTCATGTTGTGTTTTATCAACCACTTTAGAAGGAACACGATTCAGTGTAAACACAGCAGTTTCTAAGGCATAGCCCCAAAAGGAAATAGGAATATCTGCATGACTCATCATAGACCAAACCATATCCAATAAAGATCGATTTCTCCTATCAGAAATACCATTCCATTGTGGAGTAGATAGAGGAGTTAACTGTGAGACAATCTCACAGTTTCTAAGATGATCATCAAACACTTGGCTCAAATATTCATCACCTCGATCTGATCGAAGTGCTTTAATAGTTTTGTCAAGTTGATTTTGCACTTTATTCTGCAATGTTCGAAACATCTCAAAAGATTCACCTTTATGTTTCATGAGATACACGCAACCATATCTGTTGAAATCATCGGTAAAAGTAATAAAGTACCGATAACCACCTCTAGCCATTGTGTTTATAGGACCGCATACGTCAGTATGCATTAGACCTAATAAGTCACTTGCCCTTTCACTGTGTCCAGTAAAAGGACTATTTGTCATCTTGCTTAATAAACAAGATACACATGTTTCATACGATTCAAAATCAAATGAATCTAAAAGTTCATCTTTATGGAGTTTAGAAATGTGTTTCTCATTTATGTGGTCAAGTCGACAATGCCAAAGGTAGGTTTGATTCAAATCATTTGACTTAAATCTCTTTGTATTTATGTTAAAAACATGAGTATATATGAACCTTTTCATGTTTAGAATATAAAGACCGTCGCACAAATCAACATTTGCATAAAAAACTTCTTTACAAGAAATGGAGCATTTATTATTCGTAATAATAAAATTAAAACCATCCAAATCCAAACATGAAACTGAAATGATGTTTTTGCTCAAGGCAGGGACATAATAACAATTATTTAAAACTAAAACTATTCCACTAGTTCCACTAGATAAAGACAACTCATAGCATCCTACAGCCAACGCAGCAGCCTTTGCTCCATTTCCGACTCGTAGGATAATTTCTCCTTTCTTTAGCTTTCTACTTTTGGTGAGACTTTGTAATTAATGCAAATGTGAGAACCATATCCGGTATCCAATACCCAGGAATTACTAGTAGACAAGTTAACTTCAATAACATAAATACCTGAAGTAGTAGTCGCACTACTCTTCTTTTTCTTTTGATCTTCAAGATAGAGCTTGCAATTTCTTAACCAATGCCCATGTGTATGACAAAAACGACAATTTCTTTCTTTTTCTTTTTCCTTTTAGGACTGTGAAACAGCCTTAGGCTTAACTTGTTCCACGTGATTTGTCACTAGCACAATACCCTTGGCAACTTTAGTCTTGCTTTTTGTCTTCTTCTTCATCAAAGCCTTTCCTTTTTGAACCATCAACACATTAGTAGTGGGTTTCTTGACATTCTGCTTAGCAGTTTTGAGCATCAAATACAACTCTGAGATATATCTCTCCATATTATTCATGTTGTAGTTCATAACAAATTGTGAAAAACTATCATGCAATGAATTAAGAATTAAATCTATAGCCAACTCTTGGTTTATGGGAAATCCAAGTATGTCAAGATGGTCAATATAACCTTCATTTTCAGAACATGAGGGCTAACTAACAAACCCTCAGCCATTTTGCAAGAATTGAGGTTCTTGACTGTCTCGAACTTTTCTTGTCTAGCCTGCTGTTGGAATATTTCCTTTAGCATTATAGCCATGTCGTAAGCTTTCATGTGTTCCATGTCCTTCTGAAGTTCAGGAACTATGGTTGCCAACATAATGCATGCAACATCAGTAGAATCACTGACATGCTTGGTATGTGTATCCTTCATGGCTGTTGCAGCATTGGCTGTTGGTTCCTCAGGAATAGGACCATCCAGGACGTACAACTTACGTTCATGCTTAGGAACAATTCTCAAGTTTCTGAACCAGTCAAGAAAGTCTGTCCCATATAGCTTATCATTTTCAAGGATGGATCGCAGTGACAAGGGATTAGTGTGATTTGATGAAGCCATTAATCTACAACAAAGATTATGCAAAAGTTTATTTTTAGTATAGAGGAATAGACTCCCACTAAATTAACAACCCTCCTTAAAAACACTATATTAACTTAAGGGACTAAAACCCATGTTTCACCAAATATAAAGACAGCTAAGGCATGACACTTTAAATTAGGTTATGTAGGTAAGTACCTTTTACCAATTACATCATATGTAACTTTTAGTTATTTTTATGAGATTATGACATCTTATGTCTTAGCATATTTTATCTCATCTTGTGCCTAAAGCTCAAAACCGTTTTGATAACTTTATCAAGTCTAACCATTTCAAACAATAGAGTAACCATTACTCAACTTGCCTCATCAAGATAACACAATACACTGTACGAGGGCAGACCCATATTGATGTGATCGAAGCCTTGACAAGTGTTTGAGAATGGATGACACTTGCCTTAAAATTTATAAGAGAGATTTTATTTGTTTTAGTGATCATAACATAAACAACGATAAAATATCATATATTACATGGAATGTACAATCACCAAACAAGTTAGAAAATTTCTAATATTATGTACTATACGAATTTTCTTACGCTACGCAGAGTTAGTAGCAGTCTCGCTGGCCGATCAATTTTAGACAACAAATTCTTATTCAGAAAATCAAAATTGTCTAAAATTTCTCATTATTTTAGTCAATTTAATAGACCAAAACTGCCCCTTATTTTTATTTTTGAAAATTAATTAAAACGTTTTTAATTAATACAGACCCACCTCTAACTTTATATCTAATTCTAATTCAATTGGAATTTAAGATACATGGAATCTTAATCCAATTAGAATTTAATATACTTGTAATCCCAATCTAATTTCAATTCATTATACATCTCACCTATCATATAGGATTTTCTACTATTCTTATCCGATTATAAGTTTATCTTCTATCTAATAGGAATATACTAATAGAGAACAACAATGAGACATAATCAATGGTAATTTCGATTCTTGAATTAAGGAACGAAATATTAATCATGCCTTCAACACCAGAATCATATTATATTAATCATATTAATCTAAACACGATTTCTATCATGGAGACATACATGATTATTTCACAAAACGAACAATGTATTCAACAACAGAATCATATTAAATCAATCATATTAACCTAACATGATTTCTATCATGGAATATACAAAATTCAAATTGTTCAATTTAAAACATATGTTAATCGAAATATACTAAACATGAATTCAATCAATGAACCACATCATGCATATGTTTCAAATACATAAATTAACAACATGCTTTAAAATCAATTCTTGATAACAACTATTACATAACCTATATGTATATCATATATACCTTAATCACAATCATGTTTTCACACATATATCACATATACATTAGAGAAAACATGCAAACATTTAATAGAACCAAACCTAATACTCTGATACCACTGTTGGATTTTTGGGGTTCATACGCAGCGAAAAATTTAAAATAATTTTGAAAACCCCCAACAGGATCGCAAATAAGTTTCATTAAACAAAATCTAAAAAAGTAAACCATACCTTGATTCGTGATTTTCTTCTCTGATTGTTTGATCTTCAAGACGTTTAAGTGCGCGTTCTCTATCAGAAATCCACACATGAATGGTGACCACAATTTGGAGTGTTAGCCCCAAGAGAGATTGAAAACGTTTTTCTTCCTCTCCTAAGATTTAGAGAATACAAAAATTGGAAAAACGAAATACTTTTTTTTATTTTTTTTACGTTTTTGGGTATCACCCTTTATTTATATATGTAGATAAGCTCTCATTTAAATTCTATTCGTAATACAACTATTATATTTACGATGTTTAAGTAAATTCGAAATACAACTATTGTATTTACGTTGTTTAAGCAAATTACACATATACCCCTATTAATAAGTTATCATCTAATGAATCATAAGGGCTTATATATTATGAATTTTATCTTATAAAATTCAATACTCTTTACCATTTGAAATTGTGCAAAACCATTATTTGTGTGCGACCCAATAGGTTCATGCGACATTGGTAGTGAACCAAAAACATTTTGGTACACAAGTCATAAGCAGTCTCTAGCAAGGCATTATGACTACCCAAGTATCATGAATATCAAAATCGATACAACCTAATGAATAAGGTATATCATATCCTTTTGTCGTGCGATATCATTTGATTAAATATAAGGCATGGAAAGTCACCCTTAATAGTCAATCGTACTAGTCTCGATCTTTAGATAGATTGAAAACATCCAAGTGACATTGAGCATATCAATTCACTTGGACTTGGCCATTTAACAATTCAACACATCAAGGGATCCATTGATATCTCTCTCTTTACGAGAGCGAAAAATTCTTTTTTGATTACACACCTTCACATATTGCTCATATGATAACCATTCACAATCTTTATAATCGTCTGGTAAAAAGGCAACATTTGATTGTGTCAAATTACCATGCTCCTAATATTGAAGTTTATGGTAATCTCAAGTCGAATGACTAAATGATATACCTATTAAGAGTAACACCTATAACTTAATCTATGTGGTGTTCTCATAACGGGTCAGTCCAGTACCTTGTTCCTTAACAAGTACTCATGATCTTGATTCGTATCCCTATACGTATGATAATCACATGACCATCAATCAAGACTCACACTAGTCTTAATTCATTATAGTTCCCAGTATAATGACCGACTAGGGATATTTAGGATATTTCAACAAATACCCATAGATCTTACTATAAGGTAAACATGCAATCACTTATCATAAAATAGCAAATGAAAAACCTCTATTTTATTAACTAAAAACTATAAGATAAATAATGTTTATAGATTGACTTAGGGCACAGGCCCCAACAGTTGTACCATCTGCTCCGACACGGAGCTATGCTAGTGTTTAGCCATCGCAGACTCAGTCAGGCTAGCATAGGCAGCAGCATTAAAGGACCGACGATTGGGGCGGCGGCCAGGAGTAAAGACATAGACAGGAACAAAGACGCGATCAGGGTTAGGGACAGAGTTCTGGTCAGGCACCGAGATAGGGACAACGTGGTCCGTCTGGTTCAGGGTCTTAGAGGGGAACATACTACGAGTACGAACAGTTGGGCCACTTCGTCAGCGCATGTCCACGACTGGGTCGAGGACAGCTACAGGTTCAGGAGCAAGTACATGCCATCATCGCACCAGATTCGACTGCCACACGAAACCTGATTGAGGGTACGGTTTATATTTGTAGTCGATTTATGCATACCATGTTTGATTCTGGTTCCATTATTTCTTTTATTTCGGGACGTATGGTTGACGATTTAGGGTTGAGACTCCTAGAGAGATCCTTGATCCTTAGCACAGCTTCTGAGGGCAAGATTTACTCAAACCTAGTGTGCGTCGACTGTTCGATAGAGATGGAGGGTCACATCTTACCTACAGACCTGAGGGTGTTAAAGTTTCTAGAGTTTGATGCATTACTGGGCATGGATTGGTTGGGTTCTTATCATGCACAGATTCACTTCTACGGTAAGAGGATCACGTTTCAGATTCTTAGGCATCCGAAGTTTAATTTTCAGGGAACTTCGACTAGTTTACCGATTAGTAGGGGTAGAGTCGCCACTAGCGTAGATGTAGAGACCAAACTCATTTATATTCCGCCCTATCGTATGGCTCCGATAAAGCTAGAGGAGCTGAGAGTATAACTTCATGTGTTTTTAGATTTAGGTTTTATTCGGTCGAGTATGTCGCTTTGGGGAGCACTGGTGTTGTTTGTTAAAAAGAAAGACGACAACTTGAGACTATGAATCGACTACAAATAGTTGAACAAGGCGACGATGAAGAATAAATATCCACTTCCTCGCATCGATGATTTTTTTGACCAGTTGACAGGTTCGTAATGGTTCTCGAAGATTGATATGAGATTTGGGTACCATTAGCTTAGGATTAGGGTAGAGGATATGGAGAAGACTGCATTTCGCACTCGATATGGACACTACCAGTTTACAGTCATGTTGTTTGGACTGACTAACGCCTCAGCGATGTTCATGGATTTGATGCATTGAGTATTGAGATAGTACTTGGACAAATTCGTCATTGTATTCATCGACAACATCTTGATTTATTCTAAGACTCGCGAGGAGCACAAAGAGTACCTCAGGTTCGTGTTGCTGACATAGAGTGAGCACCGATTGTTCGCTAAGTTCAGTAAGTGTGAGTTTTAGTTAACAGAGGTAGGATTTTTAAGTCACATTGTTGGAACCGACAGAGTATCAGTAGACCCCGCTAAGGTCAGGGCAGTTAGCGATTGACCTACACTGAGATCAGCGTCAGATATCCGCAGTTTTCTGGGCTTGGTAGGTTATTATCGGCATTTTGTTCAGGACTTCTTGAGGATCGTGAAACCTATGACACAATTGACAAAGAAGATGTCAGATTTCAATGAAACGATGATTGTAAGCAAATGTTCAGGACATTGAAGGAACGGCTGACTACCGCACCAGTTTTGGTTTTGCTCGAGTCAAGGAAGGGTTTTAAGGTGAACACCGATGGTTCTAAGATCGGTTTGGGTTGTGCTCTGATGCAGGATGGTAGAGTGATTGCCTACACGTCCCGACAGCTAAAGATTCATGAGAAGAACTACCCTACACACGACTTGGAGTTGGCGGAAGTGGTTTTTGCATTGAAGATCTGGCAACACTATCTCTATGAGGAGAAATTAGTTCTATTCACTGACCACAAGAGTTTGAAGTACCTCTTCACTTAGAAGGAGTTGAACATGCGACAGAGACAATGGCTTGAGTTTCTCAAGGACTATGACTTTTCATTGGAGTACCACCTAGGGAAGGTTAATGTGGTTGTAGACGTATTGAGCTGTAAAGAGTCAGACTCAGAGGTTGTTACCTGCCACATGACGCACTATTACGATTTGCTCGAGGCGGTTGAGAGGATTTGTTCTAATGATGTTCCGACTAATACCATAGTGATGATTTGCGGGTAGAGGATGACTCAAACAGTGCTGATTCAGAGTGTGCTGGAAGGTCAACAGGATGATGAGTAGTATCAAAAGTTCTTAGAGGCGGCACAGAATTCAGATCATCCAGATTAGAATCAATCGACAGACTCATGCTTGAGATTTAGAAGACGACTGTGGATTCCATCAGTGGCTGAGCTACATGATGAGATACTTCATGAAGCACATCGCTCACGATTTACAGTTCATCCAGGCAGGACTAAGATGTACGCAGAGGTGCATCGTCTCTTCTGGTGGCCGGGGATGAAGACCGATATTGCTGATTTTATTTGTGGGTGTGATATTTGTCAGCATGTTAAGGTTGAGCATCGCAGACCCAGATAGTTATTACAGCCACTTCCCATTCCTTAGTGGAAGTGGGAGCACGGCCATGGATTTCGTCAGTGGGCTACCTCGATCTCGGTAGGGACATGATAGCGTCTGGGTAATTATGGACAGATTGACTGAGGCCACGCACTTCATACCGATCTCGACCACACATCGGGTAGATAGGTTGACAGAGTTGTACAAGCGGGAGATAGTACGACTTCACGACATACCATTATCGATCGTGTTTGACAGGGGGCACAGTTCATATCATAGATTTGGCAGAGCATGCAGGCACAATTTAGCACGAAGTTAAACCTCAGTACTGCCTATCACCTACAGACTAATGGACAGTTAGAGCGTTTAATCCAGATTCTCGAGGATAGGATGTGTGTGTTGGAGTAGGTGGATCCTGAAAGAAGCATATTCATCTGTGT
The DNA here is from genome assembly GCA_039657345.1 of Stephania japonica. NCBI lineage: Eukaryota > Viridiplantae > Streptophyta > Magnoliopsida > Ranunculales > Menispermaceae > Stephania > Stephania japonica. The sequence continues at coordinate 42,897,039 of CM077562.1, forward strand.
GAGTTTGCTTATAATAACAGTTATCGGGCCAGTATCGACATGGCGCCATTCGAGGCATTATAAGGGAGGCCATGCAGATCACCATCTTGTTGGGCGGAGCCGGAGGATGTAGCAGTGATTGGGCCAAAGATTGTGGTAGATCACAGAGAGAAGATACGTTAGATCCGATTGGGACTGAAGGGTGCGCAAGAGAGGCAGAAGAAGTATTATGACTTGTATCACGGGGAGTTGAAGTACCACGTCGAGGACTTTGTATATCTGAAAGTGTCTCCGTTGAAGGGTCACAAGAGGTTTGGGATTAAGGGGAAACTTGCGCTGAGGTTCATTGGTTTGTTCAAAGTGGTGAAACGGGTAGGTAAGGTCACATACGAGCTAGAGTTGCCACCTCCGATGTCAAGGATTCATCCTGTCTTTCACATATCGACGCTGCAACTGGATAGGTCCAGGGAGGGCAGATGACCTACTGTAGATTTGAGCCAGATAGACCTAAGGGATGATGTTACCTACGACGAGCAGCCTATTCAGATTTTAGACTGCAAGTTCAAGACCCTGAGGAACAAGGAGATTCCATCGGTTCTCGTCAAGTGGCAGCACCACGGGGACGAAGAGCTAACGTGGGAGCTAGAGTCGTATATGCGCAAGTGTTTCCCTACCTCTTCTGAATTCGGTAAGTCTTTCCTTTAATTTTGAGGACGAAATTCCAGTTAGTTGAGAAGACTGTAACGACCCTAAAAATTTAACCTATGCCAATTGTCAATACAGGTAATACGTGGGCCCACGCCGTGGTACAATCATCAATTCTTGGACATCGACATCGATATATGTTATATTTGTTTGATGTTTGTGTTATATTGTATAACCTTAGCAATAATTTTGATGTCTCAACCGCGTGAGGACTTTTATGTGCAAGTTGGTTGTGCGAGGCGATGTTTAGTAGTCCGGGGGACAAAGTTGAGTTAAAAACACTGATAAAATGCAAACTTTAAGATAATCGAAATAATTGGTACGCGATTCGACCAAGTGCGCAAGGCACGCAGAGTGCGGCGCTGGTCGAGTCTGAACGCACAAAGGGCGAGGTGGATAGACTAAAATGAGGAGCAAGTCACCATGAGAGTCACCTAGTGAATTTACACATGAAGCTAAAAAAAGGACCTTAGATGCACCTCGAGATGAGTGTGCATTGGGAGATAAGGAGAGAGGTATAAACACCCCACACTCCACCCTTTCTCTCTCTTTTCCTCTCTCTTTTCTCTCTCTTATTTCTCCCTAACGTCTCCTCCAAGCAACCACTAAACTTGTGTGGCCAAAACGTCGTGAAGGCGGAGATTCTAGGCGATCCGAGGTAAGATTCTTATTCTCTTCGCCATTTCCTACGCGTTGGTATAATTGTTGTTCGTGTTTGTCGCGATGAAATTTGGACACCACGTCAAGATTTCGAACTTAATCGAAATTCTCGACATTTTAGTGATCCTCACGACGATCACTACGAGTTTGGTGAAGATGGATTCGATTTGGGGGAGTTTTGGGATTTTTGATGAATTTTTGAATGATTTTCATTTTGGGTTTTTCGTCAAGGATGTTTTTCGAATGGTGTTGAGTCTTCGAAGAGAAATGGACTAAATCGTCTCAAGGCGACGAGAGCCAGGGGTGGGAAAACACCCCCGGTAGTCCTTCAGGTAGCCAGGCGTGGTGCTGGGGACAGAGAGGGGTCTATCTGTCTCTCACATAGTGGGGACACAGGATAAACCCTCATGGCGCACCCTACATACGTTTGGGGAGAGGGACTTTGCCCCACGCCGTAAAGGCACCATGGTGAAGAAACATCCCCATGTCGTGGAGACGTCGCCGAGGGTAAAACCCTCACGGGGTCTCGGCAGAGCCCAGAGCCCAAATGTTCCCAAATTTTTGGGAATCTTCGAGTACGAAGAGGGGGACTTCTCGGGGTATCTAACAGGTCCAAATACGACCTAATAACCCGAAATTTGATCCAAGAACAAAATAAACATAAATAGGGAAAATTGGATAAAAATTAATGGAAAACCACAATGAATTACATTATCTGGAGTGTTGGCACACGAGACTACGTAGGGATGAGTCGGAGTTCGCGATAGTGCGATTAGCTAGGATCGAGGTAAGTAAACCAGTAAGGAACACTACAGTTATTTATTGAGCTTTGAATTATTTATTGATATTGTTTCAATGCTATCTTGTCATTCCATTCTTTTGAGTTGTCCCAAGGCAAGTGTGTCAAGAGTGATCCTTGCAGGATTCTGGGCTTGCGGTGTATTATACTGGGGTTTACGACAGGGGATACATGATTGGTTGTGATGATATGTAAGGGGTGAGAGTTCTCCACTAGATTGCTGCGGACTCTGCACTCGTGTAGGGGTCTTAGAGAAGATTATGTCCTCGATTCCTAGCCTTTGAGGAAATTTTGTCCTCGGCTCAACGACTTTGATTGGTCGGGACCACTTGTGCCTTTCCCTTGTATTTCAGGACGCTCAATCTCAATTGCTTATTTATTTATTCACAGTCTATATACATTCATGCACTCCCTGTCTTTTTTTCTATTTGCATGAATTGACTGCTCGTTTATTTATTTTCGAAATACTGTTATTTATTTTTCTTCTTGCTTAGCGTTACTTACCTGGGCTCGTCATTCTTATGTTTAACCAAGTGCAGATCTACAGTCCAGTAATGGAAAGGTCGTACAATTAAGCGATATACTTTGAGCGACCCTCCTCTATTGATATAGGTGACGTTTTGGTTGTATTAGTTACTTATATATTTTTTGTACATGGGGTTATGGGTTGAGAGAATTGCTGGATATTTATGCCTTGGATGACACACTCCTTTGTCTCACATGGTATATATATGATTTTATGAGTTTTCCACGCTCTAGGTATTTTCCTAACTTGATGCGTTGAGTTTTTTTTAGTTTTAAGTGTAATTCGCTTTCTCTATGTTTTTGATAACTCGCTAATTAATTGACCTCACCTTTCAATGTTTAATAAAAAAATGGAATGGTAAGGATAGGCTCACTGGCCCCACGCGACTCGACAGGATTGGCTCGGGGGTTCGCGCGGGTTCAGGCCAGGCGGCGCCCGATTTTAGGATTGTGAAATTTGTGGTCGTCACAGATAACGGTTTGGGTCAGGCGACTCCACCCTAAGTTGGGGGGAGGGTCGTCATACTTTCGATCGAAGGTGGACTGTTGAAGATATGTGGACTAAAACTTAGTCCCACATCAATTAAATGAAACTTTATAATGAAATATATAAGTCATGATCTCCCCTTAACTAGTGTTGAGGCTTTTTGAGAAAAAAAAGAACCTCACACCTATGAGTTGAAGGTTGCTATTTGAGAACAATATCGGTACTGACAGATATCCACGGGCTCGCGCATGCGTGTGCGGTGCCGACAAGAAATTCAACAGATCGATATATCTTATATATAAAGAAATTATACGATATAGATTTAAATTAAAACATACTCATGTCATGGAAATGATATTTTATATCTATTTTTGAGGTGTGCAATTATAAGATCATGATCAGGAGTTCCGATACAAGTCATATAATTCTTGTAAAAATAAATCCTACAAATTTTATCCAGTAATAATTAAGTAAAAACTAAAAATATCAAATTGAAATATTTGATAAAGCAGCCCATGAAGATTTGCTGCTTAAAGGTGGAAATTAAAAAAAGAATATATAAAGTTCTTTTCGTGAGTGGCAGTTGCATTAATTTTTCAAATGGCAACTTAACTAATAAGGACCCTTTGAGGCCCCTCTTGTAGTGCCATGGACGTGGTGCTGTGTCCCAACTGTTCCAAGAATATTGCGTGCTCGCATAATTTAATTTACACTTTTATAATTGGTACAATTATATGCATAGGGTCGAGTTATTCTTTTGAGTGATGTAATTTCAGGTTTGATATTAAAATTGTAATTTTAATTTGATGGCTAATTAATTAAGGGTCTCATATACGAGCTAAAATATCTCTTGTGAGATGGTAGAAAGCCAGAAGCATCGCTTACTAAAAAATAAAATTTTGAAAAGACAGTGAGATGAGTTCAACTCCCACGTGCTTAATTAAAAAAAAAGGATCCCAAATACTATATATAAACCATCAATTTGTGCAGCTACTTTCATACTAATTTAGTGGGTCCACCTAAAACAAATATATACTAATATACGACATATATATTGAAGTCATCTAGTTATTTGATTATTGCTCTACAAAAATTTATATTTCAGTGTGTGTGATGATTATGAATAGTCTTTTTTTTTTTTGGGTTCATAAAACACTATGCATGTATTTCTCTAAATAAATGCTATGTATTTAATTATTAGAACTATAGATCCTCTAATGGTTTGGAATGATTTTTTTTCGTATTTATATGTTGAGTTATATATATATATATATATTTTATGTCCATGCTTATAGATCGTTTTTGCCTAATATATATATATATATATATATATATATATATATATATTTTATGTCCATGCTTATAGATCGTTTTTGCCACTCCTAGGCCTGGTTTCGGCGTGCTTGGATCTCTTGCCACCCTTAGGCCTTAGCTACATATCTATTCCTTACTTTTTTTAACTAAAAGATTTATTCGTTTGTGCAAGGCGTGAATTCCTCATAGTGATGAATCAGAACTGAGCGAAATTAAGGAGGATTGTAGAAGGGTTCTAAAGGAACATGGAAATTGGACAGTTCAACATGTTTGTAGACAAGTAAATGAGTTACACATACTTTAGCAAAGCTCTCGCAACGTGATGTTGTTCCCAAAGTTTGAGATATTTCTCATATGGAGATTCAATCATTGTTTAATTGATGTAATAGTGAGTAATGGAATGAAATTAAAATATCATTTTTCGACAAAAAATAAAAAATAAAACATTTATTTGTACTTACATCTCTCTAGAATATAGTATCTTTTCTATTTTGCTTTTCGATGCAGTATCTAGTGCCAACCGCGTCAATTAATTCACGCTTGAGCAATATCGGGTCTTAAATGTGGGTGGCGTTACCAACTGAAATTAACTATTCCATCTTGTGACATAGATTTAAAACCAATACCTTATGTCTGGAGAACAAGTCATTCATTTAGGAACATCCGATAAAATTTTCTTAATAGTTTATTTCCACTAATTTATAAAAGTTTTATACATTAATAAAACTCGGACAAATAAACTTAGACAAGTTGACCTAGTAGTAAGGGTGAGGGCGAAACTGTGTGGATTAGGTGCATGGTCTCAGATTCGACTTCACACGACAGCCAAACATCGAGTCATTTGTAGTCTCTTTTTGCAATTTCAGGGCTCATGAGACTAATTAGACAAGTGTTTCTATACCCATTGTTAATAATAAATAAATAAATAAACTCACACAAATTATACATACATAGCTAAATCAAATTTTCTTTTCTCCGTTGTGTTGCAATTTTCTCGAATGTCGTTCCTAAAGTTCCAATGGTTGTGATGATTTAATTGAATTATTTTAACGTTATTTATTTGGTCATGCAATGCCTGATCATGAGTGGTCTCTCTTCCAACTATACATTCTTCACAACAACATTCTTGAACCACTCTCTCTGCCACAAAAAGATGAGCGCATGAGTTACAATATTTGGTGCTCTTCCCTTCCTATTATTTTTTTTTTGGTAGGACTTCCCTTCCTATTTTAAATTGCCAATTAGAAATCTTTCTTATTGTTTTCAAAAACAAAAAGAAATCTTTCTAGTTTTTTTTCCAAAAAAATAAATAAAAGATTTTGAAGATTTTCGTTTTTATGATGTCAAATGGATACCCAATTGTTTTTTTTTGTTTTTTTTGTTTTTTTTAATGGATACCCCAATTACAATTAAAATAAATTATCTTAAGGCAATTTCGTTGATCACATATATATCCTTTCCTGTAAGAACAATTTAAGTATCAATTTAAGTAACAATTTCATTGTGTTAAAGGTTGTGTCATGAGGTAGTACCTTAATTAGACTTGAAAATTAAGGTTAGCGAGATTCAAATGATAAAACGGATTTTGTTTTTCTATAGATCTAGGATTTTGAAATTTTGTTAAGAGTTTAAAGAAAATCAATGATTTTGATTAGACCCCTTGTCCAACTTATTTTAGTTATTTTGAGTATTACTTGATACAAGTTTGTTAAAATGTACAAACATGTACACACTTTTACCTAAACAAAATGGTTGAACTCACTATTGCACAATACACATATTTCCACAAAAGATCTCCAATTATTACTTCTAACTTGCAAATTTAATCGTTTTATAGCATTCTTTCTATATTTTTCCAAACAAAACATAAGCTATAGTCTTGTCATTGTTTCCCATGTGTTCTTGATCCAACAGTGTCCCAGTGAGATTGCTAAAAAGGCTCCAACAGTAACGGCATATAAACGTGCCCTTCGTGCTGGTAGAACATCAAATATGCAGTTGGGGCTATTTCCGTCATTTACTCATCTCAAGCACACTTCAATGCATTGAAGTCGGGGCTAACGTCGTAGTTTCACTACAACAAAACAAGTTAAAGATATTAATGAAAGAATTCAATTTCAACTCCCTATTGTGCAGGTTTTGCGGTTCGAGCAGAGCAGATTTAGCTCTTGTGATGACGATGTTTCATCAAAGAAGAAATTCGTGAATCGATGAACAAAAACCCCATCATTCATCGCCATCACAGATTCAAAATCACCGTTTCTCTCTCTCTCTCTCTCTCTCTCTCTCTCTCTCTCTCTCTCTCTCTCTCTCTCTCTCTCTCTCTCTCTCTCATTCCTCCAATTTTCAATCCCCCCAAAAACAACAACAATGTCGCCAATCCTCACCTGCCTACCCATCTAGATGCCTTTGTCTTTTTCCCCCAAAACCAAAACCCATCTCACACTCTCAAATCCAAACAACCCCTTTAATTTAATCCCCCTCTCTCGCTCAATCTCTGCAGGTTTCCACAAATCAGTCCCACCCAGATATGGGTTTCCTCTGTTTTTACCTCTCCACAGCTCTAACAATGGCCGATCAACACCTCAACAGTAGCACCACCAACACTAGTAGTACTAGTAGTGTTGTTGTTGGTGCCCCTTCAATGGGTCAGCCCAGACCACCACCAAACATGACGCCCTTCCGCCCCAGCATAGCAGTGATAGTCGGAGTCCTCACCACAATGTTCTCCCTCACATTTCTTCTCCTCCTCTACGCCAAGCACTGCAAGCGAGGCCAAATCTCCTCCAACGTTACTGCCTCCACTACCTACATTGGGAACAGCCACAACGGGCCCACCACCACTGGGTCGACTCGGAAGAACTCGGGCATCGACCGGTCCGTGATCGAGTCGCTCCCGATCTTCCGGTTCGCCTCTCTCAGGGGCCACAAGCAGGGCCTCGAGTGCGCCGTCTGCCTCACCCGGTTCGAGCCCACCGAGGTCCTCCGGCTCTTGCCGAAATGCAGGCACGCGTTCCACGTTGAGTGCGTTGACACGTGGCTCGACGCCCACTCGACCTGTCCGCTCTGTCGCTACCGAGTCGACCCGGAGGACGTGCTGCTCGTTATTGAAGAGCCCAGACTCGGTGAGTCCAGGAGGGGGAGTGAGTCGGAGAGCGAATTGGGTGGGCCCGAGTTGAAGAGGGTCTCTGGGAGGCACTCCTCGGCTGGAGAGCAAGCGAGTCAGACTCAGTTCCCGGTTCAGCGACCCAGTGAGTCGGAATCGGGCGAGTCCGAGTCGTGTTGGGGGTCGAGGAGGTCGCTGGACAGCGCCAATAAGAAGAAGAGAGATCATTCGGTTGTGACCGTTGGATGCTTTGACAGAAGTGGTCATATTTCTGGTCGTAAGGATGGGCTGCTGATGGAGCAACCTGATGACGACACGTGTCAGGATAGGGAGAGTTTCATGAAGCGGTTCGAGCACCGGATCGTGTTGGCTAGAGATGGTGGTGGCGGTGGTGGGGCCCACAGGAGGTGGAGCGATTTCCGGCCGTCGGATGTACTGTTTCTGAATCAATCGGAGATGATGATCAACTCGGCATCGGAGTCAGTTGGAAATAATAAGAGTAGTGGCAGAAGCGTAATAAATGGGAGATGCGTGTCGGAAATCACGGGGCTGAGCAGGTTTCGCGAAGTTATTGAGCGAGTGAGTGAGTGACGTGGATGGGTTGGGATGGGGCGTTGATCGCGTGGTCCTGAGCGTACGTACGGCGCAGTCAGGGGAGGGACAGAGAAACGGATCTAGTGTAGCTGTGTAGGCGCGTCAGGACAAAGTCTAAGTGGACAAGAGATACCATACCCATGAGAATCACAGGTATTGGCTGACGAAGAGTGATTGGGTGACATACATCTGTTACATTCTGTTACATACATTTACAACACGGTATCACAGTCATTAAGATATACCTAGAGATGTGTAAACTTTTTTTTTTCTCAAATCAAAATGTATGTCACCCAATCCTTATCTTTGGCAGAATTACACAATGAACTAATGAAGCGAGCAGAGGGAGCCTGCACTGCCACTGCAGGGGCTGCGGCTGCGGTTGTATTCAAGTGAGAAAAGTACGTACCATGGTTGTGTACTACTACTATACTACCAATGGCAGTAAAGCTTCAAATTTCCCACTACTATACTACCAAAGGCAGTAAAGCTTCAAATTTCCCATTTTTTTGTTATCTATAAATTCATTTTTATTTTTATTTTTTTAGTTGAACTTACTTAAGCTTTCGTTTTACACTAGAGTACAACGGCAAGTGAGAATAATAAGTTCATATTTTATTGCACCAAAAAATATTCATATTTGAAGGAAAAAATATGACATCTCTTTTACCAAATGATGCCTCGTCAATCTCACTCTATGAAGCTTTGACCATTTTTTTTCTTTTAAGAAAAAAATTTATATTTTATTCAAAGGAGATAAAATAAATATAAAAATTTCATGTCCCTAATTAAGCTTTTTTTTTAATATAATAATAATTGCCCGACGTCTAAACTTTTTTGTTTCACTTGTTGCTTCCAACTTAGGCTTGATTAATATTGCAGTAGTTAGTTAAACTTTTTTTTTTTTTTTGTTTAATTCCTACTTATGATTGATCAATTATATTATTCAAAAGAAAAAGATTGATCAATTCTACGGAAGTTAATTAGTAAGACACTACTTCAACCACTTAATTCAAAAATATTAAGGTATTTATTGACCTATTTTTTGTTTTGTATATATTTATTATTGTGCAAATTATTTGGTGGTGTTGTGTTTTTGTGTTATAGCTTTGTTTGGGTCAGGGGAAAGAGATGGTTGTTGAGCTTTTAAATGGTGTGATACCTCTATGTATCTACCAATTTTCGTTTTGGGTTCAGGTCAATAAAGTGGGTTGATGTTTTGCTATTCTGTCCTGTGTGGAATCTGCTGATATCTGAAATCTGAATATATAAGCAGTTGTGCTGGTGATACAATATTATTCAATATTGTTAGAATATTTGTGTGGTAGAGTTGCAACTAATATTCTCTACCTAATTAATTAGTTTTCAAGTTCAAATTAATCTCAAGTCTAAGTGCATCTTTGTTGCGTGCAAATATGTTTTTAATTGGTTAGTTTTAGGTCTATTAAATATATATTTTACGGAGTTTTTTTTTAGGATATATTTTATGAAGTTAGTCATAATAATTACTATATATATGTGCATAATAATATATACTTATTTGAGTAGGGATAAAATAACAACCCGATATCCAAAAAAAGAAACAAAGAATAACAACCCAAACATTAAATGAGCATCAAACTCTCAATAAAGCAAAGGGGCTTGGTAGTTACATTTATCTCTCAAACTATAGGCCTATAGTGCCCAACTAGAGCTGCGGGGTTAATCAAACTGAATTTTTTTTTTTTTTTTTTTTTTTTTTAAACTTCAGTGGGAATTGAACCACGACGTCACAAAACCTTATCTTTTGACAAGTGATTTTTCTACCATCTCACCAGATATACTTTGACAATCAATAAACTGAATATTTAGATAACTATAATTCTTGAAAAAAAAAACTATCTGAGAAAATTTATTTCAATAGGCCATCTCTTGAAAAATTTTATTCGTCATACCATAACTTGTTGCTGTTTAGGTAGTAGACAATTTAGTCACCTATAGCTCTTATGTTCCTATTTGGTAGTGTAAGATAAAAGTTGGGCGGTAGGCAGTTTCTTTTTCAATAAATAAAAGGATTTCTTGCGAGCATCAATTTAGCTCCAAATCACTGCAAAGAAAGAGTTTGATTAATGTAGCCTATTAGATTAAACCATTAGAATGTAAACGGTAAGGGTATTTTCTGTAATTGTACTGTAGCGATCCAGTGCTCACTGAGTTAGTGTATAGATGGTTAGGATTGCATTGTGATACACATTAGTGAGCACTGATCCAACGATGGTGATGCAAATCTGTTGAGTATATAAATAAAAACTCACTATCTCTGATCTCTTGATCGAGACAGAGAGAGCCATTTCTCTCCTAGTCTTGAGACCTTGAAACCTTAATCATGGTTGAAACCCTAATCATGGTGTCTAGTTTGGTCTTTGATATGGTATCAGAGCCTCACGGCGGACGCCGGCGAGGTCAAGATCTTAGGTCGACGCGCTCATTTCTGTGTTCAAAATTCACAGATCGAGTGTCTAACGACGAAAATCTAGCGATTCGTTAGTTGGTGGTGTTCCAGACGTTAAGATCTGGAGTATTGGGAAGCATATCGTGTACCAGAAGTGTGACGGCCGCAAATTCCGAGGCCGCCCCGTGGTCAGCTACTTCCTTGCCTCAGCACTTGAAGCCTCTGCCCACGTCACTCATGCTCATCATTTATCTGACACCCTTGCGTTTCTTGTCAATATATTCAATAGTTTACATATAGTTTTCGATTAAACAATTAAATTCAATTAAATAATAAATATTTATAACGAAATAAAAGCGGAAGTCTTAATATTACCAAAAGAACATATAAAGTTTACTTATTCAACCTATAGTGGAAATCCCGGCAGTACTGTGCATATATGCGATCAACTATAACAGAATATATACAAGTACAGGTGTGAAATATAGTCTCCCAACCCCAAAAGATAATACAAAATATCAAAAGTATAACTACCAACAAACGTACCAGCAGGCCTCAGCGTAGGTAAGTCAGATGTAGTCGCCAAGAATTCCCTTACCTCTGCTGGTACTATGATCTGCGCTCAGCCATCACAAAAGGCAAATGACGAGCGCAGTAAGTAAAATCCTAAGGAAAACCACTGTGCATCTTAATTTAAGAATGTAAATGACAGAGCCAATAAATAGTGTTAAATAAACATGCAGAAAGAAGGAAAAATGCAGACAACTGCTCAAAGCTCATCGCATGAATATAAACACACAGATAAACAAATGAGTGTGAACACAACTACTAAGGTATGTACTTAGGACCAGGAGCCCTGGTCGTGGCCTATGCTATCGACCCTACGACTGTGTCCTAGCGACATTAGCCTTAGTGGGTTACATCGGACACGTGAACTGCTATTCAACTCAGGATATAATCTACCAAGGCCGAGAACACGTGCTACACACTTAGCAAGCGACCTCAATAACCCTTGGATACATAGACAGGAAAACTTAACCGTCCTAGTAAGAATAGACTTACATATTATCAAGAATTACAGCTTAAATGAATAAACAATAAGTAAATGCAATAGTGGTGTTCAGTTAGGTTTTACGTACCTCAAACTGCGCTCAATAACCCCAAAAACACCCCCCGGTCTGACCCCCGACTAGTCCCCGACTCTAGTTACTGTCCCGTGACTCTTGAGATCTATTTTCGGTGTTTATTGGTTAATTAAGTGGGTTTGTTATCAATTAGGCTCGATTTCATGTTTAGAAATTTAGGGCTTCTGGTACCTAACTCGCTAAGCAGGGTGGTTAGCGTGCTAGTTGATCTTCGTGCACTATTCATGTACGAAGGATCATCATTTTCCCCAACATGCCTAGCGCGCTAGTGTTCATTACATAGAGTGCTAGGTGCATTCTGCCCAGAATTCTAGTTACGAATTTTAGGCTTTTTTGGTTCCTAACACCTCACAAACATCATAGGAACAACACACAAACTCCAACCGCATCAAATTCCTCTCCAAAACACCGATTAAACAAGTTTTTCACTCAAAATAGAGGATTAAAATGTGCATGTGTTTAAAATCTAAAATCAACAAACCACTCATTTTGTGCACAAATCCGATTCAAATTGACATGATTCATCAAAACCAACCTCACAAACAACAACTCCAGCAAAAACAGTGATGAATTCTTCAAAAATTCGTTTGAACCTCAACATACCCCACAACATCAAGTTTTCATAAAAATCAAAGGTTGGGTGAGTATATTACCTCAGATTTCGTTATTGGACGCCCAATTCCGGTCTCCAAACCCTCAGTTGCGTTCCTTAACAAGGATTTCTCTCCTCATAACCTCAAAAATTTGTTTGGAATTACTTTGGTTTGCATGTCTCCACGATCAAGTTGGTATTTATAGGTGTTGTTCTAATCTGACGTTCACACGCATCTTGAGGCTGACCTAGCGGTCCTTGTTAAGCTTGTGTCACACAATTCCTGGACACCTTATCATGACACTAGTTGCCTTGTATCTCATTTGTTGTGCGTTTCAAGGATAATCCTAGGTGTGCTGATTTGTTTAGTTACAACTATAGGAATTGTTATATACTAACTTGATTTAACTCATATAGCCTACCCAAGTCATCAAATAAATTCCATAAAATGGTAGGTAGGGTCACACTAACTTTCTGACCACTCGGCTCCCTGTGCCCGTATCTGACACGCTCCCCGAGGTAGACCCATACTTAGGACCTAATTGAATTACTTAACTTAGCCTAAGTTTATATTTAAATCTTATTAAATTAAATCCTCAACCATGGTCATGTTGTTATGATTAAATCTAGTCTAACCTCAAAGCCTGGCCTCACAGCTATCGAACCCTCACGTTGGCGTGTTCTACGAAACGAAACCCCAATGCTTAAACTCGCCCGACAAGAAATTATAGATACACACCTGTGATGAATAATACAAAATAATAATAATAATAATAATAATTTTAATACATTACAGAACTCAAGAAAACAACAGTACACAGTCAGTACCCTAAGTTCGGGTCATGCCTAGCCTATCCGCTGCATTCACGCGTCGTCCGAGCTGGCGTCTTAATTTGAAATAATTAAATAACGGTGTTATAATTATAACGGGCTGTTACAAAAATAGTCAAATCTGACAAGGTTAAGCACAAATCGAGAGGTTTGTGACATTTTCAAGTATTTTTGAGCATTTCTACATTCAAGAAGTGTAGATTTGTGAAGTAGCAACATAGATCTGGTGTTGTAAGGTTTAGATATAGTGTTTTAGGTTTAGATCAATAGATTTGAAGTGTTCTTGTGGTTTTTGTTAGATCTGTCATGTTTTTGTGAGGTTCTCATCTGATCTATGTGAGAGACACATAGATCTAGGTCGACAACGACTGGATCGGTGGTTGGCGTGTTCATATATGTGAAAGTGTGATCAAGAAATTGAGTTTTCCTTAAATGGATTGTGGTTCTGGGGATTTTGAAGTTGTATTTATATCTGCGCAGCAAACTCCAACAATTTCTCAGTTCAACATGAATCACAATGGGATTGGTCCAACGAGTGCTCCGTTCAGGAATTCACTCAGTCAGTTCGTCACTATCAAGCTTGATTCCACGAATTTCTTGCTATGGAAGGCAACTGTTCTTCTAGTTTGACTTGGATGGATATTTGTTTGGTACTCTGGCATGTCCAACAAAGGTTTTTGATGATAGCTCTCCAAATCGAACATGTAAGTTTTGGTTTGCCAAGGATCACATGCTCTATGGTTGGTTGATGATGACACTCACTTCAGATATAGCCAATAGTGTGGTTGATCCAAAGATTTGACACACAACACATGAACTTTGGTTAGCCATTGAAGCTCATTATGGAACAAGTAATCGATCTCATGTACATGTGCTCAAAAAGCAGTTGCAATCTATAAAGAAGGGATTTCAACGAATGATTGACTATCTACGTCAGATGAAAGGATTTGCGTAACGTCCCAAATGCCTATTGGACCACCACGAGTGCCACGTGGGCTCACAACCAGCCTCGTCACTGCCAGCTGTGTCCCACTACCATCATCTACTCCAAATTATCATTAAACTGTCATTTATAAATAATTTGTAGTTTAATTTATTACCGAACTCAAATCATTTATTAAATATTATTTTAAACCTCATATCACAGCGGAAGACTTAAAACATGATAGATTAAATTGAAAGCATCAAAGTCATGTCATTAAAGCATAAATCTAATGTGAAAAACCCATATTGTGTCATATAACCGTCAAAAGACCTATAATTTCACAAAATATCAAAATACAGGTTTATTAATTAATGTGTCTTACAGTTCTCAAATCCCAAAGTAAACGATAAATACATATAGTACAAACGTACGAGTCTAGTCAGTAGTCTTTGAAATCACAGGTAGTCGGCAAACTTCCCCTTGCCGCGACTCATACTAGGATCTGCACTCAAGCCATCACAAAAAGGCAGATAACGAGTGCAAAGTGAGTATTCCCAAGGAAATTAAATGAGCAATTACAAAAGTAAATACTAGAATCTATATAAGTTATTAAATAAACATGCAAAAATAAAACAATCAACTGTGCTCATCGCATGATTTAAATAATAGTAAAACTCAGAATGTACGCCTAGAGCTTAAGGTCATACTAGCACCATACTTTGAACTATTCCATAGAGAACTGTCGGCAAGTAGCTCTCAAGCAAGGTCAGCCTCTAGATCCGCTCGGTGGTCGACGTAGTACCTATGATGCACCAACACATGCCCCAACGCGATCCTCGGGTCGAACTATCCACTGAGATCTCTGGCACACGTGCTATGACCAAGTGGACTTACACACGGGAATGGAACGGATGGAGAGCCTCAACGTCTGTCCATATTGACACCACAACAAGAAATAGAATAATGGAATAACAGTATTGAATTTAAATGCCAAAAATAAGTAAATGCTCAAGTAATTTCAGTTGGAATACTACACATCTCAAACTGCACTCAACAAGTTCAATACTATCCCGACACGCCTCCCAATGCATGTCTAATCACCAATCAGTCAATCCAAATGCCTGATAATCGAAAATACTATTTAATTCTCCATAATAAAAAATCCCCAATTTCCTCATAATTGAGCCCATTTCTATTAATTTAATCCATATAAAACCTAGTATCGATCTTCGGGATAAACCCAATTTGAAAAAATCATTTTAAAAGTGTATTTTTAGATTTTCTATCTCGAACATCGTGGGTGGCACCATTGTGAGCAATAGTTCATGGCGTGCCTCACGACGTCCTCGACATCACCACATGCCCACCCCCACTGTGTGACATAAAGTGTGGGGTGTGGGAGGCCCTCTGGTTTGGACATCGTGGGTGACGCCGTGGGGAGAAAATCCCCATGACGTCCTTAGCGGTTTCAGAACTAGAGACGTTATATTGGGATGTTCGAGTACCCTGGCTCGTCGCTACAGTCCGAACCCGTCCCAACCTCTCACACATCCTCATATCAACCATAATCCACCATAAAATCTCGATGAAACTCATCCGAGATGAAACCTCGATAAAAACCCTATTTTCCTTCCAAACTCAAAACAAACAACAACATTAACACATCCTCAATTTGGTGCTCCAAAACAAACACAAAACCATAGCAACACCCTCAAGGTTTGTGTACTCAATTCACAACCCCAAAACCCTTGTCAAAACCCGTAAAAGTAGACCCGAAATGTAGATAACAGAGTGGAGACCGAGGATCTCACTTTAGATCATTGTTTGTTTGTAGTTTGGACCTCCAAATAGGCTCTAGAATCTCACAAAACCCTTGCTCCTTGCCTCAATTTTTGAACTAGAGAGAAAGAAGAGAGAGAAAAGGTAATGGATGAAACCAAAATATCCTATTTATATTAAGGATGTCATCTAATGTGTACCCCATCCCTAGGCTTCATCCAATGGTAACAAGTCCAACTTTTGGTGACTTGGATGTGGACTTGGTCCTTTGCCCTTATCCTTTGCTCAACAAACAACAAACCCTTGGTCATTCCCGTACCCGACTCCCGCGCGTACACTCGCATTTCTCGTGCATTCTCGCGTCACGCATGACTCTACGATGTTTATAATTAATTATTTAATGCATTTTAATCATTTTTATGTGTGTAGTACTATCTGGCCTAATGAACTGTCATTCGCCCTGATATTCATGTATACATGCTAATCGAGGCGAATACTCGTCACATTGTCTCGCACAGTCAATAACCATATAAATACACACATTGCGATGAAATTTAACATAATTACATACAAACATCACAAAATAATGCACAACATCACACAAAATCACTATTTACCTAACTTCAAAGGTGCCCTAACCTATCTGTAGGGCCCACAGGTGAGCTGTTAGCCACATCTGCACATACGTCATAATTAACAACTAATTAAAATTGGGCCGTTACAATTTGCAGATAGTTTGTCCATGGTTGGTGCGTCTATCAGTGTTGAAGATCTAATTTCGAATAGTCTGATCGGCTTGGATGTTGAATACATTCCGATCGCAGTTGTGTTGCAATGTCAGGTGCATTTATTGGATTGGCAAAAATTTCAATTTATTCTTCTAGATTTTGAAAGTACGTTGGATCAGTTTCAAGTCAGTCAAGGCATCAACTCGATGTCTCTTCAATATTCTTCAACAGTTAATTCTGCTGAGTCTAAAACTAGTTTTAATAGGCCTATTATTAAATAGCAACATGGAGGTTTTCAAGGATCTTCAAGTTCACAGAACAGTTCTGGTAACTCTAATGGTGGTAATGGTTCAGGCAATCGCGACAGAGGTGGTGGTCGACATAAGGGTCATGGTGGTTTCAAATAGAATAATAATTCGAGGCCTACTTGTCAAATTTGTGGCAAATTTGGACACTCTCCTACAGTTTGCCACCTTTTTTGCTGACATGAAGTATATGGGTGCACCGACTAACACAAGTTCAGCTCCTCGACAGATGAGATTTAATCCTGCTCCACAACAACCTCATAACTCGTTCTTTAGGGCCTCTGAACCTTCTCAAGACACTTCCTGGTATATGGATAGTGGGACATTCTCATATATTACTATTTACCAGTCTTAGATGACAAACTGTATGCCTTATGGAGCTAACAATTCATTAATGGCTGGTAATGGTGTATTTTTAAAAATTGCTAGTACTGAAACTGCATTAATCCCATCCATTAAATCAAAATTATCATTTAATAATACTTTGCGTGTACCTAGTATTAGGAAGAACTTACTACGTGTCTCTCAATTAACTAAGAATAATGATAATTTTTTATTTGATGCATACATATTTATGGGGTCGTGTTCCTATTACTTCTCCTGGTGGGTTTAGTTACTATATCCACTTTGTGAATGATTGTACTTGGTTTACTTAGTTATATCCTTTAGGTTATATGTCTGATGCAGTCAAAACCTTTCTCCATTTTAAGTCTATGGTCGAAAATCAGTTTAGCACAACCATTAAGTGTGTTCAGTCTGTCTGGGGAGGGGAGTATAGGTCGTTTAAACCCATTTTAGATTCCTGTGGTATACTCTTTCTGTTGGGAAATGTGCCCTAGGTCAATCCATTAACAGTCTTTATGAATACATTTTAATTAATAAAATAGAGGATTTCATTTGCTGTTTATTATAATTGATTTACATGTTTACATTATAATAAGATCCATGGGTATTTACAGAAATATCCTAAATGTCCATAGTCGATTATTATACTGGGAACTATAATGAATTAAGACTAGTGTGAGTCTTGATTGATGATCATACGATGATCATACGTATAGGAATACGAATCAAGATCATGAGTACTTGTTAGGGAACAAAAAATCTTGGACCGACCCGCTATGAGAACTTCACATGGATTAAGTCATAGTTGTTTCTCATGATAGGTATATTTTTCAGCCCTATGACTTGAGATTGCCAGAGATTTCAACATTAGGAATACAGTGATTTGACGCAATCAAACGCTGTCTTTAACCGGACGATTATAAAGGTTGTGATTGGTTACTATGTGAATAATGTGGTGAAGTTGTGTAATCGAGATAGAATTTGTCCCTCTCATATAAAGAGAGATATCCAGTGGATCCCTCGATGTGTTAGACTGTTAAAAGGCCTAGTCTAAGTGAATTGATATTGATCAATGTCATTTAGATGTTTTCAGTCTACCTAGAAATCGAGACTAGTACGATTGAACATGTTGGATGACAATTTCATGCTTTATGTTTGATCAAAAGGATATCGTGTGACAAAAGGATGTTATATACACTATTGATTAGGTTGTATCGATTTGATATTCGTACAACTTGGGTAGTCATAATGTCTTGCTAGAGGCCGTTTATGACTTGTATACCAAAATGTGTTTTGGTACACTGCCAACGTTGTATGAGCCTATTGGGTCGCACACTGAGAATGGTTTTGCGAGATTTTAAGATGGTTCAGAAAAATGAATTTTATATGATAAAATTCATGCCAAAAACGTGCTTGTAGTGTATTACACTTATACTTCTTTAAGTAGGGGTATATGTGTAATTTACTTAACCGTCTATATACAAGGGTTGTATAAATAGATGCTTTGAGTTAGAATACACGTACGAAAGATTTAAAAAGGGGTCGAAACTTTATTTTCGTTTAGAAGAAACGAATTAGGGTTTTTGGAATGCTATGGATCGTTTTGGAGAGAAACAAAAAGGTTTGGTATTCTCTCGAAGCTAGCACTTCAAATCTCGGCCGCCGTTCATGTGTGGACTGCTGATAGAAGCCGTTCGTTGTTGGTAGCGCCTTAGAGATCAATTAATCATCAAAAAGGTACATTGCGACTGAAGTATGATTAAGTTTTCATAGTTTAAACGTGCTTTAATAGAATCAGATTCGGATCCTGTTGCGGTTTTTCTCAAAATAGTTTTGAAATCTCCACCGCGCATGAACTCCAAAAGCCTAACAGTAGTATCAGAGCCTTCAAGTTTGATTCCATTAAACTCATTGCATGTTTTCTTATGATATATGATTGAAAGCATGTTAATAGTTGATGTATATATGATATACATAAGTTTTCTATGAGATTTATTATCATGTTTTGTGTATATGATACATATATTCGTGATTTAATTGAAATTAGTTTCGTGCATGCTAATAACCATGTTAGGTTAATTTGAATAATTTTAATGAATTGAGTTTCGTGTTCTATGATCCATGACACCATTAGGTTCGATTGGGATAGTAGTTCATGATTCAATTACATGTTTGTGATTATTTGGATGAAGATCGAAATTGCAAATAATTAATTTTCGAAATTATTTATTTATCTTGTTATATCTATTTTGTTATGAAGTTTATATTTGATAAAGATAGATAACAAATTAGAATAAGAGACAAATATCAAGAATTTTATTATTGGTGATATGCTAGGATTCAAATATCTAAAATCCTAATTGAATTAGGATAAGATAATTAGTTAGATGTGGGCCCGAGTTAATTAAAAACATTTTAATTGACTTAATTTTGGATAAATTAAGGGGTAAATTTAGTATAGTAAAATCAGCAAAAATTATGATTTTCTATAGCGAATTTCAATTTTTGAAATTGAGATTCGTCTTCTAAAAATAAAAAATAAAAAAGGGGGCGCTGCCCCCTATTCCCCCGTCCGCTGACCGGTCAGCGGTACCACCGCCCACTGACCGGCCAAAGGAACCACCGTCTAACTAATCCTAGTGCACGAAAATTCTTCTATTAGTGAATAGCATAAAAATTTCCTAAATTGTTTAGTGGTTCTACAAATCAATAAAATATATGATATTTCATTGTTTACTTAAAAATCACTAAAACTGAATAAAATCCCTCTATTAAATCTTAAGTTTTGTGCCATCCAATTTAAAAACTTATAAAGGCCTCGATCGCACTAATATAGTTTCAGCCTAAGTTGGGTGTATTGTGTTATCTTGGTGAGATAAGTTGGGTAAGAGTTACCTAAATGTTTGAATTGGTCCGACTTAATAAAGCTATCAAAATAGTTTTAGACTTTAGGCATATGATGAGATAAAAACATGCTAAGACATAAGATGTCATGTATCTCATAAAAGTATCTAAAATTACATAAGATGTAATTGGTAACTGTTACCTACCTAAATAATCTAGTTCTGTGTTTCATGCCATAACTGTCATAGAATTAGGTGAAATATGGATTTAGTCCCCTAAATAAACAGTATATTTTAGGAGGGTTGTTAATTTAGTGGGAGTCTATTCCTCTATACTAAAATAAACTTTGCATAATCTTTATTGTAGATCAATGGCCTCTTCAAATAACAATAATCCCCTGTCACTACGATCTATCCTTGAAAAGGATAAGCTATCTGGGACTAATTTTCTTGATTGGTTCAGAAACTTGAGAATCGTTCTCAAGCATGAATGCAAGTTGTATGTTCTGGATGCTCCGATCCCTGAGGACCTACCAGCCAATACTACGAAAGCTGTGAAGGATGCGCATAATAAGCATGTCAACGATTCTACTGATGTTGCATGCATTATGTTGGCAACTATGGTCCTGAACTTCAGAAGGATATAGAACTAATGGAAGCCTATGACATGGCTATAACGCTGAAGGAAATGTTCCAATAGCAAGCTAGGCAAGAAAGGTTCGAGACAGTCAAGAACCTGCATTCTTGTAAGATGATTGAGGGTGCGTCAGTTAGTCCTCATGTTCTGAAGATGAAGTGCTATGTTGACCAACTTGATAGACTTGGATTTCCCATAAGTCAAGAGTTGGCTACGGATTTGATCCTAAATTCATTACCGGAGAGTTACTCATAATTTGTGATGAACCACAATATGAATAATATGGAGAAATCAATTTCAGAGTTGCATTTGATGCTCAAAACTGCTGAAAAAAATATCAAGAAACCCTCTAGTAATGTGCTGATGGTCCAAAAGGGAAAAGGGAATGAAGAAGAAAGGCAAAGGCAAGGCTAAAGTTGCCAAGGAACGCCGCACTTTTGTTGTAAAGCCTGTGGAACAAGTCAAGCCCCAGCCTGTTTCTGCTTCAAATCACCAAAATGAAAAGGAAGGAAATTGTCATTTTTGCCATGCACCTGGACATTGGTTCAGAAATTGCAAACTTTATCTGGAAGATCTAAAGAAGAAAAAGGGTAGTGTGACTACCACCTCAGGTATTTATGTTATTGAAATTAATTTATCCACTAGTGATTCCTGGGTATTGGATACCGGATATGGATCTCACATTTGTATAAATGTGCAGGAACTCACCAGAAGTAGGAAGCTGAAAAAAGGATAAGTCATCCTCCGCGTAGGGAATGGAGCAAGAGTTGCTGCCCTGGCTGTTGGATCATATGACGTAGTCTTACCTAGTGGACTTATCTTAACTTTAAATAATTGTTATTTTGTGCCTGCCTTGAACAGAAACATTATTTCTATTTCATGCTTGGATATGGATGGTTTTGATTTTATTATTGTGAATAATAGATGTTCCATTTCTCGTAAAGGAATATTTTACGCAAATGTTGATTTGTGTGATGGTCTTTATATTCTAAGCATGAAAAAGTCCACTGATACTCCAGTGTTTAACATAAATACAAAGAGATTTAAGTTAAATGATTTGAATCAAACCTATCTTTGGCATTGTCGTCTCGGGCACATAAATGAGAAACGCATAAAGAAGCTCCATAAAGATGGACTTCTAGATTCATTTGATTTAGAAACGTATGAAACGTGCGTATCTTGTTTATGAGGCAAGATGACTAAAAGTCCCTTTACTGAACACAGTGAAAGGGCAAGTGATTTATTGGGTCTAATACATACTGATGTATGCGGTCCTATAAACACAATGGCTAGAGGAGGTTATCAGTACTTCATTACATTTATTGATGATTTCAGCAGATATGGTTATGTATATCTTATGAAACATAAAGCTGAATCATTTGAGATGTTTCAAACGTTTCAAAATGAAGTGTAGAATCAGCTTGGTAAAACTATTAAAACACTTCGATCAGATCGAGGTGGTGAGTATTTAAGCCAAGAATTTGATGATCATCTTAGAAATTGTGGGATTATCTCCCAATTGACTCCACCAGCAACTCCACAATGGAATGGAGTTTCTGAAAGGAGAAATCGAACCTTATTAAATATGGTTCAATCTATGATGAGTCATGCGGATCTTCCATTATCCTTTTGGGGTTATGCATTACAAACTGTAGCTTTCACTCTAAATTGAGTTCCTTCTAAAGCGGTTGATAAAACACCATATGAGATATGGTATGGGAAGAGACCTAGTTTGTCTTTTCTTAAGATTTGGGGTTGTGAGGCTTACGTAAAGCGACAAGTCTCAGAAAAACTAGCACCTAAATATGATAAGTGTTTATTTGTGGGGTATCCTAAGGAAACAAAAGGATATTACTTTTATAATCCCACTGAGAACAAAGTGTTTGTAGCTCGGTATGGTGCCTTTATGGAAAAACAGTTTATTTCAAAAGACACTAGTGAGAGAGAAGTAAATCTTGAAGAAGTTCAAGAATCACAAATAAACACTGAACCGCTACTGGAAGTTCAATAAAGTTCTAAACCAGTTGAACCTCCGCAAGTGACACAAGGTCCACGTAAATCTAGTAGGGTAAGACATGAGCCAGAGAGATTTGGATTTCTCATTACTGATAGTTGTGATGTGTTGCTTATGGATCAAAATGAGCCCACCACTTATAAGGAGGCTGTGTTTGGACCAGACTCAGATAAATGGCTAAGTGCCATGAACTCTAAGATGCAATTCATGTATGATAACCAAGTTTGGAACTTGGTTGATTTACCTGAAGGTGGTAAGACCATTGGATGTAAATGGGTTTTCAAGAAGAAAACTGACTTAGATGGCAAAGTACATACTTTCAAAGCAAGACTTGTATCAAAAGGTTTCAGGCAGACTCAAGGTGTTGATTATGATGAAACTTTTTCGCCAGTAGCCATGCTTAAATCCATAAGAATTTTAATTGCCATTGCTGCATATTATGACTATGAGATATGTCAAATGGATGTAAAAACAACATTTCTTAATGGAAAGTTGCTTGAAGACGTATATATGACACAACCTGAAGGTTTTGTACATCCTGAAAATTCTAGGAAGGTATGCAAGTTTCAAAGATCCATTTATGGATTAAAGCAAGCTTCTCGGAGTTGGAATCTTCGTTTTGATGAAGCAATCAAGGATTTTTGGTTTTATTAAGAACGAAGATGAGCCTTGTGTATACAAGAAGGTCAGTGGGAGTGTAGTTGTTTTTCTGGTACTGTATGTTGATGATATATTACTCATTGGAAATGACATCCCAACATTGCAGAGTGTCAAGTCTTGGTTAGGGAAGTGTTTCTCAATGAAAGATTTAGGAGATGCAGCCTATATCCAAGGGATAAGGATCTATAGGGATAGATCTAAAAGGCTAATCGGTCTAAGTCAGAGTGCTTACATAGACAAGGTGCTGAATAGGTTCAGTTTGCAAGACTCTAAAAGAGGATTGTTGCCAATGTCTCATGGCATAAGTCTCAGCAAGACTCAATGTCCTAAGACAAATGATGAGCGAGACCGTATGAATAAGATTCCATATGCATCTGCTATTGGATCTATCATGTACGCCATGCTATGCACTCGGCCTGATGTATCATATGCTTTTAGCACTACAAGCAGATATCAGTCAGATCCAGGTGAGAGTCACTGGATAGTAGTAAAGAACATCTTTAAGTACTTAAGAAGGACTAAGAAAGTGTTCTTGGTCTATGGAGGTTTTGAAAATGATCTAGTTGTAAATGGTTACACAGATGCAAGTTTTCAAACTGATATAGATGATTTTAGATCGTAGTCTGGATATGTGTTTACTTTGAATGGGGGTGCAGTAAGCTGGAAAAGTTCGAAGCAAGAGACTGTAGCAGATTCTACAACAGAAGCTGAGTATATTGCAGCGTCCGATGCAGCAAAGGAGGCAGTTTGGATCAAAAAGTTTATTTTTTAACTAGGTGTAGTTCCAAGTATTGCTAACCTTGTTTGTTTGTATTGTGACAATAACGGGGCAATAGCACAGGCCAAGGAACCTAGGTCACACCACAGATCCAAACATATACTCAAGCGTTTTCATCTCATCAGAGAAATTATTGAGAGGGGAGACGTAAAGATTTGCAGAGTACCTTCTGAAGACAACGTTGCGGATCCATTGACAAAGGCTCTTCCACAAGCGAAACATGATGGTCATGTTAGATCATTAGGCATTAGATGCATGAATGATTGGCCTTAGAACAAGTGGGAGATGTTGGGAAATGTGCCATAGGTCAATCCATTAACAGTCTTTATGAATACATTTTAGTTAATAAAATAGAGGATTTCATTTGCTGTTTATTATAATTGATTTGCATGTTTACATTATAATAAGATCCATGGGTATTTACAGAAATATCCTAAATGTCCCTAGTCGATTATTATACTGGGAACTATAATGAATTAAGACTAGTGTGAGTCTTGATTGATGATCATACGATGATCATACGTATAGGAATACGAATCAAGATCATGAGTACTTGTTAGGGAACAAAGTACTGGACCGACCCGCTATGAGAACTTCACATGGATTACGTCATAGTTGTTTCTCATGATAGGTATATTTTTCAGCCCTATGACTTGAGATTGCCAGAGATTTCAACATTAGGAATACAGTGATTTGACTCAATCAAACGCTGTCTTTAACCGGACGATTATAAAGGTTGTGATTGGTTACTGTGTGAATAATGTGGTGAAGTTGTCTAATCGAGATAGAATTTGTCCCTCTCATATAAAGAGAGATATCCAGTGGATCCCTCGATGTGTTAGACTGTTAAAAGGCCTAGTCTAAGTGAATTGATATTGATCAATGTCATTTAGATGTTTTCAGTCTACCTAGAAATCGAGACTAGTACGATTGAACATGTTGGATGACAATTTCATGCCTTATGTTTGATCAAAAGGATATCGTGTGACAAAAGGATGTTATATACACTATTGATTAGGTTGTATCGATTTGATATTCGTACAACTTGGGTAGTCATAATGTCTTGCTAGAGGCCACTTATGACTTGTATACCAAAATGTGTTTTGGTACACTGCCAACGTTGTATGAGCCTATTGGTTCGCACACTGAGAATGGTTTTGCGAGATTTTAAGATGGTTCAGAAAAATAAATTTTATATGATAAAATTCATGACAAAAACGTTCTTGTAATGTATTACACTTATACTTCTTTAAGTAGGGGTATATGTATAATTTACTTAATCGTCTATATACAAGGGTTGTATAAATAGACGCTTTGAGTTAGAATACAAGTACGAAATATTTAAAAAGGGGTCGAAACTCTATTTTTGTTTAGAAGAAACGAATTAGGATTTTTTGTATGCTCTGGATCGTTTTGGAGAGAAACAAAAAGGTTTTGTATTCTCTCGAAGCTAGCACTTCAAATCTCGGCCGTCGTTCGTGTGTAGACTGTCGATAGAGGGCATTCGTCGTTGGCAGCGCCTTAGAGATTGATTAATCATCAGAAAGGTACATTGTGACTGAGGTATGATTAAATTTTCATAGTTTAAACGTGTTTTAATAGAATCAGATTCGGATCCTGTTGGGGTTTTTCTCAAAATAGTTTTGAAATCTCCGCTGCGCATGAACCCCAAAAGCCCAACACTTTCAACACCCTTGTCCTCATAATCACTAACAAAATGGTAGGGTTGAACGTAAACATGGTCATATAATTGAGATGAGTTTAGTTTTGTTAGGGATGCTTATGAAACAACTGCTTTTCTAATTAATCAATTACCTACTAAAGTTTTACAAGGTTTCTCCCCTTATGAAAAACTATTTCACATTCCTCCTGACTATAAACTACTTATGTGTATGGTTGTACGTATTTTCCTTATCTTTGACCACACAATGCCCGTAAGTATCAGTTTCGATCTAAAAAATGTTTGCTTTTGGGGTACAGTTCCATTCACAAGTGTATAAGTGTATGAATTCAGCTAGGAGAGTGTTTATTTCAAGACATGTGTTGTTTCATGAGAATGAGTTTCCTTATCTTGAATTGTTTCACTCTAAATCTTCTGTTCATTCTACTGTTTCAGTAGTTACTCCTTGTGTTCCATTACCATATCCTAATAGTCTTCCTACATTTTCTTCATCTCCTGTTTCTGAGTCTGATCCGGTTATTCCTGTGTCTGAGTCTATTGACGTTGTTCATGTTCCTCTTTTTAATACTAGTGTTCCACACAATACACATAACATGATAACTAGAGCTAAGGATGGGATTAGTAAAAAGAAAGTATTTTTAGCTAATTCTTTGGATATATTAACTGATATTCCCAAGAACTGTGAAATAGCTCTTCAAGATCTTAAGTGGAAAGAGGCTATGGATAGGGAATATCAAGCTTTAATGAAGAATTGTACCTGGTCCTTGTTCCATCAGCTCTTAATATGAATATTGTTGGTAACAAATGGATTTTTTCCATCAAACATAATTATGATGGCTCTATAAATCAATACAAGGCTAGACTAGTGGCCAAGGAATTTAAACAAGTTCCAGATATTGATTTTGGAAATACCTATAGTCCAGTTGTCAAAGCTGCTACCATTCGTGTCATTCTTTCCTTGGCAATTAATTTTGGATGCTCCCTTTGTCAGCTTGACATAAATAATGCATTTTTGAATGGTATTTTGAGTGAGGAGTTGTTCACCAATCAACCTACAGGGTTTGTTAATGCCTCTGTACCTTCCCATGTCTACAAATTCCATAAAGTCTTGTATGGATTGAGACAAGCTCCTCGAGCATGATACTCATTTTTTTGTTAACAAGCTTATCTATGCATATGGTGGTCCCTCCTTCCATGACCACACTTTGTATAGAAGCTTATTGGGAGGCTTACAGTACTTGGTTCATACCAGACTAAACTTTTCCTTTATTGTCAATAGTCTAAGTCAGTATCAGCAGAATCCTACTGTGACTTACTAGTAGGCATTAAAACGAGTACTCAGGTATCTTCGAGGAACTATGGATATGGGTATTTCATTTTGTCCTGGTTCTCAATTATTTGTCACAGGATTCTCAGATGCAAACTGGACCTCTTCTCCTGACAGTCATGTTTAGTTATTGGATATCTTGTGTATCTTGGCCAGAATTTGGTTGCCTGGCAGTCGAAGAAGCAACCTGTGGTCTCTCGTTCGTCTAACGAATCAGAGAATCGAGCTTTAGCTCAGGTAATTGCTAAAATTTCTTGGTTACTTTCCTTGTTGTCTGAGTTGCATGTTCCTTTGTCTGCTCCGCCTACTGCTTGGTGTGATAATATGAGTGCTGCAGTGTTGGCGAAGACCCCTATTTATCATGCGCGCACAAAACATATTGAACTAGACATTCATTATGTTCGCAACAAGGTACTTTCTGGGTAGTTGAATGTGCATTATGTCCCTGCAGTTGATCAAATTGTTGATATCTTCAAGAAAAGCTTCACTGCTTCAAGATTTTAGTTTCTACAAGGAAAACTCGACGTCATTTCTGTCCCCTTTTGTTTAAGGGGGGATATTAGACTAAACCATTAGAATGTAAACTATAAGAGTATTTCTATAATTGTACTGTAGCAATCCAATGTTCACTGAGTTAGTGCATAGATGGCTAGGATTGCATTGTGATACACATTAGTGAGCACTGATCCAACAATGGCGATGTAATTATGTTGAGTATATAAATAAAAATGCACTCTCTCTGATCTCTTGATCGAGACATATTTCTCTCCTAGTCTTGAGACCTTGAAACCCTAATTATGGTGTCCAGTTTGGTCTCCGATATAGCCAATCCCAACTAATTTAGGAAGAAGTTTTTTAATTTATTGTTGTTGTACCTCGATTTAATGTAGTTGATGCATGCTATGCTTGTGTTTTTCAATAACAAAAAACCATCTTCTTGTGAGATTGAGAAGGGATATCGCAACTAAAGATGACTTTGCAAATTAAGCCTTAGGTATATAGAACTTGGCAGGACAAAAGTTGAAAGATCAAAGAATCGAATGTTATAGATCAACTTGATTTGAAACTTCTTCATAGCAATATAATTAAGATAAGAAACTGTCACTACTCGACGAAGTACACATTATCTCATTTGTCAACCAAACTTAATTAGATTAATTACTAATGTGTGCGTAATAACAGTATACATATACATATACATACATACATACATACATACATACATGTATATATATATATATATATATATATATAAAATTCACTGAAAAGAGATTACAAATAAATTTGGTAAGTAATTCCGGTATTTTAATTATTTATGGGCGTTGTGGAGTTAATTAACCTTGGTGGCAATTGTTTCTTTCTTATCAAAAATAAATAAATTTACACCCCAGGTAAAATACAAAATGCCCCCCGAGTTTTGATGAAATATGCACTTTAGTCTCTCTAGTTTACTCTTAGTTAAACAAATTCATTTTTGTACTATTGTTGACTTAAAATATTATTATTATATTGCATTTTGATGATGTGACAATTTTGTTCTACCAAGAATACCCTCGAAGTTTTACATATTTTCTCTTATCTAATTATATTCCACTTTAGTCTCTTTATGTGTATTTTACTATATATATATTTGTGCTATAATACATTTATATATTTGGTTTGAGTTAATAAAAATAAATTGATAAATCATGTTTGATAAAAATGGCTTAACAACCAAAATAATAAACCCATGTTGCTTTTTACAATGAAATGAATAAATATATAAAATTTTTTATACAAAAAGAAAAAAAAAATTGAAAACTAAAAAATTATTAATCAAATTCATGCATTTTCTTCTAAATTTACACCATTATATATATATATATATATTTTGTTGAAGAAACACTATTCTAAAATTTGGTAATAACACACAAAATATCATTAATGCTATAAAAATAAGTAAATTAACACTAAAAATAATTGTTAATTTTTTTTTGAAATCAATTGTTAATTAATTAATTAATAAGAATGTGTAAATCCAACCTAAACAGTTTATCCTGATAATTATTTTTATATTAGAAAAAGCTTTAAGTGGGGAAGAAAGAAGTGTTTGGTTCCTACCAAAAAAAAAAGAAGTGTTCGGTAAATTTTTATTTTTATTTTTTTGAAACAAAATGTTGGGTTTAATTTTCTTTTTAAGAAAAAATGTTGGGTTTACTTAGTTGTTTTGTTTGTCTTTTGTAGTAGCATTTTTGTCTTTTCACCTTAAGTAATCATGATTTAGACAAAAGTTTGTAAGAAGGACCAAAGCGTATATTTTTTAAAATATAGGGACTAAAGTGTATATTACATCAAATCACAAGAGGCATTTGTATTTTACCCTTTACACCCCTGTGCAACACTTCACAATAAAGAAAAGGCTTAATTACCGTAAGAAAATCTAGGGACCTTTGGGGCCCAATTAAGCATTATCCTATATATGACCATGCATATAATTAAGTTAAAGAGAAAGATAGATTTCTAGCTATTTTAATTATATAAAGACGTATAGTTAACAGTGTGTTTGAAAATTGTGATGATCTTTACGATAGTGGTGAACAAAAGAAACCAAAAACGGAAGACAACAACAAATCACATTTGCAAGACTTGGACGAGACAGCTGGCTATGGTTTTCATGGCTCTCTCTTCATCTCTGTGAGCGAGCTGAGTAAATAATTATTAAACAACGACAAGAGGAGAAATTAAAATACAAAATAGACTGCAGTTCACATGTAGGTCCAATTAATTTTGCCACCCATGCATACATCAAGAATTTCCGTGTTTCAATATTTATTTTCATGAGTACTACTACTAGTACTAGTACTAACTACTCCGAAGTTTGGCTTTATTTTTGTTACGTTGGCCTTTATTTATATAAAGAAAAGAATATAGTCCAAGTTTTTTTTATCATAAAAGAAGCTAATAAAGTAGTTGGCTAGACTTCATTGTAATAGAGCTGTGTAGTGTGAAATTTCCCAAAATATCATTGACCGTATTGTCAGGGACTCCGGGTATAGCTACGAGCCTAGGACCATGTACCCAGCAACTGCATGCTGCTGTGCCTGTGATACGCATTACGATGCGTATTGTGTCGCCTATTCCTAAAGCTTCATGAGGTGGATCCGTGGACCTGACCTATAGGTACTGCCTTTTCAATAGGCCCAATAGGCCACTGAAGTGGATCCGTGGACCGGATGCCTGAAAGCCTGATCAGTGTCGTTAATTGGATTTCTTTTAGTCAATAGTGTTGGTTTGCTAGCGAAGGACAACCTTAAAAGACGCCGCTGGGGCCTTCCCCCTAAACCCCAATTTAAGGCGTGACCCGGGGCAAGCTTTGAGTAGTCAAATAGTCTAGATATTGAGTAGTCTAACACTAAAAAAAAAAAGGAAAATGTTAGACCAACTGTTGGTTGGTACAACTCAAAGCAATCCCTTAACTAGTATAACTCGAGTTCGAGTTCTAAGAATGGAAATACGAACGTTGGAAGCTTCCCCAACCTATATGATGCACAACTCAGGGCGAATCAGAAGTAATAGGATAGCTCGAATACCGAATGATTTAGACCAAAAAAAAGGAAAACACTAAAATAACAATAGCTAAGTTACACCCTTAAGTCATATCGGGCATAGGAGCCGTCAATATGAACTCGACCTGCGTGTTATCTATCAGGATTTAGATGGCTCTTGTGCTCGATGTCCCTTGATTTTTAGCAAATTCATTATAAGGTGTACATTAAGGATTTGGAAAATAGTATCGTTAAGTAAGTCTCTAATTAGTAAGTCTCGAGCTCGAGTGCGAGTATGGAAGTTCACAGTAAAAAATTTCACTACCTTGTAAGCCCCGAAAAAGATTGCTTCCAAAACACAAGAGAGAGAGAGAGAGAGAGAGAGAGAGAGAGAGAGAGAGAGAGAGAGAGAGAGAGAGAGAGAGAGAGAGAGAGAGAGAGAGAGAGAGAGAGAGAGAGAAAAAAAGGGGAGCACCTTGAAGTATTTGTTTGTCTGGGGATAAAAAAAATAAAAGTTTGTAATTGCAGTAAGACTTTTCCTTTCTGTACATAACGAATGACATTAACAACCAAGGAAGTGTCCACTTCACAAAAATAAAATAAAAATGTAAGCCTAAATCGAATTGATTGAATCAAGTAATAGGTTACACAGTTTGACAAAAAAAATAAAATAAAAAAATAAAATAAAATAAAATAAAATAAATAAAATTGTAAGCATTGATGGAATCGATTGAATCAATTTAGGTCACACAATTAAGAAAAAGTTTGTTCGCAATGTCGGTTTGTTCGCCTGTTTGATTTTCAATTCAGTCCGTGCTCACTTGCATTTGTTCGTCGCGATTTGGTGTCTCCACACATAACGGTTGCTGATTTGGTGTCTCCTCGTCTTATTCTCTTGCAAACTCAAGTGATTTCATTGTCACGACTTTGAGTTTGAGGATGTTAGTGTAACAATCCAAATTTCTAATAGCGGATTTTTCCGTAATTAAGGGTCATTGACCCGTGACGTGACTTGATGGCGGGTACACAGTTCGACACTCGGCGCAGAGACCGAGTTATATTACATTTTTGATGTGATGGATGCCTAGTGTATTGTATGTGTACACTAATTAAGTTGAACTTTATTTTTTATCCTTACTTAATTCAGCGTCCAATCGCAAATGGAGACACGCCTCGAGGTGCGTGCAGAGGTGGAATTTGGGTAGAGCGACATGGTGAGTTTAAATATGGCCTTATAAGTTAGTGTGACTAAAATGTAATAAAATTAGCCTATAGTTTTGAGTTTCTTCAAATAAAGACCAAAGTTAAGAAGTAAAACATGAACCCTTAATACACCTCGAGATTGGTGCTAACATGGGATCCTAGGAGATTTGAGTTTGAAATTGGTGTTAGCTAGATGGAGTTATTGGAGAGTAGGAATGTTTATGTGCCCTTGATAATCATCATGATGGGAGTGAAGAAAATAGATGTATGGCCAATATTAGGGAAGAAATTCATATATAAAGTGTCTTTCTCTCAAAACATGCAAGAACAAAAAAAAATAGGGCTGGAGTGATTTGGCTTGCTGGAACTTCACAAAAAGGAGATCAAGAAGGGTTTTGAAGCTCAATTGAAAATCATTAAGTGCTATGATTGATCTACAACTCTAAGGTAACCAAGATTTTACTTTTTCGAGTTGAATTGATGCAATTAGGATCTCTAAGCATAGAGTTTTTATCTAAAAACGAAATTGGAGCTTTAGTTGACGATATTTGTTCAAATATAAACCCCAATTTGAAGTCCCAAGTCCCCATTGTCGAAATTCATGTTTTTGGCTAAATTGGGTTTTGAAATTAGTTCTGGGTTTTGGGTATTTTTTATAGGGTAAATGTACTTATTTTCGAAATTGGTTTGTAGATTTGGATTTCTCGTCAAAAAATATTCAATGTGCTATGAAAAAGTTTCGATGTCGGAGTTGATTTGCCCAAGTTATTAATTTCCAAAGTTTTGAAAAAAAATGGAGATTTTTAGTGCAATGCATGATTTGGGATGTCGGGGAAGATGATGAATATTGTCTTTACTCACAGGGACATCTGTACCTACAAGCCTGTCTACAAAGGACATTTGTACCCATAGGCCTTTGTGTCTACAAAGGACATCTGTACCCGCAAGCCTTTATGCCCATAAGGGACATCTGTACCCATAAGGAACTTTTGTGCCTACAAGAGTCGTATGTGACTACATGGAATTGCAAAAAACAATATTATTACAACTATATCATACAAAAGGTATCTAACACACCTAAACTAATACAAAATGATACTAGGAACATAAAAATACTAATGTCGGGTATCAGACGCGCGATTTGAGGCGAGTGCTGGCTGGAATAGCCTAGGAATTGCTTGTGTTTGAGGTTTGTAAACCTACTGGACACTTGTTTCCATTTCTTTTCTTTTAAAAGTCTTTGATACAGTTGCTTGAATTGTTCTAGCTCTCTTATAATTTGTGTATTACCATGGTTTATTTCCATTGAATTGTTTTTATCCTTTCCTTACCAAGATATGATTCTTGATTGATATGAATCCATGCAATTTACTCATTATTGAATTTCTATATTTGTGGCTTACGTTGTATAGTTCTCTCTCTAGTTAATGATCACTGATCACGTGTCGTTCGTGTCAATTATAACCCGTAAAAGGTTACCAATCCTACTAAAATGTAGTAGAGGCAAACACGAGGTCGAATCCAAAGGATTCGATCAAACTGAGTTCAACAAACAAAAAAGTAAAATTAAGGGGTTTTGGAAAGAGTTTTTCTAACAACTAGTAAAATGCAAGAAAGTAAATAGATTATAAAACATAAGAATAAAGCATACCTATGTCTAGGAATCTACAATCTAGCCCTATGTTGTCTCCATTTCTTGTATCATTGATTTTAGAAAGATGCATTTTAAAACAGTTTCCCTAGATAAACTATAGGTGTTGGGGTCACCAATGCCCTCGTTTCCCTATTCTCGATGGATAGGGCAACCACTCTCTGAATGCTTCTCTTACACTGCCGTACAACCTTGAGCAACTGCTATTAAGATTTAGCACGTGAGCAACACTAAGCGCTATGCAGGAATACCGACCCCTAGATAACCTTAGACAATTGCTCTTAAGATTTAACCTAGTTCTCGATATTACTCCCTTAAATCAATAGTCATGCCTCTTATTCTAAGTGATTGCTACTTCTCAACCTGGTTAGTATCATGGACTCAACCTGATTGATAGCATGTCAAGGGATTTATACCTGGAGATTTGCAATCGAAGTGCAAAATCATAAACTACCAATGAGACATTGTGAAAAACAATAATATAAAGATAAAGAATAGAATCAAAACACTTTTATAATAGAAAATCTCAACAAGACATGAAAAACAAACCTACTATGGACTGGAGAGCGTCATCCCCGACCTAGGTATTAAAGAACCTAGCTGGACATGGCTACTTTATCTTGCTCTACTCCTAAAACTCTCTGAATACAATGTGTTTTCGTCCATTAAGGTCTCTCCTTTATATAGGTAAGTCTAAGTATTAGAATGGGAAAGCCCAGGAAAACAAAAACCTTCGAAAAATTCAGAAACTTCTATTCTGCGTTCTTAATGCTGCCTTGGCGCTGCCATTATGTATGAACGACGCTAGGTCACGGTGTGGTTTCAATTTGACAAGTCTTGGTCTTCAAGTCAGCTTTGAACTTCTATTTTTCATCCTGGCACCGTGGGTGGCGCCGCCTGTATTGTTTCTTGGTGCCGTTAGTTCAATGTTGGCGCCGTCAGTTCATCTGGCCTGATGCCTTGGTGGCGCCATTGGTCCTCTACTGGTGTCGCCCGTTGTTCATGGCTTTAGGTCTGCTGCTGCTTTGACTAATGGTTGATTTTTTTTCCCGAATTTGTTTAATTATCGCACAAACACTCAAATTCCTTGCAAATCACCAAAGTAAACATATAAAACCTAAAAATATAACTTTGGACTCGATTTACATAGCTAAACACCTATAAAAAAATGCATGAATAGTGACTTATCAAATGCCTTAAAACTTAGAACTTTACATGTCCCGAACAAAGAGTTATCTGACTATAATTACTAAATACAATGCAACAAAATTGAGAGATACTATCCTAAAAACTATATACCTATTTTGTAAAGCGATGGAGTCCTTTTAATCAAAACTGGTTAATCTGTTTAACAAAAGACTTACGATTTTCAAAGGCTGGTTTGATTACTCAAACTTAGCCACCTCTCATGACAACACTTTTCAAAACTTGAAGTATTTCAAAACCATAACCAGCCTTCAACCTACTCATAAGTTTTCTAGGTCTCTTCATCAAAACAGTTGATCCAATTGGTCTCTTTATTATATGGACTCTTTTAAATGGACATTATCACCATTTTTTCTTATTTGCATATTTTCACACTCAAAAGGGTCCATATGGCTTATTTAAGGGTAGATTATTATTGATTCATGGCATTAGAGAACTCACTCATTCTTATCTATAAGCACCCGAGCTAAATCTTTTTTGGAGGAGCTTTTTTTTCTAATAGACTTTTGCCTTTCTTTTCATCAATAGATCCCCACTTTCACCCTCATTATGGTTTTTCCATTGTACAACCCCTGCTCTACTTCCTATGAATACCAATTTTTCAATACTTTTCTAACCATCAAGTTCTCTGCTCCATTTCCTGCAGAACTTGTTGTACTCTCTATTTTCTTATTAAAAACTCTTGTTAGTATTTATCACTTTTGCTAAAAATTAAGGTAGCTTTCCAATGTAGAACTTCAAGCCTATATTATAGTAAACAAGCATACTTCTTCCTCTCACATGTAACGACCCTGAATCCATCGAGGCCCGTCATGGGTGCTAAGTGGGTCCACAACTAGCCACGTAGCTGCCATCTATGTCCCACGACCAACTAATCCACCATACATCATTTAAAACCTCAAATTATAGTTATTTACAATTTATAATCATTGTTGGACTCAAATCATCTGTTATATCGTCAAGCATAAGCGGAAGACTTCTAAACATGACAAGTTCAATTAAAACATCATATCATATTAAAAGAGCAATTTCCTAGTGAGGATAACCCGTAAACCATGCATCATATGTATATCAATATCAAAAGCCTCAAAATATCAAAAATATATATAATGGGTCTCTCACAATATCCCAAAACCCAACATAAAACTATAAGAAAATGTATGTATACAAACGAACAAGTCCGGTATGTAGTCTGAAAGTCAAAGATACGGCTAGCTTGCCCTTGCCGCGACTCGTATCAAGATCTGCACTCAAGCCATCACAAAAAAGTAGATGACGAGTGCAGAGTGAGTATTCTCAAGGAAATTTAGTGAGTAATTATGGAAATAAATGCAGAAATTTAACAAGCTATTAAATAAACATTCAAAAAAATAAACAGGCAACTGTGCATATCGCACGAATAAATAATATAAAAGCTCAAAGTGTGTATGTAAGCCTAAGTCAGACTAGCACCATAATTAGGACTCCCCGCGAGCACTACCAATGAGTAGCACTCTAGTGCGACCAGCCTTTGGGTCCTCTCGATGGCCAACGTAGACCCACAATGTACTGACACGTGCCCCGTCATGATACTCAGGTCGATCGAGACCCCTGGAAATACGTGCTATGGTCTAGTGGACATACACACAAGGAATAACAATACGAGGAAACACCCTACCAACCTTCTATATAACCATAACAAGAAAGGAATAATTAAACAATTGAATGAAATTCAAATAAAAAAGCATGTAATTATGCAAGGAATTTCAATTGTGATACTATACACCTCAAACTGCGCCTCATATTCCGAAAACATCTCGACAATTATACCATTGCCCATAGTTACCTAATATCATTTATCATTGATTTAGATTATTGTTTTATATAGGTATTATGTTAATTGTTCCAAAAAAAACTCCTAAAATGCCCGTATTCTGCACTCAGCGCGCTAGGTGTTCATCCCTATCCTGATCCTGCCCAGATTATCCAGTGCGCTGGTCTGGTTCGAACCCATAATTCCAGTAGTGCTAGAAACTGGAAATCAAAACCCATGGCCAACCCCATATGCCGTCAACCCCATTCTCGCCTCGTGGGGGACCTACAACACTTTAAAAATACCATAGGCATATCCATACACATATATACATTGAATTCAAAGAACAAAATAAACTTTCTAAAACCAAAACTTGATAAACTTGAAAACCAATTTGCAAATCACAACAACCATATAACGATCACCAACACATCACAAAGAACAACTAAAATCAGTGAGCCAACTCCAATTCCTGGATCATACACCAACACCAACAAAATTACCAACAAAAGATAGAGAAAGTTGAGGTGATCATAAATCTAACCTTTGTTGATGAATTTCTCAAACCTAAGCTCCTCAAATCACTACATAAACTCACAAAACCCTTGCCCTTATCTCCATTTTTGGATTTGAGAATTGGAGGAGAGAGAAAAGGTGGTGGAAATGGTCAAACTTGGCTATTTATACTCAAGTTTGATTTCCTAATACATGTGTATCTCAATGCTCATCAAATGGCCACCATTTGGTCCATATCCATCCAAAAATGACACCAAGAAATGACTCATATGTGACTTTCCCTTTTTATGCAAAACACAAAGTTGCATTCTGGCATTCCAACACCTGATTTTGCGCCATAATGTGTCTCATTCGTGTACTACCATGCCACTAACCATCGTATCAACATTACATATTAATTCTGAAATGCATTTTATTCATTTTTATGTGTGTATTAATTTCTCTAACCTAGTGTAATGTCATTTACCTACCTAGTACCCGTGTTGACATGCTTATCGAGGTGAATACCCATCACACTGTCTCACCTGATTGATAACAATATAAATACACACATTGCCATGTTAACTAATGCAATTGAATATATACATCACAAATAATGCAAAACATAACAAAAACAGTCTATTACCTACTTGGGGCGCACTTTGGCCTAGCTGCGGGGTCCACAAGCATTTAAGCTGTCATCCATGTTTGCAAATATATCATAATAATGACATAATTAGAATTTGGGCCATTACATTCTTCCCAACTAGGGGAAACTTCATCCCGAAATTTAGATTCAACTAAAATTCATACCGTCAGAATAGTTAGGGATAACGTCGCCGCATGGTATAATTAAGCTCCCAGGTGAGTCATTCGGTCCCATGATGCTGCCAACGAACCAAAACCTTTAGGATCTCCCTGTTCTGCAGAGTCTGTACCCTACGATTAATGATCTTCACTGATTTCTCCCCATATGTCACATCAGGTTGACCCATACCTGTCCGACATCAACCAACGACCTCAGTCCTGACCTAGCTAGTCTCAACATGGAGATATGAAATATCGGATGACCCCAACTAACTATGGCGGTAACTTTAACTTGTACGCCGTACTGCTAACTCATGCCTTGACCTTGAACGGTTCGATAAACCTCGGTGCCAGTTTCTCTTGATCTCCTATGCACGGCCTTCACTTGCTGGCAAATATGACAACTTCTGACGTAATTACCAACATTAGTTTTTATCCCTGGCCACCAAAGTTATCGCTACAAATCATGATACATCATGTTCTTACCAGGATGAACAGTATATCGCGACCGGTGTGTGTCTTCCAGAATATTATCCTTGAGCTTCGATACCGCAGGTATCTACAATCTACCCCTGTGTCTCAAGCACCCGTTTGACGTCTCAGACCAATTTGTGCACTTCAGATCCTGAGCGATTCCATTGATCTGCAAATACCAACCATCAGCCCTCTGACACTTAGCCACCCACTCTAGAGACACCGTAGGAACTCGCATTTGACAATAAATCTGTAGCTCAACAATAGCCTCTATAACACACATCACCGAAGCTGCATCAAGTAAATCGTACTCGTGTGTCATATGCTGCTGAATAGTCTAACTCTCAATGCCACTTTGGCTCAATGTGTCAACTACTACGTTCGTTTTACTTTGATGGTACTTAATAGCGAAGTCGCAGTCCTTTAGTGACTTAAGCCATATCCTCTGTCGTATGTTTAGACCCCTTTGAGTGAACAGGTACCCCATGATCTGGTGATCTGTGAACAACACAAACCTCTCTCTGTAGAGATAATGCCTCTATGCCTTCAGTGAAAATACGACTACTACAACCTTTAAATCGTCACGTGTGATTTGGATGAATCATGCAACTGAGGGTGGAGTTTGGCTTTGGTGAGGAACGAGAATTGGAATATTCTTATTCTGATGAGGAGGAATTTGTATCCGAGGAAGAAATAGATGGGATTCTTTTTCTTTACGGCGACGCGCGACGAATTGATCCAATCTTCTTTGAGGAGGACTTCGAAAACTTTGACGAAGAGCCAAAGTTTGACAGTGATGGGTACGACTTCGTGGAGGACAAGTTAATCTTTGGAGAGGACGGCTTAGTCATCGAAGTGGTTTCATTGTTTGAAGTTCCTCAAGAGCTTGAAGAGGTGGTTCGTGATGTCGACGTTAACAATGACTCCCTTGGCCTCATTGCAAATGTAAAAGTTGTAACGGCCCAAATTAATTTAATCAGGATTAGCGTTAATCACGAGGATTAACGGGTAATTCGGGCGTTACGGTAACAGCTGGGTGGACTCAAATAAGAGTACCCAGGTTATATTGTGTTATTTGTGTATGTTGTATGTCTATTATTGTTATGTGGGAAATTATTATTTATATAAACATCACATGTGTGTAAGTTGACATCG
Organism: Stephania japonica; assembly: GCA_039657345.1. Taxonomy (NCBI): domain Eukaryota; kingdom Viridiplantae; phylum Streptophyta; class Magnoliopsida; order Ranunculales; family Menispermaceae; genus Stephania; species Stephania japonica. Next base: position 42,936,536 of record CM077562.1, read on the forward strand.
AGCAAGGCTACGAGTCGGGTATATGTCCCGAAGTGCGTGTCGGGGACCGGGTACCGGGTACGGGGTAGCCGGGGTACGGGGCATGGATTGCCGGGTAGCTGAGTGCTAGTGTGACGCACTTACGATTTTTATATGATTTATAAGGTGAATTAACCTAATGTTGAATTAATGTATTAATGAATAAATTAAAGTCCTATAGTTTGATAGGAAAAATTAGCATGCATATGATAATTCTCGGGATGCACAACAGAGTGATTTAAGGCAAGTGTTGTCATGATAAGGTGTCTCAAATTTGTGTAACAAAGAGTGATCAGGAACCGTCCGATCGTCCTCGAGATGCGTGCACACGTTAGATTAGAATAAATGGTATAAATACAAAGTGATCGATCAACATGCAAGAAACCATTTTCTCAACAATTAGAGAGATCAGTGAGAAGAAATCCAGGGTAGAGAAGGAAAATTCGTGCTTTGGGAGAGGGAGATTGAGCCTCACAACATTGATCCAAGGTAATATCTATCATTTTATTGGAAATTTTTGATAAAAATATGGTTTTTGTGGGTTGTGGTGAATTCGGATTTCATTTATTTTTAATGGTTTTAGAAGGTCAATTCGGTGTTCTTGAGGTTTAGTTTGATGAATCTTATCAATTAGAATCAATTTTGAAGAAAATTGAGGTGATTTGGTAAATTTTGGGTTTATTTATATATATTTTGATCTGAGAATTTGATGTTGTTTTGGTGGATTTGTGGTGAGATTATGATGTTTTGGAGGTCTCCAATGGAGTGAGATTGATTAGAAATTGATAGGAGAGAAGAAGAGAGGCAAAAGAAGAAGAAGAAAAAAAAAAAAAAAAAAAAAAAAAAAAAAAAAAATTCTGCTGTTCTGTTGAACCAGGAACTTAGGGTATGTTTGATAGCAAGGAAAATGAGAAAAATCATGGAAAATTATCTCATTTTTTATTGTAACTGTTTTTTCTAGTGTTTGATATGTTCATAACTGAACCGAGAAAAAAAACCACACCCTCTTATTTTCCTCATTTTTTTTCTCATATTTTGGCTTGGAAAATCGAGATTTTCTCGCTCGAGTGAATCGCGAATTCGTTTCAAGCTGGAACGATCTTCTCTCTCGAGTGAATCGAGATTTTCTCCTATCGTCTTCAAGCTCGGAACGATCTTCTCCTCCCAAATCTCTATATAAACTCAATGATCTCCTCAAATCTCACTTTTGCCTCAACGATCTCCTCCATCTTGAGAACTTGAAATTCTCAATTTCCTCTCAACAATTTCCTCCGATCCCTCTCTCTCACCTCATACCTAGCCTCGATTGCAACTCAAGAATGTGAGATTTTCACTTTTGCATGGTCATTGTTTTGTTGTTACCAACTTTGGATTCAGAATTCTTGGAGACTTTGAAAGCACATAGAGGTACACAACACATTCTCAATTTTATTGTGGTTTCTCACTCAAAATCTGTTTCTTACTTTTGAGGTTGATGCTATTGTGTAGCTTCTTCTCCTATGTGGTTTTGTTTGATGTTGTAAGTTCTTGCTCAGAAAGTGTTTGATTATATGCTTCTATGACATTGTTGTCTAGAATCCCTTTAACATTGTTGTCTAGAAAGAGAAGAACTTATCTTAATGCATTAAAGAACTTCAGTTCTGCTACTACTGCCACAACTTTTCGAGCAAGAAATCAGTGAAGTGATAAGTTTACTATTCATCAAGAAATCAGTGAAGTCTTTGTTGAGTGATTCATTTGTATAAAACAAAAACATGTAAATTTCAGCTGTTCTTGTTGATGTGAACTTGTAGTGGCCTATAACAAAATGTGGTTCTTAGTGGGTTTCATCTGAAATTTTTGTTGAGTGATTCATTAGAATAATTAAAACAAAGACATGCAGATTTTAGCTTTTCTTGTTAATATGAACTGAAATGGCCTGTAAGGGTTGGAGTGGCTTTTAGGCCTCATTGGTGAGCGTATGTAGAAATTTCACCTTCAAATATGGTGGCTTTCCACCTATAGCATGTTCCCTAGAACCTCTGTGAAGTGATGCTCCAATCTTCCCCCTGTACTATCATAACCCGCAAGCCATAAGGTTTTACACAAGATTTCTGTTTACTGACCACCACAACAAATGCAAATGAAAACAAGAAAATATAGATGATGGAATTAGCTTTCACAATCATAAGGAATCAGACAGCAAAAGACAACAGAAACTTAATGAACAACATGGAAAACGAATCATTTTACATTAAGCAAATTGATAGGAAGCTTACAAAGATGAGAGAAATGTCAAGAGAAGATAATCAAACATGGACAGGCATCAAAATTGAAACGAAACTCGTCTTAACTCATACTTATCATGACTTAGTTTTTTCTATCTTACATTCTTATCAAATGCTTTCAATAAACTCTCAAAAGAATGTACTAACATATATAGTTATATAAGTTTCATAAGCAAACGGTTCCTAAAAAATTGATAAACATCATATGTGCTTCTCATCAAAAATACTTGTACACTCACTTAGAACTAATACATTTGTGTAAGAGCCATTTGAATATTAAAATTAGTTCTTCGAATGTCACCCCCTGAAGGAAAGAAATTTGAGCGAAATACTTTTGATACATGCATTTCACACATACTGATCATGCCATTAAGGAACCTAAACTCAGGTGCTAGACTGAATTTCCAAAATTCACAAACTTGAAAAAGTATCAAACAAACACTAAATTTTATTTGAGATGAACCCTTGTTATGTTAAAAATAAAAAAGCAGCTTTAAAACCCTACAACTTATTTAAAGATGTAATGCAATTCATACCGAGGAAGGAAGAGAAAAACTAGAAGAGAGGTATTCCTGTGCTTTATGGTGAGAAACATTCATTTCTTGACGCACAAAGGAATGTGAGTCCGCATCAAATAATCACTGGAAAAAATTCTAAATAATACCAGCATTTGAAGCTGTAGCATGCAATGAAGTATAAATAGACAGCAGACATTTACACAACACTAACATTTTGCAGGCAAACGCAGGAAAAAAAAATCAAAGAAATTAAAGCATTTCAAAAGGACATTATATGCAGCTTTAATATTTTTGCTATGGAACGAGCAGGTATAGGGACGATAATTCAGTAACAGCACAATCGTAGATGATATATTAAACACATTTACTCTACTATTTGAGACATTTCCATGCAACATAAAAGTCAAATCATCGTCATAACTATAACAGGGTCAACTTATGTTTTGTTATCTTTGTAGGAAATGAGACATTATAATATGGAGAGAATTTGATATATTACATGTAATACATCAATAGAGAGAGCACTACCCGTCATAGAAGACACAAGGAGACAACTTATGAGACATTACTATATGAAGAGAAGTTTCAGTAAATAGTAGAAAATCTATTTATACCATGACTACATCAACAAAAACAACAAATCATCAGTTTAGTTGGAGTCCGCTACATGGGTTCACTTTACCATTTCCAATTGATTTCGTTAAGCAGAACATTCAAACGATAACACTATGACTCAATAACCATTACAAAGAAGCAGCAACCGAAAGTTACAATAAATTGTGCATACATAAACAATAAGAACTGTGAAAAAAATTAAAAATAAATGGCTGATACATCAAGTAGGGCCTTAGTTCTTTCGGATAAAGGTCTCCTTCCTACTGTTTTGTGTTTTGTGCACTTCGTTTGTAGCATGATTCTTTCTAGAAATTCTATGCAGAGCACCCAAACTGTTTTCACTCCTGCATTTGTTTTTTTTTCACTGAAATAAAACCATTTTCTTTCGACTCATTACCTTCCCCTCCACAATAAGTAGCCTGCAACATAGATATCTTCAAGGAAGTTTCATCAGATATTCCAGAATTAGCATTTTTTTTACACGTTATCTCTATTGTACTGCTTCCTTCCTGCAACATAGATTTCTTCGTCTTTGCAACATAGTTTTCTTCGTACTGCAACATAGATTTCTTTTGTACTGCAACATAGATTTCAACATAGATTTCTTTTGTACTGCAACATAGATTTCAACATATTTCAACATAGATTCCTTCCTGCAACATAGATTTCTTTTGTACTGCAACATAGATTTCAAGGAATTTTCATCAGATATTCCAGTATTAGCATTTTCTTTTGTACTGCAACATAGATTTCTTCGTGGTGTGTCTCTCAAGTTATCTCTTTTGTACTGCTTCCTTCCTAACAAGTTTCCACTTGGAACTACATAAATTCAAATCCTTGCAGTCATTGCAGTAGCTGCAGAAGGAATTTCTAAGAAATCACTACAATAATCTTGTGTGAAAACTGATAATTGACAACCAGCTTCCTTGGTAGAAATTGGTAAAACACATGAAACTATGGAATAGAAGAAACTAGAGAGTTAAACGGGAAAAAGTAAATAGCATTGTTGTTGATATTCATTGAGCTACCTCATATTTGTAGACTCCCAAATCATGTCCCTGTTGCTTGCATTGTTGTTGATAAGTTTAGATGTGCAAGTGATTCAGATCGAACTTTTTCAGTTTGTGTTAGACCCATATAATACTAAAATGATGCTTCAACTTTTTTAGGGAGCTTATATTTTAGATTTTGTTTCAAGAATTGTTTTACTGTCATATCCTCATTGATTAAATTTACATTTACATAGATGCCCGTTGAAGAAGATAGAAAAAAAGCAGCAACTATAATGATGATGATGTTGCTACTTGATTACCTACGACGTCGTCATTCGCTAAACATACAACCTCGAGTCAATAGAGATGAAGAAAGGAAACTAATATTAAAACGTTTTTACAAAGAGTCTGACAAAAATTGTAAGGAACAATTGCGATTGAAACGAGGTCCATTCAAAGAGCTTTGCAGAATTCTTCGTACACATGGGCTAGTTAATGGACGCAGTGTAAAAGTAAAAGAACAAGTAGCTATGTTTTTGTTGATAGTTGGACACGATAATCGAAATAGAAGGACGAACTTTGAATTTATTCGTTCTGGTGAGACAGTTAGCCGCTACTTCCACGTTGTTACAAGAGCTCTCATCAGTATGTATAAAGACTATGTCAAACCTGCAAATATAAATAATTCTCCACAAGATAAAGAATCGAACCCAAGTGTTTGGTATCACTATTTTGAGGTAATTTATTTTTTAAGATATTTTTTTTAAGTTTTTCTTGTATATAGCATAATAATAAATAAATTATAATAATTTGTGTGTATAAATTAAATAACTATTTAATATTAGAATGCGGTTGGAGCATTAGATGGAACTCATTTTCCAGTGGCAGTACCAATTGAAGAGCAGCGGAAGTATCGCAATAGAAAAACTTTTACATCCCAAAATGTCTTAGTGGCTTGTACATTTGATATGAAATTTACATACGTACTTGCCGGTTGGGAGGGCTTGGCTCACGATGGTCGTATATTAAGAGATGTTGTTAGGCCAAGTCGAGTAGATAGACTAACTATACCACCAGGTTAGATACATTTGTATTAAAATTATTGTTATTACTTTTTCGTTTTTGTGATACTTTCAACTAGTAACTTTTATTGTGATATCATTTTAATGTAGGAAAATATTATTTGGTTGATGCTGGGTACCCTAATGTTCCTGGATTTTTAGCACCTTATCGTGGTACAAAGTATCACTTAAAAGATCAAGTTGGTCGTACACCTAGCAATGCAAGGGAGTTGTTCAACTTTCGACATTCGTCCTTGCGTAACGTAGTAGAAAGGACAATAGGGCTTCTAAAAAAACGATTTGCATTTTTGAGGCACGAACCATTTTATAACGTTAAAACTCAATCAAGTGTCATTTTAGCATGTTGTGCGATACACAACTTTATGAGAGAAGAAGATCCAAATGATCTATGCGAAGATGAGGAAGATATTCATGAAGATGAAGAAGATGATGATGATTACGGCGCACATGAAGATTATGTCTCCATACATCATTCTCAAATTTGGGTAGCTAAACGAGATGCATTAGCTGAGTTAATGTGGAATGAGTATCACTAATATATACAAGTTTATTTAATTTTTCTAGATGAAATGATATAATGTTGAGTATATGGGTTAGTAATATAGCTTGTATGAACTTTTTATTACTTGAATTTGATTTATTTGGAACTTTTCTTAATTAATAGATTGTCATATATAGTCTTTTGTCGTATATTATCAAGTTTACCTTTTTTTTTGGTTAAACATATATACAACTTTGGTATCATCTAAAAATAGTGATGGAAGAATCATTTGGGAGCGTGAAAGTAGTGACAAAGGGGCAATTGCGATGGGACGACAAAATGGATAAAATATTGCTTGAAATTATTTTGGAAGAGTATGGATTGGGCAACGCTTCAAATACTTCATGGAAGCCCGAGGTTTATACTCAAGTGTGCGTAGAATTCTTTGAAGCAATTAAAACTAGAGGTGAACCCTTCAAATGTGAAGGGTAGAATCAAAACATTTAGAACCAATTACTTCCTTGCAAAGGAGGTAATTTCTCAAAGTGGGTTCGGATGGGATCCGAGATACACAACTTGCCACTGCGAGATGTTTTGACTTGGAAAGATTATCTTGAGGTACATTTTTGGTTTTCTTAATTAGAATATACGATCGTATTATTGATGTATATTAGCTAATTATATATTTTTGTGTGTTGGTGTATATGTTTACATGTAACAGAAACATCCAGAAAAGGAATCATACCGCAGGAAGTGTGTGCTGTACTACAATGAGTTGTCTATAATATTTGGAGACGATCAAGCAACTGGTAGGAATGCAATGACTGGTAATGAGGCAGACAGAGAGTTGCCTTCTTTGGAAGAAATGAGTGAGTAAAGTTTGTAGAAATAATTATTTATTATTACACTTTTTAGGCTCACATTGCATTTTTAGAAGAAATATATTGCATGACTTATTATTATTATTATTATTTTCAGGCAATGTAGAGAAGTCACTTCCAACTAAAGAAGAAAGAGAGGAGGTAAATCGCTCATCATCTAGTTCAAGTCGTATGGCAACAAATGGCCAAAGGATTAAAAGGAAGAAGAGTAGTGACGTTGATCCTAACCAAGGACTAACTGCAGCTGCCAACCGACTAGCAGATGCATTTGCGCACACAGATTGCTCACGTCTTCAAAAGGAGCTTCATAGTATTCCTGAACTAAGTCGAGAAGATATAATGCGGGCTATGCTTTTGTTGGGAGGTGAAGTTAAGGATGCAAATGTATTTTTTCAGTTGGACGAAGACTTGAAGAAGGATTGGGTGATCTTATATTTACAGAGGAAATTTTAGATTGATTTTTTTTTTGGGATGGTAGGAAAATTTTAGATTGATTTTGAAAGCGAAAACATTAGTTTTGTTTGAAGAACGTTGAAACATTAGTTATTTTCTTTCATTTATGTTAGTTATCACTTAACTTATGATTCTTTTGAGTTCATTCATGGTTATCAAAGATCGTTGTCAATTAAATTTTGATACATATTATTGATTACTTCATCGTGTACAATACTTGTAAAGTTCGTTAAGCGAAATGAGGTGGATGTGTAATTTGTTTTCTATTGGGCTATGATGGGTGGGGGTTTTGGATAATTGCTCTGGTTTAAGTGGCGATGGTTCTGGGGTCCTCGCATGAGTTTCAATTATTTTATTTTTTTTTGATGAAATCGCATGGTTCCATGATGTACTCATCGAAGTAGATGACGAGATGACTTGTGATTGAGGTAATGTATGTTGATATTTTGTCTCCCAACTCAATTTATTAATTTTTTGTATGGGTTCATGTCAGTATAATGTTTGTGTGATGAGATGGTGTCGACATGGAGGTTTTTAATTGCACAAGCGTGGATGAACACATTGGGATCGAGAGAGATACCACAACTCAAATATGAAAATATGTTATAAAAACATAAAATTTTATAATATGTTTTTAAAAAGTATAAAAACACTATAAATGGACTTCAGGGACTGTTGAACCATAGCTCGGGTATCGGGGAGCTAGGCGGGTCGAATTGGCGGGTCCGGAAGTCGGAGAGCGTATTTCAGGTGCGTAAAACCCTTGAGAAAGTTACACTTTAATTTCATGGTGTGTATTTATTCGATTATCTTATCGTATGCGGTGACTGCTGGTGGTCACGCATGGTTTTTCATCTTGGTTATGACTACACGCTTGAGCATGGGCTAGTCTGCGACGGCGACCGTGTAGATAGGAGTAGAATGTATCTACAACTATCTCGAGGGATTAAGAGTACTCTTAGAACTAAAAAGCTTGGAAAGGAGTACGCCCGGTTACTGAGTTGAGGTGTAGATCATTGTAAGCCTGTTATGAAGCACTGGTTTGTGCTGAGAACTCCGTTTTGTTATCATATGACCGGCGGGTCATGGTTTTATCGTGATTAAACGAGTGATGATTTATTTACTGTTGAGTTTACATTCGAGCCATTTAGTTGATTATTCGTTGGATTCTGGATGTTTACATTTACAGTTGATGTGTGAATAATGTGATCTTTGTGATGATTATTTTTGCGAGTCATAGGAATATGATTCCTATTGCTAGGATCATATTCACATGCCTCGCGGAGTTATCGATGTTTTCATGATTAACGTGTAGACTTCTCTTGGGAATTTACTCTTTGGGCTCGTTCTTTGTATGTGTTGGGCAACCGAGCGCGAGATCTGGTACGAGCAAGAGCAAGGGAAAAGAGGTACTAGGCGACTATCTCGAGGCCGTTCTTCTTGCGACGGCTCGTGTTTTGACTACCTAGTATGTATGTATATATTTATTTTGTTGGGTTTTGGGAACTTTAGAACTTTATCACATGTATATGGATTCTTGTTTACTTCGTCTCGTTATATACATGGTGTTTATTCGGGTTTTCCTTTCGCTTAGGCTTAATAAATTTTCATAAAATACGAATTTAAATGCTTCCGCTAATGATGTTATTGTAATTATCAACTAACCTGCTAGATGTGTAAGACAACTTAATATAGTAGGATTAGTTACACGGAGCGTCACTTTACAGAGCTGTGGTCGCGGCAGCAGTGATGACGTGTCCGGTGACGTGACAGGCGCTGCTAGGCTTGCGGGCGGAGGGCGCGGGTCACGAGGCGGCCTCGGAAAGTGGGGCCGCCACAAAAGTACTCAAATTTGCAACCAATGTCGGCATATGCATTGATGGATATTTGCATGACTTTTCTAGTCAGAATAATGTCCTATTTTATCTTTTCAAGCACGTCGAGACTAGTTGTGATGATTTCATCGTCAAAGCCGAGAAGACGCGCGAGGGTACGAAAATTCGAGGACGAATTTTTATCAACAAGGGAATAATGATGAAGATGGAGACTATAGACGTCATGTGCGGAATAATTATTCAAGCATTGAATTCGAGGACGAATTTTCTCAACCGGGAGAGAATGATGCAAATTAGAATTTGTGTTAGTTTAGGATGTGTTTGCAAAGGAATGGTTAATGCATTAGTTTAGGAGTTTTATTTATTTATACTTATCTTAAAGTTGTTAGTTTAGGAGTTTTATTTATTTATACTTATCTTAAAGTTGTTAGATTAGGAGTTTTATTTATTTATACTTACCTTAAAGTTGGAAGTCTTTCGTTTTTAAAAACCTATATATATAAGGGCTATGTAATAGTTTTAGGGGGATTTTTATTGATTTTAATAAAGAATTGAATTTCTTTTCTTGAGAATTTGGTGTTAATTCTCTTTAGCCCTAGTTTGTTTTATTCGTAGTGTCGAATAATCAATTTAGAAGATCTCTGTTGCGTCAGTGTTTATAGGATTTAATAGTATATTTTAGTATAATTTAGTGTGGAAGTTTATAAAATATATATCTAATTATATTTACTTTTGATTTTTAGGTGAAACGGAGTGCACGGTTGGATTCGGGGCGAAAAAATACTCAAAATAGAGTATTTATTTGTATTAATCGGATACCGCGGGAGTTCGTCTCGAAATATACCGTGACAGTGGGATAATTGGGGTACAGCATTGCCATGTGTCAATACATTACTGGTCCAGCGTTTAAATATACACCACCAGTGCCACGTGTCAACGTGTCATTCGTCCAGAAAGCCACGTGTCGCATCCCCATTCGCCAAGTCGCGCCACACATGCTGTTTCCGCCAATTACAGACCGCCACGTCGTCTGTTCAGTAACGTCATCACCAACCAGCTACTGCCACGTCATCCCCAACTGCCGTCTCCTCTCTCCAGTCGCTCGATCGGCCTCGGGGATGCGTGCACGTGCTGTCTCCCAGATCTTCGCACATTTCGCGCGAGCTTCCTTCCCACGTCCCAGCCGCCACGTGTCGTGCTCTCAACCCCGCACAGCACGTCAGCGTCTCCACTCTCAGCCAATCGCCTGCTGCCACGTCACCTGGTCATCACCTCAGCGCCAATCAGCACGTGACACGTCAGCGACGTACAGAATTCAGCCAATCAAATGCTGACACGTGTCTTGGACGAAAATACACAAAAAAATAGTTTTCTCTCTTCCATAGACCAATTTTAGTAGTTTTACCCATTAGGAATTTAGGTATAAATAGAACATCTATTATTCATTTAAATCTCTCTCTCTCTCTCTCTCATCTCCCTCTCTGCATTACTTTGTGAGTAGCCATGTCCGGCTAATCAAGCAATTGCCTAGGTCGGAGGTGAAGCAATTCAGGATTATGGATTCATGGCATAACTTGTGAGATCTATTATTTTATTATTTATTTAATTTAATTTCTTCTATTTCATTGTTGTTGATTTTAATGAATATGGTTTAAATCTAGGGTATGTATGTGGCCAGTGCATGCTTTTAGGTGAAAAATCTATAGTTAATTGACTCATTAGTATCTGTAATTGTACTTTTGGGACAATATAAGTAACAAACATTCACCCGATTGCCGTCAAAACCTTTCGGTTCTTGAGTGTGCAACAATTGAATCTAGGTTAAATCGGAAGCGGACGCGATCCGGTTATCTAGGATTAGTATTCCCATAGAACTTTATTACTGTGGTTAATGTGTTAAATCTTATGGCGGATGTCTAGGATTATACATTAATTAGGGAAGTAGTTAGTGGCGGATGTCCTAGCTATCGAGATTAGGGGAATTAGAAATTTCTGGCGGATGTCGATTTTCCATAGCTAATCTAGGGGAACTTGAATTAATAATTGTTTTGGGAAAGATTGACGACCATGATATGCCATTGAATCTTGATCTTGTCTTGTGGAACCATAGACCTAGGTATTTAAATTAATTGTTCATAAACTTATATATTTATTTTAGTTATTTAATTTATTAATAATTAGATTAATTAATTTAGTTATTTTCTCTAAACCCCCATTTTTTCCTTTCTTTTAAAACTTTAGAAAGACTACCAATCTCTGTGGGATCGATCCTTTGCCACTATCTGCAAATAGTTGGTTTAAGGAAATATTTTATTGACGTGTTCGACGCGCGTCAGTTACCCTCGTGGGGTCTCAACCGTCAAGATAAATAAGCTATTGGGTGTTCGTCCTGCATCAAGACATAACCCAACCCAGTCACTGAAGCATCTGTATATGCTGAAAAGCCTCTCCCTACCTCTGGTAATGCAAGTATTGGTACAAAAGTCAACTTCTTCTTAACTCTCAAAAAACGTCCTCATACTCACATGACCACTCAAATCTTACATCCTTCTTGGTCAATCCAATCATTGGTACTGCAACCAATGAGAAATCCTACATAAACCGCCCGTAATATCCTGCCAAACCCATGAAACTGTGAATGTCAGATACAGACTCAAGTGTCCTCCAGTCAATGATCGCCCAAATCTTGTCACCATCAACATAAATGCCCTGACTACTGATGATATGTCCAAGAAACTTCATCTCACTCAACCAAAACACACACTTACTGAACTTGGTATATAATCCATGCTCTGTTAGTGTCGCCAATACATCCTTGAGATGCCTCTTGTGCTCCACACGAGTCTTACTGTAAATCAAAATGTCATCGATGAATAGAATGACATCAATCCAGAGACCCTCTTCAACTCGGGCCCACCCAATTCGCTCTCCGACTTACTCCCCCCTCGACTCACCGAGTCTGGGCTCTTCAATAACGAGCAGCACGCCCTCCGGGTCGGCATGACTGTGAACTCAAACAAGTCGTATCTTGTGCTAAAAGCGGTCTTCTCAATGTCACCCTCTCGAATCATCAACTGATGATACCCTGAACGTAGATCAATCTTCAAGAAGAACTTGGCTTTTTTCCAACTGGTCAAACAAGTCATAGGTCCTGGGAAGTGGGCAATAGTTTTTTATCGTCACTTGATTCAACTTCCTATAGTCAACACACATCTGCATAATGTCGTCCTTCTTCACAAAAAGGACTGGAGCTCCCCAAGGAGACATACTATGGTGGATTAAACTCTTCTATAGCAACTCCTCTAATTGGGCCCTCAAGTCCTCCTGATGCAGACATCCTATACAGTCAACAGTAAATACGCTGCGTGTAACGACCCAAATTTTATTAAGGCTATTATTTGAGTATTTTCCGACGTGGACGTTAGTTTAGGTCCATGGTAACATCGATTTAGATAGAAATGGTATTTTTGAATGATTATTTGACTAATTGTGATGATAATGACTAGGGTATGACTCATCACATCGCATGTATGATTTATATTGACTAGATTGGGAGGGATAGTGTGTTGGGTATTCATCTAGAAATGCGTACTGAAAAATGAGTTTAAATAAACAAATATAATTAAATGTAATAAATAATTAATATGAGAATACAACGTAGGCCGGTTGCATCGTCGGAATTTTGAACGACAAGTCGAGTTACCGAGTGTCGAGTATTAAAATGCCCGAAAGTCAAATAATTGGTGACAAACAAAGAAGTGTAAAATGAACAATAAGGGCATTGGCATTGTGAATAAAAAGAGGATAAGGATAGGGGTGAAAGAGATGAGCGAGAAAAAAGAGAGATGAAAGAAATAAAAGGATAAGGATAGGGGCATTGTCATTTGAACCCCCAAAATATCATCACCACACCGCCGCCACCATTCTTAAAACCAAAAATTGAGATGAGCGAGAAGAAAAAGAGAGTGAATCGGTGAGAGGAGAGAAAGAGATAGAGAAATAGAGAGGTCAAGAGATCAAAGGTGGAGAACTTGGAGGCTTGAAGGCAAAAGTGAGGTGAATTGTGGTTTGTTTATGTCGTTGAGTTGTTGTTGTTGAGATTGATGTTGTTGTTCTTGTTGAGTTATTGATAGTGATAAGGGAGTGGGGCTCGGATCGTCCGAGGAGGGAGACGACATGGGCGTCGTCTCCCCTCCCAACTGATTTCAAAGAAAAAAATTCTGAACCAGGGATGAACGTCCCAGGTTTGGTGGAGAAGAAGGGGCCTAGTCCATGGGCTTGGGCCAGGCTCGGCCCATGGGGCGAGCCAGGCCCAGTGCCTTGATCAGGGTCGGGTCAGACCCGATAGGGTCGACCCGACCCAATAAATATCTTAAATAATAAAATAAAATGAAAAATAGTTTTAAATTGAATAAAATTTTGAAAAATATAGAAAATAGCTAGAAAATTATGAAAAATTTAAAAATCAGAGAAAATGTGAAAAATTAGAAAAAGGTTGAAAAAGTGGATTGCGAGACTTTTACGGGAGTTTGACACCCCGGTGTAACCTGAAAAGTGTGCCACAACTAAAAAACAGAATAAAATTCTAATTTTTGTTGTCGCAGTATAAAATCAATTAATTTGACATACCAGGAACCTAAGGAATTATGAATCTTTGCGTGAAATGTGAGTAGATAGATTAGACACTTATTTTCTTTTCATTTCTGCTTTAATTTTTGAATTTTCAGTTGGTCATTGGGTGGTAATCATTGTACTCAAAATGCCATATGTTTTGTGTGATCTCATTTATGGAGTAATTTTTTATGGCATTCCTTTTGAGTTACTTGTTCTTTGTCAGTATTTTTCCTTGAATATTTAGATAAATGAATGTGGTACACGAAGTCTGGGATCCAGGGTGTCGACATCTATTCAGTTAGTGGCACAGACCTACTACATGAGGTTATTTAACGAAATTCACGACCAAGTAGGGGAATACCGAAGTACACATGTATTAACCTATTACATGAGGTTCATGTGTAGCCAAGTAGGGTAATACGAAGTGTACATGTACTGACCTATTTCATGAGGTCATTAGATAGGTGGTCCTCAACCAATAAGGGTAGTACCAATGTACATGACTAGTGTAGCCATTTGACCAATTAGGGGAATACCAAAATATACGTGTATTGACCTATTACATGAGGTCAATGTGTGGCCAAGTAGGTTAATACAAAGTGCATGTGTACTGACCTATTTCATGAGGTCATTAGGATGGTGCTTCTCAACCAATAAGGGTAGTACCGATGTGCACTAATAGCATATTTATATATGTAACGACCCGTTACCTTAAACACATAATTAGTGTTAATTTGAATCCTAATTAACCCGAGTTAAGCTCATGGTTAAGAACAATTAGATACAATTAGCGTGTGTGTGGATTTATGTGACGTATTTGTGTTTGTATAGATTGTATTAATATTTATGAATGGAAATAAAATGAATAATCGAACAAATGAGGGAACGCCTAATACCATGTATAGGTTAAGGAGGACACACATGAGACGCGGGATAACGTTTAAGCCTGAATTTGCTCGTTAGCGTGAATTACGTATTTGTAGACGTAACTATAAGCATATATATATTTATATATTATGGTATATATAAATATATATTAAAATGATAAATAACGGGTGTTGAGTGACATGCAGGGTCATGAGAGGACACGCGTAGGTCACTTGGATGGGTGCACGTTGAGTGTACTCGGTGGCATACACAAGGATCGAAGAAAAACTTAGAAAATAAGCCTGGTTAGTAACCAACGTGCTGGGTGTTAGCCCTAACGCGCTAGCCAGTGTGGTGAAAAAGATAAGTTTGGAGATCCTTGAGATGATGCGATGCATATCTTGAGGTACTTATTTTATAATATTTTCACTGCCTCTTTTTCTTCATTTATAAAATGAGAGAGAGAGAAGACCAGAGAGAGATAAGGGAACCGAGATAAGGAGATGGAGAGCTCACTGGAGCAAGGAGCTCATGATGGAGAGCTCGAGGGAGTCGAGACCAGGCAAGGTGAGTTGTTGGTGTTGTTGTTTTATTGTTGTTGTTGAGATGGTGGTTTGGTTGGGTTGGCATAATGACCCATTAGTGTTGGGATTATTCCTGGATATTGTAAGTCCTCGTGTGAAGCCCTCTCTAAGGTTTAGGATATTTAGACCCTGTTTGGGCCAAATTTGGCTAAGTCGATCATTGCTGGTGTTGCAGGGGTCAGTCGACCATTGCGTGGGCATTAACCCTAGCGCACTCGCCGAACTGGGCGAGACTGAGACTAGAACAATTGGGCAGTGCGCTGGGCACTGGCCCTAGCTCGTTGACTAGTGTGAACAGTGGAAAATTGTTTATAGATGAGTTGGATTATATGAGCTTTAGGTTTAGTTTAAGGGTTTAGACTAGTATACATTGGACCCGAATTGATACCAATGGGTATGACATAGGTGTTCAGGCATTGAGAAACGTGATGGAACCCTAAAAAGCTAGAAAACCTGGAGTAAAACCTAGAAAAGCTCATAACACATAAGTGAGACTCGTATCTTGTTTCAATTATGCAAAGTAAAATAGCATTATTAGAGGATGTAGTATTATGAATTGGGAAGGGGCAATGTACCATGATTTGATTATTTTATCAAATGATTTTAGAATAAAAAGTAAATTTGGGAAGAGTTTCAACGAAATGTATCAGCCTGGGTAGAATTATGTGTTGGAGGGAATCAACTAACATCGCGCCCCCAGTAACCTGAATTATTCCGATTGATGCATGCCCATTTAGAATGGGTCGCCACGTCAGGCCTGGAGACACCACAAAATCACACACCCGATTAGCGTATGAGTGTGGAGCATTGTCTTTGATGATGGAAGTGTACAACTCTCTTATCCAAAATCCAAATCGAAAATGCAAATCATGAGTACAATTGCAATTAACCAATGAACTTGCATCTGATTATGTATTGTTTATATTATTTAAAATACTCACCGAGATATGCATTGGATTCATGTTGTTATACATTATCCTTTAATATTAATTGATAATTGATAGTTAGTATGAGAGTCACTTACTGAGCATGTAGGAGTTCGCCCACCTTAACATTTTCAGGAAATGGAAGTGCACTAGAACTCAGGATTGGAGAAGGGTAGGAGTTTAACATTTTCTCTTGATGTATTGAGTTTTCCTGTTATATAGGTATTGTATTGAATAATATTTTGTAATAATCAAGGTTGGGATATGAGTTTAATACCGAGAATTGTTTCAATTTTGTATATCTTCTATTTATCGAAAATTTTTTAAATTTCTGCTGCGTTTTGTTTATAATTATTTATTTGATATCAAGATATACAGGTTGTTGTTAGGAATAAGTACAAGTCTGTTGACTCTAATTAGGTCCGATCTGGTTTACTGGGGCTTAATTTGGATTTCAAGCCGAGTATCACCCTAATGGAATTAGGGGATGCTACAATATTTGAGTAAGTCCTAGTTTTCTTGTGGTATTTACAAGCATGTTTCTGTTTCAAGTAATCTTTCTTTGCTTTATACTTTTAAATAACTATTTCTTGTATTTGAAAATGTAGATACGTGTCTATTCTGGTTTACTATTATTTTATTGTACTCACCGTCCTTTTTATGATTGTGGGTGCAGATCCGTCGATTAGCAGGCCAGGTAAGGAGAATATTGGTGACTATCTCTAAGCCTTCGGCGTACCGCTATCTCTAATTTACGTAGGTTTTGATATTTTGATGTATTTATTTCCTTACATATTTCTATATACATTTTGGGTGGTATATATTGGTTGAGCGATTAGTTCCCTGACTTTTAATGACTATCACGTTGTTTATATTCGCCACTTTATTATATATTCATATGATCGCTATTTCCCATTTTCTACACTTAGGGTTTAATTTAATATGCTTCCACTAAACTGTTATGACTTCAGCTGTGTTTAATATATTGTTAAAAAGTTTTAATTAACTCTGAAAATCACAAACAACGAGAATGAGAAGTACTTATCTTGAATGCGAATAACGAGGATAATATGATATAAAGGCTGACTTATATGTAATTTAGGTCATACGTGTCTGAGATTAGAGCTTAATTACTGGATTAGGCTAGGAAGTGCTGTATTTAGGAATTTAGGCCGTCACAATTGTGTTCATTAGCGATCTTCATCACCTCGAAAGTAAGAGAATCGGTCACCGAAATCAAGTCAATAGCTAAAATGTATTGATTAGAAAAACGATGTATATTACTATCTATATATGGTGTCTCTTATGGGTCCCTTGCATAAATGTCGACTTTCATTTATGATTTGTGAATCTTTGTCTTGATTATATATGACGATTATTGAAATATGCGTTGCTCGAAATGGATAAATGTTTATGCTATGTTTCGACAAATTTTAGAATATGCTTGTATGATATGGATGGTGAACTATATGATGTATTGTTGAGTCATAGCCTATACCTTCATACTATGGTGATTTTCCATTATCGTATCATCTGAAATTATGAAGTATTGCCTCACTTGTCATGAAAAGATGAATACTCATTTGCTATGAATATGAACTTGACTTTATGTGCCAATTTGAATACTATTTGGTTGTTGAGTTCACTTCCATAGTTTTACATCGAACTTGGACTTACTTTTATACGTTCACATATCTTGGTATATGTGACGGCACCAGTTCTGCAACCCTAAACTGGACTTCACTCGGCCTAGACTAACGTAGAACTCGAGTCAACCATCGAGTAGTCAACGCAAGCCTACTCAGCTTTACCTTACCATTTACCATTAATTAAAGAATTTAAGTGAGCTATTTAAATTAGTGAGTTATCAAAGTATATCAGAAGCATTAAAATTTTGAACTAATAGAATCAACTCAAAGACACTAGTCACGACAACTTAGAGTGTGGAAACCCTGCATATGTATACCATCATCAAGTATAATAAGTCACAGGAGAGTAATATCAATATACATGCCCTAAGATTTTTCACAAACTTATATCCCCATGAGTTTAAAACAAATATACATAATAATACAAAATGTAACAAAGCCTACGTCGATGATGAAAGGAGAACCACTCTGGTATCCTCAATATAAATCACCTAGCTATGGAGCCTTTTTCTTGCTCGACTGCGGATCTACACTCGGTCAAACATAAGAATGAAGAGCTCAGGCAAGTAACGTTAAGTAGGACATATATACAACATTTCGAAATAATAAATTAGTTTATATTCATATAGATAGAAATAAAGGTACAGGGAATGCATGAATAAATAAAGAATGTAAATAAATGTGAATCAATCGAAGATGATTGTCTTGAAAATCAACAGAAAGGCGTAAGTTGTCCCGTCCAAATGATCATCGAGTCGAGGAAAACACCTACAAGACTTGGAATTTAGGACGTGGTACACTCACACTATCCTAAATCCACATGGATGAGAGACTTTCCAGTAGTCCAACAAAAAGCTCTCACCCCGTATAGAACTAATAAACAAAGTCGTGCATCCCGAGTTCCTGGCTCTGGCATATTACCTCAGATAACCCATCATTCGAAGGATTACGTTGACTCACTTATCCTCGGACAACTCAATCAAAATAGAATTCCAAAATATGAGACAGAACAATAATAATAACAAATTAAAGCTCAATGAAATAACTATAAAATTTCTCACTTGTTTACTTACTTGTATTTGAAGCTAATATGCACTCACAGGACTCCAACTCATTCCCCACGAATCCCCATGTGCTCGTCAATGTACAATACCCCCAGGTAGTCATTTATTTGTAATTTTTGTTAATTTTCCATAATTTTCTCAATTTTCCATAATTTTATCCATTTGTGTAAGTGGGTCGATTACCTGGGTATTGGATCGTATTCGGACCCATTTGGATACCCGAGAGATCCTTGAAGTTTTTCAAAAATTTCTAAAAATTGGGCTTGATGAACAG
The DNA here is from genome assembly GCA_039657345.1 of Stephania japonica. Lineage (NCBI taxonomy): Eukaryota > Viridiplantae > Streptophyta > Magnoliopsida > Ranunculales > Menispermaceae > Stephania > Stephania japonica. The sequence continues at coordinate 42,955,656 of CM077562.1, forward strand.
TGTCACGCCGCAGGTGGCGTTGGGGGTCAAAATCCAGCGGTGTCACATAAAGCCTGGGTCTGGGGTGCCCTCTGCCCCAGACATCGTGAGTGGAATCGTGGAGAACAACTCTCCACAGTGTTACTTAAACCGTGACTTCCTAGGGCTCTCTGCCAGTATTTGTGATTGACGTCGTGGGGCTTAAGGCTCTACGGCATCCCCTCATCGTGTCAGCTCTAAAACATGGATTCCGGGGTTTTTTTTGCAACCCTAACTCATATCACCGCATTCCGAGCCTATCTTAAACTTGTAGGGACATCCATCAAGCCCAAAACCACCTTCACTTCATATCAAACATGTTTGAAAATCCTCGATACACAATTTACAATGACAAATCCCAAAAAATCTATAAAAATGTTAAAAATTCAATACCACCAATAACCACATAGCAACCCATTCCATGATCACAAATTCATCACTAAATTAACACCAAAAATCTAGAAATCCTGAAACCCAAATCAGTGTAAGAAAATATCGTGATGAAAACCTGTAAAACTGGCGTCAAAATGTAGAGAATCACGTGGTAAGTCAGGATCTCACCTTAATACGCGTTGTTGGTCGATCCCCGACGTCGATTCGAGCTCAAAAATCAGTCGAAACCCCAGCCCTCAATTTACATTTTCGTTTAGAAGAAAGAAAAATAGAGGAGAGAGAAAAGTTGATGGCATTTTATACTCATCCTCATCATCTCATCTCACACACGAATCTATAGGTGAATCCTAGGGTCCCTAATCACACTAGCTAACCACTTGTCTAACTCACTTAGGGACTAACCTTGACTTGGTCAATTGGTCTTATCCTATGCCCATATAAACCAAGAATTTCCCAACCGTTGCCACACCCGAATTGCAACACAACTCGCACCGTTGTGTGCTCACGAACATACCAAGGTACTGAAAAAGTAATACAACGTTCTATTATTATATTTAATTGTATTTTGTCAGTGTTTCAATTCAATTATCCCCTCGGGTAGCTAATTACCTGACAACCGTTCTCATGGCACCCGTAAATCATATTTTTTTTCAGGTCAAACTCGTTCCTCAACACGAATTCTCACAAACAAATGTCCTCACATGTTTGGGATGTTGGAATTAATATTCGGGTGGTAAAATATGTAATACAAATAGTGAACAAAAATAACATACCTCGGTATCGACGACCAAGAATCGAATACACATATCACGACAAGTGGGCCCACGTATGATCTAAAATGACATATAGCACGAGTTAGATTTTAGTATCGTTACAATTTTCCCAACTAATTGGAATTTTGTCCTCAAAATTTAAATAAACCAAAGGAAAGACTTACCGAAACTTATAAGAGGTAGGGAAAATACTCGCACATATATGAATTGAGCTCTTGTATTAGTGTAACCCTCAAAATTCAACATGACTTGTGTCGTACTTGTAAGGACCGTAACCCAGCTATGTGATACTTCGCGGTATTTGGGACTTCAGGAGTCGATACCGAGGTAGTTTTATGATTTTGTGATGTTTATATTAGTATGATAGTCTAATATGAGTCTTGAGTCGTTTGACGATTTGTTAGTATGAGTGAGGTTTCGCTTAGGAGAACGGGGGAAATAAAAATACAGAAAACCTTAATAAATGACTTTTTAAATAATAAACGCGATGATTTATCAGAACGTGACGAGACCACAGGCACATAACGGTCGAGTTGTGGTGCGGTACGAGTCGAGGAACGTAGGATCAACAAGGGAGCTGAATAACTAAGTGACAACCAAGTCCCTTAGTAGATTCAACATTGAAAGTTAGAGTTGCTGGACACTTCAAAGGGGGGAGCTGATGGATTCGCCTCGAGATGTGCACGTACAAGTGGATGATGAGTATGCCTATATAAGGACCACTCCACCACTTGGATTCATTTTCACTATTCACTCTCTCTCTTCTCTTCTTCTCTTTTTCTTGGTGAGCAAGACAACCAATGTGGGTGGTTTAGATGGCCAAAGATTTGTCGGAGTCTCCATTTCTCGCCAGAATCTAGGTGAGAGCCTTGCTCTTTTGTTTATCTTCTCTAATCTTGTGTTGTTTCTTCTCTTTATTTTTGGGTTGATTATCTTGTTTATGTTCATTGCGATGACCAAGGGTGCCTTGCCAGAGATGAATCTTGGTGAACCACCAGTGTCTTGGCAACCCCCGGAGCGATCAACACATGACATCAGCGCCGGTGTTTCTCTTTGATGTATTTTTGTTAATTTTGTTGGATTTTCAGATCAATTTGTGCATCTTGGATTTAAGTGATTCCGAACATCCCATAACAATCTGAAGTTGATTTCAGTTGGTCTTGATGTCTGGAAACATGTTGTTGTTGATCACCAAGAGTGGGTTTCGAGTTTGTGTTTCGCGATTTCTGGAATTTGTGTTGTTTGCCCGACACCATGGTGATGCTTTCGGGTCTGTACATGCTGCGACGCCTCCTACTCATGTGTCGAACAGTGCCCAGAATTCGCCTTAAGTGGCGTTGTCGTTGTTTTGTCCCACAACATTTCTCACGAATGAGTTTCAAACTTACGCTTCATGTGACGTTTTCTTCAATCTGCACCATGGTGTCACACACATAGATGAGGACCAGAGAGAGCGAATTTCACGCTGTCAAAGCATTGTGAATTTTAACACATCACAACGCCTCTTGCATATGTGATTTCATTTTATGTTGGTCTGTGACGTTTTCATGTGCTTTCTCTTCACAACGTTTACAAGGCGTGGTGTATGTGTTTGTGTTTTAGTGGCCTAGGTGTTTCAACCCAACAAGGGCCCACGACTTGTGTAGTGTACGTGTATATGTGTATGTGCTATTTTGGGTTTAAGCCACATAGAGGTTTTTGAGCAACAAAGGCCCATGACGTGTGTTTGTGTAATTCGGGTGTGGTTGTATTTCCGCCGTGGTGAAGTTATGTGTGTGCATTTTGTGTCACGGCGTATTTTGAGTGTGCGTGTGTGCGCTAAGGCGTCGTGGTCATGCTTTGGGCCCATGGGCTCACGACGTAACCCACATACCACTTGACCAGAGTGTGTGTTTTTATGGGCTTTTCCATTGATTTCAACTGAGATTCCCGAGTCAGTTTTTACTGAATTTTTACCAAAACTTTAGGATAACTTTGGAGTTTATTTTAGGACTGATTAATGACCATAAACCCAATATTTGGGGTTCCAACCTTTGTCAGGTAGTCGGGAACCCAGGAATACGTGTTAGAGTCACGGAAGTTGTACTGTATTGCGATTAGTCAAGTACACTAGCCCACAAGCTTGTGTATGATTAGTAAGCCACTAAGAAAATACCATGTGATTTATTATCGTTCTATTCTGTTTGCGATCTACTTGTTGGCCTTCCATTCTATATTCCTTGTATGTATGTTCTTGGCATAAGTGTGTCTCGAAGGTATTTGCGGCCTGCGCTAATTGGGATAAAACGCGGGCAATTCTATAGAAGTGTATGACCACCCCTAGTGATTGTGTGATAACAAGTACTGGATTGTTGTGGTTATCGATGTTGCGATATTGCTGTTGTTGATTTGTTGTGGATTTTAGACCACTTATGACCTCTCTTGACTCGTAGAACACGCATGTTTCGTTGCTATTATTTTAGGCTGCTTATCATGCTCTTAATCTATTTAAATTCCTGTCTTTCAATTACCACATGATATTTGGACTGCCATATTTGATAAATCATGAATTATTGTTATATTCTTCTGGCATTAATTTCGATTTCTCTTAATTTCTCACCGTCTAGTTTGTGATGGTGGGTGCAGATAGAGTGGAATGCAGCAAGGGCAAGGGGCCCTGTCTTGGCGATTTCCTTTGAGGACCTCTCAGAGCCGGGCACTTCACATTAGAGTAAGATTTGAGATTTATTTAATTGTATGTTAGATTATATTATCATGTTTTAATGTCTAGTTGGGAATTGAGAGTTTGAATATCATGTACCTTACTTATTTGGTTTCATTTTGATTGTACATGAATATTCCTTATTTTCACAGGATTTCCATATTAATAGGATTCCTGGTTTCCTTTGAATTGAATTATTTCCCATGCTTGTAGTTATTTTTGTTGCGTTGTATTTATAATTGTAATAACTCATTCATAAACTTTGTAATTTAATGAACGAGGCTGATTAGGCATACATTGATTTGCTGAGTTCCGACTAGGGGATCTTCGTATGTCTACGCCGAACATACCCAATTGCAAGGGAAAATTTGGGCTGTCACAGTCAGCTCCTTGTCCCCGTGGTGCTGCCATTTGACAAGGACTGATGAGATCTCTTTGTTCCTCATAATCTTCACCTTACGGTCCAAAATCTGAATAGGTTGCTCGTCATAAGTGATGTCCTCCTTCAAGTCTATCTAGCTCAAGTCCACGGTAGGTTATCTTCCCTCTCTCGACCTATCTAGTCAAAACATCGATATTTGAAATACAGGGTAGATCCCTAACAACTGAGGTGGTAACTCCAACTCATACGCAACTTTGCTTATCCGCTTCCCAACTCTAAATGGACCAATGAACCTCAGCGCAAGCTTCCCTTTGATCCTAAACCTCCTGTGACCCTTCATCGGAGACACTTTCAGGTAGACATAGTCCCCGACTTCGTACTCTAACTCCCCGTGATACATGTCATAGTATTTCTTCTACCTCTTATTCACACCTTTCAGTGTCAATCTGATCAGACATATCTTTTCTGTGTGATCCACTACAATCTTTGGCCTAATAACTACCACATCCTCGGGCTCTGCCCAACAAGATGAAGATCTGTATGGTCTACCATATAATACATCAAATGGTGCCATACAAATACCAACCTGATAACTGTTATTGTAGACAAACTCACACAAATGAATATACTCCTCCCATGATCCACCGTACTCCAAGACACACATCCCTAGCATATCCTCGAGAATTTGAATTAGTTGCTCTAATTGTTCGTCAGTCTGTGGATGATAGGTGGTATTGAGATCCAACCACGTATCGAATTGTGCTTGCATACTCTGCCAAATCTGCAATGTAAACTGTGGCCCTCTGTCAAACATAATAAAAAATGGAATACCATGCAGTCAAACAATCTTTTGTTCGTACAAAATCGCCATCCTATCCATCCGTTAAGTAGTCAAAACCGGTACAAAGTGAGCAGACTTCGTCAACCTTTCCACAATCATCTAGATGATATCATGTCCACACTGAGATCGAGGTAAACCACTGACAAAATCCATGGCAATATGCTCCCACTTGCACTAAGGAATGGGAAGTGGCTCTAATAATCCACTGGGTCTGTAATGCTCAGCCTTAATTCACTGATAGATCTCACACTCTCGAACGTAGTTAAAAACATCGGTCTTCATCCCTGACCACCAGAAAAGAAAACGCACATCTGCATACATCTTGGTCTTGCTCAGATGAACCGTTAAAAATGAGCGGTTTGCCTCAAAGTATTTCATCGTGTAGCTCAACCACTGATGGAATCTACAGTCGCCCTCTAAACCTCAGGCTTGATTGTGTCGACTGACTTCAATCTAAATGATCCAGACTCTGAGCAAACTCTAGAAACCTCTGGTACTGAGGATCTCTCTGCTGGCCATCAAGTACACTCTGAATAGGACGGTCTGAGTCCTCATCTGCCTACAAATCAATGCTCTGGTGTTGTTCGGAATATCAATAAAATACATTACCCCGACTGCCTTGATCAACCTATACTCATATGTCATGTGGCAAGTAACAACCTCAGAGGCAACCCCTTTGTGGCTTAATGAGTCTTCAACAACATTTGCCATCCCTGGGTGGTACTCCAAAGAGAAATCATAATCCTTGAGAAATTCCAGCCAATGCCTCTGTCGCATATTTAACTCATTCTAAGTGAAAAGGTACTTCAAACTCTTATGGTCAGTAAACAATGCGAGTCTCTCTCCATAAAGATAATTGCCCCAAATCTTTAGTGCGAAGACCAATGTTGCTAACTCTAACTCATGCGTTGGGTAATTCTTCTCGTGAATCTTTAGCTGTCGGAATGTGTAACTAATCACTCTACAATCCTGCATCAATATACAACCCAAACCGACCTTATAAACATTGGTGTTCACATTAAAACCCTTCCCTGACTCTAGTAAAACTAACACTGATGCGGTAGTCAAACGTTCTTTTAATGTCATAAACGCTTGCTTACAAGTGTCATTCCACTAAAAATGTGTATCCTTCTTCGTCAATTGCGTCATAGGTGTCTCAATATTTGAGAAGTCCTGAATGAAATGCCTATAATACCCAGTCAGGCCAAGAAAACTACGAAGATCTGTTACTGATCTCAGGCCAATCATTCATTTCTCTGACCTTCGTAGGGACTACTAACACTCCGCTAGCTGCGACGATGTGACCAAGAAATCTGACCTCTATAAGCTAAAACTCGTACTTACTGAACTTGGCAAATAGTATATGTTATCTCAGTATATGCAAAATCATCCTGAGGCACTCCTCGTGATCCTCACGAGTCCTGGAGTAGATAAAGATGTCGTCGTTGAACACAATGACGAACCTATCTAAGTACTCTCTCAAACTCGATGCATTAAATCCAAAAACATCTTTGGGGCATTAGTCAGCCTAAAAGGCATGACTGTGAATTGATAATGCCCATATAATGTGTAAAAACAGTTTCCTCCCTATCCTTTGCTCTAATCTTCAACTGATGGTACCCAGATCTCAAGTCAATCTTTGAGAACTAGTGTGCTCCTGTCAGCTTGTCGAACAAGTCATCAATGTAAGAAAGTGAGTACTTGTTCTTCACTGTCACCTTGTTGAGCTGTCTGCAGTCGATACACAATCTCAAGCTGCCATAATTCTTATTAACAAAAAAGACTAGCGCGCCCTAAGATGACATGCTCGGGTATATGAAACCCAACTATAACAACTCGTTAAGCTGTGATCTCAGCTCCTCTAGTTCTCTCAAAGCCATAAGCTACGACAGAATCGATATAAGTCTGGTCCTTGAGACCAAATCAATAATGACGTAGATCTCTCTCGGCGGTGGTAAACCTGGTAGCTTTGCTGGAAAGACATCAGGAAACTCACATATAATAGGTACCTCCTCCATTCTAGTCTTAACTTTTCCTATCGTACTCAAAACACAAGCAAATGTCTCAACATCTTCGCTAAAAGCTATCCTACCTCTGGTAATCAGTAAACTAGTCGAAGTCCCCTAAAAACCAAACTCAGAATGCCCAAAAATCTGAAATGTGTTCATCTTGCTCAAACAATGGATCTGTGCATGATAAGTACCCAAACAATCCATACCCAACAAAATATTAAACACTAGGAACTCTAACGCTCTCAGGTCTGCAGGTAAGATGTGACCCCCTATCTTTACCGAACAATTAACACAAAACAAGTTCAGGTAAATCTTATCTCCATAGTTGTGCAAAGGATCAAGTATCTCTCTAGTCTAGTAGGTTTCAATCCCAACTCATCAACCATGCAATCAAAAATAAATGAAATTGTAGAACCAAAATCAAACATGGAATGCGTAAATTGACTGCAAATATAAATCATACCCTCAATCAGGTTACGGGTAATGGTCTGGTCTGGTAGGATAACGACATGAACCTGTTCCCAGCTCTGCTACGGCTGCCCTTGGCCCAGTCGTGGACTTGTACTAATGAAATGCCTTATATGTCCACACTCATAGCACGCTATCTGAGAGCCTGATCTAGACTGGTCACTCTTTCCCTATTTTTTGGACTGACTGGAACTCTGACCCTAACCCTAGAGATATGACCATGTATGTAACTCTGCCCCTGACCACTGCCTTTATCTCTACCACTGCCACTACCCTCAACCCGCTGATATTGCTGTCCCTAAAGACCTAACTGTGTTAATTGTTGTTATGTGTTGGCATAACTCCGTACTAGAGGAGATGGTATTATCGCGACAGTAGGCAGAGAAACAACATATCTTACACTTTGAGCTTGATCTCTTCGTATCCATTGTCTGGGTCTCTTCCTCTTCCAATCACCTCCCGAACTGACTCCTGACGGCGATGGTACTGATGGCGTAACTAATGTTTTGGCACGCATGCTTAATAAAGTCTCACTGGCCATACCCCTATCGTAGGCCTCCTGTAACGTCCTCGAAGTTGTAGTCACTACCATAGACCTTATCGAATCTAATAGGCCATGCATGAAGTAGTAGGCCTGATCTGCATCGGTGTCAGCTATGCCCTCGACATACTCCATCAATCGTAGGTACCGGCCCATGTACTGCATCACTGTCTCGTTGGTCGCCTGTCGGATATTATGAAACTCGGTTATTCTTCAGGTTACAGACCGGAGAAGGAAAATACTTCTGACTGAATCTCTCCTTGAACTCAACCCAGTTATTGGGCTTCCCCTTCATAGTCACCATGCTACGCCACTAAACATCAGCCTCCCCAAATAACGAAGCTGATGAAATGCTAGGCCTCATGTGCTCCAGTTGGCCAATACATTATGAATCTTCTCGTGGCTCCTCATATACATCTCGGCTGCTTCGAGATTAGTACCCTCGTGAAACTTCTTCGAATTGTGTCGCTGGAACTCGCGAGCCTGCCTTGCCTCAGTTGTAACTGTAGTACCTGTTTCTGTCAGCGTACTCGGCGTATCCTTAACCGGTGTATCTAACGTAGGTGGTACTATCTCAACCTAAATTGGTGCCTCCTCGACTACCGTAGGTCCTGTCAAGATGCAGGTGTATCATACGCTATAGGAGCACTTACAGTAGAGGGTGAAGGTGTAGCCTAGGTCCTCAACAGTCGAAGGATCTCCTAAAGCTAATGGCCATGTGACGTAACCAGCTGCGACACTTCATTTAGTCTCCCTTGATCATCTCCCGGACCACTATCACTAGTCTCGGGCTGATCGGCCATCACAATCTGAAAAGAAAGCGATTTCATGATAAGGATATAACTATCGATAATAGTATATAAAATACATTAAATAGCTCATATATTCCAGTTTTAAATTTCCCAAACTCTCCTCCCTTCCCAACTAAGACTTAAGTCACGATCATAGGGTTCCACTCTAAGTTCAACCATTATCCTAACTATTAATTGGTTTGTGTCTTAACTGGTTATGATTAAATCAAGTGTCAAGCTTTAAAACTTTAAGCTCTGATACTAACTGTGACATCCCTAGTTCCACAACCCTAAACTGGACCTTGCTCAGCCTAGACTAACATAGACCTTGAGTAGTCAACACAAGCATAGTCAGTCTTACCTTACCATTTACCATTAATTAAGCAATTTAAGTTAGTTATTTAAATTACTGAGTTATCAAAGTATATCGGAAGCATTAAGATCTCAAACTAATAGAATCAACTTAATTACATTAGTCAGGACAACATAGAGTATGAAAATACGCATATATATATATATATCATGAAGTATAACAAGTCACATGAGAGTAATATCAGTATACATGCCCCAAGATCTCTTACAAACCCATATCCCCATGAGTTCAAAACAAATATACATAATAATACAAAATGTAACAAAACCTACGTCGATGACGAAAGAAGAACCTCTCTGATATCCTTAAAGTAAATCACATAACTGTGAAGCCTTTCCTTTGCTCGATTGTAGATCTGCACTCAGTCAAACACAAAAATAACAAGCCCAGGTAAGTAACGTCAAGCAGGACATATACACAACATTTCGAAATAATAAATCAGTCTATATTCATGCCGATAGAAATAATAGTACAGGGAATGCATGAGTAAATAAAAGACTGCAAATAAATGTGAATCAATCGAAGACGAGTGTCCCAAAAATCAATAGAGAGGTACAAGTAGTTCTGACCAAAGAGTCGTTAAGTCAAGGAAAACACCTACAAGACTCAAAATTTAGGATGTGGTACACTCATACCATCCCAAATCCACGTAAATGAGAGAATTCTCGGTAGTTCAGCAAAGAACTCTCACCCAGTATAGAACCAATAAACAAAGTCGTCATCCCTAGTTCCTGTCTCTCGCATATTACCTCAGATAACTCACCCTTCCAAGGATTATATTGACTCACTTGCCCTCGGACAACTCAATCGGAATGGAATTCCAAAATAGGAGACAACAATAATAATAAAAAATTAAAGCTCAATGAAATAATTATAAAATTCCACACTAGTTTACTTACCTGTATTCAAAGCTAATACACACTGACACGACTTTAACTCGTTCCTTATGAATCCTTATGTGCTTGTCAATGTACTACACCCCTGGTAGTCATTTGTTTACAATTTTTGTTAATTTTACATAATTTTTCCAATTTTCTGTAATTTTATCCATTTGTGTAATTGGGTCATACTCGGACCTATTTGGATACCCGAGAGATCCTTGAAGCTTTTCAAAAATATCTAAGAATTGGGCACGATGAACAGTGTCACACCGCAGGCCGCGCCGTGGGGTTAGAACTCGGAGACATCACACAAAACGTGGGTCTAGGTTGCCCTCTGCCTCAGACGTCATGAAGAATAACTCTCCACGATGTCAATTAAAGCATGACTTCCCAGGGCTCTCTGCCCTGGTCACCATGATCGACGTTGTGGGGTTTAAGGCTCCACGTCGTCCGTCGCGGCATCAACTCCAAAACATGAATTTTGGGGTTTGTCGCAACCCTGGCTTGTGTCATCGTGTTTCGAGCCTATCCTAAACTTGTAGGGACATCCATACAAACCCAAAACCACCTTCATTTCATATAAAACATGTCCGAAAATACCCGATACACAATTTACAACGAAAAATCTCCAAAAATCCATAAAAATGCTAAAAATTCAATGCCATCTTTGTAACCCATTCCATGATAAAAAAGTTCATCAACAAATCAACACCAAAAATCTTGAAAACCCGAAACCTAACTCAGTGTCCAAAAACATTACGACGAAAACCCGTAAAACCGGCGTCAAAACGTAGAAAATCACGTGGTAAGTCGGGATCTCACCTTAATACGCATTATTGGTCAATCCCCGATGTCGATCCAAGCTCGAAAATCAGTCGAAACCCTCAATTCACGTTTTCATAGAGTAGAAAGAAAAATGGAGGAGAGAGAAAAGTTGATGGCATTTTATACTCATCCTCATCATTTCATCTCACATACAAATCTCGAGGTGCATCTTAGGTCCCACCTTGACTTGGTCAATTGGTCCTATCCTATGCCCGTATAATCCAAGACTTTCTCAGTCTTTCCCGCACTCGAACCACAATACAACTCGCACCGTCGTGTATTCATAGACGTACCAATGTACCGGACAAGTTACACAACGTTTAATTATTATTTTTAATTGTATTTTTCAGTATTTTAATTCAATTATCCCTTGGACAGGTAATTATCCAACAACCGTTCGCCCAACGCCCATAAATCACATTTTGTTCCTCGTTCCTCAACACTATCACTCACACATAAACGTCTTCACATGTTTAGGACATTGGAATTAACATTCGGGTAATAAAATATGTAATACAAACATCGAACAAAAATAATATACCTCGGTGACGACGACCGAGAATTGGACACACGTATCATTGCAAATGGGCCCATGTACGACCTAAAATGACATGTGACACAAGTTATATTTTAGGATCGTTACAGTATATATGAATATTCTCATGAATGGATATGAAATATGAATTCCATGCTCTCTATTTAATGCAAATGATTAGATTGCTATTTTCCATGTAGATCTTGTTTATGTATTCAGTAATACTTGCACATTTGATGTTTGAGCGATTTTTTCCTCTTACTGAGCTCCATTGGTTCTGTAGCTCACCCCACTTACAATTCAGATCCATCGGGGATGGTCCTCTCTTAAAGTCCCTTGCTTGTGAGCTTCGGATTTACTAATACTTTTACTATCTATTGTAGTTTTGTAAACTTCTAACTTGGGTTGTTACTTAAGATATAGTTTATGGGTAGTTTAAACCTTTATGATGCTATTATGAACTTTTGGAAGCTTTTAGGATTTTAAAGCTTTTTGGTAAGGCTTGAGCTTGATTGGAAGAGATAAACCCTTATTGTGGCTTTCAAGATGACATATGGTTTGTTATGATTATCTTCCACATTTTAATTTTCATATATCTTTTAGTTTGATTATTCCATAGGTTTGTTTAGATGTGCCAAGCCATTATTTTGATCTGGTTCAGGTATCAGGTTTAAGTAACGGTTTCGGCCAAACGACTCATCCCGAGGTCGGGGAAGGTCGTCATAGTTGGTATCAGAGCATAGAGATTAGAACCTATGGAAACATTAGGTTAGTGAAACCTAAGTTATAGAGCCTTTAAGTTTAAAGGTTAAGTTTAGGTCGAACAAATCCATGGTATGGGACATTGGTTTGAGTCGACTTAATGTGTACAAATGACCAATCTTAGGATGGGAAGGGATCGAAAACCAAAGATAAAATGTTGATATAATGTTATCTGATTATGAATGTAATATATCTATATCACTTAGATACTTTTGCCAATTCCTTGAATTATTGGACTAACCTCGTCTTGTTGCTCTACATTGCACCAGGAGTAACCACGGTGGAAGTTCTCATAATTTGAGTGATGCTCAGGACAGAAATAAGAGACATTGGCGCAAGAACATGGAGCAGTACATCTTTTCCTTAACAGAGTCACATCATAAAACCATACAGGAAATGGCATCCGCCCAATACAGGAATTTCGCCCTCATCATGGAATTGTTACAAAACAGGTTAATGCCAGATTAGTGAAGCAAGCGCATGTAGGAAAAGGACCTAATCCTCCATTAGAACCTATCCTTGAGCATCGCCCAGCAGAGGAAGGTGTTGACTCCGTCATTGACACAAGTCGCAGCGATTGTACCTAGAGGAACAGGTACATGGAAGCACACAGAAGAGGCAAATTATAGAAGGAATTCATGAAGTATGAAATACCTCGTTTCTACAGGGACAGGGATCCCGTTGAGGCTGAGGCATGTATCTTACAGATGCACAAGAGGATGAAGACTCTGAGTATAAATAAGTAGACCATGGTGCCACTAGTGTCTTTCTTACTGGAGCATCAGGCTCACAAGTGGTGCTTGTTTATCGAAAGAGCTCAGGGGACTAATATGACTTGGACACAGTTCAAGAAGTTATTTTACGATGAGTGGTTCCCATAATCTATAAAGATAGCTAAGATCCGAGAGTTCCTCAACTTAGTGCAAGGAAATATGAGTGTGGTATATTACACAGCAAGGTACAATGAATTAGTGGAGTTTGCGCACGAGTATGGTCCAGGTGGCAACATCAAGAGCAGAGACATTTCAACAAGCATATAATAGGGCACTCAACTGCGTGGATGCACTCCACATTGGTGAGACGTGATTCAGTTGGTATGACTAGGGCAAGCATAAATTTGACAGTCATCAGGGCGACCATCAAAGAAATTTGAAGAAATTTTGGTTTGGAGGAGCATCAGGTGGACCGTCACATTCGGAGGTAGCATCAAAAGCCTTACATACTCTTACAGGGACCAACATACATTCTCACGTCCCCGCACCCTCGACTACCTAGGGTGTGACATTTAGGCAGCCACGTCCATCGCAGCAGAACAAAGGCAGAGGGCCGGGACTAAGTACAGCCTCAAGAGTCATGCAACCATCTCTGTCAAACCATAAATCACATATAATATGTTTCGCGTGTAGAGTAGAGGGATATTATAAGATCAGATGCCCCAACCCACCACTATCTGAGGGGAGTGTAGCTCCAAGTGCTCGATGAGGCATACATGCAATAGCTAAGCAGGACCAGGAGGCCCCACCACAGGTAGTTGTAGGTACAAGTTTCTATTTTGAGGACAATACCAACAAGTGTTATATAATTATTGTTCAACTATCATACTATTATTGAAGGACATAATTTGGCACGTTAGTGTTGACTAGACAAAAAAACACTACCATCGCCGTTAGAATTGTATAACCTCACAGATGGTGGGTTGAATACCAAATTTCAACAAAATATTAGATACATGCATCGAATTGGTACGACTTGAAGAGCGCATTTCACGATTAATGAATCCATGACGAACCAAATGATAGGTGAATCATTAAAATTGGGACTCCCAGCTAAAAGTATATCCTTTATGTGAATGATCATTATTGGACACATGAACTGATGACTACTAGGTTAAGTGGAACCTAACTTAACCAAAGAGGGAATGTGGAACGAAAATAATGTCAAGAAGCAAATAATGTACGTAATGCCACCCAACCTAAGTTAATGATAACGAAATCCTTAAAAATTTGGAAATCCCAAAATACAATCAATTCGTGGGGAAACAAATGAATAAATAAGTGGTATAATGAATCATGATTCCGAGAGAGATGATGAACGCTATGATAGCTCGTTGTAAGCTTAGAACTTGCAAGGGGAGTCACCCGCTTGAAGGCCTAAATTCTAATCATATTGATAAATCTTCAGAAGTCAAGATATGCAGCTTGAAATTCCTTGATAGGAATGAACATTACTTTCAAACGTAAGCTATGAAAGTTGAAATACTTTTGTTTCTCAGTGAGAGAAAAATTTAAGCATGATATAAATGCTAAGAGTTAGTTCAGAAATGTGACAAAAGACCTTTGTACACTGGGTGTGGACCTGAATAAGTCAAAAGAATTTAAAATAGTCACTCCAGGTTGATGAGAGTTAACTTGAAATACAAACCTACACCTTTGTACCCTCTACAGATAAGTCGTAAGGACATGATGAGTCGTTCATTTATATAAGTGATCAAGATAGTGATATAGATGGTGTGCTAGTATTTGTACTATAGCGGATAGCTATCCTTATTCCTACTACCAGTTGGCAGTACGGATTTGGTGCTAGATAGAGTGAGGTTTCTCTTCGACATAGATAAGCACTGTATCACATCTTAAGAAATATTCTCTTTACTTGCTATTTGAACGACTCAGTGCAAATTGCGACTTCAGAGGAGATTACAAGGAAATACCCCAAAAGCACGTGACGACAAAAGAATTTGGCAAATAGCTAAGTAGGTTGACTTTATTGTTGACCTAATATGTGATAGGCCTTGAAATGCTTTGGTTTAAGGGACGAAAACAAAAGAAAATAATGAGATATTAGAGTCAAATGTAAGACTTTATTTCACGTGGGGTATAGGCAGAGAACATAGGTACAAATTGCCTCATCTAAACAATGGGTCGTAAAAGAAATCGTTACAAGTGGATACACCAAATTATGGGTGTACCTTTCTTTTACTTTCGAGGACGAAAGTTCTTAAAATTAGGGATATTGTGACGACCCAAATCTCACTCAACCCGACTTAGGGACAATTTAGTAATTTAAATAGTAAATGTGTGTTGTTGATTTGTTCTTGATTTGATTGTTAAGAAGTGTAATTAAGTTGAAATTATGATAATGGGCCCAAATATGAGTTACTTAAGAAGTTGGGCCAAAGCCCAAGTGGGATGGCACATTAGTCTTTTTCCCCAAGAGTTGTATACAACTTGACCTAATCTTAAGTGAATAAATAGTGCATTTCAAAACCCTAGCCTCTTTTGATTACAACTAGTTCAACTTGGAGAGGAGAGCAAGATGAGGTGTTTTCAAGCTAGGTAAGGAAAATCTTTCCTTTCCATTTGCATTTCTCTTGAATTTCTGAGTGTTTTGGGGTGAGAAATGAGATTTCAAGGGTCAAGATGGTGATGGTGTTGCGGCGGCACCACTGCAGCAAGGGTGACAACCTCACTGCAGTCGCCGCTACTGTAGGCAATGGGGCCCTACAAGAGAGCCCCAGCCTCGCTGGAGTGGAGGAGGGAGCCCTACATGGAGGCTCTAACTTCCTCCACCCCATTAGAGTCGCCAAAAGGGGAGGGAAGGGGTGGTTTTCACCACCCCTCCTCCACCTTATCACCACCTCAACGATGGCCAGCCAAGGGGCGGTGACCCACTAGCCAGTCGTCGGAGGGAGGTAGGAGGAGGGATGACAAGGACCCCTTTAAAGTCCCAAAGGAGGGAGCTCGAACTCCTTCCATGACTGACCAACTGGTGCATTGACTGGTCAACCAGACCAGTTGACTTTGGGCTAAAAAGGCCTCTGTAATAGTGAAATGAGGGGCTGGAATGTCCAAGCCCCTTCGCGATTTCATCGGGAGCGCGCACGCATACCTTGGGGGACCCGACAACGAGTCCTACCACCAAATACACTACACGGGATTTTGATGAAGGCCCTAAATGACACGAAACTCGTAAGACCCACAGTAGTGGGCCCCAAGGACAAATGAATTAAAGAATTATTAACTTTGTAATATAATATTCATTGATATGATGTTGAATAAATTGTCTAGTGGCGAACGACGGTTCACATCGAGCCCCAGATGCACAAGGAGTGGTCATAGGCGCGTTGAGTGCAGGCAAGTGGGAAGCTTCGCTTAAGTATCAAATATGGCATGTTATTAGATAAACTAGGAACCATGAATTAAACTAAGGACTTGGGAATGAGTTGCATTATGATATTGACTTGGTTTGTACTTATCTATGGGATGTATGAGTGTTGCACTAAACTTAGAACCTACCCTCTCCTAGTCAAGGAGTTGGGATTACCCTTTCCTAGTTAAGGAGTTAGAACTACCCCTCCTAGCTAAGGAGTCGGAATTGTTATCTCATAAAAGTCCTCGAAACTACTTCTAAAGATATGATCGGTGGTCAACCTCTCATGAAAACCTTAAGTGATGTTTGGTGCACACATCGGCGACGGCTTGAACGAACCTATTATTGGTTTGATGAGACCATTGAGGGGATACAACGACTATTGGGTTCACTAGTGATCTTCATCACCTCGAGAATAGGAGAATCGGTCACCGGAATCAAGTCAATAGCTAAAATGCATTGATTGGAACAACGACGTATATTACTATCTATTTATGGTGTCTCTTGTAGGTCATTTGCATAAATGTTGGCTTTTAATTATAATTTGTGAATCTTTATCTTGATTATATATGGTGATTCTTGATATATGCGTTGCATGAAATGGATAAATGTTTGTTCTATGTTTCTGTGAATTTCTGAATATGCTTGTATGATATGAATGGTGAACCATATGATGTGTTGTTGAGTCATAGCCTATGCCTTCATACTATGGGTGATTTTCCAATATCGTATCATTTGAAAAGTATTGCTTCATTTGTAATGAAAAGATGAATACTCATTTGCTATGGATATGTGACTTTATGCACCAATTTGAAGTATAATTATTAACTCCATGGTGCTATTTGGTTGTTGAGTTTACTTCCATGGTTTTACATCGAAGTTGGACCTACTTTTATACTTTCACATGTCTTGGAATACATGAATATGCTCATTAATGGATATGAAATATGAATTCCATGCTCTCTATTTAATGCGAGTGATTGGATTGCTACTTTCCATGTATATCTTGTTTATGTATTAGGTAATACTTGCGTATTTGATGGTTAGGTGAGGATTTCATCTTACTAAGCTCTGTTGTTTCTTTAGCTTACCCCACTTACAATACAAGTCCATCTAGGAGCGTGGTAGACAGGAAAGGCAAGGGGATGGTCCTCTCTTGAAGTCCCTTGCATGTGAGCCTCGGATTTACTCGTACTTTTACTATCTATTGTAGTTTTGTAAACTTCGAACTCTGGTTGTAACTTAAGGCATAGTTTATGGGTTGTTTGAACTTTTATGATGCTATTATGAACTTTTGGAAGCTTTTAGGATTTTGAAGCTTTTTGGTAAGGCTTGAACTTGATTGGAAGGGATAAACCCTTATTGTGACTTTCAAAATGACATATGGTTTATTATGATTATCTTCCACATTTTAATTTTCATATATCATGTTAGTATGATTGGAAGGGATAAACCCTAAAGGTTAAACATAATCCTCAATATCAAATCTATCAATGCAAACCAAAATAAGGAGGATTTACTTTGTCCGAAAGAATATACGATACCTAATGTCTACTGATACTGTGCTTCGAAGATCCATGATAATTGATTTACCAAAGTTCTCCAACAATCCATTTTTGCATTAATTAAACCCTAGTTGGCTCAAATTAACTTTAAATTCCTAAAATTGTTGCATTGAACTTGGTATATGGACTTTAATACTTCTTTAGGCTAGGGAAGTGTAACAACCCCAAATTTTTAATCCGACTTGTACGACAATTGTCAAAATTGTGACCCGGCTACGTGAATACTGGTCAATATTTCAAACTTCGGGAGTCGATGCCGAAGTGATTTTATGATTCTTTGATTGTGTGTAATAGTATGTTAGTATTTTACGAGTCTCGCGCCGGTCGGGCGATATTTAATTGAGTGAGGTTTCGACTAGTCAAACGGGGGAGTAAAACATATAAATAAATGAATTTTTATTAATTTAATAAATTAGTTGACGGGTCGTGGCGAGAAAATGGACACGACGAGCCAATTGAATGAGAGAAATACGGACCGAGGAACGCAAGATCTACGTGGGAGTTGGTTAATTACACAACATACGGGCTATGGGATTTGTATTGTTATAGTGACACAGTCCAATGGTGAGGAGCCATGAGATTGACCTCGAGAGGCGTGTGGGTGTTGAGATGGAGGGCCATGCAAGTGACAACACACACCTACTTTAAGGTGTAATAAAAATAAATAAATAAATGAAAAGACCCATAAGGGCAATTGTGATGAAATGGAGATAAATTAAGAGGAGGGGCAAACTGGTCATTTGACCTTTATGTTAATATATCAACAAAGCCCTACACTACACTATTCATCTTCTCCTTTGTTGAAACCGCCGCCCCCTCCTTCTCTTCCATCTCGGCCTCTTCACCACACCACCCCGCGGTCTCTCTCTCTCTCCCTCTCCATCTCTCTCATTTTCACGGTCTCTCTCACGATTTTTTCTCTCTCTCTCGCATTTGTTCTCTCACGCTCTCGGTCCTCCCCTCTCGGCTCTCTTCGCTGACCGAACCACGACCCTCGCCGGAGCTCTCGTTGGTCTTCATAGGTCTGTCTCTCTCTCTCTAGCTCTCTCTCGGTTTCTTTCTCTCTCTCTCCCTCTCCTTCTCAACGAAAAAAAAAAAAAAAAAAAAAAAAAAAAAAAAAAAAAAAAAAAAAAAAAAAAAAAAAGGAAACCAGAGACGCAAGCGTCTCTGGTCAAAAAGAGAAAAAAAATGGAGAAGATGCACACGTGCATCATTCTCTAATATTATATATATAAATATAATATATATATATATATGTATATATATGTATATGTATAGAAGAAAAATAGCAAATATATATATATATATTGAAAAATTCAGAAAAATATGATAAATTAGGAAATGGGTTCATAAATGAGTTTTGGGATTCTCTCGGAAATGTTGGCGGGATATAGTCGGGGTTTTAGCCTCGAAAAACGTAAAAAAGATATAATATATCAAATTGAAGCTAGTTTAATGACAAATGATCTTAGGTATAATTCGGGTGGTAATTTTTATTTGTTTGGCATTTATTCAAGCTCATTTGGATAATTGTAGTGCGGTATAGGCAATTGGGAAGTCGCGGAAGACGCGTTAGGATCTCGGAGTTGTCACACGGGTCGCGATAGTTCAGGTAAGTACATTTGCCTTAAAAAGCATTTGTATGTTTTTAAGCCGAAGAAAATGCCATGTGATTCATTATCATTTATTCGGTCTTGTTATTCTCTATTATTATTTATTCCATTCCATTTCTTGTTTGTGTGATTCCGGCGTAAGTGTTTTGTGTCGAAAAGTACTAGGACTGCACTAGAGGGATAAAACGTGGGCACTCGTGGCCACGAGTGTGTGACCACCCTTAGTGGCCAGACCGTGTGACACCGAGTCTTGGGGTTCGAGTCCCTTACCGATCATATTTGTGCTTTCGTTTGAGTCGATGCCGGGAAGACCTCGCAAGGTCTTCGCCGTTATGCTATGGACTAGACCACTTATGAGCCTCTTTTGATTCCTTGGAACACACTTGAATTTCGATTGATATCTATTAGTCTGTTTATCATGCACCTTGTCTATTTAAATTCTGTCATTTTAATACCGCATGATATTTAGGCGCTTTACTTGTATTATCATGAATTACGGTTGTTATCTTCTTACGGCATTACATTCGATTTTATTCGGTTACTCACCGTCTAGTTTGTGACGGTGGGTGCGATAGGGCGGAGAGAGAAGCAAGGGCAAGGGACCCTGCTGCAGGTGATCTATTGAGAAGCTTAGCGGCTGGATTTGGAGACTACTTTGTAGGTTTCTTTATGTGTTGCTTTTATGTATATCGTTTTTATATATACATGCTTTGGGATTATTGAACTTGGTATTTTGATGAGATTGGTATCATGTATAATTACCTATCGAATTGTGCATGAATACCCGGGGTTTTTCACACTTATAGAATTCCTTTACTTCCCTTGAATGAGTTATTTTCCCCTTTATTATAAATGTTTTAGTCTTCCGCTGTGTATTATTGCAATAACTCTTTCATAAATAACTAAATTGATTAAGTTGAAGGTGACTAGGCTCGTCAGGTCGCCGAGTGATGACTCGGGGCTTGTACGGGTCTAGGCCGGGCGTACCCAATTGCATGGGGAAAATTGGGGCCGTCGCAGTTGGTATCAGAGCTTAGGCTTTAGAATCTTAGGGACATGGTATATAGTTATCTAAAAATTGTGATACCAACATCACAGTTGGCATCGAGGGCACAGGTTCTAAAATAGGACTCTTGATTCAAATTCATAAAACACAAGCCATTTAAACCGGCGGAAGTTAGGAACGGTTGAACTTAGAGTGGAAACCCTATGATCTTGACTTAGAATCCTAGTTGGGGAGTGGGATAAGTCTGATGTGATGTTTATATATATTACGATTGTTGTGTGTATTATATGGTATCGGTAACTATCCACCGATCCGAAATACGCTTTCGTTATGAGAGGGCGATGGCGGATCGAAGGGTCCTAGTGACGACAAGCGGGACGTCGAGTACTCGATTTGTTAGCATCGACGAGTTCAGACTTTGACGCAGAGAGTCGCATCTCAAAGCGATAGTTGGAAGAGATTTTGGCGATAATGAGAGGCGTCGATTCTTTGTTGCATCGGTACCATCAACGGCTAGAGTAACCATTACTCGAAAGAGGCAAACACATCGGGGTTACGACCATGACCTTGCTTCCTTCCACCACTTCAATGACACCATTATGGCGGTTGTACCTCGTGCACCGACGAGTGTATGACATTACGACGACTATTGAGGTCGAGGCAATGGCGAGAGTTCAAGAGGCACGACCACTGTCATTTCTATGGAGGTGCGACGTGGCCGCCAAGTAGCGAGTTGTTCTTGAAGAGTCACGAGAAGATTGAACACGATCGACTGAGTTGTAATTAGAGCGCCGATCGGGGAAACATGATGGGAAACGAACGAGAAATTCGAACGATGATAGTGGTTCTCGAAAGCGGAAGTTGTGTTACCGGTGCGGACGACTGGACATTTTTAGAAACGATGTGCGATTTGTGCGAGGATGTGCACGTGGCGAATGAACAATAACTTATAGTGGTTCGTGATACTAACGGAGATAAAGAAATTTCCTGGTTATCATATGACATGCATGGAACCGATTAAATGAAGCTTTAGGTGTTTAAATAAGACGTTGGACGTCATGTGACGAGTTAGGGTTGATCTTGGCTAGAGTATTACCGTTTAAACTTAGCAGTGTTGTCTGCAGGATGAGACAAACCTAACTTAGATAAGAGTCGAAAGAGATGGTAAGTTTGGGCACAATGGGTGCCAAAACTAGCCATAAGTACACCTAAAGAGAGGCAGGACCAGACTGGTTGTGATTCATCTTACGATGCATGGACACGTAGTGTACATGGTGGCCACGGTTGCAACTTTGTCGAATCTATTTTACTGCCTGGGTATAGATAAACTTGCGTCGAGACGCAAGTAGGTTGGGAGGTTTTCACGAGTATGGCGTACGAGTCGCGATCGTAGCGTCTTACGTCGTGATCACCAAGCTTGAGTCGTGGTAGTGGGCGATGTTTGCGACGAGGTCGTGGCATTCCTACCATTTTGAGAAAACGGGAGCGGTCTAGAGAGACCGTAGTTGAATTAGGTTGTTTGAATTGGTTGGGACCTACGGATCGAAAGGCGAGATAAAATCAAGTTTGTTGGAAGTGACATTCGCGAGAGTTCACGGTTGGTTATAGCTTATTGGTACATGCGAAGTGACTATGCATTGGTTTGCAATTCAGCGATGATGAACGAGAGCATTTGTATGAAGTAACTATGAGGTAGTCCACAGTTCGAGAAAGAGGATCTAAGCTGTCGAAGCATTTGTAAGCCACGGTTTGGGAGAGGTGCGAACTAGATATAAACATTATATGCGTTGATTTGTGGATACGAGAAGATCAACGTTGTTGCTGATGCGTTGCGCTACAAAGGATTGGATGCAGAGGTAGTTATATGTTAAAGAACCTACGAGCGTGGTTTATGTGAGGCATTCGAGTTGATGAGATCGGCGGACGTGCCGACGACTACCAGAACCCAGATACGTGGCCAAACGATGTTGTGGACCGTCTCATTTGGCATTGTGCGTGAGGGACAGCAAGGCGATGCGTCATACCAGCGGTGCAATGAGATGGTGGATAATTCATATTGCTCAGACGAGTCGGTCGACAGACTCATGCTAGAGGTATCGCGGGCGTGGGGATTCCATTGGGTCGATGCTTGTGAAGAGTTACTTCGGGAGATTTATCGTTTCGGTTTGGTTGTGTATCGGGTCGACCTAAGATGTGCGCCGATATGCGACATTATTTTGGTGACCAGGGAATGATGTTCCGAGGTGTCGGAATTGTTCGAGCGTGTGACATGCCAGCGCGTAAAGGCTGGGCATCGACGACCTGGAGGACTACTGCAGCCCCACCCATTCCTTGATGGAAGTGGGAATATATTGAAATGGAATTCGTTAGTGGTTGCCCCAATCTCCTCGTGGTTACGATAGCATCTGGGTAGTTGTGAATAGTTTTGTTTGAGACTTAAGAGTGCCCAGTAGTGGCATAAGAAATACTTGTCGAGTATCACGATGAGCTTCAGTATGATTCGGGGAGATTATGAATACCTAAAGATCTCTCTACTGAAGGGTCACGAACGGTTTGGAGTCAAGAAATGACTCACTCTGAGTTTTTATCGGTCTCGTTAGGAGTTGCGAAGGGTCGTTAATTTAGTTTACTTATTAGGCAAATTTCGGGGACGAAATTCTAATAAGTGGGGGAGACTGTAACAACCCCAAATTTTTAATCCGACTTGTACGACAATTGTCAAAATTGTGACCCGGCTACGTGAATACTGGTCAATATTTCAAACTTCGGGAGTCGACGGCGAAGTGATTTTATGATTCTTTGATTGTGTGTAATAGTATGTTAGTATTTTACGAGTCTCGCGCCGGTCGGGCGATATTTAATTGAGTGAGGTTTCGACTAGTCAAACGGGGAGTAAAACATATAAATAAATGAATTTTTATTAATTTAATAAATTAGTTGACGGGTCGTGGCGAGAAAATGGACACGACGAGCCAATTGACAGAGAAATACGGACCGAGGAACGCAAGATCTACGTGGGAGTTGGTTAATTACACAACATACGGGCTATGGGATTTGTATTGTTATAGTGACACAGTCCAATGGTGAGGAGCCATGAGATTGACCTCGAGAGGCGTGTGGGTGTTGAGATGGAGGGCCATGCAAGTGACAACACACACCTACTTTAAGGTGTAATAAAAATAAATAAATAAATGAAAAGACCCATAAGGGCAATTGTGATGAAATAGAGATAAATTAAGAGGAGGGGCAAAGCTGGTCATTTGACCTTTATGTTAATATATCAACAAAGCCCTACACTACACTATTCATCTTCTCCTTTGTTGAAACCGCCGCCCCCTCCTTCTCTTCCATCTCGGCCTCTTCACCACACCACCCACGGTCTCTCTCTCTCTCCCTCTCCATCTCTCTCATTTTCACGGTCTCTCTCGCGATTTTTCTCTATCTCTCTCATTTGTTCTCTCACGCTCTCGGTCCTCCCCTCTCGGCTCTCTTCGCCGACCGAACCACGACCCTCGCCGGAGCTCTCGTTGGTCTTCATAGGTCTGTCTCTCTCTCTCTCTCTCTCTCTCTCTCGGTTTCTTTCTCTCTCTCTCCCTCTCCTTCTCAAAAAAAAAAAAAAAAAAAAAAAAAAGAAGGAAACCGAGAGACGCAAGCGTCTCTGGTCAAAAAGAGAAAAAAATGGAGAAGATGCACACGTGCATCATTCTCTAATATTATATATATAAATATAATATATATATATATGTATATATATGTATATGTATAGAAGAAAAATAGCAAATATATATATATATATATTGAAAAATTCAGAAAAATATGATAAATTAGGAAATGGGTTCATAAATGAGTTTTGGGATTCTCTCGGAAATGTTGGCGGGATATAGTCGGGGTTTTAGCCTCGAAAAACGTAAAAAAGATATAATATATCAAATTGAAGCTAGTTTAATGACAAATGATCTTAGGTATAATTCGGGTGGTAATTTTTATTTGTTTGGCATTTATTCAAGCTCGACTGGATAATTGTAGTGCGGTATAGGCAATTGGGAAGTCGCGGAAGACGCGTTAGGATCTCGGAGTTGTCACACGGGTCGCGATAGTTCAGGTAAGTACATTTGCCTTAAAAAGCATTTGTATGTTTGTAAGCCAGAAGAAAATGCCATGTGATTCATTATCATTTATTCAGTCTTGTTATTCTCTATTATTGGTATTCCATTCCATTTCTTGTTTGTGTGATTCCCGGCGTAAGTGTTTTGTCTGAAAAGTACTAGGACCTGCACTAGAGGGATAAAACGTGGGCACTCGTGGCCACGAGTGTGTGACCACCCTTAGTGACCGTGTGACACCGAAAGTCTTGGGGTTCGAGTCCCTTACCGATCATATTTGTGCTTTCGTTTGAGTCGATGCCGGGAAGACCTCGCAAGGTCTTCGCCGTTATGCTATGGACTAGACCACTTATGAGCCTCTTTTGATTCCTTGGAACACACTTGAATTTCGATTGATATCTATTAGTCTGTTTATCATGCACCTTGTCTATTTAAATTCCTGTCATTTTAATACCGCATGATATTTAGACTGCTTTACTTGTATTATCATGAATTACTTGTTATCTTCTACTGGCATTACATTCGATTTTATTCAGTTACTCACCGTCTAGTTTGTGACGGTGGGTGCAGATAGGGCGGAGAACAGCAAGGGCAAGGGACCCTGCCTAGGTGATCTATTGAGAAGCTTAGCGACTGGATTTGGAGACTACTTTGTAGGTTTCTTTATGTGTTGCTTTTATGTATATCGTTTTTATATATACATGCTTTGGGATTATTGAACTTGGTATTTTGATGAGATTGGTATCATGTATAATTACCTATCGAATTGTGCATGAATACCCGGGGTTTTCCACACTTATAGAATTCCTTTACTTCCCTTGAATGAGTTATTTTCCCCTTTATTATAAATGTTTTAGTCTTCCATTTGTGTATTATTGCAATAACTCTTTCATAAATAACTAAATTGATTAAGTTGAAGGCTGACTAGGCTCGTCAGGTCGCCGAGTGATGACTCGGGGCTTGTACGGGTCTAGGCCGGGCGTACCCAATTGCAT
The DNA here is from genome assembly GCA_039657345.1 of Stephania japonica. Classification (NCBI taxonomy): domain Eukaryota; kingdom Viridiplantae; phylum Streptophyta; class Magnoliopsida; order Ranunculales; family Menispermaceae; genus Stephania; species Stephania japonica. The sequence continues at coordinate 42,981,380 of CM077562.1, forward strand.
GGGGAAAATTGGGGCCGTCACAGGAAGGATAAACAATTTATTAAAAATGGGTTTCTTATCAATGTAGGGCTTAGAGGGAGGAGGAACTTGAAAATAAGAGGGTTTCGTTTTCTAAAATTGACCTGCTATTTTATAAACCTGACATTGGTACCGTGCTTTTGAATGCACAATGACACCACTACGCCAGGGATGGCATAGTAGGAATTAGGTTTTGCTATTGGAAATGCACCTGACATCGTCTTTGGCACCATGCACGTATACCCACGGCATATCAAACGACGTGGAATACTTATAATATATTTGCAAGAACCTCCCTATGGCGTCGTGGGTTTAGCCTAGTATCGTGCATTTTAACGCACGACATAGGTCACGACTCCATGAACAAAATAAAAATTGGGAATTTTGGGTTCAAAATTCACCTGACTGGGACGTCTGAACGACTTTCCTTGCTAGGATACTTCAAGTAATTGTGAGTTAAGATTGAGAGATAGGATTATTAAACTAACGAAACTATAAGACTAAAAAGCTAAAAACAAAATTAAAATATGGGCTACCTCCCAATAGCACCGATGTTTAAAGTCGATGGCCTGACTTGGAATGATAGATCACGTGAGACCTACTAATTTAGAGAAGTCCTGTATAAATGGTTTCCCTGCTATTTTGGGTAATGTGACATGGCTCTCCTCATGGTTTCGAGCCTATCTGGGACCTCTAATAAAAAAGATTCAGTTTTATCGTGACTATTTAACACAAAAATGTCAACAGCGTATAAGATCTCCAAATTCCTTTTCTCTATATCCCCTGTTTCAAACTCAAATATTATCCATGTTAGGACAAGTGGTTTTACCAACACTAGGGATTGATCTTCCTTGCTTTCTTCTTCTAGCTCCTCTGGCTTTCAATTTTCTTCTCAGTTTCTTCTACTGTCATAATGTTTGGCTTTGATGGACGAGTCTCAAGTTCATCCTCCAATTCAGACCAATACTCATCCTCCTCAACACTACTAGATGTAATAGCACTTGCATTCTTTTCTTGATCACAATGTACAAGCAAAGGAAACTCTTGTTCATTAATTAAATTATCAAGGCTAGCATTGACTTAACTAATTAGAGCTCCCATATTTTGAAAACTTGATTTCATCTCACGCTGATGTTTGTTCCATTTTCTCTTGATAGCCTTAATTGTCATGATGGAATTGTTCATTGATAGAGACTAAATCTTTTAAAAAAAATTCGAGAGAGCGCTTTTCTTATTGAGGAATTTGTGGACTTGCATGGACTCGTAAAAGTTGGGTTGTGGTGATGCATAGCTCCACTCGAGATAATTTCCGTACTCTGGACAGTATTGACAAGCATCAGTGAGATGAGAAATATCCGTGCAAACTCCATAAACCTCCACATAACCCTGTTGCTCAATAGAAGACCAATTAGAACACTCATGTCTAAAATTTGATGTACTCACCCTATTCATACTATAATAGTACGAGTTTTCATAGTGACCATTGTTGAATTACCTGCAAACATATGCTAAGGAGAAAGGTCTAAATACAAAAATAGTTACAACAAAAAGAAAAGAAAAGCTAAACTCAATTTGGAATCGAATCCCCGGAAGCGACGCCAAAATTTAATCACGTGTCATTCATGTCAAATATAACTCGTGAAAGGTTACCAATCCCACTGGAATGTAGTAGAGGCAAGCACGGGGTTGAATCCATAGGATTCAGTCAAACTGAGTTCAACAAACAGAAAAGTAAAATTGTAGGGTTTTGGAAAGAGTTTTTCTAACAACCAAAATGCAAGAAAGTAAATAGATTGTAAAATAGAAGAATAAAGTATAACTAAGTGCAGGAATCCACAATCTACCCCTATGTTGTATCCATGCCTTGTATCATTGATTTTAGAAAAATAGGTTTCAAAATTGTTTCCATTCATAAGTTAGTGTTGGGGTCATCAACGCCCTCGTTCCCCTATTCTTGATAAATAGGGCAGCCGCTCACTAAATATTTCTCTTACTCTATCGTACATCCTTGAGCAACCACTCTTAAGATTTAGCACGTAAGCAGCATTTAGCACTCTGTGGGAACACCGACCTCTAGATAACCTTGGGCAACTACTCTCAAGATTTAACCTAGTTCTCGATATTACTCCCTTAAAATAATAAGTATGTCTGGTCTCTTATTCTGAGTGATTGCTATTTCTCAACCCAGTTGGTATCACAGACTTAACCTGATTGAAAACATGTCAAGGGATTTACGCGAAGATTTATAATTGAAGTGCAAACTCACAAACTACCAATGAGTCATCGTGAGAAACAGTAATATAAAGATAAAGAACAAAATCAAAACACTTTTATAATAGAAAATCTCAACAAGACATGAAAGACAAACCTACTACATGTAGAGAGTTTCATCTCCGACCTAGGTATTGAAGAACCTAGCCGGATATGGCTACTCTACCATGCTCTGCTTCTAAAACTCTCTGAATATAATGTGTTTTTGTCCATTAAGGTCCTCCTTTATATAGGTGAGCCTGGGTACTAGAATAGGAAAACCCGAGAAAACAAGAACCTTCTAAAAATTCAGAAACTTCAATTTTGCGTTCTTGACGCTGTCGTGGTGCCGCCATTATTTATGGACGATGCCAGGTCACGACGTGGCTTCAATTTGGCAAGTCTTAGTCTTCAAGTCAGCTCTGAACTTATATTTTATGTCCTGGTGCAGTGGGTGGCATTGCTTGTATTGTTTCTTAGTGCCACCAGTTCAATGCCTTCAGTTTATCTGGCCTGATGCCTTAGTGGCGCTGTTGTTCCTCTGTTGGCATCGCCCGTTCTGCTTCACAGTGTCAGGTCTACTGTTGTTTTAACCAATGGTTAACTTTCTCTTGGATTTGTCTAATTCACACACAAACACTCAAATACCTAATAAATTACCAAAGTAAACATATAGAACCATAAAATATAACTTTGGACTCGATTTACATAGCTAAACACCCATATAAAAGTGTATAAATAATGACTTATCAATCACTTCACTCGTTTTTTATTAGCATGCTAGTATTGTTTATCTTGATTAAGTTGATAATTATTGCTATGCCAATATTAATGATTTCAGTTGATAAACTTGGCTTGTATCATTAGTTGAGTGTGACTTGTGTAGAGTTATAATCTGAGAAAGATGGGGTCTTTATTGAGCGGTTCAACTGGGAACATTCTACGGGAATGTTGGGGTCAGGTTCTTAGTCTAACCAAGAAGTCAGGGCTAGATTTCAAGAGTATATCAAGGATACCTTTTCAGACTTGGGCTCACATATGGCTGGGAATCCTTGCGAATGTATCGGAGGATCACCCTTTAAGTATTGGGTCCCTATCTGATGGTCTGAAGAGCCTCTACTGGTGAGTAGTTGGTTATCTTTCTATGGGCTGAGGGCACCATGAGATGCGTCTTGGGCACCCTAAACTTGTTCAAGCTTAGTATCACTCTATTACACCTTTATTCTTTGTCGCGCACTCAACAACTTACTAGTTTGCAGTGGTAACTTCTTACATATGTTCCTTCTTGGCATTTATCTACCACCTAATATGCATTTAGTTACCAATCTTTTTATATTCGAAATGTGGACAAGTGGCCTTTAGGATTTACTTTACTTACTGTCTATTTGTGACGGTGGGTGCAGATCCTTCGAGTAGCAGGTCGGGAAAGGTGAAGATCTACGACTATCTTTGAACCTTCGGCGTGTTTCTTCCCACTACTTTGTAGGTTTTTGATATTTTGGTGTATTTATCTACTTTATGTATTTGATATACTTTTGGGATGTATATATTTGGGTTGAGCAATTAGTTCCCCAATTTGACACACGTCTATCACACTGTTTTATTGCCACATTAGTTATATATATTCATGAGATCGTTGTTTCCTGGTTTTCATACTTAGGGTTTATTTTAATTGCTTCCACTAAATTGCTTAAGACTTTCGCTGAATTCAATAAATTATTAAAAAGTTTTAATTAACTCTGAAAATCACGAATACCAAGTAATGAGTAATACTCATTCTAAACACGAATAACAAGATGAATAAGACAATAAGGTTGACTAATATGTTGCCAAGTCCTATGTGGCTATGATTAGGGATTAATGATAGGATTAGGTTGGTCGATGCCCTAAATTAAGGAACAGGCATCACAGTTATGCAACTGTACAAGTTGTTATATTTGTGTATTACGTTAGTTGCTATATCTGTATAATTATGGTAGTTACCATATATTTGTTTGACTACGATATTTACATATTACTTTCCGTATTTGTGTATTGGAAGGCTCTATAAATAAGAGCACCTTATTGTATACAATTAGCCATGTTTTACCCTAATTCAATAGAGATTCAAGTACATTCACAAAAAAATATATCGACTTATCAAAAAAAAAGTTAAACCTGCTAAATGGAACCAGTTGTTGTAACTATGTATGGACACATAGATCTAGGACCAGGTCTTGACATTTTAGGGTTGGACCCAAGGCAAAACCTAAAAAATGGGCCTTCATTAATTTTGAGCCCGGCTAAGTGCCCCCACTGTTTACTTAGTGCACCCCAAAAAGAGTCAAACTTAAAAAAAGGTTAATCCTACTACAAAATGACCCTTATGCCCTTACTGTGATTAGTGCACCACACTTACACTTTTATCTCGTTTTGTGCACCCCATCATCATCCCTCCACATACTCTCTTCTTGTGATTTGTAGGCATCATCGAGTGGTTTGGCCTCGCAGGTCTGAGTCTCTTGTTGGAGAGTCGATTAAAGCCCACCGAATCTCTAGTTGGAGAGTCGGTCACTGCCTGTTGAACTTTTAATTGGAGAGTCGGTTGGAACCCACTGAACATTTTAGGTTGGCAGTTGTCAACTAAATCTCACAAAAAAAGTTCGGTTGGACAACACCGAGCCTAGAGGATAAGTATTGGCCATATGTCGTCGAACCTCAAATAGATGTCTCGACTAAGGTTTTAAAGTTAAGTGTTTCGGTTCGGATGAAATGGGTATTTTGGTAAAAATATGGGATGCACTTATAAATTGAAATTTGAATTTAGGATGCTACACATAATCGGGTGCACTTAATAAACAGTGAGTTGCACTTAATAAACAGTGAGGTGCACTTAGCCGGGCTCTTGATTTTTTTAATTTTTTATCTTATTGATTATTAAAATTAAATTACTATTTTATTTTGAAAATTAATTTCATATATTTTCCTTCTTATTTTTGAATTTGGGTACGATAATAAAAAAAATTATTTCTTTTATGGTGATTATAAAAAAATTAATTTATCTAGGAAACGGCTAAAACGACCCCAGTTTTTGCTACAAGGACCTTAGTTTTGTGAAATTACCCAACTACCCATCTATATAAAAGGTTTTTACTCACCCATACACCGCTTGCTCCACTCATCTCTCTCTCTCAAATCACACTCATCAATAACTCAAATCCAACAAAATATAAGCAAAACCACATGGATTCGACATCGTGGGTGCATTTATCATCTCTTTTAGTTTCAATTTTGAGGTTTTTTTCAGTTTTTTTTAAGTCGTTTTGTTTGTTGTGACAGCCCCAAATTCCACAACCCTAGAATCGGGCGTCGCCCGGCCTGGACCCGCGCGAACCCCCAAGCCAATCCCGACGAGTCGCGCGGGGCCAATGAGCCTATCCTTACCATTCAATCATTTATTAATCATTTGAAAGTGAAGTCAATTAATTAGCGAGTTATCAAAGTAATAAGCGGAAGCAATTAATCTCAACTAATAAATCAACTTCGAAATCTCTAAGTTAGGATAAAAACCTAGGGTGTGGAACCCCGTATATCATATATATCATGTAAAGCAAAGAGAGTATCATCCAAGTCTTAATATCCAAAAAAGGTCTCTCAACCCATTACCCCATGTACAAAAACAATATAAGTAGCTAGTACAACAAAAAATGTCACCTATATCAGGAGAGGAGGGCCGCTCAAAGTATATCACCTAACTGCATGGCCCTTCCTTTGCTGGACTGCGGATCTGCACTCGGTCAAACATAAGAATGACGAGTCCAGGTAAGTAACGCCAAGCAGGAAAACAATAAATACAGTATTTCGAATTAAATAAATGGACAGTCAATTCATGCCGATAGAAAGAAAAGGACAGGGAGCGCATGAATATATAAAAACTGTAAATAAATAAATAAGCGATCGAAATTGAGTGTCTCGGAATACAAGGGAAAGGCACAAGTGGTCCCGACCAATTAAAGTCGTTAAGCCGAGGACAAAATCTCCTCAAAGGCTAGGAGTCGAGGACAGAATCTCCTCTAAGACCCCTACGCGAGTGCAAAGTCCCCAACAATCTGGTGGAGAACTCTTACCCCGTATATGTCATTACAACTAATCATGTATCCCCAGCCGTAAACTCTGGTATAATATACCGCGAGCCCGGAATTCTGCAAGGATCACGCTTGACACACTTGCCTTAGGACAACTCAAAAGGAATGGAATGACAAAATAGAATCGAAACAATATCAATAAATAATTAAAAGCTCAAGAAATACTGTAGTGTTCCTCACTGGTTTACTTACCTCGATCCAAGCTAATTCATGCTAACACGGACTCCGACACGCCCCTCACGGTCCCTGTGTGTACAAAAATCCTGATAATGCAATTTATATCAATTTTCTTAATTTCCTATGATTTTTTTCAAATTTCTAGCTATTTTTGTCAAATTTCACGTTTTTCAATGCCAAAAAACCCCCGACATAATGTCTCGCAAAAATCTCAAATATTTCACTTTTCGTAGAAATTCCCGAATTTCTCTTTATTTGATGAAAATATAATTTTCTGGAATTTTCTAAAATTTTTCCTGAATTTTTCCTATTTTTCTGGAATTTATTTCAATTAAAATCAATTTTAATATATGTAATCAAAATAAATAATTTTTATTAATATAATATATAGGTGGGTCGCAGGTCGGGTCTGACCTGACCCGGCTGGGTCGGGTCAGGACCGGCTTGACCGGTCAAACCGGGTTTGACCGGTCACACTGTGTCAAACCCGGTCGACCAAACAGGACGGGTCACCTGACCGCCCGGTTTTCCTTCTTTTCGTTCTTGTGTTTTTGGAAATTTCCAAAGCAAAACACAAAGCAATCATTTTTTTTTTCTAACAACATTCACAACAATACAACAACAATCAACAACCACATCACCCAACCATCATCATCACCACCATTTTCACCATTTGAATCCACCACCCCCTCAATAACAGCCTCGACAACAAATTCGAAAACAACCACAACGACAATGTGACGGCCCCAATTTCCCCATGCAATTGGGTACGCCCGGCCTAAACCCGTACAAGCCCCGAGTCATCACTCGGCAACCTGACGAGCCTAGTCAGCCTTCAACTTAATCAATTTAGTTATTTATGAAAGAGTTATTGCAATAATAAACAGCGGAAGACTAAAACAATTATAATAAAGGGGAAAATAACTCATGCAAGGGAAGTAAAGGAATTCTATAAGTGTGGAAAACCCCAAGTATTCATGTACAATTCGATAGGTAAATATACATGATACCAGTCTCATCAAAATTTGCCGAGTTTAATAATCCCAAAGCATATATATATATATATATATATATATATATAAAACGATATACATAAAAGCAAAACATAAGGAAACCTATAAAATAGTCTCCAAATCCAGCCGCTAATCCTTACAATAGCTCCCCTAGGCAGGGTCCCTTACCCTTGCTGCTCTCCCTATCTGCACCCACCGTCACAAACTAGACGGTGAGTAACTGAATAAAATCGAATGTAATGCCAGCAGAAAACAACAGTAATTCATGATAATTCAAATAAAGAAGTCTAAATATCATGCGGTATAAAAAAATAGGAAATTAAATAGACAAGATGCATGATAAATAGACTAATAGATATCAATCAAAATTTAAGTGTGTTCCAAGGAATCAAAAGAGGCTCATAAGTGGTCTAAACTATAGCATAACGGCGAAGACCACGCGAGATCTTCCCGGGCATCGACACAAGCGAAGGCACAGCTATGACTGGAAAGGGACTCAAACCCATCCACCCAGTACTCGGTGTCACACAGTCACTAGGGGTGGTCACACACTTGTGCGCACGAGTGCCCGCGTTTTATCCCTCTAGTGCAGATCCTAGTACTTTCGAGACAAAACACTTACGCCAGAAAACACACAACAAGAAATGGAAGGGAATACCAATAATAGAGCATAACGAAACAAAATGAAAGATAATGAATCACATGGCATTTTCTTACCGGCTTACAAACGTACAAATGCTTGTGGCAATTGTACTTACCTGAACTATCGTAACCCGCGAAACAAACTCTCGTTCCTAACGCGTATTCCCAAGTTTTCCGCTACCTGACAAGGTAGGAAATTCTAATTAGTGGGTCGATTCATTACTAAACCTAGGTTGAATACCTTAATGTTTTTCCCAATGTTTTGATGATTCGAACGACTCGATGCAACCGACTGAAAAATCAAACGAAACATAACTCTTTTAGATTTTTGAAAACCACACCATAACTCAAAATAACCATGTATTCGAACACTCAATACACATCTATACTAAACAAATACCCGATGACAAAAACACATGAAATAACACATTCACGTTTAACAAAGTTTAAGCAAAATGGATAAACGCCTTTTCTCCTTGAGATCTTTCTCCCTAAATAAGAATAATGTACAGCCTAAATTTGGCAACAAAATATACAATTAATATAATTGACTATACAATTAATGTATTTGACTATACAATTAATGTAATTAACTATACAATTAATGTAATTGACTATTGCTAATAATTTCTTAATTAGTGTCATAAATCAATGCCATTAATATCGTTTACTACCGCGAGGAAACCATGCATGAGCACGCAACTCCAACATAAATTCGTTCTCACACACGACGTGCTATTAATTCAAGTGATTTCAATAGAGCATTCAACCTAGATTGATAAAACCTTGACTGAAAACTCAACACCAACGTCATCAGCAAACAATGATCGAAATACGAAACCACGCAATATTGATAAGAAATTACGACAAATCCGATCATTTACTCAAAATTAAATCAATAAACTATACAACGGAATCACATGACATGACGACACGAATAAAAAAAATCCTCGATACGATGAATACGTTTCCACTTTCATAGATTATTTTTTTTAACATAAACTTTTCTTCTCTTTCTTCTTTTCTCTTCTTTTTTTATATGGTACACCCCATTATGCACCCCATGTACACCAACCCACCACCAAACCGTCATGCATACACCCAAAACAATTACAAAAATCCACCTAAAATCATGAACACATGAACCCGAGAGACAAGAGAGGAGGAGAGGTTCACCTAGGGTGGGACGTGGAGTCTCCGACGGCGAGGGAGGTGGCAGCAGTGACGTGAAGACGAGAAGAGGAGGGGAGATGTGAGGCCGAGAAGAAGGAGAGATCCGAGAGAGAGAGCAACGAGAGTGAGAGAGGAGAGATCGTGAGTGAGAGAGAGATCGCGTGGCCGAGAGAGAGATGGAGAGGCTGAAAGTGAGGGAGATGGATAGCTGAGATGAAGAGAAGGAGGGTGGGCGGCGGTTTCGTTGGAGAAGAAGGTGAATAGTGTAGGGTTTCTTTGTTTGTTGTTATATTTATATGGTCAAATGACCTTTTTACCCCCAATTTACTTCCTACACAATTTTTAAACTATTACCCTTATGGGTCTTTTTACTTTTCTATTTATTTCTCTTTATTACACATTAAAGTATGTGTGTGTTGTCACTTGCATGACTCTCCACCTCAACATACCCGCATCTCGAGGTCAATCTCATGGTTCCTCATCATTGAACTATGTTAATTTAAAAATTCCAATTCCATAGACCATATATTGCGTAATTAACTAACTTCCGTATTCAAACGACATACCTCGGTCCATTTTTCCTTGTTCCGACTCTCATAATTCGCGTAGTCTTGCCTTGTCTCGCCAACTAATTAATTAAATTAATTAAAAATTCATTTATTTGTACTTTTTACTCGTTTTTCTCCCCCGTTTAACTAGTCGAAACCTCACTCAATTAAATACCGCCCGAACGGCTCGAAACCCGTAAAATACTACAATACTAATACACACAATCAAAGAATCATAAAATCACTTCGGTGTCGACTCCCGAAGTTCGAAATACTGTCCAGTATTCACGTAGCCGGGTCATAATTTCTGACAAGTGCAACACAAGTCAGTTAGAAATTTGGGGTTGTTACAGACAACACCCACAACGAAATCAACAACTTCTTACCTGGATTTCGCCTCGACGTCGAGCCCACGCTCTCCGCGAATCGTCGCTCTCCTCTCCTCGATCTCTCCTTCTCTATCGATTCCTCTTCTTCTCCCAATTTTTTTTTCTTTGATCGGCCATGGAGAATGGGTGGCGGTGGTGTGATGAAATTAGGTATTTTGGTCAAATGACCAAAATACCCCTAATCCTTATCCATACCCTTTACAACTTTGTTGCCCTTTTGGTCTTTTTACAATTTTACGTACCAACTTTGATAACTCACTTGGGTGACTTAGTTGACTTTTGGTCTTTTGATCTCATCCATTTCACACAACACTCAACATTTCCCTCGGGTATTCTCGCACCCGACTCATAATACTAACTTTGTTCGTCGCGTCACCACAGACGTACCGACGTAACAAACGGACTTTAAAACCTTTTAATTATTATTTATTTAATTTTTTTGTCAGTGTTTCTAATTAAATTTGTTCCCCTGACTACCAACGCTCGTACACGCCTTTACCCGTTTAAAAACTTAAAATTGCACAAATGAAATATAATATAATACAACCATCATACAAAACTAACATACCTCGGCGTCGACGTCCAAGAATTGATGACTGTACCACGGCGTGGGCCCACGTATCACCTATTTTGACACGTGGCATAGGTTAAATTTTTAGGGTCATTACATTTGTAAATTTACTTTTGGGTTTATGTCTTCGATTTAAAGCTTGAATCTTGCATTTTGGGAACAAAACTTTGATGGAATTGAAAATATTAAGCGATTTCGAGCAAAATCCACTTTTTTTTTTTACCATTTTTATGTATTTTTTGAGAGTTTTGAAGTTTTTTTGTTCATTTTGGTCGCCCGTGAGTTTCGGATTTACAGGGCCGAAATCTCTAAAGAATGTTCGACACCTCTGAAGAGGTTTCGGACATACAGGGTCAACACCTCTACAGAGGTTTAGACTGGATCCCTCTGTCACCTACTGAGACCGAGTTATCTTTGCATTATCAGTTGGAGTTAGCCGAGACCTCTACAGAGATATCAACCCATGTGTGTCCGAAACCCCTTTAGAGGTGTCAGCTCTATGTGTTCGACACCTCTTCAGAGGTGTCATTTCGATTCATCCGAAACCCGCGGGCGAGACTTCTTTAAAAGTGGGGTATGGGTAATGGGATGTGCAAAGGTATTATTGGAATTTTAAAAGTAAAGTTGGAGTAAACTAAGTGAAAAGTGGGGTAGACTAAGTAAAAATTCAATTTGGGGTCTGTTTAGCCGCTACTTTTATCTATGCACAAACACGAGGGCTACTTCAAATTTTGTCACCATTTAATTGCGTGTTTTTATAGAGTCATACATACTCAGTTAAATATATGAGTTGATGGCCTTCTTATATATTGATGGGGCTTAGGGTGGTCGCCCTTCTTGCCTCACTCTAGACTCGCTCCTACGTAGGACCGATATGTATTTGTTAGAGTTGGTGTAATACACATCGAGATGAACGTGCATCTCAGTGCAAAAGATCATGCCAACACCTGCCTATACTAGTATATCCCAATATACTACACAGTGGTTTATAAGAAAAATGTGGCGTTACCTCCCTCCCACCTATTTGAGTAAAAAGCCTCCCTCCTTAAAGCTCAACCCATGTAAATTTTTTTATCAAATCCCAACCCTTGTACTAATGTACATTCCTTGCTAAAACTCCCTAAGCCCATTACGTACTCTATTTTTTTTTTGTTGACAACCCCATCCAACTTCCTTTTTTCTGTTTTCCATTTCGACCCCTTGTGTATTGTTTTCCTCTTTTTTTTTTGTTGCCCTAACAGAGTGCTTCAACTTTTTTTTGATAAGAGCACAAATCTCTAACCCCCATCTATTTAGTGTTTTAAAAACTTGGCGAAATCTCACCGCAAGTCAATAGATCAATCAATTGCTTGTCATGCCATCTTACGATATCTATTATGAGGGCCCCTCAACATTATTCTTAGACAACAACCCAATTGAAAGTGCAAGTGTCAAGTGGAGTGGTAAGCTTTTTACAAAGCTTTTTATTGTCTTTTATTAGGTTATAACACTAGATTATATTTTCTTTAATCTCTCAACTTAAACGCATCTTAGATTCTCAAGTTATTGTTGTTTACATTGATTTTAGGGTTAAAATCTTTATTATCTATTGATTCATGATTTAGTTGCTTATTTAGTAAATTTTTATTAATCAAAACTTAGGTTTTTTTTTAAATTGTCTTTATTCGTTGGATGTGCAGATGTAGATAATGAATTTGTAATGAAATTGCACAAGTCCATGATTTGAGAACATGAAAATATTTAATACCTTTTAATTTCAAGTCAAAATTGATTGTTGTTTCATTATTTTGGTTACACTGTTGTTATAGTCTAATGTTTTATTTTTTAATGCATTTTGTAGAATATTTTCTTAATGCAATTCAATGTTAGGTCACTGCACCCTATATTTATCTTCATTCAACATGCCAGTCAGTTGTTTCATTAACTAATTTTTTATTTTATATTATAATAGTATACGCTTAATTTTTTTTGGCCAATGATTTGTGCTTTTGGTTTATATAATAATATATGATTATTAATTTCTTCACTTTCTCTTTCTAATAAGTATCATATGCACTTACTTTCACGAAAAAAAAAAAAAGTATCATATGCACTTGATATCAAAAAAAGAAAAGAGAAAGTATCATATGCACTTGTTTGACGACGTTCGTCCCAGAGAGAAAGATATGGCGAGAGGGGAGGGGCAAAGCAGAGGCAACAACGACAACAACAGTGGGGTTTTCTTCTTGGCGACTCTGCTTCTGTGGTTCGTCTCTGTTGCCTTTGAAATCGCCTTCAATGCAAGGACTGAGCTTCTCTCTATCGTTGCTGGTTGTTGTTTCTACCAAATGGTCAACTGGGTCGTCCGCTATTTCGTTACCAAAGACCCCCTTTTCGTCAACACTGCTGTCTCTCTCGTTCACTCCTCCATTGCCTCCTTTTCAGGTAATTAATTTCTCAATCACTACTTCTTTTTGATGATTTGGGTTTGTGGGTGTTGATTGAATTTGGGTTATTGGGCACATTTCTGCTTTTGGGGGGCTAATTCTAATATGCTAATTTGGGTTTTGCTTTTTTTTTTTTTTTTTTCTCAACATCCCTTTGTTTGTGAATTCATGGTGTGATAGTTGTTGTTGTGATTCGAGTTTTGGATTATTGAATGTGGTGGCTCCCAAGGGGTGTGGTGTAGTGGTTTCGAAGAGGGCCTTACTAGGGGTGATGGATTTGATTCGCAACAACAACATTATTTCTAGTGGTAGGGGTGCCCTCCTAACTTATGAGGGATTAGTCGGGTTCACCGGTGTCAGCAGCGGTGGCTCGGATACCCTTAGCTATCAAAAAAGAAAAAAATTATTGAATGTGGTGAATTTAGTGTTTGAACATAGGAAATGGGATAGCTTGAGAACGTCCCCGTTAATTGCTACACAATGTAAGGTCCTAAGATTGTGAATGAGGTACATTTCTATTCTATTTTTATTTTCTTGAGCAATATGATGAGGAAATGTTTAGCTAAGGTCATTAGCTTTATAACTCAATATTTCTGACTATAGTTGATTGATGGCTTAAGGGGTTAATATGTCGCGATGAAGGTTATAGCCGTTATCGAATCCTTTCTTGGAATTTACACCTGTTCTTTAGATCATTATTCATAGGGAACCACATTAAAATGAAAAGGTACGGAAGACCCGTATATACTTTTAACAAAAACTGATTAGCACCATAATTGTTTAGGATAGTGCTTCCACCATACCCTTGACTACAGTGCTTATTTCTTCTCATTGGTTCGCTCAACAATACTTTACTTTATTAGCTGTTATATATCTAGATTTTGTCATAATGTATGAAACTCTCAATGGAATGTCAAAATGTGAAGGGTACCATTCATTTTCATTAGTATTAGTATTATAACTGAATAACCGGCAAAAAGAAAATATTATTATGTCTTCCTCTTCAAACACCACGAAGTGCTCAAGCTAAGCATTTTAGTCGTTTCGTTTGTTCTCTATCCTTGTTTTGTCAAGGTAAGCACCTCCAACTACCTTGCGTGGCATTCCAAAATAATTCATTTGGTTTGTGGCTTCAGCATTATTTCATCACTGAAAAAATAGTGAAAATCTAGAATTCAACATTAGTCGATAAAGTTGACTTCCAAATCTGGTTATTTGTCATGGTTGATCGTTATTAATTTACTTCTTTCATGGTGCCATGTATCCATGAAGAACGATGGATTTAGTACGTTTTTTCTTCTGATGTTATGTACTCACACAATTCAGCTCTCACAACTCTCCGAAGAAAACCTAGAAAGGATCAAACCTGATCCTCTTCTAAGAAGTTTTATTGATAGCCAAATGAGGGATTACAAAACTTGAGGAAAAGAGTTGCAATCACAACAAATTGATCTGTTAACTCAAGCTCAACAAAGCCTAAAGACTCCCAGAACTCTCACAGAGCACACCTACAAACACTCTTGCTTCTTATAATTCCCTAAACACACTCAACGAGTTGTTGCATTGCTTCACTTACACATTCTTCACTCCTTTCAGCAGCTTTTGTGGTCTTGCCAAGTGTATTTGTGGTAGATGACTTAACTAAACGAACATAGGTGAGAATAGCAAGAATAAGAAGAAACAAAATCCTGCAAAAAGTTGAAGTAGAAATATATGGAAGCGCATTAGAGATCCTGCTATACTGCCATGACTCAAGCTTGGATCGTGTGTAGCATCCTTCAGAATGATAATGAGGACAAGCTACCAACATGTCAGGGGTGGTTTTAGAATAATGGTTCGCTGGACCTTTACATTCAAATAGAGAAGGGCAGCTTGAAGCCAATTAAAATATTTCTCTTCGTACTGGCATGGATATATCTAGAGTTTCACTGCTTCTACTCAGTGAAACTTGTGTGCAATTGGTACTGAAGAAGTTACATCTCATGTTTGTGGCAACATGCTTTTCTAAATCCTCTCTTTCTACGGGGGCGCAAGTCGCACAAATATTTTTCATTTTAAAGCTTTGTGCAATTGTGATGATTCACATTTTATCACTTAATTCTTTCCTACCAATGATTTGGATAACCTTGCAGTTCTGTTATTTTGAGACTCTCTATTCAAAGTATGCCGTGGCAACTGGCAAGTCTAGCTAAAGAAGAATCCATGAAGTGCAATTGTTGTAAAAACTTACATGAAATTAGTTGGGATTTGTAAATGAGAGTGATGATGTGATTACTACAATTCTAAAAAAAAGGTAGGTGTACAAACCTCATCCATTGGCGCGACAACATACCAAATCATTGACCTACCAATTTGTTGGTGTTTTGGTTTTCCTAATTTCAAGTGCCGAAACTAGGTTCTAGAAAAGAATTGGTTGTGTTATAACTTATCAGCTACTTTGCAGTCACATTTTGGTGCATGTTAAATAACTAGATTTTATCTTGATAATCTTGCCTCAATTCTTTAATATCTATGGGGGTAGATCATACTTTCAGTATTAAGGATTTTAAAGGGTTAGTTGCTCATACAACAATCAATGCGTTGATGTAATGCTAAGATGGATGCATAGGGATCATTATTACCTGTTGCCATTGAGAAGAAGAATGTGAAAGAGGAGCATGCTTTCGTTAATAGTAGTGCTCTATTTATAGAGCCAGAACATACAAATTCATTCAAAAATGGAAATTTAAAAACTTAACTAACTTAATCCTAGATTTTAGCGGAAGATATCTTATTTGAATTTAAAACTTAGAACAAACAACTACTCATCCTCAAATCTAGAACATCAAAGACATTTTCTAACGTTACCCAAGTATTATGTGCTTTGCTTGTTCAGTAAAAAAAATTGTGAATCACATTTTTCTTTGTTTTGCTTCTTTAAATATGACAAAAATGGATATGATTTTCTAATGACAAGATTAGTTCCTCGGCCTCTTGATCAACATTTCTTCCTTTTTCTGGGTTTGGCCTTTTCGAGAAGATCTAACATTTCTTGAAATGTTAATATAAATTTGCCTCAATTTGGTCTACAATGGTTGGAAAGAAATTGGATTTATTTTTTATTTTTATTTTTATCTCTAGCGAGAGGTTCCTTCTCTCGTTCTTTGAGATGTCCAAGTCTTTTGATGCATGCAATTAGGATTTTGGTAATATATCATGCAAAGGGTATGTTTATGCCTTAGTGGCATCTCATATAGCTCTTTCTGGCGCTTTAATCATTTTTAGCTTGTTGACACGCCCATGCATATGCATATGCATTTGCATATATGCAATTCAAAGCTTCTTCTCAGAACGTTGCTTATCTTGATCCTTCGTGCAGTGTTCTTCATTCTGGTTAACCAGTGGAACATGACGAGTCTGGAGCAGATGTTCGAGCATTCCCAACTGTTTTCAGGCACGTGGTCGGGGGCATATCAAGCTTTATGTTTCTCATGTGGTTACTTTGCATACGACCAATTGGATATGCTGCTTTATCAGCTCTACAGTGGCTATATCCCTGCAATACTTGTACATCATCTCATCCTTCTGGTTTGCTTTACGCTGGCCCTATACCGGAACGTGACCATTAACTACCTTGTGCTTACCCTTATTTGCGAGGTACGTCTATTGTGCTATCTCAAAGAAGTCCTAATTTCATCATCTACTCGGAATAACATAGGACCTGATTGTTTTATAATTATAAGGAACAATGGCGACACAACATCTGTGCACTACAAGGTGCAATATCATGTCGTCGATTAATAAGGGATTATAGACATCATGAATTGCGTCCTTGTCCATGCACAAATCAGATCACTAATTACACATAATTATGTAACAAATTCATATGCAAAATCTTCCTCCTCTGCTTGGCATGATGTAGGAAAAGAACTTCTAATGTATCCCATATATGAAATATGAAAAGGCCATTGGCGACTAAATATATTTGGTCCTTTTGTTGTTTGCAGTTCCATTCAATCTTCCTCCACGTAAGAAAAGTGCGGCGGATGGTTGGCGTACGTGATCCAAAGAGCAAAATCGTGTGTGCAGAATGGACACTTAGTTGGATCTTTTTCTTGACTGCAAGACTTGGTTCCCACATTCTTATTACCATCAAGCTCATCAAGGATGCTAATAAGTTTGGAAGGGGTGTTGAGCTCCCTCTGGCGCTCTTTGGGATGGTAGGGATGAATTTGCTTAATGTCTTCCTTGGTCGAGATCTGTTCATAGCCTATAAGAGAGAAATACATCAACACAACCGCCAAGATTAAAAAGAAACAATGTCTTGTTTATGTTTTGCCGATTTTTTTTTTTTTTTTTTTTTTTTTTTTTTTTTCATGTATACCCAGCAAAGCTATCCCACAATGATTTTTTCTCACTTTGTATCTGTAATCCTTTTTTTTTTTTTTTTTTTTTTTGTGCAATAGTTATATTACGTAATCTTGTGTTTCATATTAATGAAAAATGTCTTTATTTTGGTCGCAGACCATACAGTCTTCATCTACATTATACTATATATAAGTATTCTAGAAGTAATATGTAGTGTTAATTTTTTGTCTGGCCCGCCGGCCTGGAAAAAAAAGTTTGGACAATAAAATTTTAAATTAAGGCTTAGTCTGGACTAAGCTTTGATGTCAAAATTAAAATTCGGGTTGGATCCGAAATTTCAAAAGATACCTATTTTATAGAATATACTTTCATATATTATATGATTCACAAAAAAAATCATAGAAATAAGTAAATTACATGTATAGCTTATATAGAAAGGTACTATTTTAAGTTTCGAGATTTAGCTAAATTGCCTGAGACAACATTATGAGTTTTGTCTTTTAACAAAAAAACATTATTATATCTTATAATTTAAAATAATAAATAAAATTTGGACATTACTTTTTAAAATTATGTCAGTGAAAATTATATTACGTGGAATTTACAATAATTTATTAATTAAAAAAGCTTACAAACATAAGGTAATTTTTAAGAAACTCAAAAAATTTGGACATTTGGACAACTGATTTAAAGTAAATCGGGTTTGGGCAATGTACATTTGTCCGAATTTAAAACTGGACTGGATTTGGACATTGCAAATGCTCGTTTACATCAAGTGCGGTCCAAATTCGAATATGAAAAATTGATATTTGTGGTGGCCCCAATTCCCTAGGCTGCCACATGGGGCATCGTGGCCCCACATCACTGACTCATTGTGTCCTACGCGCCTTCGACGTATGTTGCCACGCTAGTTTTCTCGTATTTCGTGCTAACTTGTCGTTAAGTTAATCAGTTATTCGATTTTTCATTTAGTTAGCCTTTCTATTCGTTATATTTATTAGAATAAACATTTCATGCGTTTTACAAATGTTAATTTTAGCGAAAAACTTAAAACACATGAACATGGATAATGTATAAAAGTCATGACAAAAGAGCATCAATCCTACTGAGGAAAACCCCGCATAATGCACATTGTATATATGGCGACAAGGTAACTCAAAAGTAAGGTATATACATGTACAAATCTCTTAAGTCCCCTGATACTCCAAAATGAAATCAAAATGTCAAAATAAACACCTACGAGTAGTGTGTCGAACAGTAGGCAAGCTTAAAAGTAGTTGCTAAGGATCCCTTTGCCTTTACTCGTAGAAGGATCTACACTCAATCATCACAACAAACCAGCTGATGAGTTCAGTGAGTAAATCCCAGAAGAAAACCACCAAGCATTTATAGTATGGAAGCCAATAATAATATTAAGGGTTTAGGGTTTATAGTATGGAAGCCAATAATAATATTAAGCATTTATAGTATGGAAGCCTAAATACAAAAATAACACCGATGAGACCAAATGGATGTGTCACACATATCAAACTAGGCCATACTTCGGACTCCCCAGGTTCCCTCCAATGAGCGAACCCACCGGTCAATCACTTGGTCCTCTCAGTGGCTGATATAGAACCACGACGCACTGACAAATGTATCTAAATAACAGCTTGGGTCGTCATTCACCGAGGGTTCGAGTTCACGCGTTATGGTCTAGCATGCTAGAGCCCGTATAGCACACCACGGAGTAGAAACCAGATAACGAACCGACTCTACCAACCGTAAAACAAGTAAATCCAACACAGAGTAGAATATGAAGCAATGAATAAGCGAGGATATATAGTAAGAGAAATAAATAAATAAATCCTCGAATGTATTTCTTAAGAGGTTTATACACCTCAATTCGCGCTCCAAAATTATGAAAATACCCCGATTCGATGTTGTTACGCTCCCGACTACCATACCATAGTCCTTAAGCCCCTTGGGATTCATTACAAGTGTTTTAGAGTATGTTCATGTTGTTTGAATAGGTTTTAATCCCAAAACCCCAAAGTATCCCTTAAATAGTTGTTGTCAACTGTGGAGACCGCGCTTCTGGTGTTCATCCTCAAAGACACGGAGCACTGCCCATGGGGAGCACACTTCTTAGCCTGGGGAGTGTGCTTCCTGCGCTGGGCAGCAAAATTTTCAACTCGGGAATTTTGCTCCCCAATGTCCCGAGGTTGTCTCTTTCGCTGTCAACCCTACCCCCTCCTCATTGGGGAACCACTAAGACCTCCAAAATACTCGGATAACAACAATTATAGCAATTTAATGAATTCACTAAAATCATTAATTTCCAATAATTCATCAATTTTCCTCAAAACCAAAGTAATACATACAATCAATTAATGAATTTGGCTCCAATAACACCTTATTAAGCCACAAAAATAGTGAGCTACGATTTCATTTTTTTCATTAAAAACCCCAAAACTTAGATCATTTTGTTGGAAATTGAAGGAAGATAGTGCTCACCTTGATTGTTGTGATTGTTGATCAACTTGCCACCAAATCCTCCAAGATTTCACAAAATCGCTTTCTTCCTCTCCTAAGTTTTGAATTTTTCTTGTGTGTGTGAGAAAATGAGCCAACTCAACCTATAAAGAACACTGCGTGTGCCACATAACTGGTCCCAAGTCCGAATAAAGGGGGAGGCTTGTGATAGGTTGACAACCAGTGTAACACCTTTGTTCCTCTTCATGAAATGGGTCAAACAAATATAAACATTGGGGGCATCCCCACTTAGCGAAACGCTACATCAGAGCCCGGGTGTAGGGAAAATGAGCAAGAGTTCACATATTTGCCTGAGTGTGAAGAAAAATGAACAATGGTTCCTACACATAGGACATGTGTGCTTAAAGAAGCTAGTTCTGTTGGGTTTTGGGGTTCATGCGCAGCGGAGATTACAAAACAATTTTGAGAAAAACCCCAACAGGATCCGAATCTGATTCCATTAAAACATGTTTAAACTATGAAAACTTAATCATACCTCAGTCGCAATACCTCTCTGCAGGTTAATCGATCTCTAAGGCGCTGCCAATGATGAACGCCCTCTACTAGCTGTCCACACACGAACGGCGGCCGAGATTCAAAATGCTAGCTTCGAGAGAATTTTAAACCTTTTGTTTCTCTCCAAAACGATCCAGAGGATACCAAAAACTCTAAGTTGTTTCTTAAAACGAAAATAGAGTTTCGGCCCTTTTAAAATCTTTCGTACTTGTATTCTAACTCAAAGCATCTATTTATACAACCCTTGTATATAGACGGTTAAGTAAATTACACATATACCCCTACTTAAAGAAGTATAAGTGTAATACACTACAAGGACGTTTCTGTCATGAATTTTATCATATAAAATTCATTTTTCTGAACCATCTTAAAATCTCGCAAAACCATTCTTAGTGTGCGACCCAATAGGCTCATACAACGTTGGCAGTGTACCAAAACATATTTTGGTATACAAGTCATAAGCGGCCTCTAGCAAGACATTATGACTACCCAAGTTGTACGAATATCAAATCGATATAACCTAATCAATAGTGTATATAACATCCTTTTGTCACACAATATACTTTTGATCAAACATAAGACATGGAATCGTCATCCAACATGTTCAATCATACTAGTCTCGATTTCTAGGTAGACTGAAAACATCTAAGTGACATTGATCAATATCAATTCACTTAGACTAGGCCTTTTAACAGTCTAACACATCGAGGGATCCACTGGATATCTCTCTTTATATGAAAGGGACAAATTCTATCTCGATTACACGAACTTCACCACATTATTCACACAGTAACCAATCACAACCTTTATAATCATCCGGTTAAAGACAACGTTTGATTGCGTCAAATCATTGTATTCCTAATGTTGAAGTCTCTGGTAATCTCAAGTCAGAGGACTGAAAAATATACCTATCATGAGAAACAACTATGACTTAATCCATGTGATGTTCTCATAGCGGGTCGATCCAGTACTTTGTTCCCTAACAAGTACTCATGATCTTGATTCGTATTCCTATACGTATGATCATCGTATGATCATCAATCAAGACTCACACTAGTCTTAATTCATTACAGTTCCCAGTATAATAATCGACTAGGGATATTTAGGATAATTCTGTAAATACCCATGGATCTTATTATAATGTAAACATGCAAATCAATTATAATATACAGCAAATGAAATCCTCTATTTTATTAACTAAAATGTATTCATAAAGACTGTTAATGGATTGACCTAGGGCACATTTCCCAACAAGTTCTTCATATTGCTACCTAGATGTAAAGAAAAATGAGAAAGTGTTCCCACACAGAGGACATGTATGGATAAAGAAGCTAGATCAAAACAAACACGAAAACAAAAACAAAACTATAGATAATGAGACTAGATCTTTCGGACAAAATAGAAATAGAAAAGGAAAACAAGCACAAAAGGAAGAAAAAATTCATTTAGAGACATGGAACATACGAACACTTACAGGGAAGTTAAAGGAATTGGTAGATACTATGATTAGAAGGAGAGCCAATAATGATTACCATCAAGAGACAAAATGGATAAGAGAAAAGAGTATGGAAATAGAAAACACATGGTTTAAATTGTGGTACACTGGCATATATAGAAAATGCAATGGAGTAGGAATTCTTATGGGTAGTGATTATAAGGATAAAGTCATAGAGGTTAAGAGAATGGGGATAGATTGATCCTAGTTAAATTAATTATTGGAGATGCAAGATTAACATAGTTAGCGCCTATGCACCACAAGTAGGATTAAATGAGAGCATTAAACAAAAATTTTGGGACGATATTGACGGGCTTATGTAAGGTATACCACTATATGAAAATGTTTGTATTAGAGGAGATTTAAATGGGCATGTGGGGAAAGTAATGATTGGTTTGGGAGAATGCATGGAGGTTATGGTTATGGAAATAGAAATAAAGAAGAAGAATCAATCTTAGAATTTGCTTTAGTATACAATCTTGTCTTAGCAAATACTAGTTTTAAAAAAAGGAAGTCGCACCTAATTACTTTTAGTAATGGACATAACAAGATTCAAATGGATTTTCTTTTAACAAGAAAAGTAGATAGCAACATATGTAGAGACTGCAAAGTAATACCTGGTGAAGCGCTTACTATCCAACATAAGTTTGTAATACTTCATATTAAGCTAAAATCACAACTTAATAGGAATAAAAGAGACAAAAACCCTAAAATAAAGTGGTCGAACCTAAAAGATAGTAAACAAGCAGAGTTTAGAGAAAAACTACTAAAGAAAAGCATTTAGAATCTTGATTTAGATGCCAATACAATGTGGCTAAAAAATGAGTAGTTACATAAAAAGAGTAGCATCAAACGTGTTAGGTATATCTAAAGGCTTGAGACCACCAAATAAGGAAATATGGAGGTGGAACGAGGATGTTCAAAGAGCTATTAAGACTAAAAGAGAGATATATAGGAAAATACCTAAATGTCAGATGAAGATGTATACAATATTCAATATAAAGAAGCTAGAAAACAAGCTAAAAAAATAGTTAGTCAAGCTAAAACAAACTTTATGGAAGATTTATATACAAAATTAAGTAATAGAGACGGTCAAAAATGTATTTATAGGATAGCCATATTAAGAAACAAGAAGAAACAAGACCTAAGTCAAGTAAGATGTATTAAGGATGAAAATCAAAATGTTTTAATGTGCGAAGATGATATTAAGAAGAGCTGGAAAAGATACTTTGATAGCTTATTTAATGATAGTCAAGTTGATATCATAATAGATGAAAATCCACACAAAAAAAGAAATATAAATTATATATAGGGTTCCAAAAGTTAAAGCGACATTGAAAAAGATGAAAATAGGGAAAGCATGTGGCCCAAATGAAATACTCATAGAGATTTGGACATGCTTAGGAGAAATTGGATTGACTTGGTTAATAAAACTCTTCAACGAAATTCTAAAATTAAAACGAATGCCAATTGATTAGAGAAGAAATGCCCTTGTACCAATCTTCATAAACAAAGGAGACATTCAAAGTGTGGTGGCCCTGTGCCCCGAGGCCGCCTCGTGGCCTGTTGCTCCTTGCCCTACGGGCCCCGCTGCACCTGCCATGTCACTGACCGATGGGTCCCATGCTCCACTATGTTCGTTTCCACGTCAACATCCTCGATTTGCATGTTAACTTGTCTCGTAGTTTATAATTCACACGTTATTCAGTATTTCATCAATTAGCCTTTTCAATTCCTTAAATATGTCAGTAATTCAGTTAACTTATTATTTGAATATTGGGTTATGTTTTAATAGAGTTGCAAGTAGATAACCAGTATGTTATAGTAGAAGACTTAAATAAACAAGAAAATAGTGAGAATATATAAGGTTCATGGCAAAATAAAGCATCAGTCCTAATGTGTGGCAGCTCCAAATCCCAATGACGCCATGTGGTTCATGGTCGGTCCCACAACCCTGCTATGTCACTGCCCCGCAACATTCCACGCACCACTGACATCTATTTGCCACATCAGATTCCTCGATTCTCGTGCTAACTCATAAACTAGATATTAAATTTGTCATTTATTCATTATTCATCATTTTACCAGAGTTATATATCAATAAAATCAGCAGAAGAATTAAAGTAAAAGTCAACATTTATATTCATGATAGTTTAGAACATCAGTCTTTTGTGAAAACCTAGAATAATACACTGTATATAAGGTGACAAGATAAATATATACATGTATGTGGTCGTACTAAAGTCCCCTAATACCCCAAAGTAAATCAAAATATCAAAACGTAGCACGTACGAGTAGGTCATGAACTGTAGATAAGCAGAGGTAGTCACCCAGTTTCTCTTTACCTCTGCTCATACTCGAATCTACAATCAGTCATCCCAACAAATACAAATAACGAGTCCAATGAGTAAACTCCTAAAGAAAACTGTCGAGCATTGATAATATAAGCCAATAAATAAAGTTAACTAAACATACGGTGATAACATACAACTATAAATCAGCGTGTGCATAGTTAACAGTCATGAAACTAGATGAGCATCGGATAACACTAAGGCAACCAAGTAAATGCGCAATAATATCAATAAAAACCTGATGAATGTGTGACACATAGAATATTTGACCATATTTCGTCAATCCGAATGATCCTAGCGGCCCGTCTCACACATGGGTCACACCTGGACTACTGGCAATGAATTGGCTCGAATCTCAATCGGTCGAATATATGCACAAGAAGCAACTCGAGTTACTATTCACCGAGTGTCAGGTTACATATGCTACAGTATAGCGTGCTATAACCCGTACCACACCGACCCGAATACCATCCAATGACGAAATCAATACAACTACCGACCAATAATTAAACCAACCAAATATAGAAAGAGGAATAATTGAAAGGAAATAAGTAAAAGCAATAAATGAATGAGTTGGAAA
This sequence comes from Stephania japonica, assembly GCA_039657345.1. Lineage (NCBI taxonomy): Eukaryota > Viridiplantae > Streptophyta > Magnoliopsida > Ranunculales > Menispermaceae > Stephania > Stephania japonica. Next base: position 43,006,514 of record CM077562.1, read on the forward strand.
TAATTATATACTCCATATGTGTTTCTGTTGGGGTTTACACACCTAAAAACACATTATAAAGCCCTGTAAACACTCCGATCTAACACCGATTCGCTCCCAACTACAATATTGTAGTCCCCGAGTTTCCTAGGATCAATTATTGGTGTTTTAGATTGATTTGATTATGTTTAAGTAGGTTTTAAGTTAAATTTCCTAAACCAGAACCAATTTAGTTGTCTCAGAAGGGGTAGAGCGCGTTAAATAAGATGGGGAACGCGCTCTTGTTCTTCCCAGAAACATGTTTATGACGGCCCTAGCTCCTACAAATTGGGCCCCACTAGGCCTAAACCTACATAGACCCCCGAACATTCTCTGCAAAGTCAACATAGATCTAGTCAACCTCCTTTTAACAATTAATTCATCAAAGTTACTTATTAATTCTCTTGATTAATCCATTTTATCCGCGACATTGTTAGGTGTGCAACGGAAGCATTCTAAACAATGTAAAACATCTCATTATCAATTTAAAGTTCACAAAAACTTAGATGTGGAAAATGTTGTACTGATGAACCATCTCATGTATATATAATGAACTACAACCCAAAAGAAACAATATACATGCATCCTCAATTCCCAAAGAACCCAAAAATATAAAACATAAGAATACATGGTCAATATACAACAAAACAACAAAAAACCTACTGAGTGTGAGCAATGCTACTGGCTCTGAGAGTGTCTCAGAGGATATCGCGCCTTGCCCCAACTAGTTTGCGGATCTACATCCACCGTTATAAAATGGACAATGAGTACAAAAAGTAACAGTAAAAGAAACAACAATAGGGATCTCAACATAATTTCTGAATCATAATAAATAAGAGTCTATAAATCATGCGGTATAAAAATAAATGGAAATAAATAGACTTATGTAACGACCCAAAAATTTGGTTATTTGTGGATGATAATGCATGTATTAGTATATTAGTAATTTATGGGTCTCGAGCCGTTCGGGCTATATGTTAATTGAGTGAGGTGTCACTTAGTTAAACGGGGTTTCGGGAACCGTTTTAGTGGATTTTATTAATAAACAAAGCCAAATGAAAAACATGACCTAAGTTGAGGAAAATAAAATTTTAACAATAAAGTATAATAAAAGCATGAGGGAATTTATTTTAAATCCCAAGAGTGGGACCGCCTCGAGAAGCGTGTCGAACGCGGGGTACTGTGTACCGAGTAAGTAAGAATTTGTGTAACTTTATTGGTAATTTAATAAAATTAATAGGGTTAATTTAATAGGTTAATATGGATAGGATAGTTAAAGTAACACAAGTGAGTAAGGAGGACCATTGGATGGGCATAGAGATGTGCACATGTGTTAGAATAGGATGATGAGCAAAATGACTCATAAGGGTAGCTGTCCAAGGGTTGGGCAAGTTTAAACTCAAGGGCAAAATGGTCATTTCGTCCTAAAACACATATATAAAAACCATTTGCTCTCCCTAAAACCCTAATCACTATTCATCATCTTCCTCACCTCAGAGCCGTCACCACCTCTTGCCACCGTCGACCACCGACTGCCAGTCGCCGGATCTCCCACCTGACCAGACCACACCGGAGGTCCGAGCTCCCTCTCCGACCTCTCTCCTTCTCTTGTTCACTCTCTCTCACTCTCACTCTCGGCCTCACATTCTCACTCTCGATCTCGGCTGTTTTCGTGCCCTCCCTGCTGGACCGCCACCCACCATGGAAATGGCACCTCCACCATCCACTAGAGACGCCTAGGTGAGTCTCTTCCACTTCTCTTTCCCTTCTTCTCTCTCTCGACAGTCCATGTTTTATCTCTCACTCTCGGCCGATTTCCCTCTCGTTCTCCAGTCACCACCGCCACTCACCACCGTGCTGGGGACCTCGACCACTCACCGGAGACACTAAGGTGAGCTCGACCGTCCCTCTTTCTCTCTCTCTCTCCACTGTTTTGTGCTCCTCTACCCACCATTTTCACGTTATTTTCGAATGGATTGTGGGACTGCTTGGGGCGTGTTTCGCCACTGTTTTGGGGTGCGACAGAGACGTCGACCTCCGGCGACCCTGCTGGCCGGAGGTGACTTCTAGGTGTGGCAGTTTGTATGTGTGGATGAGTGATGTTTTGATGAAAAATGTTAACAGTTGTAATGTGGGAGGTTAATGAAAACAGTGAAGTGTGTGTGTTGTGTGGGGTGTGTGTGATAGAGTGGGGTGCGTACAGTAGCGTGTATGTGCACACCCCAGTTAGGGTGTGAGTGTGTGCACCTTGGGGGGATTGTTTTCATGAATGTGTGGGTTTCTATTTACATAAGTGTATATAGGTGGCTGTTTTGAGTGTGTATGTGCAAGGGGTGCACATCTCACTGTGTGTACACCACAGTGGGGTGTACACAGCACTGTGTGTGTACACTACATTGGAGTGTACACAATAGTTGTATATGGGGGGTATGATAGGAAATGAGTATATAACATAATTCCAAGTAATAAATTGATGTCTAATGCATGTGAACATGGAAAATCATAGTGGGGTGCACACAACAGCGGGGTGTGTGTACACAAGACAGTGGTGTGTGAAGTGTTCGTGTGCACACCAGTGGGGTGTACACATCAATTGTGTGTGTGTAACCATAATGTATATTATTGTGGGTTTAAAAATAAGTGAACAAGATTATAAGTATGGACATTGTATTAAATGAATATAGACTTGTAAAAAGGCTCAACAAGGACCCAATCCACTCATTTTTATATAAGTCCATAACAAGTCTCAACTAGTGTGTGTATGGGTTGTGTAAAACCCAATAAAAGTTCAATACAATAGGTACAACTTAAAGCCTAAATACATACACAAAATGAAGGGAATAGCTCATATGTACCTAAGTCCAACAAGTGTCCGCCTACTAAGCCTACTTGGGTAAATATAGGCTTAACACGTGGACCCAACAAGAGACTAACCAATGTATAAAGGATATCAACGATAATATGGGTTCCATTAATTGAATGAATGGAAACAAAGTTTATGAGAATTATTCTAAAACTAAATACTAATCTTAAACAAATTTTCGGGACTTAAATCGTTGTCAGGTAGTCGAGAAATACGGGAAGAGCGTTAAAGTCTCGGAGTGAGTACCGGGTCACGTTAGATCAGGTAAGTACATGCATGCCTTGTGTGTATGTACGTTAGTAGACCAGTAAGAAGATGACATGTGATTTATACATCCTCTATTTATTGCTATTGTTGCATTGATCCTTTGCTTGATATTCCATTCCATTTTCCTTGGTTGTATGTTCTTGGCATGAGTGTGTGTCTCGAAGGTATCATGTGGTCCCGCACTAGCTGGGACAACGAGGGTGCCCTCGGGGGTAACCGACCACCCCTAGTGATGTGTGTACTGGGTACTGGATTCGAGAGGTGTTGCGATGCCTCTCGAGTTTCACGCTGCGTTAGTGTTGCGACATTGCCCGGGGAGATCTTGCGAGATCTTTGTCGTATTGCTGTGAAATTAGACCACTCATGGGCCTCTTTTGAATCTTAGAACATGCAAAATATCGATTGTTTATCTTTCAGTCTCTTTATCATGCATTTGATTCATTTACTTTCCAGTTATTTCCTTTCCGCATGATACTTAGACTGCTTTTCTTGTTAAAATCATAAATTACTGTTACATTCTTCTGGTACTACTAGCAATTTTATTCAGTTACTCACCGTCTAGTTTGTGACGGTGGGTGCAGATAGAGTGGAGAGCAGCAAGGGCAAGGGGCTCTGCCTAGGTGATATACTTTGAGGAGTTTCAGGACATCTAAAAGACGTTATAGTAGGTGATTATACTTTGTTTACTGATGTGTATATCGTTTCATACTTGTTTTGTTGGGATTATTGAACTTGGTATATCTTTATTGAGAATGGTATCATGTATATATGCCTATCGAATTGTACATGAATACCCGGGGTTTTCCACACTTATAGAATTCCTAATCTTCCTTTGATTGAGTTATTTCCCTTTATTATAATTGTTTTAGTCTTCCGCTGTGTATAAATGCAATAACTCTTTCATAAACTGCTAAATTGAGTAAATATGAGGCTGACTAGGCTCGTCAGGTTGCCGAGTGATAACTCGGGGCTTGTACGGGTTTAGGTCGGGCGTACCCAATTGCACGGGGAAATTGGGGCCGTCACAACTTAAATAAGCACAAACAACGATAATCTAGTGAGTAGGAAACAAATAGATAAGTGAATAGGTATCCCATTCAAACTGTGGTTCACAATACCAACACAGCTTGCAGTCGGCCCAGTGGGCCCGAAGGTCATCTCCACTGTCCGACAATGTGCGACCTAGTGGGTTGAAAGTCACCTCCATTGTCTGACACAATATGCTAGGAAAAGTCACATACAAAGTCGACTGCTAAATCCCTAATACACTAACAAAAATAGCTACAATCACACTCTGATAGGCTCTACAAGAAGCCACAAACACGGTTGGCTGCTTAGCACGTGAGATTCCTCTTTCTTGGTGGACTACTTAAACCTTAAGTCACTTGAATGAGAAAGGAGTACATTATGGCCCACATTTCAAGAAATAACCAGTCAATGAATAGAAAAGAACACATGTTGATGCTATTTAGGGCTTTACTCACCTTGAATCCCACTAAAAAATCTCTCGTAGCTCTACTCGTTTCCAACAGTCAATCCCCAATTGTTAGTCGGTAATCCGCTAGTTTCCTAGCATTTATTTGAATCAATTAAGGGTTGTGTTAGCATTTCATTTCATTTATTTTATCATTTTGTTTCAATATCCAATTAACTATTTAAATACCTAAATCCAATCCTATCACCCATTTCACAATGTTTAGGGTGTTTTTCAGGTATTTATTCTTGTTAAAACTCATGTTTATACTCAGGTAATAAGTTTCGAAGTTTTTCGAATTTTTGAAAAAATTGTCCAAAAACAGGGTTTCACGCCGTAAGTGGCGTTGTGGAGGTCATTTCCTTGCGACGTCTCATAAAACATGACTCCAAGGTAACCCACTGTCCCGACATCATGAGTGGCGCCGTGGGGAGCAATTTCCTACGACACTTATCACGATGTAACCAGGACAAAGGTCCCCCTCTGCTTGGATGCCGTGACTGGTGTCGTGAGGAGTAAGTCCTCACGGTAGCCCTGGCGCTTCAGCCAAATTTGAAGTCCAGGGTTTTTTTAAAACCCCAGTTTCGTCGTTGTGTACTGAACCTAACCCATCCTTGTAGGGACCTTGATTGACACCTTAAACCACCTTTAAATCATTCCATAAACACGAACAAATCAATTTTCACCAATTAAAACCAAAAACCATCATTTTTAACCAAAATCCACAACTTTTGGTGTTTCCCACCAAAACCAATAACAAACTCATACATTTGGCTCAAAAACACTTCCGAAACAACTCTTCAAACCTAGAAATCCTGTGAGACTTGGTGATCACCACATTTTTCATCGAAACCTTAAAAATCTTGGCTCAACATGACGAAAATTGATAAGTTTAACGAGATCTCACCTCAAGCAATGTTGTTGGTCGATCCCAAACCTTCTAAATTACCTAAAAATCACTCCAAACTCCTCTAAATTTTTGGATTTCTCTTGAGGAGAGAGAAAAGTTGATGAGAACCAACCTTTCAAAAATTGCTCCAAATCCCTATAATTATTTGGATTTCTCAAACTAACCTTTATACCCCAATTTTAATCTAGTGTGGTGTGTTGATCTAAAGGCTCATCTTATGATCCAGATTTGGTCCATCTTGTTAACTTGGTGACATACATGGGTGACATGATCTATTGGTCTTATCCTTTTAAGGCACAATCAATTAGTTTCCTCGGGCGTTCTAGTACTTGGCTTGTACCAGGACTCGCACTGTACCGTACAATCGCAAAACTAACAACCAAACTACGATTTCATATTTATTATTGGTCATATTTTATCATATTTTTCAGTATAACACATTTTCCAGACTCAGTTTACCTGTTTCCCATTTGCCCGATACCTGTATCAACACGTTTCTCTAGACAAACTAGTTCGTAAATCTAACGCGTTGACTCACATGTCCTCACACATTTTGACAACTAGACTTCACATTTGGGTATAAAATACATAATACAAACACTATACAAAAATAAAATACCTCAGCGTCGACTTTCGAGAGTTGGACAAGTACACCACGGCACTAGGTCCCACAATACAACCTTAAAATGACACGTAGCACGAGTTAGAATTTTTGGGTAGTTACAACCTTCCCAACTAATAAGAATCTCATCCTCGAAATTAAAAGAAATTAAGGTAAGACTTACCGAATCAAAACAAATATGGGAAGTGCACGCGCATATAGAACTCAAACTCCCATATCATTTTCTCGTCGCCATGATGCTGCCACTTGACGAGAACTGATGGAATATTTTTATTCCTCAATATCTTCACTTTCCAGTCCATAATCTGAATATGTTGCTCATCATAAGTGATGTCATCTTTCAAGTCAATCTAACCCAAATCCACCATCTATCATTTGCCCTTTCTAGTATTGTCTTGTCAAAGCATCGATATGTGGAATACAAGGTGAATGCCGACCAACTATGGTGGTAATTCTAGCTTGTATGCAACCTTCCCTATTCTTTTCTTTACACTGAATGAACCTATAAATCTTACCGCAAGTTTACCCTTGATCCCAAATCTCTTATGACCATTCAGTAGAGAAACCTTGAGATAGACATAGGCTCCCACTTCACACTCCAACTCATCTTGGTACTTGTTGTAGTACTTATTATGCCTCTCCTACGCACCGTTCAACCGAATTCTAATCAATCGTACCTTATCTGTGTGATCCACTATAATCTTTGGTCCAATCACTACCACATTCTCGGGCTCTACCCAACAAGATGGAGATTTGCATGGCTTGCCGTAGAGTGCTTTAAACAGTGCCATACCAATACTGACCTGATAACTGTTATTGTAAGCAAACTCACATAGATGAAGATATTCCTCCTAAGAACCACCATATTCTAGTACACACATCCTCGAACACCTGGATCAGTCTATCTAACTGTCCATTAGTCTGTGGATGATAGGTTGTACTATAGTCCAATCGCATGCTGAATTGCGTCTGCATGCTCTACCAAATCTGTGATGTAAATTGTGGCCCTCTGTCAAACACAATTAACCACGCAACACCATGCAGTCAAACTATCTCTCTCTCTCTTACAACCTCGCCAACCTATCCACTCGATGTGTAGTAAAGATTGGTATTAAGTGTGTACACTTCGTCAACCTGTTTACAATCACCCACATGCTATCATGGTCGCGCTGAGATCGAGGTAACCCACAAATGAAATCCATATCAATATGCTCTCAATTCCATCGAGGAAACGCGCTAACATAATCACCGAAATCGATCCTCATCCCTGACCACTAGAATAGACAACGCATATCAACATACAACTTGGTCATCTTTGGATAAATAAAAAAATGAACGGTGAGCCTCCTAGAGTATCTCATCACATAACACAACCACTAATGGAATTCACAATCTTCTTCTAAATCTCAAGCATGAGTCTGTCAACTGACTCTACTCCATGTACCTCTGCTTCTGCTCATTAGCCCACTAACCCTCAAATACACTCTGTATGGACACTATCTGAGTCCTTATCTGCCCACAAATCAACACTCGGGTAGTGGTCGATATATCAACTGAATGCATCAAATCTAACACCTTGAGTAATCAATATTCGTGTCATATGGCAAGTCACGATATCTGAGTCTGACTTTATGGCTCAATGTGTCTGCCATAGCATTGGCTTTCCCCGGGTAGTACTCCAAAGATAAATCATAATCATTGAGGAACTCAAGCTAACGCCTCTGTCGCATATTCAATTCCTTATGAGTGAAAAGGTACTTCATACTCTTATGGCTAGTTAACAATGTAAACTTCTTTCCATAGAGATAATAGTGCCAAATCTTTAATTCAAAGACCACTATCGCTAACTCCAAATCATGAGTAGGGTAATTTTTCTTATAAATCTTTGGCTGTTAGGACGCGTAGATAATCACTCTACCTCCTACATAAAGACAACCGAAATCGAACTTATAAGCATCTATATTCACCTCAAACTTCTCTAACTCAGGTAGTACTAGCACTGGTGCAGTAGTCAAGCGTTCCTTCAAAGTATAGAAAGCCTGCTCATAACTGTCACTCCACTGAAAACTAATTTCCTTCTTCGTCAATTGCGTCGTAGGTGCCGCAATCTTTGAGAAGTCCTGAACAAATCATTGGTAATAATCTTCTAACCCCAAAAAACTGTGGATATTTGTCAGTGATCTCAGTGTAGGCCAAGCAATCACTGATCTAACCTTAAAAGGGTCCACTAATACTCCACTAGTTTCAATGATGTGCCCCAAAAAACTCGACCTCTGTAAGCCAAAACTCACACTTACTGAACTTGGCATACAGTTTATGCTGTCTTAAAGTCTGCAAAATCATCCTAAGGTGCTCCTCATGCTCCTCACAAGTCTTGGAATAAATAAGAATGTCATCAATGAACACTATGACGAATCTATCTAAATATTGTCTCAGTACTTAATCCATGAGATCCATGAACATCGTTAGGGCATTCGCTAGCCCAAAAGGCATGACGGTAAACTAGTAGTGCATATATCTCGAGCGAAAAAATAGTCATCTCACTGTCCTTTGCTCTAATCCACAACTGATGGTAGCCAGATTTTAGATCAATATTTGAGAACCATTATGCTCCAGTCAGCTGATCGAACAAGTCATCAATGCGAGGTAATGGATACTTGTTCTTTACTATCACCAGATTTAGGTGTCGATAATCGATATACAATCTCAGGTTGTCGTCTTTCTTTTTAACAAAAAAACTGGTGCACACCAAGGCAACATGATCGGGTGAATGAATCCCAACTCCAACAACTCGTCAAATTGGGCTATCAACTCCTCTAACTCCTTATGAGCCATTTGGTATGGTTGAATAAATATGGGTTTGGTTCTGGGAACCAAATCATTGATAAATGTCGATCCCTCTAGTCGGTGGTAATTCAGGAAGCTCTACAGGAAAAACATCTGGAAACTTGCACATAACCGGTACCTCATAGATCCTAGCCTTAACTTTCACAGTCGTACTCAAAATACTCACATGTCTCAACATCAATGCTCGTGGCCACCCTACCTCTGGTAATACGCAACTAAGTCGTATCGCTATGAAAAGTAAACTCTAGCTATCCAATAATCTGAAATGTGACTGTATTGCTGAAGCAATCAATCTGTGTGTAATAAGGACCTAACCAATCCATGCCATATAATGCATCAAATTCTAGAAACACTAACACTCAAAGATCAATCATTAACTCGTATCCCTATATCTCCACTATATAATGCTCACATATCATGTTAGGGTAGATCTTATCCCTAGCAATTATGTTAAGGACCAAAGGTCTCCCTAACTTAATTGGTTTCAACCCTAACTCATCAACCATGAGCTCAGAAATAAAGGAAATAGTCGAACCAGAGTCAATCATAACATACATCAAATGACCACAGATAGAAATCACACCTTCAACCAGGTGTCGACTCGCCTGGAAGTTTGGGTCAGCAATAACATGTGTATATTTTCTGGTCTGCAACTGGTGCGGTGTTCCACTCTGCTGAAAATCGACAAGCAGTGGACACTCTCTGATGAAATATCCCACATGTCCACATATATGACATGCTCCAGCAGGTCTCTGCCCTGGGTAGTCTCGCCTGCTCAGTCCTTGACCTTTCCTCTGCCCCCTATTGTACACTACCTCTATTTTTGCCCCCACTATTTCTAGGTTATTGCACCTGTTGTGGTGCTTATGATGGTCGGCTAGTGTAACTCAGTGCCTGAGTAGGTGCGGCAACATATGACTAAACAAGCTGCAATGATTGTGCCACTGAAGCTATGCTCTGAGCTCTACTAGGTCGCTAGCTCTACCATCGATTCCTCTTTCTTTTACCCCTTGAGTAGCCCTGATTCCGCTCACTATGTGACTCTCGAGGGTAATCATTTCCCTCATCGGGATGTATCCTCAACTATGCCTGCCTTGCCAAACTACGGGTATAAGCATCCTATCATATGAGAGGTAGAGTAGTGACCATTGTCCCTTCGATAGTTGGTACAAGTCCCTTAGTGAAGAAGTGGGCCTGATCTTTATCTCAGTTAGCTACTTCGTCAGCAAAAGGAAGTAGATGTTGATATCTGCCCATATAGGCCAACATCGAATCTCTTGGTGCCTTTCGGATGTGCATGAACTCATATCTTTTGGCTATCACAGCCGATGGTGGATAAAATTTATGGCTGAAATGCTTTTTGAAGTCTAACCAAGTAGTCGGCTCACTATGCGTAGCTATTAGGTCATCCCATTACATCTCTGCATCTCTAGTAAAAAATGTTGCCAAACCAGACTTACTGTTATCCTCAATCTTGAGAAGTTTTTGAACCTTCTCATGGCTACGAATGTACAAGTCCGCCTCGTTCAAACTCAGAACATCGCTAAACTTTTTCGGCTTGAACTTTTCATACTCACGAATCCACCTCGCATCTGATGTCAGGCGCAAGTAAATATCATCATGAGTTTGTAACACCACTGCAGTTTGCACTAGAACTATTGCAGTGATCAATGGTGCGGGTACTTCACTAGTAATGGGAACTAAAGGAGTGGTTTGAGGTGTAGCCGGACTCGCATCACGTCTAGGAGCTACCACTGATGTGGATGGAGATGACAACCGTTATGCCTATCCTATGAGAATATCCATATCTCTTTCATTTGTCGTCCCTAAGACTCTACTTTCTGAGTCCACGACTGAAACTTATGCGCCCAGGTCGCAAAATCTCCTAGCACATCCTGTGGTGGATCTCGGGCTCCCCCCTGGTCACCAGCATCTAGCTGATTAACTATCGCGATCTGCAATAGCAAATGGCGAGTCTCAATCTGTCTTAGATAGCAATATATTATAATACACATTAAAATTTACATGTTAAAAATAATATACCATTCCCCACTTCCCAACTACAACTTTAGTTAGGTTCACAGGATTTCCACACTAAGTTCATTTAATTGAGTCTTAGGTTTTGATATCAATTGTGACGGCCCTAGCTCCTACAAACTGGGCCCTGCCCAGCTTAAACCTACGTAAACCCCCAAACATTTTATCCTCGACAATTTATTCATCAAAGTAACTTATTAATTCTCTAGATTAATCCATTTTATCCTCGATATTGTTAGGTGTGCAACAAAAGCATTCTAAACAATGTAAAACATCTCATTGTCGATTTAAAGTTCACACCAACCTAGATATAGAAAATCCTGTACCAATGAACCATCTCATGTATATATATGATGAACAATAACCCAAAAGAAACAATATCCATGTATCCTCGATTCCTAAAAGAGCCCAAAAGTATAAAACATATGAATACATAGTCAATATATAACAAAATAACAAAAACACCTATTGATTGTGAGCAATGCAACTGGCATTAAGAGTGTCTTAGAGGATATTGCCAGTATTAGACGCTTTGCCCTAACTCGTCTGCGGATCTGCAACCACCGTCATAAAAAGGATGGTAAGTACAAAAAGTAACAGTAAAAGCAATAGTAATAGGGACCTCAGCATAATTTCTGAATAATAAGCAAGAGTTTATAAATCATGTGCTATTAAAAGAAATAGAAATAAACAACTATGTGCATGATAAATAGACTTAAATAAGCACAAATAACGATAAGCAAGTGACCAGGAAACAAACTGATAGGCAAATAGGCATCCCATTCAAACTGCAGGTCACAATACAAACATAGCTTACAGTCAACCTAGTGGGCTTGAAGGTCATTTCCACTTTCCGACAATGTGCGACCCAGTGGGCCCGAAGGTCACCTCCACTATTCGACACAATATACTAGGAAAAGCCACAGACAAAGTCGCCTGCTAAATCCCTAACACACTACCGAAGAAAAGCCATAGTCACATGTTGGGTGTTAAATCCTCTGATAGGCTAAACGAGAAGCCATAAACACGACCGACTGCTTAACTTGTGAAACTCCTCTTTCCTGGTGGACTACCTAAACCCTAGGTTACTTGAACGAGAAGGGAGTACAATATGGCATGCATTTGAAGAAATAACCAGTCAAGGAATAGAAAAAAGCTCATCTTGATGTTATTGTTGGCTTTACTCACCTCAAACCCCGCTAAAATAACCTTCCGTAGCTCCATACGTTCCCCAAAGTCAATCTATAATTGTTAATCGGCAATCTGCTAGTTAACTGACATTTATTTGAATCAATTATGGGTTGTGTTAGCATTTCATTTCATTTATCTTATCATTTTGTTTCAATATGTAATTAACTCTTAAAATACCTAAATTCAATCCTATCACCCATTTTACAATGTTTAGGGTGTTTTCAAGTATTTATTCGTGTTCGAACTCGTGTTTATACTTGGGTAATAATTCCCAAAATTTTTCGAATTTTTGAAAAATTTGTCCAAAAATAGGGTCTCACTCCAAAAGTGGCATCGTGGAGGTCATTTCCCAGCGACGTCACATAAAATATGACTCGGGGATAACCCACTGTCTCGACGTCATGAGTGGTGTCATATGGAGCAATTCCCCATGGCGCCTGTCATGGCATGTCCAGGATAGAGGCCCCCTCTGCCTGGACACCGTGACTGGCGTCGTGAGGACTTACTCCTCACGATGCCCCTAGCACCGCCTGTGCTGAATTTGAACTTCGATGTTTTTCGGAAACCCCAATTTCTTCCTTATGTTCTAAGCCTATCCCATCCTCATAGGGACCTCGATTAACACCTAAACCACCTTCAAATCATTCCATCAACAAACTAATTTTCACCAATTAAAACAAAAAACCATCATCGAAAACCCCAGAAAAACCAATAACAAAACTCATACACTTGACTTAAAAACACTTTCAAAACAACTCTTTAAACCTAGAAATCCTGTGAGACTTGGTGTTCGCCATGTTTTTCATCGAAAACCCCAAAATCTCAGCTCAAAATGACAAAAATTGAAAAGTCTAACGAGATCTCGCCTTAAGCAACTTGTTAGTCGATCCCAAGCCCTTTAAATTTTAGGGTTTTTCTTAAGGAGAGAGAAAAGTTGATGAGAGAATTCACAAACCAACCTTTTATACCCCAATTTTGATATAGTGTGGTTTGTTAATCTCAAGGCTCATCTTATGGTCCTGATTTGGTCTATCTAGTCAATTTGGTGACACACATGGATGATTGGGTCTCTTGGTCTTATCCTTTAAAGGCATAATCAATTGGTTTCCTCGAACGTTCTGGTACTCGGCTCGTACCACGACTCACACTGTCGCATACAGTCGCGATATAACAACCAGACTATGATTTCATATTTAGTATTGGTCATATTTTATTGTATTTATCTGTATAACGCATTTTCCAGACTTAGTATACTCGTTTTTCATTCACTCGTTACCCGTATCAACATGTTTCTCTAGACAAACTAGTATGTATAAAATACATAATATAAACACCATACAAAAATAAAAATACCTCAGCGTCGACTTCCGAAAGTTGGGTAAGCACACCACGGCTACTAGGTCTCACAATACGACCATAAAATGACATGTGACACGAGTTAGAATTTTATAGTCGTTACAATGCTGCCCAGAGTGTAGCACGGTCCCCTTCGTGAGCAGTGCTCCTCCATGCTCTGAGGCTTACTCCGTCACCGTCAACTCATCCTCGCCTAGTGGGGAACACCAAAAACAGCTCCATAACAACACCAGAGGCCAGATTCAACAAATAATATCATTCATGCATGCATCCATAACTCCCATAACATACATATTCTTGAAATTTATCTTATGAGATTTCATTAACTCAGTAATTAGACTTCAACTTCATAACAAAAATTTACCAAAACCAGTAAGCTACTTAAAATTTGAATTTTTGATTGAAAACCCAAGTTTTGAAGTTCATTTTGTAATAAAATGGATGGTAAATATGACTACTTGATCTTGTTCACTAAATCCTAGCTTTTCCTTCAAGATCTTTTATATTCCAACCTTTTTTTTCCTATCTTTCTCACTGAATTTGCATTCAAAATAGTATGGTGGTAGGAAAAAACCAATTAACTCTTGTTTTATATAGTGTAACTGATCTATCACGTATCTCGAGGAGTGTCCATGGCTCACATTCAAACTGTTTTACACTCTTTAATGACTCACTTGGTGTACTCTACAACCCCACTTAATCAATTAAGTGTCTATTTTCCCGATTATTCGTCATTCTCGTGCTTCGACACGCATCCCAATGCGCATCATAGCCTATTTCTCTGACGTAATTGACTTGGCCTAAGGTTCTAACCCTAATTTAAGTGATCAGCTAGTCATCTTATCATGAATTAGTCGTGTTTTCCTAGTGTACACATGGTCCACCTATTCACATACACGCATTGGCACGCATCTCAAGACAACCACCCATTATACAATCTCGTACAAAATGACAATATAACTCAACACATGTGATGCATACGTGATAATATAAGTAATAACATCGCAATAATGCAACTAATAACAAAAAATAATGATTCCCTGCTCAGTTATCCAAGTCCTAATTTATCCAAAGTGTTCACGTGGTCCTAAGCTGGCATCCGAGTATGAAAATAACTCAAATAACGACGTCAATAAAATTGGTTCGTTACACAATGTGGAAAACTCGAGAAAAGTACATTGTATATAAGGCGATAGATAAAACAGAAATGATAATATATACATGTATGATGTCTCTCGATAGTCCTTATATCCCAAAATAAATAATATCAAAAGTAAACACGTACTAGTGACGAGTCCAGATGAGTAAAATCCCAAGGAAATCCACTAAGCATTTAAAAAGTAAATAAATAGACTTCAATGAAATGTTAAATAGACATGCGAAATGTATAACATGCAACTGCAATTGGCTCATTGCATGAATACATAACATATAAGATAAACAATGTGTGTGCTCATCCCGATCGGACTAGACTGTACTTCGGGCCCAGGACTCCTTCGATGGGTGCCCCCACCACTCTATCTCCTAGTTCCCTCACGGTGATTGGCCAAATTCGTGCTACACTAACAAGTGCACCAGAAATAGCTCGAGTTGCCATTCACCGAGGGTTGGGTCACACATGATACCATCTAGCACGCCATGAACACGTAACGAGTACCCGGTGGGAGTAACACAACCACCGTCCAAAAGTAGTATAGAATAGAATAAATGAATAAGGAATGGCTAATCAAAGTAAAACAAAATTAAATACTCATGAGTCTCTTAATTAGGTTTTACGTATCTCAAAACGCACTCTAAAGCCCTAAAAACACCTTGGTCCGACCCCACCTTGCCCCGACTGTCATACTACAGCCCCTTAGTTCCCTGGGATCATTTACAAGTGTTTTAGACTAATTAGAGTGGGTTTAAATTAGTTGATTAGCCTAAGTCCTAAACCAGTCCCTTATAGATTTACTTTTTAAAAATTATGTCCTTACTATTCTTAGCGCGTTAGGGGGTTCTGGCCAGTGCGCTAGGAGGTCCAGCACGCTAGGGTCCTCCCTAGTGTACTACTATTCTCAAGAAGAATAACAGTAGTCGCACAGGCAGGTAGCGCACTAGGGACCTTGTGCAGCGGGCTACTTGTGTTGAAACTCAGAATTCCAGAACTTGAATTCTAGTGATTTGGACACCCGTAGCCATCCCCAAATGTCGTCGACCTCATTCTCGACTCGTGGGGGTATACTAACACTTCCAACAAGCTAGCGGCACAAGATTTAACAACAATTCATACACTAATTAAGATCAAACATGTATGCAATAATGGAGTTCAAGAAATCCCAAATCATGAAAATTAGTTGTAAATCTTCAATTTAGTGAATGAAATGAACTCTCAACACAATGAGACTTAGAAAAATCAGTGAGCAACTTAGAAATTTGTTTTCAAGTTCATTTATATGAAAATTGATAGGAGAAGTAAGAGCTCACCTTATGATCTAATAGTTGAGAAATTGCCCTCCAAATAGCCTAATTCTAGTTGAATTAATTTCCACTCTACACAGCTCTGGTTTCTAGTTTTGCATGTGAGTTGTGTTGTATTTGAACCCAAAAATCCACCAACTCTAGATATACTTTTTTTTAGATCTAATGTGTAGCACACATCTAAAGGATGGTTCTATGGTTCCTAAATGGGCTGTCACCAACTTAAATAACACCAAACCATGACACATCTTGCCTTGTTTACAAGAATTAGGTTCATCTTGAGACACATCCATGGTTCTAATAATTAATTTCAAACTATAGGCTCATATTTGATTTTGTTAATTTAAATTGTACAACCTAATATAGGTGGTCACATTGAGTTGATAAAATTATTTCATTGTCCTACACTAACTCCCAGTTACCCGGCCCCCGATGCTCACGTCTCAGGACGCAAAGTCGAGGCGCTCTATAACTCACGTGTCTAATTAATAATGTGACTTAGCCTAAGGTTTAATTCTTCAATTTATGCCATATTTACCTAGACTTTAGTCATTTTATTCAAATCGACATTACTTAGACTTAGTGTTCTCGTATTACGTCCGTTCGATACCCACATCAACACGTTTTTTGAGGCAAACATCCATCACACATTCTTACACGATACAAAGATATAATATCATGCATGTGATGTTTAAATGATTAAAATAATAATAAAACACCACAATAAAAGCATACAATCAGACAATATAAACTAGTACCTAGTCAGACGTGCCCCTCGCCTATCAGCAGCTTCCACGTGTGGTCTGACCTAGCGTCCTAGTGTGAAAATAATAATAAATAACGACATTAATAAAATGGGTCGTTACACAAAGTTGTTCAAACTACCGGAGGATTAAGCTTATGAGTCAGATTATGAAACTTTGGGAGAGGATAATTGACAATAGACAATGAAAAGAAACAACAATATCAGATAATCAATTTGACTTCATGCTTGGAAAGGTTAACTATAGAGGTGATTTTCCTTGTAAAAAGATTGATGAAAAAATATAGAGAAAAGAAAAAAGATCTTCATATGATATCTGTAGATTTAGAAAAAACATATGATATGGAGTTCTTGGAGATGTTCTTTGGTTGGTTCTTGAAAGAAAAGAAGTACATGCTAGATACATAAACACTATTAATGATATGTATGAGTGAGTAGTAACGAGTATAAAGACATTTAGAGGAACTACAAAAAGATTTTTCCATTACGATAAGTCTACATCAAAGATCGGCCTTAAGCCCATATATTTTACTTTAGTTATGGATGAACTAATTAGGCATATTCAAGAGGATATACCATGGTATATGTTATTTGCAGATGACATTGTCTTAGTGGACAAAACAAAAGATGAAGTGAATAGAAAATTAGAACTTTGGAGAAATGCATTAGAATCTAAAGGCTTTAAGTTAAGTAGGACGAAGACCAAATACATGCACTATGAGTTAAGAAATACTAGACATAGAGAAAATGGAGTAGTAAAATTAGGGGAAATAGAAGTTCTTAAGGTAAAATACTTTAAATATCTAGGATCAAACGTTCAAAATGATGACAATATTGAGAATGATGTCACGCATAGAATTCAAGTTGGATGGAAAAAATGGAGGAGTGCAACTGTATTATCTGTGATAGAAATATCCTCACTAAGTTAAAAGGTAAATCTTATAGAACCGTAATTAGGCCAGCTGGGCAGTAAAGGAACAATAATTATATAAAATGAACGTAACATAAACGAAAATGCTTAGGTAGATGTATGGTAAAACTCGTAAAGATAGAATAAGAAATACATAAATTCAAAGAAAAGTAGGGGTAGCATCAATTGACACAAAGATTAGGGAAGGGCAGCTACGCGCGGTGGTTTGGACATCTGCAAAGACGACCTACAAATGCTCCTAGTAGAAAACTTGACAAATAGAAACTGAAAAAATTCGTCGAGGTAGGGGTAGACCGAAGTTAACCTGTGATGCATTAATTAAGAGAGACTTGAATGGCTTGGAATGCTCACCATCTATTGCACAAAATCGAGCAAAATGGAAGAGTTTGATCCATATAGCCGACCACAATGAATTTGGGACTGAGGCTATGTTGTTGTGTGAGAAAATGAGTTGTCCAAAAATATCTAAGTTGATATTTATCCTGTATTCTCATGTAATGCGTTAAACATATCTCAATGATATCCTATGACCTATATTTGGGTTGTCCAACTCACATTAATGACTCTAATAGGACACTTTTACCTTGGTTGTTTATAAAAACTATTTCCCTAGACTTAGTGTACTCGTATTTCGCCTGCCTAGTACTTGCGTTGACATGCTTTTTGAGACAAATACCCGTCACACCATCTTGCACGATTTATCATTTTAAACAAATACAAGCGACGCAATATAAATAAAATAATAATTAACATTGTAATTATGTAATGAACAGACAAAAACAATGATTCATGCGCAGTCTGACATCCTTAGCCTATCTGAGGCATCCACGTGGGCATGAGCTAGTGTTCGAGCCTGAAAATTACTTAAATAATGACATCAATAAATATTGGACCGTTACGATACCTCTATTGGGAAGAAAAAAAAAATGCTGTGATTGATGAGTGGGTGGCATGTCCACAATTTGAGGTCCTGAGATGTCATTATGTGTCATCAATGCCATCTACTTTGAAATTAAATAGTATTATCCGATACAACCAAAACATTAAATGCATAGGGTATATGTGTATATTTCTTGCAAGATTCCTGTCGAGACAAACATAGCTCAACAATCCAACCACCTCAGATATAGAGCATTCAAAAATCAAATTTCTTTGGTGGTTGGATGTTTTCATGTGTTGTTCCACCAACACCCCTAAAAAAAATTGTGGGCCTCTCTCTCTCGATCCGTTCATCACATGATCAAATGTGGGTAGTCCTTGATTGGATAATCAAAGTTTTTTTTTATCCACCAATCTATTCAAATGACATATTTTTTTATTTTTTTATTTTTTTCAAACCTATGAACTAATGTAAATATATAAGATTAACATATTTAAAGAATTTGGAGAAAAAAAAAGAAAATAACCAACGGGTTAGTTGGATTAGTAAAGAATGCAATTGGCCTTAACGAAGTCTCCATTTTGAGCTCATGAATATAGTTAATTGAGTTAAAAGAGCCGGTCTGATTCGTTAGTGTGATTATAGTTAGATACTATTTTAACATAAAAAAAATCAAATGAAATACAAAAAAATTAAAAAATTAAAAAGAAAATATTTTTATAATCCAAAAACTTAACCAGTCTGTTGTACATGCTTTCCGGGGCACATTGCACCCGTGCAGTGTTTGGTTTTTTGTGATTCAAAAATATCTTCCATTATTTTATCAAAAAAAAAAACATTTTCCATTACGAGAAAAAAAAGGATTTTCTAAATTAAAAACCACCTTTCATCCATTCGGAATGGTGCCTCCAAGTGGGCCCTGTACACTTGGAAAACTTGGAACTCATTAAAGCACGTGTCACAATCTGTATGTGGGCCCGATACAGACATGTAACGTTGTATAATCGACACGTGTTTTGATGATGAGCCGGGAATTAAGAGGCCACATTACATCATGGAGCGCAATGATTTGTGTTTTAAACTAAAACTCCGCTCAAAAGACACGCTCCACCATGTGTTCTTTGCTTTGCGGAATCCGCACTCACACTTTTACTCTTTCGAACTCTTTTTATAGCTCAAAACCCACACACCACCGCTATTAGATTTCAACTTCCAAACCGTTAAACAACACAAAAATCTACACAACCACAACACACCCTCTTTCTGTTTTGGTCTAGTTTTCACCAATTATCTAACGTTAACCTTGTAACTCCACTGATGTTGAACACCATATTCACTATATAACCGGTCACAAGTTCAAATAAAGGAAGAAAGTTATAATAGGTTAACAGCCAACGTAAAACTTTTGTCACTCTTCATGAAATAGATCAAACACATATAAATGTTAGAGCATTCCCACCTAGCAACGCGCTGCATCAGAAAATGATTTGAAGTGCTCACCATCAGTTGCACTGAATTAAACACAATTAATTTGAGAGTGAGTTTATGTTGTTGTATCTAACTTAAACTGCATCAATTAATTTATTAATTATATTCAATTAAGCATAATCGAAGAATTTAATTGGTGAAGTGAACTCAGTTAATTTCAGATTACTCATAGTTATCATATTTTGCGTTAATCACATCAGTTAATCTACACTCATGTACTTTTTGGCCTCAAACAATGATTAATAGGAACTGAGTCTCTTGCCTATTGTTGGTCACCACTCACTACATACTCTTCGATTAGAAGAACACACATCTCGAGGCTCATCCAATGTATCCAGACATGCATTATAAGAACCAATCACTTGTTTTCTACCCCAGGCGTAGGATCCCAATAGATAACAAAAAGTGCATCTCAATGAATATCAACAGACTCAACTGTCTAACTGCGTGTGAAATTCGCGTTAACTCGGAATAACATTCGGTACCACCGCTACCACTAGTTGTAAATTTGACTTTCCATCTCACTCCTCACTTTCAACTTTGCTTCGCCACAACGCTCGGCAGCACAAAAACAACAAAACAACAACATCAACACGAAACAACATGTTCTCATTTCGATCCCTTCGTCTTCATCCCATCGAGTGAATCAGTGTTCGCTCAGACAGAGTGAGAGATCGATTCCAGTCACAGATGCGCTGCGAATGGGGAAATTTGGGAATCAATCAGGGGAGCAGTTCGAGGTAGCGATCGATGGAGGAGGAGGGGCTGTTACGAGCTCTACATCCTCATCGAATGCGCGGTGGTGGAGAGCGGTTAGGGATTCGTTGAGTTTGAAATGCGTGTTGGTTTTGATTTTGAGCTTGGGGCTTTTCTTCTCCACGATCTACTGGCTCCCGCCCTTTTACCGAACTAGATCTGGATATGACGCTAGATTCCCTGACCACCTCAACGGTATGTGCGTGTTTTTTATTTGTGTTTTTGATGTTGTTGCTCTTTAGTGGTGTTTTTTTTTTTTTTTGGGGATTTTTTTGCTAGGTTTTGGTTGACTGTGTGAAGAAAGAATTGGGTTTTTTGGTAGTTATTGGTAGGGATTTATAGGGGTTTTGGATGATTGATTGATTGATTGTTGTTGTTGTTTGTGGTGGTGGTGGAATTGATATGGGTGATTGTTGATGTGGAGATTAGTTTTTGCTGATGAAGCCTTGTTTATGATGAAATGTGTTCTCTTGTTGTGATTTGGGACCCTAATATATGAGGGGATTGAATCCTGCCATCCAACTCCAAATACGTTGATTTCTACTTGGTGATGGGGTTAGGGTGTCAGACTGACTTAGGGATGCAAGAGGGAAGATGAATCCCCACGAGAGATGGGGATTCCCCACAACGGGGCGGGGATGGAGATGGGGACAAAATCTTAGACCCACACGGGTATGGGTACATGGATGGGTAATAAAATAAATCTGCGGGGTGGGGATCCCCATGGGGAATGTCCATTGGAGATACTCACGGGAATCCCCGTGGGGATTACTCATAAAGATCTTCATATATCAATTTATACACCATATGATTTTTTTTTTATAAATATATATATAAATATAATATAATATTACATAGTTTCCACCCCAAAACACTCATTATACACATAATAAACAAACTTTAATGAGATTTATAATTTTAATTTATTTGGTATAATTCTTTTTTTGATAAAAATTAAGTGAGGAGAAATATTTTCCCCACGAGGATTCCCCACCCAATAAAACCCCCATGAAAATCCCCATGGGGATCTCCAATAGGGAATGAAATGGGAAAATTTTTTTTCCTCATGGGGATTCCCCATCCCCACGGGAATTAGACGGGTATGGGGATGGGGATGAAAATTCATCTCCGTATGGGGATGGGCGATGAGTTCTCAAGTGGGGATGGGTATGGGGATGAGGTCCCCATCTCCTATCCTACCCATTTGCATCTCGCTCACTCATGTGAGAATAGGTGAGCCTTAGTAGGGAGGGGCCGGAAAAAAGTTTGGGACACCCACGATTAGGCTTATGATTTGACACAAAATTATATGATGGAATAGTTCTATGTTGGACTTGTTGCTCCTCTTTCTGTTGGGATTTTGGTTCATTTTTACCTCTTTCATAAACAAGGGGGAAAAATGATGGAGAAATGTTAGAAGATGGAGTCATGGAGCTTAAGGTTTTCTCTTTTTTTTTTTTTTTTCCCCAATTAAAGCTGAATTTGTAACTGCGACATGGAGGGGAATTCCATATCTTGAGATTTTGATGATTTAATTTTTTCTTCCTCTTCTCAAGGATGTGCACATGCTCATATCGTTTGCTTTGGCGCAAAAACTAAAGTTATAGTTGATTCATTTTTTGTCATTATTGAAAGTATCTGATAGATGGTTTTAGTATCTTTTTTTGAGTGGCTTGTTATTACTTCTGTTCAACACCATTGCGTGAAAGTTGTTTGAATTTGGTGACATGAAAACTTCTAGTACTGTACAATTTTTTTAAGAAAATTCCTTCAAATCTTTATCAATATATGACAATTCAATGTGGTTAATAATATTTTAAATTTACATATCTTTTAAGATATATGCATAAATGATCATTATATAAGATGCATGCATAAACAACTAAGAAGTGTCTAGTTCGATTGAAATTATTAAACAGATAAAGGAGCAGAAAATAAAACAGGTCATTTGAATAAAGACTAATGTTGAATTAGTAAACAAATGAATGTGGAATTTATATTCTACGGACCCTTATAAATGAGTCTGTCACGTGACTGTTTAATTTCATTTGAGAAGTTTATTGGACTGTTTCCAGCCTATCTTTTAACTAAAACATATTACTTTGGAAACTAGACTGGGAATCTATCTCTCTCTAAAATATCAAATATCTAGAAAATTTTCATCTGTAATATTACTTGCCTAGTAAATCTGAATTTAGGTGATTGAAGTTTAGACCATGTTAAATTTTAAACCAAAAGGAAAATGTTGTAAGATCCCAATTAGGCCAGCTATTGTTTGTGAGACTCAATGTTGGGCGGTAAAGAAACAACACATACATGAAATGAGTGTGGATGGAAATGACGATGCTTAGGTAAATGTGTGGTACAAGTCATCAAGATCGAAGTAATATAGAGATTCAAAGAAACATAGGAGTAGCATCATAGATGCAAAACATAGAGAAGGGTGGTTGTAGTGGTTTGGATACATCCAAAGACGGTTTGCAAATGACCTTATTAGAAAGCTCAACAAATAGAAATTGGAGTAATTCAATTCTACATTATAGGGTTTGACCTAAGATAATTTAGAATGAGTGGAATCATATGGCCCATGTTCTGGACTTCGACTAGTTTTTGATCAAGGCTCCGTTGTTGTCATTTAATTCACAACAGTTTGTTCAAGGTCTGAACTTGACCGAGATCAAAATGTCCACCTAGACACAAGCATTTTCCTTAGTCAGAAGACTTCATTGCCTATGGGATTCTCATCATGATAGGAATGTGAAATGAGCTCTAAATGATTTTCCTATGAATCCTATTCTATTATTTAATAACATTCACATGTTTATGATAGTTGATACACTTCTTTTTTCTATTAGACAAAGGATGAAATCTGGTATTGGATGATGCAAAAGTCACTCTTATGTAGTGTATTAAGTCATCGACCTTGCTTGCATACTGTGAATCATCATTGTGTTATCGAGTAACATACATCTTATATGTAACTGTAATTTGTCAATAGCCTTCTATTGACTGTTAACGATCGAGAGATTTTAATTCTTTGAGTGGTTTATCACCCGCTTTATTTGGTAATTATCAATTGGCTCGGTGGTAATTATCAATTGGCTCGGTAGGCAACAGAAATTCATTATTCTTACTCCATCCTCCTAACAGTTCTCCACGTTCTAACATGAAAGCAAAGTTTTGATATTTATTATATTTTTGGCGATGCAAACACTGAATGTAATGTATACAACTAAGGCCAGTCTTATTGGTTTCTTAGGCGCCTTTGTATGAATCTTGTTTGTGCTTATACCTGTGTGAGTTTTTTTTTCTTATGAAGTTCTTACGAAATGATTTAATATTTTTACTTTGCTGTAAATATTTACTAATATTTCATTTTTCCTTTAATTAATGATTTATTTATTTGTTATTAATTTAATATTCATTTGTTCTCTTCAATTAATTTAATTTTGCTCATTAACTGCATTTTGAGTTCAGTTGAGTGGGAGTATTGATCCATAATTGTGGCTTTGTTGTTGTGTATCAATCTAATTTTACTAGTTCCTAGGGACAATACTAGTTTTCGCTCTTGAAGAGGTTAAAAGACACCTAATGCTGGTGACATTTTCGGACAAGTCGATTAATTGAACACATGATCCTAAGTACGGCGTAATTGTTGTAATTGATACCATAATGGCTGGGCTTAACACTGTTTAACTTGTTTGCTAAAACTTTTTATAGTTGAATTATTTGGAAGCAAACAACTATAAATCAAAATAGCTAGAAGATTTTGCACTGCATATTTCCCATTTTTCTCATATTCATTCTGTTTAAATGTGAAAGAGTGGGAGGGATACATTTTGCAAGGATAGATTAGATGATCATAATTCACCCATCTAGATTGCCAGATCCTTATATCCTACTAGTTTATTTGCTTGTCTTTATATTTTTTGCCAACTCCATGTTTAGCCAACTGTGTGTTCCTGACTATGCATTTTATGTTGCAGTTAATACATTGGATATCCAATCAAAAAAAGTAAATACATTTGGTAATTTACTTATAAATATTAAACTATGGGTATTTTTACAACATCTCATGTTTACTATTTTGGCTTCCAGTTTTTCTTTTTATCTTTTTTTTTTGAAGGGGGCAAAGTGATTAGTCTCAAGTCCTTTCTCTTTCAAAGCGTATCAAGTAATTGCTAGGCATTGCCTAGGCGAGAGGTGTCCTTCTAAGTAACTTTTGAAAAGTTAAAGGGGTTGGTTGCAATTAAATTTTTAATATCAATACCTACCCAACAAACCTTAACACAATAAGTATTACATAAGGTCCTAAAGGTTCATTAGTAGTCTAGAAACTTATATTGCATATAAATCACAGTGACTAATAGATTATTATTGTTACATATGAATTTATACATAAATAATTGATTATTTAGGAACCTACAATAAATATTTTTTGGTAGCAGGTCAAGGAAATAACCACAGGATTGCCTAGGCTCCTTGCAATTCTTGAGCTAATCAAAGTCATTTTCCATTGAAGATACGCTCACGTATTGCAGTTTTCAACTACTGACTTGTGTTCCATGTGTTGTTAGGTTTTACTTTCCCCCGTTATTTAGTAATTGTGCATCTGCTTTCTTTTGACATTTTGCAGTCACAGCCAAAGCAAGCTTCATGTTGCAAAGGCCTATTTCTTTGCTTATTGAACATATTGGAGCACTTGAGGAAGATATTTTGGGAGAAGTTGGCATGCCAAATACGAAGGTATATTTTAAGACCACTTCTGTTGTATCCATTTTATGTGATCTGAATTTAGAACTATCAAACTTAGAACTAGATTTTTCTGGCAGGTCTCTATCCTATCCATTCACAAGTTGGACACATCAAACTGGACAAAAGTTGTATTTGCGGTGCTTCCTGATCCGAATGATGTCCCAATAAACTATGTGTCCCTTAGTATTTTGAGGTCATCTCTTATGGAGTTGTTCCTTGGACACGTTAATTTGTCTTTAACTACTCCCATGTTTGGGCAACCAGCCAATTTCCAAGTCTTGAACTTTTCAGGGGGTATCACAGTGATCCCCTTTCAATCTATTTCCATCTTCCAAGTGCGCCATTTCCTATTTAATTTTACACTAAACAACTCAATCTCCCAGATTATAGACTATTATGACCAGTTGAAGGATCAGTTAACATTTGGATTGCAATTGAGGCCTTATGAGGTATTGCCCTTGAGTTCTATGTTTTACCTTTTTATTATTCATTCTAAAGCCTAAATGGCTTTTAGATGTGAATTCCATTTCTTTCCAATGCAGATTGTATATCTCCAGTTAACAAATGGAATCGGTTCAACAGTGGATCCCCCAGTTATAGTGCAGGTTTCTGTCATGTCAGATGGAGGAAACCGTGACCTTTTGCCTCAAAGGTTGAAGCAGTTGGCTCAGGCAATCACAAGATCGACTCCTTCTAAGAATCTTGGCCTTGATCATTCCATTTTTGGGAAAGTAAAGGAGATTACTCTATCATCATTTCTTAACCGCACTCTGTCTGGGAATTCAGAGTCTCCGCCGTCACCATCACCAAGTCCATCACCATCTCCATCCCCAACTCAGCCCCCATCCTCTTCAGAAGAAAACTATTATGCTGCACCATCAATTTCTCCTTCTGCTCCATCTCCTTTCTCTCCTTCTTCAGACTCGCCCGCTCCTGTAATTGGGTCCCGAGTGCCTTTACCTTCACCTTCAGTATCTCCTGCACCTTCACTGTCAACTGCAGATCCACCTCGGCAAAATCCATGTCGTGGTTCTGCTTTTTTACCAAAACCTACCACTATCGCTCCCTATCCATCTGACCCTGAACTTCCAACTCATGCTGCAACCTCTTTCCCTTCCTTGGGTTCCAGAAGTTTGCCTGGATTTGCACCTTCGCCTACTGTACATCGAGGTACCAGTTCAGGGAAGGAAATGAGAAGTGAGAAGGCTTTAGTTTTTCCATTGGCTGCTTCATCTCAGAGATTGTCACCTTTATCTGGTGAGTAACTAATGGCATTTGACACATAGTTCACTTCTCTGTCTTTGTTTACTTTTTGTCTATTTTTCTAAATATATAATTTCCATTTGTTTATAACTCTTTTATATGCTATATGTCAGCTTTGCACGTTTCTTGTAGATTTATCTTTTTGTCATTTTTGTTTTTCGTTTATGGTGTCCATCTTCTGATTTTTGGATGGTTCTTTATTGATTTTAATATGTGTACCTATTGTTCATTGGAGTTCCCAACTGTTCTGTGTTATTTTTTTGTTATAGCATTTTCTTGGGTCTGTGGTTTGGCCTTAGAACCCTTCTACATAATGTCTTTTAACCTGAGGGGAGCTGCTTCCTGGACAGTAGTATTTAATTATTAATGATTCTATTTTCTGGAAATTTTGTTGTATTGTTCCGGAAAACCTGAAATTGTTTTTTCCAATTTTTTTGTCATTTTCCACGGAACATGTGCATTTTCTCCTAGTATTTGTTTTTTGTAATGTGCTGTTTATGCTTGGGATTTGGTGCATTATCTGAAAAATGATTTAGCTGGAAACATCAAATTTTAATTTACATAAATCTTTTTTTTGAAATTGCCATTTTAACTTCTTGATGTAGTCGTCCTCAAAAAACACTTCTTGATGTAGGCTTCAAATCATAGAAAACATCAAATTTTTATTTACATAAATGCAAAAAATGAAGAAATACTGTTAGTCAATATGAATCTGGTTCAAGTTGTTCAACTTCATCTGGCATGTGACCCTGCCCTGTACAATTATCATCTGTAATATGTTCATGACTTGGATCTTTGGGGTGGCTTTCAAATTATTTAGGCAATGGACCTCTCTCCCTAGTTATATGATTTATACAGCTTTTTCCTGGCAAGTAGAGAATGTTTCATTGCATGTGTGCTGTTTTGAGCTAAGAAAGGATGGTAAAGAGATCTGTACAACTGTAAGTTCTTTAACTATTTAGTTTCTACCTTAGGCATAACAATCGTTGTTTCCTACCATAAAATGTGTGGCAAAGTATTAGTCAAATAGCATAGTAGAGGTATGTGAATTTATCGGCATTTTCCTATCATACTGAACTGAGGGTCAAAGGTTAGTCATAAAAGCAGCATAGAATAACAAGATATGTCTAAAACGTTCCCATGGCAGAAATCGCATGCTAATATGGTAGATCAAGCTATTAATTGCTAAGATGTTCCGGTAGAAATGAACTGGTGGCTGTTTGACAAATCTTGTCATTCTATATTGCTGCGTGACTTTGCTTCAATTCTGTGATGCAAATGATTTTCTGGATTTGCACTGCGTTCTTACAGTTTGAACTTGTTGATATATGACCTTTATTTACCTTCTCTTTTGGGTTATGGTACAGATTCCACATTCATAACAATTAAGCTAATGGGGTTGCTGTGGCCGCTGATGCTTTATCTTCTCTGCTGGGCATTTTGACGATTCATTCTGCAAACATAATCTCATTCGCTAACTTGATTACATACTTTTGGCTGCTCGGACAAGCAGAGCAACTCTTGGAAGTGGCAGAGAAACAGTTTTGCGCTTCGCAGGTAGATAGATGAGTCGAATTTTTATGAGTCGAATTTTTAAGGTTGAATGCTAGAAGTCCCTTCCTAAGAAGTTAAGTAAAGGGGGCTGCTAGTCAGGCATTTGTGTACATAGCAGAAGTGGGAGATAATTTCAGGTCAAAGCCAAAAAGGTGGCAGGCCTGCCTCCATCCATTCTACATCCTAAAAGAAATTGTCCAAAAAAAAGGGTAAGAAAATCCCTAAACTCTTATGTAATTTAGGTGGCTTTTGCACTTGTAAAAACCGACCACAGGACCAAGTGTAAAATCTCAACAGAAAAGAAAAAAGGAAAATCTTCATTTTGCTTCTATAAGCTACTCTTCTTGCCTCATCTTCCCTTCATTTTCATAAATTTCTGGTATAGCAGATTTTCCTATGTTATCTCCACCGACTCCACAGGTCTTGAGAATGGAACTTGACATGTGCAACAGACATGCGCGTCTCAATGCAAATGCAAAAATTGATGGATGGATGCCAACATGTGCGTGTTCGTGTTGGGGCACCAACATTTTCCTTTATTTTCTACATGTATATGGTAAAGAATGTTGTTAATATAAAAGAAAGATAAATTTTGAAGTAGACAGCATTTTCCTTTATTCTCTCTCTAGATGTTACTTTTTCTTCCATTTTAATCGATCAAAATTCAATACTGAGTTTATAAGGGCTCAATGGGTCATTGCCAACTCAAAATAAGGTGGACTTGTTCAATAAACATTATTATATAAAATTGATGCAAGAATTTCAAAGAAGTTAAAGAAGAGGCTGAAGAGTGAAGAGCAACCATAAGTGAGGATTGAGTATAGGGTCTAAAGTTATGACCTTAGGTGGAGGGGGGCTACAATTTTATTTTTATCCATTATAGCCTTCTATTAAATTGCTAATGAAATGATATGGAACACTGAGTCAGTTTTTATTTTTATTATTTATTATTATTTTACTTTTGTTTCTTTCACGTTAAATTGAGCGCAATTGAAGCATTTGATCTATGTAGCCGATCTCAGCTAATTTTCGTTTGAGGCTTTTCTGGTGTTGTTGTGGTGATTGTTTTTTTGCAGTCTAGCAATTTAATCCACAACAAATACATAATTGATGAAATAATGTTCCAATACAACATCACAAAAGAAAAAAACTGTCGAAATTTTAGTTATTGATGAGGGTATTTTTTGGTCATAGCGTTGATGAAGATTGGTTAACATAATTTATATTAATTTTTGGGTGTTAACTTTTTTTTTTTTTTTTTTTTTTTGGTATAAATTAACTTGGTTTCTTTAGCCCTGATTAAATTTAAAAGAATGCTTCAGCACCTGAGCCTAACAGCGGACCTATTTTTCTATTTCTCTTTTGTGAGGTGGAAGTGCTTTCTAAGAAAAAAAAATGTCTTGTCGGCTGATCAACTGATTGAACCGTGTTAGTTGGTTAGTCCGACTGGACAGATGACTGCGAAATTTGAGTTTTAAATGCAAAATGCATAATGTCCCTATCAATTCCGTATTGCATTAATATGTACGTAAGCTCATAGTGAATTTAGATTGTTATTCCAATACTTCAATTTTTTGGTTGACTTATTCGTTGATTGATAGACTAGTTGATGATTGACTGGTTGGTGAACAAACTAAGGCCTCTTTTTATTCATTTTATTGACTTTAAGAAAAGTTTTTCTTGAGGAAAATTTAGTTTTATGTGAAGATAACCACTAAGGAACTACCTGAAAAGTTTCACATTTTAAAAACAATCAAATAATGTAATTGACATAAATGTCATTTACACTATTTTTAAGAAAGAAATTGTAAGGAATAAATGTAGAGAGATAGCATTAAATGAGAGTAAACGTGTTCATTCCCTCTCAGGCCCCCCAAGTGAGTTGTCTTCCTCTATGGGGGGAAGTTAGGAGTCAAACTTTCAGAGAAGTTTTTTTAAAATATCCAACCGAACAAGGCAAGTTGGAACTTCCCTGAAAATTATCTCATTTCATTTAACTTCCCCTTGAACCAAACAATGCCTAATTGAAAGGAGGAGCACCAGTTGTAGGTTCCTAATACCACATCAGCTAGATGCTCAAGTTAAGTGCTCAAAGTGAGTTACTTTAACAACTCCCTTAATTTCTTAAAAAAAAAAAAAAAACTCCTTTAATTTATCACTTGTTGAAAGACATTGATGGGGGAAGTCCCAAGTTCGACTCAGTCAACAATAACATAACCTCAATCCTAAATTAGTCAGGATCGGCTACACAAATCATACTCTTCCCTCGCGCTCTATTTAATGTAATTGATGGTATACTTTTCAAATTATTTAGAGTCTTGGTTAAACAACACCCACTCATTTTTATTGTAAAAAAAATGACACAATTTTCTAAAATTACCTCCAATGTAGGGCATTAGAATGGCCCTACAGTGCCATCGATGACTCTGGAGACCACAAAGTTTATATCACAGCAGAACGGGCGAGAAGGGGATGGTAGCAATATTCAGGACGTAGATATAGCTAGTAGCTAGAGTGAAGAGATGATGGGAGAGAAAAGTGAATTATTAGAGCTGGGTGATGGTGTTTGTTAGATGGAGGGAGACGTGATCCAGAATGTGATGTTTAACTAGACACATCATTTAAATCTCCCTATAAATGTGTCCCAACTTAGCTTATTGGAGTCACTTATAAGAAAATAATAAAAAGGTATTATTTATTTATTTGGGTGGGAACAGTGGGATATGAGCACCCACTACATAAATTACCAAACAATCAACAAAATAGATTTCCATTGCCGGGATTTGAACCCGGGTCGCCTGGGTGAAAGCCAGGTATCCTAACCGGACTAGACGACAATGGAATTTTGATCAATGCCGCACATATTTCATCTCTAATCTAAATACAACATAGTGTGTTTCCGTTGATCAATTTTTATTTTTTTTATTTTTATTTTTATTTTTTTTATTTTTATTTAAAAAAAAAAAAAAAACTACATCAAGATTAGTTAAAACTGACTTGATCAAGATTCAAAACAAATGAGCAAAAATGAACGTCACGTAGAATATAAACAGTAAATATAAAATCTTAAATCATTAGTTGGTACTTAATCCAAATCCATCATCAATCTTAATAGAATATTTTATAATTCAAGTCCAATGTGGATACTACTAGTAATGCGGGTCCATTGGGCCTATTAGGCTTTATAAGTCAATTGTGAGTATGTGACCCAACTAAGTTATATGAGTCTATTATGATTGATTAGATTTATCCACTGTACATCAATAAGGATAAATAGTTCCTCGTTAGGGGTGGCAATTCGACCCATAGATATAGGTATCCAAGGTTATCCGATCTAATAGATAGGATAATACCCGACCCTAATTGTGATGGGCAAGGGCATGAGTTTATAAATGAGATACCCATGTGGGTATGGATAAGGGTATTAGCATCTACCCGCCCCATTTACTCAATTACCCATCCCATGTACTCATTAATGTTATACATAATTTATTTGGTGTTATTAAATTTATACATACTTCATATTTATTTTTTAATTAAAAAGAGATTTCTTATATCAAACAATAAAAAAAATATGGTTGATACAAGTTACTCAACACATTTTATACTACATTTTTCTTTTCAAATTACATTTGCTCTGCTTTTGTTAAAGATTAAAGATGTGTTCTTTCAATTTTAAAAAATCGAAAAGGAAAATACTAAGATGACCTTCAAGATTCCTGGAATGGACATCTGGTTGTTGGTGTCTATTCATTTCTGCATCGATGTTTGCGTACACACAAATTGATGTATATTGAATGGACACTAGCAATCGGGGCAAGTGATACTAGGGTAAGTCACTGGTTGGGGGGTATGAGATAACTTGGTGGGGAGTTGGAACTAATTAATCTTGTTTGGTTAGTTTTATAAACCTAACTCTCCTCCAAGTTATCACCTAACTCACACTTGAGAGTGTGAAATATCTCCCCCACCTCTTCCTAAAGAAGTTATCTCACATAGGGATACTGACAAACTACACCTCATAAATATATTGTTTTTCATCTTAAACTAAACAATGAAGAAGATGGATGAAGACCACTCATTACGGAATTCAAGGAAGCATAAAGCCAATAAATTCACCAAGGATAGATATCATAAAGAAATATTCAACAACACCCTTCACAGCGAAATACTGCTCAACAAGGATAATAGCCAAGTAAATGTACAAATGAAATTATATAAATACTCCAGTTGGTTTTACTCACAAATACCACACGAAACTCTGTGCTCGCAGCTCCCACACATCACTAAACCGATCTCGTACACTCGTCACCAGTCCACTAAGTTCTTGGCATTCATTCGGATCCGATTTGGTTGCGTTAGAGTCTTATTTTTCATTCACTTTAATACCCATTAATTTCCCCATTTTTTAAAATATTACAAATTTTCACTATTTTGGGTCGATTCCCTGGGTATTGGGTCGTATTTGAACCCATTTGGATACCTGAGAAAAGTCCCGAAGTTTTCAAAATTTCTCAAAAATTAGTGCAGGTTAACAGTATCATGCTGTGGGGGTGAACCCCCAGCGACTACACTTAAAGCGTGGGGCAGGGCAACTCCTGCCCCAGACGTCGTGACTGGCGCAGTGAGGCTTTAGGCCATACAACGTCTCTCGCGGCGTCACTTGCAGAACATGAATACTGGGGTTTTTGCAACCCCGACTCACGTCGCCGGTTTCCGAGCCTATCCCAACCTCGTAGGGACCTCGATAAAACCTTAAAACCACTTCCCATCCATATGAAAACTGTCTAACCACCGACCCAAAATTTAAAACAAAAATGTACAAAACTGTCGTCAAAACGACGATAATTGAATAGGGAGTCAGGATCTCACCTCCGTTTGTGTCGTTGCGCACTCCCATGGCGTTGATCCTCGCTAAAAAAATTGAAAAACCCCCAACCTCAATTTCGTTTTCCCGTTGAAGAGCGAAAGAGAAGAGAGAGAAATGAATGAGAAAAAGTTGAAAAATACCTTTTATAGTGTGGTTTCATCTAGGGGTGTTTACGTATCTCGAGGTCCATCTTATGGCCTCCATTCACACCGGCCCAACCACTCATTTAACTCATATAAGTGACTCTCCCCCTTGTTCCTATCCTTATTTAACCAATAATTTTTCTATATCGGGCGTTTCTGTTCCCAGCATGCTGTCACGACCCAAATCTCTAACCCATATTTTGATGCCTAATTAGGATCACTGACCTGTGATGTAGGACCCATACTGTGATGTGCACAACGACCAAGATATGTGACCGAGGTATATTATATTTTTGTAATGATGTATTTCTAGTGTGTTGTATTTGTGTAGACTTATTAAGTCATTTCGTGAAGTTGTAGGCATTGAGACGTGAGCGGGGATGCACCTCGAGTTACGTGCAAGACATGGGACTGGGTTGCTAGCCATATGGCGAGTCTTAGCTTGATTTAAATATGTTATAATGATTTATTTACACAACCCTAGGTAAAGAAATCAATGCAAATCAAACTAAGTTTTATAGTTCAATTAAAAACCAACAACCATAAGATTTGCCTCGAGATCCATGCTAGCACACACTCCCATGAAGGCTTGTGTCAAAATGTGAGTTAGTTAGCTGAAAAGTAGTGGGGTTAGGAGGAAAGATAGACTACAAGGTCTCATGGAGATGGGGTAGTGCATTTTGATGAAATCAAAATGTATATATATATATATATATATATATATATATATATGAACACTTAGCATTTCTTTTCTCATTTTGCATGCAACACAAAAGAAATAAGAGCTGGAGGGTTCTATTCTCGTCGGGGGTAGAGAGGGCTAAATTCATCACCCAAATTGGAGAATCGAACACCTCTTGTCAACCTACAAGTTTAGGTAATGAGTTCTACAGCTTCATGCATCCAAATTTAGCGGTTTTGGGTCTTAACCAAAGGGATTCTGTTTTGATCAAGTTCAATTGTTTTTAGTGTTTGTTTTGATACATTCAAAGGCTTTGATCTAACTAGAAAGTCTCAATTTCGGATTTTACAAGTTTTGCTAAAAAATTGGTATTTTTCTTATGATTTTAGTTTTCTAATTTTCGGGCTTTAAAACGAATTTGTTTTTGAAATCTAATGGTAAATCTGGATTCGTTGTGAAATTTTGATAAACCTAGTGTCAAGAACTCTCAAAATTAGTTTCAAAAATGAAAAATTGAGATTTTAGCTTTCATGATGTTCTCCAAGTATTTGATCAAATGCATGTGTTAATTTTAATAAAAAAATCGATAAATGCATGTATATTATGAGAAGTGCCGGCCTTGTTGTCATTGGAGGGTGTTGCGGACCTTTGGTGGTGGAGAGCAAGGGATCCGGGGAGGAAGGAGATGTGTTTCCCATGCTAGAAACCCATAAAGTCTATTGCAGACTTTTTGGGTTTCTGCACTCATCGCACTAGGCTTTCCAGCCAGCGTGCTGAGTGTTCTGGGCAGCACATTTCCTGCAAGTTTCCCCATCTTCCTGCAACTCATGCACACACTCTAAACCCACCTTAATTGACCTTAAACTACCATAAAACATGTTTAAACATCCCAATAGCCTAAGGGAGTGTTTCGAGAGTCTGGGTGCGCGAATCGAAGTGTCAGAAGGTCGAATTGGCTAGAAAATTTGCTTGTATTTATGAGTATACCCGGTGACATTTTATCTTGCATTTCATTTCCTATGTTGTTGATTTATTTGTAGTCTATTCACTAGACTTAGCCTATTGAAATTCATCATCATGAGCTTTATTTATTCTATTTCAATTTTGGAATATTGATATCATAGTGTTTCCTTTGAATTGGTTCATTGGCTCTATTTCCAATGTTATGTTGTTCTGGGTTGTTTAATGAGTTGAATTGTATATATATATATATATCATGCTATTAGTGTAGGAGTGATTGTGAAAACATGGATGTACTTGTACTCTCTTTTGCTTAGGCATTTGGTCTACCCTTAAGCCTTGATACTCTACATCGAGTCATTCTTGAATATAAAAAGTAGTCTTAGCATCTAGGTCCCATACTCGATCGAGGTGTATGGGACTCATGAGGTTAGAGTCTCAGGGGATGTCGGCACATGTTACTTGACATTGTATGACACTCATGGTTAGAGTCCCTGAGGTGGTATACACACCGGGGTTAGAGTTTCTGGCAACACTTGGGGTCCTATATGATTATTGAGTTGGTGTGACATGGCTCACTACCGACCGGGCTAAAATTAGTGCTACTTAGCCTAGTATCATTATCATTTGTTTAACTCTGGTATTTACTCGCATATAGTTTACTTTTCAGTCTTTCCTATTTATGTGCTTTTAAATACCATTAGAATGTTTGGAAATGTGAAATAAACTTGTCATCGGGGATTACTGTTATATTCTTGTACTCACTATCCTTTTTATGACGGTGGGTGCAGTGTCATCGACCAACGGGCCGGGTAAGGAGAAGGTCAGCGATTACCTCTTAGCCAGCGACGTGACACTGCTTCGATCTTGTAGGTCTTTTGATATTTTGTTGTATTAGCATTATAATGTCTTTTGATACACTTTGGGCAATATATTTCGGTTGAGTGTTAGTTTCCCTACCTGACTTCGACTGTCACACTATTTACTATATTTTGAGGTTTATATGCATGTGATATCTTTTCATGGTTTCCACCCTAAGGGTTATTTTAAAAGGCTTCCGCATTTTATCAATAGCTTCAGCATAAACTCTTAAGACTTCCGCTAAATAACTAAATTAATAAAAGTTTTAATTAACTCTAAATTCATTAATTGGTAGGACTTGTGTATTACTTATCCTGAACATGAGTAACGAGACGTATAGGTTGTAAAGGTTGACTAATACGTAGTTAATTCCTATGGAATTGAGATTACAGCTTAATTATGGGATTAGGCCGAGCGGCGCCTAGGAGAGGGGTCGTCAAACATGTACCACGACTCATACCATCATGCGCGAATGGAAATAATAACGACCCGAACATATTCTCACATTAATTAATTATCATATTTTATTTCGGTTGTTCATTAAAAACTCGTTTTCTACTCCCGTATACCTGTATTTCGTCCGCCCAATACCCGTTCGACACATTTTCCTAGGTGAACTCTACTCATAAATCGATGTCACCATCCTGTCACACAGACACGAGTATAAATAGGTAATATACGTTGTCACATAGACATAATTTATTTTTGTGGTTGTTACAGTCTTCCTAACTAATAGGAATTTCATCCTCGAAATTAAACTTAACTCGGGCGAAATCTTAATAAGACGCACACAACAGAGAGGTACTGTCTAACCAATCCCTTCACCCTCACTCACATGGACCCATTCAAATGTGAATAAGTGGGTCTAAACACTCTAATTGTTGGCACACAACTAACTTAAACATTCTACTGTCGTTCCGTAAATTAAAGATTCACACAAAATCTTTTTAGGGCAGATACTGGATTCACATAGAATTCGCGCATATGGCTCGATATCTTACCTGAATTTATGTACCCACCTATAGTAATTAGGTATATACTGGATCCGCATAGAATCACACACATAGCTCGACATCTTACCGCGATTCCTTAACTCACACATAGTTTTTAGGTAGATACCGGATCTACATAAAATCACACACAACTCGGTACCTTCCATTGATATCGGACCCACAAAGATTCGTGCACAAAGCTCGATATCCCCTAATTGATATCGGACTCACACAGAGTCACGTACACAGCTCGATATCATTCTTCGAAGTAAAGACCCATATAGAGTTAATGCACATAGCTCAATTCATTACTTTGAAGTATAGGCTCACCTAGAGTCAATGCACACAGCTCTACTCAGTCTCACATAGCTCCACATAGGCTCACACAAAACCTAGACTCATACAAAATCTATGCACACAACCTATTCAGACTCACACATAGCCTAGACTCACACAAAGTCCTTGCACACAACCTCATTTCTCACTTCAACTCTAGATTCACATAATCAATGAACACAACCTTACTTACCACTTCGAAATATAAACTCATACAGCTAGATATCCTTTCAAAGGATGGGCTTACACAGAGCCAGAGTCACCGCACATAGCTTAGTTTCTCCCTTTTAAAGTGGACTCACATAAAGTCGTTGCACACAGCTTAATATCTATCATACTTCAAAGGGTGGACTCATATAGAATCGCTTATCACTAATCACACAGAGTACTCTATAACAACTAACTCACATAGAGTCATCAAACAGCTGACTGACATAGGGTCAATTCTAATCCCAGACTCACCTAGAGTCTCCTCAGGTCAGATTTAAACTACAGAACTAATAATATAAAATCACACCAAGATGCAAAAATAACTCTTACTCGCCATAGGGTCTCACATCGGCTCTAGATCCGGATCTGTAACAACATGTGCTCTTTCCTGCATGAGCAACTGAGCGTTGTCCTGCGACACTCTCGCCATCTGAGGAGAATAGATAGCTATGTATCTCGGATGCCTATAATGGTACCACAACCTCTCTCCCTGTGATCTCCTGTCTCCGCTCTGGGTACTGTACAACTGTTGCTACCCTGCCAATACTCCCTAAGGTGATCATCTAATGACTCTGATAGATGGAACGTGAGGAACTTCCACCGTAGATACTGATGGTTTTTGGGGTTCATACGTAACAAAAATTTCAAAACAATTTTGAGAAAAACCCCAACAGGATCCGAATCTGATTCCATTAAAACGTTTAAACTATGAAAACTAAATCATACCTCAGTTGCATTATACCTTTCAGAATGTTGATCGATCTTTAAAGCGCTGGCAATGACGAATGCCCTCTACTAGCTGTCCACACACAAACGACGGCCGAGATTCAAAGTGCTAGCTTCGAGAGAATACCAAACGTTTGGTTTCTCTCCAAAACAATTCATAATGTACCAATCAACCCTAATTCGTTTCTAAAACGAAAATTAGAGTTTCGGCCCTTAATTTTTTTCATGTATTGTAACTTAAAACGTCTATTTATACAACGCTTGTAGAAAGACGGGTAAGTAAATTACACATATACCCCTACTCAAGAAGTATAAGTGTAATATACCACAGGGACATTTTTGTCATGATTTTTATCATATAAAATTCATTCTTCCGAACTATTTTAAAATCTCGCAAAACCATTCTTAGTGTACGACCCAATAGGCTCATACAACGTTGGCAATATACCAAAACACATTTTAGTATACAAGTCATAAGCGGTTTCTAGCAACACATTATGACTACCCAAGTTGTACAAAGATCAAATCGATACAACCTAATCAATAATGTATATAACATTCTTTTGTCATACGATATCCTTTTGATCAAATATAAGGCATGGAATTGTCATCCAACATGTTCGATCGTACTAGTCTCGAACTCCAAGTAGACTGAAAACATCCAAGTGATATTGATCAATATCAATTCACTTAGACTAGGCCTTTTAACAGTCTAACACATCGAGGGATCCACTGGATATCTCTCTCTATATGAGAGGGACAAATTCTATCTCGATTACACAACTTCACCACATTATTCACACAGTAACCAATCACAACCTTTATAATCGTTCGATTAAAGACAACGTTTGATTGTGTCAAATCACTGTATTCCTAATGTTGAAGTCTCTGGTAATCTCAAGTCAAATGACTGAATAATATACATATCATGAGAAACAACTATGAATTAATCCATATGATGTTCTCATAGCGGGTCGGTCCAGTACTTTGTTTCCTAACAAGTACTCATGATCTTGATTCGTATTCCTATATGTATGATCATCGTATGATCATCAATCAAGACTCACACTAGTCTTAATTCATTATAGTTCCCAGTATAATAATCGACTAGGGACATTTAGGATATTTCTGTAAATACTCATGGATCTTATTATAATGTAAACATGCAAATCAATTATAATAAACAGCAAATGAAATCCTTTATTTTATTAACTAAAATGTATTCGTAAAGACTATTAATGGATTGACCTAGAGCACATTTCCCAACAGATACTGAACGTGTTGGTGGTTCAGTTACCTCCACATCATCATCCTCATAATCATCATCATAGTTCCTCCTCTTACCATTCAGTCCTGATACTAGAACTACAACAAACGTCTCGATACACGTGCTCAGGTTGCCTCACTAGCTAGACTCCTCTCGTACACCATCTGTAAAGTCCCTGGTCCAGTAGTCACTACCATGCCTCCAATATCTATCAATAGGCCGTGCGTGAAGTAGTATGACTGATCGGCGTCAGTATCTGCTTTACCTCTGGCATATTCTAACAACTGCATGAAACAACCGATATACTACATGACCGACTCCTCGGTATGCTACCTGATGTTCTGGAACTCGGTCCTTTTCAGGTTGAGGACTGAAGGAGGAAAATACTTATCGTTAAACCGCTTCCTAAACTCAGCCCAATCCTTAGGCTTGACCTTTGTAGCCACCATGCTATGCCACCAAATGTTTGTCTCTCCAAACATAGATGATGATAATATCGAAGCTCTCATACGCTCAAGTGTGGCCAACACATCATGGATCTTCTTGTAGCTCCTTATGAATCTTTCTACAGCCTCGAGTTCTGTACCACCATGAAATCTCTCTGGGTTATGTCTCTAAAACTCGTGAGACTGTCTCATCTCAGTTGTTGCCCTAGTACTTGTATCAATGGGCGTGCTCGGCGTACCCTCAACTGGTGTATCTGGTGTAGGCATTATTATCTCAGTTTGAACCTACACTTGCTCGACCATCCCAGGTCCTGCCTGTACTGTAGGCCCTGCTGGAGTGTCCTGAACCATCGGTGCAATCCCAGCCTAAGTAATTGGTGCTGCAAAATATAAGGCAACGTTGTGGCCTTTGTCCTAAAAAGTTGGAGAATCTCCTCCAGCTGTTGTCCATGCAATGAAAGCAGCTGGGATACCTCATCCAACCTCTGTTGAGCATATTTTGAACCGCCACCACTGGACTCTAGTTGATCGGACATCGCAAACTACCACAAAAGCATGTCCTCGATCAGTGTAACGGCCCAATTTATAATTGTCGTTAATTATGACATTATTGCAGATGTGGACGCTAGTGAGGACGTTCGTGGGTCCCAAAGTGAGGGCGAAACACACTCGAACTAGGTATACAGTCTGTTTTATATGCTTGTTGTGGTAAATTGTGATGAAAATGTACAAATTAGTTAATTTCATTACAATATGTGTGTTAATGTAGTTTATTGACGAGTGAGGAATTGCCTCGGGGTGCGTATGGACACGGGGCATGGGGTGCCGGGTAGTCGAGAGACTAGTGTGGTCTTACTCACAAATTTTGGAAAATTATTGAATAGAGTAGATAATTATTAAAAGTTAAATCAAATTGGAAATCAATGAACCTATAGTTAAGGTGGATAAAACAACAACCGTGGGATGATTCTCGAGATGCACAATGGAGAGAATCGGGGTGTTAAGTGTCATGATAGGGTGTTAGTGAGTTGGAGTGACACAGGGTGATTAGTGACCATCGGATTATTCTCGAGATATGTACACACACTTGATGGGAACCAAATATATATATATACATGTTTGATCGATCAAACAAAGAAGAGGTAGAGTGTGGTTTTGAGAGAGGAAGGAAGAAGAGAGAATCGATGGGAAGAAGAGGAGGAAGAACAACCATTAAGGTGTGAAGAGGGTGATTGGTGGCATCCAACAACAAAATCAAAGGTATGGATACATCAAACTTGAGTTTTATGGGATTTTTGATGTGGGTTAACAATTGTGAAATCCCAATTTGTTAGGGAGTTAAACACTTGGTTTTGTTGAGAGTGAGTGTATATGAGAATGGCATGAGATGGTTGTACTTTTGAGCTAATTTGAGAGAAATTTTTGATTTCCTGAAAATGGGTTTTGAAAATGTGATTTTTGATGATTCTTGGATTTTAAGTTTAAGCTTGATAAATATGTGTTTTAATGGTGTATTTGAGGTAATTGAGGGATTATGGATGTTTGAGAATCGAATGTATGGGTTTATGTGGTGATTGGAGTCCAGAAGTTTGAATTGGAAAATATGCACAGAGCGCTATTAGCGCGCTAATGAATGGACCTAGCGCGCTAATTACCCTCTGGAAAAAATGATGATGAACAGTGACAAAGATAAATTAGCGCGCTAATTTATCTCATTAGCGCGCTAATTGTCCACTGGAACTCAAAAAATTGAAAAATGAAGAAAATAGCCTAATTAACATTATAAACCCATTAATTGACCTTAAATCCTTATAAATGAATTCTAGGAGTCTTGGAATAGTAATTGGAGTCGAGGGTTAGTCCGGAATCAGACCGGAAGAAATATCGGGAATTTAGAGGAATCGGACCGGGGGTTTGACTTTCGGAGCGAGGAGTGTGGATTGAGGTGTGTAGTATCCCAATTGAACTTCACCTCAGTATTTACCGCTTGATTTATTTGATTTCAGTTCTGTTTATTCATTACTCTATTCCTTTATTATTTTACGGTGGCTGAGTACTCTCACCTGGTGTCTTTATGGTAGTTGAGTTTACTCCTACCTGGTGTCTTTACGGTGTTGAGATCACTCCCCACCTGGTGCTTATTCGTTACGGCCATAGAGTCCACTAGGTCATAGCACTTGTCTAGGTATACGTCGGTGAATAGGCTACCTGGGTATGGTAGGCTTGTGTGGATGCGTCGTGGATGTACGCCGACCACCTAGAGGGTCCAAGGTCACCCGGTAGAGGTGTTTTCACGGGCCGTGCCTGGGGGAAAAACCCGAAGTATGACTTAGTCTAATTTTACTGTGCACGTACTTTGTTTCGTTACTATATTTATGCATGTGATGATCTTTTCACAGTTGTCTGTATTCTTTTGTTCCGCATGTTTAATTATAGTATTTTAAATTCCAGTATTTTTACTTACGTAATTACTTGGTGAATTTCCTTGGGATTACTCACTCTGGACACATCATCTGTCTTTTTGTGATGGCTGAGTGAAAATCCTAGTACGAGCCGGGGAAAGGGCAAGCTTGAGGACTACATCGATTGACAGCTATAGCCTTACTCATACGTATGTTTATATTTACTCGTTTTATGCTGGGTTTTGGGCTTTGAGAGATAGGTTGTATATTTTGATATTTTGAGGATTCAGATGATATGTATATGATGTACATTTGGTATGGTTTCCACTTAGGTGTTATACTCACGAAATACAAGATAAATCTTATGTTGTTCATTTAAGTTTCCTTTGCTAAATTTGAGGTTATATGTTATTAAAGGAACAAAAGTTAACATATAGAATCAAAGTTAATAAGAATTGATTGATGATGGATGATTGGGCGTGAGACACAGCTGGTAGTGACGTGGCCAGTTGTGGGCCCGCGTGGCCTCCCATGGCGGACCAATGTGGAAATTGGAGCCACCACAATCAGGCTATAACTATCGATAATAGTAATGTCACACGCCAAATAGCTAATATAATCCAGTTTTAAATTCCTCAACTCTCCTCACTTCCCAATTAAGACTTAAGTCAGCATCGTAGGGTTCCATTATAAGTTTAACTATTGTCCTAACTACCATTGGGTTGTGTCTTAATTGGTTTTGATTTGTCAAGAGTCAAGTTTTAAAACTTTAAGCTCTGATACCAACTGTAACGGCCTCAGTTCCACAACCCTAAATTGGGCCTCGTCCAGCTTAGACTTACATGGACCCCGATTCAACCCTCGCGTAGTCAATGCAAGCCTAGTCAGCATTCCTTACCATTGTCCATTTATTTAAGCATTTTAATTTTGAGTTTTTCAAGTTAGTGAATTATCAAAGTATAGCAGAAACTAGGGCTGGCAAAATGTGCCCGGTCCCGTTTGGCCCGTTTTGTCCAGTCCCGTTTTAAACGGGACCGGGCAATTTTTTTTTGACAAACATACGGGACTGGACAATATTTTTTGTCCGTTTAAAAATACGGGACCGGGTCTGGGCAAAAATTTTAAAAAAACGGGTACCCGTTTTGTGATTAATTTGAAGGGTATATTTGTAATTTCATTGTTAAAATTGAGAAAAAGTGAAAAACCTACTTCTCAGTTCTCTGTTCTCTTCACCGTTCTCTTCTCTCCTCGGTCCCGTCTCTCGGTCTCTGGTCTCACCATCTCCTCTCTCACGCTCGGTCCCGTCACTCCCGTTTGGCCGTCTCTGCCGCAGAGACTCTGCGTCTCACGGTCTCACCATCTCCTCTCTCACGCTAGGTCCCGTCACTCCCGTCTGGCCGTCTCTGCCGCAGAGACTCTGCGTCTCACGGTCTCACCATCTCCTCTCTCACGCTCGGTCCCGTCACTCCCGTCTGGCCGTCTCTGCGTCTCACGGTCTCACCATCTCCTCTCTCACGCTCGGTCCCGTCTGGCCGTCTCCGCCTCTGCGTCTCACGGTCTCACCATCTCTACTCTCAGTCTCTCACGCTGCGCGGCTGATCTCCTCTCTCTCGCCACCAACTAGTTCCGATTTGGTCTCACCAGGTCCATCAGTACATTCGAAGCATAGTTCCGATTTAATCATCTTTAAAAAAAACGGGCAAAACGGGTCCCGTATGTTTTACAAACATACGGATGGACAAAAACAGTGCCCGTTTTGAAAACGGGACCGGGA
This sequence comes from Stephania japonica, assembly GCA_039657345.1. Lineage (NCBI taxonomy): Eukaryota > Viridiplantae > Streptophyta > Magnoliopsida > Ranunculales > Menispermaceae > Stephania > Stephania japonica. The sequence continues at coordinate 43,050,618 of CM077562.1, forward strand.
CCGGGACCGGGCACCAAATTTTTGGATTTTTAAAATAGGTGTCCAGTCCCGTTTTTGTCCGTTCCCGTATTTTTCCCAGCCCTAGCGGAAACAATTAAAACTCAAACCAATCGAATAAACTCTAAGACACACATTAGGACAACCTAGAGTGTGGAAACCCTGCATATGTATACCATCGTCACATATCAAGTCAAAGGAGAGTAACATTAATGTATACATGTCCCAAAATCTATCACAAACCCATAAACCAAATGTGTTAAAAAACATATATATAAGTAGTACAAACAACTTACTCAGTAAATGAATGGAGGTTTCCTCCATGTCCTCAATAAAAGTCACCTGTTGTCGATCCTTTACCCTTGTTTATCGTGCAGGTCGACGAGGCTGCACCCACCGTTATAAAAAGGACGGTGAGTAAAGAAAGCATAACAATAAGAACCAATTGGAGTCTCAACATAATTTCAAATGTCAAATAAACAGCTAAACAAGTATCATGAACGGATATCACAGAGATAATAAAAGGCTACATGATAAATAAGTCACTGAGATATCGACGATAAATGAGTGTCGAGAGCACAAAGCAAAAAAAATATCTAAGTGTTCTATCTATAAAATGTCGATGCAGGAAGTACACAACCTAACTTCCCAAATAGATTTTGGATCTAAACAAACCACTTCAGACAGCTTAGGATGAGTCATCCTTCCATAGCAGGCACACAGTCAAATTCTCGATCAGACTACCAACCTTAAATTACGGGTTTAGGCATGTCCAATAATCCGTGTAGTCACGGAGGTGAAAGATATCACAAAGCATGACCACCGCACTTGTGACCACCATATCGCCCACTTAGACCCAAAAGACCACTCATTACGAAATTCATGGAAGCACAAAGCCAATAAATCCACCAATGATAGATATCACAAAGAAATATTCAATAACACCCTTCACAATGAAATATTGCTCAACAAGGATAATAGCTAAGTAAATGCATAATTGAAATTATATAAAACACTCCAGTTAGTTTTACTCGCAAATACCACGCGAAACTCCACGCTCGGAGCTCCTACACGTCACCAAACCGATCGCGTACGCTCATCACCAGGTAAGTTCTTGGCATTCATTCAGATATGATTTAGTTGCATTAGAGTCTTATTTTTCATTTAATTTAATACCCGTTAATTTTCCCATTTTCCAAAATATTACGTATTTCCACTATTTTGGGTCGATTCCCCTGGTATTAGGTCGCATTTGAACCCATTTGGATACCCGAAAGAAGTCACGAAGTTTTCAAAAATTTTCAAAAATTGGTGTAGGTAAACAGTGTCACGCCATGGGGGGAACCCCTGACGACGTCACATAAAACGTGGGGTAGGGAAGCCCCTGTCCCATATGCCGTGATATGCACCGTGGGGCTATAGGCCCCACGATGTCTCTTGCGGCGTCGCCTATAGAACATGAATATTGGGGTTTTCGCAACCCGGCTCGCGTTGTGGTGTTTCGAGCATATCCCAACCTCGTAGGGACCTCAATACCAACTCAAAACCACTTCCAATCCACATGAAAAAGTCCAACTACCGACAGAAAAATCAAAACAAAAACAAACAAAACTGACGCCAAAACAACAAGAATTGAACGGGAAGTCGGGATCTCACTTCCGTTTGCGTCGTTGTGCGCTTCCTTGGTGTCGATCCTCGATAAAAAATCACCCCCAGCCTCAATTTTGTTTTCCCGTTGAAGAGAGAGAGAGAGAGAGAGAGAGAGAGAGAGAGAGAGAGAGAGAGAGAGAAATGAATGAGAAAAGTTGAAAATCCCTTTTATAGTGTGGTTTCATCTAGGGGTGTTCGTATCCTGAGGTTCATCTAGTGGCCTCCTCTTTCACCAGCCCAACCACTCATTTGACTCACATGAGTGACTCCCCCTTATTCCTAACCTTATTTGACCAATAATTGACCTATCTCGGGCATTTTTGCGACCGGCATGCACTACAACTCATACCGCAGCGCGCAAATGGAAATACAAAGGACCCGAACATATTCCCACATTAATTAATTATCATATTTTATCCCAGTCGTTCATTACAAACTCATTTTCTATTCTCGTGTACCCGTATTTCATTCGCCCAATACCCGTTCGACATGTTTGCCTAGGCGAACTATACTCGTAAATTGACATCACCGACCTGTCACACAGACACGGATATAAATAGGTATTACATGTTGTTACACAGACATAATATATTTTCAGGTCGTTACAAGATTGCTCTTCCATTGGTAATCTGCATCGAAGAACGTGCGCAAGTTAGCCTCAACATATATGCGTGTATCGTATACAATATACAAAAAAAATGTAACATGTATATAACCTGAATCATTACCCGCCTCACATCACTTCCTAACTAAGTTATTAGGCAAACACTTCATGTTTCCACATCTAAAGTTTATTCAAGTTTATGCTCTTATTTAATCTCCAATTCAAGCCATTGGTTTTATAAACTTAAGCTCTGATACAAAAATGTAATGACCCCAAATCCACCGAGGCCCGTCACGGGTGCCACGTGGCCCACAATCGGCCACGTCATTGTCAAATGTGTTCCACGACCAACTAATAAACCAAATATCATTAAAACCTCAAATTATAATCATTATTGCTATTTAAATTCTATTACTAGACTCTAATCATCTATTATATTAACAAACATTAGATGAAGCCTTTAAGACAGGAGAAATAAAAATAAAACGTTCATGTCAAGTTAATAAAGTATTTACCTAATGGGGAAAACTCGTAATCATCATATAAAGGGAAAGGAGCCTCAAAATGTATCAAAATATCAAAATGCAGGTCATAAGGTATCTCTCACAATCCCAAACCCAAGATAAAAGTGATAATTACATATATAACAAACATATAAGTTCAATCTGTCAGTTCGAAATTAGAGATAATTAGCAAGGTTGCCCTTGCCGCTCGTAGAAGGATCTGCACTCAAGTCATCACAAAAGGAAGATGACGAATTCAAAATGAGTATTCCCAAGGAAATTCAATGAATAATTACATAAATAAATGTAGGAATTTAACAAACTATTAAATAAATATGTAGGAAAATAAAGAGACAATTGTGCTCATCACATAAATAAGTAATAGAAAAGCTCAAAGTGTGTGTTTAAGCCTAAGTCAAACTAGCACCAAACTTCAGACTCTCCACGAGCACTGTTTATGAGTAAAACTCCAGCATGGCCAGCCTCCGGGTCCTCTCGATGGCCGACATAGACCCATGGCGTACCGACACGTGCCCCGTCATGATACTCGGGTCAAACTATCTACCGAGACCCTTGGCAACATGTGTTATGGACTAGTGGACATATACACAAGGAATAGTACGACGACGGCGCACCCTACCAGTCGTCTATATAGCCACAACAAGAAAGGAATAATTGAACAATTGAATGGAATTCAAATATAAAAGCATGTAATTACAGAAGGGATTTAAATTAAGATATTACATGTAACAACCCCAAATTTTTAATTGACTTGTGTTACACGTGTCAAGATTGTGACCCGACTACGTGGATACTGGATGGTATTTCAAACTTCGGTAGTTGACACCGAGGTAATTTTATGATTCTTTGACGTTGTGTATTAGTATTTTAGTATTCTACGGGTCTCGAGCTGTTCGGGCTATATTTTAATTGAGTGAGGTGTTTCTTAGTTAAACAGGGTTTTCGGGAATCGTTTTAGTGGAAATTATTAATAAATAAAGTCAAATGAAATATATGACCTTAGTTGAGAAAATACAATTTTATCAATAAAGTATAACTTAGACATGAGGAAATTTATTTGAATACTAAGTGGGACTGCCTCGAGGAGCATGTCGGACGCGGGGCACTGTGTACCGAGTAGGCGGGAATTCGTATGGCCTTATTTATAATTGAATAAAATAAATCTAATGGTTTAATATAGGATAAGATTGTTAAAATGACACAATATGGTGAGGAGAACCATTGGATGGGCATGGAGATGTGCATATGTGTTAGATTAGGGTGATGAGCCAAATGACCCATAAGGGTAGCTGTCCAAGGGATGTGCAAGTTTTAAACTCAAGGGCAATAGGGTCATTTCGCTTTAATTCACTTATATAAAAACATTTTATACCCTAACCTAATCACTATTCATCATCTTCCTACCCCCTCCAAGCCGTTACTGTTCACCTCCTTCTTCCTCTCGCCACTGCCGCCGCCTCCCACCAGCGACATTGACCCCGACGAGGTGAATCTCTCTCTCTCTCTCTTTCTCTCTCTCTCTCGTTTCGCCACTCACTCACTCTCGGTTTCTCCTCTTCATGCTCTTGGCTCTCGGCTCTCTCACGCCACAGTCCTCCTATCCTCGGCTGGACAACCACCACTGCCACCATCGACGAGCCTGACATCCCAACATCCACCGGTGAGTGAGGTGAGCTCCTCTCTCCCTCTTTCCCTTCTTTTCTTTCTGGGTTTTCACCCTCTCTCACTCTCGGTCGTCTTCCTCTCTCGTTTTCCAGTCACCACCGCTACCCACCATGGTGCTAAAACCACTAATGATTACGGAAGTAGATAGATGAGCTTCCCTCTCACGGTTCTCTTCCTCTCTCCATTGTTTTGTGCTTCCACTTTATTCACTGTTTTTCACATTTTTGGATCGATTTTGCGACTGTTTTGGTGTGGTTTGGTGTGCATGGGGTGCATGAATGGGTGTGTGTGTACACCGCTGTGGGGTGTACACAACAGCGTGTATGTGTACACCACAGTGGGGTGTACACAATAGTTATAGGTGTGAGAATGGATTAGTGTATATAATATGAACATGGGGTGTAAATAACAGCGGGGTGCACACAACAGCGGGGTGTATGTGAAGTGTGAGTGTGCACACCAGTGGGGTGTACACATCAGTTGTGTGTGTGTGTGACCATAAGGTACATTATTATATGTGTGTGTGAATAAATAAAACAAGGAAGTGTATGGACAATTTTAAATATTAATTGTAGGCTAGTGTTAAGGCCCAATAAGGGCCCAAATACACATTACATAATATAACAAATATAAATGAGGTGTAAATGGGTGATGTTAGGGCCCAATAAAGGCCCAATAGAATAGGTACAACTTGAGGCCAAGACGAAGGCATAAAATATAAGAATGAGCTTATGTATTTAGGCCCAACAAGTGTCCACATATTAAGCCTACTTAGGTGAATATAGGCTTAACACATGGACCCAACAAGAGCCCAACCAGGGTGTAAAGGGCATCAACTATAGTATAGAGTACGTTAATTAAATGAATTCAAACCAAGTTTATGGGAATCACCCTAAAACTAAACATGAATTCTAAATCAACATTCGGGGTTTGATTCATTGTCAGGTAGTTGAGAAACACGGGAAACACATTAAAGTCTCGGATTGAATACCGAGTCACGATTAGTTAGGTAAGTACACTTGCCCTAAAAAGTATTTGTACGTTAGTAGGCTAGTAAGGAAATAACATGTGATTTATACATCCTCTATTCATAGATATTGTTGAATTGATCCCTTGTTTGAAATTCCATTCCATTTTCCTTGGTTGTATGTTCTTGGCATGAGTGTGTGTCTCGAAGGTATCAAGTGGTCCCGCACTAGCTGGGACAACGAGGGTGCCCTCTGCAGGGGTAATTGACCACCCCTAGTGATGTGTGTACTGGGTACTGGATTCGAGAGGTGTTGCGATGCCTCTCGATTTAACGTTGCGCTAGTGTTGAGACATTGCCCGGGGAGATCTTGCGAGATCTTTGTCGTATTGCTGTAAAATTAGACCACTCATGAGCCTCTTTTGAATCTTAGAACATGCACATTTCGATTATTTATCTATCAGTCTATTTGTCATGCACTTGATTTATTTATGTTTCACGTTGTTTCACTTCCGCATGATATTTAGACTGCCTTATTTGTTTAAATCATAAATTACTATTACATTCTTTTGGCACTACTTTCAATTTCTTTAGTTGCTTACCGTCTAGTTTGTGATGGTGGGTGCAGATAGGGTGGAGAGCAGCAAGGGTAAGGGGCCCTGCCTAAGTGATCTACTGTGAGGATTAGCAGCGACATCAGAGAGACTCTAGAGTAGGTGTTTATATTTTTGCTGATTTGTATATCATTTTATACTTATGTTGTTGGGATTATTGAACTTGATATTTTGATGAGACTGGTATCATGTATATATACTTATCGAATTGTACATGGATACCTGGGGTTTTTCATACTTATAGAATTCCTATACTTCCCTTGATTGAGTTATTTCCACTTTGTTATAGTTGTTTTAGTCTTCCGTTGTGTATTATTGAAATAATTCTTTCATAAATTACTAAATTGATTAAACAGGAGGCTGACTAGGCTCGTCAGTTTGTCGAGTGATGACTCGGCGCTTGTACTGGTCTAGGCCTGGCGTACCCAATTGCACGGGAAATTGTGGCCGTCACAGTTGGTATTAGAGCCTAAGGTTATAACGACCTGACTCTTGATTTAAAACACAAACCATTAAGACAGCGGAAGTTAGGAATGGTTGAACTTAGAGTGGAAAATCCTACGATCCTAATTAGAACTTTAGTTTAGAGGGATGAGTTGAGATAAGTCGGATGTAATGTTTATACATATTACGATTGTTAACTGTAATATATTGTATGAGGTAGCTATCCATTGATCCGAGAAATTCGTTTTCTTGTTCAGACGACGATGGCGGATCAGCCAGGTCCAAGTGACGATATCGACATGATTTTGTCACGATGCCTTAAGGAGATACGTACATTATCTCAAAGAGCCGCGACGCAGGACCAGAGATTTGAGGAGTTAGTGCGGTCACTAAGGACACCCGCACAGGCTACCACGACACCTTTGACTCCGACTATGCCTTTGCTGCCTGTTTTTACCACTCAGGGGACGGAGACTCCAATAGTTATGGCTTCCACAGTACCGATTCCGGTTACCATTGTGCCAAGGACTACAGTTGGACAGATAGTACAGACTGAGGGTGCTACACATCTGATTCAGATTGAGGAGACTCCACTGACACCTTTAGCTGCTGCAGAGACTACTCCAGTCACCACTCTGGTCACTACTCTGGAGAAGAGCCCTAGGGCGACTGATGAGGCGAGGCAGTGGAGAGAATTTAAGAGGCACGATCTAGTTAAGTTTTTCGGTGGTACAGACGTAGCAGCGGTAGAGCTTTTCCTAAAGAATCATGAGAAGATTCATACTATTATCGCGACCGAGGATCACATGAGAGCGACGATTTCCTCATCCATGCTTCAGGGGGAGGCGGATGATTGGTAGACTACCATTATCACTACCCGAGGCATTCCGCGAGACTGGATCGATTTCAAGACCCAGTTTAACCAGAAGTATTTCCTACCGACAGTGTTACGGGTGAAGAGGAATGAGTTCACTTCATTGCGACAGTCAGTAGGAGAGCCAGTGATGGATTACATGGGTAGATTTATTCAGCTACTACCTTATGCGAGAGGATCAGCAGATTCAGAGGTCGATCGTATCTACTATTTCACTAAGGGTTTGTTACCTGCCATTGAAGGTTCAGTAGTCACTACCGAGCCAGAGACTCTTTAGAGGGCATACGAGCGGAGTTTGGCTAGAGAGAGCTACCTGATTTCTCACCCTGAGGAGGCGAGACTGGTCAGACTGGAGACTAGATCTGAGGATCATCAGGACAAGAAAAGGAGAAAGAACAGACTTCGTTACCAAGATTCCAGAGCTCCAAGTGTAGGATCCATTGCACCACCTACTCGACCAACACGGACAAATCCACCAGTGTCGAGCTTTGCTAGTCATCCTCCACAGCTTACGGACCTGTACGGCAGTCACAGGGATAGTCTACAGCGAGCCGAGATTCTGGCAGAGGAGGTAGAAAAAGACAGATACAGAGGTCAGGGCATACTTAGACTCAGAGATCTACACAGAGTCGAGGATAGACTCAGGGTACACAGGATACACGTACATGTTACAGATGCAGCAGAGTTGGCCATATCCAGGCTCAGTGTACTCAGCCTGAGAGGACACAGGCACAACATCATCAGCACCAGAGGGAGCGGGTGCAGGCAGCAGTTGAGCCAGATCCGGGGACGTCCCGAAACCTAGTTGATGGTATGATTTCTATCTGTAGTACATTCATGCATATCATGTTCGATTCTGGTTCGACTCTTTTTTTTATTTCCCGACGTATAGTAGACATGTTAGGATTGAGACCCATTAGACTTAGTAGACCCTTGATCCTTAGCATGGCTGCTGGGGACAAAATTTACCCGAACTTTCTGTGTGTTGAGTGTCCGGTAGAGGTAGAGGGCTACGAGTTTGTTGTTGACTTGAGGGTACTTGAGTTTCTTGAGTTCGATGCCTTATTAGGCATGGATTGGTTAGGAGCATACCATGCTCATATCGGTTGTTACGAGAAGATGATCACGATTTCGTTGGCAGACGGTATAGAGATTCGCATTCAGGGTACTGCACCGTTAATTCCGATCACCAGAGGCAGAGAGGCCACTAGTGGCGACGTCGAGACTGTTGCTAGCGTCATGAGCACTAGTGTGAGACAGGAGGTTGACATAGTAGATGTACGCGAGTTCACCGACGTATTCCCCGAGGATATGCCAGGATTACCACCGCAGTGAATGATCGATTTAATTGTTGACTTAGTCCCAAGGACTAGACCGATTTTGATACCATCGTATAGGATGGCACCCCGAGAGCTTGAGGAGTTGAGGAGTCAACTAGATGAGTTGCTAGAGTTGGGCTTCATCAGCCCTAGTATCTCACCATGGGGAGCACCAGTGTTGTTCGTCAAGAAGAAGGACAGTAGTTTGAGGCTTTGTATCGACTACAGGAAATTGAATAAGGTTACAGTGAAAAATAAGTATCTGTTACCGCGCATTGACGATTTGTTTGATCAGTTAACCGAACCGCAGTGGTTTTATAAAATAGATCTAAGGTCAGGCTATCACCAGCTCAGGATCAGGGCTGAGGATCAAGAGAAGACAACATTCAACACGAGATACGGTCACTTCCAGTTCACAGTCATGACATTTGGATTGACTAATGCGCCGGCGATGTTCATGGACCTGATGCACCGAGTAATGAGGGATTTCTTAGATCGATTCGTGATTGTGTTCATTGACGACATCTTCATCTATTCCAGGACTCGTTAGGAGCACGAGGGACATCTACGAACAGTGTTGCAGACTATGAGGGACCACCGACTCTACGCTAAGTTTAGCAAGTGCGAGTTTTGGCTACCAGATGTCAGATTTTTAGGGCACGTAGTTGGAGCTGACGGTGTTGCCGTAGATCCAGAGAAGATTAGAGCTGTGATTGAGTGGCCTACTTCGACTACCGTGACTCAGATTTGCATTTTCCTAGGGTTAGCAGGTTACTATCGCCGATTTGTGCAAGATTTCTCCAAGATTGCTACACCAATGACGAGACTGACGCAAAAGAACGTGAAGTTTGATTGGAACGAAGAGTGTGAGCAGGCATTCTCTACTCTGAAGGAGAAATTGACGACCACACCTATCTTAGCATTGCCCGAGACTGGGAAAGACTTCGTCGTGTATACCGATGTGTTGAAAATTGGTTTGGGTGGTGTACTGATGCAAGATGGCAGAGTTATCGCTTATGCATCCCGATAGTTGAAAGTTCATGAGAGGAACTACCCGACCCATGACTTAGAGTTGGCGACAATTGTATTTGCGTTGAAGATTTGGAGACACCATTTGTATGGCGTACGCTTCGAGTTGTATACAGACCACAAAAGCTTGAAATACTTGTTTTCTCAGAAGGAACTCAACCTGAGACAGAGACGTTGGCTTGAATTTTTGAAGGACTACGATTTTGCACTTGAGTATCATCTGGGGAAAGCCAATGTTATTGCCGATGCTTTGAGCCGCAGAGGATCTGATGCAGAGGTAGTTGTATGCCGTATGACTCACGAGTATGCGTTATTTGAGGTAGCTGAGATGATGAGTTCAGCGGACGTGCCGATGACTTCCAGGACACAGATGTGTGGTCAGATGAGATTGCAGACCATTTCACTACAGACTGTTCTCGAGGGACAACAGGGCGATGAGTCGTACCAGTGTTACAGTGAGATGGTAGACAGTTTAGAGTATCCAGATTAGAGTCGGTCGACAGACTCTTGCTTGAGGTATCATGGGCGACTGTGGATTCTATTAGTGGCTGACTTACGCACCGAGATACTTCAGGAGGCTCACTGTTCCCCTTTTTCTGTTCATCCAGGTCGAACCAAGATGTACGCTGACATGCGACGTCTTTTCTGGTGGCCAGGGATGAAATCCAATGTGTCGAAGTTTATTCGAGCGTGTGAGATACGCCAGCGCGTAAAGTCTGAGCATCGACGGCCTGGAGGATTACTGCAGCCCCTACCCATTCCTCGATGGAAGTGGGAGCACATTGTTATGGATTTCGTCAGTGGCTTGCCCCGATCTCCTTGTGGTCACAACAGCATCTGGGTAATTGTAGATCAATTGACGAAATTTTTGCTCATTTCATACCGGTATCCACTACACATAAAGTTGACAGACTGAGCATCCTCTACGAGTGCGAGATTGTTAGATTGCACGGAGTTCCGTTATCGATTGTGTTAGATCGAGGCGTAGTTCACTCCGTTATTATGGCAGAGCATGCAGGCTCAGTTTGGCACCAGTCTGGAGTTGAGTACGACGTTTCATCCACAGACAGATGGACAGTCCAAGAGGTTGATCCAGGTGTTGGAAGACATGCTCAGGATGTGTGCTTTGGAATACGACAGGTCATGGGAAGAGTACCTTCATTTGTGCAAGTTTGCATACAACAATAGTTATCAGGCGAGTATAGGTATGGCACCGTTCGAGGCGCTCTATGGTAGGCCTTGTAGATCACCTTCTTGCTGGGCTGAGCCAAAAGATGTTGTGACAGTTGGTCCTGAAATTGTTGTTGATCATACTGAGAAGGTACGGTAGATTCGTCAAAAACTTAAGGGTACCCAGGAGCGGCAGAAGAAATAATATGATCAGTATCACGATGAGCTTCAGTACGACTTGGGAGACTATGTATACCTGAAAGTTTCACCTCTGAAGGGTCACAAACAGTTCGGAATCAAAGGGAAGCTCGCTCTAAGGTTTATCGGTCCCTTCAAAATTTGAAGAGGGTCGGTAAGGTTGCGTATCAGTTAGAGTTACCGCCAGAGCTCGCTGGTGTTCATCCAGTATTCCACATTTCAATGCTTCAACTAGACAAGTCAAGTGGAGGGCGACGACCGACGGTAGACTTGAGCCAGATCGAGTTGCAGGACGATGCTACGTACGAGGAGCAGCCAATCCAGATCGTTGACCGCAAAGTCAAGACGTTGAGGAACAAAGAAAGTCCTTCGGTGCTCGTGAAATGGCAATTTCATGGAGACGAGGAGTTGACCGGGGAGTTAGAGTCCTATATGCATGAGCAATTTCTCTACCTATTTGATTCCGGTAAGTTTGTAAATTAGTTTACTTATTAATTTAAATTTTGGGGACGAAATTCTAATAAGTGGGGAAGACTGTAACAACCCCGAATTTTTAACTGACTTGTATTACACGTGTCAGGATTGTGACCCGGTTACGTGGATACTGGATGATATTTCAAACTTCGGTAGTCGACACCGAGGTAATTTTATGATTCTTTGACTTTGTGTATTAGTATTTTAGTATTCTACGGGTCTCGAGCCGTTCGGGCTATATTTTAATTAAGTGAGGTGTCGCATAGTTAAACGAGGTTTTTGAGAACCGTTTTAGTGGAAATTATTAATAAATAAAGTCAAATGAAATATATGACCTTAGTTGAGAAAATACAATTTTATTAATAAAGTATAACTTAGACATAAGGAAATTTATTTGAATACTAAGTGGGACCGCCTCGAGGAGCGTGTCGGACACGGGGCACTATGTACCAAGTAGGCGGGAATTCGTATGACCTTATTTATAATTTAATAAAGTTAATCTAATGGGTTAATATAGGATAAGATTGTTAAAATGACACAATATGGTGAGGAGAACCATTGGATGGGCATGGAGATGTGCATATGTGTTAGATTTGGGTGATGAGTCAAATGACCCATAAGGGTAGCTGTCCAAAGGATGTGCAAGTTTTAAACTCAAGGGCAAAAGGGTCATTTTACATCAATTCACTTATATAAAAACGTTTTATACCCTAAAACCATAATCACTATTCATCATCTTCCTACCCCCTCTAAGCCGTCACTGTTCACCTCCTTCTTCCTCTCGCCACTGCCGCCGCCTCCCACCGGCGACGCTGACCCCGACGAGGTGAATATCTCTCTTTCTCTCTCTCTCTATCTCTCTCTCTTTCTCTTTCGTTTCGTTACTCACTCACTCTCGATTTTTCCTCTCCATGCTCTCGGCTCTCGGCTCTCTCACGCCACAGTCCTCCCATCCTCGATTGGATAACCACCACCACCACCATCGACGAGCCTGACGTCCCAACACCCACCGGCAACATTGAGGTGAGATCCACTCTCCCTCTTTCCCTTCTTTTCTTTCTGCATTTGCACCCTCTCTCACTCTCGGTCGTCTTCCTCTCTTGTTTTCCTGTCACCACCGCCACCCACCACGGTGCTGGAACCATAGACGATCACCGGAAGTAGCTAGGTGAGCTTCCCTCCCATGGTTCTCTTCCTCTCTCCATTGTTTTGTGCTTCCACTTTACTCACTGTTTTTCACGTTTTTGGATTGAATTTGCGACTGTTTTGGTGTGGTTTGATGTGCATGGAGTGCATGAATGGGTGTGTGTGTGTGGACATCATTGTGGGGTGTACACAATAGCGTGTATGTGTACACCACAGTGGGGTGTATACAATGGTTGTGGGTGTGAGAATGGATTAGTGTATATGATATAGTTTTAAGTAATAAAGTGACATATTAATGCATATGAACATGGGGTGTAAATAACAGTGGGGTGCACACAACAGCTGGGTGTTGTGTGCATAAAACAACGTGGTGTATGTGAAGTGTGAGTGTGCAAACCAGTGGGGTGTACACATCAGTTTTGTGTGTGTGTGTGTGACCGTAAGGTACATTATTATATGTGTGTGTGAATAAATAAAACAAGGAAGTGTATAGACAATTTTAAATATTAATTGTGGACTTGTGTTAAGGCCCAATAATAACAAATACAAATGAGGTGTAAATGGGTGATGTTAGGGCCCAATAAAGACCCAATAGAATAGGTACAACTTGAGGCCAAGACGAAGGCATAAAATATAAGAATGAGCTTATGTATTTAGGCCCAACAAGTGTCCACATATTAAGCCTACTTAGGTGAATATAGGCTTGACACATAGACCCAACAAGAGCCTAACCAGGGTGTAAAGGGCATCAACTATAGTATAGAGTACGTTAATTAAATGAATTCAAACAAAGTTTATGGGAATCACCCTAAAACTAAACACAAACTCTAAAACAACATTCGGGGTTTGATTCATTGTCAGGTAGTCGAGAAACACGGGAAATGCGTTAAAGTCTCGGAGTAAATACCGGGTCACGATTAGTCAGGTAAGTACACTTGCCCTAAATAGCATTTGTACGTTAGTAGGCCAGTAAGGAAATAACATGTGATTTATACATCCTCTATTCATTGATATTGTTGAATTGATCCCTTGTTTAAAATTCCATTCCGTTTTCCTTGGTTTTATGTTCTCGGCATGAGTGCGTGTTTCGAAGGTATCATGTGGTCCCGTACTAGTTGGGACAACGAGGGTGCCCTCTGCAGGGGTAACTGACCACCCCTAGTGATGTGTGTACTGGGTACTGAATTCAAGAGGTGTTATGATGCCTCTCGATTTCATGCTGCGCTAGTGTTGCGACATTGCCCGGTGAGATCTTACGAGATCTTTGTTGTATTTCTGTGAAATTAGACCACTCATGGGCCTCTTTTGAATCTTAGAACATGCAAATTTCGATTGTTTATCTATCAGTCTATTTATCACGCACTTGATTTATTTACGTTTCCTGTTGTTTCACTTCCGCATGATATTTAGACTGCCTTGTTTGTTTAAATCATAAATTATTGTTACATTCTTCTAGCACTACTTTCGATTTCTTCAGTCGCTCACTGTCTAGTTTGTGACAGTGGGTGCAGATAGGGTGGAGAGCAGCAAGGGCAAGGGGCTCTACCTAGGTGATCTACTGTGAGGATTAGTAGCGACATCAGAGAGACTCTAGAGTAGGTGTTTATATTTTTGCTGATTTGTATATCATTTTATACTTATGTTGTTGGGATTATTGAACTTGATATTTTGTTGAGACTGGTATCATGTATATATACTTATCAAATTGTACATGGATACCCAGGGTTTTTCACACTTATAGAATTCTTATACTTCCCTTGATTGAGTTATTTCCACTTTGTTATAATTGTTTTAGTCTTCCGTTGTGTATTATTGAAATAATTCTTTCATAAATTACTAAATTGATTAAATAGGAGGCTGACTAGGCTCGTCAGGTTGTCGAGTGATTACTCGAGGCTTGTACGGGTCTAGGCCTGGCGTACCCAATTGCACAGAGAAATTGGGGCCGTCACATTACATACCTCAAACCGTACTCTGTGTCCCGAAATAAACCCCCGTCCGTCTTCGCTATATACCGAAAAATCGTAATACTACCCCAAGTCACTTAATATCATTTACCATTAAATTAGTTTTGAGTTTATGTTATTTAATTAGGCATAAAACTCATTTTCCCTAAAACAATCCTAAACCGTCCTGCACTCAGCATCCTGGAGGGATTGCCCAGCGCTCTGGATGTTCATCCCTATCCTTCAACCTATCCAGATTACCTAGCGTGTTATGGCCCCTAGCCAGCACGCTGGGTGATCAAAATTTAGATTTCCAGCAAAGCTGAAAACTAGAATTCGAACCCAAAAGGCCTCCTCTAAATGTCGTCAACCCCCATCCTCCACTCGTGGGGGACTCACTACACTTCGAAAATGTCAGAAGCAATAAGATATCATCATAAATTCATCAAATTTAAAGATCCAACCCAAACTTTGCAAAACCCAAAACTTGAACAACTTGCAAAACTTGAAAACCAAGTTGAAAGCCAAAGCAACAACAATAATCACCACCATCATAGCACCAAAAACCTCCAAAACTAGTGACAAAATACCCCATCCCGAATTCAATACCAACATGAACAAAATGAAGATCAAAAGGAAGAGAAAGAAGAGGTGATCACTAATCCAACCTTATTTTGTGGATTCACCAACACCAAGTCCTTCAAATGATAATTCTAAAGCTTACAAACCCTTGCTTCCCAAGCTTCAATTTTGGATTCGAGGAATGAAAGAGAGAGAAAAGGTGGTGGGAATAGGAATTGTTGACTTATATAGATAAAAATGATGTCTCCACACATGCATATCCCTATGCCCATCTCTTGGCCACCAATTAGGCCATAATCAACACTAAATGACACAAAGGTGTGGATCCTTGTGCGACTCTCCCTTTAGCTCTTAACACATATAGTCTCCTCTCGGGCATTTCGATGCTCGGTTTCTCACTGCAACACGCGACGTACACGTACTACTACGTCGCTAGTCACCAACTTAGTGTTACATAATCATTATTTATCACATTTTAGTTATTTTTATGCGTGTATTAATTCCCTGGCCTAGTATTTTGTCTTTTAGCCTACTCGATACCTGCGTTGACATGTATATAAAGGCGAATACTGGTCACATTGTCTCACACGCCAATAACAACATAAATAGATGAATTGCGACATCGTTTAACATATTTAAGCATAAAACATTGCAAATTATACAAAACATTACGTAAAATAACTATTTACCTAACTCTGGGCGCACCCTGGCCTAACTGCAGGGTCCATGGGGTGCTAAGCTGGTAGCCACATTTGCAAACACATTATAATAACAGTTTAATTAAAATTGACATTACACCATGGTACAATTTTAGGCCCTATCGTAGTATTTCCCTATATATTTATATACTAGTTTTTTAGCATGCTATGAACGCCTGAACCCGTTCACTATACTCGTGAGAATTCAATTAGTCTAATAATCTATTTTTAAATTCCAAAAAAGTGTACTACTTAATTCTTATTCTGAATTTTTTGACAACTAATTATAACTATTTAGATGTAATAGCTGGAAAACCCTTAATTAAAGGTATAATAGTAAATTTACGTGACGGTTAAAAAACTTAATCAAAGGTAGAAAAGTAAATTCAAGTGATAGTGGGAAGACTTAATAAAGAATAGAATAGTAAATTCAAATAATGGTTGAAAGAGTTAATTAAGGGTAGAATAGTAAATTCAAGTGAAGGTAGAAAAATTGATTATTTGTCGAGAGAGAGAGACAAAATGCCCTTAATTAAGGTAGAATAGTAAATTCAAGTGTCAGTTGAAAGACTAATTATGCAATAACATCAGGGTGCACACGGATTGGATCTAGTCCAATTAGGGTCAATCCGCAATAATTGGATTAGATTGGATTGTGGATTGACCAATTCAATTATTATGGATTGGAAAATTACAGTTCAATCCAATCCAAATAATTCATTAATCCAATTCAATCCAATTTACAAAATGCAGACCAGACTAGATCAAGTTTCATGGATTAACATTTTCTTATTCAACGATTCATGAAAATAAACTTAATTAAATGAATCACAAAAATCATTCATATCATGAATGACAAATTTACAACATACATCCCACAAATCTATATATAGCATATTTTCCATAAACTTTTGTAATCACAATAACCTTGAAAGTGCAAGTTCCTTCGTAAATAAATGTCATCCCCAAATCTGCATCATACACCTTCACAAAAGCACAAAAAAAGGTGCACATTGTAATGTATAACCCAATAAAAGGCCGACAACGTAATAAAAGAGTGAAGAATAAGCATAGTCTTTTTCTCTTCTCTAAAAAAACAAGCATAGTCTTGTAGATATTATAGTTTAGAACTAACGCTCTTCAAAATACTATAGTACATATGATCAAATATGTATATTTGTTGATGTGCTAAAGGGATTGGATCCACAGTTTTTTAATGTAAGATCCGTAATTTTATCCAAACCAGTTGGATTACTGATTTTTCAATCCAGTCCAATTTAAGGGATAAAAAAAATTGATCTAATTAGTGATAATTGGTTTGGATTGACCGGATCCGCAAATTGGTGCAATCCGTGTGCACCCCTATATATATGCACATACCATGGGAACTATATGATTTACCATTGGATTACTATTAATCTTAAACTAATGGTAAGTATGTTGTGCATTTAATGGTTTGATTCATAAGTGAGTGACTCCAAAATATCATTAACGAAAAATTAAAGAAGAGGAGTGACTTTTCCCGAGTGACTTTTCCCTCCCGCAAACTCGAAACATTTAAAAGAAATAGAATTATTTATTTATTTTTTTGAAGAGAAATAGAATTATTTATTAATAATTTTATTGATAGTAGTGAAAGGATTATATATGATATATACTTCCATCAATATACAATCGTACGTACATTATTTCCTTGACACGGTCGTGACAATCCTAACATTAATAATTATTAGGCAAATAAAGACCTAGAGGTTCTTCTTCAACTTCAGGGGCATTGGGGACATTTGACACAATGAAAGCGGTTGCAGCACTGGAGGCACTTGAAGAGGCAAAAATAAGAAGGATGCTCTCTGCATTTCGCTTTGCAGGGTTCATCACATGCTGCATTAATTTGATGAATAACGTCAATAATATTCACAATAACATGTATCACTGTATTATTATGACTGTATATTTTTTAAAGAAAATATTACAATGCAACATAAAGGCACAATGAAAAGCACAATATATATCCACTAATTAACTGAGTGTTGTACACCTCAAAATGCGTATGCACATATCATAAAAAAGATACGTAGAACTCATGTGGGTAATTGTGTGTTTGTATTGTCAGTTTGCTGAGATCCATCACTTACGAAAATAGATGGTTTGTTCGAGAGGTCATGGGTATGTCTCGCTTGAAGTAGAAAAAAATAATTTTTTTATTAATTAGGGTGTTATTTATTTTCAAATTCTACAGTTTAAGACTGTATACAATTTTTTTTTTTTTTTGTAGAGTAGATTGTATACTTTGATGTCACCATTTAAAATAGGCAAAACATACTTTTTGGTCCTTGAACTTTGAGCCTTTTTATGTATTTGGTCCTTGAACTTTTCTTAGTGTATATTTGGTCCCTTAACTTTCATTGTTGTACATTTAGTCCCTGACCTTTTAAGTTTTTATCCTTTTGGTCTCTAAACTTTGAGTTTTTTTATGTTTTTGAGGTAAATTATTATTTTTTTTCAACTTTTGTTGGTCGATATGAGTCACCCGGTTTAGTAACATAAACCACTTTACTCTTATTGACTAGTCACGCGACACTTTTATTACTCGCGTTGGCGGAATTTAACACTTTAAATGATAAAGGACTAAATGTAGATCTTTGTGAAAGTTCAAGAACCAAATGTGAAGTAATAAAAGTTCAAGGACTAAAAACATAAAAACCACAAAGTTCAGGGACCAAATGATGAATTTTGCCTTTAAAATATTTCATGCGCTATGCAAAACAAAAATAAAAAAATAAAAATGAATGAAAAAAATGAGTTATATATATATATACGTACTTCAAACATTTGGGATATATCCAGCTGGGCCACCCGTCTGCTTGATATTTTTTGCATCACAAAAAAATTTAATAAATCAAATGATCTCACTCAAAATAATTTAATAGCATGTACAAAATGCATGAATAAATTAATTACCACAGATTAATAAGCTTCACATGTTAAAGTGGTCTCGGTCATGCCTTACCGAGACCCGTATTATAGTATCGGTTTATACCAACCGACACCTAAATAAGGGTAGTCAAACACTAAACTCGATGAGTGACCACCAAGACTATACAAGTGGTCTTGGTGGCCTTGTGCCGAGACATGTGTGTATGTCTCGGTTGACATCAACTGACACAACAACTTATGTTCGAGACCATAGGTTCGGTCATTTCCCACCGAGACCTAAAACGCAATATCGATTAATATAGTGTCACACTATGGGCACTCCACCGATTACTCAGGACACATTGGTAGGCACCGCACATATTACTCTAGGCACCCTACGACAAATGTGTCATTTTCTTTTAGAACCAACATAAATAAATAAGTCAGGGCGTCATGAGAGGATACTGGATGCACATAGCGTGACTCTTTATGTTATTACTATAGGACTTCCAATTTGATTCAATTGAATTTAAATACCATAGGCCTTCTATTTTGATTCACTTAATGTAAATAACCATAGGCTATGTTGTGACAGCCCCAAATTCTCAATGCATTTGGGAATGTCAGGCCTAGACTCGTTACAGATCCCTGAGTCAGTACTCGGCGATCTAGCAAGCCTAGTCAGCCTCAAATTATCAAATTACAAATTTTATGAAAGAGTTATTGCAAGTATAACACAGCGGAAGAAAATTCAAACTAAACAAGTATTGGGAAATAACTCAGTCAAACGGAAATTAGGAATCTATATATGTGGGAACCCTGTAAACGGGAATATTCATGTACATCAAACGAAAATCAAGTAAAGCTGTACATAGTATCAAATAACCTATTATCCCAAGTTCAAACCAAACATGATGTATATATAAAGAAATCAACATACAAGCAGAAATCAAACATAACCTAGGCTAAGGTGCTCGAATTCAGCTGCAAGTCCTCACAAAAAGTCTCATAAGCAGGGTTCCTTACCCTTCGAATGCTCTGGTAAATCTGCACCCACCATCACAAACTAGACGGAGAGCAACTGAGAGAAAATCGAAAGTAATTCTAGAAGAATATAACAATAATTCATGAATTAACAAACATGGCAGTCTAAATATCATACGGTAATTGAAAAACAGGAATTTAAATAGACAAGGTGCATGATAGACAAACTAGAAATAATAGCAATCGAAACATGCGTGTTCTATGAGTCAAAAGAGGCTATAAGTGGTCTAAAAATCCACAACAATTCCACAACAGCGATGTTGCAACATCGATAACCACAACAATATCCACAACAATCCAGTACATGGTATCACACAATCACTAGGGGTGGTCAAACACTCATGCATACGAGTACCTGCGTTTTATCCCTTCTAGTGCAGGCCACATGTACCTTCGAGATACACACTTATGCCAAGAACACACATACAAGGAATATGGAATGGAATTGCCAACAAGTAGATCATAGCAAACATGATGGAATGATAATGAATCACATGGTATTTCCTTACTGGCTTACTAACATATACAGGCACATAGGCGAGTGTACTTACCTGGCAACGCAACCCGCGTAACAACAATCCCACGATTCCTACAGCGTATCCCCGAATTTCTTGCTAGATTACAAGGTTGGAAACTCTAATTAATGGGTTAAGTCATCAACTAAACCCTAAGTAGTATTCTTCCTAAGTGTTTTAAGGACTCAAACAGCCTTACAAATCAATAGGAAAATGAATACTCTCTCGGGTTTGAAAAAAATATAACAATAACCACGACTACAATATCACAACATAGATAACCATAACGCATGTAAGCCTACTCATGAATCTTAGGCTCGGCTCAGTCGTATATGGATATCGCCATAGCCTCGAGCGGCCGGCGGCGTCACTACGACGTCATAACCAATCCACAAACTTCAAACATTAAATCGTAACCACAACTAGTTTCGAATAACAACCGAATAACAATTGAGATCTTCTTGACTACATGCTGATACTATTCGACGTCAGGAAAGGGTTTCCTCGGCATGGCATGGCCGGAAAACACTTCGCCTTAGTCGGAGTTTACACATATAAACAAGAAAACCTATATTCAAGATTCACATGAAATCATAAACAATCACGCTATCAAACTAGTGTTTCGGACACACCAGGGGTTACGAGACATCAACAAAGGTTATGTGAGATCCCCGAAAACCCCCACATGTCGTGGTCCGGCCAGTAGCACCGCCAACAACGGTGGTTTCTGGCGAGGCGCAAAACCAACTACAACACATGAAATAATGAATCCAAGTTCACCACCACTATTTTGGACACTCCGGAGGACTGCGAGACACCATCATGGGCATGGGGAGGTCTCCAGTAGTCCCTCAAGTCATGGCGTCGACGGTAGTGCCACCCCAGTGGGCAGTTTCCGACGAGACATCAACAATAGAGAAAACCAAATAAAACATAACACCTCACTACCACCGCTGGTAT